>CM060692.1:20786464-22158964 GCA_030686995.1 Artemisia argyi
AATACCCCAAAACAAAATAACCAAAACAAAATCCGAGACAATACATAAATCCAAACATAGATGATAAACCACTTCCAATGCAGCTAAGGTCTCGTCTGTAACACCCCCAAAATTTGATACAGCCGAAGACTCACAAGCTTTCGGGGTACTACGGGGATTGGTATCCAAACACAAGACATAAAAGAACGAGATAAAGTAAACATAGGAAAACACAACAAAAACGGGTTTTAAAGTTTACATTTATCCCAAGAATTATCCAAAGTAAGGCCCAAAAGAAATAAACATAGGTCCATAATAGTTATCAGAGTTTTAGAAAAGTAGATCCATAACCGGTGCCATTGCCAAGCCTCCAATCCCAAGCATCCATAGAGCATCATTTAATTACCTGCGAAAACGCGCTAAAAGTCAGCTTTCGCTGGTGAGATCATAGGTTTAAATTCATAATTCGATATAGTGGACATATACGCAAAACGCTTGCTAGCTAGACTAGGCCTCAATCATCCAACCACAATATCCAACCAAGATAATCCAACCGAATCAACTCAACCAAATCAAATCAAACCTATAGGTGCACGCTATAGCTCAAATCTATCAAATCAATAGCTTACCTAGCTCAAGTCTAGGCCTCGCTCTATAACCAATCCAATAGCTTACCTAGTTCGGGACTAAGCCTCGCTCAACAACCAAATCAATAGCTTACCTAGTTCGGGACTAGGCCTCGCTTAATCCTACCTAGTTCTATAAGCATAGCAAGTTTTAAATAAACAAAGCGATAATAGTCCACATAAAACATTTGCACGTTTCTCACCCCAAGTATTGAAAACAAAGTTCAAGAGTAAAAGTGGGGCTATGACTCACCTCAAGTCCAGAAATCCTGAAAAGAAAACGATAGAAGAAAGACGTAAGCAAACTCAAGCAACTCATGTAACGGCAACTACAGACTCGGCACTTCCTAACAATATCAAACTCGTTCAGAAATCATTTCCTCAAAAATCAAATATTCCCATTCCCGAACGTATTCCATTTTACTTTCCAAAATATCCATTTCTCGAATTAACTTCATATTAATTTGAAATTCGACGTTTGGTATCCATATGGGTAAAGGGTCAACACAACTCAAACCAAAAGCCACAACGAAAGAGTAACGAAATAATAAACCAACTATAGGTCTAATATTAGCCCAACATATTATTTAAATAATTATCGAAGCTTATCAAATCCGTCGATTTGGAAATCTCCCATATTTATTTACGTAATATATCATTCCAAAATTATACCCAACCTAAAGCACATAGCACAAAGAATTCTATTTGGTATATATCGTAGTCCAATAAATTCCCTATATATACCGTCGAATCGGCCAAATTCCACGAGATACCTAGTAATTTATTACCCTAAAACATATACCACAACCTATGGGCGTCGTGGGATACGATGCCCATTAATATACTCATTTTATATCGTCAAATAACTCGATCTAATCCGTCGATTAAATAAGTCACTTGATATATAAAATATTTATATTAATCGTCATATATACGTGACAATACAAGTCACAATATAAAGCCCACTTGGACTTTAAATAACCACAACTCGTATAACTCGAAAAGTTTCTAAATTTATAAAAATCACGTTTTTAATTATTATTTACCCGACTTATTAGTTCGCCATTTTATATAGTTATTATTTATAACAATAGTCCGACATTTATTACACTATTTGCATAGCATAATTACTATCGTTATATTATTATAACGTTTACTCGTGATCGTTTTATTATTAATATACGCATTTATATATATATATATATATATATATATATATATATATATATATATATACATACGTTTAACACATCTATATACGTATATAAACGATTATATTCTCAATAATAGTATTACGAGTATTATTTTTAATATTGACTTTTGAATATTTATCGAGTCATAGAATTTGGTCACATGTCTGAGTCATGACTCTCGGCTCATAGTCCAAGTCCAAAATAAGTATCAAGTCAAAAATAAATATATCATCTCCGTCCAAATCAATCCCATATCCACGTGCTACAACATGAGGGTCCGACTACGGCACCAAACTAACCTATCTCCGTCATCTAATCGACCGTCTCACAATCGGTCCCCAAGTATCCACACTCGACAACACATCTCCAAAGTATCTCGTAACCCAAAAATGTCATACAAGTCAAAAATAATAATCCAATAAGCACCATGGTCAAAACATCACAACCGCGACAACAACAATAATAATAATCCGTCAAGTAACAATATATCCGAAAACCAAATAAATTACGGGTTGAGTTACCAAGTCAACCCGGGTCAACATAAGCCCGAAACAAGATACGGGAGTCTCACCCGAGACCAATAAGTCTCGGCTAGCTCTATTGAGCCACACGGAACCAAAACAGCCCACAATGGGGTGTCGGCCGAGAAACCAAACGACCAAAAGGTCGACCAAATCATAACCATAAACAACCAAACATCACAATCAAGCACCAATATAATCAAGAATCATCAAATGGCCAAAGATGGCACATCCAAACCCAAGCCGAGAGCTATATCTCTCGGTGGAACCTCCACCCATCGAAACAATACAAAACCCGGATACCAAACCTTTTCTTTAATTCATTTTCATCAAAACCCATTTGAATCTTGTGTTGTTATCCAAGAAAAACCCAAAAAGAACCAAACCCGTGACCCTAGGTCACGGTTCGAACCAAAAATACGAGCCAAACACATCCTACCTTCGATTTCCAAGACAACCCGAAAGTATCTTCAAAAACCAAGACAAGAAATAACGATTTGGTGGTGATTTTAATTCGAAATAGGTGTTAGGGTGGTCCAAATCGCGCGTGGTTTGCACCAATAGATAGATCGGAAGAAGATGGTTAAGATGGTGGTGTTAGATTTGACGTATGGGCGGCGGTGGTGGTGCTATGGTGGTGATTAGGGTGCGGCGATGGTTGTGTTTCAAAGGAAGAGAGAGAGAGATAAAGTTGGTGATGGGTGTGGTGTGTTGTATTGCTTCACATGGACGATTCATGTATTTTACTCTTATTAAAAAAAACAAACACACCTTTTAATAATAATAATAATAATAATAATAGTGTGAGGTGTGGTGGCTTAAGTAGCCCTGTGTAAATACACGGCCAAACCCGAAACCTTAAATAACCAAACAACTTTCTCAAACCGAACTCGTTCCAAAAATAATAATATCCGAACCAATATTAAAATATAATCAAAATTGTTAGGTTAACCTAGTGCCGGAGTCAATGTAGTGCCTAAGTAACAATCTCAAAATAAATCATCACGAACGAATCAAACCAAACCAGAAATAAATAATCAAATCCTCATAATAAACATACGATCAAAAATACACTCCAACGTTCATAAAACATCTCGTCCAATAAACTTTTCAAAAATTCCAAAATTATAATTTTTAATGTAATGCGGGTTTTAAAAACGGCTCCCTATTTTGCCAGTTGTCACATCGTCTAACCACATCCTTCTATCTTATCCTTAGAAAGCTCACCTGAAAATGATGCTTAAAACGTCAACATAATGTTGGTGAGATTCATAGGTTTAAGACACACACCGTAGGCAACCGGTTAACTGTGATTATACCACATAGCATGACAGCAAGACAAGTTATTATACACGTAAACACATAATCACACAACTAAAAAAAACAACCAATGGGACGGAATGTGTCCCCCGATCCATTTAGTTAGGACGGAACGTGTCCACCGATCCAATTCTTTCATCAATTGAGTCGCAATGCGCGAGCAATAGGATAAACATCCTCCCAATTGAATTCCCACACAAATTTCACCACTTGGGTACAGTTCTACCCTTCTCATCTCAGGTACAGTTCTACCCTCAATTCCCACACAGTTTTCATCACGCAATAATCACTTAGCAAGCAAACATATATAATAACACTCGCAAGTCCATGCATTTAAAACACATAATCACAGTAACTTTAACACAAGCATCATTTCCATCCCAAGTTTAAAAACAATATAAAAGTGGGACTATGAACTCACCTTAAACTCTGCAGCTTCCACAAAAATAACTCCCAATCTATAGCACAAGAAAATAATCCACATTACACAAGGTCAAGCTAAAAGCTACAACCCATGTAATACACATATGATGGATGTCTAAGACTCATATGACCCCCCATGGATCTCCTAGACACCATACTAACCACTACCATAACTTAATACTGACTAAATCCCTTGCACTCTTAAAATCAGAAAACGCAGAATTTTTGGGTACATTCGTCCACATAAAATCATGACAAATAAAGCTCAACAACTCACACCAAAAATTCACCATGGTCTCTCATAAGCATAGAAGCTAATCCCAGAAGGCCATGGACCAATAACACACACAAATACTCAAAAGAAAATCAAACTTGTCAACTACTCAAATTTGGATCTGAACGCACACCAAAAAGTTTTGATCAACACAAAATATTTCCACAAGTTTTTATCGCGAATCCTTTTCGTGGTAGTATAATATAATCTAATACTTAACTATTCCAGAAAGCCTAGTCAAAATACCTTTTACAACGACAAAACACCCTCAAACTTTTACTCAAAATCTGTCCCGGTTTGACAGCTTTGACACCTTTACAAAGAAAAATCAAAAGACCAACTTCCCCACCTTAAAATCAATCGTGGCTGGACTTTTTGGAAAGCTCTTTCATTAAACTTCAATTTAGACCTAAAATTCGTGACCTAACTCCTTACCATCTATTATTTACACTCACATCTTTACAGCCATAATTTTCTGTCCAAACCCTAACACATAATCTAACGCGTTTTACACTCAATTCTCTTATCCAATAACCATATCATTAACAACTAATGATCTTAACATGTTTTACTTCATTAATTTACAGAAGTATATAAACCCTAGATTCCATCATATTAAATATTACATGAATCATAACAATAATTAAGTAATTACATGTAAGGATTAAAGATTTTACCTTGATTCTTGATTATTGCTAGCAAACTATGAAACCCTAATATTTTTCTTCTTGTTTCTCCTTGTGTCGACTTCTAATTGCAGGAAAAAGGGTTTATGTGGTCGTTGGTTTTGATATATATGGGTAGGGGTTGGGCTTGGTTGGGTTGAACTAGGATTCCTTGGGCCTAAGAGTCATATTTGGACTCAAATTGGGTTTCTTTTCCCCCTTATCCTCTTCCAACCGATTTTACATATATAAAATATATATATTTTTTTATTAAATTAATTTATTACACTCAAAACCTCATACCTTTCATATTTTATAAACACCCGTAGCTAATCCTAGCGTCTTACGCGATAAACCTTAACTTTTACCCAAAAACAAAGTTTCCAAAAATAGAATTCCACACTCTTTTGAAACATAACTCATAAAAACAAACTCCTCGTAACCCGCTAACGCTCAAACACTTGAACGAAGACTCGTTACGCAAAAACACAAAAACACCAAAACTACACAAGTCATTTCTACACCACAAAGGTGATCAAAATGAACTTTCCCAAATTTCAAACTTTCCAAATCCCAATAAAACCACTTACGCAAAGGGATTTAGTGCTAAAACTCACCTATATCAAACTTATATCACTTCAAACACCTAGGACACACCAAACAAACGTCAACCGAGTCAAGACTATCAGTCAAACTGACCTGCCAAAACCACGGTTGTTACATCATCCCCCACTTAGGGAAATCATGTCCCGAGATTTCAACTACTATAGTCACCACTCACAACAGCATAAGAAAATTTATGGATTTTTAAGCGGAAAAATACCACACCATAAAATCACAGTGAAAGAATCGCAAAAATGTGAACCAACTAAATACTTGAATTAACACGATAGAAAACATTCCGTCACTCCAACGATACACTCAAATAGATACACTCCCCGATCAATAATACCAACGATCAAAACGACTTCTCACAGGTAGGTACGATACTGATGAGTGCTCAAACACTCATCATTTTTGGTCAAATCTGAACTGCAAAACATACAAAAACACTCAGTAATGCATCAAAATACTGAAAATATTTCAAAATTGTGTTTTATATGTTTTAGATGCAAAATGAGTAAAAACAGATGAAAAATGTACAAAGTTTGCAAAATTGGCAGTTTCAGTCCCCCAAACTTTCAAAAATTCACAAAAATAGTCCCTGAGCCCTTATTTTAAAAGAAAAGTCACAAAAGGTCCTTTTGAAATAATAAGTTGTCATATTTTGTCCTTTGGTGAAAATTTGGAAAAGTTTTGAAAATTTACAATTTTGGTCCCTGAAGTTACAAACTTTGGCAGGATTGGTCCCTGGTGGGATATTTTTGAAAGAAAAATCATTATTGGTCCATGGAAAGTCATAAGTGTCAAATTTAGTCCTTAAAATGAAAGTTTGAATAAGTTTGCAATTTAGTCCCTAAAGTTTCACATATTTACAGTTTTAGTCCCTGAAGGACCAAAAATGGAAAATTGCAAATTATATCCTTAGACTATGATGACTTGGTATGTTTTCTCCTTATTTGTACTTTGGAGACTTGGCAAAATAGCCCCTTGGATTTTCAGTAATTACAATATTGGTCCTTGTCAAATACCAAACAGATCCTTGGTTTTATTTACCCAAAACACAACAAATACCCAAAACCAATCCAACCCTTTTCCCTTGGCCCAATACCATTTCCCAGCCCAACACCCAAAACAACCCCCCCCCCCCCCCCCCCCCGTATTTAATATAACCCTGGTCGTTTGACCAGGTCAAACACCACACCTTAAACACTGTTCATCACCATCTCCCTCCCCCTAAAACCAGGTCCTTTGTCTCCCCCCTCCTTCCACTTTATCACCAAAGTCTCACCTCCATTAAATATCACTTACCAACCCAACAAACATTTCCCCCCCCCCCCCTCATTAATAACCTCACCAAACACCATTACCTGCCTTTTACCAATTTTCCCGCCAAAACTTGATTAATGGCCAGGATCGATTTCAAGCATCCAATGGTGGTGGGAAAGCTCTGTGGGACCTACAAAGACCTTTTTGAAGCATATAAAAGATAGAGGAAAGTGGCAGAAGAAGCTAGTAGGAATTTAGCTATAGGAGTAGTTTTAATTAATCTTAGTGCAAGTGTTTATGTGTTTGTAACTTATTAAGATTTTAGTTTCTGTAATTCCTTAACTTAATTTCAATACAATTTTAATTCTTGTGGTAGCATTTAAGATTCCCTCTGCTTTAAATTTTTAGTTTGCCTAATTAAGCTTATATAACTGTTCCCATAAGCTCAGTTAGCTTGTTGTTAGCCTTTCCTATTTTCTAAGTGTTTTCAAAAGGATTTACTCAGGTTTTCATAAAAATCTTAAGAAAAAAAAAATACAAAAAATAGCTTATTTTTTTCTACTTGTTTGGCTTTCTGCTTATTTAATGCTTCTTTCATGTTTTTTTTATGCTTATTCATGTTACTTGTTGCTGTTCATGCCTATTTGGTAATTTAGATAGTAGGGGTTGTTGGTTATGCTGTTTCACTGCCCATTTAGCTCACTTAGTGTATCGATAGTAGCTTATTAAGATTGCCTATAACTTGGTCACTACTGCTTATTTACACTTAATATAGCTCCCTCAGAACACAGCTATCAAATTCATAAGCTTCCTGGGCCATTTGTTGTGGAAATCCATAAACAGACCCTTGTAAAGGGGTGTTTGGCTCAGCAGCTTCCATTGAGCACCAGGGGATTCTAGGAGTTGGTTTTTGTTTCTGCATGTCACATTAGATCCTAATAGGTTAAGTACACAATAAAAACTAGGTATTGTTTATCAAAAGTAAAAAATGCATTGTAATCCCTCACACTAGTTTAACTGTTAGAATGTAGGTTTGTATAATCATTCACTTTGATGCATAAGAGTATTAAATAGCTTATTTTAGTCTCAATTTAACTTATTTCATCATTTTCAGTAACTAGGAAGCCTTTAAAGTTCACAATAGTCAAATCTTGTGATCTAATCAAAAAGTCAAATTTACACATTTCATATTTCTCCAAATGTTGCATTAATTTTATGGAATTTTGTGGTGAGTTCTAGGGTCTAAAACTTCTTGAGATCATAGCCTCCCACCTCATCTTCAAGTTCCCACCTTCCTTTGATTTTTGCCATTTTTTCTGTGGGGTCCACCTTCACCCAAAGTCAGCTGCAGGGTTGGTCTCTGCCCTGCTGCAGCAGACCTCAGTCCACCACCACCACTTTGGTGGTGGTTTCTGACCTCCACAGTGGTCCACAAGCCACCCACTTGGTTACTTTCAACCCCCCTCCTACCACTCTCCATGGTTTGACCTTTAGTTTGACCTAGAGCCTTGTGGACCCCACCCGAATCATCCATCGAACCTTGTCCCATTTCTGTGTTGGCTTTGGCTTAACCAAGTGTTTAATTGTGCTTATTAGCTTATCTAGTGGACCCCAAGTACTTTTTCCAGCTTAAACATGTTCACATGACTTATTGGAAGCAGATTCAAGCATTGTGGGTCCCACTTAAGCTCATTTGAGCTTATTTCCTCACTTGGTCAACAATAGTCAACTATCACACCTTTTTAGCTTATTTTTTATTTCCTAAAAATTTATCTTTACAAAAGCTTCTTGTTTTTAGGTGTAAAATAGATTTCTAAAAGAAAAATCAAGAAAAATCAATTTAATAATAAGTGATAGTTTCTATTTAATGTAATTTAAATTTTCATTTTCATTTTTAAATTTTTATTAAGTACTTGGCATTTTTATATTTTTATTAATTACCCTTTATAGTAAAGTAATTTTAGTAAATTTTCAGATTTTTATATTGCCATTTAGTATTTATTAGATTTAATATTAGTTTTATTAGTAATTAATTAATATTAAATTTTAAATAGCAAAATTAGTTTTTATAAAGTAAACCCTAGTTTTTATATTTTTCCTAGCTTTTATATAATGTAAAATAATTTTAAAAATTTTCATATAATTTTTACTGTTCATTTGCTATTTTTTATAATTTAAAATAGTTTAATTAGGTAATTAATATTTAATTAGTAATTAATTAATAGAAAAATCACAAAAAGACAAAAATACATATTTTTAATTTGAAAACTTGTTTTTAGTTATTTTATTATTTTATAAAATTAATTTTCACTTTTTTTTAGTATTTAATTAATACTATATTGTATTTAAGTTATTTAAATATTAATAATAAGTATTAATTAGTATTTAATTAATAATAAATAATTAATTAGTGTAAAAATCCATTTTCTTTTTCTAAAAATTTTCTTTCACCCTTAGGTTTGTTAAAAAGTCATTTTCACCCCCTGGGGGTTTTCAGATTTTAGTTTTCACGTTTTATTTTGTACGTTTACGTTATTTAAAACGTGAACGTACGCGTTTTTAGTTATTAAACGTTTTTAGGTATTTAACTTTCACGTAATCATCTATATAGCTTATTTAAGCTATTTCATTTTATATCTCTGTAGTGTATTCAATCACAAACCCCTTTCCATCCAAATTCACCCGATCACAGATCCGTTTGATAACCATCCACACCTCGTCGGGGCATAACGACCCGGGGAAACCCTATATTCCGCGGAGATTGTCTCTAGGCTCTTTGACTTTGTTGACCATTCTTTTGTCAATATAAGTTGATGGTTTAGCATCAATCAATACTCTCGAACCAAACGATCTACCTTACGATCTAAAATCCAACTACAAACGATCTACTTCACCAACCACATCAGCAAACAAATTTGGGTACTTAAATTTAATCGGACCCTCACGTTCCCAAGTAAACTCACGACCACGCTTAGAATCCCACCATACCTTTACCAACGCTATCTCACCATACTTCGACCCTTAACATCTCGATCCATAATCTCAACAGGTTTCTTGACAAAACGGAGAGTCTTGTCAACCTTATTCTCATCTAATGGCACATACAGACTAGCATCCGCTAACCATTTCTTTCCATTAGATACGTGAAACGTATCATGCACTTTACTTCACTCCTAAGGCAAATTCAACCGATATATCTCAAATCCAATCCTTTCCGTAAATCTCAAATGGTTCTACGTATCTTGGTGCTAGCTTGCCTTTCTTACCGCAACGCACAACACCCTTCCAAGGAGATACTTTTAACCTCACAATATCACCAACACCAAACTCTAAGGGCTTACGGCAATAATCCGGAAAACTCTTTTGGCGATCTCTTGCTGCGTTAAATCTCTCTCTTAAATCTGAAAACCTTATTCGTAGTCTCTCGTTCTAGTTTAAGGCCAATTAGTTGACTTGTTCCAACCTTTGCCCACAGAACAGGTGACCTACATTACCTTCCATACAACTTTTCACATGACACATACTCAATACTAGAATTATAATTGTTGACATAGGAGAACTCAGCTAAGGGTAAATGTATACCCCGGCTTCCTCCAAAATCAAACACACCCATGCTCTCAGCTCACCATCCAATGCATGATTTGTACGCTCACTTAGTTCACTCCTTAGAGAATGATAAGCCGTACTCCTCTACATACGCGTTCTCAAGACTCTATAACACATTTACCACTATCGCGAAGTTCATCATGTATCTTGATGATCAACGCGACACCCCATGGTTCTTTACCAACTCACCGAGCGAAAAATATCGCCAACTCCTCCATACACCTCTTACTAAGGTAATAATACGTCTTATACATTCTTGGATGTATCAAATACCTTGCATGATTGATGTCCTTACGCTTCCTCTCAATGAAACCAATAGCTGGTCTACACAATACATTTCTCCATCTTCGTTCCTTTCCATTTATTGGTCTAAACCAAGTAATCATTCTTCTTACATGTTCTCATCCTTGAACCTCTCTCTCTAGGCTGTCAACATCATCCCCTTAACTTCGAACTGAATTAATCATTGCTCACAAACATCCAAGTTTCACTCGTTCACTCCCGCTTAGCGCTCTAACCATGATGTCCACCCTTCCTTGATGGTGGCAAATCGTACAATCATAGTCACTGAGAAATTCTACACCCAACTTCTCTCCAAAATATATTATCCTCTTGTCAAATATATGCTAAAGATTCTTATGATCTGCGTAGATAACACTTTCTGCCCCATACGAATTTCATCTCCAAGTTCTACTCCCCAACTTTAAACCATGTATCACACAGTTCCTCTTATGGATCTTCCACCTCCGCGATGCCTACGCAATCTATAGAAAGATAGAAATGAATCGCCAATAGTACCTGCCATTCCTAAGGACAATCGTCTCTCAGATGGTGTCTTAGGTACTCTTCACCACTTTTATCTTACTAATGTCCACGAACACTCGCTATCATTGACCACCTTCCAGAAGAACGTACATCTTAAAGATACACCTCTCACTTGAACAACTTGGCAAACACCCTCTTATTCTTCAACAAACAAATTGATAATCAAAATGACAATCTATCCTAAGTAAACGACGCGAACCATGAAACCGGTTGAACTAAAACGTATATTAACGAACTCAAAAGGGGTACGAATTACCGACTAATGAAGTAATGAACATCAAAATCAAAGCTAGAAAAACACAATGAGAAATTTTCCCCCAATAAAAGTAGACACGGATAAAATGTTCATGAAAACCCATACAAAGAAAATATAAAATACACATACTAATAAAAAATCCATAAGAGTATCCTCAACGAAAGAAACACTCGATGAACCAAATACATAACAAGTTTGGTAAATGAGAACCATAGACAGTTCTAATTCCGGTACTCGACCTTCCCAAAAACAAATGAACACCGTTTTTTTTCACAAGACATATCTTAAACTTTGATGGGTGGGAATTGCACCAGGCTTTACCTCTCGAGGGATCTCGAGAAGCTTACAACCCCCACCAGGCAGTGTACCTGATCGTTGTAGTATAGTATAGTGACAAGTACCGGGGGATTGATCGTTCAACTCAGGAATAGTGTCACTAGGATTAGAAAGCCTAAAAACTAGGTCTAGAGGTGAGGGATGATTCTTTTTGTATTTTTTATGTTTTATAAACGCAAGTAAAATCTCGGGTTTCGGAAGAGTGGGCGGAATTAGTTGCTAGTCAACTAACCCAATAACTAAAGATGCAATCAAAATAAAATACAAAAATGTAAATACACTAAATTAAACTAGTGGTGTGAGCAATATGTGGGAGAATGATGTTTACTTAGATTTCACTACTCCCTAGATATCTTTTACATGTTAATTACTTGTTACAGTTGCGTGGATGACGGATTGTATTCCTTAATACCATTCATGGGGTGGCGTACTTATTTCCCTAATTCTATAAGCTCCTACTTCACTCCTATGTCGAGCCGGATAAGAAGCTCCTAACATGGGATCACTAGAATTCGCTCATGCATTAAATACAACCATAAAAACCTAGTACACATCGGTTCATGTTTCTTAAGACGTTCAAGCAAGTTACACAATGGAGATCTGCCAGTTTTCTTAAGCCTAACATTGAAATCATTCATACATTACAACTATAAACAAGCAATCAACATATAATCAACATCTAGGTTTCATTACATCCAAGCAAACACACAAAAGATCAAGCCTAGCATGTTAAAATCAAGACAAACATAAGATATATTCAAACAACACTTAGACATATTGAATGAATTGAAAGAAAACTTATCTTAATTGAACATGAAGGGTTTCAAGGGGTGAAAACCCTTGAAAATACTGTTAAAATGACCTAGGGTTTATTAGGTTCGGCCCTAGTATTCTCCACACAAGTTCTTGTTTTAATTAATGAAAAATAGAAAAGTATATATAGATTTTGTGAGGTGACAGCGTCAAGAGTAAATTTATGATGTCGTCATCTCGCCGCCAATAAAGTTCTCGGACTGCCTAGATCTGGGTCTAACGTCGTCATGTGTGATTCTGCTCCAGGCCTTCACCAAAATAACTCTTGATGCCCTACTTCTGACGCCGTCACGTTTTCTCTGGGTCGTCATGCATTTTACTCCTGACGACGTCATATTTTCCTTCTTGACGCCGTCAGGTACTGTTCCCAGCATGAAAAATTAAGTCTTTGCCGTTTTCTTCACTTTTATACTCCAAAAACGTCCAAAAGGCTTTCTTTTCCAGAATTCACTTCCAAAGTACCTAAAATCACAAAAGGAACGATTTAGGACAATATTTGATCAAATAAATTCCAATTTCGGCTTAAATGACCCCCTAAAAACAGTTCATTTTTCGCCTCATCATATACCCTTACACTTGAGATTTGCTTGTCCTCAAGCAAATGCGCTTTCATTCTAGTCAAAATATAAGTTAGGGGTCATTTAACACTAATATAAAAGTAATTACAACAAATAATCGTTCCAGTAAAGACCAAAGATAAGCACGGAGGTCATACACTAGCACCTCACAAATAGTGTTTGGATACTCACATCTCTCGAGTGTAATAAAGTATATATCACAATATGAAATGAAAACATCTCTCACTACCTGTCATAGCAAAATAGATTACCATAGGCTTGGGAAATGATCAAACCTCCACCACATGGCGTAAGCACCTAGGATAAACTATCAAAGAGGTCTTTTAAAGGGTTGTAACGTTAGGTGTAGGGATATGGAATAGACGGTTTTGTTGGATATAGGCAGTCTTTACTGGTGGCGAGTTAATAATCTTGGTTAATTACATGTACAATATGGCGTTGCTAAGCCAAGACTAGACTCGACTTAAGCTAATAAATGAAAAATAACAAAAACATAAAACAAACATAGAATGAAATGGGATGGTAGTCCATATGTTTTTTTCTCTTTTCTCTTTTTCTCTATTTTTTTCTTTTTCTTAATTTTTTCGATTTTTTTTTTGCATACACTCTTACCCTACCATCCAAAATAATACATTATAGGGAATGAACATTCCCCTTACACTTGAATTTTTACGTACTTTACAATAAACTAATCTAATGACTCGAATCAAGATAATCAAAACACTTGGAGTACTTTTAAGATTAACGCACATATGGGGGTAATAAATGATGTTCTTCCCCATTACTCCATAACATAAGTACTTTACCCATGAGTCCCAATCGTCCTAAAATAATATGTACAAGGATATGACTCGACTTAGCAACCATGTAATCAATTAGATAATTAACTAAGGGTTTAAACAAATAACAATAATGCACTAAAGATGAGCGCATACACGGAAGGCTAAGGCGATTTGGGTGTACATTTAAGTGGGGTGTAACAAATTCTTCCTTTAAGTAAGATTCTTAAAGTTAGAAACGAAAAGATAGGCTCGGAAGGGTGTACTAGGGGTTTCGTGTACTAAAAATGAGTACAACGCTAAGATGTGGGAAAAATTAATTGACTTTACTAGCCAAGTAATATGACTTAAATGGTCAAGTAATTATGATACGGGTTTAACACAAGGGTGATCCTAATGCCTCTTATCATGTAGTAAATCCTACTACACGAATGTAGTCTCACTAGCGGTCTCGGGATGCATCACTAACGCAAGTTCTAGAATCTAAATGCTACCGGTACACTCATAAGCACTAATAGTAAATGCTTTTCCTATCAAATCTAAAGGCGAACCTCACATATTTGGGTGAAAATTTTTTCTGAATAGTACGGTTTTGGTCTAGTCATACACTCCTATCCATGAGACGCTTGCTATGGCTAAAGTTTCACTCTTAAATGTTGTAAAAAATTTTAAATTTAGCGCTAAAATTACACTAACAAGTATTTCTCATAGTTTTATTACACATCTACCATCAAACAAACAAACTCAAGCGAAAGTGTTTCCTATGAGGTATCATCATTTACCCTCCCCTTACACTTAGGATGAACATTGTCCTCAATGTTCAAGTAAAGAATGTAAAAGTAAAATAGGTAAAAGAATGAAATCAAATACTCCCCTGATTCGCTCAGTATGGATAACAAGGTAATAAGATTAGATCTTCTTCCAAGAAAATGAACAATCAAAGCTTCCCTTCCAGAATATAAACCATCTTCTTGTCAAACATAACCTGTTAAACCTGAGAAAACAAACAAGGCAACCTCGCGTAAAATGGGCGGCAATCTATATATGCTAACAAATCCTAGAAAGCAAAGTAAGATATAATGCTTGTGGAATGATGTTTGCAGATTTCCTAGAGATTATAAAACTAAATAATTAGCAAAAACTTTAAGACTCCGTTAGAAAAACAAAACTGGTAAAATTTTTAGAATTTTACACATGACGCCGTCAGGAATTTCTTCCTGACGCCGTCAGAAGTGACCTGCAGAAATTCTTATCTTAAGTTTCCGAAAAATTTCTGAAAAAACTTTGTCCCACTTCCTGGAAAATCCTGCAAAACATCATTATGACTCGATACAAGCATTTGACTCTAACAAATACGAATATACATGTTCATTTAATATTGTGGAGAATCATGATCGGTTTTGTTTCTTGAAAACATATTTGGGGTTTCCCCTTACACTTATCTTTTGCGAAATACCTTTGGATGAAGTTAAGACTAAGCCAAACAACAAAATAAAGTATTTTCACCATTTAGTTTGAAACATGATCTACCAACAATAAAAATAAAGCATGCATACGGAAACAAATAACAATCAAACAAAATAAAAATCACACAAGCATGGGTTGCCTCCCAAGAAGCGCTTTTCTTTATTTACAAGTCTTGTAGCTAGACTCAATGTCATGGGTTACTACGTGACATGGGTGAGTTCCTCATTGAGGACATCTTTGGGATCAAACTTAGGTTTCAACTTCCTATCGGTTTTCTTAGTACGGTATGACCTTTCAAACTTTTCTCCATCCGGATCATACAAAATCATCTTCATATGCCATGATCTGTCACCTTCCTTAGGTGGCTTGTCCCACCTCTATTTACACTTATCCCACTCTCTCTTCCACTTGTTCATCTCTATGTTAATGGGCATTACGCTTAAGAACTCAATCATTTTCCTAAAGACTAGGGGGTCCTCAAAAGGATCTAGCTCTTCATCTCTAGCTATGAGTTGTTCCACCGAATGTGTTCTATCGATGAAATCTTTTTCTAGATAGAATGGGCGTTGAGGTCCTATAAGGTTTCTTTCTATCCAAGGTCTATATCTAGTTGGTCTCCTATTCATCTCTACCCAATGTGGTGTCGGTTCATCCTCGCAATCGTTGCTATGTTTCTTAGCATCATATACCGACCAAGTATCGCCCTCACCTACCGCTATCTTAGACTCTTTACAATCTATCATGGCGCTAGCGGTTGCTAAAAATCCTCTTCCTACTAATAGTGGGCATGTAGTATCACTAACCATATCTAGGACGTGAAAATCCGATAAATAGTTAACTTCCCTACGTGAACAACTACATCCTTAATCATTCCAACCGGGTGGGCAATACTCCCATCCGCTAGACCAATTAAGACCTCCGTCTCCTCTAACTTTCCTAGATTGAGAGTGGTGAAAAGGGACAAGGGAATCAAATTGAGGCTTGATCCTAAATCGGCTAGTGTGTCGAAAGCTTCGGATCTTCCTATCTTACAAGGCAAAACAAATATACCCGGATCATCAAGCTTTTTAGGCAACTTGTTTTGAACAAAGGAGGTACCATTTTTACCTAGCTTAAACTTCTCATACTTTTCTAGGAGGGCACTATAGTAAGGAGCACGGGCTAAGACATCAATGACGGGGCGTTCAAGGTGAAGCTCCTTGAATTCATCGTCAAGGTCTTGCGTAGGAGGTGTTTCAACTATGCTTCTGACCGGTTTTATATCGGGTGTTTTATTTGATTGGTCCTTTTGAAGAATTTGGTTTTGTTTGAAACACGTGCTCGTTGATTTAACCGAGTAGTATCGCGGACAAGAAGTGGTTGACAAAACTGATGATATGGAATTAACGTTTAGTTTCGGGTTCTTGACCGTGTCGCTTGGGAGTGCTCCTATTTCTCGGTCATTGAGAACTTTCAACAATATGTCAATTTTGGTGGTCATCTCGCTTTGCTTTTGTTTGAAATCGGCTTCAAAATTGGATATGCGAGCTTCTTGAGATGCCACAAACTTGGACATCAATCCTTCAAGATTGTTGGTACTACCATAGTTATTAGAAGGATTGTTGTTGAAAGTATGGTTGGAGGGTGGACCGTTTGGTTGGTAACGATTAGGCGGATTGGAAGATTTGTTTTGGTTTTGTTTCCACCTAAGGTTTGGGTAATTTTTCCAAGAAGGGTTGAAGGAATCACCATAAGGGTTTGGCTCGGGCTTGAAAGTGTACCACTTATCTCCCGCTTCGTCGGTACGCAAAGATGCGTAGTCCGCAAAAGCTGTTCCGGGGGAGTTCCACGTAATCATGAGTGTCATTGGGACCACTACATAATTCACATGAAGAAGTGATTTTGTTCACTTGGATTGTAGGCTTAGGAGCTTCGTAAGATTTCATGAGAAACTTGACTTAGTCCTCAAGTTCCATGATCCTACGGTCGGGAGTGCTAGAATTGTTCGAGGGCAAAGATATTGCCTTGACCGTTTTGTTCAAATCACGGGGATCATTCCAACTTTCGTTGTCATAGAGAGCAAGATCTTCTATGAGTTTCCATGATTCTTCCGCACTTAGATCACGTAGCTTGCCACCGGCCGATTGGTCAATGGTTCGCCTTGTTGAGAGATCGATATGGTCATAAAAAATTTGGACTTGGAGCCAAAGATCTATGCCATGATGAGGGACTTTTTTGAGTAAGTCCTTGAAACGAGTCCATGCTTCATATAGAGTTTCACCTTGACGTTGTTGGAACATCAAGATATCATTTCTAAGCTTGGTAGTTCTCCCCGGTGGGAAAAATTGAGCAAGGAAACGAGTGGTGAGATCATCTCATGAGGTGATGGATCCCGCGGGTAAACGTTCAAGCCATTGACTAGCTTGATCACGTAGAGAGAATCGGAATAGGCGTAATCGGGTTGACTCTCTAGTTGTAACATCAAGGTCTATAGAATCTACGATTTTAAGGAAGTCCTCGAGATGTTGATTTGGATCTTCGGAACGAAGTCCATGGAATGCACATCCGCTTTGCACCAACCGGATGGTGTCGGATCGCAAGGGAGACACATTGGCTCCGGTGAGCTCTATAGTGTTTTGATAGCCTTGGTGGCTAGGTCGGGAATACTCTCCTAGGGTTCGGGGTCTAAGAGGTTGGTTAGCTAGTGGTGGGTTTTGTGGGTGGTCTTGTTGTGGTGGGTTGATGGGTTCAAAGATGTTACCACCTTTCATGATGTCGGATGGTAAAGATTACGAACAAAAACACGAAGAAATAAGACAGACTAAAGAAAACCTAAAAAATAAAAATAAAATCTTACTAGAAAGGAATCTAGCAAGTAGACCTAATAAAAAGAAATCCTAACCTAGACAATAACTATTCCCCGGGCTGCGGCGCCAAAAACTTGATGTGTGGGAATTGCACCAGGCTTTACCTCTCGAGGGATCTCGAGAAGCTTACAACCCCCACCAGGCAGTGTACCTGATCGTTATAGTATAGTATAGTGACAAGTACCGGGGGATTGATCGTTCAACTCAGGAATAGTGTCGCTAGGATTAGAAAGCCTAAAAACTAGGTCTAGAGGTGAGGGATGATTCTTTTTGCATTTTTTATGTTTTATAAAAGCAAGTAAAATCTCGGGTTTTGGAAGAGTGGGCGGAATTAGTTGCTAGTCAACTAACCCAATAATTAAAGATGCAATCAAAATAAAATACAAAAATGTAAATAAACTAAATTAAACTAGTGGTGTGAGCAATACGTGGGAGAATGGTGTTTACTTAGATTTCACTACTCCCAAGATATCTTTTACAGGTTAATTACTTGTTACAGTTGCGTGGATGACGGATTGTATTCCTTAATACCATTCATGGGGTGGCGTACTTACTTCCCCAATTCAATAAGCTCCTACTTCACTCCTATGTCGAGCCGGCTAAGAAGCTCCTAACATAGGATCGCTAGAATTCGCTCATGCATTAAATACAACCATAAAAACCTAGTACACATCAGTTCATGTTTCTTAAGACGTTCAAGCAAGTTACACAAGGGAAATCTGCTAGTTTTCATAAGCCTAATATTGAAATCATTCATCTATTACAACTATAAACAAGCAATCAACATATAATCAACATCTAGGTTTCATTACATCCAAGCAAACATACAAAAGATCTAGCCTAGCATGTTAAAATCAAGACAAGTATAAGATATATTCAAACAACACATAGACATATTGAATGAATTGAAAGAAAACTTATCTTAGTTGAACATGAAGGGTTTCAAGGGGTGAAAACCCTTGAAAATACTGTTACAAACGACCTAGGGTTTATTAGGTTCGGCCCTAGTATTCTCTACACAAGTTCCTCTTTTAATGAATGAAAAATATAAAAGTATATATAGATTTTGTGAGGTGACGACATCAAGAGTAAATTTCTGACGCCGTCAACTCGCCGCCAATAAAGTTCTCAGACTGCCTAGATCTGGGTCTGACGCCGTCGTGTGTGATTCTGCTCCAGGCCGTCACCAAAATAACTCTTGACGCCCTACTTCTGACGCCGTCACGTTTTCTCTGGGTCGTCATGCATTTTACTCCTGACGCCGTCATATTTTCTTTCTTGACGCCGTCAGGCACTGTTCCCAACATGAAAAATTAAGTCTTTGCCGTTTTCTTCACTTTTATGCTCCAAAAACATCCAAAATGCTTTCTTTTCCAAAATTCACTCCCAAAGTACCTAAAATCACAAAAGGAACGATTTAGGGCAATATTTGATCAAATAAATTCCAATTCCGGCTTAAATGACCTCCTAAAAACGGTTCATTTTTCGCCTCATCAAACTTATACATTTTTTATAATATATATATATATATATATATATATATATATATATATATATATATATATATAAACTATTTATGTAAGACATCAACATAACCATTTTTTCCACACTTCGTTTTCACCATAAAAATAATAGTTTCCAACAAATGACCTTGAAATACCCAAAACGAATTTTAAAATACCATAAGGACTCCAACACAACCCCTTTACTGGATACGAAAAACACAGAAGAATCACATAATCAAAATAATCATCAAACGAATCTCATACCAGTGAACACTCACGTAAATACAATGCATACCAAACTATGAACTTAC
This sequence comes from Artemisia argyi, assembly GCA_030686995.1. Lineage (NCBI taxonomy): Eukaryota > Viridiplantae > Streptophyta > Magnoliopsida > Asterales > Asteraceae > Artemisia > Artemisia argyi. Next base: position 20,806,657 of record CM060692.1, read on the forward strand.
AGACTCATTCGTACAACGATCAAACCAAAATCATAGAAAAAACACCGATACCAACAAGTCACAAAACATGTCACGAACTTCAATTGGCGTGCGTAAATGAGGGATTAAATATCCACACCAACTCGTCACGATCCAACAATATTTGAAGAATAGTATAACATTCATCCGAGGAATGAATGTATGGAATAACCAAAGAAACGAACCAGTATCCAACAAAAACGAATTCGATTACCCAACACCTATCACGACGTCAGATAGAAAGAATATGGCATATGTACCATCATGGTACAAATAGGAATGCCAACCAAAGAATTAGGTATACAAACGGAGCGTCTAGCAAACGAATCAACTTAAATACCACAACATAAGTACCCACCGATAATTGAGGTATCAACATATGATAGGTAGGATGGAATCTTACCACCTAAACCCAACATATAACAACTGCCCAAACGGTTAAGAGAATACTTCTCTAACCATACAGCCATCACCAACATGATATCACATACCATCTTCCACAACATATAACAACAAACATCAATCAATGCAATAATGGTCAAAAGTCCACGTGTGTGATACCCTTATAATTATGTTCGCAACCATAGTTATAAGCCTATTCCACACGCATACTTACTTCCAAAACCACACATCTCAATGATAACGCACATATACCACATAACACCTAATACACCATGCAATCCATGCTATCACACTTGGAAGTCCACTTGTGTCGTGACGCATGTATAATTATGTTGGCCACCATAATTATCTATGCCCCCTTTCATAAGTGTACTCCCTCCTATGACAACACATCATGCAAACAAAAACAAAAGACGTCTCAAACAATCATCTCGCATGGAACAATTCCAACGATCACGTAAACTCTATAATCAAAATTACTTGGATAAGGTCGATCCAATATCCAAGAGTTATCACGCTCCAACATGGCCCCAGACGGCAAAAGACAATATACAAATTCCAAAACATAACACAAAACAAAAGACGTCGCATAATGGCTCAACTCCACTCTCCCACTTATCTCCCCACTCAGATCAATTCAACTTGCTACTCGTTGTGGACTCTAGATCCGAATCCACACCATTCCATCTTAACTCCCCTTCATCTTTACTCAACCACCCATTCCTGTTTCCAACATGTTGAGGTAATCGACAACATGCAAAACCATCTCCATTCTTTTATTCCAATTCCACATGATTCACAAGCACATACAAATCACGAGGTTTAGACTAAACCACATCTCCTTCCTATGTGAAGTGAGGACACTACCAAGGGTATTTGGTAATGGCTCCATCTCCAGAAGTCACCGTGGTTCCAAACCTCCCCACTTCTTCTCCACCAACGTTTCCCATAAACATCCTCTCCTTGTTCGAACATGAATACATGCTAGCGAGAACTCAGATTCTGCGGCTAGTCCGCTTCATCCTACCACTTCTCTCGCATCCGATAGCGACAACGGTTGTCCAACAAAGCATCTTACGTGCGGAAGACGATATAGTAAAGTTGATATATACAATACTACGTATAGGGGATAGAACAGACGTCCAAAACTCAATAAAACATCTCATATATATATAGGAAAATAGACATATAAAATATTATACTTACACATAGATCCTAAATGCAACTATATGAGGGACTCCTAAGTTATAGTCTAGGTTAAACCACCTACTTCTCTATAACCAAGGCTTTGATACCAATCTCTCACACCTCGCCAAGGCGGAAACGCGAGGGTGTAAATTCATGGATATCATCACAACACCTAGTGTCTATATAGAGAACAGCTACATGCACAAAAATAGAGCAAAGTACAAACACAAAGTGTTGTAACAATACCCCAAAACAAAATAACCAAAACAAAATCTGAGACAATACATAAATCCGAACATAGATGAAAAACCACTTTCAATGCAACTAAGGTCTCATCTAACCACATCCTTCTATCTTATCCTTAGAAAGCTCACCTGAAAATGATGCTTAAAACGTCAACATAATGTTGGTGAGATTCATAGGTTTAAAACACACACCGTAGGCAACCGTTAACTGTGATTATACCACATAGCATGACAACAAGACAAGTTATTATACACGTAAACACACAATCACACAATTAAAAAAACAACCAATGGGACGGAACGTGTCCCCCGATCCATTTAGTTAGGACGGAATGTGTCCACCGATCCAATTCTTTCATCAATTGAGTCGCAATGCGCGAGCAATAGGATAAACATCCTCCCAATTGAATTCCCACACAAATTTCACCACTTGGGTACAGTTCTACCCTTCTCATCTCAGGTACAGTTTTACCCTCAATTCCCACACAGTTTTCATCACATAATAATCACTTAGCATGCAAACATATATAATAACACTCGCGAGTCCATGCATTTAAAACACATAATCACAGTAACTTTAACACAAGCATCATTTCCATCCCAAATTTAAAAACAATATAAAAGTGGGACTATGAACTCACCTTAAACTCCACAGCTTCCACAAAAACAACTCACAATCTATAGCACACAAAAATATTCCACATTACACAAGGTCAAGCTAAAAGCTACAACCCATGTAATACACATATGATGGATGTCTAAGACTCATATGACCCACCATGGATCTCCTAGACACCATACTAACCACTACCATAACTTAATACTCACTAAATCCTTTGCACTTTTAAAATCAGAAAACGCAGAATTTTTGGGTACATTCGCCCACAGAAAATCACGACAAATAAAGCTCAAAAACTCACACCAAAAATTCACCATGGTCTCTCATAAGCATAGAAGCTAATCCCAGAAGGCCATGGACCAATAACACACACAAATACTCAAAAGAAAATCAAACTTGTCAACTACTCAAATTCGGATCTGAACGCACACCAAAAAGTTTTGATCAACACAAAATACTTCCACAAGTTTTTATCGCGAATCCTTTTCGTGGTAGTCTAATATAACCTAATGCTTAACTATTCCAGAAGGCCTAGTCAAAATACCACTTTTACAACCACAAAACACCCTCAAACTTTTACCCAAAATCCGTCCCTGTTTGACAGCTTTGACACATTAACAAAGAAAAATCAAAAGACCAACTTCCCCACCTTAAAATCAATCGTGGCTGGACTTTTTGGAAAGCTCTTTCATTAAACTGCAATTTAGACCTAAAATTCGTGACTTAACACCTTACCATCTGTTATTTACACTCACATCTTTACAGCCATAATTTTCTTTCCAAACCCTAACACATAATCTAACGCGTTTTACACTCAATTCTCTTATCCAATAACCATATCATTAACAACTAATGGTCCTAACATGTTTTACTTCATTAATTTACAGAAGTATATAAACCCTAGATTCCATCATATTAAATATTACATGAATCATAACAATAATTAAGTAATTACACGTAAGGATTAAAGATTTTACCTTGATTCTTGATTATTGCTAGCAATCTATGAAACCCTAATTTTTTTTCTTCTTGTTTCTCCTTGTGTCGACTTCTAATTGCAGGAAAAAGGGGTATGTGGTCGCTGGTTTTGATATATATGGGTAGGAGTTGGGCTTGGTTGGGTTGAACTAGGATTCCTTGGGCCTAAGAGTCATATTTGGACTCAAATTGGGTTTCTTTTCCCCCTTATCCTCTTCCAACCGATTTTACATATATAAAATATATATTATTTTTTATTAAATTAATTTATTACACTCAAAACCTCATACCTTTCATATTTTATAAACACCCGTAGCTAATCCTAGCGTCTTACGCGATAAACCTTAACTTTTGCGACAACCGGAAAAATTATCATTTTCAAAACAAAGTTTCCAAAAAGAGAGTTCCACACTCTTTTAAAACATAACTCATAAAAACAAACTCCTCGTAACCCGCTAACGCTCAAACACTTGAACAAAGACTCGTTACGCAAAAACAAAAAAACACCAAAACTACACAAGTTATTTCTACACCACAAAGGTGATCAAAATGAACTTTCCCAAATTTCAAACTTTCCAAATCACAATAAAACCACTTACGCAAAGGGATTTAGTGCTAAAACTCACCTATATCACACTTATATCACGTCAAACACCTAGAACACACCAAACAAACGTCAACCGAGTCAAGACTATCAATCAACCTGACCTGCCAAAACCATGGTTGTTACAATGTAATCAACATTTTTGTGAAAATGATATCTTTTTTATCAAATTTTGGACCACTAATGCTTTTGTTATAATATCTAAACTTAAATAAATAACACATACTAAAGCAATCAAATATTTCTCAGGTAACAGCGTACATATATGAGCATCTTGCAGGTTGTTAGCATGCCGACTATCTTGCAGGTTGCAGGTTATTAGCTTGTCGCCTATGTGAATCTATTTCAGCACTGGCCCTTTGAAGGCTATGAAGACCTTGCGACGTACCGTGGACGCATTCATAAAAATATAGTGTTTTTTTGGTTCGAGCTTTTGCAATTTTGCTGCTAGTGGATGTATAGCGGTCCCCAGCCCGTGTGTGGGTTTAGTCCAACTATCCATCCGCTAATATAGTGAACCCTCCACATAAAACCTGGACCAAACCTCAGAAAATCAAACTATGCCCAACTGGTGCCTCGTCGCTAGCTGTCCACTCTACTGAATCACTCCTAACTTAGCCTCGTCCCTCGTGGAGCACAACTGACAAAATTGGGACCCTTTGCGGTACATGGCCACTAGTTTAGTAGTACTTACGCCACGTGTAACACCCCAACCCAAAAAGGGTAAAAATGTCACAAATTATGGTGGTACGTCAGAACAAACAGACATATCAAAAGCAGAAAACTTACATAAAAAACTTACTTTAAATAACTATGGTTAAATTCTTTACTCAGTTCTACACTCAAGCCCAGAAAGTTATTCCAAAAGCTATCTTGAATACCTGCCGCGGAGAAGAGAAATGCGGCTGAGCTACGAAAGCTCAGTGAACGGATATAACAAAAGTAAAGTTAAATAAATACTGAAGAACAGATATATAATTTGGGGAAACATATTTAGGTATAACAGATAATACGGAAATATAATGTGTAGGTTAAGTAAGGAGTAATAGCTAGTCACCTGTATAAACAGAATCAGAATATACCATGAGCTCAGAAACATATCATAATCATATAAGTTGTACAAGGAGTAGCTAGCTTCATTGCACCGAAAGTGAAAGGGGTACATTGCACGTACAACCAGTCACTAAACAGAATCATATCATATCATAACAGAAAACAGATCTAGGATGCATCCATACGCCCCTGAAAATTAGTGCACATTCATATATAACGGAAGGGACATGGCAGAACCCCTAGAGTCATGCCATAGGTGCATCTATGACACGGACATGGAACCCCCATGCCTAGTGAAGCTCATGTAATAAAAGGGTCAAAACAAAGGTTCAAAGCATAGTTGTCATATCAGAAGGTTCAATTAGCAAGGTTTATCGTAACAGAGGTTCAAAACATAAGGTTCATATCACAAAGGAAACCTTAAGAGTAAGGTCAGAATATCCGTACCTCGAACAGATGCAAAGCTGACAGAAGTAGAAAGATCAAATAACGAAATAGTACTCTTCTTCAGAAATCTACACACGATGTATTACTCATTAATATCTTATTCGATCATTTACTTTTTTCATATTCCATATTTGTTCTAGGGTTTACATAAATATTTAAGTTAAATATTTAATAACTTGTTAATATGGTTTTAGGGTTTATAGTGTGTGTGTGTGTGTATATATATATATATATATATATATATATATATATATATATATATATATATATATATATATATATATATATCATAAGTTTTACATACTATTCATATTAATCCCTTAACTTTCATATTTTACGAATTAAACCTTGTACTTTAGTAATTTACACCTTACACCCTTTAAGTTACAAAATTACAATTTGAACCCCTTAATTATATAATTTATCAAATATTACAGTTTACACCCCTATACTTTATTTTATACAATTTACCCTTTATGGTTTAAAGTTTACAAAACAAACCCTCAAGTCTCACAATTTATAAAACATACCCTTTAATTTATAAAACCATTCGAAACCCTTTTTAATTTACCAAACTCTAACCCTAGCTTTATTAATTACCCAATCATGAATCATTAATATCTAACCTAATCCAATTCAAACCCTAACCCTAATCGTACCAAACAAAAACCCTTTACAAAATAAATTTATAGCCTTCAAATCTCATGGAACTGATTTTATTAGAGTTGTATAACATGTATAGGACCTGCATAAAATAGATTCGAAGTGCAGAAAATCCTTATAGCTGATTTGAGTTTTAATCGATTATTAGGGTTTTTAGGTTTCTATAAATTCTTATGATCACTCTATCATGCATGGTTCAATTCTAATATTTTATACTGATAATATATGATATATGAGATACAAGAAAAATACCAGATAAATTTTAGGATGTGTGAACAAGCAGAATGGATTTTCTCTTCTTGGCTAACTTAAATCAACACCAAAAAATCTCCCAAGCTCAAAATCAGACCTCAGACCTTAGCACTATTTTTCTAATCTTCTTAAGCTTGAAACACGTTTAGGAAAAATAACTGAGTGCTCCAGAAAACTTATATTCGACTGTGAGATATTTTTGGGGTTGTCGACTTTTATTAAAAGTCGGTTAGGGATTATAATAAATTATGGAACGTATATATAATATATATAACAGATATAATACATATCTTGGGCTGAGATTTTAGTGATAAGTCCAAATTAAATTATCATACAAGTCTCTTATTGTATTTAGGATTTGTTTCTTTAGTATAAATACTTATATATAATTAAATAAAATCGACATAATTAAATATATAGAAGAAATTATTTTTACTTTTACAAAAGTGACAAATTTTAGTCATACTTAATTTATTATGATCATATGTTGCCAAATTCAAAATTTCTATGGCTTATTTGGTATTTTATATAATTATTTATTTAAATTCTAAGTTATTAGGGTATTTTGGTAATTTTGCATGTTTTAAAATTTGAGGTATTACACCACGTCTAAGCACCAAAATTAGACTAGCACCTGACGTGTTCACGGTATTAAACAAGCATATCAAACCTTAAACCTAATGGACCCAGAACCACAATTAGCGTTGGGCTAACTAACCTAGTCATCTAACAAGAAGACCTCTTGGGAAAGGAAAATCCGGCCGAGTCTATCTCACCCGTGAGACAAAGGTAACACATACATAAGATATCTATTATACACTTATAGCACTATGATATCCTAAAAAATAGTGTTTGATTCGACATATTTGGTATGTTTGTGTACTAAATGGGCCATGTACATAATAGCCTTGAAGGTGATATTTAAAGAGCAGATTAAAAAGTATAAACCACACCTACTTAAATGAGAGAAGACGATCCAAACAGGCCTCTACCATCCACATATTCTAATCTTGGAATTTGCTCATGGTGCTGAGTTCTGTGGTTTCAAAGAGATATACGCTTGTTATTGATTTATATAACGATTAAATTTTTGTGTAAAAAATGTTAAAATTTATATATGATAACACAAAGCTTATGGGTTAAAATATTGTATTAGTGCATAAATGTACTTCTAGACTGTAATTAGATTCGAGTAATACTATCGTGTAATGTTTACATTTAAATTGCAACAATTTAAAATAGAATATTATTTGTTTTTTTAATGCTATAGTAAAATCGACACTAGAGTAATTTAGTTTACTCAAAAAATTTCCTTTTTATTCGCTAAAATATAACTCAATGCGTTTGTTTTATGAACTACGTTAATTATCTCATAGTTTTCAAGGAAAAACCATGTATAGAGTGAATAAAAATTATTTCAGCATCTTTCTCCAAAATTTGTGTCAAATTTTTTCCCCACATTGGTTGAAGGTAACAAATTTTACTTGGTTATATACTGTGGTGTAGATGGTTTATGCAACTTGACATTAGTATTATGTAGTCATAAGAATTTACGGAGGATGGTAAATATAGAGTTAGCATCCCTTATATATCCTCATGGCTAATTCCTACGAGTTGTCTAACTTTTTTTTAACTCGTTGATAATAGGCACTACTATTAAGATCGGATTATTTAATAACTAATTTTTTGAAAATTTGATGATTCCGCGTATCGATTCTCTAAAATACGTGATTCGCTTAAAAAAAAACTTGACGTGATACCAAAAAATGCGTCAATCGATACATTAAATAATCAAAATTCAAAAATTACTTATTAATATAAAATGATAACGATGGTACATACGACTCAAAAAAAGGAAAAGTAAAATATAGTTATCAAGCATTGTTATTTGTGACTGCTACCTATCTTTACTATCTATAAAGGAAAAATAGTCAAAGGTGAAAGTGAAAAAGTCAAGAAAAGTGAAAAGTTGAAATGTTGAAAATGTTGAAAAACTTACAAAAGGAAATGTTAAAATGCATTTAATACTCTTATTAAAACACTCAATTACTTAAAAGTACAATGATTTATTCACATTGTACAACAAATTAAAAACATATCTACCATATTAAATACAACCAATTAAAATACAAACCGGGTTGACCCGAGACACTTTAAATACGGCGGGTTGTCCCTGTTTAATTTGACCCATTTTTGACCCAACCTAGCAAGTTGACCCTGTTTAAATCGACCCATTTTTTTACCGGAATGGTTCAACCGGGTGAACCACCCGGGTCGAACCGGGTTTCAAAACATTATCCATTAGTTAAAAGTACAATGATTTATTTACATTGTACAACTAATTAAAAACATATCTATCAAATAAAATACAACCAATTAAAACAAAAACCAGGTTGAACCGGGACGCTTCAAACCCAGACGGGTTGACCCAGTTTAATTTGCCCCGTTTTCAACCCAACCTAGCAAGTTGACCCGGTTTAAATCGACCCATTTTTTGACTGGAACGGTTCAACCGTTTGAACCACCCGGGTCGAACCGGGTTTCAAAACATTATGTTAAATTCTCAAATCTTCAAACTTTTATTAATTTTCGTTTATAACCTATAAACTTTTTTTATCAATAAACTATCTGTTGCTATAAAATCCTGTTGCTATACACGGGTACTCGTCTAGTGATTTAATAAAGACACACTATTTTGTGAGGGTATGCCTATTCGGCTTCTTGATCAATCGATATTACGGTCTAACATAAAAAGATAAATCAGAATATAAACCTTTTTGTTTGCGTACTGGACCCAAAAAAGGCTTCTATTTTTTTAATTCAAATATGAATTGATGATATTTTTTTATGAACCATATTTGAGCTCGTTATCAATCTCCAAAAATTATTTGATTAGACTCTTGTACCTTTTGCCTTGAGTTTTTAGCATCTTTTGTCAAAACTTGGGTCAAGTTTTTTGTCCCACATTGGTTTGAAGACTATACATTTTACTTGCTTATATATTGTGGTGTAAATGGTTCATATAACTTGATACTAGTATTACCTAGTCTAATTGACTTAGAGTGGATTCTCTTATACAAGATATTATCCTAAACTAACTGATACTATTTTCGGTTTTTAAAAATAAAACAAATTTACCTTTTAAACTATGATTCTAGACTAATTTTTTCTGAAAATGACGTCTTCTATGGAATTTTGGAGCACTGATGCTCTTGTTATAGTGTAGCAGTGTGCATACATGACCAGTTACTTGCATTATAATTTTGTATACTTGCATTATAATTTTCAACACGATACATTTTAGTCATGTATATTCAAGTTTTTGCCTCTTGTAAGACGATCAAGTCTTGTTACTACATATTATTTCCAAATGTATTGCATAACTTAAATTCCAATAAACTTAGTAAACAACATATGACAAACCAAGTTGATTCTTGAAACAAGTTGCAAACAATTTATTGTTCGAAGACATAAGAAAAACTATAAAATAAGGTTCAGAGGAAATTTAATAATCCAGCATCGACCGATGATCACTTGACGGTCACAATCTTGATAATAGATGAAGTCCCGATACGATGCATTATCCTCCTTACAAAGCCCTTCAGTTTTCGCGTGTTGCAGACCAAAATCAAGTGCTTCTTCAGTTGACTCAGTGCTCGAACCTTTACTGTACCCAACACACAAAACCGGGGCAAAACCTTGGAAGATCAAACTATAGCTGGTGCCTCGTCACTGGCTGTCCACTCAACTGAATCACTCTTAACTTCTTGAACGACAGCTGAAAAAATTGGCACACGTGGTCAGTATTTAGCCACTAATTTAGCAGTACTTACACCGCGTGTCAGCACCAAGATAAGACTATCACGTGAGTTGTTTGTGGTTCGAACAGCAGACAATCGTCACCACAATCACATGTGATAATCTTAGAGTAAAAAAAATGTCAATTTGCATATGAACATAAAATATAATGTCGGGTGCAAGTATTTCAACTAGGGTATTCACTATGTAACATGATTTGGCTATTAAAGGGGTGTTTGTTTGAGCTTATATAGCCGGCTTATGGCTTTTTTGATTTTGTCTCATAAGCTTGCTTTTTGTGGCTTATTTTGAATCTTTTCTGCTTATCGTAGTTTCTTATGTTATAAATAAGCAGTACAATAACAATGAGAGTGAAGCTGATCAATAATCATCACTTAACAGTCACAATCTTGATAACATATCGATCAAGTCCCGATACGATGCAAAGCCTCAACTGCATCAGCTTCAATTCTTTACAAAGCCACTTATTATGCATAAAGTTTTCACATAATTACTCGTTATAATAGTAGCCGTTTTCTATTTACTTCACAAATATTAGTGTATGTTGTGTGTTGAAGACAAGAAAAACAATGTATAATGAGAAAATAGAAATGATTTGATCATTACACTGTTGTGTCCTTTGATCAACCTTTGTCAAAACTTGTTTGGAATTTTGTCCCACATTGGTTGAAGACAAGAAATATCACATGCTTATATTCGTGGTGTAAACGGTTCTTGTAACTTGATATTAGTATTATGTAGCCGAAGATGGTTTGTACGGGAGGTTAAAGATATACTAGTAGTATTTAACTTCCTATCATATCTATCTTCTGCTAATTCATACGAAGTATTGAATTTTGAAACAATCAAATTATAGCATTTGCTTGTAATCAAATGTTCTTTATAAGCCACAAGCATTTCAACATATCATAATTCTGTCTACTTTTATTAGTATATAGTATTTTTTTTTTCTGACACGATACATTTCAATAATGTATTCATGTTTTGCCTCTTGTAAAAAGCATTGTTACTACTTATTATTTCCAAACTCATAGCTTAATAAACTCCAACAAACTAAGGTGGTGTTTGTTTATTAAGAGGGTCTGAGTCTGAATCTGAACCGCACGTCTGAATCTGAATCTGATGCGTAAATGTCTGAATCTGAACGCATCTGAACGAAAAAAAAAACTCATGTGTGAACCGGATTTTTTTAATTTTTTTTTTTTTTGTTATTTTGTGTCAACAAGAGGCATTCAGATGCGTTAAGACACCCCTCTCAAATCTTGACCATTAAGATCTAACTGCATCTGAACGCGTCTGAACGAAAAGAAAAAAACAAACGGTCTGAACGGGAAAAATGTCTGACCGATTCAGACATAGTGCCCATTAAGAGGCGTTAAGAGGCTGGGAAAAAAAAAACAAACGCAGCCGTAATTAACAACATATAGCAAACCATGTTGATTCTTGAAACAAGTTGCAAACAATTTATTGCTCGAAAACATAAGAACAACCATAAAATAAGGCTCAGAAGAAATTTATCAATCGATCATCGACTGATCACTTGACGGACACAATCTTGATAGCAGATGAAGTCCCGATACGATGCAAAGCCACAACTGCATCACCCTCCTTACAAAGCCCTTTAGTTTCCATGTGTTGCAGGCCAAAATCAAATGCTTCATCAGTCGACTCAGTGCTTGAACCTTTAGTGGACCGTGCACACAAAACCAGGACCAAACCTCGGAAGATCAAACTATGTCTAGCTGGTGCCTCGTCGCTGGCTGTCCACTCAACTGAATCACTCTTAGCTTCTGGAACGACAACAGACATAATTGGGACACTAGTTTAGATTTTAGAAGTACTTCCGCCACGTGTCAGCACAAAAATAAGACTAGCATGTGTTTGAGGTACGAACAGCGGACGATGCCAAGCTTTCGAGTGGGCTCATGGTACAGATGCATTTGCTGTTATCATTTTATAAGCAACTGAGTAATCAATATATCGTGCTTCCGACTTCCATGCATATCTTAGCCACGGTTTGAACCGCGACTTCCGGGTATGCACCAGCTGCTGTTTCTCCACAAAGCATGACACAGTCGGTCCAATCAAGGACTGCATTTGCAACATCTGTGGCTTCGGCGCGAGTTGGTCTTAGGGACTTGATCATTGACTCAAGCATCTGTGTTGCGGTTACGACAGGTTTTCCTTTCAGGTTACATTTGTAGACCATGAGTTTTTGTGCTAAGAATATTTTCTTGATCCGGATTTCCATACCAAGGTCCCCTCGAGCTACCATGAAGCCGTCGGTGTTGGCTAGTATTTCATCAAAATTGGAAACACCTTCTTGATTCTCAACCTACAGAAAATCTTTTTTTAAGATTTAAATACAAGGAAGATATATACACATGTAACAATGGGTCGATTTAGATCGTCTTTTATTAGATTGGTTCAAATGGGTAAAAAAAACATATCAAAATAGTACATCGGTCAGAAAAAATTACGTGTAGTATACTTTGGGTCAATGTTGTTGATCCACATGCACTAAAAAAATTACTCGTTTTGACCCGTGACCTATTCCGTGATTTTTGCCTTCTTTAAAACAAATACAGTTAAAGGCGTAGGCAAGAAAAATAGCACCTTTGAAATGAGACCAATATTTTTAACATGTTCTCCAAGCAATTTCCGAATCTCAACAAGATCCGAACCTTTTCGGACAAAAGACAAAGCAATCACATTAATCTTGCTAGGCACACCCCATTTAAGGATCTATCTTATTTGTCTTTCTCAGCCAAAGTCAGGAGATCAACAATGACTCCTGGAAGATTGACATTCTTCCGTTCACCAAGTGTCCAGATGTTTTCACGTCGACAATATAATGAACCAACCCCTTTTGAGTGTCACAAGAAAGAATAGTGAAAGTCATGGTCCCGTCTGAGCAAAGTATGACGCTTTTCTTGTTTCTGTTGAGGTTGTGATCTCTTCACCTTGTGTTACCTTTATGGGCTTTCAATTTTAATTTATACAAATCAACACTTTTTGTGTTCATCAATGTTATATGTATAATTCATTAGTTCCTCTTATTGTACATTTTACGCTAACAAATTTATAATCTCATATGCTTTAATCTTGATCCTTAACTCAAATATCTCACAATCGTTTCATTATCATTCTTGTTCACGTGTCTTAGAAATCTTAGGTTTAATAAAAAGGGGTCCATTAAAAGACAAACAATGTAAAAAAGAGAAAATAGAAATTATGTGACTGCGTTTTAGAGCATCTTTTGTTAAAACTTGTATGAAGTTTTTAGTCCCACATGGGTTGAAGACAATAAGTGTTGCTTGGTTATATATTGTGGTGTAAATGGTTCATGCAACCTGATATTAGTACTATGTAGTCAATTGTCTTTCTATCCTTGTATCTATTGAGTTACCGGGAATAAAACGACGACATTTGGCTAATGAATACAAGTTGTCGGGTTTTTTAGTATGATCATTACGTACGGCTAATATAACTCTTTTATTTTTTTATGACTTTGGTGATTTTTGATGTATAATAACCGATTTTATGTAATGCTATAGTGTAATTTTTACTTTCAAACTTAAACAGTTCAAAATTAAAGTGACGAAAAAGATAATATTTTCAAAAAATAACTAAATATTAACAAAGTAATAAATATTAAAATAACAAGTATTCTGAATAAGAAGGAAATAATGGGCATATTTCTACCTATTGATGATGTTTTCCTAAACTCTTACGCTCGTTGCAATAGGTAGTTACGAAATCTCGGCGTCATATCAACTCACTACTTGAGTTCATATTGGCAATATTGTCTGAGCTTTTGTATATATTCTGTGACGATAGTATTCTCAATATCGGCTCGTGCATCACTTCCGGCCAAGTGGATATTTATTATTGAATTCATGCAATGATTTCAGATAAAACTCGATTCCATATTCTTTGGTGCTCATTGGCACTTGATAAGCATCCTTTGTTACTAATGTGGGCCAAGATTATTAACGATATATGCCGTGACAAGTGCCATCTTAGGAGAATTAAACCGACACTAGATTAATTTATTTCGCTAAAAAAATTCTTTTTTACCACTAAAAATATTATTGTCGATGCGCTTGCTTTATGAACTACATTAATTATCTCATAGTTTTAAAAGAAAAACAGTGTATAAAGCAAATTCAAGTTATTTGATTAGAGTGTTGTGCCTTATGAGTTTTGAGCATCATTTGTCCAAAATTTGTGTCAATTTTTCGACCCACATTGGTGGAAGACAACAAATTTCACTTAGTTATAAACCGTGGTGTAAATGATTTATGCAACTTGATATTAGTATTATGTAGCCGTTTATGGTTATACAGGATGCTAAATATATATTTAGCGTGCTAGTATTCCCTGCACGGATAATTCATACAAGTTGTCAATTTTTTTGTAACCCGTTGATAATACGTATTTAGTTAACTTTTTGATATAATATCAACTTTTTTGTCACATTGATGGTTTGTTGATTCAAGCCTACTTTATTTGGGAAAATGACATCTTTTATCAAAATTTGGACCATTGATAACCTTGTTATAATATATGAGCTCAAGTTATCTTTAGTCGATAACACACTCTGAAACAATCAAATGTTCGTTATGTAACAGTGTGCATATATAACATAGAATTTCAATACGTCATAATTGTATGCTTGTATTATTTATTTTGGACCCTATACATTTTAAAACATGTATTCATGTTGTTGCCTCTTGTAAGATGATCAAGCATTGTTATTTGTTACTGCTTATGATTTCCAAATTCATTGCATAACCATAAACTCCAACAAACTTAGTCAACAATTTAACAAAAACCCAGTTGATTCTTAAAACAAGTTGCAAACAATTTATTGTTTGAAAACGTAAGAACAGCCGCATAACAAGGTTCATAGCGTATTTGTCATTCAGTCATTGATCGAACACTATAGCTGGTATATATAATCTTCTATCCACCTTTGATGGAGTAATCTGTTGAGATTGTGAATTTGTACGTAGACTCAAATATCTCAAACAATGACATTATTGATGATGTACATATATTCTCACAATCGTTCCAATATCAATCTTGTTCACGCGTCTTTACAAACAGCATGAGTTCGTTATAAATGATAGGTTTAAAAGAAGGTATCCATACATTAAAACGGGGCATTTGTATATGTATCCCTCCAAAGATGCAAAATTGCATATATATCTTTTATATGCATAAAAATCATTGTACCATGTGCGTCAAAAACTTGTACAAATGATATATATGCAATTATTTAAAAGAGAAAATAGAGATTATTTAACTGCGTTTTTTGAAACTTTTGTTAAAACTTGTATGAGGTTTTTATTTAAAAGAGAAAATATATATATATATATATATATATATATATATATATATATATATATATATATATATATATATATATATATGGGGGCCTTTATTTTCAGAACTCTGTTAAGTGCGGGAACTGCGAGAACTCCAATTTTGCATTAGAAAACATGCATGTTCATATAAAACATGTATGTTTTCTTACGTACACCTTAATAAACATGCCTGCGTATTAAGGTATATGTAAGAAAACATACATGTTTTATATGAACATGCATGTTTTCTAATGCATAATTGGAATTCTCGCAGTTCCCGCACTTAACAGGGTTCTAAAAATAAAATCATTTTGCATTGATCTATTGCACTTAACAGGTTTTTATATGAACATGTATGTTATGCTTATATGTGTATTAAGGTGTATGTAAGAAAAAATACATGTTTTTTATGAACATGCATGTTTTCTAATGCAAAATTGGAGTTTTCGCAGTTCCCGCACTTAACATGGTTCTGAAAATAAAGATATACACACACACACACACACACACACACACACACACACACACACACACACACACATATATATATATATATATATATATATATATATATATATATATATATATATATATATATATATATACAATAGGTGTTGCTTGGTTATATATATATATATATATATATATATATATATATATATATATATATATATATATATATATATATATATATATATATATACATACAATAAGTGTTGCTTGGTTATATATTGTGGTGTAAATGGTTCATGCAACCTGATATTAGTACTAAGTAGTCATTTGTGGCGCTGTTTCAGTATCTATCAAGTTACTGGGAATAAAACCACATTTGGCTAGTAAATACAAATTGTCGGCTTTTTGAGTATAGCCATCATGGCTAATATAATTCTTTTAATTTTTGTAACTTTGGTGATTGTTGATGTATAATAACCGATTTTATGTAATGCTATAGTGTTAAGTTTGCTTTCAAACATTAACGAATCAAAATTAATTTGAGAAAATATAATATTGAAGCATAATTAAACATTAACAAAGCAATAAATATCAAAATCACAAGTCTTCTAAGAACGTAGGAAAACGTGGGCGTATTCCTTTCTTAATGATGTTTTCCTAAACACTTAAGCTTGTTGCAATAAGTAGTTAGGAAATCTCGGCGTAGTATCAACCAACTGCTTGAGTTCATATTGGCAATATTGTTTGAGCTTTTGTATATATTCTGTGACGAAAGTATTCTCAATATCGGCTAGTGCATCACTTCCGGCCAAGAGGATATTTATTATTAAACTCATACGATGATTTCAAATAAAACTTGATTCCATTTTCCTTGGTACTCATTGGCTCTTGCTAAGCACCCTTCGTTACTAATGAAAAATCGGAGAATGGTACTGGTGGCCCATGATTATTAACTATGTACAATGTGACAAGTACCATACTTAGGAGAATAACCAACTCGAATATAATGTCTAGTTTCATAAGCTATTAAGGGGGTGTTTGTTTCGGCTTATGGCTTATTTGATTTTGGGCTTATGTTTCATAAGCTTGCCTTTTTGTGGCTTATTTTGAATCTTTCGATTAATATAAGTTTCTTATGTTATAATAAGCTGTAGAATAACAATGACGGTGAAGCTGATCAATGATCATCACTTGACTGTCACAATCTTAATAATAGATCGATCAAGTCCCGATACGATGCAAAGAACCGCCTCACTTGACACTCGTTATTTTAGTAGAGGCTTTTTATTTACTTCACAAATACTAATGTCTGTAGTGTTTTGAAGACAAGAAATAACACTTGCTTATCTATATTTTCGTAGCGTAAGAAAAACAATGTATAATGAGAAAATAGAAATGATTTGATTACAGTGTTGTGTCCTTTGATCAACCTTTGTCAAAACTTGTATGAAGTTTTGTCCCACATTGGTTGAAGGCAAGAAATATCACTTGCTTATATTTGTGGTGTAAACGGTTCATGTAACTTGATATTAGTATTATGTAGCCGAAGATACTTTGTACCGGCGGTTAAAGATATATTTAGCATCCGGTGCATGCATCTTCTGCTAATTCATATGAATTATCGACTTTTATTTTTATTTTTATTTTATTTATTTATTTATTTGTGAAATTCAAATCCTTCAATCAACTATTTTTTTTTTTTTTTTTTTTTTTTTTTTTTTTTTTTTTTTGTTTGAAATTCAGAGTGTTTTAACAAAATTTCTCTGCATCCGGTTTATGCATCCTCTGCTAATTCATATGAATTATTGATTTTTTATTTTTTTTATTATATATTTTTTTTGGAAATTCAAATCCTTTAATCAATTTTTTTTTTTGAAATTCAGAGTCTTTTATCAAAATTTCTCTTGTTAAATATTTGAGCTCAAATAAATAACACATTTTGAAACAATCAAATGTTCATTATATATGTAACAGATCAGAAGATAGTGTATAGCATTTGCTTGTAATCAAATGTTCAGTATAAGCCATAAGCATTTCAACATATCATAATTTAGTCTACTTTTATTACTACTTATTATTTCCAAACTCATAGCATAATAAACTCCAACAAACTTAGTAAACAACATATAACAAACCAAGTTGATTCTCGAAAAAAGTCGCAAACAATTTATTGTTCGAAAACATAAGAACAACCATAAATAAGGTTCAGAAGAAATTCATCAATCGAGCATCGACCGATCACATGACGGTCACAATCTTGATAACAGATGAAGTCCCCATACGATGCCAAGCCACAACTGCATCACCCTTAGTGGACTCAGTGTGCTTCTTCTGTTGACTCAGTGCTCAAACCTTTAGTGGACCCCGCACACAAAACCGAGACCAAACCTCGAAAGATCAAATTGTGTCTAGCTCTTGCCTCGTTGTTGGCTGTCCACTCAACTGAAGCATTCTTAACTTCTGGGACTACAATAGACATAATTGGGACCCGTCGCCGGTATCTAGCTAGCAAATAGTTTAGCAGTACTTCCACCACATGACAGCACTGAACTAAGACTAGCACGTGACGTGTTCGTGGTATGAAGTATACTTACTATTATCTATTCTCACACAAGGGATCCCTAGAGGAGCCATATGAGGTGGAAGCACCACGTACGGTTTTGTAGTCGAGCCATTCTAGAAATGAGGCTAGGGACTCACATGATGATTGGTTTTTGTATCCCAACGCTAGTATTAGTTGGCGTGAGATTCTTCCCAACAGTATTCGCGATATGTTTGCAATACTTTGTTTTCTAATAAATTTTTATGTGAACACGGCCGGTGCTGAGAATATCAAAAAAAAAATAGACCCGGCACGAAGAAAAAAAATGCCCCTATGTTATAATATTCATAGACCATAATTAAGTACGAAAAGTCAAAAATACGAACAAAAATAACTCTAGCAACAAAAGTATTACTTCTAAAAAACTAAAATATATTTAAGTAAACCGTGCGATTCTTCTCGCGTTTTTTGAGGCAAAGTCTTCCATCAACATTTCTTTTTCGTTTTAAACTACCGGATGCTTGTTTAGGAGGCATAATTTTTTTAAGAAACTACATATGAAAAAACAAATAAATAAATAACATTATTTAACAATTTGTCATTTGTCAAATATCAATTACTCAATTTGAGTATATACTGTATATCAATATATGTATACAATTATGCAAAAAAAAAAAAAAAAAAAAAAAAAAAAAAAAAAAATGATAACTAAGCAAAATTGATAACTAAAAAAAAATTAAAATAGATAACTAGTTGAGAGTTTTAAGTTGTAACCTTAGTTATGATTTGAAGATGGAGATGGATTATTGAAAGTAAATCTTTAGTGCTTCACGCCTTCAGCCCTTCACCCTTTTGTCCCTTCAAAACCGTTTTTAACTTTTAGATTAAATGATTAATAAGATAGCCTAGTACATATAATGGGTATAAAAAATTTTAGTGCCCTTTAGTGGGTTGGGCCCGGCTCGATTGCTGATGTTGCGCCAGCCTAAAACCGCCCATGTATGTGAAGTATAAATTATAAATAAAAAGTTTATGAGAATAATATTCACAAGAAGACGATACAAACTTGTTATATCTACATGTCATAAAACTTTGTAACTAATTATAACAATAAATCGTAAAATGTTAGGATGCTATTTTACTCAAAATATTTCGTTTTCACTCATTATTATAGTATCCGATTTTATTTACTTTACACATAATTTCCATTTCACAAGTAATAGTGTCTGATAGTTTTGTTTTATGAACTACATTTGAGTTTGTTATCAATTTTCTCATGGGTTCAAAAGAAAAAAAAAAAACTGTATAAAGTGAATAGAAATTATTTGATCAGAGTGTTGTGTCTTTTGAGTTTTGAGCAAGTCCAAAACTTATGTCAAGTTATTTTCCCACATTGGTAGAGGAAAACAAATTTCACTTGGTCATATACTGTAGTATAGATGGTTCATGCAACTTGATATTAGTATCATGCACCTGTTAATGCTCATACACGGACGGTAAATGTAGGTCTACTGACTTACCAGCGTATAAGATCTGTGTAAGATCTAACGGGCTAATTCATTCAGGTTGTCAGCTTTTTGTATTATGTATATGATAATGTATCCTCCGAGCAGTTTGAAGGCATCCTTTTCGAACTCAATTTGGATACTACATTCCGAACGACTTCGTAGACCTTCTAAAATCTCCTTCGACTTAAAGTCATTCACAAACATGGGAACTCGCCTATCGAAGACCAATACCCTACGAGGTGAGTTCTTCGAAGATATTGTCACATAGGTCATCTATGGCCAAGTCAACCCACGATCTACACCTAGTCAGACTTCCCCGCGAAGATAGGAGACATGCGACACAACACCCAAGGGTTACCGAAATCCATATATAAGATACCCTCATGATCTCCGGTTTCGTGCAGAAGCTTTAGGCGTGTGTAAAGGTTGAAAAATTATGAATCTATTGTAAATACTCTATGTTTTAATTTAAACGTCATGTCTATTAACTCGCCTTAGTGCATGATGGTAAATGTCAATTTGGCATTGCGTAAATCAGTCAATGGCTAATTGATACAAGTTAGTTTTTTTTTTTTTTTTTTTTTTTTTTTTTTTTTTTTTTTTTTTTAACCCGGCTGATAATACGTAGTATCAAGAGGGATTTTGAGAGCGTTTGAGTGTTTATGAGTTATGACTAAACCAAACTCAACATACGTATTTATACTAAACATACAATGGCAAATTGGTGATTAAAAAAAAGTTACAGAATCTACAACATAGCTGTTGTCTCGAACATGAGAGAAAAAATGGTAACCAAAATAAAAATTGGAACTGGGTTTTCCTAACCGGTTTTAAATCGGTATAAGGGTGGTGGCAACCACACCGGTATGGCTAACGGTTTGCCCAAACCGCCGGGGAACACCGCCGCCACCCCAGCGGTTTGGTTGAGCGGGCAATTTCACTTCGGAGGTTTGGGTCAAAATGGAACGTTGGGGCTAAAAATGAGTTTGGGAGTTTGGGAGGTATGAAAAAGGTATGTGAGGTATGAAAAATGTATGGTTGCCACTAAAAAAGGTATGAGTGAGGTGGAGTGATATTATTGGTTGGTTGGGAGGTTTGGGTTATTTTCAGAAGGATGGTTGCCACCACCTTAATATAAATATATACAAGCCGGCGGTTTTTGGCCAAACCGAAATGGTTTCGGTTTTGGGGTTTTTTTGGTTTTGGTTTTTTTTTTTTTTACATGACTGGACCCCACACATAAAACCGAGATGAAACCTTGGAAAGTCAAACTATGTGTAGCTGGTGCCTCATCGTTGGTTGTCCACTTAACTGAATCAATCTTAACTTCTAGGAACACAACTGACAAAATTGGGATCGTAGCCGGTACTTAGCAACTTGTTTATATATACTTCCGCCACGTGTCTACACCAAAATAAGACTAGCACACGTGATGTGTTAGTGGTACAAAATATAATTACTAATATGTATTTTCACACAAGGGATCCTTAGAGGAGAGGGAGTGGGTGCGGGGAAGGAGCGGGGAAGGTGAACCCCCGCACGGGAACACCGCCGCCTCGCGGGGAACCCCGCACGGGGAGGGTTTTTGAGTGGAAATACCACGCATGCGGGGAGAAGAAAGACGTTGCAAAAAGAGACGTTGGAGGTGTTTTTTGGAGGTGTTTGCAGCAGAGCCAAACGACTCTTTTTTTTTTTTTTTTTGTTTATATACCAGCAGACCCAAACGTCCATAGCACCAAAAAAAAAAAACAATACATGTTGCTGTTGGTATGTTGCTGTTGGGAGGAAGAAAAAAGAGACGTTGGGGCTATGTTGCTGTTGCTGTTGGTATGTTGCTGTTGGTAGGAAGCAAAAAAGAAAACAAAATGGAATGTGTGTTTTTGTGTGTGTGTTTGCAAACAGCCAAGGAAGAAGACTATGGTTCCATGGTGTAGTTGCTAAATGGAGTAGATGCTACTTGCTCTGTTATGTTAATGAGAGTTGGTGTAAAACTTTTTAAAATTCTTTTTTTTATGGTCAAACTATAACAAACAAGCAAACCCAAAAAACCAATTCAAACATATTTGGTCTTAACACCAAATTCCACTGCTGACCAACATAGTTTCATCTTTGACTTTAAAAAAAAAAAAAAAAAAAAAAAAAAAAAAAGTGAGTGAAGGGTGAGTGAAGGTGCCGCCCCCAAAAATGAAGTGAGTGAAGAGTGAGTGAAGGAAAAAGTGGGAGATGATGTGGCGGAATGGGATTGGTTGTGAGTGAGTGAAAGGAATGGGGTGAGTGGAGCACTCCCCCCACCCTTAGAGGAGCCGTATGAGGCGGAAGCACCACGTATGGTTTTAAAGTCAAGCCTTTCTAGCTATGCGGCCTAGGGACTCACATGATCATTGGTTTTTGTAGCCCAATGGTAGTATTAGATGGCGTGAGATTCTTCCCAACATTATTCGTGATATGTTTGCAATACTTTGTTTTGCTAATAAATTTTTATGTCATAATTAAAAACAATAGAACTATACTAAATGACTAATTAAAACAAATCATAAAATGTTAGGTTGCTATTTTACTCAAAATATTTCGTTTTTACTTCACATATAATTTCCTTTTCAAAAATACTAGTGTTTGCTTTATGAACTACATTTGAGTTTGTTATCAATTTTCTCATGGATTTAAATGAAAAAAAATGTAAAAAGCGAATAGAAATTATTTGATTAGAGTGTTGTGTCTTTTGAGTTTTGAGTTTTAACCAAGTCCAAAACTTGTGTGAAGTTTTTTTCCCACATCGGTGGAAGACAACAAATTTCACTTGGTTATATACTATAGTGTAGATGAATCATGCAACTTGATATTAGTATTATGCAGCCGTATACGGTAATACCAGACGGTAAATATAGGTTTACCATTTACCATTATATTTGCCGCTTGTTAAGCCGTAGACGGTTAAATCGTACAACTTATCAGCTTTTTCATAACATGTATGTAATCAACATTTTTGTGAAAATGATATCTTTTTGGACCACTGATGCTTTTGTTATAATATCTAAACTCAAATAAATAACACATACTAATTACTAAAGCAATCAAATATTTATCATGTAACGGTGTACATATATGAGCATCTTGCAGGTTGTTAGCATGCCGGCAATCTTACATGTTGGAGGTTATTAGCTTTTCGGCTACGTGAATCCTTTTCAACACCAGCCCTTTGAAGGTTATGAAGAGTTGAAGACCTTGCGACGTACCGTGGACGCATTCATAAAACTGTAGTATTTTTTTTTTGTCCGAGCTTTTGCAATTTTGCCATCCGAGTATAGCAGTCCCAATCCCGTGTGTGGGTTTGGGCCAACTATCCATCTACTAATATAGTGGACCCTCCACATAAAACCAGGACCAAACCTCGGAAAATCAAA
The DNA here is from genome assembly GCA_030686995.1 of Artemisia argyi. Lineage (NCBI taxonomy): Eukaryota > Viridiplantae > Streptophyta > Magnoliopsida > Asterales > Asteraceae > Artemisia > Artemisia argyi. Next base: position 20,830,221 of record CM060692.1, read on the forward strand.
CTATGCCCAACTGGTAACTCGTTGCTAACTGTTCACTCAACTGAATCACTCCTAACTTAGCCTCGTCCCTCGTGGACCACAAGTGACAAAATTGGACACTTGGCGGTACATGACCACTAGTTTAGTAGTACTTCCGTCACGTCTGAGCACCAAAATTAGACTAGCACTTGACGTGCTCGCGGTATTGAACAGGCATATCAAACTCTAAACTTAATGGACCCAAACACACAAAGAGGATTGGGCGAACTAACCTAGTCATCTAACAAGAAGACCTCTTGGGAAAGGCAAATTCGGCCGAGTCTACGTCGCCCGTGAGACAAAGGTAACACATACAAAAGATATCTATTATACACTTATAGCACTATGATATTCTCAAAAATAGTGTTTGATTCGACATATTTGATATGTTTGTGTTCTAAATGGACCAAGTACATAGTAGACTTGAAGGTGATATTTCAAACTAGCCTCCACCATCACAAAGTTCTAAGACTATACAGCTGTTTTCACGATGCACAACAAATATTCCTAATATTGGAATATGCTCATGGTGGTGAGCTCTGTGGGTTCAAAGAGATATACGCTTGTTATTGATTTATATAACGCTTAAATTTTTGTGTAAAAAAATGTTAAAATTCATAAATTATAACGCAAAGCTTATTATAGAGTAAATTCCGAGACTAGACTGGTTGCTTAAGTTTTTAACTTTTTCTAGACCAAAAAAGTGTTCTTCCCAAAATAGATCGAGCGACTTGAGACTTGTTTACTTTTGATTATAAGTCGCCAAATGGCACAAAAAAGTAAGCGACTTTTTGTATTTTTTGTACCTAATTTAAGTGACTTTTGTATTTTTTTGTACTTTTAAGCGACTTTTTTGTGACATTTGTCGAGTTCTTATAAAAAATAAAAAAGGTCGTGGGTCGCTTGGTTTAGTTTGGGAAGAGCACGTATTTTATCTAGAGAAAGTAAAAATGCTTGAGAGAATTTGCTCAACATTATCTTAGTGCATAAATGCACTTCTAAAACTGTAGTTAGATTCGAGTCTTTACTTTTTATAATGGTACTATTGTAGCAGTCGGTTTCACGTAATACTATCTTAAATTTCAACAATTTGAAATAGAATATTACTAGCTTGTTTTTAATGCATTAGTAAAATTGACGATAGAGTAATTTATTTTAATAAAAAATTTGCTTTTTTACTCGCCAAAATATTACTTCATGTGTTTCTTTTTTGAACTACATTAATTATCTCAAAGCTTCAAAGGAAAAACAGTGTATACAGCGAATAAAAATTAATTTGATTAGGGTGTTGTATAAAGTGTTGTGTTAATTTTTGTCCCACACTGGTTGAAGATAACAAATTTTGATCGGTTATATATTGTGGTATAGATGGTTTATGCAACTTGACATTAGTATCATGTATCCGTTTGTAATTATAGAGGATGGTAAATATAGGTTTACCAACTCTAAGATCACCAACGGATAATTCATACAAGCCGTCAGGTTTTTCGTAACCGTTGATTCAAAGCCTACTTTATTTGTGAAAATGTCATCTTTTAATTTATCAAAATTTGGACCACTGATAACCTTGTTATAATATATGAGCTCAATTTATGTTTAGTCGATAACACACTCTGAAACAATCAAATGTTTCCTTATGTGACAGTGTGCATATATCAACAGTCACTACATTGTACTTATAACATAGCAAAGCATATATTTCAACACGTCACAATTGTCTACCTAGCCTGTATTATATATTTTGGACCCCATACATTTTAGGACATGTATTCATGTTGTTGCCTCTTGTATGATGATCAAGCCTTGTTATATATTTGTAACTACTTATGATTTCAAAATTCATAGCATAACATAAACTCCAACAAACTTAGTCAACGATATTTAACAAACCCAGTTGATTCTTAAAACAAGCTGCAAACAATTCATTGTTCGAAAACATATATAAGAACAACCGTAGAATAAGGTTCAAAGTATATTTGCATTCGGTCATTGATCGATCACTTATAGCTCGTACATATTATCTTCTGTCCACCTTTGATGGAATAATCTTTTGAGATAGTGATTTCTTGACCTTGTGTTGCCTTTATAGGCTTTCCATTTTTTAAAAACCTTGTTCGAATTTCTGGACTCTGAAACAAAATCGACATTTTGCGAATATAATCCATTTCTATGTATGCTAAACAAAAGAAAGGTTACAATCTTTGCACTGCAAATATATATTGATAATCTAGTTTACAAATTTAATCTTGCTTTACACTATTATTATCAGGATTGACACGACAATACAAAGTATGAACAAATTTTATATCACTAGTGAGCACTCATGTTCAACTTTTACGAAAAACATGTGTAGGCATACATGTTCATCAATGTTATATGTATCGTTCAACAGCCCCTCGTATAGTGTGTTTTACGCTAACAAGTTTATAATTTTCGATCTTTAACTCAAATATCTCAAACAACGACTTTATTGATGATGTCAATATATTCTCACAATCGTTTCAATATCATTCTTGTTCATGTGTCTAAGTGTCATTACGAACAGTATTTTAGTTTTATTTATAAATCATAGGTTTAATATAAGAAGGGGTCCATTGAAAGATAAACAATGTATAAAAGAGAAACTATAAATTATTTGTCTGCGTTTTTGAGCAACTTTTGTTAAAACTATGAAGTTTTCAATCCCACATGGGTTGAAGACGATAAGTGTTGCTTGGTTATATATTGCGGTGTAAATGCTTCAGGCAACCTGAAATTAGTACTATGTAGTCACATGTCGCGGTGTCCTGGTATCTATCGAGTTACTGGTAATAAAACGACATTCGGCTAATGAATACAAGTTGTCAGGTTTTTTAGTATAGTCATTAAGGATAATATATAATTCTTTTTATCATTTTGTGACTTTGGTCAATAACTAAACATTAAAAAGCCATAAATATTAAAATCACAAGTATTCTGAATAAGTAGGAAAGCGTGGGGATATTTTAATCTCTTGATGATGTTTTACTAAACTTGCTTAGTGCAAATAAGTAGTTACGAAAGTAGTATCAACTAATTGCTTTAGTTCATATTGGCAATATTGACTGAGGTTTTGTTTATATTCCATGCCGATAGTATTCACAATATCGGCTCGAGCATCACGTCAAAGATGATATATATTATTGAACTCATACGATGGTTTCACATAAAACTCGATTTCATATTCCTTGGTACTCATTGGCAATTGATAATTAACCACCCTTTGTTACTAATGAAAGTTCTGAGATTGGTAATGGTGGCCCATGATTATTAACGATGTACAATGTGACAAGTGCCGGACTTAGGAGAATAACCAACCTGAATATAATGAGTTCCTCGGTATCTATTGAGTTACCGGGAATAAAACGACATTCGGCTAATTTAAATCATTATGGCTAATATAACTCTTTTATTTTTTTTTACTTTGGTGATTGTTGATGTATAATAACCGATTTTATGTAATGCTATCGTGTAAAGTTTACCTTGAAACTTAAACCAATCAAAATTAAATTGAAAAAAAATAAAATATATATTCAAAACATAACTAAATATTAACAAAGTAATAAATATTAAAATAACAAGTCTTTCTGAATAAGAATGAAAGAATGGGCGTATTTCAACTAACTGCTTGAGTTCATTTTGGCAATATTGTCAGAGCTTTTGTGACGATAGTATTTTTAATATTGGCTATGTTAGATTATGAACATTATTTTAGTAGTTGTATGTGAGGATCGAATTTGAAATCACGAGATTGCACACTTTACGTATGAGAGTTAAAAATTAATAAATAAATATAAAGTTATAGTTATTTATTAATTATCACAAAATATACAAGGATCGTTAAGTAATTATGATAATTGACTAAACGAGAAAAGAAAAGGACTTATAAAGAAAAATTGGACATCAAGAAGGTTCCGGATCCCTCCCTAGAGGGGTGGCCAGTCGTGGGGTATGGGGAAGCCCAACCCACACCTTGCTTGAGCTCCAAGTTTTCTATGTGTATAAATACATGTCCATGTTTTAAGTTTTGGATACTCTTGTGCACACACAAATCCCTAATTCTTTTCTTTTTCTTTTCTTCTTCTTGTAGTCGATCCAAACAAACACCATAAGGGTTTCGTTTGGTTTGGTTTTCCAAAACAAATACTTTGGCTGTTTTTGTGATTCAATAACTAACATTACTTTAACTTGTTTTAGTACGTGTGTTCAAGAACGTGATACAATCACACTATTGATTGTATCTTGGATTGAATTACAAAAAGGTAAGGGGTAATTCCTATAATCCATATAAATCCTAATTAGGGTTCTTGATTTGAAGAATTGCATTGATTGATTCTTGTTCGGGTTAGAATCACAAATGTATGTTTACTTTTATATTTGATTAATTAATTACATGTTATATGATCTTTTTATAACGCTTCCGCATATGCTCTCCTGATGTGTTTGGTTTATCTTATATGATTGTCATGATATTATAATTCCATCAGTGGCATCTAGAGCCGTTATAATGTGTAATTAATTATCGAAACGCATAAAAATTGAATTTTGATTTGTTTAATTACATGTTTTTTAGGGTTTTTCGATTCCTAACCTTGATTTTTTTAATTGGGTCGATGGACCTATTAGGGTTATTTAGGGTTTTGGTTTTGATTTTAATATGATTAGAAACCCTAGAATGTCATGTAATTGGTTATGCGTTTTAGTAAACGTTCTTGGTGCAATATGTTAATTGTTAAGCATAATCCATGAAAAGTGCATATTTGCATGGATTTTATTGTATGAGAATTTTAATGGTTTAAATTGATTATTAATTAAATGTTAAGTTATATCGGAACATGTAAATTTATTAATAGATGTCGAATTGGGGAAGACTCCAATATTAAGTAATCAATTACGTGCTATGTGGTGTTTGTTTAGTTTTGGCTTACGCAATCGATTTATCAATGTATGTGGATCTTTTTCCTTTGAAGAAGAAAGCCCTAATTGAATAAATGCATTATACACCTAGATTGATTATTAATATGATTATTGAATAAATTTGCATGTGGCTACATGTTTATACATATTTAATTGTTATGTTATATATATGTTTATTTGGTTGTTTTATTTTTTATTATGTATTACTTGTTTTTTTGTTTATTATTATGTGAGACATGTTTATAAACGAAAAAGCGTAATTTTTGAATAAAAAAATAATATGGACTAAATAAACGGCGAAATTGTTTTGGTTTTTAAGAGCTTAAATTTCAAAGGATTGGTTGATTGATGTTTTTGTACGTAATGGTTAACTAGGCCCGACTGAAGTTTACACACTACAAGATGGGTATAGGGTTGGCTTCGCATTAAATTGTGGCCTTAGATAGACAACATTCTGTCTTAACGCTCGTTTGTGTGTAAATTAGACTTACCGAACAACCATTACATGTACACTGTCATCTTAAGGGTGGATTGACCAAAATTCCACAATGATTATCCGAAACACTAAGCCTTAGAGCTTATGCAAAAGTACGATATAGTGGACGATAATTGTTGGTAATTCTTTAATTGGTGAACCGATACCTCAATCAAAACTTTGCTATTTTACTCTTAGTGAATTGGTAATAAAATTGTTTTATAAAACCAATGTTATGAAGTTGTATGCATGCTTCTTCATACATTATTTTTTATCACACGTCAAAATTAATACCCTTATAAAATTAAGTTGAATGCCATCTAATTAAGAACACTTGAAGTTGTAATTTACGTCATGTGAGAACTTGGTGAGATTGCAATGGAGAGGTAAATTTCGTAATTTCATTGCTAGCAGATCAACTGATGTAATGGATTTATGAGTTTGCAGTTTTTAAGTTAGACGACTTAAATTGAGTACGAAGTGAGATCTTGGACTCAAGGCATTAGATGGGGATCAAACATGCTTACATTACAAAAGTTTTGTGATTATAAATCCCATAAATCTAGGAATTGCAACATGATATTGGTAATTATTGTTCGACAATTACCTTGTTGAATACTATCATTACTAGCAGATCAACTGATGTAATGATACTATGTCAATTTGGATCCTAGCTTTAAGAAAATACTATGGTTTATATGAATATTTACCAATGGGTATTTTATTTTCTTAAAGATCTAATTATCGGAAATACTGAAATTGAATTTTGTAATTCGTTTTAAAGTATTAATGCAACGTTCAAACCGTAAACGCACTTTGAGCTTTAGTAAATTGATCTAGTTCTGTTTTCAAACAAATGTTTGATTAAGAATAATTTACTTAAAAGACAAAAGAAGTCTCATTTCTGTGAAAGAAGAGTGATATACAATCCTATTTCTTTTCATGAATGAAAAGGATAATAGGAATATTAGATATGTCTAAATTCTAATATAACTCATAGCAAATTTTTACTAGTTAAGAAAATTGCAAATATTTTTCATAAGGATTTTATCATCCTCATTCGGTGATTAAATTCTTAGTAACAAATATGATATTTGGTTAACAGAAAATTATGTATGACATTTTATGAGTTATTATAATTAGAAGCTAGACTAATTACCGAAAAATGGTAAAAGACAAACTAGTTTATTCAGCTAGTTGTTTTGACTATTTAAAAGGTGCTACATACTTTGTGAGATGATAGACCTATTAAGGAAGAAATTGCATGCCCAATTTTTCAAGTTAATAGCATTTGGTGGATAGTCCATCATTTACGTAGTAGAATACACTCTTTAGTGCATAAGTAATTGTTACGTATGGACATTCAAAGGTGTAGGAAAGTTAAAAGCACACTATTTTCTTTCACTAGATATGAAACATTTTAAATGTTGTCAAATTCAATGGGAGTATTGTGTACTTATTACTGAATAAGGAATTATTGTAATAATCTTTAATTCAGTGGGAGTTACAAGCTTTGACATCTTGGTAGCTAAAGATAATTACTTTCCAAGTGTAGACAATCATACTTTTAAGAATTAGTTTTGTACGTTTCCTTACTAGACATTGTTGTTCTACATCTACTTGTTATGCTCAAATCTATGACACAATCATATTGAACACATAAACAAATGCATGGCGTGTTTTTATCAACTATGTGAGGTTGTTCCATGCACAAGTGGGAGAAATGTTATCTTTAATGTATGCAAGAAACAACTCACAAAGATATGATGGATTGTCTTGACTGCAAGGTAAGAGAATAACGTTCTAATATGAATTATACTAATCTAATTCAAGAAACAATTGGTGTTACAATTTACGTTATGTGAGAGCTTAGCTAGATTGCAACAACAAGGTGAATTTCATATTTTCATTACTAGCAGATCAACTGATGTAATTGAACTATGAGAATTTGCAGTTTCTAAATTAGATACCTATTAGAACATGTGTCAATATTGTATCAAGACTACTTTAATTTATAAATTTATGAATTCATGGAATGACATAAATTAATTAAGTAATCTAATGCTACTTCAATCTGAATATTTATGTGTTCTTGGAATGACATAAATAAATGAAGAAATAATGTTATTTATATTATTGTGAATTAACTTGAAATTACTATTGAAACCAATAGATGGTGTTCATAATTACTTTAGTTAAACATGTTTATGATTCGTTTTAAAGATATAAACATAAAGCATTTAAAATTGTTACAAGACTTATAATAATGTAAGATGTTATCTTGTTATGTTTTTTAATTAAGACATATACATTAAGTCATTAAATTGTTAAATGACTTATAACGTATAGTGGGATTATAATAGTTTATGTTTTCTTGTAAATACATGGACATGAAGTCACTTTGTAAAAAGTACTTGTGTTATAAAGCATGTAATTGGCATGAAAATACTATTATACCATTAAAATGACTTAGTTGGTAAATAGACAAGCCAAAAGGAAATATGGTTATCTTAAATATTGTTAGATTGTCTTACAATATTAATACTAATGAAATACCAAATGTTTATGGTATGTTCAGTTGGGAAAATCAAACTCTAGTTATATTGTTTGATTAAAGATAATTATGATTTCTTTTCTTCCAAAAAGTTATCAAGGTTAGAATATTGAGTATGACTTGGACATATTTAATAAAACTCCAACCTAGAAGATTAATAAGACATCATCATATAATGGAATGTGATGAATGTGATGAATTACATTAAGTTTTAAATTGAAGTTCTAAATTTGTTTAATTGCTTATGAAGAGGTTATTAACAAAGTAAAGTCAGGAACAATCAATAAGTATTTGTAATATCCCAAAAGAGAACATTGTAGTGTTGCTTTATTTGCTAAGTATTTAAAGATAGTCTTTAAATTGATAAAAGCAAGTGAGAGTTTTGATCATTAAAAATAAAATTACAAGATACATAATCTTCTAAAATACACTAGTAAATATCATGATGAAGTTTGACATTTGAATGTTAAATCTCAACATGATAATAAACTTTGACATTTAAATGTTAAATCTCAAGATGATGGAATTATCATTCATAGAATTGTAATATATCTCAGATATTTGATTAATATACTGAGGGCTATGATTTACAGGATTATTGTAAACCTGATAATCATTATGATACATTACCAAATATGAAATTGGGTAAAGTATACATGATATGAATGATTAAGATGCTGTCCATAAAGATAATCAATTTTAGAAATATGGTTTATCTTAATAGTTAGACTAGAAAATGAAGATGAGTTTCTTCAAACATAAGGAACTATTGTGGTTTAAATCTTTGTATAGAAATCATATGGACAATATTGTGCACGTATTTAATGCATGTTTTATGACAAGATTATTAATCACACTTAAGCGATTAACTGTGATTGAATATTCTTTTCTAAATACATTAAATATATAAAGATTATGATTGTCATATTTATGAAATTGACAATGTAATATCAAAACTCTTTCGTGAGTGATTACTTGAGTGAGGACGATAAGTAATCAAAATGAGTTTATGAATTCAAATAAATCTTTGAAAGTGTACAAGGTGCAATAATCCATGAATGGATATATGCAAGCATCTAGAAAATTACTCTTATGTTTAATTATTAAATTCATGTTTTGATTTATAATTGAAATAAGATAATTTCTAAGTATTCCTAAAAGCTAGTGGGAGTATTATGTTTAATTTCTTAAATCATATATGTTGTGGAACATATAAAAGTAAAATTCCATATAAGTTAAAAGTTAACTCTTAGTTTGGAATGAAACTTTACTTGTAAGATTTAGGAAATAAGCCATACAACCTTGGAATAAATGTTTATTGTTGAAACACGTGTAGTAAATTAATATAATATAACATGATATATTATTTAGAAAGTCTAAATAGATATGTATAAGATGAATAAAATCTAAGTATGACTTAAAGATTTTTCATGAGCATCATGTTTTGTTGTATCATGCTTGAGTACAAGATGATTTGGCAATATTAATATCTAATTAAAAGTTATTAGACAACTTGTGTAATATTCTAAAAAGAATATGTTTGATTATAGAATCACATCCTAATTCTGGAACAGCTTCCAAATTCTATAGATGAACAAATTTTCAATTGTTGTGAAAATTGTCATAGCCAACAAACTTGAAAGTTTGAAAGGCATCAAACATTACACAATAGATATTGATGTTTACAGGAAGTTATTAAGAGCATATTGTTGTTTGCATACAATGATGCTAATGAAATTGAGATGACACTCAATACTAGTTATGGTAAAGGATTTCATCCTTGGTTATTACTAGTTATGCTTAATAAGAGCATAGTTGCATTATACATTAAGAGAATAAGAATACTTCAAACTTTAAAATGTTTGGAAATTTGATTATCATAAATTGGTGGTTAAGGATGTCACACATTTTATGAAATATGGCATTATCTAAATAGTTGAGTATGCACATACAAGAACTTTAATAGTTGAATTCTTGAAATAAGTATTCTTAAAATTCCAATAGATCAAAGTTGGATGAAATATCCTCAGACTTGAGATGCAAGATAAGTGTCATGAATGTAGTACATTTTTGTGGAACAACTTAACGCTATACATAACTAGTAGTCATAAGGGTTGTTTTCGCAAGTGTTACAAAGTTTGTGGGTTTTGCTTGTAGTCAAGATAGAATTTGTTCCTTCAATTTTATTTTTGGAGTTTAATACTGCTGGGCCCCTCGTAGGGTTGGTAAGATGTATGTGTGGCCGCACCCAAGATCTCCCCTGAATATGTTCAGAAGATTTGGTAATCTTGATCAATCATAAACAACGAAAAACAGAATGGTTAATTAAGGAATGACTTTAATCCATATCCTTATTAACGTGGTATTAGAAACAAAAGGAAAATAATAATGAGAAATCATTAAAAGGTTTTTCCAGGAGCCTTACTCGAGATCGTACTAGAGGCATCGAAGTGTTGCTAGACGCTAACTGATGTGATTACACTATTAAAATATGTCCAAGTGGGAGCTGTTAGATTATGGACATTATTTTAGTAGTTGTATGTTAGGATCGAACTTGAGATCACAGGATTGCACACTTTACGTATGAGAGTTAAAGATTAATAAATAAATATAAAGTTATAGTTATTTATTAATTATCACAAAATATACAAGGATCGTTAAATAATTATGATAATTGACTAAACGAGACAAGAAAAGAACTTGTAAAGAAAAATTTGACATCAAGAAGGTTCTGGATTTCTCCCAAGAGGGGTCGCCGGTCGTGGGGTATGGGGAAGCCCAACCCACACCTTGCTTGAGCTCCAAGTTTTCTATGTGTATAAATACATGTCCATGTTTTAGATTTTGGGTACTCTTGTATACACATACAAATCCCTAATCCTTTTCTTTTTCTTTTCTTCTTCTTGTAGTCGATCCAAACAAACACCATAAGGGTTTCGTTTGGTTTGGTTTTCCAAAACAAATACTTTGGTTGTTTTTGTGATTCAATAACTAGCATTACTTTAACTTGTTTTAGTACGTGTGTACAAGAACGTGATACAATCACACTATTGATTGTATCTTGGATTGAATTACAAAAAGGTAAGGGGTAATTCCTATAATCCACATAAACCCTAATTAGGGTTCTTGATTTGAAGAATTGCATTAATTGATTCTTGTTCGGGCTAGAATCACAAAGGTATGTTTACTTTTATATTTGATTAATTAATTACATGTTATATGATCTTGTTATAACGCTTCTGCATATGCTCTCCTGATGTGTTTGGTTTATCTTATATGATTGTCATGATATTATAATTTCAACAGGCTCGTGCATCACTTCGAAGAGGATATTCATTATTGAACTCATATGATGATTTCACTTAAAACTCGATTTCATATCCCCCTTGATAAGCATCGTTTGTTGGTAATAAAAAATCTGAGACTGGTACTCGTGGCCCAAGATTATTAACGATATTCACCGTGAAAAGAGCGAGACTAGGAGAATCAAACCAACACTAGAGTAATTTGTTTTACTCAAAAACAATTATTTTTTGCTCGCTAAAATATTATTGTCGATGTGTTTGTTTGATGAACCACATTAATTATCTCATAGTTTTAAAGGAAAAACAATGTAAAAGGAAATACAAGTTATTTGAGCCTTTTTAGTTTTGAGCAAGTTATATATAGCATTGTGCGTGGCGTGATGGCATGATCAAGCCTCACGCCTTAGCGGTTAAGGCGAAGCTTTTGCATTTTTAAAGCGTGATATGAAGCAGCACAAAATATAAAAATATTTATATGTTTCTATCATATTTCATATACCTTGAGTTTAAATAAAGCGTTAGCGTTGTACAAAATAAATAAGATTAAGAAACTATCTTTACATGTAATATTCTTTATTAAATAAAATAAAATAAATCCTTTTATCGGAGTTGAATAAAAAGAACACGCCACGTCTCCCGCCTTTTCCCGCTTCATCTCACGCCACGCCTAGAGTCGACGCCTTATTCTATTTCGTGATGTAAAGGTGACGCCTCACACAGTGTTATGGCGCGCCTTTTAAAACCACGGTTTTGAGCATCATTTTTCCAAAATTTGTGACAAATTTTCGTCCCACATTGGTGGAAGACAACAAAATTCACTTGGTTATATACTCTGGCGTAAATGGTTTATGCAACTTGATATTAGTATTATGTAGCCGTTTAGGGTTACAAAGGATGGTAAATATATATTTAGCATGCTTGTATGCCCTCATTAAATAATTCATACGAGTTGTCAAGTTTTTTTGTAACCCGCTAACAATATGTATGTAGCTAACTTTTTGATATATTATCAACTTTTTGTCACTTTGATGGTTATTGATTCCAGACTACGTTATTCGTAAAAATGACATCTTTTATCATAATTTGGACCACTGGTAACCTTGTTATAATATATGAGCTCAAGTTATCTTTGATCGATAACACACTATGAAACAATCAAATGTTCCTTAGGCTATTCGCAGTGGGACTGAAAAAATCGATCGAGAGGTTCGGTCGACCGATGTAAATATCGGTCGTTGCCACTGTGAAGAGATCGGTCGCCGGAGGAAAATTGTGAACATCGGTTGCATTCTAGACCGATTTTGAACACAAAAAAGCTTCAACATTTGCAATGTTTAAACATATTCCAACTTTATTTTTCTCTTTTTTTCCTTCATTCACAGATGGATTAGTGGATCAACATTTGCAATATGGTGAAACTTTGCAGATGGTAAGGTGGTGTTTTGTTCGTGTCTTATGATGTAATAAGGATGATGAAATGAAGCTTGTTTACTTCTATGGAGATATAAGGATGGTTATGAAGAAAAAAAAAATGGAAGTTGTGAAGAGAGAAGTGATGCAATAAGGATGATGAAATGAAGCTTGTTTGCTTCTATGTAGATATAATGCATGCATGTTTAAAAATGTTTAAAAAAAAAAGAAAATGCAATATGGGTTGCCACTGTGATGAGAGAGATGAATATGGGTTGAGGAGAGAGAATGCTCAGGTGGCAGCCGGAAAGAGATGCAATATAGGTTACCACTGTGAGAAACCTTATATAACATAGCACAAGCATTTCATCACGTCATAATTGTCAACTTGTATTATATATTTTTGGACCATATACATTTTAAAAACATTATTCACGTTGTTGCCTCTTGTACGATGATCAAGCAATGTAATTTGTTACTACTACTTATGATTTCCAAATTCATAGCATAACATAAACTCCAACAAACGTAGTTAACAATATTTAACAAACCCAATTGATTCTTAAAACAAGTTGCAAACAATTTATTGTTAGAAAATGACGGGTAAAGGTGCAATGGGTCACAACGGTATAAACTAAAATGCGGAAGCAAAACCTTCGTTTGACAACACCTACCCAAACCCGTATGAACCTATGAGGAAGTAAACAAATAAGGCACACTAACCACAACTATAAACAGCCCCTAACAGTAACAAATCAGCCCCTAACAGCAGGTAATAATAGTAAACAAACACACAACAAGAACACCAAAGCTTTTAGCGTGGAAAACCCCAAACCGGGTAAAAACCACGGGACAACTAGTGCCGCTTAAATCCACTATCAACCAAGAGAGGTACACAAAGTTCTTCTCTAGATAACACTAGAGGTATACAACAAACATTATAATCTTGGAATCAACATCAAGATATATGGCAACAAACAAAGAACAAGAAAGGAAGAATATCACCAAAACTGATGCAATCTGCCCGGGCAAGAAACAGGACATCCAGGCCTCAAAATCAGAATCCCAACGGTCAAAACCTTCCTTTATATGTAAGGAAGCTACTGTCCAAAAATCGTGACGATCCGACGGTTCAAACTCCGGTGATCGTACAAACACTGCTGTTGGGTTTGGGTGATATTTAACTCCGAAAATCTTCTTTCTTTTCTGTTTTGTTTTTCTCACAAACTTCTCTCGTACACCTTATAACTACTGAACATAGGTAGTAATAAGGGACTCAAAATGGACCCCAAGATGGGCCTTAAAGAGTTGGGCTCTTAACCTCATGGGCTAAGAAAATACCCAATAAATCTCCCCCTTTTCTGCCTATGAGGAAGAGTTCGCCATCCCGGCGATCGAGCAACAAACCTTGAGCTTCTCCCTTGCAAACGGCTTGGTCAACATATCGGAACCATTATCATCGGTATGAACTTTATCAAGTTCAAATAAACCATCTTCAATAGCACTCTGATTATCACAAAGAACCACGTAGCGCTGTTGCTTGAAGCCAAGCTCCTGCAGAAACCTTTTTAACCACAATAGTTCTTTGCACGCTTCTGTTGCCGCCACATACTCAGCCTATGTTGTAGACAAAGCCACACACTTTTGCAATCTAGATTGCCATGAAACAGCTCCCCCTGCAAAGGTCATTAAATATCCAGAAGTGGATTTCATGTTGTCCTTATTTCCCGCCATATCTGAGTCTGTGTAACCAACAAGCACGGGCTTCCCAATGCTTCTTACCAGGATTTGACAGGAACCGATTGACAACACCAACTGCATGAGCTAAAACCGGCCTTGTACACACCATAGCATACATCAAGCTACCAACCGCTGAGGCATATGGAACTCTATCCATCTTTTCTATGTTCTTTTTGGAAGAAGGACAATCTTTATCAGTTAGCTTAAAGTTGGGAGTAAGAGGGGAACTCACCACTTTAGCTTTATCCATGTTCAACCTGCACAACACCTTTTCAATGTATTGCTCTTGTGATATATGCAACTTCTTAGCACCCCTATCACGAAAAATCCGAATGCCAAGGATCTGTTTTGCTGGCCCCAAGTCTTTCATAGCAAAAGACTTGCTCAAATCTCGCTTCAGTTGGGCAATTCTTCCAACGTTCTTGCCAACAATCAGCATATCATCAACATATAGCAATAAGATGATGAAGTCATCATCACCAAACTTCTGAAAGAAAACACAGTGATCTGAAGAGGTCTTTCGGTAGCCTTGCTTCCCTATAACCGACTCAAACTTCTTGTACCACTGTCTCGGTGCTTGCTTCAACCCATACAAACTTTTCCGAAGTCTACACACGTAGTCTTCCTTCCCCTTAACCTGAAAACCTTCAGGCTGCTCCATGTAGATTTCTTTATCCAGATCACCATGAAGGAAATCTGTCTTGACATCCATTTGCTCCACCTCAAGATCGAGGCTAGCTGCCAAACCAAGAACAACTCGAATAGATCCCATCTTCACGACTGGAGAGAAAATCTCATCAAAATCAATACCTCTTTTCTGACTGAAACCTTTTACCACTAATCTGGCCTTGTATCTCGGTCTAGAAGTATACTCATCAATCTTCAATTTGAAAACCCATTTGTTCTTCAAAGCTCTCTTGCCCTTCGGCAACTCTACCAGCTCAAAGGTATTGTTTTTATGCAAGGAATTCATCTCATCTTGCGTAGCTTCAGACCATTCTTTCTTGTGTTCATCTTCCATAGCTTCTTCATAAGACTCGGGCTCTCCCCCATCAGTGAGTAAAACATACTCATGTGTAGAATAGCGTGTGGAAGGATGATGATCTCTAGTGGACCGTCTAACCAGAACGAATGGTGGCATAGGTACTGGTAACTCAGGATGAACGTCTTCATCTAGGTATGGTTGCTCTTGAGCATCAACATCATCAGCACTATGTTCTTCATCATTCTGAATATCATCTCCAAACTGTGCATCAAAATGTCTTTGAGGAATCGGATCTAAATCAATAGGATCATCATTATGTTGAGGAATTGTCTCCTTCTCAGCATTCTCAACATCTTTCAAAATTTGGTCTTCGTCAAACTCTACATCTCGGCTACGAATGAGTTTCTTTTGAACTGGATCATACAACCTGTACCCAAGTTCATCTTGACCATACCCGAGGAATACACATGGCTTCGACTTCACATCAAGCTTTGATCTTTCATCTTTGGGAATATGCACAGATGCCTTGCATCCAAAGACTCGTAAATGACGGTATGAAACATCTTTGCCGCTCCAAACCCTGTCAGGAACATCAAAGCGCAAAGGAACACAAGGGGTTAGATTAATAACATGTACCGCCGTATTCAAAGCTTCACCCCAAAAAGAAGCAGGCAACCCTGCATGTGAAAGCAAGCATTTGACTCTCTTAACCAAAGTTCTATTCATCCGCTCTGCTAAGCCATTCAACTGCAGTGTCTTCGGTGGAGTCTTTTGATGCTGAATTCCATGCTCTCTACAATAAGCATCAAAGGGGCCAATGTATTCACCTCCATTGTCGCTTCGAATACATTTAAGTTTCTTCCCTGTCTGCCTCTCAACTAAAGCATGAAACTGCTTAAACACATCCAATACTTGATCTTTAGTCTTCAAGGTATACACCTAAACCTTTCTTGAGTGATCATCGATGAAAGTGACAAAATACGAACACCCACCAAGTGTTTTAGTCTTCATGGGACCACAAACATCGGAATGTACCAGATCAAGTATGTTCTCCATTCTGAAAGGAGACCGACTCTTGAAAGCAAGTCTAGTTTGCTTTCCTGCCAAACAGTGAGAACACTTCTTCAAGTTGATATCATGCACACCGGTTAACACATTCTTCTTAGAAAGAATAGACATCCCCTTTTCACTCACGTGACCAAGTCTCTTGTGCCATAACTCGGTCATATCATCATTGTCTACAGCATTGACAATGCTCTTGGAGATCTTCGGATGTGTCATATATAACTTGGATTCCCTTTTCCCTCTTGCAACAATCAAGGATCCGAGAGTCACTTTCCACAAGCCATTACCAGAACTGTTGTGGTAACCATCTTCGTCAAGAAGACCTGTTGAGATAATATTGAGTCTCATATCTGGGACATGTTTCACATTATGTAAAACTAATTCCATCCCTGTGTCAAACTTCAAACAAATATCTCCAATACCAGCAATCCTAGATAGCTCAGTATTACCCATCCTAACAACACCGAAATCACCTGGTGTGTAAGATGAAAAATATTCTTTTCATGTTGCAACATGACACGTAGCACCACTGTCAAGAATCCAACTCGAATCATCATGAGCAAGGTTAACCATATCATAATCAGAACAAACAAAGAACTCATCTGTGGTGATATTTACTTCAGTACTGTCATCACCATCATCATCTTTCTTGTGTTTGTTCTTCTGGTTGTTGTAGTTTTTCTTCTTGTTCTCCTTTTTCAACTGTCAGCAAAACTTCATCGTGTGCCCCCTTTTATGACAATGATAGCATTCAACATCAGCAAATTTTCCTTTGCTGGAACTACTGCGATGATTACCTCTGTTACTCGGACCTCTACTTTGACTTCTCCCCCGCCTTTCAGTTACCAAGACGTCTGACTGTGAAGAAGAACCTTGTGACTTTCATCTCATTTCTTCATTCAGAATACTGCCTTTAACCAATTCCATGGTGATAACACCATCTGGTGCAGAGTTGGACAAAGATGTCCTAAAAGTCTCCAAAGTATCCGGTAAAGTACCAAGAAGCCACAAGCCTTGAA
Organism: Artemisia argyi; assembly: GCA_030686995.1. NCBI lineage: Eukaryota > Viridiplantae > Streptophyta > Magnoliopsida > Asterales > Asteraceae > Artemisia > Artemisia argyi. The sequence goes on from CM060692.1 coordinate 20,847,727, forward strand.
TCTCATCTTCAAACTTGATACCCATACCTGCAAGCTGATTTATAGTACCCTGAAAAGCATTTAAGTGATCAGTAATAGGAGACCCATTAGTATACTTTAATCCCATCATTTGCTTGATTAAGAACAACTTGTTATTTCTAGTTTTTCGTGCATATAGTTGTTCAAGTTTGTTCCAAAGAGTACGAGCATGTGTCTCCTCACAAATATGGTTCAAAACATTATTATCAACCCACTACCTAATATACCCGCAAACCTGTCTATGCAAAATAGTCCATTCTGCATCTGTTTTGTTCTCAGGTTTCTCAGAACTAAAAACAGGCAAGTAGTAATCTTTAACATAAAGGAGATCTTCCATCTTCCCTTTCCAAACATGATAATTAGAACCATTCAAACTTACCATCCTACTTGTATTAGCTTCCATCATTCAAACAGGTTAAGTCCCCAAACCAATAACCAAGCTCTGATGCCAATTTGACGGGTAAAGGTGCAATGGGTCACAACGGTATAAACTAAAATGCGAAAGCAAAACCTTCGTTTGACAACACCTACCCAAACCCGTATGAACCTATGAGGAAGTAAACAAATAAGGCACACTAACCACAACTATAAACAGCCCCTAACAGTATCAAATCAGCCCCTAACAGCAGGTAATAATAGTAAACAAACACACAAAAAGAACACCAAAGCTTTTAGCGTGGAAAACCCCAAACCGGGTAAAAACCACGGGACAACTAGTGCCGCTTAAATCCACTATCAACCAAGAGAGGTACACAAAGTTCTTCTCTAGATAACACTAGAGGTATACAACAAACATCATAATCTTGGAATCAACATCAAGATATATGGCAACAAACAAAGAACAAGAAAGGAAGAATATCGCCAAAACTGATGCAATCTGCCCGGGCAAGAAACAGGACTTCCAGGCCTCAAAATCAGAATCTCAACGGTCAAAACCTTCCTTTATATGTAAGGAAGCTACTGTCCGAAAATCGTGACGATCCGACGGTTCAAACTCCGGTGATCGTACAAACACTGCTGTTGGGTTTGGGTGATATTTAACTCCAAAAATCTTCTTTCTTTTCTGTTTTGTTTTTCTCACAAACTTCTCTCGTACACCTTCTAACTACTGAACATAGGTAGTAATAAGGGACTCAAAATGGACCCCAAGATGGGTCTTAAAGAGTTGGGCTCTTAACCTCATGGGCTAATGTTACTACTACTTATGATTTCCAAATTCATAGCATAACATAAACTCCAACAAACTTAGTTAACAATATTTAACAAACCCAATTGATTCTTAAAACAAGTTGCAAACAATTTATTGTTAGAAAAGACAAGAACAACCGTGGAACAAGGTTCATACTATATTTGTCATTCGGTCACTGATCGATCACTTGTTCCTCGTACATATCATCTTCTATCCACGTGATGGAGTAATCTGTTGAGATTGTGAATTTCTAGACTCAAATATCTCAAACAATTACTTTATTGATTATGTGCACATATATATACTCTCACAATCGTTTCAATATCAATATTGTTCACGCATCTTTACAAACAGCATTTGAGTTCGTTATAAATAATAGGTTCAAAAGAAGGTATCCCTGCATTAAAATAAAAACAATTTATAAAGGTAAAATAGAAATTATTTAACTGCGTTTTTGAGCAACTTTTGTTAAAACTAGTATGAAGTTTTTTAGTCCCACATGGGTTGAAGACAATTAGTTTTGCTTGGTCATATATTGTGGTGCAAATGGTTCACGCAACCTGATATTCGTATTAAGTAGTCTAATGTTCTGTAATCTCGGTATCTGTCGAGTTACCGAGAGTAAAACCACATTCGGCTAATGAATGCAAGTTGTCAGATTTTTTAGTATAATATAACTCTTTAATTTTTTGCGACTTTGGTGCTGGGATGGATGATTTATAATAACCGGTTTTATGTAATGCTGTTGTGTAATGTTTACTTTCAAACCTAAAACCAATCAAAATGAAATTGAAAATCAAATAACAAAACAATAACTACGACTTGTTACAATAAGTAGTTACGAAATCTCGGCGTAGTATCAATTAACAGCTAGAGTGCAAATTGGCAATATTGTCTGAGGTTTGGTATATATTTTATTCCTTGGTACTCAATATCGGATCGTGCATCACTTCCAAGAGGATATCTTTTATTGAACTCATATGATGATATCACATAAAACTCGATTTCATATTCCTTTGTACTCATTGGCAATTGATAAGCACCCTTTGTTACTAATGCAAAATCTGATATTGGTACTGGTGGCCCATGATTATTAACGATGTAAAACTTGACAACTGCCGGACTTAAGAGAATGACCAACCCGAATATCATGTCTAGTATAGAAACCAGACAATCGTCACTAAAATCACCCATTGTAATCCTAATGAAAGGAAAATGTCAATTTGCATGTGAATATAAACGAAAATGGGTGGTGGGGGGGGGGGGGGGTGCAAGTATTATAACTAGGGTATTCACTATATATGTAACATGATTTGGCTATTAAGGGGGTGTTTTTTTTCGGTTTATATAGCCGGCTTATGACTTAATTGATTTTGGGCTTATGTTTCATAACCTCACTTTTTGTTGCCTATTTTAAATCTTTTCAGCTTATATAAGTTTTTTATGTGATAATAAGCTGTAGATTAACAATGAGAAGCGACAACCTTGACAGTCACAATCTTGATAACAGATCGATCAAGTCCTGATACAATGCAAAGCCACAACCGCATCAGCTTGTTTACAAAGCCAATTATTTTGCATAAAGTTTTTAGGGGCAATTGCATATATACCCATTAAAACTTGAATATTTGCATATATACCCAAACATGCTTAATTGACATTGTACATCATTGATATGTGTCTAATTACACATATATTTGTATTGTATAAACCCACAAAAACAACCAAAAACACACAAATAACTCACAAAATATTACAAAATCATCACAATGTGTTTTATATGTGATTCAGGTACAAAAGATTGAAAAACAAGTGAAAACTGATCAAGTTCACACAAATGTCAAATTTAGTCCCTGAAGTCTCAACAATTTGTCAAAACTAGTCCCTAAATGTTTAAAATGAATGAAAAGTCAACTTAAGTCCTTGGGAATCCAAAAATGTTCACAAAACATCCCTGGATAAAAGTTTACACAAACTGGCAACTTTTACCCCTCAAGTTACAAAATTGGCAAAAATGGTCCATGGGTATTCAAACTTGGAATTTTACAAATAATACCCTTGTACTATGCATGAAATACAATTTGGAACTCTTTTTGATAACTTTGAGGAAATTACAAGTTTAGTCCCTCTAAAATCCAAATTTACACAAATGGTCCTTAATAGTTTTTAAATGCAAAAATACTACTTTTGGTCCTTGTGTATTTCTTATTGGCAGGTTTGGTCCCTCTATATGAAGTTTGGAAAGTTCACAAGATTGGTCCTCAAGTTTGGCAGAATTACACTTTTAGTCCTTGGGCTATATTACAAATACAAACCAAATCCGGACCCTTATTATCCAAACCAAACACAAACCAAACTCAGCCCACCATCAAGCCCAAAAACAAATAACCCGGCCCACTCCCTAATTATAAAACCTACGGTCAAAAGGTCAAAACCCGCCCAAACCACTATTACTGTTCATCTCCCTCACCCCCAACCTTAAACCTGAAACCAGGGTGGTTTTTGTGCCACCTCCCCCCTCCAAAAGCTTACCCAGCTCATCACCTACCCTCCTTTCCACCTCACAGTAGCCCACAACCCCCAATTAATGCATCCACACCACCTTTTCCCTCCAAATCCACCCAAATCCCCTGTTTTCACTCAACTTGGTCCCCAAGCTCAGCAAAGTCATCCCAACTTCCCCCCTCTACCTCTACATACATACAAGATACATTAAATGTATTGAAACCGCCTCAACTGTCATATAGGACTTTGGCGCCAAAAAGAAATTCAAACGGTGGAGATCAATTCTACAAATTCAATGGCTCAGATTGAAGACAGAGCATTGGGAGTGGTCACCAAGTTATTTTGAAGCTATAAAAAGACCAAGAAAGACAGAGAGAAATTCACCTTGGCCTTAAGCCATTGTCATGTAGATTAGTTTAGTTTTAGTGTAATCTTTTATTGCTTTCTTTAATTTAAATGTCATTTACAAGCTTTTCAGTAGTGTAAGGAACCTCAAATTAGTGTAATGAAAGTCTATTCTCAGTTTTATATACAAGTCTCTTTTACAATTTCAAGTTTCAAGTTATCCTTTAAATTTCAAGTTATTTAAATTTCATGTTGTTGTAGTTGATTATAAGGACTCTATAAGTCATGTAAGCTCCTTACAAAGCTTGTTGAAGCTTTTAGATACCATTTAATCAGTTGTAGCTTCTAAAACCTAAAATCATAAAAAATAGATAAAAATAGAAAATAAATGAAAAATCAATGTTCATGGAGATACAAGCTGGAGCAGGGTTAATACTTGATGGCCCTTGGTTTAGTAGCTTCATGGGAAGCTGTAGGATGTTACATTGGTCCTTGGTTCTTAAGTTCTCAGTCAACTTCACCATGTAAGCAATTTTTCTATATTTTGCATTTCTTAGTTATAGTCTTTGTTCTGTGTTGATTATCATGTTTATCTGTTTATTTGTTGTTTATTAGTGATAATCTAGTGTAATCATAGGTTGTTATGTTTTAGAATTTGATTTAGCTTGAAATTACATTTCAACTGTGTAAACATTAATTTTTGATAATCATGGTTTAATACTTGTGTGACTACTTGTTTAAGCCTTAAAGGTTCTAATTTAAACAATGAAAACCTGTGGATTTGATAAGATTAGTATACACAGTTATATACAATGAAAAGCTAAATTCAATATTGTTTAAGGTGTGTTTGGTTCAACTGATTCAGTGGTGTTTAAATAGGTATAAGTTGTTGTTTTTGATTGCTACATGGTGTACTAAGTTCTTTGAGGTTTGACAGCCTTCAATCCTATTGCACACTCATTTAAAAGTCAAAAATCACATCTATGATCTCTCATTTAATCACTGTATGAATTTGCAAAGCTAAACTCACCAATTCTGTTTAAATGTTAATTATAATTGTTAGTTTCATGTTCCCTTAGCTTATTTTAGCTTATTCAATCTTTAAATTCAGATCAAAGTTGATCAAAGTCAACTTTGATCATAAACTCAAAAAGTCAAAAATTTCTTAAACCTGTTTTTGAATAAACTTTAGAATTTTGTGTAGCCTTTAATACTTAGTTTTAGAATTTGTCTTTATGATATGTTATAGTTTAACTGCTTGTCATTATGTATGAATTTTGTTAATTTTTGTTTCAGCTTATTAGTAGCTTAAAATAGTACTTAAAGTAGCTTGTTTTTGCCCTGCACCAGGTTCACAAGTCCATTTTCACAAGCTTGTAGCTTGTTGAATATTGGACTTGTGCCTGTTCTTTTGGCTTATTTGTGTTGCCCTAGTGGCCATCTTGTTAATTGTTAGCTTATTTGTCTGTCTTAGCTTAATTAGGTAGCTTAAACCAACCAACCATTTTTGTTACTCACCACTCATCACACTGAAGCAAACAGTGTGATGAGTTGATTTTACCAAGCTTCTAAAAAGTTCCTCTCTGAGTTTTAGCTTGTGTATTTTAGCCTCATGTGAAGCTTAACTACCAATTTCAAAGCCTCAGTGTTTGTTGAGCTCTTATGAGCTTATTAAGATAAGTTGTGTGAGCTTGTTGTTTGCCCATTCACAACATACCACTGAGCCATTCAGTGGTATTGCACCATTTCCATAAGCTCACACCAAGCTCTTTAGTGATCTATAGCCTGAGTAAATTAGCTTTATGTGAAGCTTACCTACCCAGCTTTATGACCCAGTACTTAAATTCCCACTTGTAGCTTATTTGCATAGGCTGCAAGTAGCTTAACTTATCACCCTTTGAAAATGAATACTGATTCATCAGTATTTCTTTTCTACACTTAGACATTTTCATAAGCTCATAAAAAGCTCATTAGTTGGACCTAGCTTATGAAATAAAGTTCCATGTGGAGCTTTTCTATTAGGCTTTAATATCCAGTGCTTAAATTTTAGTTTGTAGCTTGTTTCCTAAGGCTGCATAGAGCTTTTTGTTTGTCCCATTTCCTGAAACACTTAAGAATTTTACCACAAACTCAGGAAATGAATGGTTTTCATAAGCTTCTAAAAAGCTCATCTGTGCACCAAAATGGATGAGCTTTGGCTTTTTGAAAAGCCAAACACCTCAGCTTTAAACTCCAATCCTTAGTTTGACTTTTTAAGCTTAACCCGTCAGCCTAAATGGCCTCTCTATATAGTTGCAGGGGTGTTTGGAACTGTGTATCAGGGAATTGCTTATTTGCTTATTATGAGCTTATAAGTGATCTCCTGATCACAAGCTTGTTAATATATGTTATTAATACTTGTACAAAACCATTTTTACTTTTACTTTATAGTTTGGGCTTATACCAAGCTCATTTGAGCTTCAATTCCATCCAAGTTGAGCCATAAAAAGCTCAACTGTCTAAACCTTAAGTCCATTCTAATAAGCACTTCTCAGTGCTTATTCATGTTCATACACACATAATATACTTGTACATATACACACATACCTTAGTTTTACCTCTGTATAGCTTTTTGAAGCTTATTCTAAGCTTATTTTCCCACTGAGAGCCAAAAGCTCAACTGTGTGGGAAATAAGCCCACGAATTGCTTATTCCTAGGCTTTATAAGTTTCATTTTCATCTTATATGTATATTATATATATTTAGTTAGTTTTATAAAAAGAAAAACCAAAAAGAAGCCCTTTTTAAGATAAGTGATAGCTTCTATTTAGAAGGCTTATCACTTATCTGTTTAATCAAGCTTTTTCACAAGCTCCTCAGAAGCTCAATAGTGGATCAAATTCCTTGATCCTTAGCTTTTTGAAAAGTCCTACAATTCAGCTTTCCATATCAGTTTTCATTTTGAGCTTATAAGCTTATTTCATGAGCTTATTTTGCCCAAAAAGTTGACTGAGAAGGGTGTTTGGTTGACTGTGAGAGTGAAATTGCTTATTATAGCTTATAGCTTATTTCTTGTAGCTTATTTAGTTAATTTAGTTTGTTTTAGGTATATCTAACTTAGTTATAGCTTATTTAACCTTATGTAGCTTATTTATAGCTTTTAGCTTAGTAAAATTCTTAGTTTTGGCTTAAAAGCCAACTGTTATGGAAATAAGCTGTTAAACAGCTTATTTATAAGTTTTGTAAAAGTTGTGTTTGTTAAAGTTCCATATTTTTGCTTTGTGTATAGTTTTGTAAAAAGAAAATTGAAAAAATAAAAAAAAAATAGCAAAAATGGGTGTGGGTTGGATTCGAACTCAGGACCTCTAGGCTAGTATGCATGCTTAGTACCCACACCCCTTCCAACTGCTCTGGGGCACCAGTTCCGTTAGTTCATGAACCTTTAATCCTCTTAAGCCATTTTGACCCCTTAAGCTTATTTGGACTGTCAAGCTTATAACAGCTTATTGAGAGAAGCTGGTACCCCAAGCTTATTTTTCCTAGGATCCTTATTAGTATATTTAGTTTCTGTAAATTTTTCAGATTTTTTACTATTCATTTAGTATTTTTTATAATTAATTTAGTTTACTTTTCTTTTAGATAATAATAAGTAATATATTTTTAAAACGGCTCATTTATAATTTTCATGAACTTTTTATATTTTTTATGGAATCCTATGATGGAAAAGTAGTTTTATAAAAAGTTTCATAATTTTATAAATAAGTTTAGTATGTATAATAATTATAATAGTTTAAATAGTTTAATTAAATAATAATAGTTTTTAATTATGTTTTCTTATTTTTGTACATAGAATATAGTTTTTATATTTTTCTTAGGTTATTATAAGTATTTTAGAATTATGTAAAAAGTTTTAGATTTTTGTTTGCTAATTTAGTATTTATAATAGTTAATAATAGTATTAGTAATATTAATAATAGTAAATAATTAATAATAAATAGAATAATTGTATAATAAATATATTTTTAGTTTCTAAATTTCTTTTATATTAGTTTTAACTTTTCTAAGTTTTAGCTTTATTTATTTAGGTTTATTTTACATTTTCTTTATAATTAGATAATATTAAATAGTTAATATATAGTTTTTATTAATAGTAATTAATATAAACACTTGTAAATATTATTTTAAATATTTTGTAAATATAGTTAGTTATTTTATTTCTTTTTAATTTGCATTTAAGCCGTTTAGGCATGCAAATTCCTATTGTAGTTAAGTTTTGTTTTATACGTTACGTTTACGTTTCTTTAAACCTAAACGTACGTTTGTAAATACTTTAACATTTTTAGGTTTCTGATTGTACGTTTCTTAATTGAACTAGCTGTGACAGAGCTATTACTATTCACATTCAGTGTTAGTCAATCAGATTCCTGTTTTTCCTATACTATATTATTTTCAACAAATCACAAGTCATTGTATTTAGGATATCACGCCTCGCCAGGACATAAACGATCCAAGGATATTTTAACCCTTGGTAAACTTGCATTCTCTCCCGGGCTGTCGCCCGTTTACTCTTATTATTAGGTTATCCATTTTATAAACAAGTGGGTGGCTTATAAGTAAAAGCAGTATGGTCCGGGAGGAATCAAATTTTGGCGCCGCTGCCGGGGAGGCTGTGCTGCGTATTATGACTTGTATTTTGTATTTTTGTTGAAATACCCACCCTTGTATGTATATTATACTATATCATTCAACTTTTGGGCTGTCAGGACACATTTATTACAGTTAATTATTCACAAGTAATTAGCTTGCGTGGTAAACCTGACACAAGCCTGGGAGGTAGTGATTATATACTGTATCATATTTCTTTTCAATAAACAATATAAAATACAAAAATATTTTTTCCTATGCACACAACTTGCACAGTTTGATTAGTCCCTCAGTTACAACATTTGGTTGTTGGCTGTTTACAGTTACTAAGCTCTGTCAGACCTAGATTCCCTTTCGAGGGGCGGTTGTTAGGAATTTTCTTTCTTTTGTACATATATATATAAAAATTTAAAAATACAAAAACATTTATAAAAGATAAAATCAAAAATAATCTCCTAACCTTATACATTTATAATTCTGTGAGTGGCAATCCCACTCCAATTTCTCACCAAATCTTTGAGTGGCAATCCCACTCCACTTCCCCATGAACCATTTAATTCGGGGTCAAGTCAAGCTAGTGACTTGGTTATCAAAAACAAGTAACATAAACATGGGTTTTCATCCGTGTGTACCACCTAAGTGTGGGGGTGTTCCCCACATTTTGTACATATCTTGAAAATGTTTTGAAAAATTGTAAATAGAAAAATAAAATAATTGTTGTATTACCCCACTTAGCTTTGAATATTGAGGACAATATTCATAATAAGTGTGGGGGGGAATTCTGGCGAATTTGATCACTTTTATACCCTTGTATGCCCTTTTCCCCAAAAATGACCAAATTTTAATTTTTTTTTTTTTTTTTTTTCATTTGGTATTAGTGTTTTACACTTAATACAACAAATGGTAATCAGTCCACCATGTCTAACACACATAAGGATTGGCTAATCCAGGAGCAAACGGCTCTTGGTAAAGATATCTCAAATCCGTTTACAGCTTGCAATTTGCTCAAAATTGTATGGTTCCTCAACTCCCCATATCCTAATAAGCAAATGAGTTGGCTAGCCCGCAAGATTATGGCTTGTGGTAAAGGCTGTGGAAAACCATAATTGGTAATTAACTCACCAAAGATAATATTTATAATTTATCTAAGAGTTGGCTAGTCCAGAAGCAAACGGCTTTTGGTAAAGACTAATCAAATCCGTTTACAGCTGGTGGTTTGCTCAAAATCACACGGTTATCAGGTGTGCCACAGTTCTTACACCTGGCTATTCCAGAAGTGATGGCTTTTGGTAAAGAATTTTTCAAATCCATTTAGTTTTAAATAAAAGATTGCTAGGGACTAGCAATAGTTTAGTGTGGGGGATTTGATATGTGTCTAATTACACATATATTTGTATTGTATAAACCCACAAAAACAACCAAAAACACACAAATAACTCACAAAATGTTACAAAATCATCACAATGTGTTTTATATGTGATTCAGGTACAAAAGATTGAAAAACAAGTAAAAACTGATCAAGTTCACACAAATGTCAAATTTAGTCCCTGAAGTCTCAACAATTTGTCAAAACTAGTCCCTAAATGTTTAAAATGAATGGAAAGTCAACTTAAGTCCTTGGGAATCCAAAAATGTTCACAAAACATCCCTGGATAAAAGTTTACACAAACTGGCAACTTTTACCCCTCAAGTTACAAAATTGGCAAAAATGGTCCCTGGGTATTCAAACTTGGAATTTTACAAATAATACCCTTGTACTATGCATGAAATACAATTTGGAACTCTTTTTGATAACTTTGAGGAAATTACAAGTTTAGTCCCTCTAAAATCCAAATTTACACAAATGGTCCTTAATAGTTTTTAAATGCAAAAATACTACTTTTGGTCCTTGTGTATTTCTTATTGGCAGGTTTGGTCCCTCTATATGAAGTTTGGAAAGTTCACAAGATTGGTCCTCAAGTTTGGCAGAATTACACTTTTAGTCCTTGGGCTATATTACAAATACAAACCAAATCCGGACCCTTATTATCCAAACCAAACACAAACCAAACTCAGCCCACCATCAAGCCCAAAAACAAATAACCCGGCCCACTCCCTAATTATAAAACCTACGGTCAAAAGGTCAAAACCCGCCCAAACCACTATTACTGTTCATCTCCCTCAGCCCCAACCTTAAACCTGAAACCAGGGTGGTTTTTGTGCCACCTCCCCCCTCCAAAAGCTTACCCAGCTCATCACCTACCCTCCTTTCCACCTCACAGTAGCCCACAACCCCCAATTAATGCATCCACACCACCTTTTCCCTCTAAATCCACCCAAATCCCCTGTTTTCACTCAACTTGGTCCCCAAGCTCAGCAAAGTCATCCCAACTTCCCCCCTCCACCTCTACATACATACAAGATACATTAAATGTATTGAAACCGCCTCAACTGTCATATAGGACTTTGGCGCCAAAAAGAAATTCAAACGGTGGAGATCAATTCTACAAATTCAATGGCTCAGATTGAAGACAGAGCATTGGGAGTGGTCACCAAGTTATTTTGAAGCTATAAAAAGACCAAGAAAGACAGAGAGAAATTCACCTTGGCCTTAAGCCATTGTCATGTAGATTAGTTTAGTTTTAGTGTAATCTTTTATTGCTTTCTTTAATTTAAATGTCATTTACAAGCTTTTCAGTAGTGTAAGGAACCTCAAATTAGTGTAATGAAAGTCTATTCTCAGTTTTATATACAAGTCTCTTTTACAATTTCAAGTTTCAAGTTATCCTTTAAATTTCAAGTTATTTAAATTTCATGTTGTTGTAGTTGATTATAAGGACTCTATAAGTCATGTAAGCTCCTTACAAAGCTTGTTGAAGCTTTTAGATACCATTTAATCAGTTGTAGCTTCTAAAACCTAAAATCATAAAAAATAGATAAAAATAGAAAATAAATGAAAAATCAATGTTCATGGAGATACAAGCTGGAGCAGGGTTAATACTTGATGGCCCTTGGTTTAGTAGCTTCATGGGAAGCTGTAGGATGTTACATTGGTCCTTGGTTCTTAAGTTCTCAGTCAACTTCACCATGTAAGCAATTTTTCTATATTTTGCATTTCTTAGTTATAGTCTTTGTTCTGTGTTGATTATCATGTTTATCTGTTTATTTGTTGTTTATTAGTGATAATCTAGTGTAATCATAGGTTGTTATGTTTTAGAATTTGATTTAGCTTGAAATTACATTTCAACTGTGTAAACATTAATTTTTGATAATCATGGTTTAATACTTGTGTGACTACTTGTTTAAGCCTTAAAGGTTCTAATTTAAACAATGAAAACCTGTGGATTTGATAAGATTAGTATACACAGTTATATACAATGAAAAGCTAAATTCAATATTGTTTAAGGTGTGTTTGGTTCAACTGATTCAGTGGTGTTTAAATAGGTATAAGTTGTTGTTTTTGATTGCTACATGGTGTACTAAGTTCTTTGAGGTTTGACAGCCTTCAATCCTATTGCACACTCATTTAAAAGTCAAAAATCACATCTATGATCTCTCATTTAATCACTGTATGAATTTGCAAAGCTAAACTCACCAATTCTGTTTAAATGTTAATTATAATTGTTAGTTTCATGTTCCCTTAGCTTATTTTAGCTTATTCAATCTTTAAATTCAGATCAAAGTTGATCAAAGTCAACTTTGATCATAAACTCAAAAAGTCAAAAATTTCTTAAACCTGTTTTTGAATAAACTTTAGAATTTTGTGTAGCCTTTAATACTTAGTTTTAGAATTTGTCTTTATGATATGTTATAGTTTAACTGCTTGTCATTATGTATGAATTTTGTTAATTTTTGTTTCAGCTTATTAGTAGCTTAAAATAGTACTTAAAGTAGCTTGTTTTTGCCCTGCACCAGGTTCACAAGTCCATTTTCACAAGCTTGTAGCTTGTTGAATATTGGACTTGTGCCTGTTCTTTTGGCTTATTTGTGTTGCCCTAGTGGCCATCTTGTTAATTGTTAGCTTATTTGTCTGTCTTAGCTTAATTAGGTAGCTTAAACCAACCAACCATTTTTGTTACTCACCACTCATCACACTGAAGCAAACAGTGTGATGAGTTGATTTTACCAAGCTTCTAAAAAGTTCCTCTCTGAGTTTTAGCTTGTGTATTTTAGCCTCATGTGAAGCTTAACTACCAATTTCAAAGCCTCAGTGTTTGTTGAGCTCTTATGAGCTTATTAAGATAAGTTGTGTGAGCTTGTTGTTTGCCCATTCACAACATACCACTGAGCCATTCAGTGGTATTGCACCATTTCCATAAGCTCACACCAAGCTCTTTAGTGATCTATAGCCTGAGTAAATTAGCTTTATGTGAAGCTTACCTACCCAGCTTTATGACCCAGTACTTAAATTCCCACTTGTAGCTTATTTGCATAGGCTGCAAGTAGCTTAACTTATCACCCTTTGAAAATGAATACTGATTCATCAGTATTTCTTTTCTACACTTAGACATTTTCATAAGCTCATAAAAAGCTCATTAGTTGGACCTAGCTTATGAAATAAAGTTCCATGTGGAGCTTTTCTATTAGGCTTTAATATCCAGTGCTTAAATTTTAGTTTGTAGCTTGTTTCCTAGGGCTGCATAGAGCTTTTTGTTTGTCCCATTTCCTGAAACACTTAAGAATTTTACCACAAACTCAGGAAATGAATGGTTTTCATAAGCTTCTAAAAAGCTCATCTGTGCACCAAAATGGATGAGCTTTGGCTTTTTGAAAAGCCAAACACCTCAGCTTTAAACTCCAATCCTTAGTTTGACTTTTTAAGCTTAACCCGTCAGCCTAAATGGCCTCTCTATATAGTTGCAGGGGTGTTTGGAACTGTGTATCAGGGAATTGCTTATTTGCTTATTATGAGCTTATAAGTGATCTCCTGATCACAAGCTTGTTAATATATGTTATTAATACTTGTACAAAACCATTTTTACTTTTACTTTATAGTTTGGGCTTATACCAAGCTCATTTGAGCTTCAATTCCATCCAAGTTGAGCCATAAAAAGCTCAACTGTCTAAACCTTAAGTCCATTCTAATAAGCACTTCTCAGTGCTTATTCATGTTCATACACACATAATATACTTGTACATATACACACATACCTTAGTTTTACCTCTGTATAGCTTTTTGAAGCTTATTCTAAGCTTATTTTCCCACTGAGAGCCAAAAGCTCAACTGTGTGGGAAATAAGCCCACGAATTGCTTATTCCTAGGCTTTATAAGTTTCATTTTCATCTTATATGTATATTATATATATTTAGTTAGTTTTATAAAAAGAAAAACCAAAAAGAAGCCCTTTTTAAGATAAGTGATAGCTTCTATTTAGAAGGCTTATCACTTATCTGTTTAATCAAGCTTTTTCACAAGCTCCTCAGAAGCTCAATAGTGGATCAAATTCCTTGATCCTTAGCTTTTTGAAAAGTCCTACAATTCAGCTTTCCATATCAGTTTTCATTTTGAGCTTATAAGCTTATTTCATGAGCTTATTTTGCCCAAAAAGTTGACTGAGAAGGGTGTTTGGTTGACTGTGAGAGTGAAATTGCTTATTATAGCTTATAGCTTATTTCTTGTAGCTTATTTAGTTAATTTAGTTTGTTTTAGGTATATCTAACTTAGTTATAGCTTATTTAACCTTATGTAGCTTATTTATAGCTTTTAGCTTAGTAAAATTCTTAGTTTTGGCTTAAAAGCCAACTGTTATGGAAATAAGCTGTTAAACAGCTTATTTCTAAGTTTTGTAAAAGTTGTGTTTGTTAAAGTTCCATATTTTTGCTTTGTGTATAGTTTTGTAAAAAGAAAATTGAAAAAATAAAAAAAAAATAGCAAAAATGGGTGTGGGTTGGATTCGAACTCAGGACCTCTAGGCTAGTATGCATGCTTAGTACCCACACCCCTTCCAACTGCTCTGGGGCACCAGTTCCGTTAGTTCATGAACCTTTAATCCTCTTAAGCCATTTTGACCCCTTAAGCTTATTTGGACTGTCAAGCTTATAACAGCTTATTGAGAGAAGCTGGTACCCCAAGCTTATTTTTCCTAGGATCCTTATTAGTATATTTAGTTTCTGTAAATTTTTCAGATTTTTTACTATTCATTTAGTATTTTTTATAATTAATTTAGTTTACTTTTCTTTTAGATAATAATAAGTAATATATTTTTAAAATGGCTCATTTATAATTTTCATGAACTTTTTATATTTTTTATGGAATCCTATGATGGAAAAGTAGTTTTATAAAAAGTTTCATAATTTTATAAATAAGTTTAGTATGTATAATAATTATAATAGTTTAAATAGTTTAATTAAATAATAATAGTTTTTAATTATGTTTTCTTATTTTTGTACATAGAATATAGTTTTTATATTTTTCTTAGGTTATTATAAGTATTTTAGAATTATGTAAAAAGTTTTAGATTTTTGTTTGCTAATTTAGTATTTATAATAGTTAATAATAGTATTAGTAATATTAATAATAGTAAATAATTAATAATAAATAGAATAATTGTATAATAAATATATTTTTAGTTTCTAAATTTCTTTTATATTAGTTTTAACTTTTCTAAGTTTTAGCTTTATTTATTTAGGTTTATTTTACATTTTCTTTATAATTAGATAATATTAAATAGTTAATATATAGTTTTTATTAATAGTAATTAATATAAACACTTGTAAATATTATTTTAAATATTTTGTAAATATAGTTAGTTATTTTATTTCTTTTTAATTTGCATTTAAGCCGTTTAGGCATGCAAATTCCTATTGTAGTTAAGTTTTGTTTTATACGTTACGTTTACGTTTCTTTAAACCTAAACGTACGTTTGTAAATACTTTAACATTTTTAGGTTTCTGATTGTACGTTTCTTAATTGAACTAGCTGTGACAGAGCTATTACTATTCACATTCAGTGTTAGTCAATCAGATTCCTGTTTTTCCTATACTATATTATTTTCAACAAATCACAAGTCATTGTATTTAGGATATCACGCCTCGCCAGGACATAAACGATCCAAGGATATTTTAACCCTTGGTAAACTTGCATTCTCTCCCGGGCTGTCGCCCGTTTACTCTTATTATTAGGTTATCCATTTTATAAACAAGTGGGTGGCTTATAAGTAAAAGCAGTATGGTCCGGGAGGAATCAATCATGCATTAAAAACTTGTGTTTTGGGTATATATGCAAGTTTTTGAGTTTTAGTGGGTATATATGCAATTCTCCCAAGTTTTTACATCAGTACTCGTTATTGTAGTAGCCTCTTTTTATTTACATCACAAATATTTGTATTTGTAGTGTGTTGTTTTATGAACCACATTTGAGATTGTTATCGATTTTCTCATAGCGTAGAAAAAAGGATGTATAATGAGAAAATAGAAACGATTTGATTATGGAGTTGTGTTCTTTGAGCAACCTTAGTCAAAACTTGTATGAAGTTTTGTCCCACATTGGTTGAAGACAAGAAATATCACATGCTTATATTTGTGGTGTGATCTCATGTATTCAACATATCATCACTCTGCCTACTTTTATTAGTACATTTTTTTCTATACATTTTAGTCATGTATTCATGTTTTTGCCTCTTGTAATTAGACGATCAAGTATTGTTTACTACGTAGTACTTATTATTTCCAAATGTATTGTATAACTTAAACTCAAACAAACTTAGTAAACAACATATGACAAACCAAGTTGCAAACAATATAATTTGTTGTTCGAAAACCTAAGGACAAACATAAAATAAGGCTCAGAGGACCCAAAGTCAATCAAGTAAAGTCTTTCATCAAGCTACATCATCCATGAAAGTTCCAAATACAATTCAAAGTTCAAAGTACAAAGAAGCTGCAAGGAGACATAGTTGTATTTATTCTTAGTAGTTAGCTTGTTACTAGTATTAGTTAGTACTCTTAATGTAATTGCGTTCTTAGATAGTTTGACTTTGACTTTTCTGTGTATAAATACTTTCACTTTGTACCCATTTAAATTTTAGTGGAAAATAATAAATCTTGCCCACCCAAATCCATTTCTCAATAGTTACATCTAATCTATAAACGAATTATATATCAAGGCATGCATAGGAATGGAAACACTTAGATAAGCTAGATCCGCCCCTGCCTCTATGAATAGATTTTTTTAAAGAAAACAGACTTACTGATGTATTTAAACCAAGGTTGCAAAAATCGTGAATCGGTAGCCGTGCGGTCGACTCTCCATTAGCTTGTAATCGGTATAGGCACCGATTAATCGGATTGGCATTTTCGACAAATTTTCTGTATTTCCGGCAAGTTTTAGGTATTTTCAGCACATTTTAGGTATTATTGACAAGATTTTTCTTAAGAAAATATCTTGAAGTAGATATGAACAACAAGTATAACTTATTAAACAATTTTACGATGAGTTTTGGGTATTTCTAGCAAGGTTTGAAGGTTTCGGAGAAGCTTGACCACCGTTGACCGTCATTAACAATCGTTGACCACGCTTGACCAAGTTGTTTGACCGATTTAAACAAATCGGAAATGTTGGTGGCCTTGTAGCACCTAATGTGTGATTAATCATCGGCCTTGCAGGCCTTGTTTTGTAACACTGATTTAAACCCTGGTTTGGGTATGGGTATCGGGTGCATGTATTCGACTAGTTTTAGTTCAAACTCGCACCTAAACCCAAACATTGATATACTTTTGAACCGTAATTGAGCTCATTATCGTAGCTTTAGACGAAAACCAATGTATTAAAATAAGAGTATTTGACCTTTTCCAAAAAAATAAAAATAAGAGTATTTGATTAGACTCTCGTGTATTCTGAGTTTGTACCATCTTTTGCCAAAATTTATTGTCCCACATTGGTCGAAGACTAAAAAATTTTAGTTGGTTATATATTGTGGTGCAGATGGTTCGTATAACTTGATACTAGCCATATATGTAGTCTAAGAGTAGGGGTGCTATTCGGGTCGGGTTGGTCGGGTTCGGGTCAAACGGGTCGGGTCCAAGTCAGGTCGAGGGTAAAAATAATATACCCGAACCCGACCCGACCCTATTTGAACTCGGGTTAGTCGGGTTCGGGTCAAATCGGGTCGGGTCAAGTCGGGTCGGGTCAAGTCGGGTTCGGGTTTGTCCAATTTACAAAATCACATAATTTTATTTTATTTATTTATTTTTTTTTTTGCGAATGACAATTATGAAAAACCAAATTCACTTTGTAGTTTGTACCTTTAACATGAAAAACTATGTATATACTAAGATACCAAAGATTTCATTCATACGAAATAAAAAGAGAAGATATGCATGTAGTAGAGCCATATTCATGTTTCAAGTGTGAGGTATCCACGTTGCATATGAAAAGGGGCATGTCATACCTTCAAAGTTCAAACACTATAAATTCTCACACCCACCACCTTTTTCTCGAGGAAGTAATTTCTACGTTCAAATACTATGTCGAGGCAAAAAAAAAATTATATAGAAAATGGGCCAAGTTTACTACATGGATCACTTAATTTAACTTGGGCCTATCAATTGAACAAAGACAACAACCAAAAAAAAAAAAAAAAAAAAAAAAAACTCGGGTTAGTCGGGTTGACCCGAACCCGAATAGGCAAGTTTTTGAAACCCGATACCCGACCCGAGTTCGTAATCGGGTTAGTCGGGTTGACCCGATTGACCCGACTAAGATTTTGGACCCCAGTAACCCGACCCGAGTATCCTTATTCGGGTTCGGGTCCGGGTCGGGTCCGGGTCGGGTCGGGATTTATGACACCCCTATCTAAGAGGGTAACGATAGCTCCTAATATACAAGATATAGGATCTACTATAACCCATCTTCGACTGAGTAAGACCAGTTGTCTGTTTTTTTAATTGAACGCCATATAAACCAAAACAAAATCACCTTTTAAACTATGGTTCAAGACTAGCTTTTTACTGAAAGTGACATTTTATATCATATTTTGGACCGCTGATGCCACATATCATAATTCTGTATGCTTGCATTATAATTTTCTACACGATACATTTTAGTCATGTAAGCCATTTATTTTACATGAAGTTTTTACATAATTACTCGTTATTGTAGTAGCCACTTTTTATTTACTTCACAAATATTAGTGTCTTTAGTGTGTTCTTTTATGAACCACATTTGAGATCCTTATCGACTTTCTTCTCATAGCTAGAGAAAAACAATGTATAATGAGAAAATAGAAATGATTTTATTACAGTGTTGTGTCCTTTGAGCAACCTTTGTCAAAACTTGTACGAAGTTTAGTCCCACATTGGTTGAAGACTAGAAATATCACTTGCTTATATTTGTGATGTAAATGGGTCATGCAACTTGATATTAGTATTATGTAGCAATGGCTTTCTTATTTTGATGCTAATTGCGAAAGAATTAGCATCAGAATTGACATGCCGTTGCTAAACATACGAATAGTCAAAAAATTTTTTGTGAAAATAACAATTCAAATATCAGAATTTCTTATGTAACAGTGTACATATATAAGCAGTTACTACACAATTGTGTATAGCATAGCACAAGCCATAAGCAATTGAACATATCATAATTCTGTCTACTTTTATTAGTACATTTTTTTCTATACATTTTAGATTTTAGTCATGTATTCATGTTTTTGCCTCTTGTAATTAGACGATCAAGTATTGTTTACTACTTATTATTTCTGTTAACGTATGTACCCTCCGGATACAGGCCGTACAAGGGAATACCCTCCGGATCCGTATCAAGTAAAATGTACTTAGACACGCCCAGACTACACGGACTAATATCCGATGGGTTACAAGTATCCGCATGATCTCAACCGTCCGGATATCACAAGCCCTTCGGGTAAGCTAACAAGTACGTAAACCAAAGTACAAACAAGTACGCCAAAGTATACGATAATGGAGTTTAAACTAGCGAACATTATGGGCTAAGTACGAAACAGCCTGGCATCCCATGTGGAAAGTCTATAAATAGAGAGGAAATCTTCACTTAAGGTTAACTAATTCTCCTTTACTTTCTTGTTTACTCCACACTTTCTCTCACTAAGAATATATACTTACTCTCACGCCGGAGGTTGGTCCTGGGATACATTCCCGGGGCGAGTCTAACGGGCGTATTTGTTTTGCAGATATCCGAAGGAACACACCATGCTCGAGGTCACCCTGAATCCGAAGGACCTACTCTAGTCCGAAGGATTCTTCTAGCTTGTTCGAAGTGAAAGCAAACTTTTACTTCAACAATTTCCAAATGAATTGCATAACTTAAACTCGGCAAACATAGTAAACAGCATATGACAAGCCAAGTTGAATCTTGAAACAACTTGCAAACAATTTATTGTTCGAAAACGTAAGGATGACCATAAAAAAGGCTCAAAAGAAATTTATCAATCGAGCATCGACCGATCACTTGACGGTTACAATCTTGATAACAAATGAGGTCCCGATATGATGCAAATTAGCCACAACTGCATCACCCTCCTTACAAAGCCCTTTAGTTTTTGCGTGTGGCAGACCAAAATCAAGTGCTTCTTCAGTTGAGTTGCTCGAACCTTTAGTGGACCCCACACACAAAACCTGGACCAAACCTCGGAAGATCAAACTATGTCTAGCTGTTGCCTCGTCGATGGCTGTCCACTCAACTGAATCACTCATAACTTCTGGGACCACAACTGACAAAATTGGGACCCATGGTCGGTACTTAGCCACTAGTTTAGCGGTAGTGCAGTAGTACTTCCGGTCTTCCGCCACGTGTCAGCACCAAAATAAGACTGGCACATGACGTGTTTGCGGTACGAACAACGGACTATGTCAAGCTTTCAAGTGGGCTCATGGGTACAGGTGCATTTGCTGTTATCATTTTATGAGCAACTGAGTAATGAATGGTGCTTGCGTCTTCCATGCATATTTTGAACCACGTATTTGTCCCACATAGGTTGAAGATAACTAATTTTGCTTGGTTATATACTATATCGTAGATGGTTTATGCAAGTTGACATTAGTATTATCTAGCCGTTCATGATCATACTGGATGCTAAACATAGGTTTAGCATTTAGTTTATTCGTGGCGGCTAATTTATACAAGTTGTCAACTCTTTTTTGTAACACGTTGAGGCGTTGATAATATGCATGTGGTTAACTTTTTGTCACTTTGATGGTTGTTGATTCAAGCTTACTTTATTTGTGAAAATGACATATCTTATCAAAATTTGGACCACTAATAACCTTGTTATAATATATGAGCTCAAGTATCTTCAGTCGATAACACACTCTGAAACAATCAAATATTCCTTGTGTAACAATGTGCATATATCAGCAGTTTCTACATTGCATATAATTACTTGTATTATATATTTTGAGCTATCAAAACAACTAACAATCACTTAATCACCCAACCAACCACCCGGAGGGACCTACATGGGTGCCAGGTGTGGCACGGGCTACACCTGATTTTAGGTCACATAGTGCAAAAAAATTTAAAAACTGTGGTTTTTCTGGTAACCCCAAAATTTTTATTTGCTACTTTCATTTCTTACAATGTAACTCTATTTAGCCTATGGATTCTTTTGTGCAACACCATCTTTAAAATCTTTGATCCGTCCCTGCCCCTTGGTGATCTTATTCTTTTATTAAAATAATATGCATAGAAGACTTGTCCCCAACACGGATGCAAGTCAAACAATACAATGGAAACAAGTAGTAGTCACTCTAATAGGTGCTACTACAAACACTTACAAAACTCACACATTAAGCCAAAACTTAACCAAACTATACTAGCAGTCAAGATCAAGAAGATCTTGACAGATTTACAACTGAAACTAAAACCGTATTTGAGCTCGTTATCAATTTCCTAAAATTATTTTGTTAGACTCTTGTGCCTTTTGAGTTTCTAGCATCTTTTGTAAAACTTGTGTCATCCCTCATTGGTTGAAGACTATAAATTTTACTTGGTTACATATTGTGGTGTGGATGATTCATATAACTTAAAATTAGTATTATGTAGTCTAAGAGAGTTACAATAGTTTCTACTCCGTATTTTACAAGATATAGGATCCATTATAATTTACAATGCAAAGCACCATGAAGAGCCTTGTATAATCTCTAGCCTGACGCAACATAAAAAAAAAATGATAAGCTTGCTAAAAGCCAAATCCATTCTCTATCACACTTTCTTTTGTATCAATCAAAAAAATCACATCTGATCATCATGGCAAGTACCCTTTCACGAGCTTTTGTTGAAATAAATACTCTTTGACAAACTTATTAAACTTAAAGGGTTGTTATGAAAGTTTTCTTAGCCTGCTTTACTAATCCTAACTTTTTGTCTAGTTTTGTAGTTTGTTTACTAATCCTAAACAGATTTACATATTGCTATAATGTAATCTTTACTTCAAACTTAAGCTAATCAAAATGCTTTTGATTTGTTTCTATCGTAAAACCGACACTAGAGTTAGCAGTTTTTAAAGATCGAGTTACTACTATTTACTCATTCTTAAAATAGCCGGCTTAATTCGCTTCACAAATTTTATGTAGTGTTTGTTTTATGAACGGTATTTGAGCTCGTTATCAATCTCCTAAAATTATTTTATTAGACTCTTGTGCATTTTGAGTTTTTAGCTTCTTTTGTCAATTTTTCTGTCCCATTGGTTAGAGACTATAAATTTAGTTGGTCGTAATTGTGACGCAGATGGTTCAAATAACTTAATTGTATTATTATGATATGTGGTGTTTGATTTCGACTTAATTCACTTCATATGAAAAAAAACTAAATTAATTAAGTTATATGAAAATTGTTTGTTTATAACTTAATAGAGAAAGATGACTAAAAATATTAGTAAGTAATAAAAACTAAGATTGTCTACATTAAGTCATCTCTTAATTAAATATGACTTAATAAAAAAAATTAACAAACAAAGTGGCTTTTAATGGATTCTTAATGTTTTTAATTAAATGCAATATAATCCAAATCAAATTCAAGTTTTAGACCGACTCACGACAACTTTTTTCTTAAACTGACATCTTTTTAGAAAATCTTTGACCACCGATGATGCTCTAGTTATAATATCTGAGCTCAAATTCATATAACATTAACATTTTCCAGCAATTTAAGTTTCGTTGGTAAAAGTAGCGGCAAATTGTTGGAAAAATTGTGGTCAAAAGAGTTGAATGACAATTGATGTCGTCATTATGTGTACTAATGTGAATTGAAAATTAAATTAATTTGTGGTTTTATTTTAATTCATGAGATATTAGTAAAATTAATTTTGTTAATTAATTGTGACCGTTTTACTTCTATCCCTACTCCTTATATATTGAGATTTTTCCTCTCATTTCTACACACCAAAATTAAATAAATCATTCCTCTCCTTAGTTTACCGTTCATATTGATTGTGTGTGTATTTGGTTCGTAATAGAGGGAAGACACGTTTTTTAGGTTCGCCTTGATAACCCGTTTGTGCTAACGGGGTTATCCATTGTTGTTGTATCATAAGAGATAGACGTTCACGATTCTTAAGCACCGTGGAAAGGACGAATCTGTATTAAGGAAACTGTGTTCATCACAGGCCTCAACATTCCTTATTATTTATGTTTTGAGTATCGACAATCAAAAGATTTACTGTATCACTTTCTACACTTTTATGTTTTCATGTCATTGTTTATTTGTCTCTAATAGCAATACACCTATTATATACAACAATATTAAAACAGATTCTCTTGCTAATAGAGACTGAATTAACAAGGCATGATAAGATGAAATTATTTGCTATTTGTTCTATCGAGGAAAACCATATCAAATTTCTCATGGATTTTAAAGAAAAACTATATGTAAAGTGAATAGAAATTAATTGATCAAAGTGTTGTGTCTTATGAGTTTTGAGCAAGTCCAAAACTTGTGTCAAGTTATTTTCCCACATCAGTGGAAGACAAGAAATTTCACTTGGTTATATACAGTGGTGTAGATACATCATGCAACTTGATATTAGTATAATGCAGCCGTAGATGGTCATACCGGATGGTAAATATGTGTTTACAATTATGTTTACCATTCAGTAATGCTTCATCGGCTAATTCATACAAGTTATCAGCTTTTTTGTAATATGTTATCAACATTTGTGTGAAAATGATATCTTTTATCAAATTTTGGACCATTAATGCTTTTATTATAATAATATGTGAGCTCATATAAATAACACATACTATAAAATAAAATGTTTCTTACGTTACAATGTACATATATCAGCTTCTTGCGCGTTATTAGCATGCCGACTATCTTGCAGGTTCTTAGTTTGCCGGCTATCTGAATCTCTTTCAACACCGGCCCTTTGGAGGCTTCAAGACCTTGCTACGTACCATGGAATTCATAAGAAAATATTTTTTTTCGGTCGTCCAAGCTTTATTGCGCCGCTCGGACTGAGGGAGTATTAGCGGATAGATAGCGGGCCAAAGCCGGTGTGTGGGTTTGGACCATTTGTACATCCGCTAATATAGTGGACCATGCACATAAAACTAGGGACCAAACCTCAGAAAATCAAGGACCAAACGTGTAATTTTCTAACGAAGTAAAATCAAGGATAAAACTGTGCATGAAATGCCTATACATATTCAAGGACCAAACGTGTGATTTTCTAACGAAGTGGATAACGGAAGTTAGTAAAAAACCTAAATCCGCAAAAAAAAATAAAAATAAAAAAATAAATAAAAAGTTTGCTTCCTTTTTGTGCAAGAAAAAAAGTAGAGTACCTTGATTGGAAACAGACCCTAAGTTGGGTACCTTTTTGTGCCATTTGCCCAAATATTAATGACCCAAAGGAAAATAGAGAGTAATATCCGAGTTATCATAACGTTTTAGACTTACCTCCCCAAAATGGAGGTACCCCACAAAGAAGAATGTATAAGATCACACCGGCCCTCCATATATCGGCTTCTGGACCATAGTTTTTTCACAAAACTTCAGGCGCAACATAGTAATTAAGGACTTCCAACTACATCTTCAAATTTCCCCCCCCCCCCCCCCCCCCTGAAATTTAGACTAAAATGTATCAACTTAAATTTTAATAATGAACTATACATCGGTTACGGAGCTTCCTAAGAAAAAGGCTGCCATCAAATGTCCAAACTGAAATACGCATACGAAAAGGTCAAAGATGCAAAGAAAACTAACTTCCAATAATAAGTTCGTTTATGGGATTAAACTCAAAACAAGTATCCCCAGAACACACATCTATATATAAGAAAGGATCCTTGGGGAGATGCATTACATTTCTCGCTGAAGCTACACATAATAATGGATGTGAAGTTAGATACAATGGCACAAATGATTAGCTTATGTATTACGAGGCATGCAGAACTCGTGCTACGCACAGGCTTTTAATCTAATTGTTAATCGCGTGTATTGTTTTTGTGTATTGTCGAGTGGATTTGTATTTTTAGTTTAGTATGTTGCATAAAACGTTTTTAGTTTGTTGTTTAAAAATATAAAAATGGTTGATATTGGTTTGGTTTTTTGGTCTTTATATTTTCTAAATGGGGTTGTCATTATTAAATTGTCATACGCTTGAGGTAATTTCCTTTGATTGTTTTGGCCTATTACGTAACCCAACAATAATTTTGCATTATATGGTTTTTGTATGTTAATACGAAGCACACTGGCTTTTTCTTATTTGTTATAGTGTAATTTGCGTTAATTATTTTTGTTATTAGGTTCGTAAGTTGTGATTTAATTACATCTATTGTAAGTATGCCATTAGTTGTTTGGTGATTTTTATATTTAATCTTTTTATATTATATATTAGTATTTATTTATAAAGTTTATGATTAAAAACTAAAGTTAGCTTCATCTCATTTAATTGTACAACTAATTTCACTGAAAATTAACATTGAAGTCTAACTAATATTAATAAATTTTATCAATAAACTCAATTCCAAATAGCTAACCAAATGAATATTAATTAACACACTATTAATAATTCCTAAAACCTTTTGGACTCCACTATTATGTCTTAAACATAATTTTTTTAGTTTACAAATGGGTTCGAGCAAAAATTATGTACTTTTCCTTTTTATATTCATCATTCAAGTTGCATGTTTACATATACTAATTACGTTAAAAAGTATAATTTAACCATTTAAATGTTACTTTATATATATGTTCGTGCACATTTTCTTGAATCAATTCGCACATGTGAGCTACATCAATAGAAAACACACATAAATTACTTGTATATGAAAATGCATTAACATAATACATATATCTATATATATTGCATTAGGTTAAATCATCAATTATTCTTGTAACATTTTCAACTTTATCTCAATCCATAACCGACTTTTAATTCTCTACTAATTACTAAATATCATGTGATCAATTTCGGCAAAGCCTTGCACTTCCATCTCGATGTTGTATATACTTCAAATTAAATGCACCGGTTTTGTTTTTCGATAAAAGTTTGAACTTTTGTTTATGTTTAAAACTCAATTTTTTATTTGATATTATAATTTACAAATGGCTTTAAATCAAAATTATGTATTTTTTCATTTATATTCGTTACTCAATGTGATATTTTTAATATGTTGCATTTTGCTATTATGGCAAACTCATTTAATAGGCGTAAATATTGGTTTCTAACTAATGATTCTAAATATATAAAAAGAAAATACTTTGCGATGCGCGGACCTTCTTCTTTTAAATAATAATTCAATTGCACACAATAAATTCATTCTAATATTTCTCAAAGAGCATTCGAAAGCAACTACTTACATAAACTAATCACGCTAAAAAGTATCATTTAACCATTTAAATGTTGCTTTACATACATGCCCGTGCACATTTTCTTGAATCAATTCGCACATGTGAGCTACATAAATAGAAAACGCACATAAATTACTTGTATATGAAAATGCATTAACATAATACATATATCTATATATATACTTATTTATAACAATCACCCAAATATTTATAAAACAAAGAAAATAGTTGGTATCCCAGTCTTTGGTTCCATTTATCTGAGCATGCATTATCTTGTGTGAGTTTCATGGTACCTGCGTATGATAACTAAATTAAGAAAAAAAAGACCGAGTTAATTACAAAGATCTAAAAGATGTGTGAATCATCTCCAAAATGTTGCAAAAGAGAATTTACAAACCGCTACCAACAATCAAAAGATCTAAACGATGTGTGAATCTGTACATACCAAATGTGATTTTGGCCGGCTTATATAGGCATGAATTAGGTTATATTATTAATTATTCTTGCAATCTTTCGCAACCCTTGCACTTCATCTAACCGACTTTAATTCTATACTAAATGTCATGTGATCAATTCGGGCAACCCTTGCACTTCATCTCCTTTCATGATTGTATAGTTATTATGAGGCTGCATTGAATTTCGAGCATTAGCTATCTTGCACTATATGCAATGGGACTCAATCTTAAGTATCTTGATTACTCCACATTAAAATGAATTTGACAAAAAAAATGGAGCCAAAGATTACCCCTTCCCACTAATTATGACACATTCTCACTTTCATGTCCCTACCAACATACCAAAACTCATCTTTTCATGAATAACAACATTAAATTTTATACATATTTGTAAGATCAAAATTAAAACAAATAATTTGTGAACTTCAATTAATACCATATAGTAACCATTGGTAAAGAGACCCTCAAATCCCTATCAAAAAACATAGATTAAAATAAATTCTCAAAATATTAATTTTGTCTAGTTATACTTTCCATCAATTTAACTTTGATTTTGTATTATTTCTAATGTCATGGGGTGGATACATTGCAACCTCTTAAACTGCTTAAGTGGAAGGGAAAAAAATAAAAGCAAGATTCAAGCCACTATTAATATTCATCAAAGCTTTGTCACACTAATTATAAACCTTTTTTACATATGATTTTCATTTTCTTGCATGCCTAATTTTTTGACAGTTCTTTCATAAATGTGGAGATATTATCCACTCCGTCTCCATCTTCCACTTTGTTTTGTTATCAACATCTTGATATACCTCATTAGCGTCACTAACCACTTATCAATACCTGCAAGAATAACATTAATAAACTACTAACTGATGAGGCGAAAAATGATCCGTTTTTAGGAGGTCATTTAAGCCCGAATCCGACTTTATTTGATCAAATATTGCCCTAAATCGTTCCTTTTGTGATTTTAGGTACTTGGAGAGTGAATTCTGGAAAAGAAGCCATTTTGGAGCATAAAAGTGAAGAAAACGGCAAAGTATCAATTTTCCATGCTGGAAACACTAGGTGACGGCGTCAAGAGTTATACCCTGACGGCGTCAGACATCATGAATAAAATACCGTAGTTGATGACGGCGTCAAAAGTCATCCTGACGGCGTCAAAAGGCCAAGAATAAAATACCGTGGTTGGTGACGGCGTCACCAAGGCCGTCACCAAGGCCGTCACGTGTAAACTTGTCAAAACTTGCGCGCGGAGTAGCTGATATTGTTTTGGTCATAACTTTTGCATACGAACTCGGATTTAGGTGATTCAAAAGCCCACGCGAAGAGGACGAAGAGATCTACAATTTGGTGAAAAAGTGGTCTTGACGGCGTCAAGAGTACGGGCTGACGCCGTCAAGAAGGGCCGACAGAAAACATGCCTATAAATATAACTTCATAACTTCACTTTTTGTAAGCCCTAAACCCTAAAGTCGATTCCTGGGTTTAGGTGGGTGTTTTTTCCAGCAACTTAGAAGTTTTCAATCACTCCATAAACATCATGTATTGGTTTGATGATTCTATCTCAACTATGTCTTTCATTATTCTTGTTGATTGTCTTTCTTTGATTATGTTTTGCTAATTCACCTTGTGTCTACTTATGATTGTGTGAAACTTGTATATAATTGATTAGATCTTATTGATTCCTTGTTGATGTTTGTGTCTATCTTCATCAATTAGGGCGTGACACTTCGATAGATCTAATTGGTTTAGTTTATAATCCTTGTTTCCTATTGATTCTTGTTTTGATTGAATGATTTATATGTTAGGCTTAAGAAAACTGGCAGATCTCCAAATGGTAACATGCTTGAACGTCTTAAGAAACATGAACCGAGGCATACTAGGTCTTTATTGGTTGTATTTAATGCATGAGCCACTGTTTACAATCCCTATAGTTGTGCTGGGCATGGTGTAGGAGGAGATAAGAGCTCATAGAATTGGGGAGTTATGTATGCCACCCCATGAATGGTATTAAGGAATACAACCCGTCAATTAAAACAAGGTTACAATTCAATAGGTAGGATTGGATAGCTAGCAAGGAGTAACATATCATGGGTAGACATGCTTCACTTATCTTGTAGAACCTTAGTTTAGTTTTCTTGTTAATTAGTTTAATTAGTAGCCTTTGGGTTAGTTGATTAGCAACTAATTCCACCCACTCTCCCAATACCCGAGATTTTTACTTGCTTTTCATAAAATATAAAAATACAAAAAGAATCAACCTTCACCTTTAGACCTAGTTAGATTAATTTCAATCCTAACGACACTATTCCTAGCTGAACGATCAATCCCTCGGTACTTGTCACTATACTATACTACAACAATTAGGTACACTGCCTGGTGGGGGTTGTAAGCTTCTCGAGATCCCTCGAGAGGTAAAGCAAGGTGCGATTCCCGTGCATCAAGTTTTTGGCGCCGCAGCCCGGGGAATAGTTATTGTTTAGGTTGAATTTGATTTTTATTAGGTCTACTCATTAGATTCCTTTTTAGTGAGATTTTTATTTTCTTTTTATTAGCTTTCTTGTAGTCTATCTTTTCTTTGTGCATTTGTTCGTAGAAACCTTTCCATTGACTCTTCCGTTCACCATTATGGAGAATGCGAATCCACCATACTACCGACCACGAAACCCATTCTACCCTAATGACATCTTGATGTTCAAACAATATCGAGATGAACCTATTTATGATGCATGGACTCGTTTTAAAAATTTACTACGAATAGTCCCTCATCATGGTTTCAATCTATGGTACCTAAATCAAATCTTTTACTATAGTGTCCACCCGTATGACCAAAGGTACATTGACGATTTTACCAACGGGGACCTTAGGGAATTAAATGCTAAAGAAGCATGGGATGCCATAGAAGATTGTGCCCAATATTATTATAGAGTAGACAACCCGACAAACAACATCACAAATCAATCAATAACAAGTTTGAAGGAGCAAACAGGAAGTTTGTCTGGGGATGATTACTTAAGGATACCTGCGTGGATGTCACCTAAAATCATAGTACAAAACAAACACATAGGTAATCTAGGTACAATGGAGGATGAGGTGGACAATCCAAGCCCACAAAGTACCCCACAAGTCCTACCATCATTTGAGGCACATACAACGCCCGTGACTTACCCGGAAGAAGTAGAAGAGACTATAGGAACCCCAATTGAGGTAGAACCCTTGGACCAAGCACCACTAGAGGATATAGGTTTGAACACTTGTAGTGATAACCTTACTCCTAGTTCTAGGGAATTTCCTAGTGTTGATGAACCGGAACCTCAACCTTTACACAACTTCCCATCCTTAGATTTATTTCTAGGAGACAAAAGAGGAACCGACCCACCCATCAACCTATATTACCCGGGTAGTTTTAGGATGAAGGAAGCCATTCACTCACCCCCTTCACCTCACGTGGCATATTCACACCCTAAGGGTGTGTATCGCTACTTTCACCCACACTTAATCCTAAGTGTAGGGAAAACCTCCGATATTTCCGTTAAATAAGGGTAGAGTCAGGCTCGTGACTCGAACAAAAACAAGCGCTTCTTGGGAGGCAACCCATGTTTTGTGTGTTTTTATTTGTTTGTTTGTTTGTTTGTTTGATTTTATTTGTTTCCGTATGCATGTTTTATTTTTATTGTTTGTGGCTCATGTTTCAAAGTAAATTGTGAAAATGCTTTATTTTGTTTTTAACTTCGTCTTAATTGCATATAAAGGTATTTTGCAAAAGATAAGTGTAAGGGAGATCCAAATTTGTTTATAAGAATGAAATTGAGCATGAACCACAACAATAATAAATGGACATGTGTATTAGTACTTGTTAGTGTCAAATGCTTGTATCGAGTCATAATGATGTTTTGCAGGATTTTCCAGGAAGTAGGACGAAGTTTTTCCAGAAATTTTCCGGAAACTTAACATAGGAATTTCTGCAGGTCACTTCTGACGGCGTCACGAGTTTACTCTTGACGGCGTCACGTGTAAAAATCTAGAAATTTTACCGGTTTTGTTTTTCTCACGGAGTCTTAAGGTTTTTGTTGAATTATTAAGTTTTATAAACTTCAGGAAATCTGCAAACATTCATTCCACAAGCATTATATCTTTAATTGTTTTGTTTCTATTCCTAAGTCTGGAATTACATCTAGTTGTGAGTTATCTTTGTTCGGGTTGATGCTTTGGGTTTTTGTTTGTTTTCTCAGGTTTTACAGGTTATGTATGACAAGAAGATGATTTATATTCTGGAAGGGAAGCTTTGATTGTTCATTTTCTTGGAGGAAGATTTAACCTGGCCATCCTATTATCCATACCGAGCGAATCAGGGGAGTATTTGATTTCATTCTCTTTACTTTTTCACTTTTACATTCTTTACTTGAACATTGGGGACAATGTTCATCTTAAGTGTAAGGGGAGGGTAAAAAGATGATACCTTACATATGCACTTTCGCTTGAGTTTGTTTTGTTTAATGGTAGATGTGTAATAAAACTATGAGAAATACTTGTTAGTGTAATTTTAGCGCCAAATTTAAATTTTTTTACAACATTTAGGAGTGAAACTTTAGCCTTAGCAAGCGTCTCATGGATAGGAGATTGTATGACTAGCACATAACCGTATATTCAGAAAAATTTTCCACCAAAAAATGTGAGGTTCGCCTTTAGATTTGATAGGAAAAGCATTTACTATTAGTGCTTATGAGTGTACCGGTAGCATTTAGATTCAAGAACTTGCGTTAGTGATGCATCTCGAGACCGCTAGTGAGACTACATTCGTGTGGTAGGATTTACTACATGATAAGAGGCATTAGGATCACCCTTGTGTTAAACCCGTATTATGATTACTTGACCATTTAAGTCATATTACTTGGCTAGTTAAGTTAACTAATTTTCCCACACCCTTAGCGTTGTACTCATTTTTAGTACACGAAACCCCTAGTACACCCCTCCGAGCCTATCTTTTCGTTTCTAACTTTAAGCATTTTACTTAAAGGAAGAATTTGTTACACCCCACTTAAATGTACACCCAAATCGCCTTAGCCTTCCGTGTATGCGCTCATTTTTAGTGCATTATTGTTATTTGTTAAACCCTAAGTTAACTTTCTAATTGATTACATGGTTGCTAAGTCGAGTTATATCCTTGTACATACTGTTTTGGGACGATTGGGACTCATGGGTAAGTACTTATTTATGGAGTAATGGGGAAGAACATCACTTATTACCCCCATATGTACGTTAATCTTAAAAGTGCTCCAAGTGTTTTGATTTTCTTAATTCGAGTCATTAGATTAGTTAATTGTAAAGTATGTAAAGATTCAAGTGTAAGGGAAATGTTCATTCCCTATGATGTATTATTTTAGATGGT
Source organism: Artemisia argyi (assembly GCA_030686995.1). Taxonomy (NCBI): domain Eukaryota; kingdom Viridiplantae; phylum Streptophyta; class Magnoliopsida; order Asterales; family Asteraceae; genus Artemisia; species Artemisia argyi. The sequence goes on from CM060692.1 coordinate 20,879,997, forward strand.
AGGGTAAGAGTGTATGCAAAAAAAAAAAAAAAAAAAAAAAAAAAAAAAAAAAAAAAAAAAAAATCAAGGAAAAAAGAAAAGAAAAAAATAGAAAAAGGAAAAAGAGAAAAAACATACGGACTACCATCCCGTTTTTATTCTATGTTCATTTTATGTTTTTGTTATTTTTTATTTATTAGCTTAAGTCGAGTCTAGTCTTGGCTTAGCAACGCCATCTTGTACATGTAATTAACCAAGATTGTTAACTCGCCACCAGTAAAACTTCCTTTATTCAACAAAACCGTGTAATTCATATCCCTATACCTAACGTTACAACCCTTTAAAAGACCTCTTTGATAGTTTATCCTAGGTGCTTACGCCATGTGGTGGAGGTTTGATCCTTTCCCAAGCCTATGGTAATTTATTTTGCTATGACAGGTAGTGAGAGATATCTTCCATTTCCATAATGTTATATTACTTTATTACACCCGAGAGATGTGAGTATCTAAACACTATTTGTGAGGTGCTTGTGTATGACCTCCGTGCTTGTCTATTGGTCTTTAGTGGAACGATTATTTGTTGTAATTACTTTTATATTAGTATTAAATGACCCCTAACTTGTCTTTTGAGTAGAATAAAAGCACATTTGCTTGAGGACAAGCAAATCTCAAGTGTAAGGGTATATGATGAGGCGAAAAATGATCCGTTTTTAGGGGGTCATTTAAGCCCGAATCCGACTTTATTTGATCAAATATTTCCCTAAATCATTCCTTTTGTGATTTTAGGTACTTGGAGAGTGAATTCTGGAAAAGAAGCTATTTTGGACGTTTTTGGAGCATAAAAGTGAAGAAAACGGCAAAGTATCAATTTTCCATGCTGGAAACACTAGGTGACGGCGTCAAGAGTTATACCCTGACGGCGTCAGACATCATGAATAAAATACCGTAGTTGATGACGGCATCAAAAGTCATCCTGACGGCGTCAAAAGGCCAAGAATAAAATACCGTGGTTGGTGACGGCGTCACCAAGGCCGTCACGTGTAAACTTGTCAAAACTTGCGCGCGGAGTAGCTGATATTGTTTTGGTCATAACTTTTGCATACGAACTCGGATTTAGGTGATTCAAAAGCCCACGCGAAGAGGACGAAGAGATCTACAATTTGGTGAAAAAGTGGTCTTGACGGCGTCAAGAGTACGGGCTGACGCCGTCAAGAAGGGCCGACAGAAAACATGCCTATAAATATAACTTCATAACTTCACTTTTTGTAAGCCCTAAACCCTAAAGTCGATTCCTGGGTTTAGGTGGGTGTTTTTCCAGCAACTTAGAAGTTTTCTCACTCCATAAACATCATGTATTGGTTTGATGATTCTATCTCAACTATGTCTTTCATTATTCTTGTTGATTGTCTTTCTTTGATTATGTTTTGCTAATTCACCTTGTGTCTACTTATGATTGTGTGAAACTTGTATATAATTGATTAGATCTTATTGATTCCTTGTTGATGTTTGTGTCTATCTTCATCAATTAGGGCGTGACACTTCGATAGATCTAATTGGTTTAGTTTATAATCCTTGTTTCCTATTGATTCTTGTTTTGATTGAATGATTTATATGTTAGGCTTAAGAAAACTGGCAGATCTCCAAATGGTAACATGCTTGAACGTCTTAAGAAACATGAACCGAGGCATACTAGGTCTTTATTGGTTGTATTTAATGCATGAGCCACTGTTTACAATCCCTATAGTTGTGCTGGGCATGGTGTAGGAGGAGATAAGAGCTCATAGAATTGGGGAGTTATGTATGCCACCCCATGAATGGTATTAAGGAATACAACCCGTCAATTAAAACAAGGTTACAATTCAATAGGTAGGATTGGATAGCTAACAAGGAGTAACATATCATGGGTAGACATGCTTCACTTATCTTGTAGAACCTTAGTTTAGTTTTCTTGTTAATTAGTTTAATTAGTAGCCTTTGGGTTAGTTGATTAGCAACTAATTCCGCCCACTCTCCCAATACCCGAGATTTTTACTTGCTTTTCATAAAATATAAAAATACAAAAAGAATCAACCTTCACCTTTAGACCTAGTTAGATTAATTTCAATCCTAACGACACTATTCCTAGCTGAACGATCAATCCCCCGGTACTTGTCACTATACTATACTACAACAATCAGGTACACTGCCTGGTGGGGGTTGTAAGCTTCTCGAGATCCCTCGAGAGGTAAAGCAAGGTGCGATTCCCACGCATCACTAACCAACCCAAAATTTTAAAATAGGTTAGCAGATCTAACCCTCGGTTCTTTCTTAGGCAACAACACATCCATTTGTCTTTCATAAACTTCAAAGCTGGACTATCAACCGACTTCACATGCAAGAAAGTTAACCATTTGCTTACCTTTGCACGTATACCCCCTTGCGTTAATCAAGTCAATATTTCTACATGAATCATTGCACGTAACATTAATTTGCATAGTACACTTTCATTGGACGGAGAAATTTTACATTAACCAGCTAAATTCAATTCCATAGGAGAGAAGCTACACCAAAAAGAACTTTATCACACTATAAGAAAAAATATGGAAAAACTATTGACTGAAAAAAATTATCAGATCAATATCTATTTTAAAACTACTTATCTAATTAGCAAGCTTGTTAATTCACAGATCTTGAGCCATAAAAACAGATGGGGTACATACCAAGGTTACGGTTATTGATGCCAGTGAGTTCAATGCCATCAATTGCTAGCATGCGAACCATTTTATTCTCATCATGTGCCTAGAAACAAAAAGTAGAGATCAAAAGGAAATTGGTTAGTTGGTGCTGCACTCAATTTACACACAAATAATAATAAACTAACAGCAAACATGTGATTCATACAAAATCATCAAACTACACATAAATTAAAGTTTCACACACACACACACACACATCAGTAACAAAGACCAAATGGTGTTATTTATAGTATTCAATGATGGTGGTTGAAGGGTTTGTACGTTTATTTGAAGGCAAATGAAAGGAGCAAATGATTAAATGCAAATAAAGGTTAGCAACACTTCGTATGGTTTCAATCATTTACATTTGAAACACTAAATATAGCTCATATGTACTTACCACTTAAGCATGAACATTAAATCAAGGTACTTACGCATGAAGCCTCCGCATAATGAAACTCTATTTTCTTCATTTAATTCCGAGCATTAGGTAACTTGTACTCAATGCAATCTTGACGCCTCCACAATAAATTAGAGGGCCTAATCTTATAGTATTATAGATTATTGATGAAAATAATTAGCATGTCATACCCATGTGAACAGATATTAATCCTCCACAGCTATATGGCATCAGAAGCCATTGTCTCATTTATTGTTAAAACTTAATTTTTGCATATTAAAAGTTAGACGTTACTTTTTTTTCTTGCAAACCAACGATCATGTAATGAAAAACTAATGTTTTAGTTACAAAAGACTTTTCGGGTTCTTAAAAAATAAAAAGACTCTCTCAACTTAAATTTTCAAATAAAGATCTTTAATATCATTACTCACCCAAAACTCAAATAATGAACATGTACACGATTCACATGATAAGTTTGAGATCAATTGAGTTTATCTTATATATTATATAAAACTTAAGTAGCCTTATAAATGTAAAGGGGTCATAATTAATGTCCCAAGAATTGATTCTATCATATGAAGCCTTCAACATTGATTCCAAGCAACTCAAATATCTCAATTAGTATGTGTACATTGATTTCAAGCAACTCAAACATCTCAATTAATAGTGGTTTGTCTTTTTACCTTCCCGTTCATGAGTTACAAATATTTTATCAACTATATAATGTGTCAAAAATCACACACAACAAACCACAACTTCATACACACCGCGTGCATATTGGGCTACACCTTATTATGGTAGTAAAGTAAGCAACATATCGTCTTACTTATTTAGCATATTGATTTATATTGTTTTATGTAAATTTCACATGTGTTTTGTGTGTGTAACAATGTAGGACATAAAGATGGTGCTTAGGAGGTTTGGTAGTAACATCATCTTCTCTAATGGTTTAAGAGATCCTACACATCGTTGTCTTATCTATTAAATGGAACATGCACGAATATTTTCAATTTGATCAAAAATGCAATATATTGATCAACTATATTTAAGTTACTAACGATCAACTATATCTAATTGTTTTTTTCAGCGCGTCAAGAAGCATTAAAGAAATAGATCGAGAAATCACAAAAATTTTATCAAGAACAAAACATGCAAAAGGCCAATGAACAACAACGACAAAGACAACAACACCAAGAATAATAAGAAAAACGCCACGGCCACCAGTGGAATGAATACTTAGCATTCATATCAATAGTACGTTACAAATCAAACATGCAATATTTTACTTCATGTAATACCGATAAACGGGCTAATACTATTGATTCGTTAGCAAGCAAGTTTATTGAAAATAATGTGACGAGCATTCAAATTTTAGTCAATAATTATTACTACACTTTGTTGGTGTGTTTTAATAGTTTTGCTCTTAATGTAGTTTTTTGTCTTGCGGTGTGTTAATGTCACTTTCTTAATTAAACGTCTTGGAATATTACGTGACTTTGATATTTGATATGACTGTGTAAATTATGTCGATGTTACATATTGAAAATGGGGTAGTATATAATAAAAATATCTTCACACTATCATCTTAACAATGAGAATCTTCTAAATCGAAGAAGTATATAAAGGAGAAGAAAATTGTGTTTAGTTAATTGTGTTTAGTTAACAATGAGAATCTTCTAAATCGAAGAAGTATATAAAGGAGAAGAAAATTGTGTTTAGTTAAATGTTGGGTCTATTGATTGATTTGAGCGGGTTTATGATTCGGACTTGGGTCATTGGATCTGATTTTTTATCATACGAGTTATAATTTATACTCTTAAATATACTAATTACTTTAATGTTTTATATTTTTATAGTTTTGTTAAAAAGGAAATTTGTTTTATAGTTCGCTTTTAATAATGTCATTTATTTGAACAACGAAGTCGTCTTTCACAAAAAATGAGAGTTTCAAACATGAATCGAAAATCAGTCCTGAACATTACGAAAAAAACAATTAGATCCAATATATGTGCATTGCATGGGTCCTGAGGCATTTCAAACCTGTGTGCATCGCACGGGGATGAATATAAAAGGTCTCCAACATTAATGTCATCTCTTCATATTTAAAATAATTTATGTAACTTATACATATTAAAAAATTACATGTGAAGAGACTTTTTTCAATGTAACATCTTGAAAAAGTCTCTTCACATATACTCTTTAATGTCAATAAATTATTGTTTTATATTTGGGCCTCACCATCATACTAACAACCCGACAATTTACACAATCATTTTCGCACGGGTCCTGAGGTAGTCCAAGTTATTTATGCCAAAAATTAGTGGCAAACATAGTTTTTGACTCGACCTCAATTAAAACTGACAGAAATAAAGGCACCAACATTTTTCATGCCATGCTAACAAAAGTTGTGGTAACATCACAACTTAGGAACTTATTAACCAACAAAAGTTGTGGTAACATCACAACTTAAGAACTTATTGTCAATAAACTATTTTAAATGTGTGACATGCTTATAAAAGGTGTGATACCATCACAATTTAGATATATAATGATGAAAATAAGTGCCGAAGCTTACATGTCAATAAACTATTTTAAATGTGTGTCATGCTTAGAAAAGGTGTGATACAATCACAACTTAGATATATAATGACAAAAATATGTGTCGAAGATTACATATTAGTTTTATATCAAAATAAAGGGATGTTACAATTTTGAGAATAAATACAAAATCTAAACTTTATAAATAACTACTAATATGTTATAAAAAGTTTAAATATAATGTTACAATCTTGAGAATAAATACAAAATATAAACTTTATAAATTACTACTAATATGTCATAAAAAGTTTAAATATAAAATTTACCGATCAACTAAGACCATACTTACAAAAGTCTAATAACGAAAAAAATTACTGCACATTACACTATGACCAATTAGATAAAGCCCGTGTGCAACGCACGGGTCTGAATTACTCGTAACAATAATGCTCACATTCATGAAACTTTAAATTAAGAGCCCTTAGAAGCTTTGAAAGAAACTTACTTGGTTAGCTTAATCTCATCATATTACAGTTGCCAAGCTCAAACCACTAATTCACATGCTCAATTAATGCTCAACTTGCAACTCATTTTTTATATATAATAGATAGATTATATATATTAAACTTGATTTTTTGAACATTTTTGTGTACTTTATGACTATTTTACCCCTCTTATGTTAATAAAATGAGAGGCAAAATGGTCATTAAGTACACCAAAATGCCCAAAAATTCAAGTTTAGTACATTAAAAAAAAATGGTCGATACATATAAAAAGGATAAGTAACAACTATGATACATTTTGATGTTAAAAAAAGGTTACAATCTTTGCATCAGATATAAATTGATAATCTAGTTTACAAATTAAATCTTTCTTTAAACAATAATTATCAGGATTGAAAGAACAATACAAAATTACAAAGTATGAACACAACAACTATATGAGTAATGAATAAACTCATGTAAGTTTTTGCTCAAAGGGGATGGATGGAAACGCTAAAGAGGCATTAATGAGCAAATTTTAAAGCACTAGTGTATACTCGTGTTCACTATTCAACTTTTACGAAAAATTACATGTGTAGGGATACATGTGTTCATCAATGTTATATACACCCCCCTGGTATAGTGCGTTTTAGGCTAACAAGTTTATATACTTCTATCTTGATCCTTAAACTCAAATATCTCAAACAATGACTTTATTGATGATGTGCATATATATTCTCACAATCGTTTCAATCAATCTTGTTCACGTGTCTTTACGAACAGCATTTGAGTTTGTTATAATTCATAGGTTTAAAAGAAGGGATCCATTAACAGACAAGCAATGTATATAAGAGAAAATATAAATTATTTGACTGCGTTTTTAAATCCCACATGGGTTGGAGGCAATAAGTGTTGCTTTGTTATATATTGTGGTGCAAATGGTTCATGCAACCTGATATTCGTATTAAGTAGTTGGATGATTTTGTCTCTCGGTACCTGTCTAGTTATCGGGAATAAAACCACATTCGGCAGGTTTTATAGTATAGTCATTACGGCTAATATAACTCTTTTATTTTTTTGTGACTTTCGTGATTATTGATGTATAATAACCGATTTTATGTAATGCTATAGTGTAATGTTTACTTTCAAACTTAAACCAATCAAAATTAAATTGAAAAAAAGATAATATTCAAAGCATAACTAAACATTAACAAAGTAATAAATATTAAAATAACAAGTCTTCTAAATAAGTAGGAAATAATGGGCATATTCCAATTTATTTATTTATTTATTTTTATTGTTAGCTAGCATATTCCAACATCTTGATGATGTTTTCCTAAACTCTTAAGCTTGTTGCAGCAAGTAGTTACGAAATCTCGGCAATGGCGAAGCTAGAAAATTTTCAGTGGGGGGTCGGGGTCTAATTTTTTTTCCTAACGCTATTTTTCGGGTAATACTGAAATTTTGGGGGGTCGAAATCGAATATACCAAAATTTTTCTACACGAAAACTATATACCCACTACATCGCAAAAAAAATTTCGGGAGGTCGGGCGCCCCCTCCCGCCCCTATGTAGCTACGCCCCTGAATCTCGGCACTGTATCAACCAACTGCTTGAGTTCATTTTGGCAATATTGTCAGAGCTTTTGTGAGGATAGTATTTTTAATATTGGCTTGTGCATCACTTCGAAGAGGATATTCATTATTGAACTCATACGATGATTTCACATAAAACTCGATTTCATATTCCTTGGTACTCACTCCCACTTGATAAGCATCGTTTGTTAGTAATAAAAAATCTGCGACTGGTACTCGTGGCCCAAGATTATTAACGATATTCACCGTGACAAGAGCGAGACTAGGAGAATCAAACCAACACTAGTGTAATTTGTTTTACTCAAAAACAATTAGTTTTTGCTCGCTAAAATATTATTGTCGATGTGTTTGTGTGATGAACTACATTAATTATCTCATAGTTTTAAAGGAAAAACAATGTAAAAGGAAATACAAGTTATTTGAGCCTTTTGAGTTTTGAGCAAGTTATATATAGCATTGTGCGTGGCGTGACGGCATAATCAAGCCTCACGCCTTAGCGGTTAAGGCGAAGCTTTTGCATTTTTAAAGCGTGATATCAAGCAGCCCAAAATATAAAAATATTTATATGTTTCTATCATATTTCATATACCTTGAGTTTAAATAAAGCGTTAGCGTTGTACAAAATGAATAAGATTAAGAAACTTTCTTTACACGTAATATTCTTCATTAAATAAAATAAAATAAAATAAATCCTTTTATCGGAGTTGAATAAAAAGAACACGCCACGTCTCCCGCCTTTTCCCGCTTCATCTCACGTCACGCCTAGAGTCGACACCTTATTCTATTTCGTAATGTGAAGGTGACGCATCACACAGTGTTATGGCGCGCCTTTTAAAACCACGATTTTGAGCATCATTTGTCCAAAATTTGTGACAATTTTTCATCCCACATTGGTGGAAGACAACAAAAGTCATTTGCTTATATACTCTGGCGTAAATGGTTTATGCAACTTGATATTAGTATTATGTAGCCGTTTAGGGTTATAAAGGATGGTAAATATATATTTAGCATTCTTGTATTCCCTGCACGGATAATTCATACGAGTTGTCAAGTTTTTGGTAACCCATTGATAATACGTATGTAGTTAACTTTTGATATATTATAAACTTTTTTTGTCACTTTGATGGTTTGTTGATTCAAGCCTACTTTATTTGGGAAAATGTCATCTTTTATCAAAATTTAGACCATTGATAACCTTGTTATAATATATGAGCTCAAGTTATCTTTAGTCGATAACACACTCTGAAACAGTGTTGCATATATAACACAGAATTTCAACATGTCATAATTGTATACTTGTATTATTTATTTTGGACCCTATACATCTTAAAACATGTATTCCAAATTCATAGCCTCCTATAAGATGATCAAGCATTGTTATTTGTTACTACTTATGAATTCCAAATTCATAGCGTAACATAAACTCCAACAAACCTAGTAAACTATATTAAAAAAACCAAGTTGATTCTTAAACCAAGTTGCAAACAATTTATTGTTCGAAAACATAAGAACAACCTTAGAATAAGGTTCATAGTATATATCGATCACTTGTAGCTCGTACATATCCTCTTCTATCCACCTTTGATGGAGTAATCTGTTGAGATTGTCATTTCTCGACCTTGTGTTGCCATTATAGGTTTTCCATTTTTTAAAAACCTTGTTTGAATTTCTGGACTTTGAAACAAAATCGACATTTTGTGAATGTATGCATATTTCGGGGTTCTTTATATAATCCATTTCTATGTATGCTAAACCGAAGAAAGGTTACAATCTTTGCACCAAATATAAATTGATAATCTTGTTTACAAACTAAATATTTCTTTACACTATTATTATTAGGATTGAAACCACACTACAAAGTATGAACAAATTTTATATCACTAGTGAGCACTCGTGTTCAACTTTTACGAAAAACATGTGTAGGCATACGTGTTCATCTATGTTATATGTATCGTTCACCAGCCCCTCGTATAGTGCGTTTTACATATATTCTCAGAATCGTTTGAGTTTCAATCTTGTTCACGTGTCTTTACTAGCATTTATGTTATTTATAAATCATAGGTTTAATAAGAAGGGGTCCATTGAAAGACAAACAATGTACTTTGATTGCGTTTTTTAGCAACTTTTGTTAAAACTAGTATGAAGCTTTTTAGTCCCACATGGGTTGAAGACAACAAGTGTTGCTTGGTTATATATTGCGGTGTAAATGGTTCATGCAACCTGATATTAGTAATATGTAGTCTCTTGTCGCATTCACCTGGTATCTATCGAGTTACCGGGACTAAAACGACATTTGGCTAATGAATACAAGTTGTCAGGTTTTTTATATAGTCATTACGCTACTACAACTCTTATTTTTTGTGACTTTGGTGTTTGTTGATGTATAATAACCGACTTTATGTAACGCTATAGTGTAAAGTTTACTTTCAAACTTAAACTAATCAAAATTAAATTGAGAAAATATAATATTCAAGCATAACTAAACATTAACAAAGCAATAAATGTTAAAATCACAAGTCTTCTAAGAACGTAGGAAAACGTGGGAGCCAACTTCTTAATGATGTTTTCCTAAACTCTTAAACTTGTTTCAATAAGTAGTTACGGAATCTCGGCATAGTATCAACTAACTGCTTGATTTCATATTGGTAATATTGTCTAAGCTTTTGTATATATTTTGCCACCATAGCATTCTCAATATCGGCTCGTGCATCACTTCCGGCCAAGAGGATATTTATTATTAAATTCATACGATGGTTTCACATAAAACTCAATTTCATATTCCTTGGTACTCATTGGCACTTGATAAGCACCCTTTGTTACTAATGAAAAATCTGATATTGGTACTGGTGGCCCAAGATTTTAACGATATACACCGTGACAAGTGCTGGACTTAGGAGAATCAAACCGACAGTAGAGTAACTTATTTCGCTCAAAAAATTTTTTTTTACTCTCTAAAATATTACTGTCGATGTGTTTGTTTTATGAACAACAGTAATTATCTCATAGTTAAAAAGAAAAAACAATGTATAAAGCGAATAAAAGTTTTCTGTCCCACATTGGTTGAAGGTAACTAATTTGCTTGGTTATATATAGTAGTGTAGATGGTTTATGCAACTTGACATTAGTATTATGTAGCCCGTTTGGATGATAGAGGATGCTAAATATAGATTTAGTATCTTTTATTTCTCTCTACGGCTAATTCTTACAAGTCGCCATTTTTTGTGTAGTTAACAGTGTGCATATATAACATATCACTTCAACACGTCATAATTGTATACTTGTATCATATATATTTTGGACCCTATACATTATAAAACATGTATTCATGTTGTTGCCTCTTGTAAGATGATCAAGCATTGTTATTTGTTACTGCTTATGATTTCCAAATTCATAGCATAACATAAACTCCAACAAACTTAGTCAACAATACTTAACAAACCCAGTTGATTCTTAAAACAAGTTGCAAACAATTTATTGTTCAAAAACATAAGAACAACCATAGAACAAGGTTGCATTGTGTATTTTTCATTCAATCATTCATCGAACACTATAGCTCGTATATATCATCTTCTATCTACTTTCGATGGAGTAATCTGTTGAGATTGTGAATTTGTAGACTCAAATATCTCAAACAATGACATTATTGATGATGTACATATATTCTCACAATCATTCCAATATCAATCTTGTTCACGCATCTTTACAAACAGCATTTGAGTTCGTTATAAATCATAGATTTAAAAGAAGGTATATATCCATACACTAAAAGGCGGCATTTGCGTATGTATCCCTCCAAAGATGCAAAATTGCGTATATATCAGTTGCGTTCGTTCATAAAAATCATTGTACCATGTGCATAAAAACCTTGTATCAAGGATATATATGCAATTATTTAAAGAGAAAATAGAAATTATTTGACTGCATCTTTGAGCATCTTTTGTTAAAACTTGTATGAAGTTTTTAGTCCCACATTGGTTGAAGACATTAAGTGTCGCTTGGTTATATATTACGGTGTAAATGTTTCATGCAACCTGACATTAGTACTAAGTAGTCATTTGTGGCACTGTTCCGGTATCTATCAAAGCCAAAAGTTCTTTATAGATCCAACTTTTACCATAGAACCCATCAAGCAATATTAACCACTCATTTTTTTTTATCAAAATAAAAAAATAAACTTTCACACTTTTTTTAAAACTTAAATATTTTGCAAACCGTAAATCGTTAAGCTACAAAAAAAATACCATCGCGACGAGAATTAAATTATCTTTCTATAAACATGCATTGTTATATACTTTCGACGAATTTTTTTTCGCCCAGAAAAATCATATATGATTCGAAGAATCGAATCATATATGATTTTTTACGAATCATATATGATTTTTACGAATCATATATGAATCTTTCTGGGCGAAAAAAAGTCCGTCGAAAGTATATAACAATGCATATCTATAGAAAGATCATTTAATTCTCGTCGCGATGGTATTTTTTTTGTAGCTTGAAGATTTACCGTTTGCAAGATATGTTGTTTTGAAAAAAAATGTAAAAAATATAAATGGGTGGCTATGATTGATTGATAGATTCTATGACATGCATGAGTTCTTTATGGATCTATATCCTTAAATGGGGTGTTCCCAACAAGATTAATATGATTGCTTTGTCTTTTGTCCGCAAAAGGTTCTGATTTGGTTGAGGTTCAGAAACTGCTTGGAGAACATGCTAAAAACATTTTTCTCATTTTAAAGGTGTTGTTTTTCTGCTTACGGCTTTAACTGTAGAGTGTTGATATATAGACCTAACAATAGACCTACTTCATTCATCTTTTGACAAGTGTTATACACTTTTTCTCTTTCATCATTTTCCACCAATCAATTTTTGAAATGCACCAATCACATCTTTATGTCTAATTATAGGTTTAGATTTTAGGTTACCAAATCATTTTTCTTAACTGTATTTGCTTTAAAGAAGGCAAAAATTGTGGAATAGGTCACGGGTCAAAACGAGTAATTTTTTTAGTACATGTGATCAACAACATTGACCCAAAGTATACTACACGTAACTTTTTCTGACCCATGTACTATTTTGATATGTTTTTTTTACCCATTTGACCCACTCTAATAAAAGACGATCTAAATCGACCCATTGTTACATGTGTATATATCTTCCTTGTATTTAAATCCTAATAAAAGATTTTCTGTAGGTTGAGAATAAAGGTGTTTCCAATTTTGATGAAATACTAGCCAACAGTGACTGCTTCATGGTAACTCGAAGGGACCTTGGTATGGAAATCCCGATCGAGAAAATATTCTTAGCACAAAAACTCATGGTCTACAAATGTAACCTGAAAGGAAAACCTGTCGTAACCGCAAAACAGATGCTTGAGTCAATGATCAAGTCCCCAAGAGGTTGGAATATGCCCATTATTTCCTACATATTCAGAAGACTTGTTATTTTAATATTTATTGCTTTGTTACTGTTTGAATATTATCTTTTTTCAATTTCATTTTGATTGGTTTAAGTTCGAAAGTCAAGTTTACACTATAGCATTACATACAACCGGTTATTATACATCAAACAATCACGAAAGTCACAAAAAATAAAAGAGTTATATTAGCCGTAATGACTATACTAAAAAACCTGAAAACTTGTATTCATTAGCCGAATGTTGTTTTATTCCCGGTAACTAGATAGATACCGAAAAGACAACTTCATCCGACTACTTAATAAGAATATCAAGTTGCATGAACCATTTGCACCACAATGTATAACAAAGCAACACTTAATGTCTCCAACACATGTGGGACTTAAAAACGCAGTCAAATAATTTCTATTTTCTCTTATATACATTGCTTGTCTGTTAATGGATCCCTTCTTTTAAACCTATGAATTATAACAAACTTAAATGCTGTTTGTAAAGACACGTGAACAAGATTGAAATTTAAACGATTGTGAGAATATATGTACATCATCAATAGTCATTGTTTGAGATATTTGAGTTAAGGATCAAGATAGAAGTATATAAACTTGTTAGCGTAAAACGCTCTATACCTGGGGTTGGCAAACGATACTATTGAGGAACACATATCCCTACACATGTAATTTTTCGTAAAAGTTGAACAGTGAACACAAGTATTTACTAGTGCTATAAAATTTGCTCATTAATGCCTCTTTAGCGTTTCCATCCATCCCCTTTGAGCAAAAACTTACATGAGTTTATTCATTAGACTCATATAGTTGTGTTCATACTTTGTATTGTTGTTTCAATCCTGATAATAATAGTTTAAAAGATTTAATTTGTAAACTAGATTATCAATTTATATTCGGTGCAAAGATTGTAACTTTTTTTTTTTTTTTTTTTTTTTTTTTTTTTTTTTTTTAGCATACATACGAATGGATAATATTATGATTTACCTTCACAAAAGGTTGACTTTGTCTCAGAGTCCAGAAATCCGAACAAGGTTTTTAAAAGATGGAAAGCCTATAAAGGTAACACAAGCTCAAGAAATCACAATTCAGCAAATTACTCATCAAAGGTGGATAGAAGATAGTGTGTACGAGCTACAAAGTGATCAATCAATGACCAAATGACAAATATACTATGAACCTTGTTGTACGGTTGTTCGTATGTTTTTGAACAATAAATTGTTTGCAACTTGTTTTAAGAATCAACCGGGCTTGTTAACTATTGTTGATAAAGTTTGTTGGAGTTTATGTTATGCTATGAATTTGAAAATCATAAGTAAGTAGTAACAAATAACAATGCTTGATCATTGTATTTGACTTGTCCCTTTTTGAGTTGTATAATAAGTAATTTTTGAATTTCGATTATTTTATATATAGATTGACGTATTTTTTTGGTATCGCATCAAGTTTTTTTTTTTTTTTTTTTTTTTTTTTTTTTTTTTTTTTTTAATGAATCACGTATTTTTTAGAATCGATACACGGAATCATCAAATTTTCATAAAGTTATTTATTAAATAGTCCGATCTTAACAATAGTGCCTATTATCAACGGGTTAAATAAAAGTAAATAGTATGATCTTAACTATAGTGCCTATTATCCACGGGTTAAAAAAAAAGTTGACAACTCGTATGAATTAGCCGTGAGGATATATATGGGATGCTCACTCTATATTTACTATCCGATATAATTCCTTATGACTACATAATACTAATGTCAAGTTGCATAAACCATCTACACCATAGTATATAACCAAGCAAAATTTGTTATCTTCAACCAATGTGGGACAAAAAAACTTGACACAAATTTTGGAGAATGATGCTCAAATAATTTTTATTCGCTCTATAAATGGTTTTTGCTTTAAAAGTATGAGATAATTAACATAGTTCATAAAACACATTGAGTTATATTTTAGCAAATAAAAAGGATTTTTTTTTTTGAGTAAACTAAATTACTCTAGTGCTGATTTTACAATAGCATTAGAAAACATGTACTATTCTATTTTAAATGTTGAAATGTAAATGTAAACATTAAACGAGAGTATTACGTGAAACCGACTAGTACAATAGTAACATTAGTGAATAAAAAGTAATACAATATTTATGCACTAATAATTTTAACCCGTAAGTTTTGTGTTATCATATTTAAATTTTAACATTTTTTACACAAAAATTTAATCGTTATATAAATCAATAACAAGCGTATATCTCTTTGAATCCACAGAACTCACCACCATGAGCAAATTCCAAGATTAGAACATGTGGATGGTAGAGGCTTGTTTGGATCGTCATCTCTCGTTTAAGTAGGTGTTGTTTATACTTTTTAATCCGCTCTTTAAATATCACCTTCAAGGCTATTATGTACATGGCCCATTTAGTACACAAACATACCAAATATGTCGAATCAAACACTATTTTTTAGGATATCATAGTGCTATAAGTGTATAATAGATATCTTATGTATGTGTTACCATAAACACCTTACAATTTTAGCATTATTTACAAATATAAATTACAAACACTCATAACAGGAAAAAATACATGTATAATTACCCGCATTTGTTGTCTTGATTTATACCACACAACAGTTAAACCTCGGAAAATAAAACAATATCTACTGAAATCGAAGCGCAACAAAAATTGAACGACTAGTGAGCATACACCATAAGCTATCTAATCCTTACATAGACCTTATATATAAAAGATTTGTGAATGGTTTCTTAACTAAAGCTAGAGACATTATGAAGTCCGACAAGGAGTTGACGGATATCAATTTTACTAGTTGCTTGATCTTCATAATACCTATGGACCAAAAGAATATTTCTTCCTGAACCGACAGGTACGTTGCTTCAATTTGTAGAGCTTCTGATGAAACTTGTGCGCTTGCCCAATTTCTAAATTTATAGAGCTTCAAAAAGGAATGTTCAAATTGTGAAACTAAAATTTATAGCAAAAAACTAATATCAGCAATGGAAGTAAAGGTTCATCTTTCCATATAAAAACACTTCAAGCCTAAATCATCTCCTTCATAAAATAGTCGATCCTGATAATGCTTCACAGCATCCTTTAAATCATTGTAGTCATTACAAGTATTGAAAAAAATTAAGTGCCAATTTCTTCAACTCGTCATCTTGAAGATCATCATAAAACAGTTTGATGTGAATTCCATTTTCTGGCTGCAATTTATACGAACTCGGTCTATCATCAACAATCACAACATTACTCAAATCCCGTCCCAAACAAGATAAATCCTTAATGTAATTCCCATTAAACACTTTGCATGAATCCCTATACAATCTGTGACAAATCAATCCGTTTGGATCCAGCTTATCCAACAGGGACGAGGCATAGCCTTTTTCGCCAGCAGTAAAGATCACAATTTCAAAATTATTTAGGTTTAAATATTCAAGAAATTTATCAACAAATGGACGTTTTTTAACACAACAAACTTCTCTTTCTCCAAGCATGAATCGGAAATCATAGCTTCTATGAGGTGGTATATCTGCTGGGAGATAAAATATAGTGGAATGAACTAGGGTTTGATCAAGATCTAGGACCACTGTTTTTTGATTCAAGGAGTTTGGTGGTAGGGAGGTCAAAGAGTAACCGGTGAATCTTTGTGTTTTGAGACTTGTTTTTTGAGTATCCGGCCTCCATATGGGGGTCTTGATGCTTCTTTCTGTAGAGGCAGATGGTGTTGGTCCCATCCGGATCATATATTTATTCGAATCAAACATGGTCTATGAACAAAACACATAACACACAAACTCACACTTTTGTATATATTGAATTCTGTTAACTTTTACAATACATCGACACTACTACTTATTGTTAGAGTTAGACAATCAAAGTACACATATTGCGGAAGCTAGGATCAAGTAATAACACGTATAAGATTAACTAAAACATAAATAGTAAACGTACCCGATGCACTTCAAATAAACCTTGATTCTTGTACAATTAGATCAATGATAAACCCCTTACCGTTTTGTTTATCGATCTCTTGATAATTACTAAAGTAAGTAATTACCTCGTTCTTGTACACACAAACTACCAACGAATAAAGGTTTGATGCAAGTAAACAAAACACTTAATATTTTGCTTATGAAAAATCGATCCAACCCTAGGGGGGGGGGGGGGGGGGGGGAAGGACCGATCGGCCACAAGAAAACAAGGAGAAAGAAAAAGGTTTTAGGGTTGTGTGTGTGCACAAAAGATGTGAAACCCTAATCCTTGGCCTTGTATATATACTAGGTGAAACTTGGTGACCAAGAAAGCATGGGTCGACCCATGGGAGTGGGCTTCGACCGGCCATAGCACCCAAGGGGTGTTTCTAGATCTTTCTTGACTCCCAAGTTACACTCTAGTCCATATCTTTCGTCCCTAATGATAATTAGTCCATACGTTTAATAACTAACGATCATTTAGTCCATTAAGTGTCATAAATATATATATTCAATACATTTAATATATACATATTTATTTTACATTATTCTTGTTTGTAAAGTGTGCAATCCCGAGGTCTCGGGTTCGATACTAGACATTTACTTGTTAATATTTATACGTAACTTTTAACAGCTCCCACTCGTATATCTATTAATAGTAAAATGACACTGGTTAGCGTCTTGCAACACTCCAATGCCCCTTGTTCGACCTGAGCTAGGTTTCCTGGAAAACCTTTAATGATTCATCATTATTATTATCCTTTCGCCTCTAATACTACATTAATAAAGATGTGAGGTTCTTTATTAAATTTTGTTTCTCGTCTCTTTATGATTGAACAAAATTACCAAAACATCTGAACGTATTCCAGATAGACTTTGGGCGTGGCCACGCAAACATTTTGTCAACCCTACGAGGGGCCCAGCAGTATTAAACTTCTGAACAAATCAGAAGGAGCGAATTCTCTCTTGACTACAAGAATAACCCATGATTGCAACATTCTGAAAACAACCCTTATGACTTCCAATTACGGTAAGCGGTAGATTGCTTCACAAAATGCACTACATTCATGACACTTATCTGGTATCTCAAGTCTGAGGATAACTATTAAATATGATTCTCACAATAAATTTAAATCATATTATTGGGATAAGTCCAATACTCAATTCATTGAATATCATGTGAAATTGGTATGACTACGCATCAATATACTTTCAAGTATATCCTTAACCAATACTCAAAATTGTCTTAGTTTAATGATATTCCCATATCATTAATCGACAACAGACTATTTAGAATAATAAATTATTCACGGATCTTAAACATGCAAATATAGGATATATTATTAATAAGACAATGAATAAATAAACATAACCAATATTTTATTTCAGTAAATATTAATAATTGTACATTACATCCTTTATCCAAATACTAATCACAAATGGGCATGAAACTATCAGCTAATTTAAGTCCTATTCCTTCAGCATGCTTATAAAGCTTGGTGCCAGGTAAAGGCTTTGTAAATTGATCAGCTAAGTTTTCATCTGTGTGAACTTTGAGCATTTCGATTTCACCTATCTCAACTTGTTCTCTGACATAGTGGTGCTTAATCGGGAAATGTCTGGTGCCTCTCATGATTCCAGGTTCATTGGCAAATGTAATTGCGGCTGAGTTGTCACAATACATTTTTATAGGTCGCTGAATCGAAGGCATAACCCCAAGCCCTGAAACAAACTTCCTAATCCAAACAGCTTCCATTGCAGCTTCTGAAGCAGCTATATACTCACTTTCTGTAGCAGACATCGCTAGTACACTCTGCTTTTTGCTCCTCCAATCAACAGCTCCTCCATTAATGATAAAGACATAACCCGTCTGAGACTTCGTATCATCTTTATCACCTTTCCAAGAAGCATCGCAGTAACCTGTTACATCAAGCTCTGCAGATGGAGTACCCCCATAAACTAAGAACATCTCTTTAGTAGCCCTAAGGTACTTAAGAATATTCTTAACAGCAGTCCAGTGTTTTTCACCTGGGTTCTGCTGATATCGACTGGTTAAATTCTGAGCAAACGCCACATCAGGCCTTGTGCTTTTCACCACATACATTATAGATCCCACAGCCGAAGCATAAGGGACTCTCTTCATGCGTTGTACCTCTTTGGGTGTTGAAGCACAAACTTTATTGCTCAAGCCATGTTGCTCTTGCATCGGCAAATATCCTATCTTAGAATTTTGCATACTGAATTTCTTCAATATTTTATCAATGTAAGCACTTTGGCTTAATCCAATTAATCGCTGAGATCTATCTCTATATATCTTGATTCCCAAAATAAATGCAGCTTCCCCTAGATCTTTCATAGGAAAACAACTTCCAAGATATTCCTTAACCTTTTCCAAACTTGGAATGTCGTTCCCCATGATCAATATGTCATCGACATATAATATAAGGAAAATTACATTACTCCCACTAGCTTTGTGATATACACATGGCTCATCAAGATTTTGAGTGAATCCATACTTCTTAATTTCACTGTCAAATCTTTTATTCCATTGTCGTGATGCTTGCTTTAATCCATAAATGGATCTCTTAAGCTTGCATACACGATCTGGGAATTTTGGATTCACAAACCCCTCAGGCTGCGCCATATAGATGTCTTCATCTAGGCGACCATTTAAGAAGGCGGTTTTGACATCCATTTACCAAATCTCATAGTCATAGTAAGCGGCTATGGCTATAAGAATCCTAATTGCCCTTATGTCAGCTACAGGAGAAAATGTCTCCTCATAGTCAACACCTAAAGTTTGAGTATAGCCTTTAGCTACCAAACGGGCCTTATAGGTGTGTACAATGCCATCCATATCAGCCTTTTTCTTGAAGAGCCATTTACTCCCAACTAGCTTGGCACCCGGAGGTAGGTCTACTTTTTCCCAGACTTCATTGTCTTTCATGGATTGCATTTCCCCATTCATAGCTCCCTGCCATTTTTCCTTTTCAGGACTATTCATGGCAGCTTTATAACTTGTAGGTTCATCAAGATCCCCTGTCAAGTTGTCATCACACTCTACGTTTAGACATAGACGTGTAGGAGCCTTCACAGATCTTGAAGATCTGCGAACGGGAATCACTTCAACTTCTGGTGGAGGACCTAAACTTTCAGGTTCTTCAGGAAGTTGGCTAGTGTTTTCAGAAGGTGTCACATCTTCATGATCGTCTTCCAGATCATATACTCTCCCACTGAATTCTTGAGATATGAGCTCCTTTTCTAAGAAGTCTCCATACCTTGCAACAAAAACCTTGTTTTCAGCTGGGTAATAAAAGTAGTAACCCATAGTTTCCTTAGGGTAACCTACGAAGATGCACTTTACAGATCTTTGTTGGAGTTTGTCTGCTGAGTCACGTTTAACATATGCCTCACAACCCCAGACCTTTAGATAAGACAAGTTAGGAGCTTTTCCAGTCCATACTTCATATGGAGTCTTATCAACCTTCTTTGTTGGAACCATATTTAAAATGCGAACTGCAGATTCCAAGGCATAATCCCAAAACGAGTAAGGAAGAGTTGTTAGATTAAACATAGATCGTATCATGTCTTTCAATGTACGATTCCTTCTTTCAGATACACCATTTTGTTGTGGAGTATATGGAGAAGTAAGGTGCTGGACAATTCCCTCCTTTGCTAAGTAATCTATAAACTCTTGACTCAGGTATTCACCACCTCTATCGGATCGAAGAGCTTTGATCTTCTTTCCTAATTGCAACTCTACTTCTGCTTTAAACACTTTGAATGTCTCAAACACCTCATGTTTATGTTTAAGTAAATAAACATAACCATAACGGCTGTAGTCATCCGTAAATGTTAAGAAGTAGCTAGCACCTCTCCTTGACACATGTCTAAGTGGTCCACACACATCTGTGTGTATAAGGTCAAGTAGATCATTCGCCCTCTCAATCCTATTTTTAAAGGGTTTCTTAGTCATCTTCCCAGCAATGCAAGATTCGCACTTATCAAATAATTCATCATTGATCTTTTCTAAAAGCCCATCATGTTGCAGCTTTTTCATGTGATCTTTGCCAATGTGAGCAAGTCGACAATGCCAAAGATAAGATGAATCCAGACCTTTCTTGATTCTCTTATTGTTGATGCTATACATTGAATTATTTTTAACAAAAGCATTATCATTATCATTCATATCAATTTCAAAGACACCATTCACAACAATAGCATTAAAATAAAAAACACCATTTAAAGAAACCAAAATTCCATTGCTAGAAACAGTATGCTCAAAACCAAGGTTCAACAAACATGAAAATGAAATTACACATCTAACAATTGACGGTGCATAATGACAATTATTTAAAGATAGTACTAAGCCCGAAGGCAACACTAAATCATAAACTCCTATAGCTTCAACTCCTGCATGCGCTCCGTTACCAACGTGCAAGAATTGTTGTCCATAGGCCAGCTTTCTCTCAACTCTAAACCCCTGCAATGAATTGCAAATATGAATGCCACATCCCGTATCATATACCCATGAATTCAATTTAGGAGTAAGAGTGAATAATTCAATCATAAAGAACGCACCTGATGAGCTGGGGTTACCAGCTTCATTCCCCTGCTTCTTGAGTCGCAAGTCATGAATATAGAGAGGACAATTGCGCTTCCAATGTCCCTTTTCATGACAATGGTGACATGCCTGATCCTTCTTGTTTGGTGGATTCACCTTTTTCTGCTTAGGCTGATGTTGCTTCATCTTGGGTTCAGGTTGATAGGCCATGACCTGCTTGCCTTTGTTAACCTTCCCTTTGCCTTTGTTCACATGCGATTTCTTCTGGATTCTCCCACCATGAATTGCCAACACTTGCGGGGTAGGATTCTTGACCTTGGCTGGTAGACTTTTCTCATACTCAATAAGCAATGCGAGTAATTCAGATACTGTCTTCCCCGAGCAGTGCATATTGAAGTTCTGCACAAAACCAGCAAAGTCCTTGTTAAGGGACCTGTTGATCAAGTGTACTTTCACATTGTCAGGGTAACCAAATCCAATTCTGTGAAGCTGATCAAAAGATTCCTTCATCTCAGTCACATAATCTTCAACTGGTTTACCATCACCATGCTTGTAGTTATGTAGCTTGTCCAATTCATCATACAATTCAACTGCTGGTGGTTTCTCATAAGATTGCCTAAGAACATCAAGCATATCTTTTGGGAAAAAGTACTCAAACTTCTTTTGCAATTGAGCACTCATGCTAGTGAGCATTAAACAAGCAACCTCATTAAACTTAGCATGTTCCACCCTCC
Source organism: Artemisia argyi (assembly GCA_030686995.1). NCBI lineage: Eukaryota > Viridiplantae > Streptophyta > Magnoliopsida > Asterales > Asteraceae > Artemisia > Artemisia argyi. Next base: position 20,902,402 of record CM060692.1, read on the forward strand.
ATGCCGCCTTGACTGCTTCTGGTGCATTAGCAGCAGGCTCAGCTGGGCATTCTTCGGTCAAATAGTCCATTTTACCGGTCGACCTCAAGACAATTCTAAGTGAGCGGTACCAATCATTGAAATTCTTTCCAGTCAGTTTCTCTCTCTCAAGATGACTCTTGAAAGCAGAAATCACAGATGGGGTATCGGGTTGAGCCATATCTACAGATAAAAATTCAAACATTAGTATTTTCGATAATAAATATCTTCAAGAAAATAAAATACCCAAAGTTATATTCATATAACCACCAAAATTTTCTTGAAAACCTAGGATCTAACTTTACATAGTTCCACCACATCAGTTGATCTGCTAGTGGTGAAAGTACAAAAGATAGTAATCTGTCGAACAATAATTGGCAAACAAGTTTTCCAATTCCTAGATCATTATGGGAATTACATCAAATTGATTCATCAATTTGCCTTGTAAGCATGTTTCATCCCATCTCATGCCTTAAGTTCTAGGTCTCACGCACAACTTAATTAAGTCGTCTACCTTAGAAACATGTAAAATTACAATTATGGTCTCACGCGTTAAAAAAATTTTACCTTGTTATAGTAATTTAGCCTAGGTCTCACGTTTACTAAATTAAAATTCCAAGTGTTTCTTATAGGTAGATGGCATGTAACTTAAATTATAAGGGTATTTATTTTTGATGTGTAAATCAAAATATGTATAAAGATGCATGCACTCATCTTTATAGCATAAGTTTTCAAAACCTTTTTATTACCAACTCGTGAAATTAATACACAAAGTTTTACTTGAGGTTTAACAAACCCTAAGATGACTTTCTACAATTATGATTTTAAAAGTAATTCGTTTAAGACATATTCAAGATTGTGATAACCAAGGCAGACTCTAAGGCTCTTTTCTAAGCCTTCAAATCACGGTTATGAATATCGTCTTAAAGGACTTAATTTTAAAAGCATATTTGTACAAAACATCAATCAAGCAAAAGTTTATGGATTCAATCTCAAAATCTTATAATAAAGTATGAATTTTGCTAGTCTCGCCTGGGAGCTGATTACCGTGCGAATCAGACCACGATTGGCAATAAGACCTTGCAAGATTCTTACTTTATCACTTTAGTTTCACCGTTATTAGTCTATATTATTTTCTTTTATGAAAATCACCCTTTTTATTGCTTACATCAAGTCAACAATTAAGAAAACAATAAAACAAGTAATTTAAAGAAAAATAAACAACTAATAATAAAACGTGAAACAATTAGCCACATGCAAACCATATTAAAAAGATCCTAATAAAATCAATTCTAGGTATAATTATGCATGTAATCACCTAAGGCCTTCCCTTCTTAATGGAAGTGGAGCCACATACATTGACGAATCAATTGCGTAAGCCAAAGATAATATACACACCACATAGCATATAAATTGATTTTAATATATATTGGAGTCTTCCCCAATTTTAGATCTACTTAAAAACATGTGACAAATAAAGAACAACCAAGATCCATGACTAACATGCATGTTTCGTCACGGATTAACCTAACAATTAGCACATAGGTCACAAGTACGTCCACAAAAACCGGTTTAGACCTAGGGTTTCTATATGATTACAATTTGATCAAGAAAACCACAAACCCTAATTAGGGTTTTTTAGTGGAAATCGACCCCTCCTAAAATTAGGGTTAGGGTTATAAAATTTTTATAAAAAAAATAAAGAAAACCCTACAAAAAACATGTATCTAAAACAATTAAAGATCCGATTTTTATTACGTTTTAGTAATCAATTACATGTTATCCATGGCTCGTGATGCCACTGTTAGAGTTAGACAATCAAAGTACACATATTGCGGAAGCTAGGATCAAGTAATAACACGTATAAGATTAACTAAAACATAAATAGTAAACGTACCCGATGCACTTCAAATAAACCTTGATTCTTGTACAATTAGATCAATGATAAACCCCTTACCGTTTTGTTTATCGATCTCTTGATAATTACTAAAGTAAGTAATTACCTCGTTCTTGTACACACAAACTACCAACGAATAAAGGTTTGATGCAAGTAAACAAAACACTTAATATTTTGCTTATGAAAAATCGATCCAACCCTAGGGGGGGGGGGGGGGAAGGACCGATCGGCCACAAGAAAACAAGGAGAAAGAAAAAGGTTTTAGGGTTGTGTGTGTGCACAAAAGATGTGAAACCCTAATCCTTGGCCTTGTATATATACTAGGTGAAACTTGGTGACCAAGAAAGCATGGGTCGACCCATGGGAGTGGGCTTCGACCGGCCATAGCACCCAAGGGGTGTTTCTAGATCTTTCTTGACTCCCAAGTTACACTCTAGTCCATATCTTTCGTCCCTAATGATAATTAGTCCATACGTTTAATAACTAACGATCATTTAGTCCATTAAGTGTCATAAATATATATATTCAATACATTTAATATATACATATTTATTTTACATTATTCTTGTTTGTAAAGTGTGCAATCCCGAGGTCTCGGGTTCGATACTAGACATTTACTTATTAATATTTATACGTAACTTTTAACACTTATTGCCTCCAAAAGACATGTCGCTTCAACAATAACCGTTGCAACCCTAACTAAACGTTGCATACTAAATAACCGTTTATACCCATTAGACTAAACGACCCAGCCCATATACAGGTTTCTGGATCACAAACTTCTAATCTAAATACATATACTTTCTAAGTATTTACACCAAGACCCCTAAACATGGATTAATTAATTATCATTCAACATTCCTCCCTAATTTATTAATCCGTGTCTTCAACATCTTCATGTCTTCAACTCGATCATCTCTATCTTTGAACATGTTGTAGCAGGTCTTCTCGTCTTTGTCTTCAAATACAATGACTTCATACCATCTTCATTCTTTCCAGCGTCTTGTTATGATTACCAAATCATCTTCTCCATATGTCCCACTTTCAGCGTTCGAGTCTCTTTTGCAATTGGTTTCTTTCTCAATACTTGTACTCTTGCATGATCCATCACATCCACTGTTGTCTCGTTTCCTCTTCAATCCACTTGTGGTAGCCCTTTCATTCTGTCTAGCCCCATCACCATTCCTGATCTTGCTTTCTTCTTCGTACTCAATGTCTAGTATTCCCAGATACTCTTCATATACTTCCCTGAACTTAACCCAGTCAAGTTCTTTAAAACCAAAAATTGCATGCCACTTCGACCCATCCTCTTTCTTCTCTGATGTTGTAATGGTCCCTGCACTTGTTTCTCAAATGCTTCTTCTCTTTCTCTGAATCAGTTCTATAACCGATGTCTTCTCTTTTCTGTTAATCGATTTCATAATCGATTTCCACTCTCTTCTCTTTGTCTAATCTCCAAACTTGATCCCTGATCAAATTTCTTCTTTTTTCTGAATTAACTTTGTCTCTCTTGATCTTCTCTGATCGGTCTTGATTGATTCCCTGAATTAATCTCTTCACTATCTTTCTCTCTTCTTGATTAACCGGTATGCGCACGGTTTCTTCTCTTCTCTTGATTGATTCCCTGAATCAATCGGTCTCTTTGGATCTTTTACAATAGTACCATCAACCACTCTTTGGATCTTTTACGTTAGTACCATCAACCACTTCTATCTCTTCTCTGAAAACGATTCCCTGAATCGCTTATTGAACTTGATTCCCTGAACCAAGTTATTCTTCTCTTCTCTCTGGTGTTTCCTGTTATGTTTCTTGCAATCTGTTCCTTTGATCGCCTTGGTGAAACACAAACTGAACACGGGGTTTGATTCGAACTTCTGATGCTCTTGATACCAATGTTGGTCCCATCCGGATCATATATTTATTCGAATCAAACATGGTCTATGAACAAAACACATAACACACAAACTCACACTTTTGTATATATTGAATTCTGTTAACTTTTACAATACATCGACACTACTACTTATACTACATGAAGCGTTGCCTCCAAAAGACATGTCGCTTCAACAATAACCGTTGCAACCCTAACTAAACGTTGCATACTAAATAACCGTTTATACCCATTAAACTAAATGACCCAGCCCATATACAGGTTTCTGGATCACAAACTTCTAATCTAAATACATATACTTTCTAAGTATTTACACCAAGACCCCTAAACATGGATTAATTAATTATCATTCAACAGATGGCTGCAACATTGTTAGATTTTCTTGGCGTCAAAAGTCTTCTTGTGGTATACTTGCCAAGCAAACCACAGTTTAGCGAATGATTTCGGGTATTATCAAGATCATGGCCTTTTGATTCAAGGAGTTTCGTGGTAGGAGGGTTGACGAGCCTTAGACAACAATTCGCTGAAGTGATTTTCAGCTGGAGATGCTTTGCGCGAGTCGGAGAGTCAACATAATCTTGTGTTGAATGCGTTATAACGTGATACGAAAGGTAACCCTGCATGATATAAAGTATATTTATAGCCATATAATACTTGTGATCCAAGTTATTTTACATGGTAACAAAATATTCGAAGTACGTATGTTACCAACTTACCATATTCTATCCTTTTTTTTTGAACATCGTAATTAGAAGATAGTCCATGTTTTGCCCTTTGCCCATTGATTACGTACTTTAAGGGACCGACTTAATACACAAAAATACAATGCTTAAAGGGATCATGTCTGTATCTATTATCGGTTAGCAACAGCATTAGTAGATTTAAGCTTTATTTTATTTTATTGGGTTTTGTTAAACACAACCCATCTTATTTTATTTATGGAAAATGCTAACGACAGCCCTACGGATTGTTGTTAGCAAAACCCTTTATTTATTTATTTATTTTTGTTATGAACGAGTTATGTTAGCTGCACATTTTACCATATTTTTATATTTTGTTTTCTAAATTTTTTATATAATAAAAAAATCACATTATTTCGAAAGTATATTGTTAAAAAAAATTGAGAAAAAAATTTGGCCAATCAAATTTCTCTATTTTGACACATACTAAAATCGAGCATTTTATTGGCCAATTGAATTTGATAAATTTAGTGGAAAAAAAATATAAAATATAGATGTCAAATTTGTGAAAACGAAAACTTAAAAAAAGATAAGGTAATTCATAAAAATTTAGTAATTGAATTTTAAATATATTAATAGGCAAAAAGCACAAAAAGGCACTCAACTTAGGGCCTGTTTCCAGTCGAGGTACTCAACTTTTTTTCTTGCACATAAAGACGACCAACTTTTTTTGTAGCAGATTAAGGTTTTTTTCTAAATTAAGTTAACTCACTTCATTAATAAATTACATGTTTGGTTCTTGATTTTGTAAAGTCATGTCATGCTCCATCCACCACCACCCACTACCACCTGCCACCACCACCACCGACCTCCACCACCAACACCGACCGCTACCACCACTACCATCCACCACCACCACCAAATGCCACAACCGTCACCCACCACGACCACCATCTTCTACGATTTTCCCCCATCATGTTCCAAGCATATATAATGATGTTTGGTAGAGGATTTATTTTCAATAACTCTGCTTAAAATTCCAATACAAGTATATTTTGCTGGGTAAATGGCACAAAAAGGTACCAAACTTAGGGTCCATTTTCAATCAAAGTACTCTTCTTTTTTTCTTACATAAAAAGGTACCCAACAAACTTTTTTGGCGGATTTGAGTTTTTTTACTAACATTCGTTAACTCACTTCGTTAGTAAATTACATGTTTGGTCCTCGAGTTTGTATACACATTTCATGCACCATCCACCACCACCACCAACCACCGCAACCATCACCAACTGCCACTACCACCGCCGCCACTAGTAACTTTTTCCTATTACGGGTTGTTGGTAGAGATACGGTTATAATAAAATATAAAAAAATAAACAGAATTAACAAAAGCAACAATAAACAATAGAGTTTATTTTTCTTTCCTATCGTCTAATAGACCAGCACTCATGATAGATAGAGTTGAAATGTGATCCAATTGACAACTGTGCTGCAACAGTTGGTTGCTCAATGGAAGTGGGAAATAACTTTTTGAAAAAGACATTTCTCTACAAAACATACTATTATTATATTCCTTGAAAACAATAGAAAGTTGTAGCTTAATTTACTAGATTAATAAAATTAATCTAACTGAACCTGGCATGTTGGTGATTTTACATCACCAATGATTTAAGTGTAATGGATTGACTTAGTTGACCAATGTGTAATTGTAGGACAAACATAATATTAACTAGTATGGTTCTTGTGTTTATAATAGAATTAATGGAAGAAAGTTTAGAGAGAGAAAGAGAAGTTGGGTGTTTCTAGAGAGAGAAAGAGATGAGAGAAAAATGAGAAGGTTAGATTGAGAATATGGAAAGTACCAACCCTCTCCACATGTGGAGAGAGGTATATATAGTTTTCTACAAACGCCCACACCCGGGCTGTGGATCAGGCATACAGTGGGTAAAGACCCGTCCTTCTTCCACGGTGTTACTTAAACTAATACTAACTAACTAATACATAAACTAACTACGAGCTAACTTAATGCTATTACAATAATCAGGTGACCGAGACTTTTACAGGAATATTTGTATTCCTAACAATCTCCCCCTAAGCGAGGTCACCTTTGAAATTAAGCTTTTTGGTCTTTAAGCATTCTTTTGTCTTAGTAGCTCGTAGGTTCTGATTCTTCACTTTTCTGCACACTTTGTACTTCAAGCAAACGAACTTGTGATTTGGATTCCTTTGTGATATGTGATCTTTGAGCTTCCTTTGAGATCATCAGCCAAAGTAAATCTCCAAGCTCATCCATAGTTGTATTTCCTTCATGTGATATAGTGACTTAAGAACCATCATGCTCACACCCTTCTGTATCTGGAGACATTTGCATTAGAGTTGTGGATCAGGAGACTTTTTCATCAGAGTTGCGAAAACGTTGTTGTTAGTCTCTCAACATTTGTTGTAGCAAGTCTCTCATCTTCATTGATAGTATGGAGGATGTATGAGCATGAGGTATGGATTGACCCGATTCAGCTGGTAACTGGAGCCATCAACGCCATCTTTATATGTGTCCCTGAAATAAAATAGTTAGCAATAAAGATAGAGAACGAACATGGCTTTGTCATTCGTTCTGCGAGGACAGACTACCCTCTGGTTTTGTGAAAACCGACCTGTGATCAGGTAGAGTCTCTTTTAAAGAAAACTCTCCTTGACAGGAATTTCCAGCTTGTAGTAATGAATTTTCCAAAGAATCCACTTTGGAATCTTCATACTTAGCATGTTCTCATACCGGAACGTCTCAAAGCAGACAGCACGATAGAGTGAATCAGTGAATAAATATTCACGGATTGATGAGAAACAGATTTATAGAAATCACTCGCGTGTCCTATGATACAAATTTTTGAGACACAACGAGAGTTTTGTATTTAGAATCACATTTCCATAAAAAATACTTTTGTTTGAAAGATATTGTACACAGTCAATGTGCTCGAAAGATTAGTTGGTGAGCCCATTGAGAGGCTTTAGCAAAAGTATCCGTCAATCCATATCCTGGAACAAGTTTGATTCAATTTTGAATCGCACCATCGTTGCTTTCCAGTTGTCACTTGATCATTGATCCAAGATGGATCTCACATGTCACCTACCAAGAGCTTGAGTGATGTTCGCTCTAGAAGGATTTCCATCTTCATTGTGAATATTTTCATATCACTCGGATGTTGTGGCAATACCACAAGGATAATGCGTAGGACTCTAAATATTTTATCTTATTTTCCACATTGTGTGAAACAATAAGCATATTTGGAATGTGTCCTAACGAGATTTATGGATGATCTCATGGCTCTAGACTCAATAGTGCATTTTGATCCGCTCCTGGAGACTGGGGAGGCGTCTCCTATTTTAGGTATCAACATAGCTCGCAATGAGCGGTCGATACATTGCACAGGGTTCCCCGTGAGAATGAAACAAGCTCTTTTAAGAGAACTTGAGTGGTTGGGAAGTTTAGTGCAGTGCGTCACTGGGTCCATGACGTCTTGTCTTCAATTCTAGTGTTACTTTAGTAACCACTAGTAGATTATGAATTGAACCCGGTTTCTGCCCTAAGGTTGAATATTTGGAGGGCTATTTCTTTTCACCCTTTCTCATTTCATTTCTTTTTCATTCTTCAACCCCTTCAGTGCTTACCGAGACTTCACCACTAGAACCTTGTTGGGTTTGTTCCAGTCCTAGCTCTATCTCAGTCCGCACTCTTCCCTTTCTCACTTTACTCCTTTTTTTCAATCATTCCTAAGGACTTCTAATCTATCTATGGATTGTCCCTGGGAAGATCCTTCCGGTTCTGGTGGATCATGGGAGCTTATACCTAACCTTAACCGTCCTTATAACTCCGTGCATTAAAGTAAATGGTCGGTCTTAGGTATTACTTCCACAAACGCCTTTCGCTCCCCCTCAATATGTGCTTCGATATTCAAAAGTGTTTAGCACATATGTGGGAGCCTATTATTGAGTCGAAAAGATCACATTTGATTATCAGATTTCTTATTTAAATCACATTCTCTCCCCCGATCAAAAATTTCAAACCTTTCGAGATTTTTGATCTTAATTGATTTAAATAATTTAGAAAGCGTTTTGGGAGAGAACTGCGGTCAATTTTAATATTTTCTGATAAAAAAGGAACTTTTTCTTGCTCCCCCTCAAACTGTGAGGGAGGTTGTTATGTGTCAGATTTGAAGAGTTTGCAAAAGATTCGAAGTTTTAACAAAAACTCTTTGAAAATTTACTCATTCTGACACATAACCATCACAAATCGTATTGTTGTTTTTGTACAAAGTGGGGAGTTTTGATGATACATAAAATTTTTGAAAATCATTCTCCCCCTCAATCAATGACAGATGTTTAAAACATAAATATGTTATATCATTGGTTGAGTGAAAATTTTTATCAAAGATTTAGATTCAATTTGATTTTCAATCAAAATTTCATGGTACCACCAAGTTTTGCACAAACACTTTCCGGAAAAATCATAGAAGGGAAAGTATTTGGCGGTAAAAAGAGGACTTCTCTTCTTTACCAAGAAATAATGCACTGAAACGTACATTAGATCGAGGGTGCATGAATATAAAGTAATTCACGCTCGGAAGAACGGCACTCTTTGCTAGGAACAACCGTCTTTTTGGCGACGTGTTTTCCTCATTTTTGAAAACCGGGTTGCTATCTGAAGTAATAGCAAGCCATAATTTTGAAGTCCGGGTTGTAGCCTGAAATGACTACAAGCCATAATTTTAAGTTCGGGTTGTAGCCTGAAATGACTACAAGCCATTGTTTGAAGTTCGGGTTACAGCCCGAAGTGACCGTAAGCCATATAGGCATGTTTTGAAAAACCTTTTTAACTTCTGTTCGAACTTCATTTAAAGACCCGTGTCATTATTGAATGACATTTCTAGGACCGTAAATGTCATCGATGCCAGAAGACATGCCTTAAAAAAAAACTATTTTTGGTATTTTCTAATTTTCTGATTTTTATGGATTTTTGTTGGTTTTATATATCTATATACATTTAGGTATAATATATGTACAAAGGATACAATTAAGTTTAAGAAGATGTTGACATGAATACCGAAATGTGGATTTCATTCGGCTTGTTGTAGAAATTAGTAGTCAACATCTCTTAAACTTTCACCACCAAAGCTTTCGAGGCTCCTGACTAATCGTCTGAAGCGGTAGTTGCCATGATGTAATCTTAAACGGGATTTTACAACTCTTGTGACTTAAACCGAGAGATCGATTCTCTCCCGGGATTTTACTAAAGTCAACAAAAGAAACCGAAAGATGTAATATGCGAGTTAAACTTAGAGAGAGATCTTGGATAAGTGACAATTAGCATTAAGTGTCAAGTCGCGACAAGTCAAGTTACAATAGATCCGATCGTAATAAGTCAAGTTGTAACGATTAACTCACAACGTCAAATTACAATCAGATTAATCGAAATGACTTAAGTCACAACAATTCACCAAACACAGATTGATAACAAATCACTAGAATCTCACAACTGAGTCAATCGCTAGGCACCACCAAATTGCTGCGTTTTGGCCTCCTCAATGTGAAGCTTTGGTAGCTTCCCCCCAAACCGACAATCATCTTCATGAGACACTTCCCCCAAGTAGTTGAAGTGATATGAAAATGTCTCATTGTATGAAGCTCGAGAACCCAAAGAGAATGATAACACCGAAGTAACAGGGTGAACCATGGATCATCTCTGCGGTTATCAATCCCGGAATGTATGATGAAGCCCGATCACATGACCCTGTTGTACATCCCCAATGTACACATTACTTTGAGGTTTGGAGCAGTTGTCTATTAGGGGGAATAATATATCGACATCTTCATTTCACTAAATGCATTCCAGTTATCTTACACATACTAACTCAATCCATCTTGTACGCATATATCCAACACATGAAGAAACGATGACACCAAAGTAACAGGTTGAAGCACTGATCATCTCCGCGGATATCATCTCCAGAATATATGATTAAGCCCAATCACGTGAACCCGTCGTGCATCCTTGATGTACACAAATCTCTCCCCTGATGGTTGCGATCTCATCGGAATCAGCATAACATTGTGTACATGAAGCATTAACCAGAAGCACTTCATCAATAATAATATCAGCTCATATGAAGATGTCGATAAGCAATATCATCTCACTCTCCAGTTGTTCTTCTCATATTTCTTCCCACTGAAAGCTGAAGTAATACATACCACAAGTATCAAGAGACCACTTCCCCCACATAGTTGGAATGATACACCAAATGGCACGAGTTAAGACACTGATTATCTCTGCGGTTGTGACATATGTCTTCCCGGCATAACTTCAATTAAGACGAAGTATTAAGTTCATCACGTGTACTCATTATGCATTCAGATGCATGTTTCCTTCCCCCTTGCTGGTTTTGATACCTCAGAATCAGCAACACATTTAATGCACACATACTAGAAATCTTGTGAGAAGAACAAAAATTAGCTTAAATGGATCTGGTGAGAATCAACTGCTACAAAAAGACTCTCTCTGACTATCTTTACCACCTCTTATGTAGGCTATTTGAAGTTACCACTGATGAAGTAAACCCAACATACCAAATTAGAAACTGAAGTAGAATTCCCCATTTTTTGTGACTTAAGCTTGCACTAGTGTGTGACTAAGAACGGTGTAGAGAGTTTGTTCAACATCAAATCCCTAAGTACTCTATACTCTTCAACCAACCAACCATCAAGTATAAGACGTACACCACCTCTTGACTACCGACAACTTCATTTAAGTTGTGACACTCCTTAAAGTGATAGTTATTTTGTGGTAATAAAAAGAAGAATCACCAAAATAACTAGATATCCAAGTCTTCGTCATTGTAAAGGTAAAAGCTTAAGCAAGGATCTCGAAGAATCTTCATCCAACCAACCCCGACTTCAAGATAAATTAAGATCACGCCTTTGTGAAAGTCAACTTCAATCTAAAATAAGGTATACCAAATAAACTCCGTGATTACTTGACATTCCATCTCCAAATTCTTAGCCGTTTTGACATTATGATCGACATTTACCATTATGTTCTTGAGGTTGATTTACAAAGTGCACATTTGGAGGAACAACAATCCGTGATGAAATAGAACAAAGCGACGGATCATTATTCATGTGTGCAACTTCACAATCATGATAGTCAACATCAACACCTTGAGGAGTAACTGGAGATTGGGTTACTAGAGTAATCTGATTAATACTTCTAAATGGTGCATCTTGATCAATGGAGATTGAGGAAGGTGAACCAGTTGAGTCAGCAGGAACCAGAGCAAGAGCTTCAGGAACTAGATGATCAACATTCGTTGAAGCTTGGAAGTATTCATCAACCATAAATCCCAGTCATCCTTAGTAAGTAGAACATTAGGTGTTGGAGGAGAGTCGTATGACCATTCTTCAATCATCAATCACCATGTGGTATATTCACACTTCTCCCCCTAAAAAATTGCAAGCGATGCTTGCACTTTTTGATTGAGCAAGTGAATAAGAATACAATCAATCATGTATTTTATTCACACTTCTCCCCTTCAAAAATTGCATACGAGGTTGCCATTTTTGATTGAGTAGGTGAATATGAATTCAAGCAAAGATGAGTAGATCCACTTGATGACTGAACGAACATGGAAGAAGCATGAACCGTATTGTTGAGAATGGTCAAAACTAAGAAGATTTCTCTTCTTCCAAAGATAAGGCGCACTGAATCGTACACCTTTCTTTTCTTTGATGAGCGGGGCCTGAAGTGTTTTCAGCAGACACCATAATGATAACATTGAAGAACGAGGCTTGAACTGATTTGTTCAAACGTCATAGTCTTTGAAGAACGAGGCCTGAACTGATGTGAACAGACGTCATTATGCACATACATCAGCATCGACATTCTAGAACTCCTGAAGCTGGGGAAATGATTGCTTTAGGTCTCCAGACTTTGAGTTTTCTCATATAGTGAATGGTTGATGTACCTGCAACTGAGTATGGACTACCTGCACTAACATCACAAACTTGATTGCACATATATAGGTTAGTGACAACAGTATCCAAACCCTTGGGGGTTTCATGGTCAACCATGGCATTGCCATCAGTAAGCACCTTTTCGGTAGGTATCCACTTAAGTCCAATGTCCTTAAAAATTCTACCAGTTGGAATCCACTTATAGCAAGGTCTAGGATTACTAAGCTTCTTATGCATAGTGGAAGGCTTACTGTAATTCCTAGACTTAACAGGTTGAACCTTAGCATTGTACCTCAATATCCTAGGAGGGATCATACAAGGTTGAGAACCTAAGATTCCATCCTTATGAAGTAGTGCCCTTTTCCTAGCCTTTTCTAGATCATAGTTCTTGTGCAGGTCATTTATAACATAAGTGTTTTGAGCCTTAGTGCTAGGTTTCGACACTGTTTTTGAACTAATCCTAGAGGAGCTGGGTGTAGGATTAACTACTTGTTGAGGCTTAGAAGAACTAGAAGCAATAATCTTGGGCCAATAATGTGTAGTGAGTGGTTTTGTCAAAACTTGTTCCGCATCAACTTGGGAGGCAAACCGTGTTTTTGAAAATTTTGGTCTCTCAGATCTAAACGCAGTCAATTGTCTAACAGCTGATTGGTTTCTATTCGATTGAAAAACTGGTTTCCCCAAGATTGATGGTTTTGCAAACTTAGTGTTCACACTATTCCCTGTTGCTTTTCTTAGCTCGTTCTTTAATGCTGTTATTGTGAAACCCTTTTCCTGAACTTGAGCTTTGAGTTCATCAATTTTTGCAATCAAAGACGTTGTTTGCTCAACAGTTTTAGTATTCGTTTCTTTGATTGAATCACACAGTTCATTGCAATGAATTTTCAAAGACTCATTTTCATCACGTAATTTAGCCACATTATGTTCCAATTCAATAACATTGCAGTCATGTTTAGCTTTAACTTCATTACACATATCACATAACTCAGTAATACGTTTTTTCAGGTTGTTGATTGTCAAGTTCTTGGTTTCTAGCTGAGCTTTCAAATCATTAATCAAAAAGAATTCGCGGAAATCAGGAAGTTCCGGATCTTTACATGGTTGGTTAGTTTGAAAACTTTCTTCCTTTTGTTGCATTGCGATTTCAAGTGAAATACAATGTTTTTCAAGTTGTAAGAATCTCTTTGAAAGTTCATTAAACGTTTCTTTATCAACCATATCATTTGATTTAGAAGACTCAGCTGTAAACAAAGAACTTGACTCATCATCACGTTCAGCATCCTGATCACTTTCTCCCCCTTTATGATTCATATTTGTTAAATCAGAAATGGTATTGCTATCAGTCTTTTTCAACAAATATGTGTCATAACTAGGCATAACTTGATCAGTATGCAGTCGTTCATCAAAAAGCACGTTATGATGTACAGTTAGGGGTACCTCAGCACATGACACTTGTTCTTTTATTGGTCTGAAATCTGCATCCATGTCATGTGTAATAAGAGTCACTGAACTGCTGGAGTGTCAGGCTTATCAGTCACTGACCCATTGCATATCATGACAACTGACCCAACATCCGATGATATACCCGAATCGCCAATACCATCACAAGATTGCACCCTACATGCCTTCACCTTGTCATCATATGCAGGAATATGCTGTGCTTTTTCTTTAATGAATCTTTTCACTTTATCCATAAGCTGGACAAGTGTGTCTCTGAACGTGTCAACCTCAATTCCCGTGTGATCAGCAAAGCACTTTTTCGTCATCTCACTATAATGGTCATACTCCAGAGTGAATTTCGAATCAAAGAACACTTAGAGTTGTTTGTTGATCACACAAAGGGCTGCCATGGATCCCATCTTGGAAAATTCTCCTTGGTCAAGTTGTTGTTGTAGTTGATCTAAGTTAAGAATCATTGTGCATGTGAAAGTCTGAACATCTTGACCAAAGAGTGTTACAAATGCGCGTTTGAATCCCATCTTGAATCCAATTCCCTCTAAAAGTACCGAGAGATGTGAATGAAGTTGTCGAAAACATTCTATGCAACAGTCTTTTACATTATCGAGCAATTTAAGTGGCTGGTGAAGTACATTCTCAGATCTGACAGAGTCTGAAGTAGTTGACATGATGTAACCGTGCACGGGATTTTACAATTCTATGATTTAAACCGGGAAATAAATTCTTTCGCGGGATTTTACAAAATAAAAAAAACCGTGAGATGGTGATTGTTAGAATGCGTTATGAGAAACAGTTGGATAGGTTTAAAAGTGAAGGTGAATCCAAATCAACACCATAGTTATATCCAATAAACTCGACAATATCTCAACTCAACGTTACCCAAAACGATTCACAATCTTGTAATAATTCAGCTCAAACAAAACCGTGATCAAAGATTATATCGGAGAATATCTCAACCCAAAATATCACTCAATCTCGGATTCTTGATGCACAGCTCAAATGAGTCGTTGTCCATGATATACAACCCAAAAACACTTAGCCACAATAAAAAAAATAATCGTCCTTGTGATGATCCCAAATTACCAAACGTGACTTTAGCCTTGAAGCCCAAAAGAAAACAGTCTAAATCAAAAGACACGAAGCCCAATCACCAAGAGAGTAACACACGGCCCAAAAGCACGAGTCCAACAGTCCTTTAGACAAGTAAATGCAACCCTAAATACTCGCAATAAAATACTCCTTAACACACTTTGCACAAATAATCAGTAACCCTAATATTCCTTAACACAAAATAGCGCAGTCACAAAGAAAATCCTCTCACCCAACTTTCTTAAATCAAAAAAAATGGACACCGATCTCCTTTGTGTAACTTATCCGAATAACAAACACAACAATCTCCTCAGATTATGAGAGATGAATCAACTCCGTCTCCTGTCTTGTAAACATGAATCGTCCCTTATCTTGTTTCCAGCAGCAAAAGAAAAAGCTTCACGATTTTGATATGGGATCAAAGGTAGGTTTGGTTTGATGTAAAACGTTTTATGTGTTGTCTTACCGAAAGAAGAGGCGAATGAAACATCCTTGTTTTCTTTGTTCCTTTTAATTTTTCGAATATAAAGAAAGAAGTTAACCTTCTTAAAAGATCTATGAAGAAAAAAAATCTCTTGTAGTTTTGTTCAAACACTAAACTTTGTTTGCACAAAGAGATTAATCTGAGATCTAATCGTTTAATAATGTTTCAACCTTTCTTGTTATACGAATCAAGATCAGAAAAAAAATATATATCATCGTACTTGTTTCTTTTTGTTAACCGAATGAAAGGTTACACAAAACTGTTATGTACTTGGGTTCATCTTCTCAATTTTTTTTCTGATATAGAAAGAGGTTCAAACTTCTCACACTGATCTGTGATGAATCTCACTTGTGACTTAGTTCAGTGAATGACTTATCTTGTATGCACAAGGAGAAACTGAGATCCTTGATTTACTTTACAATCGATACTGGTTGTAGTGTAGTTAGAGATTGTTGATGTTGTATCTTGCTTACACCGAATGAGAGTATGTGCCAAACTTGTTTAGTTATTTTCTTTGTTGATCAGCTCAAATCAAGATTAGTATGAAAACTAACCGCAAGACAGACCAAACGCAAGAGAAAATAAATGGAAACTTGAAATTTCAAAAGTTAATCGCTGGACCAAATTAATCGCAGGATTTTGGAATTAATCGCTATCAATAAACCAAGAGTTAATCGCAAGTTAGATTTAAACACAACCAGAAAAAGGTAAACGCAAAAAACTGTGAGATAAACGCAGCACATAAGACGAAACAGTCACTTTTGTCCTTTTTGACTTCTTACACTTTTAACATAAACCGCCAAACAAAAAGTACTTGCAAAGAAATGAGACTTAATCGCAAGTAAGAAATAAAGAGATGGCAGCAACGAAAAAACAAACCAAGACTATCAAATCTTATAAAAACAACTTTTTCCAAACAAATATTTGTTTAGCCGACAGTTAATTTTTTTTTTTTTTTTCGTACCAGTTATATCCAAAGTGTACAAAGCAAATAAGGTAAGTGAAATTTAATAAAACCAATTCGAACTAAAAAAAACACAAGAACTAATTCGACCCAAGAACCACAATAAGAACCAATAAAAAAACGTGCACAAGCAATCCCAAGAATGTAACCTTGGCTCTTGATACCAATTGTAGGACAAACATAATATTAACTAGTATGGTTCTTGTGTTTATAATAGAATTAATGGAAGAAAGTTTAGAGAGAGAAAGAGAAGTTGGGTGTTTCTAGAGAGAGAAAGAGATGAGAGAAAAATGAGAAGGTTAGATTGAGAATATGGAAAGTACCAACCCTCTCTACATGTGGAGAGGGGTATATATAGTTTTCTACAAACGCCCACACCCGGGCTGTGGATCAGGCATACAGTGGGTAAAGACCCGTCCTTCTTCCACGGTGTTACTTAAACTAATACTAACTAACTAATACAGAAACTAACTACGAGCTAACTTAATGCTATTACAATAATCAAGTGACCGAGACTTTTACAGGAATATTTGTATTCCTAACAGTAATCATGATAAATGTTCAACAAGTCGGGATTGTGCGGAGTGCATACTTGTATGACGTTATTGTGATTATCGCCCTGAATCACGGGTGTCCGGGGGCAGCGCCCCGGGTAGCGGGGTTCCAGGGCCCCTGGTAGCAGGGTCCAAGGGGCGGCAGCCCCTGGCAGCGTCCAAGGGGCAGCGCTCCTGGCTGGGGACAAGCTGACCTGGAAAAATTTTTATTTTGTATAAAGTGCTATGTTAAAAACGCACTTAAAAATAAAATTTCCCATCATTTGGACCTATATTTTACCCCGTAATTTTTCTGTCTTAACGGTTATATAATAGCATAGCAGTTATAACCGTTGATTGGTCAATACATCATTTTTCTCTGGTTCTGTTTCATAACCACAATAACACATTCACAATTCGAAAATCTGAGTTTTATCCGATTAAAGATTTCGATAGAACCATCGAAATACTTCGATCTGAAAGTGTTTACACGACTCTCAGATTACTGTGATCCAATAATTCTAACATTGCATTACCTTGAGAAGGTCTGACGGTCGAAAGCCTCCAATCCACACAAAAAGGTGTCAGTAACAAGATTACTAAGATCATCCTCAGACATAGAAGACTTCAATGCCGTCTTCAAAGCATTTGTTTTTTGATTTTGTCCTTCGACCCATCTTTCATACTCTATCTCGAATGCAGCAATTCCTGCAGGTGTTACTAGTATGCCTTTACTTAACAAGAACTTGTTAAAAGACGTGTAGTGTAAGCACTACATAAAGTTAATTCATAAAATGAAGGTAAAGGAAGCATTTATGTTGAAACTACATAATCCTTTCTAATAACAGCAGCTTTACTACTGACCTATTTCCAAACAAGTTGTAATTACTACTTCCAAGCATTTGTGTTGAAACTACATAAATGCTTTCTAGCTCAATAGTGACAAAAAATTAAAATACTTATAATTAAAGTGAAGACAGAAATTGTATTATCAAAGGCGAGCCCGTGCATATGTTTTTCCTTGAGACTCATATCTTGGTCTCTATAATATTAAAACTATATGAAACTTGTGTTTGTTATCTAAGTTTTTGACAACCTTTTTCCAAACAAGTTATGCACCCAAAATCTATGACCTGAGTTTGCAGCTCTAGGGAACCCAAGTTGACCAGCATTGACTCCAGCACTCATTAGTACTGCTCTTGTTAAAAGATTAGTAACGCTCGTTACTTTGTACTGCTACATTCACGATTAGTAATGCTGCAAGAAGATATCAGATTGCAAATGCTGCTCTTTTTCTAGACATTGCGTACACTGATGTGGAGGAGCGGACTTGGTCATCTAAGGTTAATGAAACATGTGTAAGGCTACAAGCAGAATTGTGATGATTGAGATTGCTGGTTATTCGAATCTGGATGTTATGGATTTCGGTTTGAACAAGATTCGTGGTCTATTGATGAATACAGTCTTGAATAGTGAAGATTCATCGTTTATTGCAAAAGGTATATGTCAAACTAAGAAAAAACAGAACCTCACCATAGCCATCCCATCCCCTATGTGCACCATCTTCACTTGCGCCATTTAATGGTAAAACTTGATGAAAAATTCTAAATGAAATCCAATGTTAATGGTGAAAGACATTATAACTTTACTTTTGAATGGTACCCTCATTTTTAAGAATCTTATTCACTAACATTCCATCAAACACATTACACACGTCATTTTTACCATTACCAATTCTACCACTCTTTCCTCTGTTTTTTCCACTAAATGTAAAGTGTGTTGTGTGTACTGTATAAATCAGTAACACCCACATGATCATTGGTCTGTATATGTTAAACGAGTGATGTGAGTTGGGATTTTGTCTAAAAATATTCTTTTCATTTTATTCCATTCCTTTTTTGTGCTTGGTGGTGGTGGTGGTAGCTGTTGTTGGTGGTGGTGGAGGTGGGTGATAGGGAAGGGTGGTATTGGTGGCGGCGGTGGTGGTGGTGGTAGTTGGTGATGGTGGCGGTGGTGGTGGATGGTGCATGAAATGTGTATACAAACTCGAGGACCAAACATGTAATTTACTAACGAAGTAAGTTAACGAATGTTAGTAAAAAATCCAAATCCGCCAAAAAAATTTGTTGGGTACCTGTTTATGCAAGAAAAAAAGAAGAGTACCTTGATTAGAATTGGACCCTAAGTTTTGTACCTTTTTGTGCCATTTGCCCATATTTTGCCAAACCTTATATAAATCGCAACACATTATGATACATCATCATACTAACCTATAAAACTAATCGATCCTGGTTCACTAACTATCAAATAACCACAATGTTAATAAGAATATAGGTACATTACAAAATACGCACCATCAATTCAGAAGGAGGAGGATTAACATCAACAAAATTAAGAGACATCTTTGCAAATTTGAAAACCGGAGCTTCCCTAACTCCAAACACATCACTAGTTAAATCATAAGCACCCACAAACGCCTCCTTCCAAAACCTCACCAACTCAACTCTTCGGCTATTCGTATAAACCTCCCACATATGCTCCACCACCTTCTCCCTATCCTCCATTTCCTATTAACACAAATTCGAACAATCACTAATAACATAAAAAAAAAATCACACAATACCAATAAAATTCTAATTAGTTCAAAACTATGGATACGAACAAGGTCATCGAGATTGTGACGAGTAGTCGAAACGTCGTCGTCTGAGTTTATGGAGTCTTTTTTGTTGTCTTTGTTTAGGGTTAGTGTCGGTGATGATATTGGGAGTGGATGTGGATCTTCATTTTTCATTTTTTGGGATTGGTTAATTTTTATGAAGGTGTAGTGAAGTTATTGTGATGGAGGTGTGTGTGTGTCGGCAATGGCATTAAGGAATTCTTTGGATCGAATCTTTATTGCTTTGCTACTTGGATTTGTTTGAGAAAATAAGAATATGGTTTCTGGAAGTTAGAAAATAAGAATATGGTTTTTGAAATGACTATACAAACTCAAGGACCAAACATGTAATTTACTAACGAAGTGAGTTAACAGAAGTTAGAAAAAAACCTAAATCCGCTAAAAGAAAGTTGCCGCCTTTATGTGCAAGGAAAAAAGTTAAGTACTTTGATTGAAAACAGACCCTAAGTTGAATGCTTTTTTGTGCCATTTTTCATATATTAATATATGGAGGTAAGTGTAAACTTATTAGTTTTCGTATTTTTTATTAACTTTATAAAATAAAAAAGTATCCATTAGACTTTATACCTCCTAAACTATATATTTTTAAATACAATATAGACGATGTTTTAAAAATACAATATGTATATGCACGAAAATATAAATATAATAATGGAAGCGCGAGTCATTTTGTATGCAAATGAGTACATGAAGTTCTACGCATACAAACAATATATATATATATATATATATATATATATATATATATATATATATATATATATATATATATATATATATATATATATATATATATATATATATATAGGGGGACTTTATTTTCAGAACCTTGTTAAATGCGGGAACTGCGAAAACTCCAATTTTGCATTAGAAAACATGCATGTTCATATAAAACATGTATGTTTTCTTACATACACCTTAATACAAATAACTACGTAACATACATGTTCATATAAAACCATTTTACATTGATATGTTGCACTTAATAGGTTTTATATGAACATGCATGTTTTCTAATGCAAAATTGGAGTTCTCGCAGTTCCCGCACTTAACAGGGTTCTGAAAATAAAGATACACTATATATATATATATATATATATATATATATATATATATATATATATATATATATATATATATATATATATATATATATATATATATATATATCTTATCAGCGAGAACTGAGAGAACCATTAAAAACATACATGCACGCCTTCAATTATTATATTTTTGCACATATGTTCTAAAAAGAACACATATGTTTTAAAAAAAACATAGTTGTTCTAAAGAATTTGATACGAAATTGGAAATACAAAATTTTTCTTTGAAGGTGTGCATGTATGTTCTTATAAGGCGTGCAACGACAATATTGCGGCCGTGTGTAAGGTTTTTCTGAAAAAAGAGGATGAGTTAATGATGATATTGAAGAACATAGGTGGATACTTACGATTATTGATGATTTGCATGTATTTTAAAAGGCGTGCATGCATGTTTTTGGTGGTTCTCTCAGTTCTCGCAGATAAGATGGTTCTCGTAAGAAAGTCTCCCTATATATATAGATATATATATATATATATATATATATATATATATATATATATATATATATATATATATATATATATATATATATATATATATATATATATATATATATATATGTTGTAACAAGGACTTATGTTATTCTCTTTTATAATTTTAACCCACATGTACACGAGTTTGAAATTTAAATACGACTATATTATTATTAACAAGAATATAAATATCAAATGTAAACACAAGTTACTATGATATGAAAATAAATATACGCGATTATACTTATAACAACGGCTCGTGTAATTCCTATTTAAAGTTTATAAAAGAATATCCGAAAAAAATAATATATATAGTCTAGCAACCATAACACTAAGGTGAGTCATAGCGCCACTCTTTTACTCGTTTTAAACTCTTTGGGGGAGATACATGCTTAGATACTATCAATAACTTTTGTGATGAATCATGTTTTTAAATGCTTTATGATATGATGCCTTGTCTTCATGGTTGACAAGTATGCGCGTTCTGAATTCAATATATGAGCCCTACTGTGTGACTAATGCTATGTGACTATTATTGCTTGATTGCTATTGGTTAGGATACATTTACAATTGTCTTTGGGAAGTGGCTCCCAGTTGTCTTTGGGAAATGGCTCCCAGTATTTGTGGTTTGTGCATAAGGCTTAACCATGTGACTTGTTCAAGTGCTTGTATATACACATATGTCTTGAATCATGCTATATGTTAGCAGTGACTTGTAAACACACAGGTTGCAAGTTTTTTATGGGCGGGATTTGCAACTGAGTGGATTTACGATGCCTTTGCTGTGGAAACATTCTTTGAAGCCCACATGACGTTATACTATATTTTAGCAATAGATTGTAAATACACAGGTTACAAGTCTCGTATGGGCGGGATTTGTAACTGAGTGGATTTGCAAGGCCTTTGCTGTGGAAATATTCTCTAAAGGCTTTTCGACTATTTTAAAATAAACTCTATGAACTCACCAACATTTGTGTTGACACTTTTAGCATGTTTATCTCATGTTAGTAATGAGCAAGGATGGCGCAGAGGAGCATGAATACTCATAAAGGCTATAAATTTTACTATCATTCAAAAATGAATTAATAAACTTTGGAACTACTGGGACTTCACCTTGTAAACTCTGATATTCATAAATTCAAAAATGATAAATCTTTCAAAACAACTCAACTGGGAATCCTTTTCTATTACTATAACTGTTGTGCCATCAAGTAACACCCAGCTTAAATTCCGTTGTGTATCCCGAAATTAGGGGTGTTACACTAAGTACCGGCCATGGGCCCCAATTTTGTCAGTTCTGGTCCTAGAAGTTATGAGTGATTCAGTTGAGTGGACAACCATCGACGAGGCACCAGCTAGACATAGTTAGATCTTCCGAGGTTTGGTCCTGGTTTTGTGTGTGGGGTCCACTAAAGGTTCGAGCAAGTCAACTGAAGAAGCACTTGATTTTGGTCTGCAACACGCGAAAACTAAAGGGCTTTGTAAGAAGGGTGATTCAGTTGTGGCTTTGCATCATATTGGGACCTCATCTGTTATCAAGATTGTAACCGACAAGTGATCGGTCTATCCTCGATTGATAATTTTCTTTTGAGCCTTTTTTATGGCTGTTCTTACGTTTTCGAACAATAAATTGTATGAAACTTTTTTCAAGAATCAACTTGGTTTGTTATATGTTGTTTACTATAAGTTTGTTGGAGTTTTTTATGCTATGAGTTTGGAAATAATAAGGAGTAACAATGCTTGATAATTTTACAAGCTAAGAGGCAAAAACCTGAAAACATTATTAAAATGTATCATGTCGAAAAAAATGTATTGCTAAGAGCATCCACATCAATAACGTGAGTTATAACTTAACTCAGCGCCATGTCAGTGCCACATCAGCTTTAACACTTTAACTTTAACTCACAAAAAAACACCCACAACAATAACTCAAACTTAACTCAACAACAATTTACAAAAACACTCCTTCATTTAGGGGGGAAATTGAAACTTATTATTTTTTTATTTTTTATTTTTTACAAAAAAGCAGCTTAACGTGGCGTTAGCCACTTAACTTGCCACGTTAACGTGGACTTAACGCAATATTGTGCAATGGTTAACTCGATCATAACGCACGTTAAGGGGTGTTTAACGCAAGAGTTGCGTTACTGTTGTTTATGCTCTAAAAGTAGACAGAATTATGATATGTTAAATTGCTTATGGCTTGTGTTATGCTATACACAATTGTG
The DNA here is from genome assembly GCA_030686995.1 of Artemisia argyi. Taxonomy (NCBI): domain Eukaryota; kingdom Viridiplantae; phylum Streptophyta; class Magnoliopsida; order Asterales; family Asteraceae; genus Artemisia; species Artemisia argyi. The sequence goes on from CM060692.1 coordinate 20,925,896, forward strand.
TAGTAACTGCTGATATATGTACACCCTTACATAAGAAATTATGATATTTGAATGTTATTTTCATTAAAAAAAAAAAAAAAAAAAAATGACAATTCGTATGATTTAGAACAGCGGGTTTCGTCTGATGCTAATTCTTTAGAAATTAGGATCCAAATGAACCACCCATTGCTACATAATACTAATATCAAGTTGCAAGAACAATTCACACCACAAATATTAGCAAGTGATATTTCTCGTCTTCAACCAATGTGGGACAAAACTTCATACTAGTTTTGACAAAGGTTGCTCAAAGGACACAACACTGTAATCCAATAATTTATATATTCTCATTATACATTATTTTTCTCTCGGTACGAGAAAACAGGCCGGTAATAATCTCAAATGTGGTTCATAAAACAACACACTATAGACAATAATAACAAGTAATTATGTATAAACTTTATGTAAAATAAATGGCTTTACTGATGCGGCAGCAGTTGTGGCTTTGCATCGTGTCAAGAGTACTTGATCGATCTGTTATCAAGATTGTGATGGTCAAGTGATGATCATTCATGATCAGCTTCACTCTCATTGTTTTTCTACATCTTAATATAACATAAGAAACTTATAAAAGCCCAAAAAGATTCAAAATAGGCCGCAAAAAGCAAGCTTATGAAACACAAGCTAAAAATTAAATAAGCGATAAAGAGGCTATATAAGCCGGAACAAACACCCTCTTAATAGCCAAACCATGTGACATAGTGAATACCCTAGTTAAAATACTTGCACTCGACATTATATTTTATGTTCAGATGCAAATTGACATTCTCCTTTCTATAGGATTATCATGGGTGATTTTGGTGAATTTTGTTTGGCTTCTATACTAGACGTTATATTCGGGTTGGTTATTCTCCTATGTACGGCACTTGTCATGTTGTACATCGTTAATAATCATGGGTCACCGGTACCAATCTCAGATAATGTATATGAAATCGATTTTTATGTGAAATCATAATACGAGTTCAATAAAAGATATCCTCTTGGAGGTGATGCACGAGCCGATATTGATATTTTTCTATCGTCACAAAATATATACCAAAGCTCAGACAATATTGCAAATATTAACTCAAGCAGTTAGTTGATACTACGCCGAGATTTCGTAACTACTAATTACAACAAGCGTAAAGAGTTCAGTAAAACATCATCAAGAGGTTGAAATGTGCCCACGCTTTCCTACTTATTCATAAGACTTGTGATTTTAAAATTTATTGCTTTGTTCATGTTTAGTTATATTTGAAAATTATCTTTTTACTATTTCATTTTGATTGGTTTAGGTTTGAAAGTATACATTACTCTATAGCATTACAAAAAACAGGTTATTATGTAACACCCCCAATTCATGGATGCAGCGGAATTCAAACTGGGTGTTACTCGACGGCACAATAGTCACAATGATAGAAAACGAACTCCAATTGAGTCGTTTTAAAAGATTTATCATTCAAATTATATAAATATCAGAGATTACAAAATGAGGTCCCAATTGGTTCCATGTTTACAATGTATAATAAATGAGTTTTGAATGATAATAAAATTTATAGCCCTCTTGAGTATCCGTGTCCTTCCGTGCCATCCTTGATCGTCATGAACCTGAAATACATGCTTGAGAGGTCAACACAAAGGTTGAGTGATATTCATAGAGTTTGTTAAATCGATTGAACACAATATGTTGGTAGTGTGAGTTATAGGCTCACACCAATGTTTGGAAAACAAAACAGGTAGGCTACGTTATTATACGCCCGGAACATGTATTATACACTAAGCTTATGACACCATAACGTTAACGTGTACCAATATCGATCGGCAGATTTATCCCGGTAGGTACTTTGCTAACATACCTAAATCTCAAATATTATTGCATTTGTTTGAACTTAGTCAATACAAATGGGATTCGTCAATCCCAATAGGCCTATTCACAATATTTGCGCTCACTATTGCTAGTGATTAAATGGTTCATAATAATGGATCTCGGTTTAGCAAGGTTGTTACTTAGTGATAATAAAACATAGTCGAATAGCATACAGTAGAAAGCATTGTGTTCGAGTAGAAAATAATAGCATGTATTCCCCCCAAGGATTTGTAAAACATTGAAGTAATGTAAAGTGGGGCTATGAACTCACCTTAAGTAAGATAGCAAGTAATGAATGTAACGGTTGAATCATGAAGGTTTCTACGAGCAACCTATAATCGAATGTCGCGACTTAGGATTTGAGTAATATAACGGAGTGCCTATATATATATCTTGCATCTAAGTCCATGATGTGGTATGATGTATATTGTAAGTCTTTGTAAGAAAAGATTCATGAACATGTATGTTTTGTATATCGTTTACTACCGTTCGGGCCGACATAATTCAGAAGTCATGTTAGTAAGCGTTCGAGGAGCCAGGACACTTTAATTCGTAAATCCACAACTCATCTCGACGGCTTACATAATGAACTCCTCACATGAGGCTCCCTACTATTGTAGTAGTTGATGAAATATATAGATATAAGTTTTGATCCGAAAGGTTACATGTCCGATATTTGAATAAACTTAGGAAAGTTTATTTGTACATGAAGATTGTTATTAGGGATAGTTTCATAAGTCTTGAATGACCATTTTCTCTTGGTAAAATCTCATGGTTCCTTTTTAAGTGAAGTAGATCCAAATTGCTTGTTCAAGTTCTCGACAACTCTTTGTTTCATGTTTACGCCTATGAAAGTTGGTATGGTCATTTCGTCATGGCCTAGCCATGACCTTTGGTCCTTGTTTCAAGGTCATGAGACACAACCTTGGCTCTAGCCATGGTGGTGGTCTTGTTTATAGGTCATAATAACTCTTGTTCCTTTTAAAGTATAACCATAACTTAGTGACTTATTATATGTAAATAGCTGTTAAGAAATTGTGAAATATCTTACTCAGAAAGTGTTTTCAAGGCTCGAGCCTCTTTGCTCCTGAACGAAAACGTCGTTTCGGACAACTTTCGTGTTTTAACTTTTTGATGAATCGGACCAGAAGTGGGACTTTCAAAAAGTCAGAATGCGATTCAGGAAGGTTTAGGCAGTTTTGCCGGAAATCTTTGGTAACTTCAAATGGGCGTAACTTTTGACTCGTATACTCGTTTTAGGTGGTTCAAATTGCTATGGTTTCCTTGTTAAGTCCTCTACTGTAATATGTAATGATCCAATATCATAATTTTACCATTTTGGTCGTGGTTTTCCAAGAAAATCACTAGTTTACTTGTTTGAATAACATAAGTTACATATATGTATCAATACTTGTTTTACTCACTTTTATACATCATGGACATGATAACAAGACAATATATAGCACAAATAATATGTAAATAACATGAACATGATTATTTAACAAGAATCAAGTTAGGGTTTGGCTCACAACTTTTGGCTTTCAAAGATGAAAGGAAGTTAACATGTAAGGATAGGACTTTGATAGACTTGCTTCAACCCTTTTTCACTTCTTGCAATCTTTCTACCCTTGGTATTCTTGAAAGATGGATGATGAAGGTTTAGGTGAATTGAGTGTATTCAAACTCAAGAGAAATCACCAAGTATATGAAGTTATGGAAGTGTTTGATGAATGATAACCTATCTAGGGTTTCTACCTTGAAGAATCACTTGAATCATGCATGAAACTTGGAAGAGAATTAGCAAATGGAATGGTGTTGGTGTGTATGGAAGTGGACGGCAACAAGGGAGGGAAGGGGGCTTTTATAGGGTCTTAAGGAGGTTAGAACATGGACTAGTCAACACCTTGGAGACCAAGGTGAACACATGTACACATCTAAGGCCTTAAGTCATAAGATCAAGCCACCTAGTGTGAATCCCCCCCCCCTAGAGGCGGTTCACAAGCTTGGAGAGCAAGGGTGTGGACTTTTCTTGGTATTATCCAAGATACTTGGTTAGTTTTGACTCCGGGAAATGCCAATCGTAAATGATTAAGCCTCAAAACGTAAAACCGGGTGTCGTAAAATTATGGAATTTGAAAGTATTGTTAAACATGTCCATATAGTCCATAATAAAATATAAAATGAGTGGTAGGATCTATCGGGTGCTAAAACCCTGCTAAAAACTGGAAACACGGGTCTAAAACGCGTAATTCGTAAAATGTACGAATATTGCGTAAAATTGAGAAAAGTAAAATATTACTTTTCTAATAGGATAAAAATGATTTAAAATGACTTATAATGTCTAGACTGGGCTCAGTCTAGTGTCGGTTGATATTAAATGTCTTTTAGACATCAAACCGTAAGCCTAAAAATCAAGGAATGACTTATAAAATCAAGGAATGATTTTTGGTCAAAGGAGGAGGGAAAATTATGTTGACTTTTTCTAATAATTTTGAAAACTCAAAATGTCTTAGAAACTCGTTTTGTGGTCTAACGGTTAATCGCCCATTCGGTTAAGCGTGCTCATGTGAGATTAGTACCGACATGGGTGACCTGCTGGGAAGTCTTTGGTCATGTTTTTCTCAGTCACGATTAATTCTCAAATAAATCATGAGTGTCTCAAACATTTTTCTGATGCGGGGTCACTTAACGCGGTCGAGTTTCGTTGTACGTAGAATTTCTGAATGACGTTTTACCCTAAAACTTGTAATTCCTTGTAATTCCTTAATAACTTTCACGAAAATGATCTGACGAATGTCAAACATTTAATTTGCCATGGAAATGATTTATCACTTGAGAATATCAAATAAAAATCAACTTTCGGGAAAATTTTCGGAAAAATGAATAGTAAAAGTGAATAGTGAAATTTTCAGGGAATAGTAATTATCCTGAAAATGCGAATTGTTACAGTCTCTACCCCTTACGGGGAACTTCGTCCCGAAGTTCTTTGTGTGTCATATGTTGGAGTGGTGTCGATAAAGATGTGTGGTTACTTATGAGGACCAAAGTCTGGAATTACTAGTGATGTAGTTTGATTTGTCTCAGAATATGGTGTGTCAATAGAGATTGATAACATGGTTGAATATTAGTAGAGATCCATATAATAGTCGAATATCAAAGAAATTTGATATAGCAGTCGATTATTAATAGAAATGGATATAGTAGTTGTACAGAAATTGATATAGTTAAATATCAAAATGGAAATTGATATAGTTGTCAAGTATCAATAGCAATTGATATAACAGTTGAACAACAATAGCAATTTACATAGGAATTCAATAAATGGAAATTGATATAGTAGTGGAATATCAATGGAAATTGGGATAGTAGTTGCAATCATAGCATAGTAGGTAATCTGTTGTTGTACCTAGTGTTTATGTCATGGTTTGAAGCGATGTCGGTGAAAAGATAGGATTTCTTGTGGCGAATATAATGTAGGTATCATGCCATACCCGAGCGATGTAATGTAGGTATCAAGCCATACCCGAGCAATGTAATGTAGGTTGACTTCATACTTATGTTATTTCGGATATAAATAAGCCCACTTATTTATAATTCTTTATTTACATAGAGAGGCATCCCAAACAATGTAACTAAAGGAATATAAACTTATGGTTCGATGATTTATAATTTCTTTATTTAAATGAAAAGGCATCCCAATCCATTCAAATAAGGACATTATAAATCATCCTACTCAAGAATTCCCGACACAACATTCATACTTAGCCGGTGAGTTACAAGGTAGTGCATTACAAGATGATACTGGTGTTCCAAAAGTACAAGATGAATATTCAATCTTGTAAAGCTGATGAGGGTACTTGTGGTGTAACTAAGGATGATTTGAGCTTTAAAAGTGCATCAAGATCTGTTAATGAGCTTGTGTTTCCAACGGTTGTAAAGATAATGTTGTGATATGTTGATGAACAAAAGTGTGTAGTGTATGCTTAACATTAATACTCTTAGGTATCAATGTTGAGTTTGCTTTAAAAATCTTAAGAGATTTTTAAAAGTTTATGACGGAATGGTATCCTAAACAGGATGGTACTTCCACGGGATGAAGAGAAGAATTGATAACTATCCCAAGATAGTAGTTCGGATTATCTTATAAATGAAAAATTTCAAGAATGAAATTAGGTAACACAAATAAAGTGTTAAGATTTCGCTGAGTGGTAAGACATTATCGTGTCTCTAGATTGTTTTAATGTATTCTGGTGGTTTATCGAGTTCATGTAGGAAATCAACCTAAACATAACCCTAGTACAACTACTCTCAGTATTTGAAAATTCTAAGTCGAATATAGTTAGTCAGACTATATTCCACTGTCCCTAGGTTAAATATAGGTGACTAGTCTATATTTAGCCAAGGTTCGATAAAATTTTCAAATACCTAAACTAGGTATACTTTTGATATGTCTGTTGCTTTCGGGAAACTGTTCACTAAACAAAGGCGATGTCAAACCCTTAAGTTGCAAGTCCCGTCCATACAAGACTTGTAACGTATGTTTTCATATTCCATTGCATAGAAGGTAGTAAGGGTAGATACGTATGGAAAGGAAGTTTTAAGTAGTTCTAAAATAGAACATACTTGGCCAGGATCACGAACTTTTAATAATGAAGGTTTCATAAGAAAACTTTGATGAATGTAGAGAAAGTTCAGCTTTTGTCGATGATGGATTAGTTTGTCCTTTAGAAATCTCATATTTCTTGTTTTGAAATCGATAGATTGTGACGGGTTTTTGATATCATAAGAAATGATATTGATGATGTGATGGAATAATTCTAGAGACCATTTGCACAAAACACAATGTCTCGGAAGTAGGTTAGACCATTGTGCAATTCACAATGTCTGGGAAGTAGGTTAGGTCATTGTGTGACTCAAAACATTTGAGAAATGATTAAGACCATTGTATCATACAATGTCTTGGAAAATGAATGAGACCATTGTATCTCACAATGTCTTGGAAAATGAATGAGACCATTGTATCTCACAATGTCTTGGAAAATGAATGAGGCCATTGTATCTCACAATGTCTTGAAAAATGAATGAGACCATTGTATCTCACAATGTCTTGGAAAATGAATGAGACCATTGTATCTCACAATGTCTTGAAAAGTGAATGAGACCATTGTATCTCACAATGTCTTGAAAAATGAATGAGACCATTGTATCTCACAATGTCTTGGAAAATGAATGAGACCATTGCAATCAGTTACAATGTCTTGGAAAATGAATGAGACCATTGCAATCAGTTACAATGTCTTGGAAAATGAATGAGACCATTGCAATCAGTTACAATGTCTTGGACATATAATGTTGGAGTAGGAACATGATTGGGAGAGTGTGGCTGTGCCGAAATGCCTTAGAATAGGCATACACAGATATGTTTAGTCCATTGTTTAGATAAATGATTGAAAATAAACCGAGTTTATATATCAATATACTAATATGTTCATGTAGCATAAAATGCCTAGTGTGTATATATCAATATACTTATATGTTCATGTAGCATAAAATGCCTAGTGTGTATATATCAATATACTTATATGTGTTCATGTAGCATAAAATGCTTACGGGGAAATGCTCAATTATGTTAAGGGTACATATATCAATATGCAATTATGTTTGTGTAGCACAAAAATGTCTACGGGGAAATGCTCAAAATGGGTATATATGAATATACTAATATGTTTGTGTAGCATAACATGCTTACTAAGTCCATAATCGTCTGGAGGATGGAAGACACGAAGAGCGGAAGGCTATAAAATGTTTTTGTTTGTGATTGTAGTTATAGTTTAGGTCTCACTTAGACCCGTTTCTCTATAACCATGGCTCTGATACCAATCTGTAACACCCCCAATTCATGGATGCAGCGGAATTCAAACTGGGTGTTACTCGACGGCACAATAGTCACAATGATAGAAAACGAACTCCAATTGAGTCGTTTTAAAAGATTTATCATTCAAATTATATAAATATCAGAGATTACAAAATGAGGTCCCAATTGGTTCCATGTTTACAATGTATAATAAATGAGTTTTGAATGATAATAAAATTTATAGCCCTCTTGAGTATCCGTGTCCTTCCGTGCCATCCTTGATCGTCATGAACCTGAAATACATGCTTGAGAGGTCAACACAAAGGTTGAGTGATATTCATAGAGTTTGTTAAATCGATTGAACACAATATGTTGGTAGTGTGAGTTATAGGCTCACACCAATGTTTGGAAAACAAAACAGGTAGGCTACGTTATTATACGCCCGGAACATGTATTATACACTAAGCTTATGACACCATAACGTTAACGTGTACCAATATCGATCGGCAGATTTATCCCGGTAGGTACTTTGCTAACATACCTAAATCTCAAATATTATTGCATTTGTTTGAACTTAGTCAATACAAATGGGATTCGTCAATCCCAATAGGCCTATTCACAATATTTGCGCTCACTATTGCTAGTGATTAAATGGTTCATAATAATGGATCTCGGTTTAGCAAGGTTGTTACTTAGTGATAATAAAACATAGTCGAATAGCATACAGTAGAAAGCATTGTGTTCGAGTAGAAAATAATAGCATGTATTCCCCCCAAGGATTTGTAAAACATTGAAGTAATGTAAAGTGGGGCTATGAACTCACTTTAAGTAAGATAGCAAGTAATGAATGTAACGGTTGAATCATGAAGGTTTCTACGAGCAACCTATAATCGAATGTCGCGACTTAGGATTTGAGTAATATAACGGAGTGCCTATATATATATCTTGCATCTAAGTCCATGATGTGGTATGATGTATATTGTAAGTCTTTGTAAGAAAAGATTCATGAACATGTATGTTTTGTATATCGTTTACTACCGTTCGGGCCGACATAATTCAGAAGTCATGTTAGTAAGCGTTCGAGGAGCCAGGACACTTTAATTCGTAAATCCACAACTCATCTCGACGGCTTACATAATGAACTCCTCACATGAGGCTCCCTACTATTGTAGTAGTTGATGAAATATATAGATATAAGTTTTGATCCGAAAGGTTACATGTCCGATATTTGAATAAACTTAGGAAAGTTTATTTGTACATGAAGATTGTTATTAGGGATAGTTTCATAAGTCTTGAATGACCATTTTCTCTTGGTAAAATCTCATGGTTCCTTTTTAAGTGAAGTAGATCCAAATTGCTTGTTCAAGTTCTCGACAACTCTTTGTTTCATGTTTACGCCTATGAAAGTTGGTATGGTCATTTCGTCATGGCCTAGCCATGACCTTTGGTCCTTGTTTCAAGGTCATGAGACACAACCTTGGCTCTAGCCATGGTGGTGGTCTTGTTTATAGGTCATAATAACTCTTGTTCCTTTTAAAGTATAACCATAACTTAGTGACTTATTATATGTAAATAGCTGTTAAGAAATTGTGAAATATCTTACTCAGAAAGTGTTTTCAAGGCTCGAGCCTCTTTGTTCCTGAACGAAAACGTCGTTTCGGACAACTTTCGTGTTTTAACTTTTTGATGAATCGGACCAGAAGTGGGACTTTCAAAAAGTCAGAATGCGATTCAGGAAGGTTTAGGCAGTTTTGCCGGAAATCTTTGGTAACTTCAAATGGGCGTAACTTTTGACTCGTATACTCGTTTTAGGTGGTTCAAATTGCTATGGTTTCCTTGTTAAGTCCTCTACTGTAATATGTAATGATCCAATATCATAATTTTACCATTTTGGTCGTGGTTTTCCAAGAAAATCACTAGTTTACTTGTTTGAATAACATAAGTTACATATATGTATCAATACTTGTTTTACTCACTTTTATACATCATGGACATGATAACAAGACAATATATAGCACAAATAATATGTAAATAACATGAACATGATTATTTAACAAGAATCAAGTTAGGGTTTGGCTCACAACTTTTGGCTTTCAAAGATGAAAGGAAGTTAACATGTAAGGATAGGACTTTGATAGACTTGCTTCAACCCTTTTTCACTTCTTGCAATCTTTCTACCCTTGGTATTCTTGAAAGATGGATGATGAAGGTTTAGGTGAATTGAGTGTATTCAAACTCAAGAGAAATCACCAAGTATATGAAGTTATGGAAGTGTTTGATGAATGATAACCTATCTAGGGTTTCTACCTTGAAGAATCACTTGAATCATGCATGAAACTTGGAAGAGAATTAGCAAATGGAATGGTGTTGGTGTGTATGGAAGTGGACGGCAACAAGGGAGGGAAGGGGGCTTTTATAGGGTCTTAAGGAGGTTAGAACATGGACTAGTCAACACCTTGGAGACCAAGGTGAACACATGTACACATCTAAGGCCTTAAGTCATAAGATCAAGCCACCTAGTGTGAATCCCCCCCCCCCCTAGAGGTGGTTCACAAGCTTGGAGAGCAAGGGTGTGGACTTTTCTTGGTATTATCCAAGATACTTGGTTAGTTTTGACTCCGGGAAATGCCAATCGTAAATGATTAAGCCTCAAAACGTAAAACCGGGTGTCGTAAAATTATGGAATTTGAAAGTATTGTTAAACATGTCCATATAGTCCATAATAAAATATAAAATGAGTGGTAGGATCTATCGGGTGCTAAAACCCTGCTAAAAACTGGAAACACGGGTCTAAAACGCGTAATTCGTAAAATGTACGAATATTGCGTAAAATTGAGAAAAGTAAAATATTACTTTTCTAATAGGATAAAAATGATTTAAAATGACTTATAATGTCTAGACTGGGCTCAGTCTAGTGTCGGTTGATATTAAATGTCTTTTAGACATCAAACCGTAAGCCTAAAAATCAAGGAATGACTTATAAAATCAAGGAATGATTTTTGGTCAAAGGAGGAGGGAAAATTATGTTGACTTTTTCTAATAATTTTGAAAACTCAAAATGTCTTAGAAACTCGTTTTGTGGTCTAACGGTTAATCGCCCATTCGGTTAAGCGTGCTCATGTGAGATTAGTACCGACATGGGTGACCTGCTGGGAAGTCTTTGGTCATGTTTTTCTCAGTCACGATTAATTCTCAAATAAATCATGAGTGTCTCAAACATTTTTCTGATGCGGGGTCACTTAACGCGGTCGAGTTTCGTTGTACGTAGAATTTCTGAATGACGTTTTACCCTAAAACTTGTAATTCCTTGTAATTCCTTAATAACTTTCACGAAAATGATCTGACGAATGTCAAACATTTAATTTGCCATGGAAATGATTTATCACTTGAGAATATCAAATAAAAATCAACTTTCGGGAAAATTTTCGGAAAAATGAATAGTAAAAGTGAATAGTGAAATTTTCCGGGAATAGTAATTATCCTGAAAATGCGAATTGTTACATATTATACATCAACTCACAAAAAATAAAAGCATTATATTAGCCGTAATGACTAATTGACTATACTAAAAAAGCTGACAACTTGTATTCACTAGCCAAATGTGGTTTTATTCCCAGTAACTTGATAGATACCGGAACAGTGGCACAAATGACTACTTAGTACTAATATCAGGTTGCATGAAACATTTACACCGCAATATATAATCAAGCGACACTTATTGTCTTCAAGACTTCAACCCATGTGGGACTAAAAACTTCATACAAGTTTTAACAAAAGATGCTCAAAACCCCACTCTTGCTTCTATTTTTTCGGGCCCCTGAAGATCCATGGTGAGACTCGAACATGAGACCTCTCCAAAGATACCTCCCAAAGGTTACCTTTGGTGGTCAACTGAGCTAGCCCAGTTGGTTTCTATTTTCTTTTTAAATAATTGCATATATATCCTTGATACAAGGTTTTTATGCACATGGTACAATGATTTTTATGAACGCAACTGATATATATGCAATTTTGCATCTTTGGAGGGATACATACGCAAATGCCCCCTTTTAATGTATGGATATATACCTTCTTTTAAATCTATGATTTATAACGAACTCAAATGCTATTTGTAAAGATGCGTGAACAAGATTGCTCCAAAGATACCTCCCAAAGGTTACCTTTGGTGGTCAACTGAGCTAGCCCAGTTGGTTTCTATTTTCTTTTTAAATAATTGCATATATATCCTTGATACAAGGTTTTTATGCACATGGTACAATGATTTTTATGAACGCAACTGATATATATGCAATTTTGCATCTTTGGAGGGATACATACGCAAATGCCCCCTTTTAATGTATGGATATATACCTTCTTTTAAATCTATGATTTATAACGAACTCAAATGCTATTTGTAAAGATGCGTGAACAAGATTGATATTGGAATGATTGTGAGAATATATGTACATCATCAATAATGTCATTGTTTGAGATATTTGAGTCTACTTCACAATCTCAACAGATTACTCCATCAAAGGTGGATAGAAGATGATATGTATGAGGTACAAGTGACCGATCAATGACCGTATGACAAATTGGTGTCCAAAAGCTTCAACAATTGTTTTTAGGGGGAAATTTCCCGCCACTTTTACCAACGACACTTAAATTGTTGGAAAATAATCAAATATTAATGTTATATAAGGGTCCGTTTGGTACATGGTGTTTGACTTTAGGCTTAGGCATCAAGGTAATAATAATTGTTTGGTTGAGGATTTGGATTTCAAAGACACTTAAATTGTTGGAAAATAATCAAATATTAATGTTATATAAGGGTCCGTTTGGTACATGGTGTTTGACTTTAGGCTTAGGCATCAAGGTAATAATAATTGTTTGGTTGAGGATTTGGATTTCAAATAGTAAAATGTTAGTCTTAATATTCGGGTTTAAATTGTTGGCGAACATGAAGATAGTATAATAAATACCATCATGTTAAACCAAATTCGACTACATGATACTAATATCAAGTTAAATAAACCATCTTCACCACAATATATAAACAAGCAAAATTTGTTTTCTTCTATCAATGTGGGACAAAATGCTTCATACGAGTTTTGACAAAAGTTGCTTAAAACATAACATTGCAATAAAATAATTTATATTTTCTCTTTAGACATTGTTTTTCTTGCAATAAAATACGCAATGTTTAGTTATGTTTGAATATTATCTTTTGCTAACTTAGGTTTAGTTAATCTATATCAGTAACTTGTATATTGATGTTAAATTAGCTAGTAAGCGATTGATCCTTTGGTAATAAGTTATTTTTCCTAAAATTTATTGCTTATAATGATAATGATAACATCAAATACACTTGTACCCATGAGCCACTCGAGACGTTAGCATCATCAACTCTTCGTTCCACGGACACGTCAGGTGATAGTCTAAGTGTGGTGCTCAGACGTGGCGGAAGTACTGCTAAACTAGTGGCTAAGTACCGCCACGGGTCCCAATTTTGTTAGGTGTGGTCCACTTGGCACGAGGCTAAGTTAGGAGTGATTCAGTTGAGTGGACAGCTAGCGACAAGGCACCATCTAGACATAGTTTGATTTTTCGAGGTTTGGTCTGGATTTTATGTGTGAGGTTCACTATATTAGGGAACTATCCATCCACTAATACCCCCCCCCCCCCCCCAATCCCCCGCACGCGCGCAGTCCTATCGGCTAAATTGCTAAAGGTCAGACTAGAAAAAACATATTATATTTTATAAATACGTCCACGGTACGTAGCAAGGTCTTCAAAGTCTATAAAGGGTCGGTGTTGAAAGAGATTCGATCAGATAGTTGGCAAGCTAATAACCTGCAAGATGCTAATATATGTACTCAGTTTTCGGGGTTAATCCAACCTTCTTTCCCATGTTCACCGTTACATAAGAAACATTTGATTATTTTAGTATTTGTTATTTATTTGAGCTTAGATATTACAACAAAAGCATTAGTGGTCCAAAATTTGATAAAAGATATCATTTTCACAAAAATGTTGACTACATGCATACTAGAAAAAAAGCTGATAACTTGTATGAATTAACCGCGAGACCTCTACCGAATGGTAAACTTAAATTTACCATCCGGCGTGTGACCACCTACGGCTGCATAATACTAATATCAAGTTGCATGATCTATCTACACCATAGTATATAACGAAGTGAAATTTGTTGTCTTCCACCGATGTGGGAAAAAAACTTGACACAAGTTTTTGACTTGCTAAAATCTCAAAAGGCACAACACTCTCATCAAATAACTTATATTCGCTTTATACATTGTTTTTCTTTAGAATCCATGAGAAAATTGATAGCAAATTGTTGGGTAATTATTTTTAAAACAAACAAAGATATTTTGTTATGAGTCTTAGGTACATGGAACAGGGTTTACAATCCCACATATGATGGAAAAGCCATGAAATAACTTTTATAATGATGATGTCTAGCTTGTGATTACTTCAATTCATCAATAAAAGTATGAAGAGAACATAGGGTGCGAGGCACCCATCGTGCACGTGGCCGGTGGGCGAATTTGACGTTTGATGGTGCACTTGAAGGGTCATGAAGAGCCCTATAAATTGCACAGCCATTTCAGCGACTTCCTATCATCAAACATCCAAAATCATTTACAAAATACACCCTTCTTCCTTTACTCCATTAGACTGCTACAGAAATATAATTTGTAGTGTTTTGAAAACCTCGATAACTCAGTAGTTCATCAAGATTATCACAAGTTCATGTATTGTTGATAATGGCTACATACGTTGCTTCATTGTATCTTGGGAGGCAATTCGTCGGTAACCCGGAACATGATTGTTCTAAAAGAAATGTGGGGGCGAAATTGCTTTGAGGACAGAGAGAACTCACCTTGAGGTAGCAACTAATAGTGGTAAACTTCGTTTTACAAAACCGTCTTTCTAAACCTCAAAACTAACACAAACTCAAATGAAGTTCATAAAACAAACAGCATCAAACAATAGTATATGTGGAAAGGAAATTATTTATGAAGTAAATAAAATCGGATACTATAATAAGATTAAAAGGATATTTTATTTTTTATTTATTTATTTTTTTTTTGGATAAAATAGATTACTCTTGTGACAGACACAAAAATAAATAAATAAATAAAAGCACTTTACAAGCGATTACGCAAACAGCTTCAGAAAATTGCAAAAAATGACCTTATCGTTACTTACCATTAAATATAAATACACAATTGGAGTAGCCAACAACTGCATTTAAAGAGTTGATTTTGTGTTAAGCTTGATAGCTTTTTCTCTTATACAATTGGCGTAACCAAAATGTAATGAAAGTCTTTTTTTTTTTCTTAAGTGTTAAACAAGTTTTCATGGGCTAAACATATTTAGATAGGCATCTCAAACTTTAATTAGCAGCCTAACATTTTGTGATTTGTTTTCATTTAGCATAATTCTATTGTTTTAATTAGTTACAAGGTTTTATGACATATAAATATGGCAAGTTTGTATTGTCTTTTCTGCGAATATTATTCTCATAAACTTTTATTTATAATTTGTACTTCAGAATAAAATTTATTAGCAAAGCAAAGTATTGCAAACATATCACAGATATTGTTGGGAAGAATCTCACGCCATCACAACAGTTGGGCTACAAAAACCAGTTATCATGTCCGTCCCTAGGCCCAATTACTATAAAGGCTCAGGGGTGTTGTAACAATTCACATTTTTCAGGATAATTACTATTCCCGGAAAATTTCACTATTCACTTTTACTATTCATTTTTCCCGAAAATTTTCCCGAAATTTGATTTTTATTTCTTGGGCTCAAGTGATAAATCATTTCCATGGCAAATTAAAAGTTTGACATTCATAAGCTCATTTTCGTGAAAGTTATTAAGGAATTACAGAGAATTACACGTTTTAGGGTAAAACGTCATTCAGAAATTCTACGCACAACGAAATTCGATCCCGTCAGGTGACCCCACATCAGAAAAATGTTTGACACACTCATGATTTATTTGAGAATTAATCGTGACTGAGAAAAACATAACCAAAGACTTCCCGGCGGGTCACCCAAGCCTGTACTACTCTCGCATGAGCACGCTTAACCGTATGGCCGATTAACCGTTCCACCACAAAACGTGTTTCTAAAAAGAATTGAGTTTTCAACTTATTAGAAAAAGTCAACATATTTTTCCCTCCTCCATTGACCAAAAATCATCCCTTGATGATATAAGTCATTTCGTGATTTTTAGGCTTACGGTTTGATGTCTAAAAGACATTTAATACCAATCGACACTAGACTGAGCCCAGTCTAGACATTATAAGTCATTTTAAATCATTTTTAGCCTATTAGAAAAGTAACATTTTACTTTTCTCAATTTTACGCAATATTCGTACGTTTTACGTATTACGCGTTTTAGACCCGTGTTTCCAGTTTTTAGCAGGGTTTACCACCCAAATGGAACCTACCACTCATTTTATATTTTATTATGGGACATATGGACATGTTTATCAATACTTTCAAGTTCCATAATTTTACGACACCCGGTTTTACGTTTTGAGGCTTAATCATTTACAATTGGCATTTCCCGGAGTCAAAACTAACTAGATATCTTGGATAATACCATCAAAAGTCCACACTTGTTCTCCAAGGGTTGTGAACCGCCTCTAGGGGGGAGGATTCACACTTGTGGCATGATCTCATGCTAAGTACTCTTAGATTGCATCCATGTGTTAAACTTGGTGATCAAGTGTTGACAAGTCAACACTTCTAACCTCCTCAAGGCCATATAAAGCCTCCTTGCCTCTCCTTGAACGTCCACAACACACACACAAACACCATTCCATTTTCTAATTCACTCCAAGTATTATCCAAAAGAATCAAGAGCTTAAACAAGGTAGAAACCCTAGTTAGAATATCATTCACCAAAACTCTTCCAATCTCTAATATACTTGGTGATTTCTCTTGAGTTTAAATCCACTCAATTCACCTCAACTTTCATTGCATCTCTTTCAAGAATACCAAGGGTAGAAAGATTGCATGAAGAGAAAAAGGGTTGAAGCAAGTCTATCAAAGTCCTATCCTTACATGTTAACTTCCTTTCATCTTTGAAAGCCAAAAGTTGTGAGCCAAACCCTAACTTGATTCTTGTTAAATAATCATGTTCATGTTATTTACATATTATTTGTGCTATATTATGTCTTGTAGTTATGTCCATGATGTATAAAAATGACCAAAACAAGTTATTGTTATTGATTGATAAGACAAGTTCATAAAACAAGTAAACTAGTGACTTTGTTGGTATAACCTGATCAAAATGGTAAAAATTTTATATTGGATTATTACATATTACAGTAGAGGACTTAACAAGGAAACTATAGCAATTTGAACCACCTAAAACGAGTATACGAGTCAAAAGTTATGGCGATTTGAAGTTATCAAAGATTTCCGGCAAAACTGCCTAAACCTTACTGAATCGCATTCTGACTTTTTGAAAGTCCCACTTCTGGTCCGATTCATCAAAAAGTTAAAACACGAAAGTTGTCCGGAATGACGTTTTCGTTCAGGAATAAAGAGGCTCGAGCCTTGAAAACACTTTCTGAGTAAGATATTTCACAATTTCTTAACAGCTATTTACATATAATAAGTCACTAAGTTATGGTTATACTTTAAAAGGATCAAGAGTTATTATGACCTATAAACAAGACCACCACCATGGCTAGAGCCAAGGTTGTGTCTCATGACCTTGAAACAAGGACCAAAGGTCATGGCTAGGCCATGACGAAATGACCATACCAACTTTCATAGGCGTAAACATGAAACAAAGAGTTGACGAGAACTTGAACAAGCAATTTGGATCTACTTCACTTAAAAGGGAACCATGAGATATTACCAAGAGAAAATGGTCATACAAAACTTATGAAACATACCCTAATAACAATCTTCATATACTAATAAACTTTCCTAAGTTTATTCAAATATCGGACATGTAACCTTTCGGATCAAAACTTATATCTATATATTTCATCAACTACTACAATAGTAGGGAGCCTCATGTGAGGAGTTCATTATGTAAGCCGTCGAGTTGAGTTGTGGATTTACGAGTTAAAGTGTCCTGGCTCCTCGAACGCTTACTAACATGACTTCTGAATTATGTCGGCCCGAACGGTAGTAAACGATATACAAAACATACATGTTTCATGAATCATTTCTTTCAACGACTTACATTATACATCATACCACATCATGGACTAAGTGCAAGACATACATATATTGGCATGTTTATGTTTCCTTAGACATTATTCCAAACCTAAGTTGCAACAATTATTCTAGGTTGCTCGTAGAAGTTCTTACGGCATATCCATCATTCTCATTATACATCATCCAACTCAAGGTGAGTTCATAGCCCCACTTTCCATTACTTAATTGTTTTACAAACCCTTGGGGGGAATACATGCTATTTTTAACCGAGCACAATGTTTTTAAATTGTATGCTTGCCTGATTGTTTTATTATCACTAAGTACCAGCCTTGCTAAACCGAGATCCTTTATTATGAACCATTTAATCACTAGCAATAGTGAGCGCGAATATTGTGAATAGGCCTATTGGGATTGACGAATCCCATTTGTATTGACTAAGTTCAAACAAATGCAATAATATTTGAGATTTAGGTATGTTAGCAAAGTACCTACCGGGATAAATCTGCCGATCGATATTGGTACACGTTAACGTTATGGTGTCATAAGCTTAGTGTATAATACATGTTCCGGGCGTATAATAACGTAGCCTACCTGTTTTGTTTTCCAAACATTGGTGTGAGCCTATAACTCACACTACCAACATATTGTGTTCAATCGATTTAACAAACTCTATGAATATCACTCAACCTTTGTGTTGACCTCTCAAGCATGTATTTCAGGTTCATGACGATTAAGGATGGCACGGAAGAGCACGGATGTTCAAGAGGGCTATAAATTTTATTATCATTCAAAACTCATTTATTATACATTGTAAACATGGAACCAATTGGGACCTCATTTTGAAATCTCTGATATTTATATAATTTGAATGATACATCTTTTAAAACGACTCAATTGGAGTTCGTTTTCTATTATTGTGACTATTGTGCCGTCGAGTAACACCCAGTTTGAATTCCGCTGCATCCATGAATTGGGGGTGTTACAGATTGGTACCAGAGCCATGGTTATAGAGAAACGGGTCTAATTGAGACCTAAACTATAACCACACATACAAGCAAAAACATTTTTATAGCCTTCCACTCTCCGTGTCTTCCATTCTCCAGACGATTATGAACTTAGTAAGCATGTTATGCTACACAAACATATTAGTATATTCATATATACCCATTTTGAGCATTTCCCCGAAGACATTTTTATGCTACACAAACATAATTGCATATTGATATATGTACCCTAAACATAATTGAGCATTTCCCCGTAAGCATTTTATGCTACATGAACACATATAAGTATATTGATATATACACACTAGGCATTTTATGCTACATGAACACATATAAGTATATTGATATATACACACTAGGCATTTTATGCTACATGAACATATTAGTATATTGATATATAAACTCGGTTTATTTTCAATCATTTATCTAAACAATGGACTAAACATATCTGTGTATGCCTATTCTAAGGCATTTCGGCACAGCCACACTCTCCCAATCATGTTCCTACTCCAACATTATATGTCCAAGACATTGTAACTAATTACAATGGTCTCATTCATTTTCCAAGACATTGTGAGATACAATGGTCTCATTCATTTTCCAAGACATTGTGAGATACAATGGTCTCATTCACTTTTCAAGACATTGTGAGATACAATGGTCTCATTCATTTTCCAAGACATTGTGAGATACAATGGTCTCATTCATTTTCCAAGACATTGTGAGATACAATGGTCTCATTCACTTTTCAAAACATTGTGAGATACAATGGCCTCATTCATTTTCCAAGACATTGTGAGATACAATGGTCTCATTCATTTTCCAAGACATTGTATGATACAATGGTCTTAATCATTTCTCAAATGTTTTGAGTCACACAATGGCCTAACCTACTTCCCAGACGTTGTGAATTGCACAATGGTCTAACCTACTTCCGAGACATTGTGTTTTGTGCAAATGGTCTCTAGAATTATTCCATCACATCATTAATATCATTTCTTATGATATCAAAAACCCGTCACAATCTATCGATTTCAAAACAAGAAATATGAGATTTCTAAAGGACAAACTAATCCATCATCGACAAAAGCTGAACTTTCTCTACATTCATCAAAGTTTTCTTATGAAACCTTTATTATTAAAAGTTCGTGATCCTGGCCAAGTATGTTCTATTTTAGAACTACTTAAAACTTCCTTTCCATATGTATCTACCCTTACTATCTTCTATGCAATGGAATATGAAAACATACGTTACAAGTCTTGTATGGACGGGACTTGCAACTTAAGGTTTGACATCGCCTTTGTTTAGTGAACAATTCCCAAAACCAACGGACATATCACAAGTATACCTAATTTAGGTATTTGAAAATTTTATCGAACCTTGGCTAAATATAGACTCGTCACCTATATTTAACCTAGGGACAGTGGAATATAGCCTGCTAACTATATTCGACTTAGAATTTTCAAATACTGAGAGTAGTTGTACTAGGGTTATGTTTAGATTGATTTCCTACATGAACACGATAAACCACCAGAATACATTAAAACGATCTAGAGACACGATAGTGCCTTACCACTCAGCGAAATCTTAACACCTTATTTGTATGATCTAAATTCATTCTTGAAATTTTTCATTTATGAGATAATCCGAACTACTATCTTGGGATAGTTATCAATTATTCTCTTCATCCTGTAGGAGTACTATCCTGTTTAGGTCCTAAGGATACCATTCCATCGTAAACTTTTAAAATCTCTTAAGATTTTTAAAGCAAACTCAACATCTATACCTAAGAGTATTAATGTTAAGCATACATTACACACTTTTGTTCATCAACATATCACAACATTACCTTCACAACCGTGGCAAACACAAGCTCATTAACAGATCTTGATGCACTTTTAAAGCTCAAATCATCCATAGTTACACCACAAGCACGCTCATCAGCTTTACAAGATTGAATATTCATCTTGCACTTTTGGAACACCAGTATCATCTCGTAATACACTACCTTGTAACTCACCGGCTAAGTATGAATGTTGTGTTGGGAATTATTAAGTAGGATGATTTATAATTATTTGAATGGATTGGGATGCCTTTTCATTTAAATAAAGAAATTGTAAATCATCGAACCATACGTTTATATTCCTTTAGTTACATTGTTTGGGATGCCTCTCTATGTAAATAAAGAATTATAAACAAGTGGGCTTAATTATATCTGAAATAACATAAGTATGAAGTCAATAAACACTAGATACAACAACAGATTACCTACTAGGCTATGATTGCAACGACTATCCCAATTTCCATTAGTACGAGGTTTACATTTTGGTTTTCATAATGATAGTGCAATAACAAACAAACTCATTGCGAGGCCATGTAACCATATGCATGTGCAGTCGTACCAAACTTATTGCGAAGCCATGTAGCCATATGCATGGGCAGCCGTACAATTCAAACAGGACTTGGTCCAACCACATGTTCAACGCTTATTCCATGATTCGATTCTTATATCAATTGCTATTGATACTTGACAACTATATCAAGTTCTATTTTGATATTCAACTACTATATCAATTCCTATTAATATTCGACTGCTATATCAATTTCCTTTGATATTCGACTATTACCATACCTTTCCTATATAAAAGTAAGCCTCATCCTACACCATACACTGAAATGACAAATCAAGTTACATCACCGGTAATCCCAGACTTTAGTCCTCATAAGTAACCACACCTTTTCATCGACACCACTCCAACATATGATACACACAGAACTTCGGGACGAAGTTCCCCGTAAGGGGTAGAGACTGTAACAATTCACATTTTTCAGGATAATTACTATTCCCGGAAAATTTCACTATTCATTTTTACTATTCATTTTTCCCGAAAATTTTCCCGAAATTTGATTTTTATTTCTTGGGCTCAAGTGATAAATCATTTCCATGGCAAATTAAAAGTTTGACATTCATAAGCTCATTTTCGTGAAAGTTATTAAGGAATTATAGGGAATTACACGTTTTAGGGTAAAACGTCATTCAGAAATTCTACGCACAACGAAATTCGATCCCGTCAGGTGACCCCACATCAGAAAAATGTTTGACACACTCATGATTTATTTGAGAATTAATCGTGACTGAGAAAAACATAACCAAAGACTTCCCGGCGGGTCACCCAAGCCTGTACTACTCTCGCATGAGCACGCTTAACCGTATGGCCGATTAACCGTTCCACCACAAAACGTGTTTCTAAAAAGAATTGAGTTTTCAACTTATTAGAAAAAGTCAACATATTTTTCCCTCCTCCATTGACCAAAAATCATCCCTTGATGATATAAGTCATTTCGTGATTTTTAGGCTTACGGTTTGATGTCTAAAAGACATTTAATACCAATCGACACTAGACTGAGCCCAGTCTAGACATTATAAGTCATTTTAAATCATTTTTATCCTATTAGAAAAGTAACATTTTACTTTTCTCAATTTTACGCAATATTCGTACGTTTTACGTATTACGCGTTTTAGACCCGTGTTTCCAGTTTTTAGCAGGGTTTACCACCCAAATGGAACCTACCACTCATTTTATATTTTATTATGGGACATATGGACATGTTTATCAATACTTTCAAGTTCCATAATTTTACGACACCCGGTTTTACGTTTTGAGGCTTAATCATTTACGATTGGCATTTCCCGGAGTCAAAACTAACTAGATATCTTGGATAATACCATCAAAAGTCCACACTTGTTCTCCAAGGGTTGTGAACCGCCTCTAGGGGGGAGGATTCACACTTGTGGCATGATCTCATGCTAAGTACTCTTAGATTGCATCCATGTGTTAAACTTGGTGATCAAGTGTTGACAAGTCAACACTTCTAACCTCCTCAAGGCCATATAAAGCCTCCTTGCCTCTCCTTGAACGTCCACAACACACACACAAACACCATTCCATTTTCTAATTCACTCCAAGTATTATCCAAAAGAATCAAGAGCTTAAACAAGGTAGAAACCCTAGTTAGAATATCATTCACCAAAACTCTTCCAATCTCTAATATACTTGGTGATTTCTCTTGAGTTTAAATCCACTCAATTCACCTCAACTTTCATTGCATCTCTTTCAAGAATACCAAGGGTAGAAAGATTGCATGAAGAGAAAAAGGGTTGAAGCAAGTCTATCAAAGTCCTATCTTTCCATGTTAACTTCCTTTCATCTTTGAAAGCCAAAAGTTGTGAGCCAAACCCTAACTTGATTCTTGTTAAATAATCATGTTCATGTTATTTACATATTATTTGTGCTATATTATGTCTTGTAGTTATGTCCATGATGTATAAAAATGACCAAAACAAGTTATTGTTATTGATTGATAAGACAAGTTCATAAAACAAGTAAACTAGTGACTTTGTTGGTATAACCTGATCAAAATGGTAAAAATTTTATATTGGATTATTACATATTACAGTAGAGGACTTAACAAGGAAACCATAGCAATTTGAACCACCTAAAACGAGTATACGAGTCAAAAGTTATGGCGATTTGAAGTTATCAAAGATTTCCGGCAAAACTGCCTAAACCTTACTGAATCGCATTCTGACTTTTTGAAAGTCCCACTTCTGGTCCGATTCATCAAAAAGTTAAAACACGAAAGTTGTCCGGAATGACGTTTTCGTTCAGGAATAAAGAGGCTCGAGCCTTGAAAACACTTTCTGAGTAAGATATTTCACAATTTCTTAACAGCTATTTACATATAATAAGTCACTAAGTTATGGTTATACTTTAAAAGGATCAAGAGTTATTATGACCTATAAACAAGACCACCACCATGGCTAGAGCCAAGGTTGTGTCTCATGACCTTGAAACAAGGACCAAAGGTCATGGCTAGGCCATGACGAAATGACCATACCAACTTTCATAGGCGTAAACATGAAACAAAGAGTTGACGAGAACTTGAACAAGCAATTTGGATCTACTTCACTTAAAAGGGAACCATGAGATATTACCAAGAGAAAATGGTCATACAAAACTTATGAAACATACCCTAATAACAATCTTCATATACTAATAAACTTTCCTAAGTTTATTCAAATATCGGACATGTAACCTTTCGGATCAAAACTTATATCTATATATTTCATCAACTACTACAATAGTAGGGAGCCTCATGTGAGGAGTTCATTATGTAAGCCGTCGAGTTGAGTTGTGGATTTACGAGTTAAAGTGTCCTGGCTCCTCGAACGCTTACTAACATGACTTCTGAATTATGTCGGCCCGAACGGTAGTAAACGATATACAAAACATACATGTTTCATGAATCATTTCTTTCAACGACTTACATTATACATCATACCACATCATGGACTAAGTGCAAGACATACATATATTGGCATGTTTATGTTTCCTTAGACATTATTCCAAACCTAAGTTGCAACAATTATTCTAGGTTGCTCGTAGAAGTTCTTACGGCATATCCATCATTCTCATTATACATCATCCAACTCAAGGTGAGTTCATAGCCCCACTTTCCATTACTTAATTGTTTTACAAACCCTTGGGGGGAATACATGCTATTTTTAACCGAGCACAATGTTTTTAAATTGTATGCTTGCCTGATTGTTTTATTATCACTAAGTACCAGCCTTGCTAAACCGAGATCCTTTATTATGAACCATTTAATCACTAGCAATAGTGAGCGCGAATATTGTGAATAGGCCTATTGGGATTGACGAATCCCATTTGTATTGACTAAGTTCAAACAAATGCAATAATATTTGAGATTTAGGTATGTTAGCAAAGTACCTACCGGGATAAATCTGCCGATCGATATTGGTACACGTTAACGTTATGGTGTCATAAGCTTAGTGTATAATACATGTTTCGGGCGTATAATAACGTAGCCTACCTGTTTTGTTTTCCAAACATTGGTGTGAGCCTATAACTCACACTACCAACATATTGTGTTCAATCGATTTAACAAACTCTATGAATATCACTCAACCTTTGTGTTGACCTCTCAAGCATGTATTTCAGGTTCATGACGATCAAGGATGGCACGGAAGGGCACGGATGTTCAAGAGGGCTATAAATTTTATTATCATTCAAAACTCATTTATTATACATTGTAAACATGGAACCAATTGGGACCTCATTTTGAAATATCTGATATTTATATAATTTGAATGATACATCTTTTAAAACGACTCAATTGGAGTTCATTTTCTATTATTGTGACTATTGTGCCGTCGAGTAACACCCAGTTTGAATTCCGCTGCATCCATGAATTGGGGGTGTTACAGGTGTTGATCGGTTCGGTTTTCGGTTATTCGATTAATTCGGTTCGGTTAATTCGGTTAAAAAAAATTTAGGGTCAAACCGTGAACCAAACCAAACCGAATTCAAATTCGGTTTTTAGTTCGGTTTGGTTAAATTCTAGTTCGGTTTGGTTTGGTTCGGTTTTCGGTTTAACCAAATTACACACTTTATTTAAAAAAAAAAGAAAAATATACAAATATATTTTGCCAAAAAAGTTATTTCAAACATAAAAAGTATTTTTTAATATTAGGATATAATTTTTTTGTTATTTCTATATATATATATATATATATATATATATATATATATATATATATATATATATATATATATATATATATATAAATGTAAATATAAATATATATATAACGTTTTATTGATCTTTTTATATATATAAATATATATAAAATATATAAATTTATATGAATTCGGTTTACGGTTCGGTTTTCGGTTTTGATTACCAAAACCATATCCAAACCGAGAACCGAATTAAAAGTTCGGTTTGGTTCGGTTTTGGCAAATTCGGTTCGATTATAAGTTCGATTCGGTTATTTTCAGTTCGGTTCGGTTTTGGTTTTCGGTTTATTCGGATATTTCGGTTTTTCTGCTCTCCCCTAGGCTCGACTACAAAACCGTACGTCCGAACGTGGACCTTCCATCTCATACGGCTCCTTTAGGGATCCCTTCTGTGAGAATAGATAATAGTAAGTATATTTCATATGTATTACGGGTATGTTTGACAAAAGTAATTGTTGTTGGAACTAAAGATCGAGATGGAGAAGAGGATTATAAAAAAAATTATTTTTATAAGTTATATGAAGTAGCATTTGATTTTCATAAATTTTAAAAGATTGCTTTTTTTATAATCTCTTATAGTTCTGTATGTCAAACAAAACTTATATTAGTAGTTATTTAAAATAATGATATTAATAATTATAATCTATTAATAATAGTGGAGTTCACGGGGCGGTTCGGCTCGGTTCGGTTGGTGATTTTAGATATCCATCGCGGGGCGGGAGTTCATTTTACTATTTGAAACTGAACCATACTAGGTGGGTAACCGGACATGCGGGTACCGAAATGAGCGGTTAACCGCGGTTTGGGTCACGGTTAACCATTCTAAAAAACCAATCAAATCGAATCGGATTAACAATAACATAAATCAGAACGCAATATGTTATTGTTGTATAATTAAATGCATTGAATAGATTATAGTCATAATAAAGTTGTTCCATCGCAAGGAAAAAAAAATATGGCTTTATATCGATAGGCAAAATTACAGTTTTAGTTGAGGGTGTGTGTCATTCAAGGTATGTCCGATCCCTTTTATTCTACAATATTTTACTTATTGTTATTGTTGTTGCTTATGCATTACAAATACTTATTGTTATTGTTGTTGCTTATGCATTACAAATGTTCATGGAGTCGAGTTTCTAAGGTCTTTAAATCCACATGCAAATTGACATTTTTTTTCCTATAGGATTTATGATGGGTGATTTGTGGTGACTAGTGTTTGTCTTCTGTACTAGTCGTTATATTCCGGTTGGTCAATCTCCTAAGTCCGGCACTTGTCACGTTGTACATATCGTTATTAGTAACAAAGGGTGCATATCAACTGCCAATGAGTGCCAAGGAATATGAAATCGAGTTTTATGTGAAATCAACGTATGATTTCAATAATAAATATCTTCTTGGACGTGATGCATGAGCCGATATTGAGAATACTATCTTCATGGAATATATACAAAAGCTCAGACAGTATTGCAAATATGAACTCAAGCAACTAGTTGACACTACGCCGAGATTTCGTAACTACATACTTATGCGTGTTGATTTCCTACTTATTCAGAAGACTTGTAATTTTAATATTTATTGCGTTGTTAATGTTTAGTTACGTAATGAATATCATCTTTTTTCAATTTCCTTTTGATTAGTTTAATTAAGTTTGAAAGTAAACATTACACTATTGCATTACATAAAACCAGTTATTATACATCAACAATCACCAAAGTCGATTGATAAATTTCCTTTTGACTGTCAAGTGATTCGTCAACGATGCCTGATTGATAAATTTCCTCTGAGCCTTATTTTATGTTTGTCCTTACGTTTTCGAACAATAAATTATATTGTTTGCAACTTGGTTTGTCATATGTTGTTTACTAAGTTTGTTTGAGTTTAAGTTATACAATACATTTGGATGTAATAAGTAGTAAACAATACTTGATCGTCTAATTACAAGTGGCAAAAACATGAATACATGACTAAAATGTATAGAAAAAAATGTATTAATTAATAAAAGTAGACAGAATTATGATATGTTGAATTGCTTATGGCTTGTGCTATGCTATACACTACACTGTTACATATGAATTTCTGATATTTGAATGTTATTTTCAAAAAAAAAAAAAAAAAAAAAAAAAAAAAAAAAAAAAAAAAAAGACAAATTATACGATTTAGCAACGGCATATTACAGTGGGTGCTAATTGTGCTTGAACATGGTGTCTTACGTGTCACTTGTTGAGTTGTATTTACCATTGTTATGATATTAATAACAAGTTTTTTGAATTTCGATTACTCTGTATATCAATTGCCGGAATTTTTTATATCGAATCAAGTATATTTTTTTGAATCGAATCACGTATTTTCGAGAAGCATTACACGGAATAATCAAAATTCAAAAAGTTAGTTATTAAATAGTCTGATATTCGCCATCGTTAAAGTTAGTTATTAAATAGTCTGATATTTGCCATCGTTATGATATTAATAACTAGTTTTTTGAATTTTGATTACTCTGTGTATCGATTGACGTAGTTTTTTTTTTTATCGAATCAAGTATTTTTTGGAATCGAATCACGTATTTTTAAGAAGCAATACTGTAATAATCGAAATTCAAAAAGTTAGTTATTAAATAGTGTGATGTTAACAATGATACATATTATGAACGGGTATCCAAAAAAGAGTTGACAATTTGTATGAATTAACCGTCGATTGAACTACACAATGCTAAATCCATATTTACATGGTGTATAACCATAAACGGCTACATAATACTAATGTCAAGTTGCACAAAGCATCTACACCATAGTATATAAACAATCAAAATTTGTTACCTTTAACCAATGTGGGACAAAAAATTGACAAAATATTTCGACCAAAGATGCTCAAAACTCTATAGGCGCAACACTCTAATCAAATAATTTTTATTCGTCCTATACAATGTTTTTCCTTTAAAGCTATGCGATAACTAATGTAGTTCATAAAATGACCACTTCAAGAATAATATTTTAGCGAGTAGAAAAGAAATTGGGCAAATGATATTAAAAGGTAATATACTTGTCACAAATTCATCGAATGGGTAGTGAACTATTTTTTTTCATTTTGAGGGTAATTTTTTTAAAATTCATCATCTTTATGGTATTTTGCAAATTTTTTGGACAATTTTGCCCTTCGGGAAAAAAAATTTTGTATTAGCTATGAGAGGCAAAATTGTCCAAAATTTTTACAAAATACCCTAAAGATGATGACTTTGAAAAAAAATTACCCTCAAAATAAAATAAAAAAATAATTCACTACCCATTCGATGAAATTGTGGCAAGTATATAACTTTTTTTTATTATTTGCCCAAAGAAATTTTTGGAGTAAAATAAGTTATAGCGTTAAAAGCAAGTAATATTTTAATTGTTAGAAAAGTAAAAGTAAACATCAAACTAAATGATATTTGTAAATTTATTGTTATAATGGGGAGAAAATTAATCCTCTTCTAGCCACGGAGGTTCATCTGCGCCGACTCTGGGCTATCCAAAAAGGGTAGTCATCATGGAATTAGTCGGCTCACAATGTCGAGTCGGAAACCAAAAAAAATAAAAAAAATAAAAAAATAAAAATGTTGCGCGGTACCTTGCTAGTATCATTGATGCTAAATCAATATTTAGAATCATTATCATTATATTCCCAAGCGGTTACACAATATACTAATATCAACTTGCAAAAATCATCTACACCACAGGATATAACCAAGCAACATTAGTTATCTTCAACCAATGTGGGACAAAAATGTTGACACAAAATTTGGACCAAAGATGCTCAAAACTCAAAAGGTGCAACACACTGATCAAGTAACTTTTATTCGCTTTATATGTGTTCATCAATCTAATATGTATTGTTCATTAGTCCCTCTTAGGGTGAGCAATACCGACCGAATCCTGAAATCCCGAAAAAAAACCGACTGAAAACAAGCGTCACGAAACCGAACCGACCACACTCAGCTCGAGAATCGGTTTTAGTTTTTCAGACATTCGAGACTCGGGACAATCGGTTTCGGGTTGGGATGGACCAAAAACCAAAAAATACAAACAAAACCGACTGGTTTTGGGATTCGGTTTTGATTTTCGAGATATTCGGTTTCGGGATCAATCAGTTTCGGGTAGGGACGGGTCAGGACCGGCCCGATGCTCACCGCTACCTCTTATAGTACGTTTTACGCTAACAAGTTTATATACTTTAATCTTGATCCTTAACTCAAATATCACACATAGTGACTATACGGTTTAATAAAAAGGGGTCCATTAAAAGGCAAACAATGTATAAAAGAGAAAATAGAAATTATATATGTGACTGCGTTTTTGAGCATCTTTTGTTAAAACTTGTAAGTTTTTAGTCCCACATGGGTTGGGGCGTGTTTGGTACAGTGGAAAGGAAACTAGAGAATGGAAACGAGAATGATATCCCTTGTTTGTTACGCACAATGAATGGAAAGATGGGGTTCTCATTCCATTCCCAACCTGTGATTTTGATTCTTCAAAAAAAGTTAAGAAAGGTGAGAATAGAAAAATAACAAAGAAGCCATTCTCCGTAATTTTTCTTTTGGGAATCAAATGGGAGCGTTAAAAAAAGTATATACACCAATCACACGT
Organism: Artemisia argyi; assembly: GCA_030686995.1. Lineage (NCBI taxonomy): Eukaryota > Viridiplantae > Streptophyta > Magnoliopsida > Asterales > Asteraceae > Artemisia > Artemisia argyi. Next base: position 20,956,052 of record CM060692.1, read on the forward strand.
GGGTTGCACATGCATTACACACAAATCCTCCCATATTCTACCTCTGGCGACTCTAAAACTTTAATCCTATCATCCCTGTAATCAACCTACTGCTCGTGAAAACTGTTCTCAATTCGAAGATATGGTAATTCTTGTCTTTGATTTAGTTACTTCATCTACAAAAATCGATCTTATGAACAAACATTACTCATTTTGCTGAAAACGATTAGGGTTTCAGTATCAAATATGTTGATCAATTTATCAAACGTAACTTGTTGATCAGTGGACTATTATGAAGAGATTTAATCACCTTGATTACATTATGAAACTAGGGTGTACTTATCAAACCTAAAGAACTCATGGATTTTTTCTGTTGTTTCATAGGTAATTAAAATTACATTGTACTTGATACTTAGATGACTATATGTCTAATTATGTTGGTATTTTTTTCTTGACATGTTATTTAAAGTTGTTTATAATCACATCACATATGAATCTGCATCAGGATAATAGAAATCAATTGCGTATGTTTTGATCATTTTATATTATATGTACAAGCAACCTAAGGTGTCAAACAAAAGCAGAAGTACATCGAAACTCATCGTAACAAAAGTAGGAAAGGTGTGGCTGCTATAATTCTAGATAAATTTATTGTTAAAGAAGGTGAGGTGAATATATACAGATTATTTATAATGAACCTGCATACAGATTATTGATAACATGTACATTACGTCTAGATCGACAACTACATGGTACGAACTCTCGAGCATTGATCTAGATATGATCGATGACGTTGTAAAAGAGACACCTAGCTATGTCACCCACTGAAGTTGATCCGGATAGTCTTATGCCCATTGGCACTACAGGAGGTTTGAGCAATAAAAAATGGAAGCAAGAGTGTCGAGTACTCGAGTTCATTTGAGACTTCAAGAATTTTTCAGAAGACTTGATCATCTGATATTGTTTAGTTTATAACTCATTCATGATTTCGATGTAATTGACACAACAGTTTCTCGTAAAAGTCGTGTTGTTTTGCCTTCAAATTCTTGTTGATCATGTAGGAAAGTTGCTTTCATGCAAGTTTTGCTTCGGGGATGTAATTTTTGAAGCAGCTTCTGCTCATTTTTGTTCATAAAATGGATGTAATGATGTATTCTATCCTAGACAATTTTCATGTACACTATTTTGCTTCATTGTGCTCTTTTGCTAATGCCTTATAAAGATGTTCATTCTTTGTCTCTGAGACAATGTCTCATATGTTTTGGTGCTTTTTTTCCTCTTGATTTTTGTCTAATTAAAAATTTGTGATGTAATTGGCATTCATGTTTATTATTTTCTAATTTTATAATAACTTATCATTTAAAAAAAATAATTTGAAACAATTAAAATTTAAAACTAAGGTGATATTAAGAAATAAATTAAATAATAATTTAGGTGTTATTAAAAATTATAAACTTTGCGAAAAAAAATATTACGGTTAAAAAACACTCATCTATACTACTTTATAAAGCATTTGGGACATGCTATAAATAGAAGGCTTAAAATTCAGATTCAACATATTACTTATATTGGAAAGTTTATACATATGTAAAATCCGGAAATTTATATCTCATTTCAACATTTGTAACAGCCTGAGTATTAGTGCTTGAATTGAATATGAAACATTAATTGACTTATAACATCCCTATGTATTAATGCTAGAATTGAAATATAAAAAACTGCCGATCATTTAATTTAATAATAGAGTAGACGTTTTACTTTGGAACAACAACTGTATGTCTGTATATATAACCTCAAAAACACAACAAACATAATCACATCTCTAACCATTTTAGTCTCCTCAATAACACCCGATCTCCATTTTCAACTTTGATAAACACACTTATCTTTGTCGTGCAACAGAAACCATATATCTTCTCAGAAAATTAAAACAAGTTGATTATCATCAGATTCCAGAGACACAACCAAGACCCTCACCAATCACTCTTCAACTCTCATCCTAATCTATTCTAACTTGAAACAAAAAGAAACAAACATAGATCTCAGCCTTCTCTTTTTATACCCACAAATTGTTATTAGAACAAAAGTATAAGAGAAATCACATCATAGATCCTTTAGAAGCACAACTTCTTTTTTTTTTTTTATCTGAAATTATTAAAGAAGAACAAAACAACTCGTGTTTCGTTCCTCTTTTCTTTCGGTTTAGATACAAACAAAAAAAAAACACAACCTACCCGAGACCTTGTTATACAAGATCTTGAAGTCGAGCTCCTTGCAACAGATTTGTGAACAATAAAGAATAAGCGTGTTGTGGTTCGGTTAGGACAAGAAGAAAATGAAAGAAAGATCTTAGTTTGTTTATGTTCGATTTGTATAAAGAAAGAATGATGTCCAGTTGGATCTAGAACACAAAGGACGAATTTTTGTTGTTGTGGTGGCTGACTTTGTTAGAGAAGATAAAGAGTGTGGCTGCTTTTGTGTGTTTGTAGTGAGTGATTAGGGTTGCTAGAAATTGGTTAGTTAATATATTAGGGCATGAAATTAGTGTTTGTTGGACTTTTTTGTTGGACAATTGTTGGGCCGATCCTATTAAATCCGAAATTTTCTTGTGCTCGTGCAACATTTTTCCCTTTGATACAACCAAATGATGTTTTGGATATTTAAAGTAACGATTAACTTTTTTGTTTGTTCAATATTATGTTCTTGATGATGTTTTAAATGAATAGTTTGCATTATACTCATATATAAAAGTAACTTATTAAATTTGTAACCATCATTTTAATAATTTGCTAAAAAATTGAACATTGAGCACCTATTAACTTGTAACATTCGTGTATATTAATGATAGAAATTGAAAAATGAAACTGCTACCAATATACTCTATTATTAATTTTTTAGACATTTTGATTTAGAAAAAAAAGATATATCCGAAAGTTATCTTGTTTTTTCGTTGGGCTGCGAATTTTGACCATTACCCAAAAATGTGTAAGATACGAGTGTTGTTGGCTTCTGACCTTTTTTTCATTCCATATTGTCTTACATTGTGTTCTCGACTTTTTATAGGAAGGAAGAGTAAAGTAAAGAGAGGTATAGTCATTGTGAACAATGAAAAACCATTGATAAATTAGTCCTGGTTAAAGAGTTAAAGTTGTTTCGACATGAATTTCCGTACATTTGTTGTAAAAAAATATGTAATAATTTAAAATACATAGTTGACCGAAAATTAAAATACGTAAAACTATTATTAGAAAAAACATATAAATTAAAACACATTTGCTCGCCACAAAATTTAGTCACAGGGTACCCGCCGCCGCATTGCGCGGGTACCCTGCTAGTGTAATTAAATGCATCTACATTCACTAAATTATGATTCCGTGTTCACAACAAACAGAAGAATCAGTATACAGATGTATTATAGCTCATCATTCTCTATTTTTACCAAACAGAGGAATCTCATCACTCTTTTCAAAGTCATTCTCTTTCTCTGCAATTCCATTCTCTGTTGCATTTCCATTCTATGCGATTCAGTCGTACCAAACGTCCCCTAAGTGTTGCTTGGTTATATATTGCGGTGTAAAATTGTAAATGATTCATGCAACCTGATATTAGTACTATGTAGTCGCATGTTTGGATATGTCGGTATCTAGTGAGTTACCGGGTATAAAATGACATTCGGCTAACGAATACAAGTTGTCAGGTTTTTTAGTATAGTCATTATGGCTAATATAACTCTTTTATTTTTTGCGACTTTGGTGATTGTTGATGTATAATAACCTATTTTATGTAATGCTGTAGTGTAAGTTTACTTTCAAACTTAAACCAATCAAAATTAAATTGAAAAAAAAGATAATATTCAAAACATAACTAAACATTAATTAACAAAGTAATAAATATTAAAATAACTCTTAAAGCTTGTTGCAATAAGTAGTTACGAAATCTCGGTGTTGTATCAACTATTAATTGCTTGTGACGATAGTATTTTTTAATATTGGCTCGTGCATCACTTCGAAGAGGATATTCATTATTGAACTCATATGATGATTTCACTTAAAACTCGATTTCATATTCCTTGGTAGTCACTCCCACTTGATAATTGTCGGACTTACGAGAATCAAACCCACACTAGAGTAAATTATTTTACTCAAAAATTTTCTTTTTTACTCGCTAAAATATTACTGTCGATGTGCTTGTTTTATGAACTACATTAATTATCTCATAGCTTTAAAGGAAAAACAATGTATACAGCGAATAAAAATTATTTGATTAGAGTGTTGCGTCTATTGAGTTTTGTGCATCTTTCTTCCAAATTTTGTGTCAACTTTTTTATCCCACATCGGTTGAAGATAACTAATTTTGATTGATTATATAGTGTGGTGTAGATGGTTTATGCAACTAGGCATTAGTATTATGTAGCCGTTTGGGATTATAAAGGATGGTAAATATAGATTTAGTATTCTTTTAGTTCCTTCCAGCTAAATCATACGAGTTGTCAACTTCTTTTCACTTTGATGGTTGTTGATTCAAGCCTAATTTATTTGTGAAAATGACATCTTTTATCAAAATTTGGACTTCTAATAACCTTGTCATGATATGTAAGCTCAAGTTATGTTCAGTCGATAACACACTCTGAAACAATCAAATGCTCGTTATGTAACAGTGTGCATATATAACATAGCATTAATTTCAACACGTCATAATTGTATACTTGTATTATATATTTTGGACCCTATGCATTTTAAAACATGTATTCATGTTAGTTGTTGCCTCTTGTAAAGATAATCAAACATTGTTATTTGTTACTACTTATAATTTCCAAATTCATAGCATAACATAAACTCCAACATTTAACAAACCCAATTGATTCTTAAAACAAGTTACAAACAATTTATTGTTCAAAAACATAACAACCGTAGAATAAGGTTCATAGTATATTTGTCATTCGATTACTGATCGAACACTGTAGCTCGTATCTATAATCTTCTATCCACCTTTGATGGAGTAATCTGTTGAGATAGTGATTTCTTGACCTTGTGTTGCCTTTATAGGCTTTCCATTTTTTAAAAACCTAGTTCTGATTTGTGGACTTTGAAACAAAATCGACATTTTGTGAAGAATGTAACCAAAGAAAGGTTACATTCTTGGCACAATTGCACCAAATATAAATTGATAATCTAGTTTACAAAATAAATCTTTCTTTACACTGTTATTATTAGGATTGAAACAACAATACAAAGTATGAACAAAACTATATGAGCAATGAATAAGCTCATGTAAGTTTCCACTCAAAGGGGATGGATGGAAAAGCTAAAGAGGCTATGTATCTTTCATCAGTCCCTCTTACAGTGCGTCTAACGCCAACACATTTATATACTTTAAGAGTTTAATCTTGATCCTTAACTCAAATATCTCACACAACGACTTTATTGATGATGTACATATATTCTCACAATCGTTTCAATATCATTCTTGTTCACGTGGTCAGTGTCTTTACGAACAGCATTTTAGTTATTTATAAATTATAGGTTTAATAAGAAGGGGTCCATTGAAAGACAAACAATGTATAAAGATAAAATAGATATTATTACTGTTAAAACTTGTGTGAAGTTTTTTATTCCCACATGGGTTGAAGACAATAAGTGTTGCTTGGTTATATATTGCGGTGTAAATGGTTCGTGCAACCAGATATTAGTACTATGTAGTCTCATGTACCGATCACCCGGTATCTATTGAGTTACCGGGACTAAAATGACATTTGGCTAATGAATACAAGTTGTCAGGTTTTTTATATAGTCATTACGGCTAATATAACACTTGCTTATCTATTTTTTCATAGCGTAAGAAAAACAATGTATAATGAGAAAATAGAAATGATTTGATTACAGTGTTGTGTCCTTTGTCAAAACTTGAATGAAGTTTTGTCCCACATTGGTTGAAGGCAAGAAATATCACTTGCTTATATTTGTGGACTTGATATTAGTATTATGTAGCTGTAGATGGTTTGAATTAGAGGCTAAAGATATATTTAACATTTAATTCAATCCGTCTTTCCTTAATTCATACGAATTATTGACTTTTTTTTTGTGAAATTCAGATTCTTTTATCAAAATTTCTCTTGTTAAATATTGAGCTTGGATAAAAAACACATTTTGAAACAATCAGATGTTCATTATGTAACAATATACATATATCAGAAGATTGTGTATAGCATTTGTTTGTAATCAAATGTTCATTATAAGCCATAAGCATTTCAACATATCATAATTCTGTCTACTTTTTGTAGCAAACCATGTTGATAAACAAGTTGCTAACAATTTATTGCTCGAAAACATAAGAACAACCATAAAATAAGGCTCAGAAGAAATTTGTCAATCGAGCATCAACCGATCACTTGACGGTCACAATCTTGATAATAGATGAAGTCCCGATACGATGCAAAGCTACAACTGCGTCACCCTCCTTACAAAGCCCTTTAGTTTTAGCGTGTTGCTGACCAAAATCAAGTGCTTCTTCGGTTGACTCGGTGCTCGAACCTTTAGTGGACCCCGCACATAAAACCGGGACCAAACCACGAAAGATCAAACTATGTCTAGCTGGTGCCTCGTCGCTGGCTGTCCACTCAACTGAATCACTCTTAACTTCTAGAACAACAACTGACAAAATTGGGGCACGTCACACGTGGCCGGTATTTAGCCACTAGTTTAGCAGTACTTCCGCCACGTGTTAGCACCAAAATAAGACTAGCACGTGCCATGTTTGCGGTACGAACAGCGGATGATGCCAAGCTTTCGAGTGGGCTCATGGGTACAGGTGCATTTGCTGTTGTCAGTTTATAGGCAACTGAATAAGCAGTACTTTCAGCTTCCATGCATATCTTAGCCATGGTTTGAGCTGCGACTTCTGGGTATGCACCGGCTGCTGTTTCTCCATTGAGCATGAACAGTCGGTCCCATCAAGGACTGCATCCGAAACATCTGTGGCTTCGGCGCGAGTTGGTCTTGGGGACTTGATCATTGACTCAAGCATCTGTGTCGCAGTTACGACAGGTTTTCCTTTTGGGTTGCATTTGTAGGCCATGAGTTTTTGTGCTAAGAATATTTTCTTGGTCGGGATTTCCATACCAAGGTCCCCTCGAGCTACCATGAAGCCGTCTGGTATTGGCTAGTATTTCATCAAAATTGGAAACACCTTCTTTATTCTCAACCTACATAAAATCTTTTCTTAGGATTTAAATACAAGGAAGATATATACACATGTAACAATGGGTCGATGTAGATCATCTTTTATTAGAGTGGGTAAATGGGTATAAAAAAAAACATATCAAAATAGTACATGGGTCAGAAAAAATTACATGTAGTATACTTTGGGTCAATGTTGTTGATCCACATGTACTAAAAAAATTACTCGTTTTGACCCGTGACCTATTCCGCAATTTTTGCCTTCTTTAAAGAAAATACAGTTAAAGTCGTAAGCAGAAAAACAACACCTTTGAAATGAGAACAATGTTTTTAGCATGTTCTCCAAGCAGTTTCTGAACCTCAACCAAATCAGAACCTTTCCGGACAAAAGACAAAGCAATCATATTAATCTTGTTGGGAACACCCCATTTAAGGATATCAACAATGATTCCTGGAAGATTGACATTCTTCCGTTCACCAAGTGTCCAGATGTTTTCACATCGACAATGAACCAACCCTTTTTGATTGTCTTTCTGGTTTCACATCATGAGCTAATTAACTTTTTGTAGTTAATGCATATCATCTTCTTATCACCTTTGATGGAGTGGTCTGTTGAGATTGTGATCTCTTCACCTTGTGTTACCTTTACGGGCTTTCCATTTTATACAAATCAACACTAACAAGTGTATATACTTAATCTTGATCCTTAACTCAAATATCTCACACAATGACTTTACTGATGATGTACATATATTTTCACAATCATTTCAGTATCAATCTTGTTCACGTGTCTTTACAAACTGCAATGAGTTGTTATATGAAGTTTTAGCAACTTTTGTTAAAACTTGTATGAAGTTTTTAGTCCCACATGGGTTGAAGACCATAAGTGTTGCTTGGTTATATATTGCGGTGTAAATGGTTCATGCAACCTGATATTAGTACTATGTAGTCGCATGTCTGGATATATCGGTATCTATTGAGTTACCGGGAATATAACGACATTCGGCTAATGCGGTATCTATTGAGTTACCGGGAATATAACGACATTCGGCTAATGAATACAAGTTGTCAGGTTTTTTACTAATGAAAAATCTGAGATTGGTACTGGTGGTCTAAGATTATTAACGATATACACCGTGACAAGTGCCATCTTAAGAGAATTAAACCGACACTAGAGTAATTTATTTCACTAAAAAAATTTCTTTTTTACCGCTAAAAATATTACTGTCGATGTGCTTGTTTTATGAACTACATTAATTATCTCATAGCTTTAAAGGAAAAACAATGTATACAGCGAATAAAAGTAACTTGATCAGTGTGTTGCACCTTTTGAGTTTTGAACATCTTTGGTCCAAATTTTGTGTCAACATTTTTGTCCCACATTGGTTGAAGATAACTAATGTTGCTTGGTTATATGCTGTGGTTTAAATGATTTTTGCAAGTTGATATTAGTATATTGTGTAACCGCTTGGGAATATCAACAACAACAATACCCAATCCCGCTTGGGAATATAATGATTCTAAATATTGATTTAGCATCAAGATACTCGGGCGGCATATTTTAGTTTATTATGTTTTTTTAACAATAAATTTACAAATATCATTTAGTTTGATGTTTACTTTTACATTTCTAACAATTAAAATATTACTTGTTTTTATGATCATTTAGTTTGATGTTTCATGTTTACTTTTACATTTCTAACAATTAAAATATTACTTGTTTTTAACGCTATTACTTATTTTACTCCAAAAATTACTTTTCTACTCGCTAAAATATTATTCTTGATGTGGTTATTTTATGAACTACATCAGTTATTGCATAGCTTTAAAGGAAAAACATTGTATAGGACGAATAAAAATTATTTGATTAGAGTGTTGCGCCTATAGAGTTTTGAGCATCTTTCGTCCAAATATTTTGTTAATTTTTTGTCCCACATTGGTTAAAGGTAACAGATTTTGATTGTTTATATACTATGATGTAGATGCTTTGTGCAACTTGACATTAGTATTATGTAGCCGTTTATGGTTATACACCATGTAAATATGGATTTAGCATAGTGTATTTCAATCGACGGTTAATTCATACAAGTTGTCAACTCTTTTTTGGAAACCCGTTCATAACATGTATCATTGTTAACATCACACTATTTAATACTTCACATATAATTTCCTTTTCACAAATACTAGTGTTTGCTTTATGAACTACATTTGAGTTTGTTATCAATTTTCTCATGGGTAAAAAAAAAAAAAAAAAAAAAAAAGCTCTGTATAAAGGGAATAGAAATTATTTGATCAGAGTGTTGTGTCTTTTGAGTTTTGACCAAGTCCAAAACTTGTGTCAAGTTTTTTTCCCACATCGGTGGAACACAACATATTTCACTTGGTTATATACTGTAGTTAGATGGATCATGCAACTTGATATTAGTATTATGCAGCCATATTTGGTCATACCAGATGCTAAATATACATTTAGCCTCTGTGTATCACTAGAGCGGTTAAATCGTACAACTTATCAGCTTTTTTGTAACATGTATGTAATCAACATTTTTGTGAAAATGATATCTTTTATCAAATTTTGGACCACTAATGAAGCAATCAAATATTTCTCATGTAACGGTGTACATATATGCATGCTGTTAGCATGCCGACTATCTTGCAGGTCGCTAATATAGTGGACCCTCCACATAAAACCGGGACCAAACCTCGGAAAATGAAACTATGCCCGACTGGTGCCTCGTCGCTAGCTGTCCATTCAGGTTACATTTGTAGACCATGAGTTTTTGTGCTAAGAATATTTTCTCGGTCGGGATTTCCATACCAAGGTCCCCTCGAGCTACCATGAAGCCGTCAGTGTTGGCTGGTATTTCATCAAAATTGGAAACACCATCTTTATTCTCAACCTACATAAAATCTTTTTTTAGGATCTAAATACAAGGAAGATATATACACGTGTAACAATGGGTCGATTTAGATCGTCTTTTACTAGAGCAATGTTGTTGATCCACGTGTACTAAAAAATTGCTCGTTTTGACCCGCGACCTATTCCATGATTTTGGCCTTCTTTAAAACAAATACAGTTAAAGACGTAAGCAAGAAAAACAACACCTTTGAAATGAAAACAATGTTTTCAACACGTTCTCCAAGCAATTTCCGAATCTCAACAAGATCCGAACCTTTTCGGACAAAAGACAAAGCAATCATGTTAGTCTTGTTAGGAACACCCCATTTAAGGATATCTTCTTTGTCTTTCTCAGTCAAAGTCAGGAGATCAACAATGACTCCTGGAAGATTGACATTCTTCCGTTCACCAAGTGTCCAGATGTTTTCACATCAACAATGAACCAACCCCTTTTGATTGTCTTTCTGGTTTCACATCATGAGCTAATTAACTTTTTGTAGTTCATGCATATCATCTTCTTATCACCTTTGATGGAATGGTCTGTTGAGATTGTGATCTCTTCACCTTTATGGGCTTTCCATTTTATACAAATCAACACTTTTTGTGTTCCTCTTATAGTGTGTTTTACGCTAACAAGTTTATATACTTAACCTTGATCCTTAACTCAAATATCTCAAACAATGGCTTTACTGATGATGTACATATATTTTCACAATCGTTTCGGTATCAATCTTGTTCACGTGTCTTTACAAACAGCGTTGGAGTTGTTATATGAAGTTTTAGCAACTTTCACTAAAATTTGGATGAAGTTTTAGTCCCACATGGGTTGAAGACGATAAGTGTTGCTTGGTTATATATTGCGGTGTAAATGGTTCATGCAACCTGATATTAGTACTATGTAGTCGCATGTCTGGATATATCGGTATCTATTGAGTTACCGGAATATAACGACATTTGGCTAATGAATACAAGTTGTCAGGTTTTAATATAGTCATTACGATGTACACCGTGACAAGTGCCAGACTAGGAGAACCAAACCAACACTAGAATATTATTGTCGATGTGTTTGTTTGATGAACTACATTAATTATCTCATAGTTTTAAAGGAATAACAATGTATAAAGGAAATACAAGTTAGCTTTGTGCCTTTTGAGTTTTGAGCAAGTTATATATAGCGCGGGCGTGCCGTGGCGGCATGACTAGGCCTCTCACACCTTAGCAGTTGTGAGACTTTCTTTTCAGAACTCATATAAATGTGAGAACTTTTAGAACTCCCCTTAACCAGTCAAAATTTAGTAAATTAATTTATGTTAAATTTAGTATATGTAATTTTCATAAAATGATATCTCATACAAACGCAAATCTATAAGGAATTCAATGAAAGTCTTTGTATTTTAATCCATTAGATAACACCATGAACAATATATACTTGAGAGAATTTTACTATGTTTATTAAATTCATTTTACTCAAATCTATAATGAATTCAAGGAAAGTCTTTGTATTTCGATCCATTAAAATAAACTACGAATAATAATTTGAGAGAATTTTACTATTATTAAATGGTGCATAAGAGTTCTGTTGGTGCTCACACTTATATGGGTTCTGAAAAAAAAGTTCCCCTTTGCTGTTAACGCGAAGCTTTTACATTTTTAAGGTGTGACATAAAGCGGCACAAAAAATAAAAATATTTATATGTTTATATCATATTTCATATATCTTGAGTTTAAATAAAGCATTGTACAAAATGAATAAGATTAAGAAACTATTTTTACAGGTAATATTCTTTATTAAAAAAAATAAAAAAATAAAATAAAATAAAAAACTTTTATCGGAGTTGAATAAAAAAAACCCGTCACGTCTCCCGCCTTTTCCCGCTTCATCTCACGCCACGCCTAGAGTCGACGCCTTATTCTATTTCGTAATGTGAAGGTGACGTCTCACATAGTGTTATGGCGTGCCTTTTAAAACCACGGTTTTGAGCATCATTTGTCCAAAATTTGTGTCAATTTTTCGTCCCACATTGATGGAAGACAACAAATTTCACTTGGTTATATACTCTGGCGTCAATGGTTTATGCAACTTGATATTAGTATTATGTAGCCGTGTAGGGCTATAAAGGATGGTAAATATATATTTAGCATGCTTGTATGCCCTCATCGTATAATTCATACGAGTTGTCAAGTTTTTTGTAGCCCATAACATGTATCTAGTTAACTTTTTAATATATTATCAACTTTTTGTCACTTTGATGGATGTTGATTCCAGACTACTTTATACGTGAAAATGACATCTTTTATCAAAATTTGGACCACACATAACCTTGTTATAATATATGAGCTCAAGTTATCTTTGGTCGATAACACACTATGAAACAATCAAATGTTCCTTATATAACATAGCACAAGCATTTCATCACGTCATAATTGTCAACTTGTAATCATGTAATCATGTTGTTGCCTCTTGTAAGATGATCAAGCAATGTAATTTGTTACTACTACTTATGATTTCCAAATTCATAGCATAACATAAACTCCAACAAACTTAGTTAACAATATTTGACAAAGCAGTTGATTCTTAAAATAACTTGAAAACAATTTATTGTTAGAAAAGACAAGAACAACCATAGAACAAGGTTCATAGTATATTTGTCATTCGGTCATTGATCGATCACTTGTTCCTCGTACATATCATCTTCTATTCACTTGATGGAGTAATCTGTTGAGATTGTGAATTTCTAGACTCAAATATCTCAAACAATTACTTTATTGATGATGTACACATATATACTCTCACAATCGTTTCAATATCAATATTGTTCACGCGTCTTTGCAAACAACATTTGAGTTCGTTATAAATAATAGGTTCAAAAGAAGGTATCCACGCGTTAAAAGAAAACAAATTTATAAAGGTAAAATAGAAATTATTTAACTGCGTTTTTGAGCAACTTTTGTTAAAACTAGTATGAAGTTTTTTAGTCCCACATGGGTTGAAGACAATAAGTTTTGCTTGGTTATATATTGCGGTGCAAATGGTTCATGCAACCTGATATTCGTATTAAGTAGTCTAATGTTGTGTAATCTCGGTATCTGTCGAGTTACCGAGAATAAAACTACATTCGGCTAATGAATACAAGTTGTCAGATTTTTTAGTATAATATAACTCTTTAATTTTTTTTTGCGACTTTGGTGCTGGGATTGTTGATTTATAATAACCGGTTTTATGTAATATATGTTGTTGTGTAATGTTTACTTTCAAACCTAAAACCAATCAAAATGAAATTGAAAATCAAATAACAAAGCAATAACTACTTGTTACAATAAGTAGTTACGAAATCTCGCGTAGTATCAATTAACAGCTAGAGTGCAAATTGGCAATATTGTCTGAGCTTTGGTATATATTTTATTCCTTGGTACTCAATATCGGATCGTGCATCACTTCCAAGAGGATATCTTTTATTGAACTCATACGATGATTTCACATAGAACTCTCGGTTCTTATTCCTTGGTACTCATTGGCACTTGATAAGCACCCTTTGTTACTAATGAAAAACCTGAGATTGGTTCTGGTGGCCCATGATTAGTAACCATATAAACCGTGACAAGTGCCGGACTTAGGATAATAACGAACCCGAATATAACAATTAGTATAGAAGCCAGACAATCGTCACCGAAATCACCCATGATAATCCTATAGAAAAAAAAAAATGTCAATATGCATCTGAACATAAATATAATGTCGGGTGCAAGTATTCTAACCAATGTATTCACTATGTAACATGATTTGGCTATTAAGGGGGTATTTATTTCGGTTTATATAGCCGGATTACGGCTTATTTAATTTTGGGCTTATGTTTCATAACCTCACTTTTTGTGGCTTATTTTAAATCTTTTCAGCTTATATAAGTTTTTAATGTTATAATAAGCTGTAGAATAACAATGAGAGTGAAGCGACAACCTTGACAGTCACAATCTTGATAACAGATCGATCAAGTCCTGATACAATGCAAAGCCACAACCGCATCAGCTTGTTTACAAAGCTAATTATTTTGCATAAAGTTTTTACATCAGTACTCGTTATTGTAGTAGCCTCTTTTTATTTACATCACAAATATTTGTATTTGTAGTGTGTTGTTTTATGAACCACATTTGAGATCGTTATCGACTTTCTTCTCATAGCGAGAGAAAAACAATGTATAATGAGAAAATACAAATGATTTGATTACAGAATTGATCCTTTGAGCAACCTTTGTCAACAAAACTTGTATGAAGTTTTGTCCCACATTGGTTGAAGACAGGAAATATCACATGCTTATATTTGTGGTGTGAATGGCTCATGCATGCGTGATAGCATTCCGTAGCCAAATCATACATATTGTCAAATACTACCTCCGTCCCATAATTATAGTCCACTGTTGACTTTTTAAGTCTTCATTTGGCAACTTTGACCTTATATATTTTTATTTGTGTTATATAATACTTGATAAAAATTATACCAATGGAAAATACATTTAAAACTCAATTCATTCATATATTTTGCATCAAGTAATATATAACACAAATAAAAACATTTAAGGTCAAAGTTGAAAACTTAAGACTTAAAAAGTCAACAGTGGACTATAATTATGGGACGGAGGGAGTATTTTTTTGTAACAGCATAGCGCAAGCCATAAGCAATTCAACATATCATCACTCTCCGTACTTTTATTAGTACATTTTTTTTCTATACATTTTAGTCATGTATTCATGTTTTAGCCTCTTGTAATTAGACGATCAAGTATTGTTTACTACTTATTATTTCCAAATGAATTGTATAACTTAAACTCGAACAAACTTAGTAAACAACATATGACAAACCAAGTTGCAAACAATATAATTTGTTGTTCGAAAACCTAAGGACAAACATAAAATAAGGCTCAGAGGACCCAAAGTCAATCAAGTAAAGTCTTTCATCAAGAGATTCAGAACAAACAGGACCCAAAGTCAATCAAGTAAAGTCTTTCATCAAGCTACATCATCCATGAAAGTTCCAAATACAATTCAAAGTTCAAAGTACAAAGAAGCTGCAAGGAGATGTAGTTGTATTTATTCTTAGTAGTTAGCTTGTTACTAGACTAGTATTAGTTGGTACTCATAATGTAATTGCGTTCTTATATAGTTTGACTTTGACTTTTCTGTGTATAAATTAGGGGTGGCAATTCGGGTCGGGTTCGGGTTGTCAGGTTGGCGGGTCAGAAAACCCCAACCTGAACCTGGCCTATTTAAATCATCGGGTCAACTATGTCAACCCTAACCTGTTTACACGTAAACCGAACCTGACCCATTTAACCCGTATATATACTTAGGTTGACATGTTAAATAGGTTACATGGGTTGAATATGTTAAAAGGGTTTCGAGTTGACCAATTTAATCCGTTTTATATATAAAAGTTAGCACATTACACGAGTTAAATGGGTTAAACGGGTTAGTGGGTCGACCCGTTTAACCCATTTAACCCGTATAATTAAATATAAATATTTTTTAGTTAAGAAAAAAAACTTAAACGGGTTGGCGGGTTGACCCGTTTATTTTATTCTCAACCCGAACCTGACCTGTTTAATAAACGGGTTAAATATGTCGACCCAAACCTGACCCACAATCTATTTAGCTCAACCCGAACTTGTTAATTTTCGTGTCGGTTTCAGGTCGGGTTTCGTGTCGGGTCAGAAATTGCCACCCCTAGTATAAATACTTTCACTTTGTACCCATTTAAATTTTGAGTAAAGATCATTTGAGGACCAAACTTTTTTTACATACCAAGGGACTAATCTCCACCCTCCATCTTTATTTGATCTAATGGATGAGATTAATCCCAACAATTTAAAACTCACTTTCATCATTTTTTTTTCAAATATTAATATCTTTCAAACCGTTAATCGTTAAGCGAAAAAAAATATACCGTTACGACGAGCATTTAATTATCTTTCTATAGATAGGCTAATTGATATATTTTCGACAATTTTTTTTTTTTCGTTTTTTTCACGTTTTTTTTCGTGGCCGAAAAAATCATATATGATATTACATATCATATCATATATGATATTATACGTAATATCATATATGATATTACATATCATATATGTAATATCATATTATATGTAATATCATATATGATTTTTTTCGGCCACGAAAAAAAAACGTGAAAAAAACGATTTTTTTTTTCAAAAATATATCAAAGTGCCCGTCTATAGAAAAATAATTAAATGCCCGTTGCGATGGTGTAATTATTTTCGCTTAACGATTAACGGTTTACGAGATATTTAAATTATAAAAAATGAGTGAAATAATAAAATGCTTTTAATCTCAATCATTGATTTTCTTTTTAGATGGATGGTGGGGATGAGTCCCTTGGTATGTAAGAAATATTTGGTTTTTAGAATAACTCGACTCTTAAATTTTAGTGGAAAATAATAAATCTTGCCCACCCAAATCCATTTCTCAATAGTTACATCTAATCTATAACTGCCCTGTCGGTACGATTTCAAAGTCCTTCAATGAAGATTTCAACCCACAAGGGTTCGAATCTGGAGAAGGCAGGGTTTACTTCAATTTAAGTGTCGTGCCTTCGGGCGGCTTAAGTTGAAGGTTTTCCCCCCATCGGGTTTCAAATTGGACTTGGATTTCCCCAATGAAAGTCAATTTTCAAAAAAAAAAAAAAAAAAAAAATCTAATCTATAAACGAATTATATATCAAGGCATGCATAGGAATGGAAACACTTAGATAAGCTAGATCCGCCCCTGCCTCTATGAATAGATTTTTTTTTAAAGAAAACAAACTTACTGATGTATTTAAATCAAGGTTGCAAAAATCGTGAATCGGTAGCCGGGCGTTCGACCTTCCTTTAGCTTGTAATCGGTCTAGGCGGGATTAATCGGATTGGCATTTTCAACAAATTTTCTGTATTTTCGGCAAGTTTTAGGTATTTTCGGCACATTTTAGGTATTATTGGCAAGATTTTTCATAAAAAACATCTTGAAGTAGATATAAACAACAAATATAACTTATTAAACAATTTTACGATGAGTTTTGGGAATTTCTAGCAAGGTTTGAAGGTTTCGGAGAAGCTTGACCACCGTTGACCGTCATTAACTATCGTTGACCACGCTTGACCAAATTGTTTGACCGATTTAAACAAATCGGAAAGGTTGGTGGCCTTGTTACACCTAATGTGTGATTAATCGGCCTTGCAGGCCTTGTTTTGCAACACTGATTTAAACCCCGGTTTGGGTATGGGTATCGGGTGCATGTATTCGACTAGTTTTAGTTCGAACTCGCACCTAAACCCAAACATTGATATACTTATGAACCGTAATTGAGCTCATTATCATAGCTTTAGACGAAAACCAATGTATTAAAATAAGAGTATTTGATTAGACTCTCGTGTCTTCTGAGTTTGTACCATCTTTTGCCAAAATTTATTGTCCCACATTGGTTGAAGACTAATAAATTTTAGTTGGTTATATATTGTGGTGCAGATGGTGTTGGTTTTATAGACAAAATAATAATAGTCGTGTGTTAGGATCGAACTTGAGATCACGGGATTGCACACAATACGTATGAAGAGGAAATGTACTAATTATTTATAAAATGTTATAATTAATTATTAAACACAAAACAAATAAATAATAATTAGTATTATTGATTAATGACTAATTAATTATTAAACGAAGATTAGGAAACTAATTACTAGACAATACATGGAAACAAGAGAAGGTTCCGGAACTCCCCTAGGGGTTCCAAAACCGATCGGCCCAAGGGTGTAACCCACTCCCATTGTGCCTTGAGCTCCAAGTAATGTATAGTATATAAGCAAACCCAAGGTGTAGGTTTTTCTCATAACTTGTACACACACAACTTGGTGTTTTCTTCTCCCTTGTCTTTCTTGGTCGATCCAAAACCGAACACCCCTAAGGGTTTCGTTTTTCTTGTGTTTCCAAAAGGTTTTGTGTTTATTACTTGCATAAACTTTTCCTTGAATTAGTACGTGTGTACAAGAACGTGAATCAAACACATTATTGTTTGATTCTTGGATTGAATTACAAAAAGGTAAGGGGTAATTCATATAATCCTTATAAACCCTAATTAGGGTTCATTGGTTCCGGAAGATTGCATTGATTCTTGTTCGGGCTAGAATCACTACGGTATGTTTACTATTTAAATTAATGATTAATTAATTACATGTTATTCGATCTATTATAATTGCTTCCGCTTATGCTCACTTTGATGTTCATGGTTTATTAATATGATTGTCATGATATAATAATTCCAACAGATGGTTCGTATAACTTGATACTAGTTATATATGTAGTCTAAGAGGGTAACGATAGCTCCTAGTATACAAGATATAGGATCTATTATAACCCATCTTCGACTGAGTAAGACCAGTTGTCGGTTTTTTCAATTGAACGCTATATAAACCAAAACAAAATCACCTTTTAAACTATGGTTCAAGACTAGCTTTTTACTGAAAATGACATCTTATATCAAATTTTGGACCACTGATGATGCCACATATCATAATTCTGTATGCTTGCATTATAATTTTCGACACGGTACGTACATTTCAATCATGTAAGCCATTTATTTAACATTAAGTTTTTACATAATTATTCGTAGTTGTAGTAGCCACTTTTTAGTTACTTCACAAATATTAGTGTCTTTAGTGTGTTGTTTTATGAACCACATTTGAGATCATTATGGATTCTCATAGCGAGAGAAAAACAATGTATAATGAGAAAATAGAAATGATTTGATTAGAGTGTTGTGTTCTTACCTTTGTCAAAACTTGTATGAAGTTTTGTCCCACATTGGTTGAAGACTAGAAATAAATCTTTGCTTATATTTGTGATGTAAATGGTTCATGCAACTTGATATTAGTATTATGTAGCAATGGCTTTCTTATTTTGATGCTAATTGCGAAAGAATTAAAATCAGAATTGACATGCCGTTGCTAAATCATACGAATTGTCAAATTTTTTTTGTGAAAATAACATTCAAATATCATAATTACTTATGTAACAGTGTACATATATCAGCAGTTACTACACAATTGTGTATAGCATAGCACAAGCCAAAAGCAATTCAACATATCATAATTCTGTCTCTTTTATTAGTATATTTTTTTCTATACATGCATTTTAGTCATGTATTCATGTTTTTGCCTCTTGTAAGATGATCAATGTTGTTACTACTTATTTTTTTATTATTTTTTTTTTTTTGAAAGGTATTGCATAACTACTTGATCAATGTTGTTACTACTTATTATTTCCAAATGTATTGCATAACTAAACTCGAAAAAACTTAGTAAACAACATATGACAAACCAAGTTGATTCTTGAAACAAGTTGCAAACAATTTATTGTTCGAAAACATAAGGGCAACCATAAAATAAGGCTCAGGTGAAATTTATCAATCGAGCATCGTCGACCGATCACTTGACTGTCACAATCTTGATAGCAGATGTAGTCCCGATACGATGCAAAGCTACAACTGCATCACCCTCCTTACAACGTTACAAAGCTGTTTAGTTTCCGTGTGTTGCAGGCCAAAATCAAATGCTTCGTTAGTCGACTCGGTGCTTGAACCTTTAGTGGACCGTGCACACAAAACCAGGACCAAACCTCGGAAGATCAAACTATGTCTAGCTGGTGCCTCGTCGTTGGCTGTCCACTCAACTGAATCACTCTTAGCTTCTGGAACGACAACAGACAAAACTGGGACCCGTGGCCGGTACTTAGCCACCTGTTGAGCAGTACTTCCGCCACGTGTTAGCACCAAAATAAGACTAGCACGTGATGTGCTAACTGTACGAACAGCAGACGATGCTAAGATTTTAAGTGGGCTCATGGTTACAGGTGCATTTGCTGTTATCATTTTATAAGCAACTGAGTAATCAATAGTGCTTTCGGCTTCCATGCACATCTTAGCCATGGTTTGAACCGCGACTTCTGGGTATGCACCAGCTGCTGTTTTTCCACTGAGCATGAAACAGTCGGTCCCGGTCCCATCAAGGACTGCATTTGCAGCATCTGTGGCTTCGACGCAGTGGCGTAGCTTTTAAGGGGCCGGGGGGCGCCCAACCCCCCGAAATTTTTTTTGCGATATAGGGGGTATATAGTTTTCGTGTAGAAAAATTTCGGTATATTCGGTTTCGACCCCCCGAAAATTTTGGTATACCTCAAATATAGCCTTAGGAAAAAAAAAATTTAGATCCCGACCCCCCACTTGAAAATTCCAAGCTTCGCCACTGCTTCGACGCGAGTTGGTCTTGGGGACTTAATCATTGACTCAAGCATATGTGTTGCGGTCACGATGGGGTTTCCGTTTAGATTACATTTGTTGACCATGGCCTTCTGAGCTAAAAATATTTTCTCGATCAGGATTTCCATGCGAAGGTCGCCTCGAGCAACTATGAACCCGTCAGTATTGGCTAGTATTTCATGAAAATTGGAAACACCTTCTTAACACCTTCATATAGCACTAGTGAGTACTCGTGTAGTCGTGTTCAACTTTTATGAAAAACTCGTATATGTATTGTTCTCCGTTCCTATGTACATATATTCTCACAATCGTTTACGTATCATTCTTGTCCACATGTCATTACGATCAGCATTTCAGTTTGTTATAAATCATAGGTTTAATAAGAAGGGATCCATTAAAAGACAAACAATGTATATAAGACTGCGTTTTTGAGCAACTTTTGTTAAAACTTGTATGAAATTTTTAGTCCCATATGCGTTGAAGACAATAAGAGCAAGGGGTATCACGACGAAATCCTTCGCCGAATCAAATGTGGCATGGCATTTTGCCGATACAAAAGCCATTACCAATTCAGTATTTGAACCAAACAATAACCCGATACAAATATCAATACCATTACCGATACAAACAAAACTATTAAACCATCCAAACCGAAGCATACTATAAAAACCAAAGTTAGTTCAGAAATTCAAACCAATAACGAGAACCAATTCAGTACCAAACAAAAGTTGTGAAACCTTAATCACCAATAACCAATAACCAAGATAGCCTACCATGTTTCTTCCTCAACAGTAACAAACCGCAACGAACAAACGATTTTTTTTTCCTCGAGCGGAGAACCTAACCAATGAACTTTTTTTCTTTCTTCCTATTCATCTTAGACCTAGCTTTTGATACCATGTAGAAATCAAAGAGGGAATGCTGAAAAACTATATTATCAGATTCAACTATAACTAAAATATTACAATGATTAAATTGAAAAGACAATGACAAAACCCTAACTATCAAACGGGTCAAAACAAGTGGGCAGGGCCTATAGGCCTTATTCACTAACAGTATGTTCAGGGGTGGAGCTATGTCTTGGTCACCTGTGGCACGTGTGCCACACGTGGACTGGTCATGTGAAGTGTAATTTTTTCGGTTAACTTTGGTGATAAGCACATATATCGGCCTTGGTACTTGCGGCGAGGGCGATGGTCAACGGCCAGAGAATCAACATTTTAGGTGCGTAAAATATTACGAGTTTTTCTTTCATTTTCCTTTTGGTTGATTTTGTAAGCTTTAGTTATAGTAGTTTAAAGTTTGATAGAAAGGGCTGGATAATTTGGGATGATGGCGATGATGCGAGGAAAGGGATAAAGATAGAGGCTCATATTAAAAGGTTCAAAAGGGTTGTGAAAAAATTTCAAAAAGGTTTAGAGTAAAGGGAGTCATAACTCAAGTTAAAAAATAACACCGCGCCACGTCAGCGCCACATCATCTCAGCACCAAATAACATAACACTCAAAAACATCTGGAAATCATAACACCAAAAAAGCACATGAAAAAAACAAACAAATGAAAACAGCGTTGGGTAACTTGGAACAAAACAAATGGGGGAGTGATAACTTGGAACCAAGTTATGTTATAACTTGAGTTGCCACACCAACGTACGTTAAAACGCAAAGGCAACGCGAAGGGCAAGGAAATGGTGTTAACGTGCATAACTTGAGTTGTTTGCTGCCACATAGGATAACGCAGCCTTCTAGCGTTACCACTCCCTCTTATCTTAGGGGAGTTCGTAGCTTTATTTCATAGTTTTATGAAGCATGTTCCATTTTTTTTTTTCAAAAGATGAACATGTATTATTACTCACAATCAAATAATACAAAGTAACATAGAGTATACACATGCATATACTTCAACAAGTTAAAAATAAACATTATACTATCCTTATATTACTATATATACATTATGAATATTTGATTCCAGTGATATCCTATGTAGTCTCATGTGCATATGTGAGCTTTGTCTTTATATCTTTGATATTTCAATAAATTCAGTTGCCTTTCATAATAATAATAATAATAATAATAATAATAATAATAATAATAATAATAATAATAATGTCTAGTTTTGATTTTTTCATATATCTCATTTTCAAGTTTTACATTTGTGTTGTATAGTAGCTGTGAAAAATCATATTAATAAAAGTATATTTAAAACTCAATACAATCCAATCATAAAGTATTACATTATACAAAAATAAATAGTTGAGATCAAAGTTTAAAAAAAATAGACTTTAAATAATTAAAACTGAACATTATTTAGGAAAAGAGGGAGTATACACTATTTATTTAAGGCTTAATGATCCTTGCTGTTTTTACAGCAGGGTACTTATTTGCTGTGTGCATTATAGCCGAGGGTATATTATGTACAATTTAAAATCTTGAAGGGTTAAAAATGTAAAGATTGAAAAAAATATGCAGTGATGACCACCCCTTTATTTAAATACTACGTAGTATAACACTTTTAATCCTCCTACTTGGAAATTATTAGGTCGAGACAATGTCGATAATGGCAGAAAAGGACGATATTTTATCTTCAAGTAAGTGATGTTGAAATTAATTGTTTTTTAATCTGTTGGATGCATGGCCTATTAATTTTAAATTATGCAGGAGTTATTGCTAAACATTGGTTTATAGAGGAGAAGATCGAATCGGCATTTTTGGATGTTTGTTGGTCTAAAATTAATGATGGAGGGTTTATTCAGTTTTGGGCGCCTGTAAAGTTTCGCGGGAGGCAACTACTTTCGACTTTCAATCAACCTTTTGAATCCGGCTCTCTTACCCTCAATACAGGCTGTTTTGTGTAAGGTATGCTTATACTCCCGTCCCTTATTAAATGTCCAGTTTTGACTTTTCAAGTCTTTTTTCTTTAACTTTGATCTTAAATATTTTTGTTTGTATTATATGATACTTGATAAAAATTATGTCAATGAAAAGTACATTTAAAACTCAATTCATTCATATATTTTGCATCATGTATTATATATCATATATAAAAATATTTATGGTCAAAGTTGATAAAACAAGACTTTGAAAATTCAAAGTGGACATTTAATATGGGACGGAGGTAGTACTATTTATGATTGTGATATGGAAGAAATTAAAGGAGAAGAAGACCCTGTAATCATAATTGGTGGTCCAGTTTCTACTGCATTCCTGAACCAGGTGCCCCAGGTGGTTCTGGACCTTAGGAGGATGATCATGCTAAATATCCATTGGTGCCTTATGCTTTAGAATGTGATTTCACATCTTCTTTTATCCGGCCTGCCTGTTTTTTTATCCTTGCGAGAAAACAACAAGGTGTGTTGGTGTTGTTGAGTGTTTTATGACCAATTGACCATGGGGTCTGATCCTGCTCTTTTTTTCAATCAGCTGATCAACGCACTCTGGGTATGTGTTTCTCTTATTGGTTTCAACTTGTTATTTCTTTTCGTTTTATATTTCACCTTGGGGTTTTGTTATTCAATAAGAGCTCTGAAAACTTCCATCTTGATGATAATGACATTTTATATAATTGCTCCTGCAGAGAGTCGGCCTGACTACGCTTCATGTACAAGAATGCCAAACTTACAAGGTAAAAGGTTTCTAAAAAAAGCTCATTTATTGGGTTGTTCCAAGTATTTGATTTCGTTAATGAAAAAAAGACCTCAAAATTTTACTTGCGTAAATTCTTTACTCTCATGAAACAGACTACGCCCAGCCTCAAATGTGCTAGAGATGAAGTTGAAGATGCTTTAGAAATTGTCTGTGGGACACCAAAACCAAACAAATGTTTGCCAAGTTTCACATTTGCGTCTGGTGCAAAACTTGGGGATGGATTAGGTGTCATAGGTATTAACGACTCTAAGGGAAGTATAATCAGATGTTCTAATAATTTTCATGGAAATAAATTATCACCATCGCATAAAACATATAAAAAAAAGGAAGGGATCCGTCGTCTCTCTAGAGGTTCAAAGGAAGACAACTCCAATCCCATTACCTCGAAAGGACATCAAACAACAATTTGGAACAACCTGGAAAAAACCTTCAAAGAACCACTATGGTACAAATCATAAATTTTCTGTTTCTATTTTAATTTTTTAACTTGGCTTTCGTTGTATTGTTTAACAAGTACATAGTTCTAGGAATTTCAGGATGGCAAGGTAGAAACTTTCCGAAGAGAAAGTTTAGTGACTCGTGTATCCAAACTACTGACTCAACAGAAACAGATTCCTGTACCAGTAACAGCGACAGCGCAGAGTCTCCGTACAGAGAAACTGCTATGTTTAAAGTAGAGTATGGAGACGATGTGATTGCATTTCACCTCCCGATTTCATCATTAACAATTCTGGATGGGAAGAAACAAATCGATGAGTGCTTTGAGGTTAATGGAAGTAACAGAATTGTGCACTTGGATGATAATGAACGGTACATAATGGACGATGATGACGACTTGAGAATTTGCCTTATGTTAAGAAAAGTAAATCGCACTCATATTCGATTGAAAGTGCTACCAAAATCGAGCACTTGGTATGTGAACATTACACGATAGTATATAGAGTTAACTTGAATGTTTTTTTTGAACAGCACATCAATTAAAAACTAGCAAGGCGCTAGGAAGGAATTACAATAAGTTCATACAAGAGGATATAGGATCAACAGTCCACTCTATCCAATTAGGCACAAGATTCCTACTTCTATGACAAATCCAAGAATGCGAATAAACCATGATTTCATCCATGAGAGTATCCTTCCTTGGTGGTTTTAAATCAAAACAAACTCGATTCCTATATTTCCAAAGAACCCAAAAAGCTGTTTGCAAAACCACATCAAAGCACAACTTTGCACAGTTGTTAAGACTCGTCGAGTCCGCCCAAGAGGATAGGTCGAGAAGGGTTTTGGGATAGTTCACCATACCCCACCAACGCGATATGCGGTTCCAAATATCACCGGCTATCAGGCAATCAACAAAGATGTGTTGGCTTGTTTCAAGGTCCTCATTGCATAAGGGACATCTAGTGGTGTGTAGATCAATCCCACGATGGTCTAGGTTGCAACAGGTAGGTAACCGGTTCAAACGAAGACGCCAAGATAGGATATTAACCTTGATCGGGAGATATCTATTCCAACGAATTTTATCCTCCTGGAAGGGCAGCAGGTTACCTTCAATCATCTTCCTCATTGACGACACAGTGTAGGTGTTGTTAGAATTTAGGGAGCAGACCCATGAGTCTTCTACATCACATGGGTCAAAGTCACGCAAAAGATAAAGTAGTCCATCTAGCTGATTTTTTTCATGCCCATCACGTAAACCTCTTCTCCAATCCCAAATTCTAGATTTCGACCCATATAACATGTTACATCGATCCACTACTTTGCATTCTTTGAACTGTTCTAATGCGTACAGTCTTGGGAAAATGTTTTTAAGACATTGTTCCCCCAACCATGCGTCATTCCAAAAGGAAAATAAAGAACCATTACCCACTTTTCTGGTAAACACGGATTGAAGATTGATATCCGCATGCACCAGATGTTTGTTCAAGTTCATTATTTTATTCCATGGACTTAATGACATGCTAGATGAAGTTGAGCCAAGTGAATCAAAACCAGTAACACCACCATTCAGGCCATGGATTGATGTGATTATAAGCTTCCAAAGTGAGTTGTTCTCTGTATGAAAACGCCACCACCACTTTACCAAACTTGAATGTTAACATGAACTTGGTTATGTTAGGCCTTTTATACTATAATCAACAATGTATTTTGAGGGTGGAATTGTTTTCCTGACGGAGAGCGAGAGACAGAGATAAGACACACAGACACATATTGCTTTATTATTTCTTGACTTCACACATAAAACTTACATGCCAACACTTATTTATAATACACCAATTACTTCTGGAAGAACCTAAAAGCATAATTGACACAACCTAACTGATATAAAACTACTAAATAAAACTGCAAAGTAAAATTCAAACATAGTCTTCATGTTCCAGCTTCCATCTTCACTTATGACTTGAGTTTATCATCAACAAAACCTAGGTAGCTTGTCACACACACTATTAAGCCTAGTTCCTTGAAGAGCAGGGTCCGGACGTTGAGCTAGGTGCACCTCGAGGGTTATCACTCTTAAGCATTTCCAAAAGCCGCTGAGCCATAATAGCAAATTTCCTCTTATTATCCTCAGTAACACTCGCAAGTTGAGCAATCTGCAAAATGCCCTTGTGTTTCTCCGGTTCCTCAGACCTAAGCGCCTCGGCCAATATATAAACCAGCTTTGGACATGACTTAGTTTGTAAATCACACATAAACTCCTGGTCAAACACCCTTCCATACCTCCACATCCACCTCCTATAATTCTCATCATTCCCATCCAAAAACCCGAAAACACGAACCAAACACTCCACTTGATTCTCCATCTCCTTGGACTTAAAAACATCCACAATCAACTTCATACTACAATTCAATGCCTCGCTTAACTGCATAAGAATACTCACAATATGCATACCACTATACGAAAGACAATCATCGTATAAAAACTTCTTCAAACTCAAAAAACTTGCATCCGAGTTACTCATATACAAAAACCGATACAATGTCACTTTCGCTGTAATCACTATATCCAACCGATACTTGAGATGCTGAATCGCAGCCTCAGTAGGAAGAGGAACCCTCACATTAACCGTCTCACCATAAAACCTAGAAAAACCGTTTATAATACTGGACCAAGACCTCACATAATACGCCACAGGTTTAGTAAACAAACGAAAAAACGAAGCAGCAATGTACGAGTACATTGCTGCCTCTCGTGTCACATCACGACTGGGTCTAATCATCTCATAATGTCCACATACACTAGTTCCCATATCGTCAAACTCATTATACGGCTTATCCTCATTCGTTTCAAGCGTTTCGTTAGAATGAAAAATGTAGTTCCTAAAATTAGTCCCTGGTGATTTAAGATGATAAGCTAAAAGAAATATTGACGCGATGCCTTGCCCGCTAAACCCGGAGGATAAAACTGACCTACCGAGTTTGAAATGAAAGACTTGGGAAGGCTCAAGTATTTTCTTGGAATTGAAGTCCTAAGATCCAAACGTGGAATATTTATTTGTCAAAAAAAAAATATATTCTTGATTTATTAGCAGAAACTGGAATGCTTGATTGTAAACCAGCCGACACCCCAATAGTTGTAAATCATCGGTTACACATAGATGAAGGAGCAAAATTGGCCAATAAAGAACGGTATCAACGAATGGTGGGAAAATTAATATATCTTTCTCATACTCGTCCAGATATAGCATATGCTGTAGGAGTAGTTAGCCAATTTATGCATCAACCTCAAGTAAGTCACATGAAGGCAGTATGGAGGATTGTGAGGTATCTCAAGGGTACAGTTGGGCATGGCATCTTGTTTAAAACATACAAGCATTTGGAGATTCAGGGATGTACAGATGCTGACTGGGCAGGAAGTAAAGATAACCGGAGATCAACATCAGGATACTTCATTATGGTAGCCGGAAACCTTGTCACTTGGAGAAGCAAGAAACAAAAGGTGGTTTCTCTTTCAAGTGCCGAAGCTGAATTTCGAGGGATTGCTCGAGGTGTGGCGGAAATTTTATGGATAAAAAAACTTCTAACGGAGATTGGTTTTCCCCCTAATAAGACCATTAAACTTATGTGTGATAATAAAGCAGCGATTCAAATTTCAGAGAACCCTGTGCAACATGATCGAACAAAACATGTTGAAGTGGATAGACACTTTATCAAAGAGAAAATAGAGGCAGGCATAATTGAACTTCCATTTGTTTCATCCGAAGACCAACTAGCAGATATTTTAACAAAGGCAGTCAACGGGAGAATTTTCAACAAGTGTTTAGACAAGTTGAGTTTTGGGAATCCCACTACTCCACTTGAGGGGAGTGTTAGAAGATTTCAGAAAGAGTAATTTGAGGGATCAGTGTTTATCATTCACATCATCTCCAAAAATAGTTCCTCAATCACAGCTCAATTACAGCCCACGATTGTTTATTCTTTCCATATTTAGTTTTGTGAAATTAGTATTTATAGATTATTCTCCCTCAATGTAAAATCATCATAAAAGTACAATCAATAAATAAAATAACTTTTTTGGTGATTCAAACTCATTTGAAAACAGTTATAACGAATACTAGCGCAAAGTGACGGTGTATAGCGGTAAATAATTATACTCACGAAATCGTGATTTTGGTTCGACCCTTGATGCAAAGCATGTGTTTTTTGAAAAAGAAATCATTTTTTTTTTTCATTTTTTTTACAACAAATTACTAAAACCCACACCACATATCTCACAAATTTTATCTCACAAATTTTATCTCACATCTCTCTAATGAGACTCAAACCCATAACCTTTAGGTTGACAGGTCATTCACATACCGGCCCAAGAGGCCTTTAGTAGTCACTTTTACGAATACTATCGTGTAATGTTTACTTTTAGATTTCAACAATTTGTTTTTTTAATGCTATAGTAAAATCAACACTAGAGTAATTTATTTTACTCAAAAAATGTCCTTTTTACTCGCTAAAAATATTACTGTCGATATGTTTGTCTTATGAACTACATTAAAAATCGCATAGCTTTAAAGAAAAAACAATGTATAGAGCGAATAAAAATTATTTGAGCATCTTTCCCCAAAATTTGTGTCAAGTTTTTTGTCCCACATTAGTTGAAGATAACAAATTTTGATTCGTTATATACTGTAGTGTAGATGGTTTATGCAACTTGATATTAGTATTATGTAGCCGTCTATGATCGTACTTAATGGTAAACGTGGGTTTAGCATTCTGTATCTCGTCTGTGGTTAATACATACAAGTTGTCAAGTCTTTTTTGTAACCCGCTGATAATACGCATGTAGTTAACTTTCTGTCACTTTGATGGTTGTTGATTCAAGTCTACTCTATGTGTGAAAATGACATCTTTTATCAAAATCTGGACCACTCGTAACCTTGTTAAATTTTTGTCACTTTGATGGTTGTTTATCTTTAGTCGATACCACACTCTGAAACAATCAAATGTTCCTTATGTAACATTGTGCGTCTATAACATAGCATTTCAACGTGTCATAATTGTATACTTGTATACTTGTTATTTGTTACATGTAGATAGTCACCTCTACTTGTTTATTCGATTGGGACAAAACTTTGAGTGTGCACTCAGATTGAGGAAGTGAAGCGTTTGAGATATAAACTAATGAAGTCTACACATTTCTTGTAATTTCACTCTTTTGTCAGCACAGTGCAAACCTAATAGATGATGCATATAGCATTCTTAAGAGGTAGCAATCTCGACCCGTTTACATATGAATGGGTCGATTCAGGTGAGATTTTATATCTTAGAAGATAAAGGGTAAAACGGGCCGAAAGTTTCCAAAAAGATGCATTTAAAGTAAAAGGTATCAATCTCTACCTTTCTGCCCTCGCAGATGTATCAATGCTCACTTGCAGATTATTATACCAAAAATCAAGCTCAAATCAATAAGATTATCACTTCTGAACGAAACATCTAGTTCTTAAAGTCAATTATATATGTGTTCGACATGAACAAGTTAATACTCCCTTAACGATGCTCAGCATAGCCAACAATTTTCATATCATGAAGATACTGCAAAACCTTAGTCCGGCTAACTTTATAAGACACATGATATATAAAAGTCAAACGGATGAAAATTTCAGATAAGAATTCATAATAGGTAACATCAGCGGTCATGCAAAAGAGATAAACAATTAAAAGAGGACCATTACGACTAACTAGCTACACCCTAAATCACAACACTCGATCAACTTGAATGTTAACATGAACTTGGTTATGTTAGGCCTTTTATACAATAATCAATAATGTATTTTGAGGGTGGAATTGTTTTCGTGAGGGAGAGCGAGAGACAGAGATAAGACACACAAACACACTGCTTTATTATTTCTTGACTTCACACATAAAACTTACATGCCAACACTTATTTATAATACACCAATTACTTCTGGAAGAACCTAAAAGCATAATTGACACAACATAACTGATATAAAACTAACTGCCAATTCAAATTCAAACATAGTCTTCATGTTCCAGCTTCCATCTTCACTTATGACTTGAGTTTATCATCAACAAAACCTAGGTAGCTTGTCACACACACTATTAAGCCTAGTTCCTTGAAGAGCAGGGTCCGGACGTTGAGCTAGGTGCACCTCGAGGGTTATCACTCTTAAGCCTTTCCAAAAGCCGCTGAGCCATAATAGCAAATTTCCTCTTATTATCCTCAGTAACACTCGCAAGTTGAGCAATCTGCAAAATGCCCTTGTGTTTCTCTGGTTCCTCAGACCTAAGCGCCTCGGCCAATATATAAACCAGCTTTGGACGTGACTTAGTTTGTAAATCACACATAAACGCCTGATCAAACACCCTCCCATACCTCCACATCCGCCTCCTATAATTCTCATCATTCCCATCCAAAAACCCGAAAACTCGAACCAAACACTCCACTTGATTCTCCATCTCCTTGGACTTAAAAGCATCCACGATCAACTTCATACTACAATTCAATGCCTCGCTTAACTGCATGACAATACTCACAATATGCATACCACTATACGAAAGACAATCATCGTATAAAAAACTCTTCAAACTCAAAAAACTTGCGTCCGAGTTACTCATATACAAAAACCGATACAATGTCACTTTCGCTGTCTCCACATCCAACCGATACTTGAAACGCTGAATCGCAGCCTCAGTAGGAAGAGGAACACTCACATTAACCGTCTCACCATAAAACCTGGAAAAACCATTTATAATACTAGACCAAGACCTCACATAATACGCCACAGGTTTAGTAAACAAACGAAAAAACGAAGCAGCAATGTACGAGTACATTGCTGCCTCTCGTGTCACATCACGACTGGGTCTAATCATTTCATAATCTCCACATACACTAGTTACCATATCGTCAAACTCATTATACGGCTTATCCTCATTCGTTTCAAGCGTTTCGTTAGAATGAAAAACATAGTTCCGAAAATTAGTCCCTGGTGATTTAAGATGATAAGCTAAAAGAAATATTGACGCGATGCCTTGCCCGCTAAACCCGGAGGATAAAACTGACCTGCCGAGTGACGCGATTTGTTCGTCTGTGTTACGAGTTAGTTTTATCGCGGGTTTTCCGAGCCATTCGGTGTCTTTGAAGTCGTATTTGATTGGTGGAAGAAAGAGTCTGGGGATGTCGTCTAGATCTTTGTATTTGTCTCGTATTTTGATTTTTTTGTCTGTGTTGGTGCTTGATTGATGCTGATCCATTACCAACTTGGCAACTTGGCACTGGTTGTAAACATGAGAGGTCCCTTATTATATAAAGCAAAAGGCACAAATTCACTGAGGAGGCTTAAAAAGACACTCAAATCTACATAAACAATTATTTAGAGTGTCTTTATCAATAATCTAATATTTTATTAAAATATTATTTTATTTTTCTTCCAATTATACAATCAATTTACATTTTTTTTTTTTTTTTTTTTTTTTTTTTTTTTTTACAATTTATCAACAATCCAACATAATGTATAATATTATTTTTTTTATATTTAATTTAATAGTGGGGGAGGAAAAATAGGAAAGGATAGAAAAAATATTTCAAGCATAATAGCGTCATTACCCTCAAAATAGTGACGAATGGTTGATTACCTAGTATTGGGTAATGACCTATTGCATTATAACAAAACAAGCATCACTTATCATTATCTTCGTCATTCCTTACCACCTAATACATTTAACCAAACATACCCTTAGTTTATGGTATTCTGCTTCGTATTTTTTGTATTAATACTTTTGACATATCAAACTGTATAATTTTTGTTACGTTTTTTTTATTTCATAGTTTTGTAATAAAAATAAAATAGATAAAAAAACAAAAAAAACAAAAAACAAACAAAAAGTTTTAGGTGATGAGCGAATCCTATATTAATGTTGTGTAAACTCACCATCAAGCATATTAAAGTGTTTTCATGGAAAACTGAAAAAGTGTTTTCTTTATTAAAGCGTCAAAGACTCAAAGTGAAAAAGTGTTTTCTTTAATTAAGTGGAAATGGAACGTCAAAGACTTAAAGTGAAAAAGTGTTTCGTTAATTGAAGTGTTTTTTTATGTTCAATAATAATAATAATAATATTAATAATAATAATAAAAATAATAATCATAATAATAAAGAGATTGATATTGGGCTTTGTGGGGAAAGAGACAAACCTTTACGTCCAGCTGATATGTTACTTTACTCGTGGGATGGTGGGTTTGATGTATGTGTTGATCTGACAGGGTCTTCACCCTTGACACAATCCGGTATGGTTGATTTTGTGCCGGGTCGTGCGGTTATTGAAGCCGCACAACGTAAACATATCAAGTATGAGGCTAAATATGCGGATATTGGATATGAGTTTCTCCCTTTTTCATTCTCTTCTTTTGGAGAACTTGAGAATGCTGCTCATATTTTTATTAGGGTTGGTTTCGCTATTGCTAGATGTGTGAAGGCCCAGTTAGTATCTCGGCTCCCCACTAATTTCTTGTAAATCCTATAAGTTTTTAATAATAGTGATGTTTATAATAATAATAATAATAATAATAATAATAATAATAATAATAATAATAATAATAATAATAATAATAGAGATTACATAGAAAATAGATCCAGAAATAGTTCTACCCATGAATTACTCATACAAATAAGAAAAACGTGAATCATCTAACAACTCTATCACTTTCTTTAGCTTCTCACTTCCACGCTTCAACGTCCCGAACAGTTTTACTAAGAAGGGCAATCGCCAGTACTTCCTGGTTGTAGGGGCGGTGGCCTTGAAAATGAAACCGTAGAAAGCCAAAGAGAGAGGAACGAGAGGAAATGAGAAGGAGAGAGAGAGAGAGAGAGAGAGAGAGAGAGAGAGAGAGAGAGAGAGAGAGAGAGAGATTGCAAGCCATAAAGAGGAAAGGAGAGAAAAGAGAGGGAAGAAAACTTGAATCATCTAACAACTCTATAATTTTTTCTAGCTTCTCGCTACCGCGCTTCGACGTCCCAAACAATTCCACTAAGAAGGGCAATTGACAATATTTCCTTGTTGTAGGGGCGGTGGTCTTGAAAGTAAAACCATAGAAAGCCAAAGAGAAGGGAACAAGAGGAAAGGAGAGGGAAAGAGAGAGAGATAGATCGCAAGCCATAAAGAGGTAAGGAGTGGAAAGAGAGGGAGGAGGAGGCAGGCTGAGTTATCCGGACAAAGGAAGAGGTGGTGGCTGAATAAGATCTGGGATTAGGGTTAGAGGCGGCGGCTGAATAAGATCTAGGGTTAGGGTTTTCTTTATTTAAAGTGTTTGCTTTATTTGAGTGGAAATTAGAGTTTATATTAAATTTCCATACGTATGACGCCGTTTTAACGGCTGTTTTCCCGCCAAAAAAAAGCCCAGAATGGTTGGCCCATATGCGTGGTATGTTTCGGCCTGTTGCTTTTGCCCAATGGCCCATTTGTGCTAGAGTATATTTGTGTATACAGGTTGCTGATTATACAGGATATGCACCTTTAAATAAACAAATACAAATGTGTAAATGCAAAATAGAAACATATAATTTACATATTACAAATACACAAAGTATGGTCTTATGAAACGTGTCAATCATCAAGGGCCTTATCCTTGAGGTTTTCACCAAACCTTGAGACTTTGTGGAGGATTTTCTTGCACAAGTACATGTAGTGAGTAAGGTGCACGTGTGGTTTGACTCCAAGCAGTATTAGAACCTTCCATTCCATCCTGCAAAAACAGAAAATCTTGACAGTAAAGGAAAAAAAATTGCAGCAGAGAAAAATCATACCAAAAAGTGCATCCAAAGATAAGGCAATGACACTTTCAAGAGGTTTGTGTGAGGTTTTTTTTTTTTGTGCACTTATGCATAGCCAGATGATCCTTTGCTATGTTGTTGTTGCTGTTGTTGTTGTTGTTGTTTTTTTTTTTTTTTTTTTTTTTTTTTTTTTTTTTTTTTTTTTTTTTTTGCATGTGGTTTTAAGAATGGTTGAATGTGTATGTGTTTGCTTTATGTATGATGCAAATAGATCTGCTATTTTATGATATATATGTGATTTGCTGCTGCTTTTTTGTACCTTACATGTTTGTCAAAATCACTACCATAACATCTATAGAGTATGAAGACTAAAAAAAGGCCGTTCGTAGGGTTATCTCTGTGCTTCCTTTAGAACCTATGGAAGTTAGTAGTTTTGATCAGGAAGCAGAGTCTCATGCCCTGCATTTACAGCCAGAGACCATTGTAAGTGATCTAGGTAGTGCTGATCCCCTTTTAAACTCTGTTAGTCAGAGCCCATGTATGCCTAGACTTACTACCAGTGATCTTTGCACTGCTACTAATTATAGAGAAAAAACAAGCACAAAAGGTGCAAGAGAAGATGGTACCTTTAGTATAAATTATGAATGCTGCTACCCAAGTCCTATGTTTGTGGATCAGTCTTCTCAGAGTAGTCCACATACCCGTGATGTGTGCATCGGTGCAGCTGTACAAAGAACAGGTGTGTAGCGTGTTGGTTATGCTTTGATGCCTGTGTTGTGTTCATTATGTTTTGAAAACTCGCTGTTTTTTAAAAGCTTAATATGATTGTGTTTTAGATGGGTGCAATGTGCAAGGAAGCCAGGAAAGAAGCTTTTCTAGCCTACATGGTTCTAGAACTTCTGTAGATAAAGGAAAACGGAAAGTGTCTGACTTTTCTAATGAAGATGAATTTTGTTCTAGGAGGTCTCACCTTGCAAGACTTTCAGAGGCTAGCGAGGCACAATTGCAATGTAATTTGCATTTTATTTACATGTTTTGTTTGGTGTCCTAAATCTTGGGCTGTGGGGTAATAGCATGAAGTTTATATTTATTGCAGGTAATGAAGACATTTTTCTTATAAATAATACTGGAAGCAAAGTTATACCCGAACATCTTGCGGATGGTTCGACAACGTCCAGTCTTGCCCCTTCGTCTCATGAAACCTCTCAAAACTTTGGTACACGAACAGACCACTGCAATGTGAACCTGCCAAGGAATGATCGTCAGAGGCGTTCTCAAGGTTTGATTGCTTTGAGATAAAAAAAATATAGAGATATGGTGTTTTAAATGAATTTGCATTTGCTTACAGTATTATCTTTTATCTCTTGCAGTTAGGATGCGTCATTCATTAGAGAGAACCCAGGTCCCGCCTCATGTGTGTAGCAGAAATCGAAGGTCTAGGCAAGGTGTGCTGCTGCGTTGCTTTGACCTATTTTACATGCACAATATGATTAGCCATTGTTCTATTTACCAGGGGACTGCTAAAAGTTCTGTTTCCTATGTCTAATGTAGGCCCTCCCGATACATATGTGCCTATGGGTAGGTGTGATCAGGCCTGCCATCATTGCAATGCAAAGTTTTGGTATGATGAAAGGATTGTTGTGGGTAATAGCAGGCGTGTGGATTACCATAAATGTTGCAGTGCTGGGAAAGTTAGGTTGCATGATCAGGGTGAATACCCACAGTATATAAAAGACCTTTTCACTAATCGGCATTTTTTGGAGAATATTCGTGCTTACAATCAAATGTTTCACTACAAGAAAAGTGGCTTTTTAGTACCCCCATAAGCGTCCTAAAATGGTACTTTTTAGGACCTTTCATTTAATAGGACCAAGGATGAAAGCGTTTCATGTAAGGCGGTTGTAATAGGTCCAAAGCGTCCTAATATCTAAATACCCTTATGAAACCAATTTTATGGTCGTATTATATGTCTATGAACAACCCAAATAGCGTCCTAATAAAACCATATTAGGACACTTTTACATTGTTTTCACATGTGATTACCTACTTTTAATCTTTTGAGACACATTAAAACGTCCTTAAAAGTATTGTTAGGACGCTTATATGTAACATCATAGCTATTTTAGCAACCAAGAAAAGGGTCCTAAAAACATATTAGGACACTTTTACAATGTCCTAATATCTCAAATACGATTATGAAACCAAATTTATGGTCGCATAATATGTATATGAACAACCAAATAACGTCCTAATAACAACATATTAGGACACTTTTACAATGTTGTAAAACGTGGTTACCTAATTTTAATCTTTTGATACATATACAAACGTACTTAAAAGATAATTGTTAGGACGCTTATCATATAACATTGTAGCTACTTTAGCACCAAGAAAAGGGTTCTAATATCTCAAAGAAGATTATGAAACCAAATTCAAATATATATCAAAACAAATTCAAATATATATCAACACAAATTCAAATACAATAAAATTGGAATGTATATAACTGAACCAAATATAAAATTGTAATGTCGTATTTGATAGCATTAGCCCTATTTTAATTGAGAATAAACATGTCTAAGGATCCATGCACTCTTCTACTTAATACCACTTCTGTTGCTGAAGCCTTTATTAACTATTAGCACAAAATCTGCATGCACCTAACAAACCACGACTCGTTGGGAAAAACTGCAAGACTGCAAAATAAAGAGGCCGGTTAGTTGATGACTGACTTTGATTACTAATAGGATAAAAAATGACAACCAACTCTGATGCAAGTATGCAACATATGTTCTAATCATCAAAACATACCTTCAAAAATAAAAGAAGGCTACAAATCATTAGACCAGTCCTTGCTTTACCAGCTTTGCAATGAACAACCACGACATTAAGAATATCCTCCTTTAACCATTCGTAAGCACTTTGACAAAATGATGGTATTAGATGAATAGGGGCAATTGTGGTCATTGAATGGGAAACATGAAACCTGCAGTCATATAAAGATGGAAAAACCTGCAAGATCAGTTTCTGCTTTAGTGTGACAAGACTATATTTATCATTCAACTATAGGTTAAATGATTAAGATTTAAGGCATAGTGTTAATTCAACTATAGTCATATATTTGGTCTCAGTTATTACAAACCATCTAATAACAACATGTGTGAGAGAGTAGCATACCTTTCCTGCAAAGAGTGAAGCGTCATAAAGTCTTTCTGAACAAAGATTATAGACTTTGTATCTATCCTGTGGAGGGAAAATAGATATCAATTTCCATTGACAAAAGCAGATTGATTTATTGAGGTTACAGGATGTGATATAGAAGATTGTAGTTAAAAGTATATAATTATCATTTGCTAGCAAGTTCCAGCTTAAAGATAGGTGACCAGCAGTTAATGTTCTTGAGGATAATAAATTCAGCAGGATAATAATCTTTATTTTTTCTCAATGCTCGATACAGTAGGCAAATACTTTTCATCATGGTAATTAGGAAAATAATGTTTCTCTAGGTTTGTCTTCATTACATTCACACAGGCTTTGTAATGTCGTAGATTTGACTCATATGAATAGGGTTACCTTATGATTTGTTTCGAAAAATTTGATCACTTCTTCCATATGATTTCGATAGAATCCCTGCATTTTAGCTTAAGACATTAATGAGAAAGAGAATGAAGTAACTAAACTCAATTGTGTATTTTAGTTGAATCTGGTAATCTTTTACCTCAAAATATCCAAAAATTCCAGAACTCAGATCACCAGCAGGAAATCCCATTGCAATTATGTTATCATTGATATACGTCAAATCCAAGTCAAATCCTCCCTCCTGAATGCATGAGCAACATCAGAATTCTCAGCGTTGAACTGAATCAATAACATTTTTGTTGAAAAAGGTGTCTCAGTTTGACCAGGGAAGAATAACATGAAAAAAAAAGGAAAAGTACAGAGGATAGCCTAACATTTATGGTTGCATTTGTTGATAACTTGATATCATAGACAGTAAAATTGCAATTTATTTTGTTTTATGCGAAAACTGCAGAGTTTCTACAACATTGGCATAAATTAATAAAAAAAACAAATATCTAAGTGAGGCCGACATTGGAAACAATTTTCACAGGTCCTTCTAATCATCAACTTCTGCCGTTTATTTGTTTACTGTGCTTTCTTAACAGCGCAACTGACACCTACTTATTCTGTACTTATGATGGCACTTCTTATTTTGACTAACTAACTATTTTCTGTGTGTTAAAACGAAGGGTGACATGAAGAAGCTCTCATAAAAATATAACTATGACCAATTAAGATTCGGGTCAACACAACTACTACATAGAAGATACATATTTCAACGTAGTTAAAGTTGAAGAACCTGGTATCTCCGCTTGTTTTGCGAAACCATATGGCGTGCCTTAACTTGTACAGCCTTCACCGCACCCAAAGACGTGTCAACTAAACCTTTTCCAACAGACTGAAGAACGGCCGATGTAGAGCCTGAAGTTACGCCGCCAGTATTAGGGGTGTGCATCGGGCCGAAACCCGACCCGTCCCGACCCGTCCCGACAAAGCCCGAATCCCGACAAACATGAAAATCCTAACCGAATCCCGACCCGAGTCAAGCCCGAATCGTCCCGAATCCCGTCCCGAGTCCCGAAACACTACCGATTTGTATGTTTTTTCTTTGTAATCCCGACTTCGTCCCGACTCCCGACCCGACCCGAATCCCGATAAGCTGAAAAACCCAAACCGAGTCCCGACCCGATTATGGTCGGTTCGGGATTCGGGACGATTCGGGATGTCGGGATCGGGACGGTTTTCGGGTGTCGGTCGGGTTTTGCTCAGCCCTAGCCAGTATTGTCATTTGCTCCAGACGTTCTTTGACCCAAATTTAAACCAAATCCAGTCGCAATTCGTGCAAAGCCCTACCTTCCAGTACTCCCAGTCTGTATATTGTTTGGTGTTGGTGTTGCAGTTTTGGGTAAATTTGGGACTTCATTTGAAGATGATACATTAGGTGTAGGTTCCGCAGAAGATGAGTCAACTGCAGAAGTATTAACCTGCTCGGTGACGGTGGATGTAGAATTATTAGCATCATTAACTTCAGTGGTAGGTTGAGATGACGAGTCAGCTGTAGAACTATTCATTAGCTCAGTGGCGGTGGATGTAGAAGTCTTAACATCAGTAACTTCAGGTGGAGGTTGAGCCGACGAGTCAGATTCTGAAGCCATTCTACACATGAAAAAACTCCACAAATGATTCATGGTTTCCAGTTAATACAAAATTAACGAAAATAGATACTTCCCTCAGTTCAATATCAGTTGCATATTTCCAAATTTAAATTTGCGATATATTCACTTAACCTCAACGCTATGTTTTCCCATCCATATGATACGTCTTGTCCATTACGGTGTAGTTATAATTGCCATTGTAGCACGTGTGTGGCCCGGCCCATAATGGACTGCAGAGCTTGGGATTGGCTTAGACACTCTAGAATACTAAATATCTATAAAAGCTAAAATGTAACGATTCATAGGTTTGGAGGGGGTATATCATAAGTCATAACAGAACAGACAGTAGCATCTTCAGAAACTATACTCAACGAATAATAAATACATGAACAAACATATTAATTATTTGAAGAAAACGCAGTGTAATTGATCACACAACAGTAAAAAATGCATATAGACATATTTTCAATGTCACGAAAAGAATTATAGCATTTTACGCATGAAAAGACCAGTCGAAAATAAATATATCTGTCTATATGAAAATTGGACAATGCCTCCAACCACATAACAAACTCGCACGTTAACAATACATATCGACTAAGTAAATACTAGAATAATACAACAGCCCTAAAATCAGTAAATAAAGGCACAAATATCTCGAAAGACGTAACAAAATGATAGACATTGAGTAATGAAGTAGATAACACAAGCAATGGATCAGTAATAGTGAAGTGCATTAGTACATTGATCTCTGTATATAAACTGAAAATAAGCAGATCAAATCAGACAACGAAAATGATAATTTAAAACAAAATGAGAATATAGAAATGCGATCTGACTATGATTTGATGACTTACGTAGATCCGAATAGTCGTCGGTATCAGTTCCGACGGACGAAATGTGATAGCGGTGATGGATCGGTTTTTCCCGTTTTAGGATTCAAATGACCCATTACCCGCCTAGCAAAACCTTCTCATCATGCCAATCTAATTGGATTAGTTTGGTACCTCCTAATTGGATTAGTTTGTTAAAGGCTTGGTAGCGTGATGAAGGCGGCCTGTGACGGTAATGGTGTGCGATGGTGAGCGATGGTGGGTGATGGTGAGCGATGGTGGGTGATGGTGCTAGTGTGTGACATAGCGATGGTTAAGTGAGGGTAGTAAGCGACAGTAGAGGGTTAGGGTTTGTGAAATGGAAAGGGGGAAAAAGTTGTGTGTTTTGTCAAGATAATGAAAATTAGAGTGGGAAATAACCCGCTCAAAAGTTTTCTCAAAAGTTTTGAGTATTTTGATTTCAATTTCAAGAACCGCCTTTGTTAAAGTTTTCTCAAATGTCCTATTATGGTGTACGATAATAAAACCATTGTACATAAGCGTCTTATAAAAGTTAACGTTATAATACCCACGTGTCAAAGGTCCTATTAAATTTTGCTATAATAAAACTTTTTCTGAATAAGCGTTTTAACTAACTGATGTCTTATGACTCAAAACTCAAGTGTCCTATTATGGTGTATTATAATACAACCATAATGAATAAACGTCCTATAAAGGAAATTTATTAGAATCCATATTTTAAGTGTCCTATTAAGTTATATGATAATAGGACCCCAAATCATCGACCATCCTATTATATAACTTTTTAGGACATCGCCTAAGTAGCAAATATTTAAAAAGGACCCTAAACGCTCATATGTCCTATTAAACAGTTTTTTAGGACTCCATTATCATACCGTCCCACACAAAGGGTCCTAAAAAGCCACTTTTCTTGTAGTGTTTGCAATGACATCGTTGGGTGCAGAAGTGGACAACTCTATAAACATGGGTGGTGGTCCTTATATGTTTAAGATTTCCGGCCAGCTTTACCATCGAATAGGTTCTCTTTGTCCACAGCCTAATACACGGCCACAATTTTTGCAGCTGTATATCTACGACACACAAAATGAGGTTGCAAATCGTTTAGAACACTTTCAAAGAAATGGCCAAAGCATACGTCCAGATATTGTGGAACATTTGATTGAGCTGCTAGACGAGCACAATCAGTTAGTGCAGTTGTTTAGAACTGCCGGG
The DNA here is from genome assembly GCA_030686995.1 of Artemisia argyi. Classification (NCBI taxonomy): domain Eukaryota; kingdom Viridiplantae; phylum Streptophyta; class Magnoliopsida; order Asterales; family Asteraceae; genus Artemisia; species Artemisia argyi. Next base: position 20,997,545 of record CM060692.1, read on the forward strand.
GATAAAATGGCAGAGGCCGATATTCCAGAATTCAGTGTCCGTTTATTTGGTTATGTCGGCTCAAGGCAGCATGAGCTGCCTACAGGCGACTCTATTGGTGCAATTGTTTTTGAAGGTGGGCCAGATGTGGAGACTAAAGTTGATGTGGTTGTGGAACAACACGATCACCAATTACAATATGTGAGCAAGTTAAACGCATCTTATATGTCAATGCAATTCCCATTGGTATTTTTCTTTGGTGAAGATGTGTACCATTTGGGTCGCGTGTTATTGAGCAGGCATACATCTTTTGACCCTCCCAAGAAAATGTCAATGAAAATGTACTATGCGTACGAGCTACACGACCGTTTCAATGAATATCGACTTCTCCCAAGGAGTAGCAGGCTTTTCCAACAGTATGTTGTCACAGCTTACTGTAGCATAGAACAATCACGGATTGACTTTATAAGAGAGCATCAAGATGATATTCGGAATGACTATATGGCAGGCCTACACGATGCTATCTCACGCGGTGATCAAGACGGTTCAGATGTCGGTTCAAGGACAATTTTGCCTTCATCCTTTACAGGAGGCCCACGCTATATGTATAGCTGTTATTTGGACGCTTTGGCCATATGTCGGGTGCATGGGAACCCGTCATTCTTTATCACGTTTACGTGCAATGTTAACTGGCCTAAGATCCAAGAATATATGGAGGACTTTCCGCATGTTGCAGTTGCTGATAGGCCTGATGTTGTAGACCGTGTCTTTGAAAGAAAGATACATAGTTTAGTTACTTTCTTACGAGATTCAAAGCCTTTTGGTGCTGTCGAAGCAGGTACTGTTTAAATTTTCTATGTGTCTATTGTCTATTAAATTGCTATACGTACAAGGCGCCTAAATAACTATTGTCTTATTACAGTATTATACACGGTCGAGTTCCAGAAAAGAGGCCTACCGCATTGTCATTTGCTTCTGTGGATCAAAGAAAGACACCGTGTGCAGGCACACATAGATGTGGATAAGTATGTTTCTGTAGAGCTTCCAGACCCAACGATCGATCCTGAGGGTTACAGAGTTATCACAAAGTTTATGATGCACGGGCCGTATGGGTTGGTCAATACAGCAGCACCATGTATGCGCGACAGTGATGTATGCACTAAGAAGTTTCCTAAGGCTTTTTGTCCAGAGACATTTATCGATGACAAAGGATATGTGCATTACCGTAGGATGGATTCAGGTATAACAACAATGAGGCAAAATGTCAGCCTTGATAATGGGTGTGTTGTTCCACATAACCGGTCCCTGTGCATGTGGTTTTATGCACATATCAATGTTGAGTACTGTGAGTGGTCAATGCTTATAAAATACCTCTTTAAGTATATTTCAAAAGGGACCGACCGAATAGTAACTCATATTACAAGAACACTTGGAAGTGCAGGACCAAGTGCAAGCCGTCGTTTATTGCACGTTGATGAAATCAAGAATTTCCAGGATGCTAGATTCATAGGACCGCACGAAGCATGCTGGAGGATTTTGGGATTCAGCATACATAGCAGAGATCCACCGGTTCAAATACTTGCAGTTCACCTTGAAAATATGCAGCGGGTGAATTTTAGGAGGCAGCAGTGATTACAGGCAGTTGTGGATAGCTAGCACAACAAAAGAACGACGCTTACTGAATGGTTTAGGTACAACCTTTGCAATACAGATGGTCGACATTTAACATACCTAAACTTTCCAAGGGAATATGTATGGCACAAGGATGGAAGGTACTGGCAGCGTCGGCGGCGTGCAATCACACCATCGATTGGCCGTTTGACGTATGTACATCCTAACTCTGGAGATGCATTCTACCTACGGTTGTTGCTCTGTCATCAGAAAGGATCAATGTCCTTTCAACATATCCGTACAGTTGATGAAGTTCTTTATCCTACAAATAGAGCCGCGTGTGAAGCCATGGGGCTGTTCGGTGTTGATCAAGAATAGAACATCGCTTTACAAGAAGCTTCTTTCTCAGCAACCCCAGCTTATTTGAGAAACCCTTTTTGTCAGCTCCTTATCTTTTGTGAGGTTTCTGACCCAGTTACATTGCTACAATCTCACTCAAGTTCCATGTCAGAAGACGTTCCCCAAATACTTTCCGAAGCTTTGCATATACGAGATTTTCATGTCAGTCCTGAAGACTTACAAGATGGTCTTATGTATGAGCTGCAAGCAATCCTTACTTCCTATGGAAAATCAGTCAGAGATTTTGGGTTTAATCTACCTCCACCTCACTTACTGCTAATCTTAAATAACAGGGCACTCATGGAAGAAACGTCTTATAATCGTGAATTGTTAAGGAATGAGAGTGAGCGATTAGTTGGCCATCTAAATGTTGAGCAACGAATAATCTTTGAACGAGTCACGCATGCAGTGAATGGTCGTTGGCAGAAGCTCATATTTGTGTATGGCCATGGAGGTACAGGCAAGACCTTCGTTTGGAGGACTATAATTTCTACACTTAGATCGGAAGGAAAGATTGTCTTAGCGGTGGCTTCTTCGAGTGTTGCTGCCTTATTGCTCCCATAAGGACAGACGGCTCATTCAAGATTCACGATACCGCTTGATTTAACTGATGAATCAATGTGTAGTATAAAAAAAACACAAGTGGGAGAGTTGCTTAGGCAGACTGATCTTATCATATGGGACGAAGCCCCTATAAACGATCGAAGATGTTTTGAAACGCTTGACCGTACATTGAGAGATATAATGGATAGCCTGACAAGTGTGTTTGGAGGAAAAATGGTTGTTTTGGGCGGTGACTTTTGGCAAACACTACCCGTCAAGAAGAAAGCAACGAATGACCAGATTATTTCTTCGTGCAACAGAAAACTTCCCTGCAGTTTACAGCAGGGATAATTTTCCCAAAAGAATAATGTACATCATCATGTAGCAATAATTAAAGGAGTCATAAAAGAATAATTGTGATTTCCCGGTTACATGTTTGAGAATTCATATGTAATAATAATGAGTACATATGAAAAAAAAAAAAAAAAAAAAAAGAAAAGAAAAAAGGTTTTGAGTTAAGTTATGCGTCATTGGTTGTAAAGAGATGTTCCAAACAGTTGGTTTTAAAAAAAGATGACATCATTTCTTGTTTTGATAATACAAGTGTTTTAGTAACATTTTTGAATTTTATATAAGAATACTTAAGGTTTGACAATTGGTAACTTAAAACATGTGTTTTACGAAATCAATCCCTCGTATTACTATATAAATATACATTACATAACGTTTCATTCAAACCGAACTATGATTTGTACAAACCGAACTATGATTGGTACTGAATCGGTATACTTCATGAACAACATTTGTGTACATTTCATTCCTAGTCGATTAAAAATTTGTTGAAATATGATTCAACGTGTAAATCAAATTATAGACCTCCAATAAACAATTAGTGATTATAGATAAACTTGACACATTTACACCTTTTAACTCTAAGTCTCGTTAGAAACATGTGAGATAGGTGATGTATATTGGATTCAAAAGAGAAGAGAGGAAAAAAAAAATCAAGAATGCACTCAACAGTTATATGTAAACTTTATAGTTTTAGATATTACAATCAACTATAGGTAAACATAATATAATTCAACCCTATAAGTTAATAAGCTGATAATTTTTACCTTTTAACAATACCAAATTACCAATATACACAAACATTAGAAGCAATGTATCGAGAGCAGTTCATAGGGCACCACACCATGTTTAATATATATAGTACCTATAACAATGGTTTGCCCGATTAACATCTACCTACTACCAGATTTATGCTTATATAACAAATGTCTAGCATTATTTGCTCGCCTAATTTTATTATCTAACAATATGCCCAAACAATCCAAATAAAAAGATGGTACACCAATTTATATTAGCAATAACAACGCGTCACCCTTGGCCCCTCGTACCACATTTGCATAATAATTTCATGAATAACTTTTGTTACCTATACGAACCCCAAATAAAGATTATACACCAGTTTATACTTTTATATTAGCAACAACAACCCCAAATAAAGATTATACACCAGTTTATATTAGCAATAACACCGTATCACCCCCTCATGCCACACTTGCATAAACATTACAGTAACTTCTGCTGAATTAGTTAAAAAAAAGTTTTCTATCACATATGAGTAGAACAAAACTATATGAGCAATGAATAAAGTTATGTAAGTTTCCACTCAAAGGGGATGGTTGTTGGAAAAGCTAAAGAGGCTATGTATCTTTCATCAGTCCCTCTTACAGTGCGTCTAACGCTAACACATTTATATACTTTAATCTTGATCCTTAACTCAAATATCTCACACAACGACTTTATCAATGATGCACATATATTCTCACAATCGCTTCAATATCATTCTTGTGTTCACGTGTCTTTACGAACAGAATTTTAGTTTTTTTGTAAATCTTAGGTTTAATGAAAAGGGGTCCATTGAAAGACAAACAATGTATAAAATAGAAAATAGAAATAATTTGACTGCGTTTTTGAGCATCATATCTTTTGTTAAAACTTGTATGAAGTTTTTTATCCCACATGGGTTGAAGACAATAAGTGTTGCTTGGTTATATATTGCGGTGTAAATGATTCATGCAATCTGATATTAGTGCTTTGTAGTCGTATCTACTATCTAGTTCATTTTCACGGTGTGTTACCGTGGACTAAAACCAGATTCGGCTAATCAATACTAGTTGTCAGCTTTTTGAGTATACTCATTACGGGTCACATAATTCTTTTATCTTTGGTTAATTACTTGAAAATGTATCATATTTGTCAGTTTTTGTTATTGTGTACTTATTTTTTTTAATTGTGTGTACTAAACTTTCAAATTTCGATTATTGTGTGTATTTTGTGACTAGTCATCCATGTAAAATGACCTTTTCACCTTTTGAAATTTGAGAAAAATAAGGGTAAAATGATCACAAAATACACACAATAATCAAAATTTAAAAGTTCAGTACACATAATAACAAAAAGTGCCAAGTATGATATATTTTCAAGCAATTAACCCTTTATCTTTTTGTGACTTTGGTGATTGTTATGTTTACGTTCAAACTTAAACCAATCAAAATGAAATTGAAAAAAGATAATATTCATAACATAACTAAACATTAACAAAGCAATAAATATTATAATCACAAGTATTCTGGATTACTAGGAAAACTTGGGCATATTCCAATCTCTTGATGATGTATTCCTAAACTCTTACGCTTGTTGCAATATGTAGTTACGAATTCTCGGCGTAGCATCAACTAACTGCTTGAGTTCATATTGGCAATATTGTCTGAGCTATTCTGTGACAATAGTATTCTCAATATCGGCTCGTGCATCACTTCCGGCCAAGTGGATATTTATTATTGAATTCATACGATGATTTCACATAAAACTCGATTCCATGTTCCTTGGTACTCATTGGCACTTGATAAGCATCATTTGTTACTAATGAAAAACCTAAGATTGGTACAGATGGGCCAAGATTATTAACGATATACACCGTGACAAGTGCCATCTTAGGAGAATTAAACCGGCACTAGAGTAATTCATTTCACTAAAAAAAATTATTTTTTACCGCAAAAAATATTACTGTCGATGTGCTTGTTTTATGAACTACATTAATTATCTCCTGGTTTCAAAGGAGAAACAATGTATAAATCAAATAAAAATTATTTGATTAACTCGATTAGAGTGTTGCGCCTTTTGAGTCTTGAATATCTTTCTCAAAAATTTGTCGAAGTTTTTGTCCCATTTGGTTGAAGGTAATAAACTTTGATTGGTTATATACTGTGGTGTAGATGGTTTATACAACTTGACATTAGTATTATGTAGCCGTTTGGGATTATAGAGGATGGTACATATAGCGGAGGTGATTCGCACACCAAAGTTTTTGATTATTTCACCACATTTTGTGCATAGATGTACCTTTCTTTAACATCCCTGCGTCTAATTCATACAAGTTGTCAAGTCCATTTTTTAACCCTTTTTGTCAATTTGACGGTTGTTGATTCAAGACTACTTTATTTGTGAAACTGACATCTGTATCCAAACTTTTTGACCAAAACCGAACCGGTGTTTTGTCAATGGTCAAGAACCAGTTTGGTCGGTTTGGAATTAGAATGGGGAAAACCCAGACCAGTCCAAACTGGTTTGGTCGGGTTCTAACAGGTTCAGTTTGGAAAAACCGGTTATTTATTTTTTTCTTGTATTTGTTGGGATGCGAGTCAAGTTTTTTATTTATTTATTTATTTATTTATTTTTTTTCCGCGTTTTGTACACAATAACTCACTAAACTTCAACTTTTATTTAATAAACTCATAATACATCAAACATAAAGTACATGAAACACAAAGCTAATACATTTGAGCGATTTATTCATCAGAATCGGAAAGTTTAATTGAGAGCTTCATCAAGAGTGACATCTTCTTCTTCGGTCTCGGAGGACCTAGCCTCGCTAGCAGCTTCATCAAGAACGATTTCTTGATCAGAAAATTCGATTGCATAACTCTTTTCTACCTCGACATTGTGTAATTGTTCGACCTCTAGTCCGCCTTCAAGACTTGAAGTGTTTTTCATACGTTCGGCCACGTCTAAGTGATCCTTCAAGCAAATACACATCTCCAAAGATGCCGGTGTGACTCTTGTTCTTCGTATCGATAATACACTTCCACTAGTAGAAAAAGCAGATTTTGAAGCAATCGTAGAAGCTTGTACGCTTAGTAAATCCCGGGCCATTGCAGCTAGAACAGGAAATTGAGATTCCCTTCCATTACACCAAGCCAAAATATCGAAAAATTAGAATTCTTCGGGTCCTATAGTGTTTATCCAATCAGTTCCAATATATCTCTCAAATTCGTTAGTCGATGATTGGTCACTCCTATCCTCATTTGTGCCTTGTTGTCTCAAACAATAAAATAAGTCTATTTGTGGATCCATGGTAGTATTTGTAGAAAACGATGTAGAAGCAAAACTCGTTGAAACATTTGTTGCACCATATTTATTATAATAAATCTGTGAAACATTTGTTGCAAAGAATTTTTGCATTTGTTGCAAAGAAAATGTTTTTTTGAAGGAAATCCAAATCTATAGTAATCTTTTCGATAAGTAGTTCCACCCCGCTAATGTTAAAGCATGGGTTCAATGTGGCGCAACAAGTAATTACCGCTGGAATTTCTTGGAAACGTTTTCTAAGTTTTTCTTTCATGGGTTCTACCATAGTTTCAAATAGTGGACCATCAAATTCGTATTGGCCTAATTTTGAACACATCAAAAAATTTTGGTTAAGTACCAAATGACTCGTGAGATAATAACACCCGATAATAAAGTTGTTGCGTTTATAAAAACTTCAAGTAATTGGGTTATTTTTTGAATAATAATCCAATTTTCTACCGAAAACGGCGCAATCGATTTCGTTTTGAAAATTTTGTCATGAAAAACTTGTAAAGTATTTTTGTGGCGTAAACCACATATAAACGTTGTATAAGTCAAATTCCATCTTGTATGAACGTCCCAATTAAGGGTTAAAATAATGTTACCCGTCTCCTTACACAATCTCAACTAATGTTAACATGTAGCTTTAGCCGAACAAAATTTGTCTTGTAACATTTTTAAAAGCGTTTTTTATCATACTTACTTCGGGTGTCGCTAGTTCGTCTTGCACAACCAAGTTTATGATGTGTGCAACACATCGACTGTGATAAAAAAAATGTCGTTCGAAGGTTGTTGGAATTTAGTATTTGTTTTTTGGCAACATTTGTATTATTACTCGCATTATCAAATGAGATTGTATATATATATATATATATATATATATATATATATATATATATATATATATATATATATATATATATATATATATATTAAGTTACACTCTTTTACTACATCTTGTGACATACGGAATAAATTAAAACTGTGTGAGTATATTCAACGTTTTCAAAAGTAATCATGCGCTTCATCATTTTCCAAGTTACAGGATCAAACCAATGCGCAGTAACACAAAGGTACGAACCGGGCAAACCATGAGGAGCCGACCAAACATCGATTGTTGAGTTTACACTTGTATTTAAAATTTCAAAACATTTTAGCGGTTTGATTTTAGCCTTTTTCCAAGCATTTATTCAATCACGTCAACGAGTAGCACGACTTACTTGAGTATATCGCGGTTGAAGCGTGTTTTGTATTACCCTAGTTAATCGCGGGTTGTAGAAAGTGGTTGAACGGCAAACCTTCTTGAATTACAAAGTTTGTAAATTGTTGTCGACATCGATCCGCCTCGTATGCAAAAATACCCCCCTCTTGTGACATATATGCTTGACTCTTATTCGGAACGGGTTTGAGTGCTTCGTAATTAGTATCGTTATGAAGATGTTTACAAAAGTATAGTGAAAGCTGTTAAAAATAGGCTCATGAGCGTGACAGTTAAAGAAAGTATGGCAGTAAGAAGAATGGAAAAAGTATGGGGCATAACTTGCAAAAGAGCAATGTCTTAATAGTGATGTTACATGATACAGGGTATTGGGCTAGTGATGTTCAGTGATTGTATTTTGAGGCCTCAGATTCTTAAAGGGTGTTTGGCATTAAGGTTTCTTATATATGCATAATCTTACAGCTTGCATTTCTGTCTTGGAATTGTAAACTGTTTCTTATTGCAGACCATAACAGAACATTGTCTTAGTACTTGGAGTTATAATGGTAAGGCTGTACTCATTTGGATCCTCATTCTCTTCCACAATTTGGCCTAGGGAGGAAATTGTGTAGGATTTTATGGATCAAATGAGAGGCTTAATTCATATGAGTGTACCATAATATAAGACAATGTTTTGTGAAGGGTATATGGTTTGGGTGGGTAGTGTATGATGGGTGAAATAGCAAGGAGTGAAAAATGAACCTGCTTGGTCCACCCAATACACTGCCAAAGGAGGTAATGGTTGGTCTTACCTCAAGGTATGTGTTTCCAAGGAACTGAAACCTTTTTTAAGAGAAGGAAATGAAGGTTTCTTGGAAAAGCTCTTGATTGAAAGGGTTATGGGTGCCTAGTGATGCCTTTTGTCTCCATTCTTTGATTACTGTGGATGTGGGTTGAGTGATCATGGAGTGGAGATGAAAGGAAATGTAGCTAGATGGTATTTTGGTGCATAAAGGTAAATGATGAAAATTGGAATGGTATAGCAGGATGAATACTTTGTTTCTTCCATCAAAACAGAGTGTAGTTTGCTATAGAGATTCTTGTTTTCTGATATAGGTTGAATAGTTTGGTCTTGTTCTTTGTATTGAGCATCTGATATTGGGCATGTCCTTATCAGTTATTCTTATGATGTACAATTTTGGCAGTGATTAATATAAATTTTACCTTTAAATTTGCACCAAAAAAAATAGTATCGTTATGATTCTTTAACGTCGAATTGGATTCATGTTACAGTAACTTAGAACAACATTTACAATGAGCCTTGATTGACCCATACAGCAACCTCACCATGTTGAAATTACACCAAACACTTGGGTTTCGGGTCGTTCTCATAACTTCAACAATCGTAACTTTCGTTGAAGAACCGACACCGGTGAAAGTTGAAGAAGATTGAGTTGCCTTAAGTGAGTGTTTTGATTGTTTCAATAGTGATTTTGAGAGTGTTTGAGTGTTTATGACTAAACCAAACTCAACATACCTATTTATACAAACATACAATGGCAAAATGGTGATTAAAAAAAAGGTTACAGAATCTGCAACATAGTTGTTGTCTCGAACAGGAGGGAAAAAATAGTAACCAAAAAAAAAAAAATTGGAATTGGGTTTTCCGAACTGGTTTCAAATCGGTATAACATAAATATATACAAACCAGCGGTTTTTGGCCAAACCGAACTGGTTTTGGTTTTGGGGGGTTTTTTTCGGTTTTGGTGTTTTTGTACACGACTAGACCCCACACATAAAACCGAGAACAAACCTTAGAAAGTCAAACTATGTGTAGTTGGTGCCTCATTGTTGGTTGTCCACTTAACTGAATCTCTCTTAACTTCTAGGAACACAACTGACAAAATTGGGACCGTAGCCAGTACTTAGCAACTGGTTTATCAATACTTCCGCCACATGTCAACACCAAAATAAGACTAGCACGTGATGTGTTCGCGGTATAAAATATAATTACTAATATGTATTCTCACACAAGGGATCCTTAGAGGAGCCGTATGAGGCGGAAGCACCACGTATGGTTTTAAAGTTAAGCCTTCCTAGCAATGCGGTCTAGGGACTCACACGGTGATTGGTTTTTGTAGCCTAATGGTAGTATTAGATGGCGTGTGTTTCTTCCCAACAGTATTCGCGATATGTTTGCAATACTTTATTTTGCAAATAAAATTTTTTGTGAACTATAAATTATACATAAAATGTTTATGAGAATAATATTCACAAAAAGACGATACAAACTTGTTATATCTACCTCATAAAACTTTGTAACTAATTAAAACAATAGAATTATACTAAATGACTAATTAAAACAAATCATAAAATGTTAGGCTGCTATTTTACTCAAAACATTTCGTTTTTACATCACATATAATTTCCTTTTCACAAATACTAATGTTTGCTTTATGAACTACATTTGAGTTTGTTATCAATTTTCTCATGGGTTTAAAAGAAAAGAAAAAAAATGTAAAAAGCGAATTGAAATTATTTGATCGAGTGTTGTGTCTTTTGAGTTTTGAGCAAGTCCAAAACTTGTGTCAAGTTTTTTTCCCACATCGGTGGAAGACTATACGTTTCACTTGGTTATATATTGTGGTGTAGATTGATCATGCAACTTGATATTAGTATTATGCAGCTGTATTTGGTCATCCAGATGATAAATAAATATACATTTATCCTCTGGCATCACCAAAGCAGTTAAATTGTACTATAATCAACATTTTTGTGAAAATGATATCTTTTATCAAATTTTGGACTGCTAATGCTTTTGTTATAATATCTAAACTCAACTAAACACATACTAAAACAATCAAATATTTCTCATGTAACGGTGTACATATATGAGCATCTTGCAGGTTATTAGCATGCCGGCTATCTTCCAGGTTATTAGCTTGCCGGCTATGTGAATCTCTTTCAACACCGGCCTTTTGAAGGCTATGAAGACCTTGCAACGTACCTTGGACGCATTCATAAAAATTTAGTGTTTTTTTTGTTCGAGCTTTCACAATTTTGCCGCTCGAGGATGTATAGCGGTCACAAGCCCGTGTGTGGGTTTTGGAAAACTATCCATCTGCTAATATAGTGGACCCTCCACATAAAACCGGGACCAAACCTCGAAAAATCAAACTATGCGCAACTGGTGCCTCGTCGCTAGCTGTCCACTCAACTCTTAACTGAATCACTCCTAACTTAGCCTCCTCCCTGGTGGACCACAACTGACAAAATTGGACACTTGGCGGTACATGGCCGCTAGTTTAGTAGTACTTCCGTCACGTCTGAGCACGAAAATTAGACTAGCACCTGACGTGTTCGCGGTATTGAACAAGCATATCAAACCCTAAACCAAATAGACCCAAACCCACAAATAGCTTTAGGTCAACTAACCTAGTCATCTAACAAGAAGACCTCTTGAAAAAGGAAAATTCAGCCGAGTGTGTGTCGCCCGTGAGACAAAAGTAACACATACATAAGATATCTATTATGCATTTATACACTTATAGCACTATGATATCCTCAAAAATAGTGTTTCATTCGACATATTTGATATGTTTTTGTTCTAAATGGACCAAGTACATATCTAGTAGCCTTGAAGGTGTTATTTAAAGAGCAGATTAAAAAGTATAAACAACACCTGCTTAAACGAGAGATGACGATCCAAACAAGCCTCCAGCCCTCCACCATCCACATGTCGGAATATGCTCATGATGGTGAGCTCTGTGGGTTAAAGAGATATACCCTTGTTATTGATTTATATAACGATTAAATTTTTGTGTAAAAAAATGTAAAAATTAAGTAAATAATAACGCAAAGCTTATGGGTTAGTGCATAAATGCACTTCTAGACTGTAGTTAGATTCGAGTCTTTACTTTTTATTCACTAATGTTACCATGTTACTATTGTACTACTGTAGTAATCAGTTTCACGTAATACTATCATGTAATGTTTACATTTAAATTTCAACAATTTAAAATAGAATATTACTTGTTTTTTAATGCTATAATAAAATCGACACTAGAGTAATTTAGTATGCTCAAAAAAATTCCTTTTTATTCGCTAAAATATAACTCAATGTTTTTGTTTTATGAAGTACATTAATTTTGTCATAGCTTTAAAGGAAAAACAATGTATAGGCGAATAAAAATTATTTGAGCGTCTTTCTCCAAAATTCGTGTCAGTTTTTTGTCCCACATTTGTTGAAAATAACAAATTTTACTTGGTAATATACTGTGGTGTAGATGGTTTATGAAACTTGACATTAGAATTATGTAGTCGTCAGAAGGTAGCTAATATCCGTGAAACTTAACCAAATAGTCAAATTTATTTCTAATATGGTATGAAAGTATACGTAAGTTCCGATTTTCGCATGACACAAATGATTTAGATTACCATGATATTAGTTATGTAAAAAGTTACATTTTTTACAGTGACAAAAACGCACTTGCGTTAGGAATTATAGAGGATGGTAAATATAGATTTAGCATCTCTTATTCAAGGTGGTGGATCTATTACAAACCGTGAAAATTTAAAAAGTGTAAAAACCCACTCTTCAACTGATATGTGTCCTTCCACCTTATTTTATTCAAAAATCCAGTTGTAAAATGGTAATTTGGCTCGTTTTTTTCTTGTCACCCTCGAACTTAAAACGCATATAACTCACAAATGACAAACTTTTAGAAAAAACCGATTTCACAACAATTTTTAAATTTTAATTCTCTTTAATTTGGTATAAATATCTTGTTGATTATTTCAAAACTATGTTTTTTTTTTTTTTTTTTTTTTTTACATATTCATTGGGTCTTGATTTTCTTGTTGTTTTTGCCATTTTCGATCCTATTTTTTACCTTCAACATTGCCGAATCACGAAATACTTAACGAAAGTTGTAGACTTTTGTTTACTCTTAACCCAGAATTTTGAATCATTCAAATCCAATATGATATGAGTGAGATATCACACGTTAAAGATGACGTTTTAGGGTCCGCTTGGTTCAAAGTGGGGAAAGGGAAAGGAATGCAAAGGAATAAGTGAGGTGGGTAATCAATCCCTTAACCCCCCAATTTACTCTATAATGGTTGATTACCCACTACGGGGTAATCAATACCTTTGCCCCTTAGTAACCAAGCACAAACAATAAGAGATGTGGGCCTTAATCAATCCTTTACCCATTTTCCACCCCCTTAACCCCTTACAAACAATGATATTGAAGCCTATCAATGATCATCACTTGACGGTCACAATCTTGATAACAGATCGATCAAGTGCCGGATACGATGGAAAGCCACAACCGCATCACCCTGTTTACAGAGCCATTTATTTTACATAAAGTTTTTACATAATTAGTCGTTATTCTAATATCTGCTTTTATTTACTTTACAAGTATCAGTGTATAGTGTGTTGTTTTATGAGAAAATAGAAATGATATGATTACACTGTTGTGTCCTTTAAGCAACCTTGTATGAAGTTTTGTCCCACATTGGTTGAAGACAAGAAATATCACTTCTTATATTTGTGGTGTAAAATGGTTTGTGTAACTTGATATTAGTATTGTATAGCCGTAGATGGTTAAAATAGGATGCTGGCTATAGATTTAATGCTACATAACTCTTCTACTACTAATTCATACGAGTTGTCGATTTTTTTGTAATAATTATTATTTTGTGAAATTCACATTCTTTTATCATCATCATCAACTTTTTTTTTTTCTTTTTTTCTTTTTTGAAATTGACATTCTTTTATCAAAATTTCTCTTGTTATAATATCTGAGCTCATATAAATAACACATTCTCAAACAATCAAATGTTCATTATGTAAGTGTACATATATCAGAAGTTACTACATCGTGTATAGCATAGCACCAGGCATAAGCATTTCAACATATCATAATTCTGTCTACTTTTATTAGTGCATTTTTTTACAAGCATTGTTACTACTTATTATTTCCAAACCCATAGCAGAATAAACTCCAATAAACTTAGTAAACATTGTTACTGAAATTATCAGTTACTTCCTATGCAATTTTAACTAAATGAAATCTTTTGGACTGTATTATCAAAAGATGGGGTGTCTTTTTTATCCTAGTTCGTTTGATACTTATGTTGCCGTTGAATATAATGTGTATCCGAAAGGTATTAACGCATGTAAACACGACGCTGTTTATTCGTTTTATTCATATGTAAAGTCTGTTTGGAATTTCCATACCTACATATCTTCAACTCTTCATTTTGACGTCTATATGAAAGTCTTTATGTTTTTTTCAAATTACTTATTCTTGTTTAGAGCTGTCGCACAGCCTAAATAAACTCATAGTGACATCTAGTTTAATACACCAGGTGTGTGATGAAAAGTTTAAATTAGGTAATGAATGGATTTTCACCAAACGGATTAATGAAAACCACAGTTTTTTTTATACCAATTATTCATTATATTATGTGATTTGTGTTAGAAATCTACTTTTACATTCTAGTTTTTAACTTGAAACTCTAGTAAATGCAGTGATTGAATAGAATAGAGTTGTAAGTGCACGGACTAAAAGAGTGCATTCCTAAGTTCAAGTTGTAAGTGAAGGTTTGGTTCTAATTAGGTAGGCTCAAAGGTTATTTTACACAACTTTACAAAATCTTCATCTTCTGAAAAAAGGTTATAGGTCTAATGTTTGATCAACCCATACCCGCCTTTGCGGAATTGCGTATTGTTGCTGTTGTCAAAGGTTTTGATCAAGTGTTTGATCACAATCGTATTTAGATCGAGTTGTACTTTTGTTGTTTATGTGAGTTTTGGGGCACTTGCTAAAGAACTAATTATGTATTGTTTTGAGTCTTCATCTTTTAGTCTTGATTTTGGTTTAGTAGTTGGGCCCATCAACTTGCTTTTGATAGAAAACGATATCTAATCACAGGAAGTTTTAAAGACTTTTAAGTCTTCTAATGTCTAATTTGGAATTGCTAACTTTATTTCTTCATCATTTCCTACAAGACATGACAAATTTACTTTTTGGATTTTTGAACAACGAACAAATATTGGGTCTATATTTATCATCTAATAATTGGGACCATCTACTTCAAATTTGACTAGATATAATCAATCAGTTTCTTTGAAGTAGCTTTATGCAAAGACTATTCTAATATGTATTTTCATGAGTGTGTATTTAAACTAAAGTGAAAAGTAATTACGCCAAAGCATGTACTGTTTGTTACCAAATAGTATATAATATGAGCCAAGCTGAGTATGTAAGAACTTGAAGGTCCAATTTCAAGTCATACAAAATGAAGTAATACTTGTATATGCAAACATAAACCATATCCACAGCAAACACAAAACTATATCATTCATCTTGAATCTAAAAACTCATGTTGGCTTAAATAGTTAAACAAATGCAGCAGAAATTCAAATGACCAACTAATTTACTTATGCGGATTACTCTTGAACTCACATTCTTTTTATAGAAAGAAAACTTATAAACTTAAGGTTTCTAAAATTTGGTTTGAGTTATTTCATTAAACATGTTATGGGTCATGAGACAATAATGTAAGCTCATAATTGGGTCAAGTGGTATCAAGTATCAACAAAGTATTAAATTTTTTTAGTTATCACAAAGTATTAAACTTTTCAAATGACGTAAATCTCTTATTTGGATTTAGATTTATAAATCTGAATTTCTAAATGACCTAATTTTGTTTTTATCAGAAACCCAAATGACCTAATCTTTATTAACTAATTAAGCAAGCCAGCCTATTTTTACTTGTTTGGGTCAATTTTGCCAGCTTCACGAGTTGTTTGGGTCAATTTTGCCTTAATTGGGTCCATTTCTTTGGAATATAATAATAATAATAATAATAGCATAGACTTGAGAGTCTGTGGGCGTCTAATGTTGGACTACAACTTTATCATCTTTATGCTAAGTCTAGTTCAATTCTTCGTTTCGAAGTCTATATAAAGCTGCATGGAGGTATATGTGTTCATTATCAGATCAAAACACATCAATACAATTTTATACGTACAACATATATACATTATGAGAGAAAATATTTGCTTTTTCTTTATGCATACTCATGTTTTGTTTATTTTGTCACTTGTCTTTGTGTGGTTTAATACCACAACTACAACTTCCTTTGGCCACCAACTTGTTGTTGTAGCAGGAGGAGCTAATAATACGTGCATCGATAAGGAGAGACAAGCTCTTCTTGATCTCAAAGCTCACCTTCATGACCCATACGACCAGCTCTCTACATGGAGGAGACCTGAAGACGAAGAAGATGATTGCTGTCAATGGCGTGGAGTCTCGTGCAGCAACCAAACAGGTCATGTTTCAGAGCTTGTTTTGCACAACTATGGTCTTGGAGGTGAGATTAGCCTTTCGTTGCTTAACTTAACTTACTTGAATTACCTTGACCTTTCTTCCAATTCTTTTCATGGAAACTTTCTTGAGTTCATTGGTAACATGACTCATTTAACTTATCTTGACCTTAGTGTTAATAATTTCAGTGGAATCATTCCGAGATCCATTGGTTCCTTGACTCAATTAACTTATCTTAACCTTGGTGAGAATCAATTTACTGGAACCATTCCCAGGTCCATTGGTTCTTTGACCAAATTAACATCTTTTGACCTTAGTCATAATCAGTTAACTGGCAGCATTCCTCAATCCATTGGTTCCTTGACCAATTTAACACGGATTGACCTTAGTGTTAATAATTTGAGTGGAATCATTCCGAGATCCATAGGTTCCTTGACAAAATTAGAGTACCTTTTCCTTTCACGCGAGTCTTTCAATGATACCATTTCAAGCTTAGATTGGTTGTCTTCTCTATCTAATTTAAAAGGTCTTCATATGGATGGAATTTCTCTAGCGAAAGCAAAATACTGGGTAAATGTAATGATAGGTCTCAAAAACCTATATGATTTAAGCTTAAATGGATGTAACCTCTCTCAAGTCATGCATCCATATTCTTCATCAGTCAACTCTTCTTTATCTCTTAAATACCTTTATCTCAATAACAACAATCTCAACTCATCCATGTATCGTTGGTTGTGTCCATTAACTGGCAGTAGGCTTACATGGCTTTATCTCTCTGGCAACAAGTTTGATGGGAAACTGTCTGATTTTCTTAACAACTTGTCTGGGTGCGCATCGGCTATGCTAGTGAGGTTGCGTGCTTCAAGTAACCAATTCACAGGGTCATTATCTGATGAGATCCAAAACTTTTCATTGCTAGAAAGATTGGACCTATCTTATAATGAGTTAGAGGGAACGATAAGTGACAAACTTTGGGAACTAACCCATTTTCAAATACTAGACCTATCTTATAATAAATTAGAGGGAAACATAAGTGACAAACTTTGGGAACTACCCCATCTTCGATTACTAGACCTTTCTTCCAATTCTCTTAGAGGTGTTATTTCTAAAAACATTGGAAAATTTTCGAACAACCTACTCGAAGGAGCTCTTTTTAATGATGACATGTCAAACCTTTCTCAGAGTATACAATATATAGATTTCAGTTCTAACAAGCTAGGGCCTCGTTTTCCAAAATGGATACAAAAACTGAAAAATCTCACCCATCTTGATCTTTCCAAAAATAGCATTTCAGACACAGTTTCTACTGAGTACTGGAACCAATGGCTGTCTTCTCAGTTGAGCTATTTGGATCTCTCTTTCAACAACATCAGTGGGACATTACCAGAAAAAACAGATTTGAGTTTTTTAGATTTATCCAGAAACAAATTCCATGGAGGAATCTCTTTCTTGTGCCAAATGTATGAGAATTTGGAATTTCTTGATCTCTCAAGTAACTCGTTGACTGGGCAACTTCCTGACTGTTTTCGGAATTTGACAAATCTAAAAGTTCTTAATCTTAGACACAACATTCTGTCAGGAAGGATTCCTCCCTCAATAGGATATTTGGGTCAACTCGAGACGTTGGTTTTATACAGCAACAGCTTCTCTGGAGAATTGCCATTGAATTTGAAGAATTGCACGAAGTTAAGCCTTCTGGACTTGGGGGCCAACAATTTTTTTGGTAATATTCCAGTTTGGATCGGACAAAACTTGTCAAGGTTGTATGCCCTTAGCCTAAAATCAAACAACTTTTTTGGAACCATCCCTTCACAAATATGTCAGTTAGCAAGTCTTCAAATCTTAGACTTGTCGTTAAACAATCTGCATGGAAAAATCCCACCGTGTGTGAATAATCTTACTTCCATGGTTCAAAAAGGATTAGTTTTGGAACAGAATAAACATCATTATCGTAGAATTTTTAATTTGACAGATAGGTATTACAGTGTTGTTGACAATAGCTATATCGACCATGTGTTGATTGAATGGCAAGGAAAGGTAAATGAGTTTAGTAGCATTTTGGGATTGCTAAAGGCGATCGATTTGTCAAGCAACAATTTGACAGGACAAATCCCGAATGAAGTTACTGATCTGCATGGATTGTTGGTACTAGACTTGTCAAACAACTACCTAGTTGGAGAGATTCCACGAGACATTGGTCAAATGGCGGAACTGTTAACTTTGAACTTATCTAGAAACATGTTTTCGGGAGAGATGCCATCAAGCATGTCTGAGATGCATTCATTAAATGATCTAGATGTGTCATTTAATAACTTGTCCGGAAGAGTTCCATCCAGCACTCAACTCCAGTCCTTCCCAGATGAAAGGTTCACCGGAAATGTAGGACTTTGTGGGCTTCCTACAACCAAAAAATGTCTTGGAGATGAAGAGTTAGGTGTACCACCTGTGAGTGAGAATGAGGGTGATGGGGAGAGCACAAATGAACTTTGGAAATGGTTTTATATCGGAGGGACTACTGGTTTTGCAACTGGATTTTGGATAGCATGTAGCGCTTTACTTCTCAATCGTCGTCTCAGACATGCTTTTTTCCACTTTCATAATTGCTTGAAGGATTGGGTGTATGTAAAGGTGTTGGTGTTCATTGCAAGATTGCAAAGGGTTGCACGTGCATAGTGCTTATTGTTTTATGTTTTTTTTGTGTTTTTTTCTCGATTTACTCCTTATTGTTCACGTTATGTTGTTATTAATAAAATTGTCACTAACACCATGGGTGGCCATTTCCCCGTGTTGCATGTGTTCACAACTTGGGTTGATGTCATTGTTTTCATAATTTCACCTATTTGGTTAAATAAATGGCCTTCAATATTTTATATAATCATGTAAATGATTGATAAATTCTGCACTTAGATATGAATTAAGTAGCAGACTTGCTGATATAATGATAGAGAGTAAATTGAAAATGGAAATTGAAGGCTGGAGTTATATATTCCAGCTTTGTGTTACACTCCTATTTATTACACTCCTATTTATAGGCTTACAAAACTTAGTACATAAGCTTCCTTTGCCTCTAAGTATTCTTAGTAGGTAAGCTTCTTAATAGCTAAGACTAGGTAGATATTTTAAGTGTACAAAATATCTAATATCTTAAAAGATAAGGATACTTAATAGTGAAGTATCCTTCATGACTAAGATAACAAAATATCTTCTAGATATTATTTTACAACAAACAATCTTAGATATTTTAACACTCTTCCTTAAGATTGTTGTTTGATGTCGTAAGCTCAGCTTTGAAGTAATTTAGCTTCTTTCCGGTAATTGACTTTGTAAGCATATCTGCTAGTTGAGTTTCAGATGTGCAATACTTCAGCTTGACTTCTCCATTCTTCTCAGCTTCTCTAATGGCATGATACTTGACATTTATATGCTTTGTTCTTCCATGTTGAACGCGATTTTCTGCTATAGCAATAGCAAACTTGTTATCACAGTAGATCACAGTTGGACCTTCTTGTGTTAGCTCCAAATCGGACAACAAGTTCCTAATCCAAATAGCATGATTTACAGCACCCGCAACAGCTATATATTCTGCTTCTGTAGAAGATTGTGCGACGACGCCTTGCTTTTTGGAGTTCCAACAAAATACACACGAACCAAGAGTAAAAATATAACCAAAAGTACTTTTTGAGTCATCAATGCTTCCGGCCCAATCACTATCAGCATATCCTTCAAGTATCACATCTCTGTTTCTTTTGAACATAATTCCAAGATTTAGAGAACCTTTCACATATCTTAAGACTCTCTTTGCAGCTCCCAAATGAGAACTAGATGGTTCAATCATAAACCTTGATAGAAAACTGGCTGCAAAGGCTAAATCTGGTCTTGAGATTGTTAAGTAAAGTAGGCTCCCAACAATGCTTCTATATCGAGTTGGATTTAGAAGCTTCTTTCCATCATCTTTTGACAACTTGCACTTGTAGACTAGTGGCGAAGCAACTGGTTTGCATAAGAAGATCTTGAATTTCTTCAGCATATCACTAGCATACTTTCTTTGAGAAATATGAACACCGTTAGGTAGTTGCGTGATTTCCATGCCCAAAAAATAGGATACTAGTCCCAAATCTGACATATCAAATTCAGATTCCATTTGTTTCTTAAATTGTGCAACAAGATCATCGTTGCTTCCAATCACAAGTAAGTCGTCAACATAAAGAGAGATAATCAGCCTCTCTTGAGAATTAAATTGCTTGACATAAAGAGTTGACTCACTTGAGCTCCTCCTGAAGTTATGATTCAGCAAATGAGCATCGATCTTTGCATACCACGCCCTTGGTGCTTGCTTAAGACCATAAAGTGCCTTGTAGAGTCGATAAACTTTTTCTTCTTGACCGACTACTTCAAAACCTTCAGGCTGTCTTACATAAATCTCCTCCTCAAGTTCACCATTGAGAAATGCAGATTTGACATCAAGATGGTGAATCTTCCAATTTCGTTGAGCAGCCATAGCTAATAATAACTTGATTGTATCATGACGAGCAACGGGAGCAAAAGTGTCTCCGAAATCTACACCAGCAACCTGTGAATAACCTTTCACGACCAATCTTGCTGTATACTTGTAAATTGATCCGTCAGGCTGAAATTTGGTTTTGTAGACCCACTTCACACCTATTGCATTTTTCCCTTCTGGCAAGTCAACAAGGTTCCATGTCTTGTTTTTCATGATCATTTCAAGTTCAACTTTCATTGCTTCAATCCATTGAGAATGTTTGGAGGCATCCAAATAGCTTTCAGGTTCAGTAACAGAATTACACGACTCGTAAACATTAACAAGCGGTCTTGTTCTTAACACATCAGTGTCAGTTGTATCTTCAATATCAAATTCGGGAATATCAACTTCATCATGACGTGTTTCTTTTGAAAACATATCTACATGCCTTTTAACTTCCGCATTCCAGTCCCAGTAGGCTCCTTCATCAAAAGTCACATCTCTACTGATTGCAATTTTACTATCAGTAAGATCATAAATTCTGTATCCTTTTGACTCTGTTGCATAACCGACAAAGATCCCTCTTCTAGCTTTTGCATCAAGCTTTGATCTTTTGATGTCTGGAATGTGATAATAAGCGATAGAACCGAAGATTTTTAAGTGTTGAATTGACGGTTTGATTCCCGA
Organism: Artemisia argyi; assembly: GCA_030686995.1. NCBI lineage: Eukaryota > Viridiplantae > Streptophyta > Magnoliopsida > Asterales > Asteraceae > Artemisia > Artemisia argyi. Next base: position 21,019,200 of record CM060692.1, read on the forward strand.
CCAAGCTTCAACTGTAGTTTTACCACTCACGGCTTTTGTTGCTAATCTGTTCAGAAAATATACAGATGTAGCTACCACCTCGACCCAAAATGTTTTCGGTAGTTTCTTCTCAAACAACATTGATCTCGCCATCTCCATAACCGTTCTGTTCTTTCTTTCAGAAACACCATTTTGTTGAGGCGAGTATGGAACTGTAACTTGGTGAATCACTCCTTGTTGTCGCAGGAATTCTTCAAACTCATTTGATGTGTATTCTCCACCATTATCGGTTCTGAGAATACGCAAAGTACTGCCGCTTTGTACTTCAACAAGTTTCTTGAAAGTTTTAAAGATTGAAAATACCGAAGCTTTGCTGTTGAGAAAATAAACCCAACACATTCTGGTATAATCGTCAATGAAAAGAACAAAATATTTATTACTGCTCCAAGATGGTGTAGACATAGGGCCACAAATATCAGAATGAACAATTTCTAACTTGTGGGTGGCTCTCGTCACACCAGCTCTTGAGAAGGGCAACCTGCGACTTTTCCCCAGTTCACAACCTTCACACTTAGAATCAACTTCGCTGATGGGAGGTATATCTTTCACCAATTGAGTAGTATACATATGCTTAAGTGTTCTGTAATTGAAATGGCCAAATCTTTTGTGCCATTTCATACTATCATCTTCAGTAACACTAAAAGCACTAGTATTTGCTACATCAAACTTCAAATAATAGCTATTATTTACCATATCAAGGCTAGCTATTTCAGTATCACTAGAATTAGTGATAACGCATCGCGAGTCCTTCTTAAAATTAACACCATAGCCATTCTTTATCATTTGTGGCACACTTAACATATTTTGATCAAGTTCAGGCACATATAAGACTCTAGAAATATATTTGGTACCTTTCTTTGTGTTGATAGCTATAGTACCTCTTCCTTTTGCTCGAGCATAATATCCATCTCCCAGTTTCACTCTTGGGTTGTCTGTGGTGTCGAGACTAATAAAGAAAGACCTTTCTTGAGTCATATGACTTGTGCATCCACTATCCATAAGCCAAGTAAGGGTGTCCGGATGTTTATCAAGATGCGACGCCATGAACAAGTGTTCATCATCAACCTGATCTTCTTCAGAAACATTTGCTTGGTGATTTCTTTGTGTGCTGCTTCGAGTTTTCTTTGTTCTACAATACTTCTCGACATGTCCAAACTTATTGCAAAAGTTGCACTTGAAGTTTGGTTTATCTTTGAACCAACAATCAGCTTCTTGACGGTTCGTATTTTGACAAATATTACATGGAGGAAAAATACCTTTCTTTAGTGCTGAAGAAGAGTTTTGGGAGGTAGAACCTCTGTTGTTTCCTTTGCTGAAACTTCCTCTTTTTGAAGTGTTCTGTTTGGAATTTCCTGCCTTGTTACTTTTAGAAAATACTCTAAAAGCACCTTCAGCTTTCTCCTCTGATCTAACAGAAACTCGTTGCTCTTGTGCTTGGAGTTTACTAGTTAGTTCAGAAACCGTAAGCGTATTGAGGTCACATGACTCTTCTATGGCAGAAATTTTTGCTTCAAACTTTGAAGGAACGTTAATCATCAACTTCTCCACTACTTTTTGGTCTTTCACAACTTCTCCATGAAGTCTCATTTGATTAACCACGTCCATCATCCTTGCTGAGTAATCTTTCACCAGCTCGTTGTCTTTCATTCTTAATAATTCAAACTCTCTTTTGAGAGTTAATAATCTGACAGCTTTTACTCTATCCGTACCTTCAAATGTTTATTGCTGTTTATCCCACACAGCTTTTGGTGTCTCCAAGTCCATTATAGAGGTGAAAATTTGATCGGCGATACCTGAATGCAAACAGGTTAGTGCCTTGTCCTTCTTTAGCGACTCAGTCTCGAAAGTTCTTAACTGAGCAACTGTTGCGTTGTCTCCGAGTGCCGGAGGACTTTCATCAATCTCTACAACCTTCCATAAACCTTGAGATTTCAAATATGTCTTCATTTTTACTGCCCAAATGTGATAATGCACTCCAGAAAATATTGGAATTGCAGGAGCAGTAGATGCACTAGATGCCATGTCTAGGCTGAATTTTTTTGCGGAATCTCAAAGGTATTTTACTCAAGTAATAGCACAGCCCCTTAAGAATAAAACTCTGATACCACTGTACATGATTGATAAATTCTGCACTTAGATATGAATTAAGTAGCGGACTTGCTGATATAATGATAGAGAGTAAATTGAAAATGGAAATTGAAGGCTGGAGTTATATATTCCAGCTTTGTATTACACTCCTATTTATAGGCTTACAAAACTTAGTACATAAGCTTCCTTTGCCTCTAAGTATTCTTAGTATGTAAGCTTCTTAATAGCTAAGACTAGGTAGATATTTTAAGTGTACAAAATATCTAATATCTTAAAAGATAAGGATACTTAATAGTGAAGTATCCTTCATGACTAAGATAACAAAATATATTCTAGATATTATTTTACAACAAACAATCTTAGATATTTTAACAAATCAATCCTAGTTGTGTCAGATATGCCGCCCAAACTAATCAAACAATGAATTTCTGCATCTAAAGAATAAAACTAAGGATGTGGTTGATATGTTATTTGCAAGAGAAGCCTGTTAAATACCTAAGGTATTCATGTTTTGCCTCTTGTAAAATTATCAAGCATTGTTACTACTTATTATTTCCAAATGTATTGCATAACTTAAACTCCAACAAACTTAGTAAACAACATATAACAAACCAAGTTGATTCTTGAAAGAAGTTGAAAACAATTTATTGTTCGAAAACATAAGAACCGTACAATAAGATTCAGAAGAAATTTGTCAATCGAGCATCGACCGATCACTTGACGGTCACAATCTTGATAATAGATGAAGTCCCGATACGATGCAAAGCTACAACTGCATCACCCTCCTTACAAAGCCCTTTAGTTTTAGCGTGTTGCAGACCAAAATCAAGTGCTTCTTCAGTTGACTCAGTGCTCGAACCTTTAGTTGACCCCGCACATAAAACCGGGACCAAACCTCGGAAGATCAAACTATGTCTAGCTGGTGCCTCGTCACTGGCTGTCCACTCAACTGAATCACTCTTAACTTCTGGAACAACAACTGACAAAATTGGGACACGTGGCCGGTATTTAGCCACTAGTTTAGCAGTACTTCCGCCATGTGTCAGCACCAAAATAAGACTCGCACGTGATGTGTTTGCGGTACGAACAGCGGACGATGCCAAGCTTTCAAGTGGGCTCATAGGTACAGGTGCATTTGCTGTTATCATTTTATAAGCAACTGAGTAATCAATAGTGCTTTCGGCTTCCATGCATATCTTAGCCATGGTTTGAACCGCGACTTCCGGGTATGCACCGGCTGCTGTTTCTCCACTGAGCATGACACAGTCTGTCCCATCAAGGACTGCATTTGCAACATCTGTGGCTTCGGCACGAGTTGGTCTTGGGGACTTGATCATTGACTCAAGCATCTGTGTTGCGGTTACGACAGGTTTTCCTTTCAGGTTACATTTGTAGACCATGAGTTTTTGTGCTAAGAATATTTTCTCGATCGGGATTTCCATACCAAGGTCGCCTCGAGCTACCATGAAGCCGTCGGTGTTGGCTAGTATTTCATCAAAATTGGAAACACCTTCTTGATTCTCAACCTATAGAAAATCTTTTTTTAGGATTTAAATACAAGGAAGATATTTAGATATATACACATGTAATAATGGGTCGATTTAGATCGTCGTTTATTAGACCGGGTCAAATGGGTTAAAAAAGCATATCAAAATAGAAAATGGGTCAGCAAAAAATACAAGTAGGATACCTTGGGTCAATGTTCTTAATCTACATGTAGTAAAAAATTACTTATTTTGACCCATGACCTAATCCGTGATTTTTGCCTTTTTAAGAACAAATATAGTTAAAAACATAAACAAGAAAAACCGCACCTTTGATATAAGAACAATGTTTTTAGCATGTTCTCCAAGCAGTTTCCGAACCCCAACAAGATCTGAACCTTTTCGGACAAAAGACAAAGCAATCATATTAATCTTGTTAGGAACACCCCATGTAAGGATATCTTCTTTGTCTTTCTCAGTCAAAGTCGGGAGATCAACAATGACTCCAGGAAGATTGACATTCTTACGTTCACCAAGTGTCCAAGTGTTCTCACATCGACAATGAACCAACCCCTTTTCAGTGTCACAAGAAAGAACAGTGAACGTAATGGTCCCATCTGAGCATAGTATGGAGCTTCCTGGTTTCACATCATGAGCTAACTTTTTGTAGCTCATACATATCATCTTCTCATCACCTTTGATGGAGTAGTCTGTTGAGATTGTGATTTCTTGACCTTGTGTTACCTTTATGGGCTTTCCATCTTTTAAAAACCCTGTTCGGATTTCTGGACCCTGAAACAAAATCAACATTTTGTGAGGGAATGCCTATTCTGGTTTCCTAATTAATCGATATCAAGGTCAACATAAAAAGATAAATCATAATATAAACTTTTGTAAGTTTTCGCTCAGAGGGGATAGAATCCTAAAATGACACTACTAATGTTATATATATCGTTCATCATTCCTCTCGATAGTGTTTTATTATGCTACCAACGTTTTTATACTTAATCTTGATACTTAACTCATAATGAGTATGTCTCAACAAAGATTTTATAGATCATGTACACAGATTCTCACAACTGTGTCACTCTTGTTTACTTGTATGAAGAATCAACAAATTAAAAATAAAAATTAAGAGAAATAGCCATTCATCGAGAGACATAAAACATTTTGTGAACTATATAACATGTCATTGATGACTAGTGTCGTGATGGTCTACTCGTTGTGAACTAAAACACAATTTGACGACCATTTCATACATGTAAGGTACAAGTTTAAAGTTGATAAGAGCAAGACACCAACGATGTTTCTTTAAGTACTAAAACGACAAGGCAAGAAATAGAACAAAAGATGTTCAGTACGAGAATGGCAAAATAAGAATCTAAGAATTTATTCTTCAATATGACAACATGAGTTTGTGATCTTTAGTATTCAAGAAAACATACTTCTTTAAACAACCCATGAGAAACTTGGTATTATTTTCATATAGATCATATGAAAATGAAGAAAAAAAAAAGTAAACAATCATAATTAGTCTATTTTCTAGATCCAGTTTGTATTATATCTTGCAAGAAAATTCAAATTGAGATGTGTGTGCGAGTTATTTGCCGTACAATCTATGTAACATAAAAACCAAAACCAAATATATAGTGAAGAAACAAACATACTTTTGTATCAAGCATGACCGCGGCAACAATACCAGTATTCTCCATAGCTTTACGTAGATTATCAAGAGTTTCCTGATGATACTCATAAGACCCATGCGAGAAATTGAAACGAGCAACATTCATACCTGCCTTCAACAGTTTCTCCACCATAGGAATGGACCTCGAAGCCGGTCCTAGAGTGCATATTATCTTTGTTTTAGGCCTCTTGTAGCCTACTTCTTGTTTGCTTATATCAGTGTTGATTTGATCCATTGTGATCTCCGACCAAGGACGTTATTCGATCAATGATCGAAGAGAGTGTTTGTGAGATGAAATGAAAGTTTTGGGGTATGAAATGGTTGAGAGTATGAAGAATACAAAGTGTTTTGCATAAATTGTGGATCAACGAATTTAAAGGAGAGTAAAAACTGAATTTGAAATAACTGCATGAGAAGCCGATGGTTACTCTATAATATGTACGTGTATGGTCTATTTTTATGACATTTTTTTAATAAAAAGCAAAAAAGAAAAGAAAAGATTGACACACTAGTTTCGAACTAGTAACCATCATTTAGTTAAAGGGGTAAAAATGATTTTAACCGAACTGTTCTGAAAGCCGATTTTTGCTATAATTCCAATAATCGAGTGTACCGATTCAGAACTAAATTGTTAGGTTTCCGTTTTGTCTTGAGTTTTGCAGACTAATTATACCACATGCCTTTATTGTTGTCTCCATGTGCCTGCTCTGGCGGTTAGTAGCTAACGGTCTACAAGTGACCAAGCGAGGACGAAGGTTCAAAAATGATGTCGCACCACCTTTCTCTCTCGCTCTAGGACATTGGGGTTTACCTATTAATGTTGGTTGTGGGATCGGTTTGTCATCTGATAAGCGTGTTTAGACTTCTCATGTTGATCATGTGACCGGTTAGTATGGCTCCTGCAATGGCATTTACCCGATACTCCTTTATTGTACATGTAATGCGCGTGGTTAATTTCAGAATAAACCTACGAAATAGAACTTATGATTCTTTTCTATGTAACTCATGCATTAATCTGGATCAAAGTCAATTAGATATCTACCTTGTTATCTATATCATATTGATCCCATAACGATTATGAATTGGCGAATTGCCAATTCATGGGATACTATTATGAACTCATAAAGTGATTGTCAGCAAGAGCTCCAGACTTCAAAAGTTGAAACAACAATAGAGATTAAAGTATTAAACCAAATAAGCACCTTTTTAATTTCTCATATTGTAACTCTCTATATAAAAAGTCGATCGTGTCAACAAAGGCACGATGATGGCAATGACTTGCCCATATGCTTGAACAAGCTCAAATATCCCTGCTTACAAGCTTCACTTCCAAATTTCAACTCCTCTTTAGCATAAACTTAGTACAAAAATGGATGAATAACACTGACGAACCATCTTTCAGTCATCACATTGTTACCAAGCTCAGTTTCCCTACACGGCCTGCCAAACACTACTTTACTTTTAACTTTTCGACTCTTTGACAAAGATCATGTAGGTTCTATCGATTCTCAAGGAAGCAATAAGTAGAAATAGCCGAAAAGATTCTACAACTCATCATGAATTTGCGGTTGCTGCTTGTCTAAAACTTCTAGTTCATCTTTAAGTTCCTGTAACATTCAGTCATCCATCAGAAAATGGTTAGAACGCGTTGATGGAAATTTATGCCCATTTACTTAGGAACAGGTCGATTCACGATATGTTTTATTTCTAAAGTTCAAATAGGTAAAGAAAAAGAAATTAGTTAAACAGGAAACAGTCAGCAGGTAGAAATTTGACTAAAGAAACAGTCAACGGGTAGAAAGTTGCCGATCTAAAGGCATACAACCTACTAAATCACTTTATTAAAAAAGTTAAATTATTAATGTACATCTTTTTTTGTTGTAACTAACACACAAGTTTTTTATGAAGAGCTTCAGAAAATAGACAAAGTGTCCTGGGTCAACCCGGCCTAGCCCATTTCAGTGATACAAAAAACTACCCTTATTGATCCATAACGGAACCCTCCCGACCCACCAGCAAGACACATCTAGATAGATTATCGAATATAGTAGAGCCTTAATTGGTGGAAGAAATGGTGGATACCTTGAGTTTTCCTTCAAGGCAAAGAGCTGGGGTGGTTAGTGTTGCTGCATATCTGCCATAATGATACCGATTTAGACAAACCCATATTGTTGGAAGGATAATCAAACATAAATATTCATGATTGCAGGAAGAAAAAAAATATAAATATATTACTCGCAACGGCTTGGTTCATTTACATCAGCAACCTCAACTTTCAATCCGCATCTTAGTCTGACCTATTAATAAGAATACACAAGAAACATTTTACAAAGTAATAGAGTTACTCTCTTAGTTTTGGATAATCAGATGGTTTGATACCTTTAAACTTCTATCAGGTCCGTTCCAGCAATTGTCACCATTCTCAAAGAGCATGACATTGTACGACTCCTCAAAATTCTTCCAATTTCTATACAGCAAATGGAGGAAGAAACATTAGTGATTGAGCAATAAGCAAAAACGTTTAGAGAGTCAAATTGTAGACTAGTTTAAGATACATGAATTAGAAAGAGAAATCAGATCAATATACCCTAAGCGAGTTGTGCTATAGCCTTCCTCCTGAGTGGCTTGTTTAAAAGGGCAAACTTTGTAAACATACCTGATATGATAAATAAAAATAAAACGAGAGTAAATTAAAATATGAGAAAAAACAAAATAATAATAATAATAAGAAGAATAATAAGAATAATAAAATAATTAAAAATAATAATAAAAAATAAAAATCAGTATAGGACAAAGAAGAAAATTAACAATAAGTGGAAAAAGGTTGTTACTTGTTCTGTTTGCTCTCAAAACACTGACCATATAACGAATAGAATTCTTTCTCTGGTCCTGCAATGTAAAACATTGGTCATACAAGAAGAATCTATGAACTTGCACTATTTTCCAATTTAATTTTGAAAAAACAAAGCATACCGAAGTCATTTTTTAACTTCTTTGTTAACCGAGATATCTTTGATCTTAATTTTAATAACTTCCCGTTGGCCTCGTCATATTCCTTTCGTACAGTTTCAGCTTCTACAGAACAGCAAACAAATAACTGATTCAGAAAACTTAAGATGCATCATCCCATTACATATTAAAAGAACCAACTTCTACCAGATGTATCCACTGGAGTCTGGAGGGGATTGATAGCCTGTAAGACATCCCGTACAGTTTTTTTTATCTTCTTGAACCATGATGGGTTGCTTTCGCTTTCAATATCTTTAACACGCCATTTGGAAAATCCAACATCAGCAACCGAAATATTCCACAAGAAGTGCACAAAAGAATAAAAAAAATCCATCTAATTATGATTGGGTCGTCTGACTTGTGTTTTATCTCAAACACGTCAAATGAAAAGATTTAGCTAAAAAGTCGAGATGGTTGAAAGTCGTCAAAATCAATGTCTAGTGCATACATCTTTTCATTCAAAAATTTTAACTATTAGTTCAGTAAATATTTATTTGCAATCATAATTAACAGATCATTATTTAGAGCATCCACTATGGTGGTTTTTAAATAGGTCTAAAACATTTTGAAGAGGTTTATAAATTTGTGAACCATAGTGAGAAACCATTTCAATCCTAGGTGGAATGAAAAGGTCTAAGATCTTGGAGAGGTCTAAACTATTTTTTAATTTCTTTTTTATTTTTCTTTTTGAAAATGTTAGTTGTGTTTTATGATATGAAAAGCTTTATGAATAGGTTTATCCATAGTAGAAATAGGTTTATAACATGAAAAAGTTCATAAATTGATGATGAATTAATTGTATAAACCTTTTTATAGGTTTATCATAGTGGATGCCCTTACATCGAAAATTTTTATAGTAGACAAAATGAATTAGCGGGGCAACCCACCCAACCCGGTCTGCTTCAACCCATACAAAAAATAACCTGTTTTGTACCTGACATGTCCACTTCCTCATCAGGCTCGTAGTTGTATGAAGAACTGGAATCATCATTGGCTTCATCTGCAACATCATCCATATGTTCCTCAGTGTCATCTTCGTCATAATTTTGATGATCTTCTTCAGTTTCTGTGTCGTATCCATTACTTTCTTCATCTTGCACATCTACAGATGTTCTATCATCATTTTTAACATCATCAACATCATGATTTTGCTGCTCAGTTTTCTTTCCAGTCCAACGTGAACCAATTTCACGGCCCAAATCTTCCCTTGATAATGAATCTATGTCTTGGGTTGCGTCTTCTCCCTGAACAAACATCCAATGTATCAAACCCGGTAAGTAAAATACTTCTATGTAATATAGATGGATCTGGAAATTATTATGATTGCTCCGAAAAATTAGTATACCTTACTTCCAAGCCCAGTATCAGGGTGGGACACATGTGCAACTTCTGATGTATCCTCTTCCATTACAGAATGCTGTGTAAAGAGAGACAATAACATTAATATCAAGTAATTAGCTCACATTAGTTTCCAATGGGAGTATAACTTGTATACAACACACACCTCTTCACCGTTGTCAAGAGATGCATGAGCATTGTGTACCACTTCTAAAGCAGATTCGGCATGTTCCTTTAGGTCCTAACAAAAAAAGAATCTGAGTATGAGAACTAAGATCAATGGGACAAAGATTAACTAACAAACATTAATTCATGCAATAAACAATGAAATAGATTTGCAATTTCAAAATTTTATATGTTTTCACTATCGAAAACTTTAAACTTGCAAAGGTGGTTTCAACCTGGCCCGCAGGAGAGTTATCAAGAATATCAGCTTTATCGTCATCACTTTTTACGGGTTCATCAACTTTATCTTCACCTTTTTGTTCCTTTAATTTAGATTCTTCAGCTTCCTTTTTCTGCTTCTCCTCTTTTTCTTTTTGGATTCGTTCTTTCTCCAACACCTTTTCTATTTGTTCCTTGTGCTCTACAGAGATAGTGATACAAAAGCATATCAGAATCAGATACATCTAATCTAACAATACATGTTGGTATAAGGTGATATTGTGATAGGAACAATTATAGTTAAAACATCATGCAGAAAAGCGTTGAACATACCTTTAAGCTGTTCGACAATTCCCTTGAGAACTTTCTCCTCACTCTTCAGCTTCAACAATTCTGCCTCTTTTTGCAGCTGAGATTTTTGCTTCTTCAGTTTCATGCTTTCTTATAGTAGCACCTTGTTGATATATTGCAATCTTTTCCTTTAATGCATCCCGTGCCACTTTTCCAGCCTCCCAACAGGTATTTGTGCAATTGGTTTTACCATCATACTCATCACTTCCATCACAGCAATCTATTGAAAAAAAAAAAAAAAAAAAAAAAAATCCAAATTACATTAAACATGCAAAAATCCTACAATCTTAGTCCCTAGTACAGATATATCTAATTAAAGAATATAACCCCTTTTATTGATAACTTATGCGTATATAATATTGGTATGATGGTCAAATAAATTGTGTTAGGCAATCACACACGGTACTAAATGTTTGTATGGTGGGGGTGGGGTGGGGTGGGTATTAGGGAGGGGGGGTGTTAACTAGCACGCTGATTACATGTATTAACTAGCACGCTGATTACATCTTACAGGAACGACATAATGGAATCGTAGATCATAAAGGTTGGTTTTAATATCCGTCATCATACGGAATCAACGTATATCATACGTATTTGACTAATTTTATGTGACTGTGCAGTGTGCACATGCTGCAAGTACCATGAAATCCTTTTTACATCAACTCAATTTTATACTCAAGTCTGTCTAGTGATAACATTATGACATTTTACATTAACAAGAAAGCAATGATATTGTTTTTGCAGTAGATATTTGTTCATCCTAGTATTTCCTAGACCTAAAATTCAAATCACCCCCTGCTATGTTAGAGAGATCAGACTATCAGAGTATAGTCTCTTGCATGAAATATGATGAGAATTTGTGAGTAAAAGCATCACTTACCGCATATACCATCATTTATCCGGGAAGAAAACACAATAAGGGGACTATGTCCCACATTTCGGCAATAAAACTTTCCAGTAGGACATGCTGATGTTCCTGCAAAGCCACAAATAGTCAAATACCACTATGTTTAGATGAATTTATTCCTTTAAGCATTCTCGCGACACATGAAAATATGCAACCAATAATATGCTACTAGATACATCACAAGCACATTCCTACTCTAATGGCAGGAAAAGATTTAGTATCAACTATCAAGTTTATAGTCCTCGAGAGTCTTCTTCTCTCCGATTGCTTATTAGACAAGGAGTATATGAGTGTTAATCTGATCATATGAGTGAAATAAGTGACAGAATGGTTGGAATTGCTTAGTTAAAGTACTTACTATCCTAGAACTGCTTAAATATAGGGAAGTACTAACCTGCGTATTTATAAGTGCTTATTTCAGTGTACAATTAGCAGATACGCACTTAATTAAGCAATCCAATCAACCTCTGAATAAGCAACTTAACACTGCTTATTCAATAGAAAAGCTATTACTCATATTATTAACCAATCCCGACGCAATCACTGTACGTTTAATACACAATGAACTTCTACATAACCTAACGAAAATCAAACACAACTGCTGTCAACTTTACAGTCCACAAGTATCAGACAAATAGTGTTTCATATTTGCTTATCCAAACTGCTTATCTGCATTTTACCAAACAAAATAAATTGTGCGGGTGGTTTATTACTGAAGTACAAACATTTAATGCACATCATAATATCTTACACGCAGCCCTTAGGGCTAATTTTAAGATTTCCTTAGTTTAATTATTACCTAATAAAGAATAATTTAGTTTCTATTGTGTCAAAACCTCTAATTTGATTTTATTCTTTATTATAAAAAAGATTAAAAAAAATGTTAAATATGTGAAAAATAGGTGTGCACTGAATACAAAAATACAAAATTGGCAAAACCTAATTTACGGTTTAAGCAATATGCCACAAAAGTGATTCGAGTTGAAAAGAAGTGGCATCTTGAATCATGAAAATAAAAATTTCCTGATTTTATAATATCATTACACCTCTATTGATAAAATTTGCAAATATTACTAGATGCATATTATTGTAATATGACATTATGACCACATTAGTGATGCAAGTGAAAATTTCTTGATTGCTACAATATCATTACATCTCTATTGATAAAATCTGCAAATATTAATAGATGCATATTATCATAATATGACATTATGACCACATTAGTGATGCAAGTGAAAATTTCTTGATTGCTACAATATCATTACATCTCTATTGATAAAATCTGCAAATATTAATAGATGCATATTATCGTAATATGACATTATGACCACATTAATGACGCAAGTTGATCATTCCAGTGCTATAAGTATATATATGTCTAAATGACTTCCAATTCCTAAACTCAAACATTGTAAGGTTTACAAGTTGTGTAGTGGTCACCCAAACATGCAGAAAGTCAACATCTATCGGCTTGCTCTGTTCGCTACATTGCTGGCTTTTGCAGGTTTTTCATCTCCATACATAAATTTATAGTTTAAATTAATAGCATATTTAATGAAATTTTATATTAGTAACATACAAATATACTTATGTTAATATATGTATTTTGTTTTCAGTGGTTGGAGTCTTGGGGGAAAGCAACATGACTCCATTTTTCAAACCTCGATCAAATGTGAATGGGGAAGATTGTCATAAAATAAGATGTAATCCAAAACTAAATAAGGAGTTCACATGTCCCGGTGTACAGTGTGGTGATGATGGTCAATGTAACAGATATTGTCTTCCTAAAAAAGGTAAATGTATGAAGTGGATTCAAGAATGTTGTTGCTACTAAAAATGAAGTTCGATAAGACAACTAGATCCAAGTCTAAAGTTTTGTAATGGGTGATAAATAATGATACAAATTTTATTACATATTATGTTTCGTTATTGATGCTTGTGTTAGTTACTTGCATTCAAAACAAAAGCTACTTTTAGTAAGCAGTCCCAATGCGATTCCTATACGTTTACACGATTAACCTCTACATTGCTACCTATACAGAATCAAACACGCCTACTAACGCACAATAACACAACAACCACACTTAACTAACAATCATACTACTTATATAACTAAATCTATCTCATCAAACCAAACGCTACTTTTAATACACGATCACTACACATTTACACGAAACTAACTTCTACATTAAGCAATGAACTTTTACATAAGCGAATTTAACAAACACAACTTCATTACAAGTTTTCTACCTGGCTCGTCAAAACAAGCTATTCTAAGTATTCTTTACTTTTAATCACTATACATTTACACGAAATAACTTCTACATTACGCAATGAACTTTTACATAAACAAATTTAACAACACAACTTCATAATTCATTACAAGTTTTCTACCTGGTTCATCAAAACAAACGATATTTTTAATTCCCGATCACTACACATTTTACGTGAAACAAACTTCTACATTACCTGTCCTATAGAAAGCCAAACACGCCTACTGTCAACTTAACAGTCCTCAAATATTAGACAAACAGTGTTTTATATTTGCTTATCCAAACTACTTATCTGCTTATTTGTGAGCGAAATAAGTTGCGGATTCTAAACAAAAGCTATTTTCAATAACCACTCCTAACGCGATTCCTATACGTTTACACGATTAACCTTTACATTACTACCTATAGAGAATCAAACACGCCTACTAACGCACAATAACACATACAATCGATCAACTAACAAGCACACTATATAATTAAACCTAGCACATCAAACCAAATGCTACTTCTAAATTTCTAATTCTCAATCACTACACATTTACATGAAACAAACTTCTAAATTGCGCAATGAACAATTACATAAGCGAATTTAACAAACACAACTTCATTACAAGTTTTCTAACTCGTCAAAACAAAAGGCTAATTTTAATTCTCCATCACTATACATACACACGAAATCAACTTCTACATTACGCAATGAACTATTACATATGCGAATATAACGACACAGCTTCATTACAAGTTTTCTACCTGGTACACTCGTCAACCAAAACTCTATTTTTAATTCTCAATCACTAAACATTTACGCAAAATGAACTTCTACATTACGCAAATAATACAGATATAACTACATTTCTACCTGGCACATCGAAACAAAAGCAAATTTTAATCCTCCATCACTACATGTTTACGCAAAACGAACTTCTACATTACGGAAATATAACTTCTTTTCAAGTTTTTTCAAGGAATGTTTGGCATCGCTTTCTAAGCTACTTATCTGCTTATTCCTGAGCAAAAGAAGTTATTTTATTAACGAATCCTGATGTGATCCCTATACGTTTACTACATGACTAATCTCTACACTACTACCTATACAGAATCAAACATAGCTACTAACACACAATTATACTATATAGCTAAACCTAGCTCATCAAAACAAAAGCTTCTTGTAATTCTCCATCACTACATATTTACACGAAATAAACTTCTAAATTCTGCAAATATAACAATATCGCTTCATTTCTACCTAGCTCATCATAACAAACGCTATTTCTAAATAGCAATCACTATATATTTACACGAAACAAACTTCTACATTACGAAATGAACTTCTACCTAGCAAAATTTAACGACGCAACTTCATTACAAGTTTTCTACCTCACTCATCAAAACAAAAGCTAATTTTAATACTTGATCACTAAGCGTTTCGCAAAACAACTTCCTTCTAAATTAAGCAAAAATATCAACGTAGCTAACATTTCTACCTGGTTACCTAAACATTTACTTACATTACGCAAATAATATTGATATAGCGACATTGCTACCTATTGGCTCATCAAAACAAAAGCTAATTTTAATCCTCCGTCACTATACATTAACACGAAAGAAACTTCTACATTACGCAAATAATATTGATATACCTACATTTCTACCTAGCTCATCAAAACAAAAGCTAATTTTACTCCTCCATCACTATACATTAACGTGAAACAAACTTATACATCACGCACATAGTATTGATATACCTACATTTCTACCTATTGGCGCATCAAAACAAAAGCTAATTTTAATCCTCCATCACTACACAATTACGCAAAACTAGCTTCTACATTCCGCAAATATAAAATATAACATTTCTACCTGGCTCATCAGTGCTGTTTGGTAAAACAACTTCCTTCTACATTAAGCAAAAAATATATCGACATAGCTACATTTCTACCTGGCTCCCTACTCGTTTGTATCGGTCACTAAACGCTTATACGAAACAAACTTGTACATTACACAAATAACATCAATATAACTACATAACTACACAATTACGCAAAACTAACTTCTACATTCCGCAAATATCACATTTCTAACCAGCTCATCAGTGCCGTTTAGTAAAACAACTTCTGCATTACGCAAATATATCGACACAGCTACATTTCTACCTGTCTCCCTACTCGCTTATATCAGGCACTAAACGTTTATGCGAAACAAACATGTACATTACGCAAATATAACGATATAAATAGCAATTACTATATATTTACACGAAACAAACTTCTACATTACGCAATGAACCTCTACCTAACCAAATTTAACCAACACAACTTCATTACAAGTTTTCTACCTCACTCATCAAAAACGAAACCTAGTTTTAATCCTCGACCACTAAATGTTTCGCAAAACAACTTCCTTATACATTACGCAAATACATCGTCCCTAAACGTTTATTATATCGATCACATTACGCATTTACACAAAACGAACTTCCACATTACGCATTTACGCAAATACAACGAGATATGGCTTAATTTGTACCTGGCTCATCAGTGCCGTCAAAACAATCACAAAAATCATCATTCAGCTGCGCCTTGGTAAAGCTTTTCGATCCGTCTCGACATTTAACACTTCCTCCTCCTCCTCCACCTGAACTCCACAGCTCCTTATAATAAACCTCATCTAATCAAATTAAAAATACTTGAATTGAAAAATATTTATAAATATCTAAAAAAATTAACTAATTAGAGATGTGAAATTGACCTTGAGGAGCGACTCCGATTAGATCGTTTGATGGAAATGATACAACAACTGATCTGTTGATGAGGAGTGAAATTGATGTTATGAAGATGAAGATGAAGAGTTTGTTCATTTTTAGTTATTGCGCATTTGAAGAAACCCTAAGTTTACGGTGGTGGTTGTTATGGATAAATGAGTGACGGTGAAACAAGTGGTGAACGATGGTGTAATAATTTTGACGGAATTGGCGAAACGGTGTCGTTTTGGCTATTTTTTTTTAAAAGTTGGTTTACTTGTTTTCTCTTTTTGGGGCAGTCATGTTTGGCGAAATGGGCTGGAGCTGGGGTTGCGGCTAGAGCTAGGAGTTATAATAAGCTGAAATTAAAATTTGTATTTTTATAAACTTGTTTGACAAATTGGCTAGGGCTAGGGCTTATTATTACAAAATTACTAAAAATGACATAATTAAATGAGTTTTTGTATGGCATGTCATATGATCTAGTGGCTGTTCAAGCGTGTGCTTGAGGTTAATGTGACATTCAGTGTAAAGGTAATCACAGAAAATTGTTGTCACGTATACCTGGATATGAGTTTGGAAACGAGTAGCATGTCTCATAGCTAAAAAAACAAAACAATGTATAAGGGTAACATAAACATTATTTTATTTGGTTAGAGACTTGTGTGAAAACATTTTTACAAAACGTGGATGAAGTCTTATATCCCACATCGGTGGAAGAAGAAAACGTTTGGTTAGTTTTATGTTTTGGAGTAAAATGATTTATACAAGTTGATATTAGTATTATGTAGTCACAGTTGATCTTTATTTGACGGAATGCATAAATATTCCATCTAATATAGTCATCTATGGTTAATTTATACGATTTGTTAACTTTTTCAACTTTTGATATACTTTTACGGTTTTTAACATAATTAATACTCAACATTCATGACACTGATAACTTTTTAGGTAATTAGCATGCTATTTGGTTCCTAATCGTGTAATAGCAACATGATAAGACGACAATATATGAAAATTGTAAGTCGCACATATCAAACATTCAAGAGCAACTCCGATTACATCATTGATGAAATTGCAACGTGAAAAAAGATTGAAATTATATGAGGATGTGTTTTAGTGTGTGTAGTTTCATTTTGATGTCACGATATTGTAATTTAGTGGCATGGTTACTTAAATTTACATTTAAATTCCTAACTAAAAACGGTATGTTTACAAAAGTGAAAAGTGATAGTAATGAACTAGTGAATGGACTCGCAAATGCAAAGTTAATGAAATGCAATGTTTCATTCTTTATACTGATATAATGAATTGGTTAGTAAATTGCCTTAATATCGGAAACCAAGAAAATATAATTTACTTTACCTTGATATGTACCTGAGTGAAATGGTAAAACAATAGTATTCATTGTTAAAAACATTCTACTGTCATTTTCTGTAGGGTAAAGGTAAAAAATGACCAACTTGCTTTTTTAGATGAACCTAATGAGTGTAAGTTTGTGTCATAATCTATTTCTTTTCTGCGTTGCATCATTTTGCATGTATCGTTATTTCTAAAATGGAAACAATATATATAGCGGATTGCCCTCGGCCATGTATTGAACAGCGAGACAAAGAGCTATGGTGGTGTTGTAATGTCTCATTAAGGAGCTCTGAAATATTTTGTTGTCCTAAGGCCTCTTGGCCTAATGGTATGTCAATGGTACATCAACCTAGAGTTTGTGGGTTCAAGTCTCGTTGAAGACATGTGAGTTGCATTTGTCTAAATAATCAAATGTCATATATGTCTTTCACTATAAAACAAATATAATTTGTTCCTTTATTATCTTTTGTCATGAAACCAATACAAAATTTCGCTATGTGGATGGACTTTCAACTCAATATTATTTTACAAATCGTATTTCAAAATCTACATATACATGAATACTACTATACGTTTGATTTGATAAATATTACATCACAGAATTCTTCAAATTAGTTTAACTCAAATCTGTGTAGTTAACACAAGTTTAAATATGATAATAAACAAGTAGGCATGCAATAATGTTACGTAACAACCGATAAATCTTACCAAGAAGCTTAAATCAGATTGCAACACAAGCTATATATAGTTTAAATAAACACTTAGACAGATCGATACAACTGTTATTTACTTAGTGATGTAAGTGTTCGAACATGACATCGATCAACAACATAAGCCTTTATTTTCGGCACAAGATGATTCACAGACTTCCTTTTTCGTCTTGCAGTAGTAAAAGGACTTTTTACCACAACAACACCAGAGCTCTTCTCCTTCCTGTTTCTTACATGAGCGAGCGCAATCCGTTAGTATTGTGTCTCTTTTAATGTCATTGATTTCAATTTTCCAACCTATAAATTTAGAAATAACGATATTGGTGATCAGGGGCGGATCTACAGCCAACACAGGGTATGCACGTGCATACCCTGTGATTCCTCGTCGTAGTGTAAAAAAAACTGAGTTTTGGAATTTTGTTAATCGAATTACAAAGAGTGCATACCCAGCAAAAATGAGATGCATACCCTAAACCGACTTGCCACTTTTGATTTATGAAAATGATCGAATAAATAGATTTAAAATGAAAAAACACAAAAACAGTCGCCGGAAATAACAAACATGGTCGGCTCATGATGAAGAAGAAGGTGAATATTAATAATTTAATATACTACCAGTAGTAGCATGAATATTAAATGTGAATGTCCACTCACCAGTTTCCAAGGCCAACCCAATTTAATATACTTTATATTGAATAATTACTCCGTATAGATATAGGAAGCAATATTTTTTGTTATATTTTCTAGAGTGAGTTATGTTTAATTTGTTTAGTAAGTTTTTAATACTACAGATATAGGAAGCAATAGTTTATGCATCCAACATTTTGGGTTTTTATTTGTTTTGGGTATAAGTTTTATGTTATTTCCATTTAAATGGTTTAACTTTGATTTTGGATTTGTTGGTTTGTTAATATAACACTATGATTTATTGTTTAGATTTGATCTTGTTCAAACACCTAAACCACACCAACATTTTAGGCAAATAAACCGAATATATAAGCAAAACAATCTTATATGACTCGCATTTGTAAAAAATAAGAGACATAACCTGAATCCTTGAAAAAAAAACCCGACCCGAGAACCGAACTATTAGTCGCCCTGTTAAAATAGTGCATACCCTCATTCCGAATCCTAGATCCGCCACTGTTGGTGATCTACATGGAAAATGATGCAATGCGGAAAAGAGTAGATTATGACACAAACTTACACTCATGACAAGAGAGCAATATGAAAAAGCTTATACAGAAGACAATCATATGTATTTTGAAGAGCTTGGCCATTGTGCACCAAGAAAAGAAATACACATGAACTTGTAGCTATGCATGAACAATAGGTTAGACAATACTTATCTTTATATGAGCATTTAGGAGAGTGACGTTAATGTGTATCTAGCTACTTTTTATTTAGAGTTATTTTAATAAAGTATAACAAATGGGAGACGATTTGCACACTCTAAAAAATGATTGGGACACTCAAATTAATTATGTTTGGACATTTATACCCTCACAGTTACCCTTACACTTTCTCCCATGCAAAGATATAAATGTTCAAACATAATTAATTGGAGTGTCTCAATAATTTAATGAAGTGTGCAAATCATCTCCCATAACAAATAGCTATTAATTTTGGTATTTGGAGTGTATATCGATAGGAGCATGGATGGACCACATGTGAGCTAGGTGTGGCACGGGTCACGTCCGATTTTTTTGTCACGAAGTGTAAACTTTGTATAAAATATGTAAACTTTGTATGAAATATGTCTGGTGAGGTGCAACCCCGAATTTTATTTAAGAAATTTTTTACAAGGTAACTTTAATACTCATCATAATAATAAAATAAAATATTGTGCAACACCTTCTAAAAAAAATCATAGGTCCGTTTCCGGCTAGGAGTGTTCAATCACAAAATCCAAGATAGTGGAAACTCCTCGAAGTAAAGATCACCAAACACAGTATTTTCATGATATAGAAGTAAAGATTCACATGAAATCGAGTTAGTAGTCACACAATTGGCATGTAGATCAATCACAATTGTTCAAGAGAAATGTTAGTTGGACATATAATCAAACCCTTTGTTGTGTGGTATTCCCATAAAATTTATCTTAGATATTAAGTCGTCCTAAAGATCCACTTGCTATTAATCTCAGTTTGTGCGATGGTAGGATTTGGTTCAGGAATAGATACTACAAGAGAACTCTTTTTACACACGAAGAAGAATCATGTTCTAGCTAGTTAAGTAGAAGGCTTGTTATATAATTTATAGATACTTTAGAATAAGAGTATGTATATACTCATGTTTAGATTTAAGCAACTCGAGTAACATTCAACAATTGTGAAATAAGAGAAAACCCAAAAGTTGAACACTCGGGATAACGAATATCATGTCCGGAACTGATCAGTTTTTGATTTGGGGGCATGACGTACATTGGATGTTTGCGATATTGGCCAAGCATTGGAACCGACTTGTAATAAGGGTTTTGTTAACATGTGCTCACTGGTTACATTTTAGGGTGTAGTAAATGAACACATGTTTTCTTTATATAAAAAAACATATTTAATGAACATTAATTATAGATAAAATTACTTGCGTACCTCCAAAAAATGAATATATGCTATTATACATTAAAATTTCTTATCACGCTAAGCTTACAAAACATTCCAATCATGAAAATTATCACATGTAATAGTTTCCGACACACCTAAATTACAAATATAAAATTTAAATTAGCTCCGCTGCAACGCGCGAGTTCCATTTCATAGCTCATCATATTACGTTCTTCCCCGAAAGTGGCCTCCTCACGAACTCGATGTAGCAACAACGTATCAAAACTTATAAACAGCTTGTTCTCTCTTAAAAAAATAGTTATGTTGTATGTAGATTTACAAGAAATGATAGTTGAACAAAAATGAAATTTAAAATTTTACCTATCAAAATTCTTAGATCCGTCTCTAAACATTTTTTATTTCTTAAGATCAACGTTATTAAATTGTTAGATAGCTATTTTCATTTGTTTTCAAGTTGTTGAGTACGGGTTGCTAGCAAAACAAGAATATCATGAATGTTGTAATGATACTTGTGTACGAAAGGGTATGATTTGGTTCGAGTCGTTTTCTTCATTGGTTTTGGTCAAGATGCCAAGTAACAACATTCATTTCTAATAGGAACTTTCGGATTTTATAGGTGGTTTTAGATTTTGAGTCTTCAAGATCGAGCTAGACTGGTATATCAAATGAATATGATTATTGAAACACATTGGCGTGTTTTGGTATTTTAAACCATTCTTTTTTGGCGAAACCAAAAACATCTTAACAAGTTTGTCATTACAAGTCGAAAAGATGATCATGATATTTGCATAACATGAAAGAAATCACAATTAGCTCCATATTCAAGAAGTATTTCGATACCACTCTTTCTCTTTGTTTTAACAAATTTATAGCTTCTTAATTGTTTGGTTTGGTTTCTTTTTCTTTCGAACATTTGTTTGAAAACTATATTCATTTTCACATTAGTCTAACAATTCAGTTGAGTTCAGCTCGATACAATTTATCACCTAACATTTTTCCCTATTATATTTCCACAACACAAAAGCAAAAGAAAACCTTTTTAGTATATCCTAAGGGTGGTGGCAACACCTTCGGTTTGGCCTTCGGCATCACTAATACCGTGCAGCATGAATCGGCAAGACCATTCCATTGAATTGGCATCATGCTTTCGGCAACCAAATCGGTAAACTTTGCCGAATCGGCATGGATGAAAGGTATTTAATATTCGAACGTTGGAACATTTAATATATGTGAGGTATGGTGAATCATGGTTGCCACTAAAAATGGTTGAGAGGTATGAAAAAAAATGAATGAGGTGTAATGATATTATTGGTGGGTTGAGAGATATGGGGTTTTTTTTTTTTTTTAAGCATGATTGCCACCACCCTAAGTTATAGGTACACGGGATCACAATATTTATTTTATTTATGGCATAAAAGAAAAAGAAATTCGGATACTATTCGTTACCACAATTTTGCGTGGCTTTCACGGAGGTTCACATGCGTCGACTCCGGACCATCCAAAAAGATAGTTGCCCTAGGATTAGTCGACGCACAATGTCAAGTCAAAAAAAAATTTGAAAACATAAACACATATATCGTTCGTTCTCTATTGTGCCAAAAAAGTCAAAACCAGTCATGGCGATTTCCGGCGTCTTCCATCTTAAAACTTAAAATCTTATTTTTTCAACCATAAGCCAATCGCCTCTTTTTCAATCTCCCTTTTTTAATCCCCAATATTTTCCAATCATAATCCTTTTTTTTCTTCAATCCCTAATTTTAATTTGGCCCCAAATTTTACAACCCCCAATTTTAATTTTTTCACATCTTGTATTTCGTTGTGTTAGGGATTGATCCGACTGTTTCGATGGGTGATTCTGATTGGCATGTTGTTAACCGTAAGAATCGTCGATCCGTGTTCGAGAGACTGAAGCCCTCTCAAACACAAAAGTCAAATGTGGATGATTTGTCAAGGTTTTCCTTATCCGTGTACGTCTCAAATTTTCCATCTCATCTTATGGAACGTGAGCTTTGGAATATTTGTGGTAAGGTGGGCACGCTTGCGGATGTCTATATTGCTAAGCGTAAGAATCAATTTGGGCAGATGTTTGCTTTTTGCCGTTTTATTAAGGTATCTAATTCTAAAAGCCTTATTGATTCGTTGTCTAATGTATGGATTGGGAAATTGCGGCTACATGCCAATGTGGCTAGGTTTGACAGGAATTCGATTGTTAAACCATCTCATGATGGTCAGAAGGAATCTAATGCCGCTCAAACAAACAAAGTTCATAGGGGTCCTGTCAAGAACATGGGTAATAATAATAAGACTTTTGCTTCTGTCTTGAATGCGGGAGGAAAGAGTACCAATGTGGCTCCTAATTTAAAGCCTTCTATAGTTCTTGATGAGGCATGTTTTATGGAACGTGATTTTTCTTGCTCCTTAATAGGAAAAATCAAAGACATAAACGCTCTAACAAACCTATACTTAATTCTTTCTAACGAAGGTTTTGAGAATGTTACTATCACTCACTTGGGCGGTATGTGGGTTCTTCTAGACATGGTCTCTGCTGCAACTAAAGATAAAATCCACAAACATGTTGGTATCGGATCTTGGTTCTCTGAGTTAAAGCCTGCTTGTAATTCGTTTGTGAGTGATGAACGTATTATTTGGATTTCCATTGAGGGCCTCCCTATTACTGCAATGACCCGTAACTCTTGTGCTAAAATTGTTTCTGCGTGGGGTGAAATTATAGATGTAGATGAACCTGAATGCATAAAATTTTCTTTCAAGAAGTTATGTGTGAAGGTGAAATCTCATGTGACCATCAATGATCAGGTTAAAGTCATTGTTAAAGGAAAAGTTTTTTGGATAAGCATTAGGGAACTAGAACCTTGGGTTCCTAATTTCGCTGATGTAAAGGATAATGATTCTTCTTCTGATGACGAGATTAATGATGAGAACAAGGATTATCAAGGTGATTATGTTTTAGATAGTGATGATGAAATTGATCACGTTTCGGATTCGAGCTGCATGAATGACTATGGCATTGATAAAAAAGCTCCATCCACTAATGAACAGGAGGCTTCTATTAATTCTGGTGACCCTTTTGGAATTTATAAGATTTTGAAAAGAGGTGATACTAAGGCAGCCTCGGGAAGTGTCGACCCCCAATTCCCACCTGGGTTCACTCCAGAAGCTACTGAGTTTAAAGATGTTGATGACACTAAACCATTCCAGGATAGTGTTGGTGAGGCTAATGATGTGCCTAGTGCTAATGATGTGCCAAACAACAATAATAGTGGCTCTAGTGCTACTAGTAGATACAATGGAACTCAGAAGATCAAATCGGGCGGCTCTTTATTGGAGGTTATAGATGAAATGATTAAAGTGGGGCAAGTAATGGGCTACAATATGGATGGATGCATACATAATATTGAAGCTATTATTGGTGCACAAGGAGATGGTAATGTTGTTAAATGAATATTTTGTCCTTAAATATTCAGGGTCTTGGCCAAAAGGCCAAGAAAGGGTGGATTCAAGAGCTGAATACGAAACACTGTGTTAACTTTGCAACTTTACAAGAAACAAAAATGGAGACAATGGACCTTTTTTCTGTTAAGGCTTTATGGGGAAACTCTTCTTTCGATCATGTTTTCAGTCCTTCTATCGGCTATTCTGGAGGGATTTTATGTGTTTGGGATCCGAATACTTTCATCAAAGATAGCCATACTATTTCAGATTACTTTGGCGTTGTTAGGGGTACTTGGCTTGCTACATCTACTAAACTCCTTCTAATATCCGTTTATGCTCCTCAAGATCTTTCTGAAAAAAGAGATCTATGGGGCTTTCTTCATCAGTTGATTACTTCTTGGAATGGTGAATGCATCCTCATGGGCGACTTTAATGAAGTCCGTATGGAACACGAAAGGTATGGTTCCATGTTTAATTCGCATAGTGCTAATGCTTTTAATAACTTCATTACTATGACGGGATTAGTTGATCTTCCCTTAGGAGGATATTCTTTTACTTGGTCTCATAAATCGGCTTCTAAGATGAGCAAATTGGATCGATTCCTCATTACGGAAGGTTTATTGTTGGTTTTTCCTTCTTTATCGGTTATATGTCTTGACAGACATCTATCTGACCATCGTCCTATTCTTTTGCGTGAGTTGAATGTGGACTATGGACCCATTCCATTTCGACTCTTTCATTCTTGGTTTAATATGAAAGGGTTTGATAAAATGGTGGAAGATTCATGGAACAACTTGACTATCCCGGATCCGAATAGTATTGTTTCTTTAAAGAAAAAACTTCAAGGCCTAAAGTCTTCGATTAAACAATGGTGTGTTGCTGTTAAATCTCATTCGAGTGAAGCCAAGATTTCTATTCAGAAACAACTTACTGACTTGGATAAAATGACTGATCAAGGCATGTGTAATGACGAGCTTCTACTTACAAGGTCTAATCTTCTAAAAGAGCTTCAAGATATTAATTCATGTGTTGCGTCGGATATGATGCAAAAAGCTAAAGTTCGTTGGGCCATCGAAGGAGATGAGAATTCTAAATACTTTCATGGGGTCATAAACAAAAAACGTTCTCAATTGGCTATACGGGGGATTTTCATTGATGGCGAGTGGATTGCGGATCCACCTAATGTTAAATATGAATTCTTAAATCATTTCTCCAATAGATTTGCCGCTCCTACATCGACTAGACTCACTCTCGATTCTCAGTTCCCCAATACTTTATCACTAGATCAACAATCTGACCTTGAAAGGGATGTAACGGATAATGAGGTCAAGAACGCGGTTTGGGACTGTGGCACCAACAAATCTCCTGGACCTGATGGGTATACTTTTGAATTTTTTCGTCGGTATTGGAGCATCATTGATAAAGATGTTGTAGCTGCGGTCAAGCAATTCTTTTCGTCAGGTATCTTCCCACCTGGTTGTAATTCGTTGTTTATTGCTTTAATTCCTAAATGCCATGATGCCAAGGTGGTTCAAGACTTTCGTCCTATAAGTTTAATAGGCAGCGTGTACAAAATCATTGCTAAAATATTAGCTAACCGCTTGAGTTTTGTCATTTCAAGTCTTATTAGTGAGATTCAATCGGCTTTTGTATCTAATCGACAAATTCTTGATGGTCCTTTTATTCTTAATGAGCTTCTTTCTTGGTGCAAGTATAAAAAGCACAAAGCAATGGTTTTCAAGGTTGATTTTGAAAAAGCTTTTGATTCGGTGCGTTGGGATTATCTTGATGACGTGTTAGCTAAATTTGGTTTTGGAGACAAATGGCGTTGTTGGATACAAGGTTGTCTCCATAATGCTAAGGGGTCCATTCTTGTTAAGAGTAGCCCGACTAAGGAGTTCCAATTTTACAAAGGCTTGAAGCAGGGAGATCCTTTATCCCCGTTACTCTTTATTTTGATCATGGAAAGTCTTCATCTCTCATTCAAGAATGTGGAAAATGCAGGTATCTATAAAGGTATTCCTATTGATAATAGTTTGTCTCTATCTCACTTGTTTTATGCCGATGATGTGGTGTTTGTTGGCAAATGGGATACGTCGAATATCAATACCATAGTGAATGTGCTCAAGTGTTTTTTCTTGGCTTCGGGTCTCAAAATCAATCTTCATAAAAGTAAACTCATGGGTATTGGAATTCCTCATAACGAAGTGGTCTTAGCAGCGGACTCTATAGGTTGTTTGACGTTTTCCGCGCCTTTTAAATTTCTTGGTGTTAAAGTGGGTGGTATCATGTCGAGGCGTGGATCTTGGGACGACGTTATTGATAAACTTTCCTCTAGGCTATCTAAGTGGAAACTTAAAACGCTCTCCATTGGAGGCCGGTTTACTTTGTTAAAATCGGTCTTAAGCTCTCTTCCACTTTATCATTTATCCATCTTCAAATGTCCTATGGGAGTTCTCAACTTAATGGAATCAATCCGCCGGAATTTTTTCAATGGGGTGACTAATCCTGAAAAGAAGTTAGCTCTTATTGCTTGGAAGAAGGTTATGGCTTCTAAAAAGAATGGTGGTCTTGGCATTTCAAGTTTTTTCGCTCTTAATCGTGGTTTACTTTTCAAATGGATATGGCGTTTCACCGCTAATAATCACTCTTTATGGGTTCGTCTTATCAAGGCTATTCATGGTCCTCATGGTCTTCTTGATAGCTCTCGTTCCCCTCCTAGATGTTCTCCTTGGCTGGATATTGTGCGTGAGTTCAAAGGCCTAGCTTCTAAAGGTATCAATCTCTTCTCTTTTATAAAGAAAAAAGTGGGAAATGGGGAAGATACCTCCTTTTGGGAGGACCAGTGGCTCAATGATGTTTCATTCAAGATTTTGTTTCCTAGACTTTTCTTGTTGGAATTAAATCCTCATGTCACGGTTGCTAATAAGCTCAACGAACCTTCTCTAGTGTCGTCTTTTAGAAGAGCACCGAGAGGAGGCTTAGAAGAGGAGCAGTTGCGGAAACTTGAAGATAGCTTGAGTCAAATTCTTCTTCCACAAGCTAATGATCGTTGGATCTGGAACCTTGAGTCGTCCGGAGAGTTTTCGGTTAAATCAACCCGCATATTTATAGACAATGCTCTTCTTCCCAAGCTTGACACCCCTACGCGATGGATAAAAGTAGTCCCAATCAAGATTAATATTTTTTCTTGGAGAGTTTGCTTGGATAAATTGCCAACAAGACTTAATCTTTCACTTAGAGGGGTTGATATCCCCTCTATTTTATGCCCTATTTGTAGTACCGCCGTGGAGTCTTCATCGCATCTTTTGTTCTCTTGCCATCTAGCTCGTCAGATTTTGTTCAAAGTTGCCCGTTGGTGGGAGTTAGAGATTCATGATCTTAATTCATATGGAGATTGGCTCACTTGGTTTAAAAATATCCGTTTATCTAAGAGACTTAAGGACATTCTTGAAGGCACTTGCTATGTCGTGTGGTGGGCTATTTGGAACTTTCGCAATCAAGTTTTGTTCGGGAGTAAGCAGCCACGCATGGATCTTCTTTTTGATGATATTGTTCGTTTATCTTTTTTTTGGTGTTCAAATCGTTGTAACATTAACTTGGATTGGAACTCTTGGATGAAAATTCCTAGTTCCGTAGCTTTGTAAGTCTTTCTAGCACCTTGCTAGCTTAATAATATCGCCGTTCAAAAAAAAAAAAAAATCCAGATAACCAGAAAAACAAACACGGTGCAGTTATAGCAGCACTATAGGTGCAAAATGTGTCTAAAGAGGGGGTGTGTAACATCACACCATGCTCTATTAGAAGCTAGAACCACATAATAAAAGTTCTAAACAGAGCATTATAAACGAAGTCCTTCTTTAAGCAATCTTTTTAACTTAGGATGAAAATGCGACTATCTACATTCTACCTTCTTTTGTTATTACTTTAAAAATAAAGCTACTAGATGTGTAAGAATAATGCATGTTTTACAAATTATTATAACTTCCTTTTCCAATCAATACATATTTGGCACTTAAACACTACATCTCATATTCATTGTGTACACTTACTTCGCATTTTCAGCAAATTCTTAACATGTATTTTTACGTGTGAACCGTTTAAAAAGTTACTTAAACTCATAAAAAAAGAGAAAGAAAAAAAAAAAAAAAAAAAAAAAAAAAAAAAAAAAAAAAAACCCACAAGAATTAAGAAATTACATGTTTCTTTTATATGATATTCTATAACAGTGTATTGATTAGGGCCGAGCATATTGGATAGAAAACGAGTCGAACTGTAGAACTGAGCTGAACCAAAGCGAACTGAACCGAACATATTCGGTTCGGTTTTGGTTCTATATAATAATGGTTTTCGGTTTCAGTTCGGTTCGACCCAAAACTAAGAAAAAGCCACCTAAACCATATAAACCAAACCGAATCGACAGTTCTATATACTAATGGTTTTCAGTTTTGGTTCGGTTCAGTTTTCATCGGTTCAGTTCGGTTTTGGACCAATGCTCAGCCCTAGATTGATGTTCGAGATGGCATGTTGAAACAACATAAATGGATTACGGTCAAAAACTTGTAGCCTTCAATGGGAAACAAAATCTCTCATGCTTGCTTGGTGGGTAAATACTCTATGGTTGAAAACTTATATAGTAAAATAATACAATTATGTAAGGTTGTAAAAACAGTGAATCGGTAGTTGGACAGTCGATCTCCTTTTAACTTGTAATGGTGTGATTAATCGTATTGGCATTTCTGACAAGTTTTGAGTATTTTCAGCGAGTTCTGGGTATTTCTGACATGATTTTCCTTAACAAACAAGTTTTAATAGACGTAAACAATTAACATAAGTGATTAAATCAAGTTTACAGTGAGTTTTGGGTATTCCCAGAAAAGTTTGCAGGTTTTTGGCAAGTTTGACCACCCTTGACCGTCGTTGACCATAGTTAACCGATTTACATAAATAAAAAAGGTTGGTGGCTCAGTAGCGCCTAAATGACGATTTATTGACATTATAGGTTTTTTTTGCAACACTGCAATAATGTTTTTAAAATATTTGAATATTTAAAAATTTATATATTTATTAAGTATTTTCTGAGAATACCTTAACACCTATATTACGTTTGTATTTTTAAAAAATATACAAGTATACATGTTTTATTGGTTACATATTAAATTCTTCCTTTTAAATAACTACTAGCGGGGTAGCCCGCGCGTTGCCGCGGGTTTGTTATTTTTTTTATGGCGTTGCCGAGGGTTTAAATTTTTTTTTTTTTTTTTTTTTTTTTTAAACAAAAATGAATGACTGTATAATAAAATGCTTTTGTGCAAGTTTTGTATTTTTTTAAGGAAAATTATTCAGTCTCAGAAAAATAAAAAAAAAAAAAAAAAAAAAAAAAACTACAGTACCTGCTACAGTACAGTACAACACGGGACAGCACAATGTGTACTATTCATCCAACTGTTTCGTACAACAAAATTATGCATGTTACTGTTCATGAACAGTAAAAACTGCCCTTTAAATATATACGAGTGGGTAACCCGCGCGATGTTGCGGGCGTGTTTTGGAATATCGTATTTGTACATTTTATGTTTTTTGGTTTACATTGTTTGTAATAGAATTTTGTATTTTTTTTCCTAATGTTTATAACTTTATAAGATACCCGCGCGTTGTTGCGAGAATGTTGTGTCTAAGCTAAAATCGAAATAAAACGATCGGGGAAAAAAATTATTAAGGACTAAATTTGCAAAAGAGCGCTAATGGGGGACTAACGGTGCTATTTACAGCTAACCGGAAGGACCATTTTTGTAAATTCGTTAGGTACAAAATAACGGGGGACTAAAGTTGCATCGTTAGTCCCCGAATGACCTATCTTGCAACGATAGTTTCACCTTAGAGACTATTTTGCAACTGAGTACTGTTCATCCAACTGTAACATGAACAGTGCTACAGTAACAAAACTGCCATTTAAATAATATATATAATATAATGTAATAGATAACACATTTTTTTTTTTTCTTTTTTTTATTGGAACAGGCATTCTCATTTTCTTGTCTACTTACTTGACCTTTAGACGTAAAAGGCAAGAAAAATAGACTTATCTGCCTGTATTCTGGCAATGAAATGAATTGGCACATTTACTCCAAAACAAAAATGTCCATTTCAATAGAACATATTTGCAATACATAATTGAATTTACATTTACCTAAAAGTAAAAAAATTTGCTTAAAGATGACAAACGACAAAAATGTTCATGTTTTGGTTTTACGCTCCTTGAATTTGGACTCGACCATGATCAATATGCTAGCCACTTTTTTTTACGGGTGATTTGAATAAACGATCGTATTTCCTAGCGTATTTTTTTAAAAGCATGTATTTGAACCGTATTTGAGTTTTTGGTCATTTTGGTGCGCACACACCACTATTTGCGCACCAAACTTTAGAAAAAAGATTATGTCATGTCGAGATGGTAACTGATCTTTAATGATAGCAACGGACCAAATTACATATGTATAAAGTTCGATATCTTTGATTAATGTATTATGCCAATGCCCAATCTTAGTTCACAACATTTAAACATCACATACCATTCAATATTCAATATAAAACATCTCGACCATAATTAACTTCAATATCCGAAATAATATGTCATGTCGAGATTGAACTACAATAGTGCTTATTTTATATAGATTTTGTTTGTTACGTTTAGTTTTACCCATGATACTTTATCTCTCTTAGACTCCACACTCGTGACTTTTCCGGTCCGTTGTTAATCCGGATCACCAACCGATTGATCCTAACCCGATCCAAACTAATGTAATAAATTATACAATAATTCATTAGTTTGGATCGGGTTAGGATCGATTGGCCGGTGTATTGGTGATCCGGATTAACACTGGACCAGAAAAGTCGTGAGAGAGGAGTGTGAGAGAGATGAAGTAATGATCGGTCGGGCACCATAAACCATTTTTCCGGCATGGATCGGCACAAAGGAGTATAGGCCAAAAAGTTAGGGGCAAAAGATCCTGCTTATTGTTATGTTTATATAAGTTGTAACTTGAAAGTCTACATTGTAACTATTTTTATGTCTACAACATTTGTTGAATCACGAGGATTCAAGTTAGCTAAATAATCAAATTAAGAGAAAGTGATATGAATGTGTTGTCCATAGATTTCTTGTATTAAATATTTGTTGTATTAAGTTCAAAAATTATATCTTTTGTACTTCATTGGATACATGCACCATTCACATGCCAAGTTACTACCCATTAATGTAATTGCTATTTCAATCAATATATTTATTTTACTTTTTTTTTTTTTGCAATAAAAATAAAGTTACTACTTTGGTGTATGGTTCTTTCCAATCTATTGCATAGAATTGTGAATTGTCCAATCTATTGAAGATGACAAAAAGGTAACTAAATAATTGTTTTGGTTGAAGATGACCAATAGCCCTAATCTTGTCAAAGTAAATAATGCAAAAGGTTCATAGTCATATTAGTTTAAAGAATGACCAAAAAGACAAATACTCGTGCAAATAAGATGAATGTGTAATCAAACAAATAGTCAAATAACTAAATTTGCATAAACCTATATTGTAGTTTTGAGATTTGATGAACTTGTTTTTATTTCGAAAGGCAAAGACACATTGATTTATATGAAACATTCGACATTAACGGGTGTTGGAGGGGGAAAAATCGATCCTATTAATTATGTAGAAGATATTTTTAAATGTAGTTAGTGTTCAAAAGATTTAACTCGAACCTTATTCTTATTTTGAGCATATCCTTGCATTCAACGTAAGAGTTTATAATTTTATATCAAGCAGAACACATATTTTGCCTTCAACTCAAATACAGATGTATATGTTGTAAAGACGACGTCGAGCTAACTCAAACGTGCCTGATTGAAATAGATTAGAGAATCTCAAAGAACCTATTTCGATACCTATTTCATACTTGATTACATAAAAATATATTTAAGAAGAGAAAACAATACAACATAATAAGGTTACGGTGATCCTCAATGTTTAGACCAATTGCGGTATTCTAACTAAATTGTTGGGCCAAAACTCCTGAATGGAAAGTATAGCATGTGTAGTCACATAGCATCCATCATCCCCTTAATGGAAGGTATAATGGTAATGCTGCAAGAGGACAATATAAAACAAACAACAAAATGAAACTTTAGACATCATTTTCATGTATCACTATCTTACTTGTCAATAATACACTTTTCATCTCTTGGTATCCTTTTAAACTTGGTTCTCCATTTCTTTAAGGAACATATATTCTAAATGTCATGTATACTAGTTAATTATAGATCCATATATTCTAAATGTCATGTATCTAACAGCTTTTAGTTCAAAATGCATGAACAGACAAAACCATTAGATCATTTTTAACTGACCTTTAATGATAGCTCTGGACCAAATTACATGTATAAAGCTCGATGTCTTTGATTAATGTATTATGGCAATGCCCAATCTTAGGTTACAACATTTAAACATCACATACCATTCAATATTCAACATAAAACATCTCGACCCATAATTAACTTCAATATCCGAAATAATATGTCATGTCGAGATTGAACTACAATAATTCTTATTTTGTATAGATTTTGTTTGTTACGTTAAGTTTTACCCATGATACTTCATCTCTCTCACACTCCTCTTTCACGACTTTTCCGGTCCGGTGTTAATCTGGATCACCAATACACCGGCCGATTGATCCTAACCTGATCCAAACTAATGAAACAAATATACAATAATTCATTAATTTGGATTGGGTTAGGATCAATCGGCCAGAAAAGTCGTGAGAGAGGAGTGTAAGAGAGATGAAGTAATGATCGGTCACGCACCATAAACCATTTTTCAGGTACGGATCAGGCCAAAGGAGTATGTGCCAAAAAGTTAGGGGATCCTGCTTATTGTTATGTCTATATAATTTGCAACTTGAAAGTCTACTTTGTAACTATTTTATTTCTACAACTTTTGTTGAATCACGAGGATTCAAGTTAGCTAAAGAATCAAATTAAGAGAAAGTGATATGAATGTGTTGTCCATAGATTTCTTGTATTAAGTTCAAAAATTATATGTGGGTACCTACACCATTCACATGACAAGTCTCAGTTGCAATTTCAATCAATATGAATGTGTTGTCAATCAATATATTTCTTTTCTTTTTTGCATTTCTTTTCTTTTTTGTAATTAATGCAACACTTCATTCAATAAAACCAAACCAAAAAGACCAATTCTTGGACACAATACCTTCCTAGCTCTTGCACTTCTTTGTTGTTTTTCATGTCTTTTATCAGACCATATTGCGCGTTTGCAAGGAAGACAACGCACATAAAAGTTATGACGCTTAAAGCGTCATAACTTTTATGTGCATCGTCTTCCTTGCAAACGCGCAATACGGTCCGATAAAGGACGTGAAAAACAACAAAGAAGTGCAAGAGTTAGGAAGGTATTGTGTTCAAGAAAATAATCGAAAAACTGGTTCGAATGGTTTAAAGTTTGTGGAAGTTGTTAAGGGTGATGTTGAAGTCACCCCGCCTCAAGTCCCGTTTGGGGCTATATACTATTTGACAATTAAGCCAGAAGTTTGAAAGGTAGTAAGAATGGTTTTTATCATGCTGAAATTGTGGTGCACTCAGAGGTTTGGAAAGAGTTGGTTGCTTTTCGACCCGGAAAAGGGTTTGATATGAACCGTATGTGAACGGTAACCCAAGTAACAGCCCAACAAAGAAGAAGACATCAAGAGTATAAGTTGCATGGGAAGAGAAGAAGAAGTCTTTGTTCATGTTTCTTATTTGCAAGAATAAAGGAGTATTTTAGATGGACATGGTCTTGTGCATGTGAGATCATGGGTTTATTTACTAGTTATTTATCTTTAAGTATTTACGAGCAAGTTTAGGATAGTGGGGAGGACTTGTCAACCCACTAACTGTTTAATTTTATTTAAATATTGTACTTGGCATTGAGTTTAATATGAAATGAATGAAAAAGAAACTTAGTTTCAAGTCTTATCTCTTGGAGTCTTACCCGCTCAAGCGTCATATCAATCCATCTCTTTAACTTATTTCTTGGGAGATTGTTGATCATCTCAAATCGGTCTTATAACAATGGTGCTTTCATTGCCTTACTCGACACCTACAAGACGATACCCACCTTCCCTACAAGAATCCATGGCCACCCTGGCCGCCAACATATCCAAACTCGAAGCCGTCATGGCAAAATTCCTTGCCACTTCCGTCTCCACTACCTCCTAAAGGGTTCGGCTTGTTTGCCTCACAAGAAAGTTAGCACTTGTTATCATGAAAAATATTACGGAGTAGTATTAATGTTCGTTTTGTTTAATAAGTAAGAAGTTTGTGTTTCTTATAAGCTTATTGTTTGAGCTTCTTACCGTGATGTTTAGTTGAACTTGGAAATACTCGGTAGTTACATTCTGATTGCAACTTGTTTCCTCAGTGTTTATTGTTCATAGCCCACCATCCGGAAATGTTTGGGTTTAGCTTATATTGGGTGCTTATTGGCTTATTTTAGTTTCAAATTGCCACAAAACACAATAAGCCCAAAAAATGGAGTTTAATTTCAAATCTTATTTGACTTATTTATGTAAGATTGACGAAAAGATGTACGTGGCCTAACCTAGGTGTTCGGTGACTATTTCCGCCTTGGTTGTTGTAATATTCACAAGTGTGATGTGTTGTTACTACTACATTACTACGTAATATATTTAATTGCATGTTACTATCCGAGCAATAAAAAAGATTGGTCATTTTGGTACAATCCTTCAAATAAAAAGATCTAACAAAATTAAAATTTTAGCACATATAATCTGTCTCAGCTTGCAACTAATTAATGCACTTCCATATCCTAAGTTTGATCTCTACATCATATAACAGTTCTTATGAACACGATCAATTAGTTAATGCTTTGAATCTAAAAAAATGACTTTCAAAATTAAAAAGGTTTTTAGATATAGTTTGTGATTTGGAAAACACTGTCTGTGATTTTCAGAAGCAATAGTCAGATAAGTAGATAACCTTTTTCCAAAACGCAATCCTAGACACATGCTTACTATAAAAAACATTCATTACCAACAAATAACTACATATACACGTCAAACTTTCATAAGATCGCTAATAAACTGATCGTAAACGTCATTCGAAGACACATGTATTGTCTCCTCACATTCATTTTGCATGTATATCATAACCATTATCGTTATTTCTAAAATGGAAACAATACTTGCAGATTGCCCTCGGCCATGTATTGAACATGCAGAGAAACAAAGAGCTATGGCATTGTTGTAATGTCTCATTGGATAAATACTGCACGGACAAAAAAGAGCTATGTGAATCTTATTTATTTATTTTTTTGATTGGCAAATGAAATATAACACATAGCAAGGAGCTATGTGAATTATCTTGTGCCAATATATATATATATATATATATATATATATATATATATATATATATATATATATATATATATATATATATATATAATGAGGTTCAGATAAGATAGTTCTTATTGTAGGAAGAATAGGAAGCCAATGAGTGATCGACATGTGGAAAATCAACATTTAAATTGTAAAAGAAAGAGATTAATACTTAAAGGGCAATATAGGTATGTGACATTTATTAATCTGGAAATAAATCCCTACAAAAGTGCACCATCAAAGACCACGTCTCTTTTTCTCTCCCTAACAAAAACTGCCATTTCTCTGCTATTACTCTTCCGCACAATCTGTCGTAATCGTCACTAACTCGAATCTTTGTTCTTTGTCATTTGATGTTGTTATTCACAAGGTCTTATGTGGTACCTTTATTCAGAACCTTGGCGCATGTAAACCGCTCACGATGCATGGGTTGTTTTTTGGAATTTGCTATTTTGTATCACTGTATCAATTGTACATCAATAGCATGATGTGTATCAAAAGATTTATTCATGGATGTATACTTATTGTTTGACACATTTTCGGCGAATTCGGGTAACTGATTAAAGCAGATCGATGGCTTCCATCACTTTTATTTTGGGTTACATCTATGTCATTTTAATAAATTGTTATATATTAGTCATCTTCTTAGTTTATTGGTGTGTTTTGGTGGTTTATATAGATTATGTATCAAGAAGCTTTGTTATTGCATATCAGATTCTAACTATCTGTACCAATGTATATTTCGCTTTCTCTTCTCGACGTATCAATTGTGTATATATCAATATCTACAGCATGTGTGTGTCAATATTAATAAGTGTATCACAAGTCTGCAAGAATTATTTAACAAGATATTTATGCATCGTTATTGATCGATGGTGTACCATTATATAACTTATGGCGTATCAACGTAATACGTAAGAATCACATACCAAGAAAAAAAGGATGGACTTTTTTGTGTATTAATGTTTTATCATCCATCACTTGTTTTTTGATTTGTGTCTATCTGCATGTGAAAAATGTTACATATTACGTATAAAGGTATAAACTGATAAAAGAGGATAGAAGGTATCAAATTTAAATAATAAAAAAATGTGTTAAAAATCAAAGGAGTGAAAACCACTAGCTAAAGAAAAGGTGCGTAATTTTAGTCTTCAATTGAATTGACAATAGTCCATTATTTTCAAGTTATTTACAAATATACCATTATCTTAATTTGAATAATTAGTATCATTATTGATACATTCAACGGCTCAGATCGCTTCCTATTCTTCCTACTTTAAACACTAACTTACGATAACCTCTCTCTCTCTCTCTCTCTCTCTATATATATATATATATATATATATATATATATATATATATATATATATATATATATATATATACACTATGTAACAGATTGTGCACGTATTAACACATTTTTTATTTTTTTACTGGAACAGGCCCATTCTCATTTTCTCGTCTACTAACTTGACCTTTTAGACGTAAAAGGCAAGAAAAATCGACTTATCTGTCTGCATTTTGGCAATGAAATGAATTGGCACATTTATTTACTCCAAAACAAAAATGTCCATTTCAATGCAACATATTTGCAATAAATAATTGAATTTACATTTTACCTAAAAGTAAATAAATTTGGTTAAAGATGACAAACGACAAAAAATGTTCATGTTTTGGTTTTACGCTCCTTGAATTTAAGACCCGTGACTCGACCATGACCAATATGGCTTTTTTTTTTTTTTTTTTTTTTTTTTTTTTTTTTTTTTTTTTTTTTTTTTAAAGATGATTCGAATAGTATATTTTTTTAAAAGCATGTATTTGAACCGCATTTGAGTTTTTGGTCATTTTGATGCGCACACACCACTATTTACGCACAAAACCTTAAAAAAAGATCATATCATGTCGAGATGGTAACTATCTTTAATGATAGCAATGGATCAAATTACATGTATAAAGCTTGATATCATTGATTAATGTATTATGCCAATGCCAAATCTTAGTTCACAACATTTAAACATCACATACCATTCTATATTCAACATAAAACATCTCGACCCATAATTAACTTCAATATCCGAAATAATATGTCATATCGAGATTGAACAACAACAATGCTTTATTTTGTATAGATTTTGTTTGTTACGTTTAGTGTTACCCATGATACTTTATCTCTCTCACACTCCTCTCTCACGATTTTTCCGGTCCGGTGTTAATCCGAATCACCAATACACCGGCCGATTGATCCTAACCCGATCCAAACTAATGAAATAAATTATACAATAATTCATTAGTTTGGATCGGATTAGGATCAATCGGCCGGTGTATTGGTGATTCGGATTAACATTGGACCGGAAAAGTCATGAGAGAGATGAAGTAATGATCGATTGGTCGGGCACCATAAACCATTTTTCAGGTATGGATCAGCCTAAAGGAATATGGGCCAGAAAGTTAGGGGAAAAAATCCCGCTTATTGTTATGTTTATATAACGAGGTGGGCAACGGTCAGCCGCGTTGCGGCGGGGCGTTGTTTCATGTCGTTGATTATTGCACATTTTTTTTTGTCAAGTAGAAAGTGAGTCAGGTGTTCGGTGCGGGATTAAAAAGTCCGAATTTTTTTTTTTGAAACGGCGTGGGTCTTGATGGCGTTTTGCGGCGGGACTCGCTAAATATATGTTAACAAATACCCTTTGACACGCAATAAAGTTACTTGAGACAAATTGTTGGTAATGGAACACCAACATTAACATGTTAATTATTAAATTATCAACATTAACCAAGATTTGATGAAGTGGCTAGCATGTACAATTAGAATAAAAAAAAAAAAAAAAAAAAAAAGCTTTGTGCTTAACTGCTTATGTTCGATTAGTGGAAAATGAAATGTAAAAGCAATCCTAAACTGAATTGTAATTTGGTTCTTCTGGTTGGAAGTTAAGGAACTTTGTAGGATCGGTTCCATTTTTCACGAACCAAAAACTTGTTGGTTTTAATCGAAAGAATTCGGTTCAGCAGACTCATCCAGCCGAATTTGCATTCCCAACTTTAACCAATATCTATCCGATGTTAGGAAGTTGCCGGTTTCCAAACTTACAAAATGTCATGACGTTTATAAAAAAAAAAAAAAAAAAAAAAAAAAAATGGGGATCGAAATGCAAATGAAGTAGAGCACATTATTATTTGTCGTTATTTAGCCAACACTATTTTGTATTCAGTTACGTAGTATACTGTATCTCGTAAAGTATATTGTACGTTTATTTCAATAACCAGGCCCACGAATCATCAGCAACAGCCCAAGCAAGTCTGGTCCACATATGAGATACTTTGTTGGGCCAAAAAAAAAAATTCGGCAGCCCAGCTTGCATCAGCTGGCGTCATTTGCCTTGAAATTATATATATAATAATTTGTAACTTAAAGTCTACATTGTAAATATTTTATGTCCACAACTTTTGTTGAATCACGAGGATTCAAGTTACCTAAAGAATCAAATTAGGAGAAAGTGATATGAATGTGTCGTCCATAGATTTCTTGTATTAAGTTCAGAAATTATATCTTTTGTATTTCATTGGATACGTGCACCATTCACATGCCAAGCCTCAGTTAATGTAATTGCAATTTAAATCAATATATTTGTTAAAAAAATCAATATATTTCTTCTTTTTTTTTTTTTTTTTTTTTTTTTCTTTTTTTCATTTTTTTTTCTTTTTTTTTTTTCAATTTTTTTTTGCAAAAAAAATAAAAATAAATAAAGTTACTACTTTCGTGTATGGTTCTTTCCAATCTATTGCATAGAATTGTGAATTGTCCAATCTCTTGAAGATGATAAAAAAGTAAAGGGTTATTATACAAAGAAGTCACTAAAGTTTGCGTGAAATTTGTCCTAAGGTATTAAAGTTTCAAAGTTGTCATCCAGGTTACTCAGTGGCGAAGCTAGAAAATTTTCAGTGGGGGGTCGGGATCTAAATTTTTTTTCCTAACGCTATTTTTGGGATAATATTTTCGGGTCGGGTAAAAAATTAAATACTATTATTATATAAAAAAAAGTTTCAATCACTAAAAAACTAAGCATTTGTCCAAAGACAACTAAACATTAAAAAAGAGACAAACGGTTGGTACATGGTTCGATTCATTGAAAAAATTAGAGTTCAGCCTTTCGACCTTTAAGATCCTTGAATTATTCAATTATGGACTCTGCATCAAACTTGTTAGCAATTTCTTTTTCTATGTAAATCACCATACTGTTTGCTAGATTCTGAGGGTAGAAGGGGGAGGGTTTGGGATTTGATTAATTGGTTTGTTAATTGTCAGGGATTGTTCCGTTTTTTTTTTTTTTTTTTTTTTTTTTTTTTTTTTTTTTTTTAATGGGCTAAGTAATGCATTTTAGTTTGGGATTTGGTTTGTTAATAGATTTTAGTTTGGGGCGATGGGCTTATTTAAATGTAATGGATCAATTTTATTGCTTAATGTATAAAAAAATTTTCACAATTAAAATGGGGGGTCGAAACCGAATATACCGAAATTTTTCTACACGAAAACTATATACCTCTTACATCGCAAAAAAAATTTCGGGGGGTCGGGCGCCCCTCCCCGCCCCTAAATAGCTACGCCAATGAGGTTACTCAACTTCTTGCGACCGGTTATATTTGTTACTATGTTTTTGGTAACCGGATATAACCGGTAAAAATCCTACATGGCTAATTTTTTTAAGTACAGAATGGTCCTTGTGGTTTGTTGAGTATCACGGATTTAGTCCCTTGACCACTATTTCTGTTAGTTTGACCGTTTTTATATTTTTTTCAAACGTTTTTATCCGCTTTTATACATTTTCATACGTTTTTATCCGTTACAGCCCGTTTTCATACGT
Organism: Artemisia argyi; assembly: GCA_030686995.1. Classification (NCBI taxonomy): domain Eukaryota; kingdom Viridiplantae; phylum Streptophyta; class Magnoliopsida; order Asterales; family Asteraceae; genus Artemisia; species Artemisia argyi. Next base: position 21,059,886 of record CM060692.1, read on the forward strand.
TTTTATCCATTTTTATATGTTTTCGTCTGTTTTAATCGTTTTTATACGTTTTCGTCCGTTTTTATACACTTTGTCCGTTTTTAAACGCCTTCGTTCGTTTTTACTGTTTTTATCCGTTTTCATCCTTTGCCGTTTATTTTTATACGTTTTCGCCCTTCTCTTACGTTTTCATATGCTTTTTTCCATGTTTATACATTATCATATGTTTTTATACGTTTTCGTCCACTTTTAAATGTTTTCATCGTTTTATCTGTTTTCATCTGTTTTTTATACATTCTTATTTGTTTTTATATCTTTGAAAATGTTTAAAAACATATAAAATAGGTAAAAATGTATAAAAACATATGAAAACGTGTAAAAACGTATGAAAACAGATAAAAACGGATTAAAATGTATGAAGACGTACAAAGAATATATAAAAACGAATGAAAGCGTATAAAGACGGACAAAAACGTATATAAACAGATGAAAACAGTATAAATGTATGAAAACAGATGAAAACACATATAAAAACGTATAAAACGGGTGAAAGTGTTTAAAAAAACGGATGAAAACGGATAAAAGAAAGTAAGAATGTATATAAAAACGGACCTTGCTAACGTATTAATAGTTAGATTGATAAAAAATATGGACTAAATTCGTGATACCCCACAAAGTACAGGAACCTAACGTGTCAATGTTTGAAAATTGAAAGTGCTAACAACAGGTTGCCCACCGTGGAGTGACCTGAGTGTACTGTTTTAAAAGGTTCAGTAACACATAAAACAAACCCGTGACGTTGAGTAACCTGGATGACAACTTTGAAACTTTATAACCTTAGGACAAATTTCACGCAAACTTTAGTGACATCTTTGTAAAATAACCCAAAAGTAAATAAATAATTGTTTTGGTTGAAGATGACCAATATGCCTCTAATCTTGTCAAAGTAAATAATGCAACACGTTCCTAGTCATATTATAAGTAAACACAAACACAACATCATTTCATTCAATAAAAAATAAAAAAAAAAAAAAAAAAAAAAAAAAAAAAAAACCTCACCATGGCCAAACCAACAATATTCCTTAGCGTCATAACTTTTATGTGCATCGTCTTCCTTGCAAATGCGCAATATGGTCCGATAAAAGACGTGAAAAACAACAAAGAAGTGCAAGAGCTAGGAAGGTATTGTGTCCAAGAAAATAATCGAAAAATTGGTTCGAATGGTTCAAAGTTTGTGGAAGTTGTTAAGGGTGATCTTGAACAGGGGCGGAGGGAGTGGGGTGGCTTGAGGGTGCTAGGCCCCCTCCAATAAGCCCATAATTTAACTTTTAATATACCACGAGTCTATCCCAACTAGCGACTTTTCTATAATGAAAGAAAAAGTAAACAACCGACATGAAATATCTCCTGTCTAAGTGGCCACTGATGTGAGAATATTAAATGAGAGATTTTTGACAATTTTTTTCTTTTGTTAATTTTAAAAATTTAATGGATTTGTCAACAACTAGTTATATCACAAATTTTAATATTCAAAATTCGCGATGATTGTTTTATATTAGACATAATATTTTATCTAAGTTTTTTTTTTTTTTTTTTAATTCGGATATCCGAAATTTCAAATAACAGTTTTATATATCTGAATATCCAGATGTATATAATTTTTAGAAAACTTTTATATGAGTTCCAAAATTGTCCTTTCATAAAACCCAACTTTTTAGTAAATTATGATCAAGTTTTCGGATATCCGAATACGGACATTTTTTAAACACCCACAACCTAAATCAATAAATCGTAGAAAGTTTCGGCTTTATTGCTCTCCCCTAGTTATATACTCGGAAGCATCAAAATAGATAAAAATAATAATAATAATAATAATAAAAAAAAAAAAAAAAAAAAAAAAAAAAAAAAAAAAACTGACCTTATTTTTAGTTTATTATACTTTTTATACACTAAATATGTTAGAAAAAATTAGGTTTAGTAATGCATTCGTAAGTTTTGTGATGGTTTATTTGTATAAACTAAAGTTAGAAACCATTCTATTTACACTTTTATTTTTTCGGGTTATATAATGAACTTCGTCCTCCTTTAACTATAAATCCTGGCTCCGCCCCTGATCGTGAATCCACCCCGGTTCAAGTCCCGTTTGGGGTTATATACTATTTGACAATTAAAGCCATAGGTTCGAAAGGTGGTAAGAATAGTTTTTACGATGATGAAGTTCTGGTGAAACCATGGGGCTCATTACAAAGAGCTGCTTACTTTTCAACCCGGAAAAGGGTTTGATATGAGCCGTATGTGAATGGTAAACCAAGTAACAGCCCAACAATGAAAAAGACATCAAGGGTATACGTTGCATGGGAAGAGAAGAATAAGTCTTTTTTCATGTTTCTTAGTTGCAAGAATAAAGGAGTATTTTAGGTGGACATGGTCTTGTGCATGAGATCATGGGTTTATTTACTAGTTAATTATCTTTAAGTCTTTACGAGTAAGTTTAGGATAGTGGGGAGGACTTGTCAACCCACTAACTGTTTTATTTCTATTTAAGTCTTATAACAATGGTGCTTTCATTGCCTTACTCGACACCTACAAGACGATACCCACCTTTCCTACAAGAATCCATGGCCACCCTGGCAGCCAACATATCCAAACTTGAAGCCGTCATGGTCAAATTCCTTGCCAGTACTTCCATCTCCACTACCTCCCAAAGGGTTCGGCTTGTTTGCCTCACAAGAAAGTTTGCGCTTGTTATCATGAAAAATATTAGTATTAATGTTCCTTTGGTTTAATAAGTAAGAAGTTTGTGTTTCTTATAAGCTTATTATTTGAGCTTCTTACCATGGTTTAGTTGAACTTGGAAATATTCAGTAGTTACATTCTGATTGCATCTTAGTTTCTCAGTGTTTATTGTGCATAGCCCACCGTCTGGAAATGTTTAGGTTTAGCTTATATTGGGTGCTTATTGGTTTATTTTCTTTTCAAATTGCTACAAACCACAATAAGCCCAAAAAAATGGAGTTTAATCTTAAATCTTATTTGACTTATTTATGTAAAATTTCTTCTAGCTGCTTGAATTCCCTTATTAAAATGCTAATCCAAACACCCCGTGATGGAACTTTGTCCAAGTTGTAAGGAACAAGCTTATATAGTTTGTAACTATGTGATGTGTTAGTTTCTTTGTCATATCGAGCAAGCTTCTCTATTGTTGTTGCCTCTTGGAAACAAATTAGGATACTATCCAAGTTAGTTACATTTTTGTGAGTGATAACAAACAAGAAGAGATGTAGACTTGTGCAATAGATTCGATTCTACGCGATGATTAAATGCTTGGTCCGTTCCTACAAAGACCGATGAAAAGATGTACGTGGCCTAACCTAGGTATTCGGTGACTATTTCCGCCTTGGTAGTTGTAATATTTCGCAAGTGTGATGTGTTGTTTTTCTTTGGAATTTTGATTACTAACTCCTCTAAGCAAGTTCTTTTTTCAGTATTTGTTCTTGGTCACAAAGAAAATTATTCAAATTTTGTGCTGATCAATCTATATATTATTCAAAGTTGTTCTTAGTCACATGGAACAAATTTTATCATATAGAATCTTTGCTATTAGCTAGTGGTTATAGGTCCGAGTCACGACAATTGATAACAATGAAACGGAGAGCATACAAAATCAACTAAAAACAAAGATTTCGCTTGATATCAAACAGAAAACTAATCGGCCGCAATGAAAGAAGAACGTTAACATGAGTTTCTTTGACTGCTAACATTCTTGAATGCTTAGTTATGACATAACGTACTCGAGTGAGATTTTTCTCCATTGGCATGTGATAAGAAGTGAAGTTGACAGAGAGTAAATGTGAAAAATGAATAGTATTATGAAATTGTTAGTTACAATACAGTAATAAGAGAGTACTTATACTACTTGACTACACTTCTACTAGTTCTACTGTTACATTGAATCAAGACTTGAATATATACAAGATACATCACATTATGTTACAAGCTATCAAACTATTGTCTAAGAGTAGCTTCATCTTGTGTAGACTTGGTTTGTAGCTTTGCACACTTTGCACTGAATGTGTTTGAACCTCAGCTGTTTTGTTATCTTGAGTAGTCTTATTATCCCCCCCCCCCAAGTTGGCATGGAATAAGGATTGCAAATGCCTAACTTGGATAAATACTGGTAGTGAAGAGCTCTGATAAGACCTAAAATCCGCATACTTCAATTATTTTCATATTAATCCTTCCAAATCCGCGTCTTTTCGTTCCTAAGCTCATCTTTGCCCTAAAAACAGAATATAACCAAATAAGAGTATATATCCTAACATATTAACACAAAAGATGAGTAATCTAGGGGAAATTAACACTAAAATATCGGTATTATTTGATGTTATCAGTCTATGTGGTTTACCTGCCATGAAGTTTTGTGAACTAGAAGTAAAAGCCTCATTGTTGTGCTGCATCATCAATAGAACTTGATTGAGCTGGTTCTGAAGCATGTCCATCCTAGCAGTCACTAAGTAGTCTGGTAGCAGGTTCACAAGATTGGATGGTTTAGTTGGGGTGGCCTCAGTTGGTGTACCATCATTAGTCATAGTCATGTTGACTGTCCTTGACCTGTTATGATTTTATCTCCTCTGAGGTGGAATGTACTTAATGTGAAGTGGATGACCAATGGTATAACCTACCAATTTGTAACATTCTTCTTTTGTATGTCCCTCCTTGTTGCAATTTCCACAAGTAGCCCCAACTTTGAATGAACTTCTCCTATTCTGTGACTGAGCTTGTGAAGAAGTGTGTGTGTTTGGTGTTCTGTTTTGTGAAGGAGTGTTTGGGTTTGAAGTTCTGTAAGTGTTGAGAGCAAATGGAACTGAGTTAGAGACTTGTTTAGGTGCTTCTCTCTGCTTCTCTTCCTGTCTGAGCATACTATATATTCTTTACCTACCATGGGAAGAGGTTGTAGTAACAAGATTTGACCCTTGAAATTTGTGTAACTTATCCAATCCCATAAGAAATTGCATTAGCCTATTCCTTTGGTCCTTTTCTCCATTTGACTTCCCATTTTCACATACACATTTGCAAGTGCAATTGTAAGGAGCTTCCAATGCATCTAACTCATCCCATAAACCCTTAAGCTTGTGATAGTAGACTTCAACAGAACTATTTAACTGCTTCAAATGCAAAATTTCATTGGTGAGTTGGTAGATTCTGTAATTGTCTAGTCGAGAGTAATGATCTTCGAATTGATGCCATAAGGAGTGGGCACTATGAACAAAGTTGAGATTGTTGCCAATTTGCTCTAAAACTGTGTTGAGTACCTAAGAAATGATAATATAATTGGCTCTTTCCCAATAAGATCTTAAAGGTGATAAAATATCTGGTTCTTCAAACTCTCCGTTAATTAGTTTCAACTTATTTCTAGCACTCAAAGCTATCATCATTGATCTTCTCCATGTACTATAATTCTCAGAACCAGTGAGTTTCTTTGCAATTAGAATCATTCCTGGATGATCTTGAGGGTGAAATTTGAGTGGATGGTTGAATGAGTTGAGTGCTGCCATTGGATCATTGTTTGGTGGTGCAGAACTGCTTGTTTAAGCCATTTTGTGAATGATTAGTTGTTCTTGATATGAATTGTAAGTGATTTGTGATTGATTTTGGTGGTTTATAATAGATTATGGTGTGATTGATTATGATGTTTATTAATGATGAATTTAATCGGAAAAGATATGATAGAGGTGTTTGAAATGATGTAATGATTAGTTAACTGTGTGTTTGGAGTAATTTTGGTGAATTAATGATGGTTGATAATGGTGGATAACTGTTTGTTATGGTGGTGGAAGTTAGTTAGGGTGGTTTGTTATGATGGAAGTTAGTTATTGGTGGCGGAATAATGGTGGTTGGATGGTAGAGCAGGATGATTGCTCTGATACCATGATAAGAAGTGAAGTTGACAGAGAGTAAATGTGAAAAATGAATTGTATTATGAAATTGTTAGTTACAATACAGTAACAAGAGAATACTTATACTACTTGACTACACTTCTACTAGTTCTACTGTTACATTTAATCAAGACATGAATACATATAAGATACATCACATTATGTTACAAGCTATCAAACTATTGTCTAAGAGTAGCTTCATCTTGTGTAGACTTGGTTTGTAGCTTTGCACACTTTGCACTGAATGTGTTTGAACCTCAGCTGTCTTGTTATCTTGAGTAGTCTTATTAGTATGAGATCAAGGAAGGAGCGAAAAGTGGAATGAAAGTTTTAAGCACGAAGACAAAAAGATACAAATTCATAATAAAATTGTACGTATGACCTCGTTCGATATATCGATGGTTAAAATCTATTTGCAACAGGTTAAGGTGAACTTAATTTTTTTTTTTTTTTTTTTGTATACGAGATGATATTATTAATTCTCTAGTCAAATTTGTTTATTTTTTAGCAAGATAAACGAGTATAATTGCTAATTATTGACACATTGACTCAAAATCATGGAAAATTAAAACACCAAAACTATCATTATGCTATGCACGTCACTTATTGTGGTGTCTAGAGATAATAATGGAGTTCAATAACACAAAATCAAATCACAATTGTATTAGACAATAGGTTAATTGGCTCGAGCTCATTATGGACTCATGATATTAGGGTGGCTAAAACATCATGTAAGTATAAAGGACCAGTGGCGGAGCTAGGATTTAAAGTTAAGGGGGGCTTAACTTTGTTTTTCAAGTAGTAACAACGAATGTTTTATTTTCAAAAAAATATCAAAGTTTCATAATTCGCAGTGTTTGTTGATACTATTTTAAAAGTAACAAGGGACATATCAAATACAACATGATTTTCTGTCAAATTCAATCTTGAAAATGATTCTAAAAGAGTATACGATAAAACCAAAAAATATTTTTTTACGATAAAACAAAAGAGAACTTGTGGTGGTTTTTTAAAACAAAAAGTTTCAGGTAAAGTGGAACTACGAAGTGTTTAAAACTATAAAGAAATATTCTTGAATTCTAATAATATTCATCTTTTAACCAAAGAATAAGACAAGTCAAAACAAAATCATAAATATAAAGGGAAGTATTGATAGAAACGAAAAATTAAATAGGAAAGCCGAATAGAAACTATTAAGTTGGAGGGATTAACACGAAATAACATATTCACTTTGGGCCAATATCTAAGTATAACATATAGAACTTAGGCTTGTTAAGGGAGGCCCAACACCCTTCCGCCACCCTATCAGTCCGAAGCTGTAAATGACGATTAAGGGTAGATAAGATGCTATGACCGATAGTAAAGATCAAATGAGAAATATAATTAAGATAAGAAGGATGAGAAGAAAGTACAACTACATGTTTGAGATACACCTACAAAAATACATGCATATCCATATTGTTTTCCCCTTATTTAAAACATGTGGCTAGTATTTCTTCTCACTCTTCTCACTAGATCCATATTAATAAATGATATGGATTTACTATCATCAACACAAACAGAGATCTTTTGATAGCAACATTCAGTGTTTGAAATATACATTTAAAATCAAGTTCATCAAGAGTTATTTTATCTTAACGACGTTAAATAAAATGACTTCATACATGATTTCGATGATTCAAGTTGCAAAGGATCAAAGTTTACCAATTGTCTCCGAGAATACTGATTGTGAGTTAAAGAATCAAAGATCAAAGTCGAGTTGATACCATCAAAGATAAAATTGCTACAAGGTCGTCTCCAACTTTTATACGGAATTCTCAGCATTTCTAGCTTTAAAGACAATGAAGATCCTAATCTAGCCTATCATTACATAGGGGGGGGGGGGGGATTGTTGGAAATTGAGATAAATTCCATTTATCTAACATATATTTAGGGATGGCAATGAGTGAGAAAAAACCCATAACCTACGGTTACCTGCACGTAAATGGTGTAACCCCATCAATTTTTACCCACGGGTGGGTTGTGGGTGTAAATTTGTACCTATCGGTGGGTGGCGGGTGGGTGACGGATAATGTATACTCATCAAGGGTAAACCCATGACACTCTTAAAAAATACACACACGTGTATTTGTCAAAATACACACACGTGTATTTGTCAAAATACATATGGGTCTACTCATGAATCTATTTATGTTAAACTAAAATTTATTATAATACTTAAGTATTTGTAAGGTTGTTGATATACATTTAATAATACCCGACTCTCTAGAAAATACAGTACCCCCCTCCCCCCGCGTATCAAAATAATTGTCAGGAGACAAGAATTACAAAGTTTAATAAAAGCGGGATCATTTTAGTTTTCAACCACCTAAAGAGAATATTCCCCTACTATATTCTCTAGTTTTTACTTAAAAGGGAAAGTGGACAATTATTTTGAGACATCCCAAAATGAAAATATGGACAATATTTTTTAGACGGAGGAAGTAAATAATTGAAGGTTTTTGTAAGTTTTTAAAGAAGTAGGATATTAAGAGGGCCAAGTGACTCGCATTTTGTGTTTTGTTTTCAAAACTTTAAACTGTTTCACTTTATCTTTTGAAATGAACTAATATGTCTATGATTTGGTTTAATGATGTCAAATTTGTTAGTTTGAGATAGCGTTCAACAAATCCACCCTAAAACTTTTTCGGTTTGGTTTCGGTTTTGTATACTTATTTTGGATTTTGTCGGTTTTGGTTCGATTCGGTTTTTATCGGTTCAAAACCCGAAACACGGCCCGAACCGAGTTACTCGGTTTTTCCTTTTTCGGTTTCGAGTCGGGTCGGTTTTGTCGGGTTTGACCTGATGCTCACCCCTAGTTTGAGACATATGTTGGGAATTAAATAATCAGAAGAATCAGCATAAGGGTTTAAGGAAATACATCAAGTATGTTTCTGCTGATAAAGCACAAAGCACGTTTCCACTGATGGATTCTGCTGAAGAACGTTTTCTACTGAAGGTGTTTCTGCTAATGCTACTATGACTCATACGACAGCTGTGTAGATAAGTACGACTTATTCTACTGACTCATATACAAGAAAAATATCTTTGTTGTAGTCATCAAATTGAACACTTCAAGTGAGTTGTAATCCTAGATACATGTTGTATCTTAATGACTGACATGATAAGTCATCATCTAGCTAGAATGAAGCTTAGTCATAAGCTAGTAAATTAGATGAGTCATATAGATTGTAAAAGATCTTTCCTTGGACTATAAAAGGAAGATCTTAGATATGTGTATAAATATGCATGTGACGAGAGTGATAGATATAGACATATACATACAGAAAAACATTAGAACAAAACACAAGATTCAAGGTCTTTGTAACCCTAGTGATAGTGAAGATCACTCATATTATTCTAAATAATATTGAATCGTTTAGTGAAATACTTTCATTGTTCCTTGTTAAATAAACACAAGCATCACAGTTCCATTTCCAATAAACATTCTAAGTGTGGTTAAGTAGATTCCGCATACTTAATCATATTCACTCAATGTATCATATTTACACATTAAAAGGTCCAACACCTATAGTGTGTGATCAAATCAAGTGATCCTCTCAGTTGGTATCAGAGCTTCCAGGTTGATATCTTTGATTTAGAAGAAGAAATGGATACAGAATCTATTCAAACAAATGTTGCTGCAAAGTTGCCAGTTCTCAAACAGAATGAGTTTGAATTGTGGAGGTTAAGAATAGAACAGTTTTTCCAGGTGCAAGATTACACTCTCTGGGAAATCATTGAAGATGGAAACTCTTTCAAACCCACAACCACTTTATCAACAGTTGAAGGTAGGGAAATTAAAGTTGTTCAAACTATCCCTACAACTGCTGATGAAAGAATAAAAAAGAAGAATGACCTCAAGGCCAGAAGTATGCTGATGATGACCATTCCAAATGATCAACTTATAAACTTCAGCAAATTCAAAGATGCCAAGTCATTATTTGAGGCAATTGTTGCAAGGTATGGAGGGAATGAAGCCACCAAGAAGACCCAGAAAACCCTTCTCAAGCAGCAGTTTGAAAATTTCTCATCAACCATGAATGAATCTCTTGACCACATGTTTACAAGGCTACAGAAAATTGTGAGTCAACTTGCTGTTCTTGGGGTTGACATACCTCAAGAAGATTTAAACTCAAAATTTCTGAGAAGCTTACCAGAAGAGTGGGCTATGCATGTTGTTGTCTAGAAGAATAAACCAGACATAGACACTATGGATCTTATGGATTTGTATAGCAACTTTAAAATTGTGGAACAAGAAGTAAAGAAAACTGGTGTCTCTAGTTCATATACTGGGAACATGGCTTTTATGTCATCTCCTAGTATCTCAAACCCAGTTAAAGATGAAAAGGTTGATAGTGGAGCTGGTGCTGCTAGTTCATCAAGCAGTACATTTGGTATATTGAATGAAAAGGCTTGTTGTGCCATTTTCACAAGCCAGCATAATGGGTCCATGCTCACTCATGAAGATCTCTTAGAAATCAAGGATGATGATTTAGAAGAGATGGACCTAAAATGGAAAATTTCTCTTCTTAGCATGAGGGCTAAGAAATTCTATCAGAGGACGGGGAAGAAACTCACCATCAGCAGCAATGATACTGCTGGTTTTGACAAGTCAAAGATAGAATGCTATAACTATCATATGTTGGGGCACTTCTCAAGAGAATGTAGAAGGCCAAGGCAGCAAGATAGCAAGAATAGAGGTTTTGGAAGCAAGTCCAAGACAGGGGAATCAACCAATCCAAAGGCTATGGTAGCCATTGATGGATTAGGATTTGATTGGAGCTTTACTGCTGAAGAACAAGAAGCTTCTCCTCAGACAGCTCTTATGGCTTTCACCACAGAGGGACATTCATCAGCAGATACTGAAGATCAAGGATTCTCAGATAGTGGATGTTCAAGGCACATGACAGGCAACAAGTCTTATCTCTCAAATTTTCAATCAGTAGATGGAGGCTATGTTACCTTTGGAGGAGGAATTGGAGGAAAAATTACTGGTAAAGGTACTATTAAAACCGGTAAACTAGATTTTGAAGATGTGTACTATGTGCAAGAGCTTAAGTATAATCTTTTTAGTGTCTCACAAATGTGTGACAAAAAGAACAGGTTCTCTTTACTGACACTGAATGTCTTGTATTTTCTTCTGATTTTAAGATGCCTGATGAAAGTCAAGCACTTCTTAGAATTCCAAGAAAAGGCAACATGTACAGTGTTGATATGAAGAAAATTGTTCCAAAAGATTCTCTTACTTGTCTTATTGCTAAGGCCACATTGGATGAATCTATGAAATGGCATAAGAGGCTTGGTCATATTAACTTCAAAACCATAAATAAGATTGTCAAAGATGGTTTGGTAAGAGGTTTACCTCAAAAACGATTTGAAAATGATCAAACATGCATTGCTTGTCTTAAAGGCAAACAACATAAAGACACTTGTAAGCCCAAAATTTTTAACTCTATAAATCAATCATTGTTTATGCTGCATATGGACTTATTTGGTCCTACAAATGTTAGAAGTTTGTTGCATAAGAGATATTGTCTAGTTATTACTGATGACTTTAGTAGATTTACATAGGTATTCATTTTAGGAACTAAGGATGAGACTTCTAGCATCCTTAAGACCTTCATTACAGAGATAGAAAACCTAGTAAGCAAAAGAGTAAAAGTCATTAGATGTGATAATAGGACAGAATTTAAAAATAGAGCTATGGATGATTTCTGCAAAGAAAAAGGTATTAAAAGAGAATTTAGTGTTGCAAGAACTCCACAACAAAATGGAGTTGCTGAAAGGAAAAATAGAACACTAATAGAAGCTGCTAGAACTATGTTAGCTGACTCTAAGTTGCCTATAACTTTTTGGGCAGAAGCAGTCAACACTGCTTGCTATGTTCAAAATAGAGTTTTAGTTGTAAAACCTCACAATAAGACATCATATGAACTTTTTAGAGGTAGAACTCCTGAAATAGGATTTCTTAGACCTTTTGGATGTCATGTAACAATTCTAAATACCTTAGACCATCTTGGAAAGTTTGATGGTAAAGCAGATGAAGGATTCTTAGTTGGATATTCTATCAATAGCAAAGCATTCAGAGTATACAACATGAGAACTAGAAGAGTAGAGGAAAATCTACATGTGAAGTTTTTGGAAAATAAAACCAATATAGAAGGTCAAGGTCCCAAATGGCTATTTGATCTTGAATCTCTATCCAAATCAATGAATTATGTGCCTTTTGTTGCAGAAACTAATGAATTTTTAGGTTCACAAACTGCTGATGCAACAAATGGAGAAGTATTAGAGAATGAGGCAAATCAAGATTATGTGATAATGCCAATATGGACAAATACAAGTGTGGATTCAACTTCAATAAATGGTGAATCTTCTTTTGGAAATTCTAAAGAAGATGTTGAAGATGAATACAAGGAAGAAGGAGCTAAGGAACAAGAGTTTCAAGTCAGAAGTAACACTGATGTTTCTGCTGATAAGCAAATCGTTCCCGCTGATGAGCAAAATGTTTCTGCTGATGGACCATCAGATGAAACACAAGCAAATCTCTCAGAAAATGAGGTGGATTTCAACAACCTTCCACCTGATTATCAAGTTCTTTCCACTCCACACTCAAGGATTCACAAAGTCCACTCCCTGGATAATGTGATTGGAGATGTACAATCAGGAGTAAAGACAAGACAACAATTGATGTCTTCAGATCAACAAGGGCTTCTTGATGCCCTTTATGCTTCAAAACAACATGAGTTTTCAAACTCTTGCTTATTTGTATGTTTCCTCTCACAAGATGAACCAAAGAATATTCATAAAGCCCTAGAGAATTCAAGCTGGTTGGAGGCTATGCAAGAGGAGCTTCTTCAGTTTAAGATTCAAAAGGTTTGGGTGCTAGTTGATTTACCAAGTGGTGTAAGGGTAATTGGCACTAGATGGGTTTTTAGGAATAAAAGGGATGAAAGGGGCATAGTGATAAGAAATAAAGCTAGATTAGTAGCTCAAGGGTACACACAAGAAGAAGGGATAGACTATGAAGAAGTTTTTGCTCCAGTAGCAAGAATTGAAGCCATTAGACTCTTTTTGGCTTATGCTTCATTTATGGGATTCACAGTTTATCGAATGGATGTCAAAAGTGCTTTCTTATATGGTACTATTGAAGAGGAGGTGTATGTCTCACAACCTCCTGGTTTTGTTGATCCTGACCATCCAGACAAAGTGTACAAGGTTGTTAAAGCTCTATATGGCCTACATCAGGCACCAAGAGCTTGGTATGAAACACTGGCTTCCTACTTAATTTCAAATGGATTTCAAAGAGGCAAGATAGATCAGACACTTTTCACCAAGAAGCATAAAAAGGATCTTTTGCTAGTTCAAGTGTATGTGGATGATATCATCTTTGGATCTACAAGGAAGGAGATGTGTTTGGAGTTTGAGAAGCTTATGCACAATAAGTTTCAGATGAGTTCCATAGGGGAACTTACATTCTTTTTGGGTCTGCAGGTTAAACAATCAAGAGAAGGAATCTTTATTAGTCAAGACAAATATGTTGCAGAGATTCTTAGAAAGTTTCAATTTGCTGATTCCAAAACAGCAAGCACACCAATTGATCCTGAGAAGCCACTTCTTAAAGAAGTAGAAGGAACTAATGTGGATGTACACACATACAGATCTATGATAGGTTCTTTGATGTATCTCACATCATCAAGACCTGATATCATGTTCTCTGTTTGTGCTTGTGCAAGATATCAAGTAACTCCTAAGGTTTCTCATTTAACAGCAGTCAAGAGAATTTTTAGATATCTCAAGGGTCAACCTAGGTTGGGTCTGTGGTATTCTAAGGAGTCATCTTTTGACTTGGTAGCATACTCAGATAGTGATTATGCTGGTGCTAGCTTGGACAGAAAGTCAACAACTGGAGGATGTCAATTCCTTGGGTGTAGACTTATCTCATGGCAGTGTAAGAAGCAGACAATGGTGGCTACTTCAACAACTGAAGCTGAATATGTAGCTGCTGCAAATTGTTGTGGTCAAGTTCTATGGCTTCAAAACCAACTTCTTGATTATGGGTACAATTTCTTACATACCATTATTCATATTGATAATAGTAGTACAATTTGCATTATTAAAAATCCAGTGCAACATTCTAAAACAAAACACATTGAAATTAGACATCATTTTATTAGAGATTGCAATGAAAAGAGGTTAATTCAAGTAATGAAAATTGCTTCAGAACAAAACTTTGCAGGTCTTCTTACAAAAGCTTTTGATGTTGGAAGATTTCAGTACTTGGTAGCAGGTATTGGAATGCTTAATCTTTAAAAAATTTCAATATAATGTGTTCTTGTATATAGATTTTGTTAATGCATCTAACTTTGTCATCTAAAACTACTATTACCAATTTAAAGTTATTCATACAGTTAGTCCTATACATAATTCTAATTCAAGACAAGTACTTTGTACTTTGTTCTTTTGGTTTTAGACTAACAATTTCAGGTATGAATGTTTGAGCTCAAAGGCTATTTCAAGTGAAATCTGTAAGCAACAAATTTCTGATCATTGCTGCTGAATGCTGATCATTGCTGCTGATATAATAGGTTCATGATAGAAAGAGTTTGGGATTTCAAAACTCCTTAAAACTTCTTTCTTGGAACCTGATTATGATGTTTCACTTTGAATTGATAAAATTAGTTGATCAGTTAATAACTGATACAACTCACTTTCTATCATTTTATACTCTCAAGTATAATGTGACTAATCTACGGATATCTGATAGAAAGAACAGCGAGCAACAGTGAATCTAACACTTGTGTTAGAGGTAACAAATGCCACGAGCTGGAAACCCTGTAAAGAAAGCCTTTTGAATAGGTTTATCTGTACACAGGCAGTTATAATAACTGAAAACATTAGTTCTCACACAACCAGAGGTTGCTTTAAACCGAAATTTTGATTAATTGTTAGTTACCACACTTAATCCCTTCAAAATGGTTAGCAGCAGTATGATTTTTAATCAGAAAATCATGTTCATACTGCTAAGTCAAATATTTCTTAAAAAGGATTTTCAAAGAGGCTCAGAAAATCATCTAATGATGGATTATGAGTCAATGCTCAGTGATTCACCACTCATAGGAGGTTACACACCTAAAAGTGATGAGGGCAGCATTTAAACTCTTAAGGAATTGATGGCTTCATGTACAAATTGTCTGAAAACATGGAAATTGCTAGATCAGATGATATGATATGATTGTGAGAGATCTTCCAAACAGGGGAGGAAATTTCTCGATAGAGAAATAAATCTCAGGGGAGGTTACAAAAGCCCTTTAAAGGAAGTTTAACCAAAGAAAAAGAAGGAAAAGATAAGAGCATACAAGATGATGACATGGTTTCTGCTGATAAAGAACAAGAACAAAGCTGATAGAAGAAAGTTCTATCTAGATCAAAAGATGAAAGGTTTCAAGTTCAGTTCACTACGTTTGTTCATCACTTCCAAAGACATGTTGAAAGATGATTTCTATTTCTTGGAACAAGCATCCAAGATACACAACATCATTGCCTTTTATAATTCTTCAAGTTGAATATTGCACCATCTTTTAGTTCATTTTATAGAAAAATCAAGAAAAAGAAAAAAAAAAAAAATAGAAAAAGGAAAAGAGAAAAAATATACGGACTACCATCCCTTTTTATTCTATGTTCATTTTATATTTTTGTTATTTTTCATTTATTAGCTTAAGTCGAGTCTAGTCTTGGCTTAGCAACGCCATATTGTACATGTAATTAACTAAGATTGTTAACTCGCCACCAGTAAAACTTCATTTATCCAACAAAACCGTGTATTTCATATCCCTACACCTAACGTTACAACCCTTTAAAAGACCTCTTTGATAGTTTATCCTAGGTGCTTACGCCATGTGGTGGAGGTTTGATCCTTTCCCAAGCCTATGGTAATCTATTTTGCTATGACAGGTAGTGAGAGATATCTTCCGTTTCCATATTGTAATTTATACTTCATTACACTGTGAGTATCTAAACACTATTTGTGAGGTGCTAGTATATGACCTCCGTGCTTGTCTATTGGTGTTTAGTGGAACGATTATTTGTTGTAATTACTTTTATATTAGTGTTAAATGACCCCTAACTTGTCTTTTGAGTAGAATAAAAGCGCATTTGCTTGAGGACAAACAAATCTCAAGTGTAAGGGTATATGATGAGGCGAAAAATGATCCGTTTTTAGGGGGTCATTTAAGCCCGAATTCAAATTTATTTGATCAAATATTGCCCTAAATCGTTCCTTTTGTGATTTTAGGTACTTTGGGAGAGAAATATGGAAAAGGAAGCAATTCGGACGTTTTTGGAGCATAAAAGTGAAGAAAACGCCAAAGTCTTAATTTTCCATGCTGGGAACAGTAGGTGACGGCGTCAAGAGTAATTCTCTGACGGCGTCAAGAGCAGAAGTCCATGAAGACCCAGTACAGATTTGACGGCGTCACGAAGGTAGGGCGTCAAGAGTAAAAAGTCATGACGACCTGGAAATGAATAAGTCTTGACGGCGTCAGAAGTAGATCAAGGCAGTCCGAGAATAGTTTTGGCGGCGAGGTGACGGCGTCACAATGTTTGTCTTGACGCCGTCAGACCTATTTTTCTATATATAGTTTTCTAATTTTCACATTAAAAAAAGAGAAGTTTTGGAGAAACCCTAAGTACGATTTTGGTGCAACTTTTACAGGTTTTTCAAGGGTTCCAAACCCTTGATACCTTGCATTGTAATTGAGATAAGTGTTCTTTTAATTCAATCAATATGTCTATGTGTTGGTTGTCTATATCTTGTTGTTATCTTAATTCTATCATGCTAGGCTAGATCTATCTTGTGTTTGCTTAGATCTAATGAAACCTAGATGTTAATTATGTGTTGATTACTTGTTTATTCTTGTCTTGGATGAATGATTTATATGTTAGGCTTAAGAAAACTGGCAGATCTCCAATTGGTAACATGCTTGAACGTCTTAAGAAAAATGAACCGAGGCGCACTAGGTCTTTATTGGTTGTATTTAATGCATGAGCCACTGTTTACAATCCCTATAGTTGTGCTGGGCATGGTGTAGGACGAGATAAGAGCTCATAGAATTGGGGAGTTATGTGTGCCACCCCATGAATGGTATTAAGGAATACGATCCGTCATCCATGCAATTATAACAAGTAATTAACGTGTAAAAGATGTCTAGGGAGTAGTGAAATCTAAGTAAACACATTTTTTCCATTTACTGCTCACAACTTTAGTATAATTTAGTTTAATTTCATTTTTAGTATTTTATTTTGATTGCATCTTAGTATTGGGTTAGTTGACTAGCAACTAATTCCGCCCAAATCCTTCAAACCCGAGATATTTACTTGCTTTCTAAAAAATATAAAAATACAAAAATAATCATCCCTCACCTTTAGAACTAGTATTTAGGCTTTCGAATCCTAGCGACACTATTCCTAGCTGAACGATCAATCCCCCGGTACTTGTCACTATACTATACTACAACGATCAGGTACACTGCCTGGTGGGGGTTGTAAGCTTCTCAAGATCCCTTGAGAGGTAAAGCCTGGTGCGATTCCCACGTATCAAGTTTTTGGCGCCGCAGCCCGGGGAAATAGTTATTGTCTAGGTTAGAATTTCTTTTTATTAGGTCTACTTGCTAGATTCCTTTCTAGTAAGATTTTATTTTTATTTTTAGGTTTCTTTAGTCTATCTATTTCTTTGTGCCTTTGTTCGTAACCACCCGACATCATGGACAACGGGAACATCTTTGAACCCGTCATACCACCACAACAAAACCCAACATTAGAACCCCTTGTTAATACAAATATCGCCTAAAAACGTTATTTATATTTTACGATCTTTGCTAAGTTTTGTTAATAATAAAGTATGAACTTTAGCTAAAAGTAAATTATCACTTTGAGTGTTTAAGTCTTGTTTAACTAATGTTTACATTTTCCTTTAAACTAAACATTGGTTTTATTTCTTAAATTAGAAATAGTCACATCACATTTATGGAAAGTTTTGTCATTATGTATTTATGGCAAGTTATGTGTTTGACTTGCTTTCATGTTGCTTGCAAGTATCATGTTTGACTTACTTTAAGTGATGTGACATTGTTTGGTTGCTAGAAGTTATGAGACAAGACATTGTTTGGTTTGGGAAGTTATTGCAAAAACCTACTGCAGACCCGGCGGTACCCTGGGGGTACACGGGCGGAACCCATCTCAGGGTTCCGCCTGATCCGCCAAGCTTGCAGTATGGTGTGCTATAAATACCAAGCCATAACTTGATTTTTGGCTAACCCTTTAGGACATATATTCACATACTCTCTCAACTAACTCAGTAACCTTTTGATTTGTGATTCTCTTATGTAGCAAGGGACTTCACAAGATCATTCAAGAAGTTACAAGCTTCAACTCTAAAGTTGCAAGTCTTGGTAGCTTGGTCATGTATAAGCTTTGGTAGTTTATACTTCATGTGTGTCATGTATGTAGAAGTTATAGGTTAGTATTTTAGGCCTCAAAATACAAAGAGTGTTGGGAGTTGTTGTACCCTAGTAAAAGAACTAACGGGAGTGGTTGTACCCTTGGAAAAGAACTCGACATCTAGCTTTGTGTCGGTAAAAGTGTAAGCGACGAATGGGAGTGGTTGTACCCTTGTAAAAGAAATCGACATCTAGCTTAGTGTCGGTAAAAGTGTAAGCGACGTTGTAAAGGTTTTCTCCGCCGGTGAAAGGAGCTTGTTGATTAGTGCTTATAACTCTCGAGTTGGAAACTCGGGGCATGGATGTAGGGCAAGGAAAAAGAGTCCTTGTAGCCGAACCACGATAAACAATCGTGTTGTGGTTTGATCGTTTCTTTCTTTATCTTTGCTTATTACATGTTGTCTTTTAGTTAGAATTGCTAATCACATATAAAGCTTTCCAAAAGAATTAAAACAAGTAATGTTATGTTTATATCTTGAAACAAATGTAAAGCTTTTCAAAGAACTAAAACAAGCAAAGTTAGGATCATCACAAGTAAAGCTTTTCAAAGTATGAAACAAGTAAAGTTAGAATTGTTATTCACATGAAAAGCTTTTCAAAGAATCAAACATATAAAGTTGTGTTTATATCTTTAAGCATATGTAAAGTTTTTAAAAGGATATTTAAGCTAAATAAGAATCGAAAAAGCGGGAAACTATTCAACCCCCCTTCTAGTTTTCCACAATTGGCATCAAGAGCTACGTTACTCAAGATCTTTAAAATATAATGTATTTTAAAACTTGGATCGATCCATGGATTTTGAAAATCTCAAAGAAGGGCAACCTATTCAAAACCAACCGCTATTTGAAAAAGAAAACTTACTTGAATGGAAAAGTAATTTTGAAAACTATGTAAAATCAATTGATCAAGATCTTTGGCATATTATTTCTTTTGGTAATTTCAAACCAAAGAAAACAAGTTTTTGAAAACCAAGATAACTATCTTAAACTTGATAAAAATACTAAAGCTAAAACAAAGCTTTAGTACCAAATATGAAAGAATGTATTTTTGTCAAAAGGCTAATGATGTTTGAAAAATATGGTAAACTTTCATCAAGGAATATGTCAAGTCAAAGATGTTCAATTTAATCTTACATATGAATTAGAAGTTTTAGAAAAACTAATTGATAGACACTTAGTAGAAGTTAATACATGTGCTACTAGTTTAAATGTTTTAAATGAAGGTACAAGTGAAGATGAGTACGTGTGTTTTGTTGAACCTGCTTGCGTATCTTGGAATGTAATGGAAGTTGACGAAGACAATGATCCGGTAGTTTATTGTCAACTTATTGATATAACAAGCAAGGTGTAAGTAAAGGTGATTACTCGTGTCAAGCTCGTAGTTGTCTTGCCTGCGATTCATGGAATAACTCGGATGAAGATGAAGTCAATCATCCGGTTTGTGATTCTATACTAGATAAAACATCAAGCAAGGTACACTTTGAAACCAAACTATTTTGCTTTGATTAATTTATCCTAGAGTTTTCTAAACTAGAAAATGAGTCTAAACATTTATGCAACATGGACCTAAAAGCTATCTTCAAGAATGAGTCTTTAAAATCTCTTAAGAATATCTTTAAAAAGGAAATCTTATTGGAAGATAAAATGTCTAGAATTAAGAGTAATGTTGAAATTAATCTAGAATGTAAATTATGTCTAGATTACAAACATGAGATTAAAATGCAAAATGAGAAAAGAAAAATTATTAGTTAAATTTGATGAAAGCTCAAAATCTCTTGAAAGATTGTTGGGGAGTCAAAGGTTGTTTAAAGATAAAACCGGATTAGGATTTAACTCAAAAGCACCATTAACTAATAAAACAAAGCAAGTAAAATTTGTCTAACCTAGAAGAAAGATTTAGAGATAATTCTATCTCTAATAGAAACTCATGATAAAAGAATTAAGATTATCATGCTCTATGCCTTTATATGATTGTCTAACCTTCTTGGATACATGAGTTATTGAGTTTCAAAGCATGTCGTCAAACCAAGTTTTTACGCTTAATGCTTATCCGCTTGATAGCATCTCTATGCAATTTAAAAGGTACGCATTACTTAAACTTGACTTTGGTTATATCTTGTCTCTAGCATTATGTGCTCAAATATGTGTTATTTGTAATACTCTAGAGTGTCTACCTGCTATTTGTAAATAACTAAGATTAGATTCTATGCAACAAGGAATTTAGTCTTTAGTACTAGTAAGGAGATATAAGGTGTTTTGGTTATTTAACCATCAAGAGATAAACACGAAAAACTCTTGAGTTTGTCTCACTCAACTCTTGCTTACAAGTGAGCTAACTAAGAATTTCCTAAGTGTTAAAATATCTAACACTTTTGTGATGCTTGCAAAACAAACCTTTGTTAAACAATTTTCTCAAACACCATACTTTGAGTCTTTAATTGTGTTTTTCTTCAATCACTCCTTTATGATAATCTCACATAAAACACACAAGGTGAAATAAATCACATTAGCATATATTAGGATGTGTGAAAGAAAATGAGTTTTCAACATCTAGGATTTACACATCAAATGTGACACATAGTCTCATGATGTTATACCTCTTGGACTTTTTCAAAATAAATAGAGTTCATAGTGTCTTAAGTAAGAAAACCCAAAGAGTCGAGGAGTCGTTGAATATGACATTTAACGAGTGATCTCCTCCTTCTATGATATCATCTTTGGTAGATGATAACTTAGTCGAAAGTCCAATGATGGCAAGACAAGTATGTTGTGTAAAACATTAAGAATAAAAGTATAAAATAACATCTCCTCACCATGAGACAAACATTGAATCAAGAAAAATTGACATAAGTTATAAAACTTGATTTATTGGTCATTAGTTGTGTCTAAACAAATTCAACAAAATCAATTTTTGGAATTTAGAATAAAACAACTAGTGAAACGAAATTGATATTTCAAAGTAATCAAGTGAGTATAGTGTCAATTTTTTAAAGACCTTTTGATAATAAAAGCAAGCCACAAAAGCAAGGGATTTTAACTTAAAGACATTCCTAGTTGCTCTCTTGTTCTCAATGGTTAAGTTATTGATGACTTATCAAGAATGAGATTAGTAAATCCGTAGGTAAAACTAAACGTAGAGAAATGTTTGGAAGACTACTTGTTCTCATAACAAGTAGATTCAACATTATGTTTAGCTTTTGTCTATGTGCTCGTGTTAAAGAAGATCCTTAAACAACTCTTTAATTGAGCCTATTTGGATACATCATAAGGTACTACACAACTTGGATTATGGTCTCCCAAAAGAACGGGAATAGAAACCATAGTGTATGCCCAATGGAATTATGTCGGTAATAAGTTGATAAGAAAAGCCCAAGTGGTACTTGCACTTTTATACTTACTTACCCAATGATTCTCTAAAACGCGTAAGATTCTCAAATTAGTATCGGATGGAGAAGCACATCAACAAGCTCCGCTTGAACAAGCAAACTCGCATCAACAACGGAATTCATCTTATCAACATTGTTATACCTTCAACAAAGGAAGCACCGACTTCAGCGACAATTCAATCCATTATGTTCTTAATTGAAATATTGTGATCCATCATCATCGTCTTGGTAAAAATGTTCATTGAGGAACATCTTAACTAAGAAAGTCTTATACGTTAACCATTCTATCAACGTTTTCACAAAACCTCTTGAATGAGAAGCATTCATCATCCCTAGGCTTAGTCAAGGACTCATAAGACCTAAAACCTTAGTTTTGAACATTAAGATAAAACCACAAAAATCAAGACAATTCCTTTTGAGTTTTCCCTGCAGATCCCACGGCACCCTCAGACCATACGGGCGGAACCCACTTTTTGGTTCCGCCTGGTCCGCCAAAGCCACAGAATGTTTTATTTAAGTTCAAAACCAAACACCTATTTACTCACAACTCCAACTTACCATCAACCCATAAGATTCACAAAATGAACAAAACCTCAAGCATCTTCCTCATAACCTTTCATCACTCAAACCTCAAACAACCAATGTGAAATGAGAAACCGAGTTATCCTTTGTCCTATCAATATCGAGTCATCCACCATTTCAATATCGAGTTATCCTTTGTCCTATCAATATCGAGTCATCCACCATTTCCATGCCCTCAAAGAAACCAAGAGTTAATATCATCTTCACCAATAACTCCACCTAGTCATCTTCACAAGAAGATTCCACAATGTAACCAAACAAGTGTGTCATCCCCACTATAACCTAACCTATTAAGATTAAACCACCTTTCATGATACATAAACCTATGTTCACCTTTGTGTCGCTCTTTGAAACAAAGGGCAATTGTCATATCCATACTCTCATTAACATATTTGTCTATGTCGTCAAAAGTCAAATGAATTTCATTATGAAATGCGTCTCTTCCACTTTCTAGCAAGTGAAGAACACAAAGAAGATATCCAAGCTTTAAGTGTTGTCAAACAATCACCACCTCATTTCACATATCCACTCTCGGTCGTCACCCATACTTTACCACCGTTCACCACATTGTTAAAACAAATGAAAAACGTCATTGAAACATCACTTGCATTACAAAACATTTTTAAGCATCAAAATGAGTCAAGTCAACCGCACCTCCATATTGTTTTCATATAGGCACACACTAGAACATACACATTACAATAGTCATTTACTTAAATGTGAAATTTTGATTTTCTAGGAATCATCATGCCTCCTCTAACTCACTACGACCACAAGAACACCATCAAGTACCTACCCAAACTCCACAAAACCAAAGGTCTCACTCAAACTCAAATCGTTGTCTTCAAAGCCTTAGAAAAACGATATGTCCCTAAGGGTAGAACCATTGATCCATCCTTCTTAGAAGGTACAAACCTCTACACGGAATTTGCCACAATCAACTTTGAGTGTCTCTTAGAAATCGACGAGCCTATTTGTTCTAGGTTTATTTTAGAATTCTATGCATTCATCACCCTCTCCAAGGATGAGTACGGTCGCATGTCTATTAACTTTAGGGCTAGTACTCTTGTGTCCAAAAATGAACTACGTGACCTCCTCTTCATTAGGACCTCCAACACTAGGAGAACTAGAACTGGAAATGAGGTCATCTAGGACCCATATGGTATGGAATTCAATGAACTCAAGTCCCAATTAAAGTAATGGGAAGAACTCCTTAGAACCAATGAAATTAGCACCATAGGAAACCGGGATCACATCAATGTTTGTCTTAGCTACATGCTCTATAGCATTTCCACCGGTCAACCTTTTAACTTAGCCTATTACCTCGCCAAAAGAATGGCCGACATACCTTTGGTAGGAACAACCGCTCTTCCTTATGGAATACTTCTCACCCGCCTCTTTAGAACAATCTCTCATTCCTCACATCTTCGTTCCTCTAAGTGATAAACTAGTTTTCAAAGGTAAGGTCAAACGTACTCACTCACCTACACCATCATCATCATCATCTGACATGAGAAAGGATGATTAACTTCCTAACTCTAAGTTACCTCCTTTAGACTACCTTCTAGAACTCCCCGTCATTGAAAATGTATCCGAAGTGTTCAAGCAAACCAAATGAATTTTTAAGTGCTTTGGAAGGTACCTAAGCAAGCTCAATAAGAGGATAGACCGGTTATGAGACGATTAAGGAGTGTTTGGCTTAAGAATGCTTTAGAATCGTCTTTGAGTTAAAACTACGTGAATTATGTGTTTTTCACTTTCATGGTCTATTATGATTGATGGATTATGTTTTGTATGCTCTTTTATGATTAATGACAATATTGGTGGTATGTGTCAATTTCATGCTTATGGTAAAATTCACTAAGTTAAGTGAAAATCGTTAGCCCCTGGTCAAAGTCCTAAGAGATGAATGTCTATATGCCCAATTTTTGCATTTCCTAATCTGTCATATAGTAAATTTTCATTTTCAAGAGTTTTCGAAAATTTTGAAAATCGTTTCGCGGGTCAAAAACGCGGACTGTGAAGTTTTTCAGGCCTGGCGGATCCGGCGGATCCCAAATTTGGGTTCCGCCAGTACAATTTCTGGGAATTCCAGAATTGGCCCAACGGACCAGGCGGATCCCAAAACAGGGTTCCGCCTGTGTAGTCTCAGGGTGCCGCCAGTACCTGCAGAAAATTTGTGAACATTTTTCTTAAGATCATAACTTGTAAAGTGTCAAATCATTATCCCAAGTGAGAAACATCTTTCATTAACACCAACAACCATATTGGAACAAACCTCACTCACTAAAACAATTAGGAAGCCACTTCCCTCCAAAAAATTCAAATTCAAACATAACTAACCCAAGGAACCCTTTTAAAGGATCCTTCAAACCATTGAAACATTTTCAACCAAATCACATCCCATGATCACAAAGCATTGAGTGCATACGTTGATCTTTGACTCCATTCTATTACATTGAATTAACATCAGATGATGTGACATGGTCATGAAAATCATTTGAAACCTCATTCTTTGAATGGTAGAACATCAAATCCAAACACCCATTTCAACACCTTTTCAACCTTATAAATTTGAAAGTTTTGCAACAATTCAAATCACACCATAACCATCAAAATCCTTCTCAAAAGCCACTAGGATTAGTGTCAAACCTTGTTGCTTCAACAAAACCGTCAAGTCAAGCTCATCATCTTCAAGTGATGCTTTGCTTAATATTTCTTCACCTATCCAAGATTTCCTTAACCTCACCACCTCAACACCATCCTCAACACATTTCAATACCAATGTGATCACTATTCAAGATTTGCTTAATCTTGCTACTTCAACACTTACACCAATGGAACTTTTCCATACACCACCAACATCACCACATCCACTATTGGAAACTTTTGAAAACCTATCACCTAAACCATCAAGCCCTCCATCATTGTCACCTTTTAACACCATTTCCCAAATGGAAACCCATCAACAACCAATATTTCAACCAAACGAGTCATTGGATGATGCACCTCATCCACCGTCATTGCTTGAGAGTTTGGCCTACCTTTATGCTAAATCCTCAATTTTTCCAAATGATCAAGGTCATACACACCTACAATCATTTGTGTTTCACCTCATTCACAAAAACCTTAATGGTAACCATTTACAAATAACCAAGGCTACACCATTTTGTTCAAACAACAACCACCACAACAACAATAACTACCACCACCTCAAGAACCTTCCCAACACTTTGAATCTCTATTTTCTTCGTATAAGAAAATAAAAGCATCTCAATGATCTTCCACCAAGACCAACAACAACCACCACCTTTCACAAATGAATAACCAAGGTCATTGCTTAACCAAAATGAGTCTTTCGACCACAACCAACCACCACAACAAGAGTATCATCACCCAAAACCATTGTTGTTTCACCCTATCCAATAAAATGAGGTTTATCCTAAACCACATTGTGGAACGTATCAAGTTTAGAGTCTCCAAAATGAAACAAAACCGTTTCTTTTGGAAAATATTGCTCATTAAAACCAACAAACCAAGTTTAGAGTACCAACACCACCTCAAGTTTAGAGTCTCCAAAATGAAACAAAACCGTTTCTTTTGGAAAATGTTTCCCATTTAAACCAACAAACCAAAACCCGTGTCACCCTCTCAACCTTCAAACTAAAGCCCGCTACAACCACAACCCACATTTTCTTCCTTAAACAACCTTAGCCTTGTTTTTGGAAAATGTTTCTCACAAAGGAAAATGATGATTTCCTTATAGCTTTTTATGGTCGTAGCTTATTTGTAGCTTTTTCTTTATTTCTAGAGTTAGGATAGTGTAACCAAAATTTCTTGTATTTGACTTTTTAAGAAGTCTAAATTTTACATGAAATGAAGTTCACTACACTACAAGGTTTTCTTTGTTTGTTGACCATTTTAGGTACGATATGTGAACTACACCTTTATATGGTACCATACATAAATCTTGTGTTTTAGAAACTAACCTCTCTTTTTGTAGGTTCATTATCCATGTTTTCTTTCCTTGAAACTCCATTTAGGGGAGTAATATTCAAGGGGGAGCATGAGCATTGCATTATTCCGCTTCACAACTCTAAGTTGTGTTTTTAAACATGAAATGCTTTCATGACTTATCTTGTGCGGAAACTAACTTTTCTTTTGTAGGTTCAAAATCCATGTCTCCTCTCTTGGCACTCCATTTAGGGGGAGTATCAACCAAGGGGGAGCATGCCTATAATTCCGCTTCGCTACTCTTCTTTTTGTTTTGACAAAAAGGGGGAGAATTTATATGAAACTTGCTCTATTATTTTAAACTTCCGCGTAGCTAACTCTTTGCAAAAACAAGTTTCATTACTAACTTTACAAGACTTAACACTAAATCTTATGACTTACTTTTAAATAAAGTTTATGTTTTGTCATCAACAAAAAGGGGGAGATTGTTAATACAAATATCGCCTAAAAACGTTATTTATATTTTACGATCATTGCTAAGTTTTGTTAATAACAAAGTATGAACTTTAGCTAAAAGTAAATTATCACTTTGAGTGTTTAAGTCTTGTTTAACTAATGTTTACATTTTCCTTTAAACTAAACATTGGTTTTATTTCTTAAATTAGAAATAGTCACATCACATTTATGGCAAGTTTTGTCATTATGTATTTATGGCAAGTTATGTGTTTGACTTGCTTTCATGTTGCTTGCAAGTATCATGTTTGACTTACTTTAAGTGATGTGACATTGTTTGGTTGCTAGAAGTTATGAGACAAGACATTGTTTGGCTTGGGAAGTTATTGCAAAAACCTACTGCAGACCCGGCGGTACCCTGGGGGTACACGGGCGGAACCCATCTCAGGGTTCCGCCTGATCCGCCAAGCTTGCAGTATGGTGTGCTATAAATACCAAGCCATAACTTGATTTTTGGCTAACCCTTTAGGACATATATTCACATACTCTCTCAACTAACTCAGTAACCTTTTGATTTGTGATTCTCTTATGTAGCAAGGGACTTCACAAGATCATTCAAGAAGTTACAAGCTTCAACTCTAAAGTTGCAAGTCTTGGTAGCTTGGTCATGTATAAGCTTTGGTAGTTTATACTTCATGTGTGTCATGTATGTAGAAGTTATAGGTTAGTATTTTAGGCCTCAAAATACAAAGAGTGTTGGGAGTTGTTGTACCCTAGTAAAAGAACTAACGGGAGTGGTTGTACCCTTGGAAAAGAACTCGACATCTAGCTTTGTGTCGGTAAAAGTGTAAGCGACGAATGGGAGTGGTTGTACCCTTGTAAAAGAACTCGACATCTAGCTTAGTGTCGGTAAAAGTGTAAGCGACGTTGTAAAGGTTTTCTCCGCCGGTGAAAGGAGCTTGTTGATTAGTGCTTATAACTCTCGAGTTGGAAACTCGGGGCGTGGATGTAGGGCAAGGAAAAAGAGTCCTTGTAGCCGAACCACGATAAACAATCGTGTTGTGGTTTGATCGTTTCTTTCTTTATCTTTGCTTATTACATGTTGTCTTTTAGTTAGAATTGCTAATCACATATAAAGCTTTCCAAAAGAATTAAAACAAGTAATGTTATGTTTATATCTTGAAACAAATGTAAAGCTTTTCAAAGAACTAAAACAAGCAAAGTTAGGATCATCACAAGTAAAGCTTTTCAAAGTATGAAACAAGTAAAGTTAGAATTGTTATTCACATGAAAAGCTTTTCAAAGAATCAAACATATAAAGTTGTGTTTATATCTTTAAGCATATGTAAAGTTTTTAAAAGGATATTTAAGCTAAATAAGAATCGAAAAAGCGGGAAACTATTCAACCCCCCTTCTAGTTTTCCACACCCCTTAGGCCCCGAACCTTAGGAGAGTATTCCCGACCTAGCCACCAAGGCTACCGAAACACCATTGAGCTCACCGGAGCCAATGTGACCCACTTGCGATCCGACACCATCTGGTTGGTGCAAAGCGGATGTGCATTCCATGGACTTTGTTCCGAAGATCCAAACCAACATCTTAAGGACTTCCTCAAAATCGTAGATTCCATAGACCTAGATGTTGCAACTAGAGAGACAACCCGATTACGCCTATTCCAATTCTCTCTACGGGATCAAGCTAGTCAATGTCTTGAGCGTTTACCCGCGGGATCCATCACCACATGGGATGATCTCACCAATCGCTTCCTTACCCAATTCTTCCCACCGGAAAAGACTGCAATGCTTAGAAGGGACATTTTGATGTTTGAACAACAGCAGGGTGAAACTTTCTACGAAGCTTGGGCCCGTTTTAAGGATCTCCTCCACAAGGTCCCTCATCATGGTATAAACCTTTGGTTATTAGTCCAGATTTTCTACGACCATGTTGACTATCACAGTAAGCGCACAATCGACAGGGTTGCGGGAGGTAAATTGCATGATAAGAACGCCGAGGAGTCTTGGGCAATTATCGAAGAGCTCGCTGCTGATAATCATGAGATGTGGGAATTTAATCATACGATAAAAGCGGCCATCAATGCAGTCTCAACATCTGGAGGGACCACCGAAATCCCCGATGAGCTCCTATGAAAACTCGAGGCAAAAGTTGACTATTTTGAGGAGAGGCAAAGGAGACCTTTAACTCCTAGACGGGCTACTGTCAATTCTGTCTCAAAACTGACTTCGGCACCATTATCTGAGTCACCCTCTAGAGAAAATGTCGAGACTTTTCAGAACTATGCCCCACCTTGTTCCCCTCCCAAGGAGCTTAGCTCGGAGTTTGAAGCTAGGATGAGAGAATATATGGCAACTCATTCAGATCGGCTTGCTAGATTCGAGGAAGCAGTTTATAAGCAAAAAGAAGAGATGCAGGAGAAAATGAATGAGATGATGAGTTTATTAGAAGAGTATGCCAACCAGAGAACCCCTGAAAGAATACTACTAAGGAAAGAAAGCGCCACTCCCACCACCCAATTTGTTAACTCCATCACCATTGTCCAAAAGGATAACGAGAAGGTAGAAACTCCTGCTAAATAGACCTTAAAAAAACCACCAGAATCCCAACCTTTGAGTTACTACCTGAAACATGATATAAACAAAAACACCATAACAAATTGGATTAAGGGTGATGGGCGTAACCAACCCTCCGGACAGGTTTCTGAGAAAGAGGAAGAAGTGAAAGATGAGTATGATACGCTACCTGGAGGATCAGTATTCGAGAGGCTATTGGTACAAAAAGTGGCTACTAAGCAGATAGCATGTGGGAACTTTGAGATACCAATGAGCATCGGGGATTTGAAACATCTTAGTGCTTTCGCCGACCAAGGATCGGAAGTAAATCTTATGCCCCTAACTATTTACATCCAACTAACGTCAAAAATGCCAGCACCTACTCGTGTTAGGTTATCTCTCGTTGGACACTCGTACGTATACCCCCTAGGAATCGCAGAAGATGTATTAGTTAATGTCGCAGGATTCATCTACCCCGTTGATTTTATGATCATCGATGATAAAGGGGATGGATGCATGCCAATAATCCTTGGGGCACCATTCCTCGCCACCGCTAGGGCTGTCATTAAGTATGAAGGTAGGAAGATTGAGCTTAAATCTGGAAAAAGAAAGATTAGCTTCCCAATGACCCCGCGAAGTGGGCATGAGAATTTGAGTTGGAGAAAGATCAAAAACAACATTGGCACGACACCCATTCGTGTTCAGAATAAAATTCTTGCATGGGAGGCAAGAATCAAAAGCTATAAGAAAGCCAAAAATGAAAGACGAAAAAGCAATAAGGTTCAGGTCGAACTCGAACATACTCAACCCATAGAAAATCGTGTACCATTTGAGGAAGGGAACTTGGTACTCTTGAGACACTTGGAAACAACAATACCACCCGATAAACCAAGTCCTTGGTGGTATGGGCCATTCACAATCGAAGGTTTGAGCCAAGATGGGGTAGCTAACTTGAGAAGTAAATTAGGTGGAATGGTGATTGCGAGTATCGACAGATTGAGGCACTACCACCATAACAGTAATGATCGCAACTACATGAGGTATATCATTTCCAATGATGAGATCACGTAGTAACCCATGACCTTGAGTCTAGCTACAAGACTCGTAAATAAAGAAAAGCGCTTCTTGGGAGGCAACCCATGTTTTGTGTGATTTTATTTGTTTGATTGTTATTTGCTTCCGTATGCATGCTTAATTTTTATTGTTGGTAGATCATGTTTCTAAACTAAATAGTGGAAATACTTTACTTTGTTGTTTTGGCTTAGTCTTAACTCCACCTAAAGGTATTTTTGCAAAAGATAAGTGTAAGGGGAAACCCCAAATATGTTTTTAAGAAACAAACCGATCATGATTCTCCACAATATTAAATGAACATGTGTATTCGTATTTGTTAGAGTCAAATGCTTGTATTGAGTCATAATGAAGTTTTGCAGGATTTTCCAGGAAGTAGGACCAAGTTTTTCCAGAAATTTTCCGGAAACTTAACATAAGAATTTCTGCAGGTCAATTCTGACGGCGTCAGAAGTTTACTCTTGACGGCTTCAGGTGTAAAAATCTGGAAATTTTACCGGCTTTGTTTTTCTAACGGAGTCTTATGGTTTTTGTGAATTATTAAGTTTTATAATCTCCAGGAGATCTGCAAACTTCATTCCACAAGCATTATATCTTATCTTGTTTTCTAGGATTTAGTAACTTATATAGGATGCCGCCGATTTTACGCGAGGTTGTCTTGTCTATTTTATCAGGTTTTACAGGTTATGTACGACAAGAAGATGATTTATATTCTGGAAGGGAAGCTTTGATTGTTCATTTTCTTGGAGGAAGATTTAATCTGGCCACCCTATTATCCATACAGAGCGAATCAGGGGAGTATTTGATTTCATTCTCTTTACTTTTTCACTTTTACATTCTTTACTTGAACATTGGGGACAATGTTCATCTTAAGTGTAAGGGGAGGGTAAAAAGATGATACCTTACATATGCACTTTCGCTTGAGTTTGTTTTGTTTAAGGGTAAGATGTGTAATAAAACTATGAGAAATACTTGTTAGTGCAATTTTAGCGCCAAATTTAAATTTTTTTACAACATTTAGGAGTGAAACTTTAGCCATAGCAAGCGTCTCATGGATAGGAGATTGTATGACTAGCACATAACCGTATATTCAGAAAAATTTTCCACCCAAATATGTGAGTTTCGCCTTTAGATTTGATAGGAAAAGCATTCACTATTAGTGCTTATGAGTGTACCGGTAGCATTTAGATTCTAGAACTTGCGTTAGTGATGCATCCCGAGACCGCTAGTGAGACTACATTCGTGTAGTAGGATTTACTACATGATAAGAGGCATTAGGATCACCCTTGTGTTAAACCCGTATCATGATTACTTGACCATTTAAGTCATATTACTTGGCTAGTTAAGTCAACTAATTTTTCCCACACCCTTAGCGTTGTACTCATTTTTAGTACACGAAACCCCTAGTACACCCCTCCGAGCCTATCTTTTCGTTTCTAACTTTAAGCATTTTACTTAAAGGAAGAATTTGTTACACCCCACTTAAATGTACAACCAAATCGCCTTAGCCTTCCGTGTATACGCTCATTTTTAGTGCATTATTGTTATTTGTTAAACCCTAAGTTAACTATCTAATTGATTACATGGTTGCTAAGTCGAGTCATATCCTTGTACATATTGTTTTGGGACGATTGGGACTCATGGGTAAGTACTTATTTATGGAGTAATGGGGAAGAACATCATTTATTACCCCCATATGTACGTTAATCTTAAAAGTGCTCCAAGTGTTTTGATTTTCTTAATTCGAGTCATTAGATTAGTTTATTGTAAAGTATGTAAAGATTCAAGTGTAAGGGAAATATTCATTCCCTATGATGTATTAATTTAGATGGTAGGGTAAGAGTGTATGCAAAAAAAAAAAAAAAAAAAAAAAAAAAAAAAAAAAAAAAAAAAATAAATAGAAAAATCATGAAAAAGAAAAAAAAATAGAAAAAGGAAAAGAGAAAAAATATACGGACTACCATCCCTTTTTATTCTATGTTCATTTTATATTTTTGTTATTTTTCATTTATTAGCTTAAGTCGAGTCTAGTCTTGGCTTAGCAACGCCATATTGTACATGTAATTAACTAAGATTGTTAACTCGCCACCAGTAAAACTTCCTTTATCCAACAAAACCGTGTATTTCATATCCCTACACCTAACGTTACAACCCTTTAAAAGACCTCTTTGATAGTTTATCCTAGGTGCTTACGTCATGTGGTGGAGGTTTGATCCTTTCCCAAGCCTATGGTAATCTATTTTGCTATGACAGGTAGTGAGAGATATCTTCCGTTTCCATATTGTAATTTATACTTCATTACACCCGAGAGATGTGAGTATCTAAACACTATTTGTGAGGTGCTAGTATATGACCTTCGTGCTTGTCTATTGGTCTTTAGTGGAACGATTATTTGTTGTAATTACTTTTATATTAGTGTTAAATGACCCATAACTTGTCTTTTGAGTAGAATAAAAGCGCATTTGCTTGAGGACAAACAAATCTCAAGTGTAAGGGTATATGATGAGGCGAAAAATGATCCGTTTTTAGGGGGTCATTTAAGCCCGAATTCGAATTTATTTGATCAAATATTGCCCTAAATCGTTCCTTTTGTGATTTTAGGTACTTTGGGAGAGAAATCTGGAAAAGGAAGCAATTCGGACGTTTTTGGAGCATAAAAGTGAAGAAAACGCCAAAGTCTTAATTTTCCATGCTGGGAACAGTAGGTGACAGCGTCAAGAGTAATTCTATGACAGCGTCAAGAGCAGAAGTCCATGACGATCCAGTACAGATTTGACGGCGTCACGAAGGTAGGGCGTCAAGAGTAAAAAGTCATGACGGCCTGGAAATGAATAAGTCTTGACGGCGTGAGAAGTAGATCAAGGCAGTCCGAGAATAGTTTTGGCGGCGAGGTGACGGCGTCACAATGTTTGTCCTGACGCCGTCAGACCCATTTTTCTATATATAGTTTTCTAATTTTCACATTAAAAAAAGAGAAGTTTTGGAGAAACCCTAAGTACGATTTTGGTGCAACTTTTACAGGTTTTTCAAGGGTTCCAAACCCTTGATACCTTGCATTGTAATTGAGATAAGTGTTCTTTTAATTCAATCAATATGTCTATGTGTTGGTTGTCTATATCTTGTTGTTATCTTAATTCTATCATGCTAGGTTAGATCTATCTTGTGTTTGCTTAGATCTAATGAAACCTAGATGTTAATTATGTGTTGATTACTTGTTTATTCTTGTCTTGGATGAATGATTTATATGTTAGGCTTAAGAAAACTGGCAGATCTCCAATTGGTAACATGCTTGAACGTCTTAAGAAACATGAACCGAGGCGCACTAGGTCTTTATTGGTCGTATTTAATGCATGAGCCACTGTTTACAATCCCTATAGTTGTGCTGGGCATCGTGTAGGAGGAGATAAGAGCTCATAGAATTGGGGAGTTATGTGTGCCACCCCATGAATGGTATTAAGGAATACGATCCGTCATCCATGCAATTATAACAAGTAATTAACGTGTAAAAGATGTCAAGGGAGTAGTGAAATCTAAGTAAACACATTTTCTCCATTTACTGCTCACAACTTTAGTATAATTTAGTTTAATTTCATTTTTAGTATTTTATTTTGATTGCATCTTAGTATTGGGTTAGTTGACTAGCAACTAATTCCGCCCAAATCCTTCAAACCCGAGATATTTACTTGCTTTCTAAAAAATATAAAAATACAAAAATAATCATCCCTAACCTTTAGAACTAGTATTTAGGCTTTCGAATCCTAGCGACACTATTCCTAGCTGAACGATCAATCCCCCGGTACTTGTCACTATACTATACTACAACGATCAGGTACACTGCCTGGTGGGATTCCCACGTATCATCTTCACAACTATCTCCACTTCAATATGCAATTACGACTTATTTCTTTTAACACTAATCCTATCCACCTCTACTTCTTTACAACTAGTACAACTTCACACCTTCAATGGATCTAGATCCTATATCTAAATCTATCTAACCAATGTATACACAATGTTCACAAGGAAGAAAATGATATACAAGATGAACTAAATAAACAACTTAGATAGCAAGATGATACTAAGTTGTAATACTCCTAGTCTTGATAAGTAGGAGTATTCTTCTCTTTGCACTTGAAAGAATGAGGCTTTGGATCACTTGGAAACAAAGGCTTATGAATTGTATGACCAAAGGATTTTTAGGATTGAAATGGAGATTTGAATCAGAAAGTTTTTGTGCAAAAAGGTAAGGAAAAAATCCAGGTTTAAGGTGGTATTTATAGGCAACAGATTCTGACAGAGGAGCGTGGCCGGTCCCCTTAAATCATGGCCGGTCCCCTTAAAATTAAGGGACCGCCCCTTATAATTAAGGGGGCCGCCCAGCTGAAACGGCCAGAATCTTTGTCTTTTAGTGGGGAAAGTTTATTTGGTGAAAAACTAACTGATTTTGGTTAAAAATTTGAAATCATATATTTAGTATGATTAAAACATTTTTCTTTATTACCAAAAGTGTTTTTCAAAAATATATAATATGTTTATATAGTTTAAATAAACTTTGTATTAGTTGATTAAATACCCATTTGATCATAAATTGCACTAAACAATTTGTTTATTCATACCTTAAGTGATTAGTTGGTGAAAGTGATTATTACCACTAAATACTTGTTTACGTCATAATATTTGTTTTGATGAGTTTAAGTTTTGTGATTATTAAAACATAGAGATATCGAAATATATGAATAATGTTTTTAGTCAATTATTTATATCAACAATTTCCCCCTTTTTGATGATTACAAAACCTAAACTTATTAAATCCAAAAATTAATTTTTAGACATGTATTTAGTAAGTTTACATTCACTTGTCCCCCTTTTTGTAGAATCAAAAAGGTTAGGCTGAGTAAGCTTTGTGAGAGAAGTTTAAACGGGTAGAAAACTCCCCCTTGATGTATGCTCCCCCTCGTTTGAGGGCACCAAGGGTTCGAGTAATGGAATTCTTGCAAGAAAAATATTAGAAGCACAAGCATGGCACAAGCAAACACATATATCATAACATCAACAACTAGTAAGCATGGCAAGGATAATTCGAAACATATATTAAACCATTCAATAATAGAAAATGATTATGTCAACCCATAATCATTGTTACAAAGGCCATAAAAATAGAATTACAAACAAAGTAGAACATCCTAATGTGCCAACAAGGAGTGTGACCAAACTTTCTTGAATTCCAAAATGGTTGAGTATTCTTATTTGAAAATGAGAAACATAAGCATATAAAATGCTTGGTGGTTTAGTGGAGGTAAACTTTTGGTTGCATGGATGTTGGTGAGTTTGGAGATGTGGAGCTTAGAGGTG
Source organism: Artemisia argyi (assembly GCA_030686995.1). Taxonomy (NCBI): domain Eukaryota; kingdom Viridiplantae; phylum Streptophyta; class Magnoliopsida; order Asterales; family Asteraceae; genus Artemisia; species Artemisia argyi. The sequence continues at coordinate 21,095,704 of CM060692.1, forward strand.
GTGGAATTGAAGTTGGGTTTGTTGGTAGAGAGTTTTGATGTTGTTCAAGTGATGGTGTTTGTTGAGATCTAGTAAGAAGATACTCAATCCAAGTAAAGTGCTCATTCAATGTAATGGTTTGTTGTTGGAGGAAGATGCAACAAGGGCAATTGTTAACATGCTTCACAATTTGGTTATTGTTGTGTGGTGATGATGGTGAGCTTGATTGGGGTGGATCCAAATTGCGTTGAGCAAGATGTAATGCTAAAAGAGCACTAAGCTCATGAGCCTCTTTTAGCTCCTCAACGAACTTCAAGTGTTCGGAGGAAGGTGATGGTGGAGGAGCATGATAGTTGTCTTGGGTGAAGGTTTGAACATGCAACATAGGAATGGCATGTGAGGTTGTAGGATGTGGTGGTGGTACTCTTGGTGGTGGAGACATGATTGAGCTTGGGTAATCATCAAAGCATGATATGGGTGGAAGAGGTTCTTCATGAGATGATGGTGTTTTTGTTGAATGAGCAACATGTGAGGTGTTGATTGAGAGGTTGGGATTGTTGTTTTGGGATTGAGCATGCTCATCAAATGAAGAAGCATTAATGAGAGCATGAGTGGATGATAGGTTGTGAGATGAGTCATTAGTGTGGGATTGAGGTTTAGTTGTTGGTTGACTTGGAACAACATCACTTGAGTTATGACAAGAATCAAGTTTCCTCCTCCAAACGGGTTTGACGGAGATCCTTGCGGTTCTTGAAATCTTAGGTTTTTGGTTGTTGGGAGATGACATGTTTGGGTATGATGGCATTAATGATGGGAAGAGGGTATTTATAGTGTATGAGAAATGTGGTTTAGGAATGTAAATTTTGAGGGATATCATGGGACAAAATATGTTTGTGAATTTTGGGAAATATAGGTTGAAGTGGGTCAAAAAGTGATAAAGAAAACAGTATCCCCGACCATCAGATGGTCGGTCCCCTTAATCATTAAGGGGGCCGCCTTATATAATTAAGGGGGCCGCCCATCTGGTGATTCCCAGAATGCCAGAAATGGGTTTTTGGCAGAAAATCTTCAAAAAGGTTGTGTTTTTGGATTTGGATTCAAGTAAGTTCAACTCTTTGAGGCAATATAGGACATACTATTCATGAATGTAGAAAGTGATATAGAAATAATTGAAATAAGCAATAGGTTTCTAATAATCATGCTATCTATTTATTTATCAATTAAGACATGCAATTAAGGAGGCAATAAGGCAAATATGCTAAATGTGCAACTATATGAAAATGATAACATTTAGCCTAGAACAAACATATTGATGATTGTTAACAAGTAACAAATAGGTGGATATGATTATATGGACTTCAAGACTTGTTACAAACAAGATCCATATGGGCAAGTCATGATTCTCATGAAATGATTTGATTAAATTGTGAATGTCATTTCCAATAGAGATGTATGACACATGTGAGAAAGTTAAATGTGTTTTAAGCAAAACGTTTTTAGTTTTATTCAACAATGTTTTGAAGTAAATTCAAGTGTGCATTACAATAACGTAGATTGAATTTTGTTTCATAATGTGAAGAAAAAAAAAAAAAAATTCAATCTTGTTTTTGATTTAAAGTAATGGTTATGAAAGAAGTTTTAGTTAAAAAAAAATATTTCATTCAAAAAGAGAGAAGTTTTAAACATGATATTTTGATCATGATAATCAAGAAGTTGCAAGTGAAGGATTTGAAATGGAAGCTTGTCATGCTTCAAGAGAGTTACTTAAGCCCATTGTCACACATAATCATCCTTAGTAACACCTAAAGATATTAAAGTGAAATGATAGATACTTATGATCTAAATGCAATGGGACAGGAAGGAGCAAGGTAAATAGTTCATGGATACAAGATATATATATATACAAAGAACATCATAATATCAAGTTGCAAACAAATATCAATTATAATGCATCTATTTATGCAACTAGTAAGATCATATAGCTTAAGTGGAAGGGTTCTACTATAGATCATAGAAGATTAAGAAAAGTGATAATAGACTAAACAACAAGAGGGTTAATAATGTTAATATCATACATGCATATATTAGTGTTGATAATCTAAAAGCATGGCAATTTATCAGTTAAATCGTATTCACATACTAATCAAAACAATCTAAAATATAATGTAACATTGACAAGTTTTTGAAAAGAAAACTTATCTCAGGTCCAGCTTTTCAAAAAGAGTGGGCATGACGGTGATAGAAGAAATCATAAGAGTTAGTCCACAACAAGTCGAAGTAGCCAAGTAATATCCAATACTCCAATAATGAAGAGCAAAATGCCGAGACAAGAATATTCCCGCAACAACGTCATAGGCGAAACATTTGCAGAAAGTGAAACAACGTGATAGAGACCAATATCCGTCAAAGGTAATAGAGCGAGATGAGTAAATCAACACGTAATAGACTCTTCATTCGATAATTACCTAAACATGATAAACAGCTTGGTACCCAGATTCTCATGGGTCCTAGTTGGTTAGATGAGAACATCCATCGCATTTGAATACACATGATGGGATGTCGTTGATAAGTACAAGAATTCATCAATAGTTTGTTTTAATTAACAAACAATGATTTTCTTGACTAGAATAATAAGTAATGAATGTTAATAGTATTAGTCCTAAATTTATTCACTAGATTTAACAAATTTTATTTGTTTTGATACATTTGTTGAAGGATCATTTACGATAAATCCTAACCCGGTTTTATCATAAAATGGCTTTTGAATGTCGAGAAGATATTTTAAAAATTTAGAACTATTTTCGAATTTTGTCAATGTTTTTGCTTTTTCATTTTCCATTTTAATTTCATGTTTGTAGTCTCGACATTTTTTACATTCAAGATCGATTTCAATATTACTTTCAAGTCTAGACATTTTATCTTTTAAAATGGTTTCTTTTTCAAAGTTGTTTTCAGCGGATGTTGAAAATTCGTTCTTAAAAATAATTTTTGAGTCAATGTTGCAAAAATGTTTGAAGTTGTTTTCCATTTTTAAAAATTATAATATAAATTGATCATAGCAAAAATGTTTAGTTTTGGATTGTACCTTCTTTGTAGTTGTACATTCTTGACATGCTATACGGTGATCAATTCCATTTTCCATGTTGCTTCATGTTTTGTTTGTAGTTTCACTTGGATCTAGAAACATGTAGTTCTTGCCATCAATACTTGTGTTCTCATTTGTTTGAATATTCTCATAAGCCGTATTATCATCGTTTTCTTTGCACTTGTTGCACCATGATTTATTCACGCTCTTTCTTCGGATTTGGCTCATGTATTCTTCGTTGTAGATACCTTCAATGATCACATTTGAACTAGTAGTACATGTGTTTAATTCAACTAAATATTTATTTACTAAATTTTCTAGATTGACTATTTCTTGTGCAATATCAAGTTTATCATCTTTGGTTTTATATTTCTCTTGGTGAATCTTTAAAAGACATTTCCAAATATCATTTGCCGTTTTACAACGAAAAAATCTTTCATATTTGACTTTTGGTAGAGTTTTGAGAATAAGTAATTTGGCTTTAGTGTTTTTATCAATATTAGTTTGAAGATTATTATATTGATTTTCAAAATCCATTTTGGTTGTTTTAAGATCACCAATTGAAATGATATGCCAAAGATCAAGATCTATTGATTTCACATAATTTTCAAATTTAGTCTTCCATTCAAGAAAATGATCATTTTCAAATAATGGTGGTTTTTGCGTAAATTCCTCTTCTAGATATTTTTCAAGTTCCATAGATCGTTACAAGTTTTAAAATACAATATATTTTAAAAATCTTGCTAGACGTGACTCTTAATACCAATTGTGGAAAACTAGAAGAGGGGGGGGGGGGGGGTTGAATAGTTTTACGTCTTTTTTGTTTTATTTGATTTGTAAAACTTGGCTTCTAAGATTTGTCAGAAATTTCAAATCACTTTAATGCACAAATGTAGATACAAGTTAATTTATGATTTTGTATAAGCAATACTTATGTATAATGTTTGGAAAGAATATACAATTTCTTATGTCTTATATAAGCATATGTATGTATAAGTGTTTTGATATAAAATTATGCACTTGGTTGGTTTTTGTAAAATTAGTTTTATGAATGAATTTTTGTTTGATCTTTATGTGAAATCAACATATGCACCACACAAGCAATTGTAACTATGAATGATATGCAAGTAAGTAATTAATCAAAGAGTGAGAGATGGAAAGATCAAACCGAGAGACAAAGGATTTATAGTGGTTCGGCTACAAGGACACCTTCCTTGCCCTACTCCACTCCCCGAGTCACCTACTCGAGAGTTTTCTTCACTAGATCAAAAATCTCCTTTATGGCGGAGAAAACCTTACACACCAATTAGCACATCACAACAACGTCACACCACAATCACAACTTCAACACAACTTCTTCACACCAATCTTTTTCACACCTATCTTCTACACACCAATCTTCTACACTTCAAATTTCTTCACAACTTTCTACTTTGCTCCTAGCTTCTTCACAACTTAATACTTCCTAACTCTTTTTCTTCACGCCACTTGTTTCTTCACACCTTCACTACTAAGTCCTATCCACTACCCCAAGATATGTACTACTTCACAACTTCTAGGCTTCAAGGTCTTTTCAACTTCAAAGCTTCAACTTCTTTGTCTTCACAACTATCTCCACTTCAATATGCAATTACGACTTATTTCTTCTAACACTAATCCTATCCACCTCTACTTCTTTACAACTAGTACAACGTCACACCTTCAATGGATCTAGATCCTATATCTAAATCTATCTAACCAATGTATACACAATGTTCACAAGGAAGAAAATGATATACAAGATGAACTAAATAAACAACTTAGATAGCAAGATGATACTAAGTTGTAATACTCCTAGTCTTGATAAGTAGGAGTATTCTTCTCTTTGCACTTGAAAGAATGAGGCTTTGGATCACTTGGAAACAAAGGCTTATGAATTGTATGATCAAAGGATTGTTAGGGGATTGAAATGGAGATTTGAATCAGAAAGTTTTTGTGCAAAAAGGTAAGGAAAAAATCCAGGTTTAAGGTGGTATTTATAGGCAACAGATTCTGACAGAGGAGCGTGGCCGGTCCCCTTAAATCATGGCCGGTCCCCTTAAAATTAAGGGGACCGCCTCTTATAATTAAGGGGGCCGCCCAGCTGAAACGGCCAGAATCTTTGTCTTTTAGTGGGAAAAGTTTATTTGGTGAAAAACTAACTAATTTTGGTTAAAAATTTGAAATCATATATTTAGTATGATTAAAACATTTTTCTTTATTACCAAAAGTGTTTTTCAAAAATATATAATATGTTTATATAGTTTAAATAAACTTTGTATTAGTTGATTAAATACACCTTTGATCATAAATTGCACTAAACACTTTGTTTATTCATACCTTAAGTGATTAGTTGGTGAAAGTGATTATTTACCACTAAATACTTGTTTACGTCATAATATTTGGTTTGATGAGTTTAAGTTTTGTGATTATTAAAACATAGAGATATCGAAAGATATGAATAATGTTTTTAGTCAATTATTTATATCAACAGGAGGATTGTTGGGAATTAAATAATCAGAAGAATCAGCATAAAGGTTTAAGGAAATACATCAAGTATGTTTCTGCTGATAAAGCAAAAAGCACGTTTCCACTGATGGATTCTGCTGAAGAACGTTTTCTACTGAAGGTGTTTCTGCTGATGGATTCTGCTGATGCTACTATGACTCATACGACAGCTGTGTAGATAAGTACGACTTATTCTACTGACTCATATACAAGAAAAATATCTTTGTTGTAGTCATCAAATTGAACACTCCAAGTGAGTTGTAATCCTAGATACATGTTGTATCTTAATGACTGACATGATAAGTCATCATCTAGCTAGAATGAAGCTTAGTCATAAGCTAGTAAATTAGATGAGTCATATAAATTGTAAAAGATCTTTCCTTGGACTATAAAAGGAAGATCTTAGATATGTGTATAAATATGCATGTGACGAGAGTGATAGATATAGACATATACATACAGAAAAACATTAGAACAAAACACAAGATTCAAGGTCTTTGTAACCCTAGTGATAGTGAAGATCACTCGTATTATTCTGAATAATATTGAATCGTTTGGTGAAATACTTTCATTGTTCTTTGTTAAATAAACACAAGCATCACAGTTCCATTTTCAATAAACATTCTAAGTGTGGTTAAGTAGATTCCGCATACTTAATCATATTCACTCAAAGTATCATATTTACACATTAAAAGGTTCAACACCTATAGTGTGTGATCAAATCAAGTGATCCTCTCAACATATGATTAATTATTTTGTGAACTTGGTTTTTGACAAATTGATATGGTGTCTTATTACACAGTTTCATCATTAGTTTTCATATCACGGCTTTGTGCTTTTGTTGCATTTCACTAACTTATGGGCAATAAATACACGCGGGCATTGGCATGGGTAAAAAAATTGTACCCATTGATGGACGACGGGTGATGAAAAAAACCACGAGGCCGGGTAACGTGTTAGATGTACCAGTACCCATTGCTCACGGGTGACATCCCTATATATCTTGTATGAAATTAATTTATTAATTGCTGAAATGGATCATTATTTAAATGCACTACCTTTTCCTGTTATCTTGGTTTTTGGCCTTTAGACTAAAAAACAAAGTAAACGCCATTTAAATGCTATGCCATATTAGTATATATTACATTTATTGGGCTTCTTATGAATAGTACACTATGGACAGTACTGTAGCATGAACAGTGCTACAGTACATGCTACATTTTTTTTTTTCACCACATTTAAAATCCGACTCCCGCGGCAACGCGCGGCTTACAATCCTAGTTTGGTAATTATTCTTTAGGTGTAACTTAAAAAGGAAAATGATTATGTTGTAAATTTCCGTATTTACATATAGTTGAACAAAAATATCCTATCATTCTTTTGAAGTTTTGGAGTTGAAAATTATATTGAAATATACGTAATATACGTCAAACGGATGGAGTTTTTATTTTATTTTAAATCTTCTAAAATATTGATGATAATTGCATTAAACATAAACTAAATTAGTTATAAATTAAGAAACGATTTCTATTCATAAGGAATTAAAATCTTTTCATTGCCTCACAATAAAAGCAATATTATCTTCATAAAATCGTTTTACAATAATCGTGACACAATCAGTTTTATTCACTTAACATTCTTAAAACCCTTAAAAACCTTTTGAGTTTCCTTACCATGCACTCATTCATAGGTTTTACCATCATCATCTCATTTATATTCTCATACAAAACACAAATGGTCAAGAAGATGTTATATCCCATGAAAATGGAACTTCTTCACAGGTTTGTAGTTTTTGTAGTGTTGTTCATGGGATTTGGAACGTTACAAAGTTATGGTAGTGCAAGAAGACCGCAGCCGGCGTTATGGAGAGGCGGTGGGGCGGCGATGACAAAGTATCAAACGATCGTTGTTGATCAATCGGGCAACGGAAACTATACTACCATTCAAGCGGCCATTGATGCTATTCCTACTAATAACATGCAATGGATTTGTGTTTATGTCAAGGAGGGCACTTACAAGTATAGTTTGTTTTTTTTAACTTTTGTATTACTTTTTATTTACTGTTAAAAAACTACGTTTTTTAGATCTATATACATCATAAAAGTTAAAGTCGCAATAACAATAACTTATGATTATGTTATGCTAGATAAGTATGTGGCGTACAAATTGTCTCTCGGGTAAAAATGTATGAACCATTAGTCAACAAAACCCTAGGGAAGAGGCGTGGACTAGTTGGTATAAAATTTAAGTTGAGAAACCATCTTTTTAGGGTTTTAAGCACAATGATAGGGAAATGTTTTTTCTAACCTTATTACAAAGTTTAGATTAAGAAATGCTAAATTCGTGTCCAAATTTGTGTGACAGTGTCCTGTTTGTTAGTTGTAGATAAATGATCAACCATCAACATATGTGCCAATGACACTGGTTTATGAAATAGTGAGTCATTTAGCTGCAAATAGCAATTTTAGCTCCAACCAATAGGATGTTGCCAAGCCGGTGTTAGGCACGAGTTTGAAAACATCCGGTGTCCATACGATTTCTCTTTAATTATTATACTTGTGTTTTCTGTAAAAACAGTACTTTACTTGAGAACTTGGTAGTAATTTAGATCAAACACAATAAATTTACTTTCAAGTACACCATTGTCTAACGTTAATTATAAGTGATAACAACTATTTGCTTACAGTAGACTCATATGACTAACGTTAATTATTTCTATGTGTTTTATGTACAGTGAACAAGTTAAGATCCCTATGGACAAACCCATGATTTATCTAAAAGGAGCGGGTAAAAGAAAAACTAACGTTGTTTGGGATGCACATAAAATCATTCAACTCGATGCTACGTTTAATTGTGAAGCTGACGACATTGTGGTCAAGAGCATGACTTTTATCGTACGTACACATCTCGTTATCATTTCTTAGGATTATTCATTTACACATGTTTGTTTGATTATCAACTAATTTTTAACCTTGTTTATTCAGAATTCTTACAACTACCCTTCGTCAAACAACTACCACGACCGCCAGTCTGCCTTGGCCGCAAAGATAACAGGTGACAGGTCAGCATTTTACCGAGTTGGTTTCATGGGTTATCAAGATACGTTATGGGATGCCGGGGGAAGACATTACTTTAAGTTGTGCTCGATAAGGGGTGCCGTTGATTTCATCATGGGCTCCGGTCAATCTATATATGAGGTACCGCAGCTAACAGTAATACTACAGTAGTACTTTTACATTTGTCTCGATTTAATATGGGTGCTTGAAAGATATTGTCCCGGATTATTTTGTAAGCTGTACGCCTGTACCTATATGTATTGGTCAGACATCTTTCTGCACTTAAAAAAACATATGAAATATGTTTAAAGTCTTTTTGGTTAAAATACGAGTAACAAACATGACCACAAAGCAATATTTGTTGACTTAGGAAAATAGAAAGTATATATTCTATACTCTTGTTCACATTCCTTATCTCTGAATCGATCTAAAATAGTTTATGATCTTTTGCAGAGGTGTACTGTGTCGGTAATCGCGGGATCCTTAGGTCCTGGTCTCCCGGGGTATATCACGGCCCAATCAAGACAAAATGCTAATCACCCCAATGGCTTTGTGTTCAAAGATTGTAATGTTGTTGGAAATGGTACGACATTTTTAGGAAGACCATGGGGAGGCTTTGCTCGTGTTCTTTTCTACAATTCGACATTAACAAATGTTGTTGTTCCTGAAGGATGGAAACCTTGGAAATTTTTTGAATCCACAATGTATGAACTCATACTCTACTTTGTTCATGGCCATCTTTACGAGGTTTTTTCTTTTTTTTTTTTAATAAATTATTATTATTTTTTTTACTCCACAGGAACTTGGTGTTTGCTGAATATGGATGTCGTGGTGAGGGAGCTAATATATCAGGAAGAGCACCCTGGGTAAAGAAGATGAGCAAGGATGAGGTTAGAAGGCTAACTAGCATGTCTTATATCGATGAAGAAGGTTGGATGAAAAATCAACCTTTTAATATGTTGTCTTCTTGAGCTCGCACTTGTGTAGTACTGGTTCTATTTGAATCTTTATTTCATTCTGTTTGTTTCTTTTGATTTAAAATGTTATGGAAATTCTTAAGATATGTAGTTTCGTTTTGTAAGTTTGAACAGATTATCCACTTTTGTATTGTCTCCTAAAACTGATTCGGTGTGTAAATGGTAATCCATTAGTCTATCGCAGGTCAAACCTGAACTTGGAATACCAAGGGATTCGTATTTGCAAATGCTTAAAGTTGATGATCAGGTTGTTGAGATTTTGTAATTCTCACGTGTCTTTTAGGTTTTGAATAATTCTAGTTTGAATAAGTCTGTGCTATTTACTAGCCAGTAGATGTAGTCCAAGTAGTTGAGCCTTTTTAGGCTTAATCTTATCTTTTTCAGTTCATTAGCCGTTGCTTGTATTGCCTATATAAAGGCTTTGAAACTCTGTGAATAATATCAGAAATAAACCTTTTCCATTTACTTCCTATTTAGTCTTTCTTATTTGTTAATTACCCAACAAATTGGTATCAGAGCAGGTTCTTTAGCACTGGGAATCTCTCAAAGTTTCAACCCAAATAAGAATGGCCACTAACCCCAGCCTCAATGTTTCTCAACCACAGATTCCATTGTTTAAAGGAGACTCATATGAATTCTGGAGCATAAAAATGAAAACCTTGTTTCGGTCCCAAGATCTTTGGGATTATGTAGAGACAGGTTATGAAGAAAATGAAGCAGATGAGGCTCGTAGCAAAGAGCATCAGAAACGCGATGCAAAAGCGCTCTTTTTCATTCAGCAAGCAGTAGACGAGTCAATTTTTTCAAGGATAGCAGGTGCCAATACGGCTAAGCAAGCTTGGACCACTCTAAAAACCGAGTACCAAGGCTCCTCCAAAGTAATCACTGTTAAACTACAATCACTAAGGCGGGAATTTGAGACTTCCTCCATGTAGAATAATGAGTCAGTGCAAGAGTTTTTGGCACGAGTTTCATCAGTTGTGGGGCAAATGAGATCTTATGGAGATCATATTACTGATGAAACGGTGGTTGCCAAAGTCCTAAGGAGCCTATCATGCAAATTCGATCATATAGTAGCAGCAATCGAAGAATCAAAGGACTTGTCCACATTCTCTTTTGATGAGCTTATGGGTTCTCTTCAGGCTCATGAGGCACGAATTAATCGATCGGTTATTAAGGAGGAAGAAAAGGCATTTCAGATTAAGGGGAAGCTGAATCATCGAATCAGTATGGAAGAGGAAGAGGTCAAGCAGGTTATCGAGGAAGAGGTCGCGGTAGAAACAATATTCTAAAATGCTCATATTGCAACAAAGGTGGGCATTCTGAAAAATTTTGTTGGTCAAAACCAAAGGAAGCAAACTATGTCGAGGAAGAAGACGATGACCTGTTGTTTATGACTATGAGTGCAGCTAAAGAGGAGAAAAGCCAAGTCTGGTACATGGACAGTGGTTGCTCAAATCACATGAGTGGAGATCGTTTGAAATTTATAGCAGTTGATGAAACTGTCAAGTCACATGTGCGACTTGGAGATGATAAACAATTAAAAGTTGAAGGCAAAGGAACAGTTGAGATCTCGGTAGGTAGCAGCAAGAAGGTTATTAAAGAAGTCCATTTTACTCCTTCCCTTGCACATAATCTGTTGAGTGTAGGTCAGTTGATGGAGTCTGGTTATGCAATATTATTTGATGATGGAAAATGCACAGTGAAACATAAAAGTACAGGTAGAATTGTTGCTTGTACTGATATGTCATCAAATCGTATGTTTGCTTTTGATCTTACCAAGGAACCCGAAATGGCTATGGTGAGCAAGACTTTAGCAGACAATGAGCTCTGGCATCAACGATACGGGCACCTAAACTTCAAAGGACTTCAATTGCTCAATAATAAGCACATGGTGAGCAATCTTCCGATCATCGAGTCATCAGAAAAGGTTTGTGAAGGTTGTATGGCTGGAAAGCAGACAAGGAAATCATTTCCAGTAGAGAAATCAAAAAGAGCAGAAGATGTTCTAGAACTCATCCATGCCGACTTGTGTGGTCCAATGAAAACAGAATCGTTAGCAGGCAGTAAGTATTTCTTTTTATTTACAGATGATTTTAGCAGGATGAGTTGGGTTTATTTTTTAAAGCAAAAATCTGAAAGCTTGGAATATTTTGTTAAGTTTAAAGCAATGGTGGAAAAACAAAGTGGTAAAGCCTTAAAAACACTTCGTACAGATCGTGGAGGCGAGTTCACCTCTAAAGATTTTGAAGCTTTTTGTGATGAACATGGTATAAAGAGGCAACTCACGGCCCCGTATACACATGAGCAAAATGGTGTCGCCGAACGAAAGAATCGCACAGTGGTCGAAATGGCCCGATCTATGTTAAAGATGAAAGGAATGCCTGATTCTTTTTGGGCTGAGGCAGTTGCAGTCGCCGTTCACATTCTGAATATATCGCCAACAAAGGCGGTATGGAACAAGACTCCATACGAAGCATGGAATGGAAATAAACCTTCCGTAAGTCATTTACGAATTTTTGGCTGCATATGCCACGTTCTTATCACTTCGCAAAGACACAAACTTGAAGCAAAGTCTCAAAAACGTGTTTTTATTGGTTACTGCTCAAAATCAAAAGCTTATCGTGTTTATGACCCGTTGAGTGGAAATATAACTATAAGTCGTGATGTCGTCTTTGATGAGGCATCAAGCTGGAACTGGGAATCAGAAGAAAGGAATACTATTCCTGGCATTGAAATTGAAGAGCAAGAAATAAGTATCCATGAAACAAATGATGGTGAAGAAGATGCCTGTGCAGGATCACAGAACTCCTCTCTTCAACGATCATATTCAGCTCCTCCATCTCAAGTGTCTTCTCCCACCAGTAGTAATCATCGACACAGAAGTGAGCATCACAACGTTCCTCAGCGGTCAAACTCAGCCCCACCAGCAGATGAGTCCTCTGATGAAGATTTAATTCAGCCACGTAGAAGTGAGCGTGGTCACATTCCTCGACGTCGGTTTGAGATTGAGGGAGGAGATGCATCATCATTGGTGTTATTTGCTGGTGACCCGGTTACTGTTAAAGAGACCATGGAAAGAGAAGAATGGCGAATCGCAATGGGAGAAGAATTGTCGGCAATCGAAAGAAATCAAACATGTGTGTTTGTCGATCTTCCGGAAGGTAAGAACTTAATTAGTTTAAAATGGATTTTTAAGACTAAATATTTGGCAGATGGAAGTATTCAAAAGTATAAAGCACGGTTGGTGGTTAGAGGCTTCACGCAACAACAAGGAGTCGATTATGAAGAGACATTTTCTCCGGTAGCAAGATTTGAAACTGTTCGAATGATTCTTGCTGTGGCAGCTCAAGAGCAATGGAAAAGATACCAGTTTGACGTCAAGTCCGCCTTCTTGAACGGAGAATTAAAAGAGGAGGTTTATGTTAGTCAACCACCGGGTTTTGAAAGCAATGCCGAACCAAACAAAGTACTTCGTTTAAGAAAAGCACTCTACGGGCTTAAACAAGCGCCACGTGCATGGTATAGCAAGATCGATGAGTTTTTTCACAAGAATGGTTTCGAGAGAAGCCAACACGAGCCAACTCTTTATGTAAAAAGACAAGGTAAGTGCGACTTACTCATAGTAAGTCTTTATGTAGATGATATGAGAAGTACCTCTGGAAACTGTTTTATCTTGGGTACAGCCGCCATTTCCTGGAGTTCAAAGAAACAAACTTCGGTAGCTTTATCGTCGACTGAAGCCGAGTATGTAGCAGCTGCAGCAGCAAGTTGTCAAGTTGTATGGCTTAGAAGAATTCTAAGTGACTTGGGGCATGAACAAGTCCATCCAACCAGCATCAAATGTGACAACAGGTCAGCAGTCATGTTAGCTAGAAATCCAATACTTCATAATCGAACCAAGCACATTGAGATCAAGCACCATTTCATAAGAGAGCTGATTGCGAAAGAAGAAACGCAGTTGGAAGAATGTCGCAGCAATGAGCAAATTGCAGATGTATTGACTAAGAGTCTTCCTCGTGTTAAACATGAAGAGTTCAGTGCCAAATTGGGAGTTTGCAACGTTCGAATGACGGGGGAGTGTTGAGATTTTGTAATTCTCACGTGTCTTTTAGGTTTTGAATAATTCTAGTTTGAATAAGTCTGTGCTATTTACTAGCCAGTAGATGTAGTCCAAGTAGTTGAGCCTTTTTAGGCTTAATCTTATCTTTTTCAGTTCATTAGCCGTTGCTTGTATTGCCTATATAAAGGCTTTGAAACTCTGTGAATAATATCAGCAAATAAACCTTTTCCATTTACTTCCTATTTAGTCTTTCTTATTTGTTAATTACCCAACACAGGTTACTTTGTTACTATGAAAAAAAATGATTGTTAACTGCTAAATTTGAACTTAAGTAACCAATAAATTTGCAGCAAGATTGTTGCTGATAACCTAAGACGAATATGTTAGGAGCAACAACATAAGTAATGTCTTGATGGATATGTATACAAGATTATGTCAGAAAAAAAAGAGTACACAAGAACACGAACACACACAAGAACGTCACAAGTTGAAATCCTCGATCTTATTAAATATTAAAGTTTGTGTATTTAATTTGTACGTATTGCGTGTTTATAGATTCAGAGGAATCAACCTTATAATGGGATACTATAAGTATGTATTGGTAATAGGGAACGAACCGGAACCAGGACCAAATATGACACGGGGCACACATTTTTTGGAAAAGTAATATAGAAACACATTTTGATGGACCGGGTGCATTTAAGATGTATTTAGGAAAAACTGATGTTTTTTTTTTCACAAATTAACATTATATCGAAAAAATCCATATGGATCCCGGGCACCCGATTACAAGGTTAGGATGTCAATGTTGAAAGGTCATAGGACCTTCGGTATTACAAGCTTTAATTAGGTGTTACAAGCTCGGGTTAAACTTCCGATGCAACTGGAAGTGATGTACTTCGTACCCGATATTATGGACTTCGAGGTATCCTTATAATACTAAATACAACTAACCCCTCTAAGTTTGCTCCTATATTCAACAACCCAAAACCCGCATCCACCCATTACCAAACCAACCCGTTTTGCCACCATCATTCAAAACAGTTATTTCAGTTACATTTGTACAATAGTTGTAAAGCCTGGCTTAGAATGGTTTTTAGACTTGTTGTATAGTCATTTTGTCATATTGTAATTTGTTCAGGTCTTTAGGATGCTCATTGTTTGATGAGTTTATTTTGGTACAAATTTACGGAATTTGAGTAAATCTTTTTGAAACCGGAAGAAAGAAAACAAGTATACTTATGCATCGTGTTACGGGTTCATTTTACTGATAGATTTAATACTCTTCAAAATAAATAAGTTTGTCAGTAGAACAACTTTTGCTTTGTTACTCTATTGAAAACTATGTCTTTATCCCACATGGGTCAAAGAATAGAAACTTTGCTAGCTAATATACCGTGATGTCTACTAGTTGGATAAGTTGATATTAGTATTCTGTTGTTGGTTGATACTCTTGCATGGTGTTAATCGAAATACGAGTAGTTTATTACCGTGCCATTGTGTTTTATCAATTTTTTAGTATATGATTATTTATAAAACCGGAAATGAATATAAGTAATCAAATTTTAAATATTTATAAATTTACCTGATTCTTACGAATCATATGTGATTTGTAGAAATCATATATGATTCTTAAAAATCACATATGATTTTATTTTAACGAATCACATATGATTTTTACAAATTACATATGATTTTTCTGGGTAGAAAATTTTGAAAAAAAAAAGTTCGTCGAAAAAAAATGGTCAAATGTATATAACAATGCATGTCTATAGAAATATAATTTAATTCTCGTCGCGATGGTAATATTTTTTCGCGTAACGATTTACGGTTTGCAAGATATTTAATTTTTTAAAAAAGGACGAAAGTTTATTTATTTTCACGTAACGATTTACGGTTCTATGACAAATATTAGTATTATATTGATCTTTTGGCCCTTAGGTAATGCCTTATTAATCATCACAAATTAACAGTCAATAGATTACAAAGGTAGCATAAACATAACCCTAATGGACCCCAGCCCACAGACCTGGTTTGGCCAACTAGCTTATTATATCATCTAATGCTCTCCTAGTTAGAGTGACGAAATCTCGAAAGCTCGAACTGAAGTAGAAATAAACACATAAAAATAGTAACTAATTTGTTGGTGAAGACTTTCGACAGCAAAGAAACACAAATCTTCAATATCAACAGCAAAACCGGATAAACCAATCTATCCTTACCGGATAAACCAATTAATTTGCACGAATTGGATAAATCAATGTATCCTTTTGCATCTAACATACGGGATAAACCATTGTATCCCCTTGCCATCTAACATACGTGATAAACAAACGTATCCTTTTTGAAAAATAGCAAAACAAAAAAATAGCAAGACAAGAAAAAAATAAAAAGCAAAGTGTTTTAATTGTTTGATTAATAAACAAAAGATTTAAACTTGTTTGATTTTGGAAAAATCGAAAGTGTCATATACTCGTACAAAAGAGAGAAAACACATAAAAAAACAAAGAAACTATGGGAAAAAATCAATAATGGATTTTTATTTTATTTTATAAATTTCAACTGATGCAACAAGCAATTAAAGAAGAAAAAAATAGAAAAAGGGGTACGAGAAGTAACAGAAGAAGAGAGGTAGTGTGACGGGGTGGCATAGAGACGGAGGCTCAACATAGCCACCTAGGTTTGATGATCAAACCTGCTTCGATACCATGTTAGAACATTGAAACCCTGTGGGGGTAATGCTTTATTATTTATCACTATTTATAGATTGCAAAGGTAGTATAAACATAACCCTAATGGACCCTAAGCTCACAGATCGGGCTTGAACCAACTAGCTTATTATGTTATCTAATAGATTTTAGCCAACTTTTCTTAAAACTCTTTTGGTCAACAATGGTCAACTATAGTCTTCAAAGTTCAACACATTTATGAAGTGTTCTTCATGTTCCAGCAACACTTCCATCATACAAATTTGGTGAAATGTATGTTGAATCTTCTAGTGGTTCACTTTAGACAATTCATTACTGAAAGTAGTATGTGTTTAAAGTTTGTATTCTGCATTATTTAATTGTTGTCTACTTTAAACCATTTTGTTTGCTGGTTTGGTGTAAATAGTGCACGAAATCATATCCAAATGTTTCTGCTCATTATATTGGTTTTTTCTACTATATCCTTGGAATGTCTAAGAGACTTATCAAGTATGATGTATGCATGGTTAGTTGGTTATGGTTATTAACTGGTCTGCTGGTTGAAGTCTTATGATCAAAAGGATTATGTGTCTCTAGAACAACTTTTTGCCTAGTTACTTCTCTGAAAATTATGTTTTGTGTCCCACATTGGGTAAAGCAAAGAAATTTTTCTAGGTTATATTTGGTGGTGTATTTGGTTTCATAGGTCGATAATTAGTGTTATGTTGTTGGTAACTAATGTTGGATACTTAAAAATAGTGTCCTCCTTCGTTATCAATAGTTTATATAAATTCTCAACTTTTTGTCATTTCAAGTTAATAAATACCCAAGGGATTAATTACTTGTACCAAAATATATGTGCCTTACATTTGTTAATCAAAATAGTTTATATAAATTCTCAACTTTTTGTCATTTCAAGTGAATAAATACCTCAAGGGATTCTTTACTTGTACCAAAATATATGTGCCTTACATTTGTTAATCAAGTTTTAAAACTAGTGATTGTATATGAACAAAATGCTGGAATAATCCATCAGATTTGGTTAAGAAAATTGCCTTGTTTAAGTCTATTTTAGTGATGATGACGTGGATGTTTGAGCTAATAGGAACCATGGAGTGGTGGAATACCGGTATGTGTATCACGAAAGAGCTTGTAGCAAAAAAAAAATGTATAAAATGATATAAGTAATGTTCAATTGCGGCAACAAATTAAGTTGTCGTGTCACTGGAACTTATGCCAATTTTTATTTTATTTTTTTTAAAACTTGTGTTAAACTTGCGTTTTCAAGATCAAAGAGTTTATTTTCTCCATGTATAGCGACAGATGTGGGTGATCTTTCGGCACCACGTCTTGGACAATGGATCACAATATTATACGGAGCAACTTACAAACCATTTAATGGTGCCATCCACACCGGCGAAATCAATACACGGCGGAGGCTGACATCCAAAAAAAGACGGTGGCAAGTGCAATGGCGGAGCTAGAAAAAATTTCTTGGGAGGGCTGAAACAATTTTTTTTTCTGGAAGAACATTAGATGGGAGGGTCGAGATGGAAAAAATAAAATTTTAACACATGAAATCGCGACAAAAATACACTAACGGGCTTAAGCCTAGGGGGCGGGACCCTTCCCGGTCCCTTAGTAGCTCCGCCCATGGGCAAGTGTGTTTGGTGATTGAAACGTGTTTTCGATCACTGTTATGATGGAATTAAAAGTTAAATGGTGTTTGCATTTCACTCGATGAGTGAACCTGTATGACCCGTCAATCATTTAGTCAAACTTTACAACTTACCCATATCATATCAATCCATTTCTAAAACTTATGGTGACCCATATCAACCTGTCATGTCTAAAAATTTACCCATATGGACCCGTTACTCAGTGAGCAGGTTGTGATTGCCAACTATAGTATTACAGAATATGTCTCTAGAAAAGCAATTAACCCAAATATTATGAATGTAAGTCAACAGAACTGTGTAAGCCTAGCTAAGATGGTTCACGGAGTTGTTGTAAAGTCATTTGGTTACTATATGGTTTTCTTAAGGTATTCATGAGTCAACTTTACTTGAGTGTATGTGATCGAGTTGATTGTTTACTTGCTATTGCTTGTGACTTTGGTAAACTTGTGGTTGGAATCTGAAAGCTTTTCTTAGTCAATGTGATATCTAATTGCGAATATAACGATATAACCATATCAGACTAACACTCCCACAAACTGCATACTCTCATATACCAGAAAACCAAGTCCATAAATTCATGATAAATTACACGATTAAGAAACGTCAACTCGCAAATATAACGATATAACTTCATTCAAGTTTTTAACCTGCTTCTTCATTGTCATCAAAGCAATAAAAATAATGTCAGCTAATCAAAAAAACAAAAAACAAAAATAAACCATTTGCACATTAGATCAGATATTTAGTTACGAAGTTTTCTTAACATTTATAAAGGTTGTGCAAGTGAGTTTGGTATTAATAATTTTCCTAAAGTTTGTAATATATTTGATACAATGCTTTATTCTCGATTTCTTACATAATTCATAGGTAATGTATATATCTATAGTCACAACAAACAAGACAATCGATACTCGTTTTATGAAAAGACTAACAAACCAAAAGATTATAACTACATAATAATCAAATCATCTATTAAGGTATGAATGGGAAAATTTTACGATACTCGTATTACTCTCTTGTGATCGATTTATATCCAACTTTGAGTAAAAAGCAAATGTTGAAAATATCAAAATTACTTTTGGATGATGCATGCCATTGATTCTCTTTAATCCAATCAACAAATCACAAATAAACTAAAACTAAGCCAAAGCCCAAAAGTATAGGATACGTATTTCTTTAACCAAATTCGTGAAACACTTTATCTTTGATTTAGACCTGATACTGAATTTTAGTTACCTATATACTTTAACTGAATTTGAAACCCCGACAAGATCGATGATATTGCAGTGCCGAACCTAGGAGAAAACATGGTGTTAGTTTGTTGGAATGGATTCTAGTCTAACTATCACTATCGTATTTTGGAAAGGTCAATTTTATTTTATTTATTTATTTATTTTTTACTACGTATAGTGGGATAATCATTAACCTCCATAGTAGTTGTATACTTTGTATTACACTACAAAAAATAACTAATAAATGTGAAGAGGCTTTCCATATCTTCGTCACTTAAAACTGGAATCATCTTTCTTCTACAACTTAATATATATATACCGATATTTTAATATTCGGTAATAAGGAAATCAAGTTATCAAACCGATTGCATTACCAGTTCGATGGTTCAACTTCTCTCAAGATCCGGTAATGTCATAACTAATGTGAAACTTGGTGCATTCTTGGAGACTTCAATGCTGCCTTGTTTTTCGTCATTGGGATTGGACATCTAATGGGGTTTGAATTTCTCCCCTAAACAAAGTGAAGTTCGGCATGTCATCTCTGAAAATAATTTATCCGTGTGTGCCATTCTTGAATCGCATGTTGATAATTCGAAACTTCATAATTTGTGCTCTCTTGTTTTTCGTCATTGGGATTGGACATCTAATGGGAGTTTCTGTTCTAAAGGGACGAGGATTATTCTTGGCTGGAATCACAATGATGTGGATGTTGTGATTATCAATCAAGATGACCAAGCTATCCATACACGTATTTGGTTGAAGATGGAACGAAAAGAGCTATTTTGTACATTTGTTTATGCTCATAATAGGTACACTCAACGTAGGTCGCTTTGGGAAAACTTGTGTGTTCATAAGCATTATGTGCGGGATAGATCTTGGTGCATTCTTGGAGACTTCAATGCTGCCTTGTTTTTGGATGACAAAGCTGCTGGTATGTCGAGTGTTGATATTTCAATGCGAGAATTCAAAGAGTGTGTGGAGGATATAGAAGTTATGGATGTTCAAAGTTCAGGTCTCCACTTCACATGGAGCCAAAAACCGAAAGGGAAGGATGGCGTTCTAAAGAAAATTGATCGCATTATGGCCAATTTAGGATTTAATGATATGTTTGTGGGAGCTCATGCTATTTTCAGGCCGTTTCGTGTTTCTGATCACGCTCCTTCGATTCTTTGCATCCCTACGGTTACCAAGCCTAAACCTAGACCATTTAAATTCTTTAATATTCTAACTTGTAATGACAGATTTAAAGTTGTTGTTGCCGAAGGTTGGTCCATGCAGGTTAGCGGGTTTTCTATGTTTAAAGTTGTCAAAAAACTAAAACATTTGAAGAGACCATTTCGTAAACTCCTTTATGAAAAAGGGAATATCCATGCTAATGTTATTCGATTACGTGATGAGCTAGATAAGGTCCAAACCTGTTTGGATGCTGACCCTTTTAATAGCTCGTTACGTCAGGAGGAGGTTGTTGCAGTTGTGGCTTTTAATGAGGCTTTAATCATGGAGGAAAAGTTCCTTAAGCAGAAAGCTAAAGTTGATTGGCTGAGGGAAGGTGACTCTAATTCTGCTTATTTTCACAAAGCTGTCAAAAAGCCGTACAAGTAGAAGTCGAATTGATGTGGTAGCAAGTGTTGATGGTACTTTGTTCGAAAATGATAAAGTGGCTGAAGCATTTGTTTCTCATTATGAAAACTTTCTTGGTCAACCTGGTATAACTGGTGGTTTTGATTCTAACAACTTGTTCAAGGCTAAACTTGAGGACACTACTGCTTTGCATATGGTTCGTACTGTCACTAGAGAAGAAGTGAAGGATGCTTTATTTTCTATGGGAAATGATAAGGCTCCGGGTCCAGACGGTTACACGGCTGCCTTTTTTAAAGAGGCATGGGATATTGTGGCTGATGATGTCACGAATGCAGTCTCTGAATTCTTCATTAATGGCAGAATTCTTAAGGAATTGAATCATACCATTATTGCTCTTATTCCCAAGGTTCGAGCTCCTACTTGTGTGATTGATTATCGTCCTATTTCATGTTGCAATGTTCTGTTTAAATGTATTAGTAAGATTATTGCTAACCGTATTAAGGAGAGTTTGAAGGCTCTCGTTAGCCCGAATCAATCTGCTTTTGTTCCGGGTCGTAGCATCTCGGATAACATTCTTCTTACACAAGAACTTATGCATAATTATCATCTGGACCGTGGTTCTCCTCGTTGTGCATTTAAAGTTGATATCCAAAAAGCCTATGATACGGTGGATTGGGATTTTTTGAAGATGATTCTAATCGGCTTTGGTTTTCATGATCGTATGGTTAAGTGGATTATGGAGTGTGTTACTACTTCATCTTACTCAATTTGCATTAATGGATCGCTTCATGGTTATTTTAAGGGAAAACGTGGTCTTCGACAAGGCGACCCTTTATCCCCTTACTTGTTCACTCTTGTTATGGAGATTCTTACGCTTATGCTTCAAAGGAGGGTTCGAGATTCTAATTCATTTACCTATCATCGGTATTGTTCGGAATTAGAGTTAATCAACCTTTGTTTTGCGGATGATCTATTTATATTTGCTCATGGGGATGTCGGTTCGACGTATATTATTAAGGAGGCCTTGGATGAATTCAAAAATGCTTCGGGATTGAATCCTAGTCTTCCTAAAAGCACAACTTATTTTTGTAATGTCCTTACCCATACAAAGATTGCTATCCTGAACGTTCTCCCTTTTGAAGAAGGACGACTTCCGGTTAAGTACCTAGGTGTACCATTGGTTTCGTCTAGACTTATGATTCGGGACTGTAAGGAGTTGGTTCAGAAAGTTCAAGCTCGTATTCATGACTGGAAGAATAAATCTCTTTCCATTGCGGGTAGGTTGCAACTTGTTAAATCGGTCATTGGTTCTATGCACATCTTTTGGGCCTCAGTGTTTATTCTCCCTTCTCGCGTTTTATGTGATTTGGAGCAGATTATGCGGGGATTCCTTTGGAGCCAAGATATGCGAAAGGGCAAGTCTAAAGTCGCTTGGGAAGTTGTGTGTCTCCCTAAAGATGAGGGTGGTCTCGGCTTGAGAAGGCTTGATTATTTCAACAAGGCGTTAATGGTTTCTCATATTTGGAAACTCTTATCGCTTAAGGAGTCGTTATGGGTTAAGTGGGTGCATGCATACAAGCTAAGGGGAAGAAGCTTTTGGGACATCCCTCTTTGTGGTAACATGTCATGGGGATGGAGAAAGGTCTTACAAATCAGACCGCTTATTAGGGAATTTGTTTGGCATAATATTGGAGATGGAGCTCTCACGTCATTATGGTATGATCGTTGGTGTTCCAGTAGTCCGTTGGCTAACTCTATCTCGACACGTGACATGTTTAGAGCTGGGCTAAATCCTCTCTCTAAGGTTAGGAACATTTTTCTAAATAATGTATGGACCTGGCCTCATGAACTTATCAATAAGTATCCTTTTCTTAGTTCGATTGTCATGCCAAACCATGTTGATAGACCTGATTTGTTGGAATGGCGTGATGAGGATGGGAATGTTAAGTCATTTTCTGTGAGTATGGTTTGGAGGTCTATTCGGCCTAGAAGTAATAAAGTTATGTGGGTTGACGTCGTGTGGTTTTCTTCGTGTATCCCACGCCACGCATTTAATCTTTGGTTAATCATTAAGCAAAGATTGAAAACTCAAGATAAACTTAACACTTGGGATGGTTCGAGCTCTCTTATTACTTTGTGTCCGTTATGCGAATTGCAACCTGATTCACATGAACATCTATTCTTTGAGTGCTTTTTTTCGCAACAAATTTGGAATCACATGAAGACGTATGCAGGGATGGGTTCTTCGGTTCCTATTTTCTCTCATATTCTGGATTCTCTTATCCCTATTGCTAAAAGAAGGTCTTCTAAGAGTGTTATTGCTAAGTTGGTTGTGGCGGCTTGTGCCTACTTTATTTGGCAAGAGAGGAATTGGCGTCTTTTTAAGAAGAACAAACGGCCGGTGAAACAAATTATTGATTGCATTAAGAATTCTATCCGTCTCAAACTCCTCTCGTGCAGATTTAAAAAGTCTAACGATGGTGTGCTGGTTTCTAGGCTTTGGAAGTTGCCTGATATGGTGTTTATCTAATGTTGATGACTGTTATGACTTGTTTATGTGTTATTAGGTGGTTGTAATTGCTAGCTAGTATTCATATGGCATGTCATATGTTTTAGAGGTGGTTCAAGCTTGAGCTTGAGGTTAATGTGGTAGCCAACCACATTCCATTGTACTTATTTGGTTTTTTGGGCCTTTAATATATTTTACCGGGGTAAGTCCCCCTTACCAAAAAAAAAAAAAAAAAAAAAAAAAAAAAAAAAAAAAAAAAAAAAAGTGAAACTTAAGACAAAATATAAAAACACTAGAAAATCATATGATGATCATAAAACTCATAGCCAGTGTATATCTTATTGTTCAACAACGTATCTTCGTACATGCATATAGTCACAACCAACCCGACAAAGATTTAAAGGAAATCAAAGATTATATAGCTACAAAAAGATTTAAAAGAACTAAACAAACAATGATCATACACATCTATGTATGTAAATGCCCCTAATTATGACCTGAAAGAAAAAGTTGGGCGGATGCTAGTGATTTTCCATACTTATTGTCTTCGGGTATCTAGAAAGTCATTAGAGTTAATTGCATAAAATTTCTATGTAGTTTGACAGATCTTCCTGGTCGAGGAATTCTCTTCTACAAAAATGGTGAATGCGGTTTGACGAGTCTCATTTGCGGGTCACATGCATTTATTTTACGGTTGTGAAATGGATCCATAGTTAGCGAACTAAATCCGTAATTTACTAGAACCTTTTTTTAGTTACCAGAAACAGCTTCCTTGCTCTCAATCAGTTTGATAAAGTTGCTAACAATGGTCTTGCCTTCAGTTGTTATAATGCTCTCTGGATGGAACTGCACACCCTGCAATCAAGATAACACAACAATGAGAATTTCATCATATAATAAGATTGTATAAAACAAGTTTCTCAAGGGAAAGATTGTCAATAGGATGTTTGGCTCAAGTCATTTTAAATTCTAAATAGCATGAAGGAATTAATAATGCAGTTTTGGTATTAGTTTTCTGTCGTAAAACAAGGGTTACAAGGCCGGGTAATCATGGATTACTCGCAACAAGGTCAATGACCGATTCATTGCCAATTACTCGCTACAAGGTCAAAACTCGATCAAACTTGGCCAAACTTGGGGTTAACTCGGACAAACTTGGCCAAAACTCAGTTTGAAGTATATGAACAAGTGTGTTAATGTTTCTTACCATATATTTATGCTCCTATAAACAATTATATGGTCCTATCAACATGTCATATAGTTTCAAAAATTTTATGTGAAAATTCCAATCCTATTACTCCCCGCCTAGGCCGATTACAAGCTACAAGGTAGTCGACCGTCCGACCAGCGTCTTTTACAACCATGCTTTTTCTCAATGACTAGTTCTATCATTTCAGTCACGCTATTACTCACAAGAGATTAGAAAACTAAACTTACCAGCAAATGGCGATGCACTTTGTGACGAGCAGCCATAACGAGTCCATCCTCTGTCCAGGCTGTCATCTCAAGTACATCGGGAAAGGTGTCCCTATCAATCACAAGACTATGATATCTTCCAACAGTAAATGGGCTGCCAAACTTTATGACCCGTCAACCATTTGAGTGAACGTGTATGACCCGTCATGTTTGGTTCATTGTTGAGTTATGTCCACTTACATATAAAAATACCCATATCATATCAACCCATTCTAAACCTTTGAGTGAACGTGTATGACCCGTCAACCATTTAGCCAAACTTTACACCTTACCCATATCATATCAACCCATTCTAAACCTTATGGTGACCCGTATCACCTGACAGGTCTAAAAATTTACCCATATAGTATTACGGGTTGTGATTGCCAGCTACAATATTACGGAATATGTCTCGAGATAAGAAGTATTTCGAAGTTTATATTTCAAAACATCCCAAACATTATGAACGCAAATTGTTGTTTAGTGGAGTTATCTGAGTTACACTTGTGCAAAGTTTCTAGTATAGTTAGTGCAATGTTCAAAACTGTTATTTGAATTACACTTGTTCCGACGCTGTGTAAGCCTAGCTAAGACTAGGGATGGCAAAAAAACCCGAACCCGACGGGAAAACCCGAAACCCGAACTTTATGGAGCGGGGCGGGGCAAGCTTAACGGGTTTCGGGTCGGGTTTCGGAGCATTAACGGAGATTTTTAACGGGTTCGGAGCAGTGACTGGGGCCAAGCATCCCCGCCCCGCCCCCGATATAATATATATACATGTTATAAATTATATATTATTTATGTGTATGTATGCAACTTTAATAAATAGTATATCAACTATCAAGTAAGTTATTATATTTAAACATTTGGTTTAGACGTTTAAACAGATGATTTGAGCTATTGTTTTTGAATATTAAATGAACGAAGACTTCCTTTCATGAGTTGTTTCAAAGGAAGGAAAAGACCAAGTCAACATTAAGTTTTTATTATTTTGTTTTAAGTAGAAGATTGTAAAAACTGAATGATCCTTGTTATGTCTAATGTTTAAGTGTTTTTTGTAATTTGTGACTAGATAATTTGAAGTTGTTTTGTTTAAAACAATCTACGTTGAATTCGTTTTGCTTAGAACATGCCAAAGAAGACACCCCATTAAGGACCCGATAAGATCCCCAATGGGGATCGGGGCGGGTTTGGGGTAGTATCGCTCCCCAATGGGGCACCCCAATAAGATCCCCAATGGGGATTGGGGCGGGTTTGGGGCACATTTTGGTAATTGGATTCGGGGATGGGGATGGCCGCCCCGCTCCAAACCCGCTCCATTGCCATTCCTAGCTAAGACGGTTCATGGACCTGTTGTAAAGTCATTTGGTTGACTTCAATAGTTGAATATATCCTTAAACTACTTAAGATATAGTTTCTTAAGGTATTCATGGTTCGACTTCACATGAGTGTATGTGATCGACTGCTCGGGCCTGATTGTTTACTTGCTGCTGCTTGTACATTGTAAACTTGATTGATGTTTTTTTTCCACATGGAGTGAAGAAAGAAAAGTTCGCTTGTTTATAGATTCATGCCATTGATTCTCTTAAATCCAATCAACAAAATACGAATAAATTATACGCAACTCTGATAAATTTGATATACTTCCGACTTTCTATCATTGGCTTGTTCGTTATACTTTAGCCAATTCCCACTTACAATCAACTTTAGTATAATAAGTAAACTGGCTAAAACTACGCCAAAAGTATAGGATACGTATTTTTCTAACCAAATTCGTGAAACACTTTATCTTTGACATTAACTCGTCATAATTAATGTGAAACTTACGATAAAATTTAAAAACACTAGAAAATCAGATGATGATCATAAAACTCATAGGCAGTGTATATCTTATTGTTCAACAACGTATCTTCGTACATGCATATAGTCACAACCAACCCGACAAAGATTTAAAGGAAATCAAAGATTATATAACTACAAAAAGATTTAAAGAACTAAACAAACAATGATCATACACATCTACATACTACTCTTATAACTTTGTTTCATTTGTTAACCCCCACATCGTTGAGATATATAAAATAGTCAACCGGTTTTAATGGTTCGGTTTTTTGGTCCGGTTTAATCCTGGTGGACCAACTCGCCAAGGCGTTGTGGCTTGAATCGAGTTAGGCTAAGGCAAAAAATACTTTTTGACAATATTGAAAAAAGGATCAATTGATTAATCGCCTCTTAATTAGATGCTAATCATCCATCAACCTTTTTGATTTTTGTAAATCGGTCGACGGTAGTCAAACTTGTCGAAAACCTGCAAATCTTATCAGAAATATTCAAAACTCGCCGTAAGCTTGTTATAATCACTTATAGTCCATGTTTATATCTATTGCAGTTTTTTACTTTTTTTAAAGAAAATTTTGCCACGAATACTCAAAACTCGCTGAAAAATACCCAAAATTTATCAGAAATGACAATCCAATTAATTACTGTTTAATCCTGCATAAACCGATTACAAGCTACAAGGAAGTCGATTGATGGATTACTGACTCGCAATTCTTGCAACCTTGCTTTTTGATTATAACATTGATAAATATATGTTACTTTAACAGATATAAACAAAAACTAAATAACGGTAACTTGATTATTTATGACTTTCAATTTTAGGCTTGTTCTTTTATATGTTAGCCAATTCACACCAATACCCCTATGATCCTTTATCATTGCTTGTAATAATCTTGCTGACGACTGATTTCAAAAAGATAAAATAAAACTTTATATTCATATACCAAAATTTCTTGATATTTATCTCTGGATGAATTGTTATGTGAGTGATCTCATACATAGATGATGTCTAGCTCCAATTGACTTGTCATTAAATAAAAGTGTTTGAGTGTCGTATAAAAAATTCGTGATATTGGTTTACTTTTGTAAACCTTGGTGCGCGTTTTTAGTCCCACATTGAGTAAATAAAAGAAAGTTTACACATTTATATTTTGTGGTGTATACGGCTTAGTTAAGTTGTGACTAGTATTATATTGTCATTGTCTTGAATGTGATGGTTGTTGATACAATCATCATGTGCAATTCAATAAAAAGTTAATACATGTTTCTAACATTTTTTTATCTTAGATTTTTTTGTTACTTTTTGATGTACCTTGGTGTATTAGGTCAACGGAAGCTGAAATTCGCATCTCATGGTGTATTTTAGTAAATTAATTGTATTCTACAATATTTTAACATCGAAAAGAAATAGACCCTTTAAAAAATGGCCCACAGCTAGCAGAAAGCTTTTAACTTATTCACATGTCAAGACCCGCACATAATTTATGACCCATGCCGTGTCACTTGGACAGACCTTAAGTGGGCAGGTCATAAACTCAGACCATGGACCTTACAGATTATTCATTATTCATTGACCCAGTTCTTTTTAGTCTTTGCTCAACCCATTGATGTGGATAGCATCACATTTTTTCTTGTTCGGTTTTCTTTCTTTTTAATCTTCTTAATTAATTACTTCTAAAATATTAGCAAAATGTTTCTTGATTGTATATCTAACGTTTTTTTTTATTATCACTCATTTGTATTATATTGCCATGCGTTTTTAATCTAATCAGCTCCACGTGTGTTGTCACTATATATGTGTATACCTTGAAAAGAATCAACAATGTGTAAGAAGTTGGATATTCAATCCCACATCGATCAAACAGATGATGCATGTGTTGATTCATTATATACTTTACGGCTTCTTTGTTGGACTTACTCTACTACTACCGCCTACTAACCTCTAACGGCCAAAATCATTTTAACTCACAGCTTTAACAAAAAAAGATAACAAGTTGTATAAAAAGAATATAAATAATATTCAATTGCGGCAACAAATTAAGTTGTCGTGTCACCGAAACTAATGCCAATTTTTATTTTTTGAAAATCTTCTGTTAAACTTGCGTTTTCAAGATTAAAGAGTTTATTTTCTTCATGTATAGCTACAGATGTGAGTGATCTTTCGGCACCTCGTTTTGAATAATGGATCACAATATTATACACAGCACCTTACAAACCATTCGTTACCTTCTAAAAGCCACAACCAAACACCCCTCAAATATGATAAATCGAAGCATTTGGTGCAAAGTTTCTATCCTAATTGTTTCATTGTTCAAGCTGTGTTACACTTTTCTGACGCTGTGTAGGTTCTTAGACTTGTTGTAAATTCATTTGTATCATTTGGTTGACTGTATGGGTCAATTATCTCCAAAACGGTTACAAATGATTTTATAAGGTATTCACAGGTCAACTGTACTTGTGTTCGTTCCTGATATCCAAGTATTTGAGAAAGCACATGTTGAATTATTATTCCCTGAGACAATGGTGCCTTCCACACTGGCGAAAGCGATACACGGCCATGGTTGACTTCCCAAAAAGGCGCTGGCAATTGTGTTTGGTGATTGAAACCTGTTTTCGATCACTGTTATGATGGAATTGAAAGTTAAATAGTGTTGGCGTTTCACTCTTTGAGTGAACGTGTATGACCCGTCAACCATTTAGCCAAACTTTACACCTTACCCATATCATATCAACCCATTCTAAACCTTATGGTGACCTGTATCACCTGACAGGTCTAAAAATTTACCCATATAGTATTACGGGTTGTGATTGCCAGCTACAATATTACAGAATATGTCTCGACATAAGAAGTTTTTCGAAGTTTATATTTCAAAACATCCCAAACATTATGATTGCAAATTGTTGTTTAGTGCAGTTATCTGAGTTACACTTGTGCAAAGTTTCTAGTATAGTTAGTGCAATGTTCAAAACTGTTATTTGAGTTACACTTGTTCCGACGCTGTGTAAGCCTAGCTAAGGCGGTTCATGGACCTGTTGTAAAGTCATTTGATTGACTTCAATAGTTGAATATATCCTTAAACTACTCAAGATATAGTTTCTTAAGGTATTCATGGTTCGACTTCACATGAGTGTATGTGATCAACTGCTCGGGCCTGATTGTTTACTTGCTGCTGCTTGTACATTGTAAACTTGATTGATGTTTTTTTCCCACATGGAGTGAAGAAAGAAAAGTTCGCTTGTTTATAGATTGAGCTGTAAATTATTTATACAAGGTGATACTAGTATCATGTATCCACATGCTACCGTACCTTGGATATACATATAGTCAAAATGGGGGAGTTTGTGTATATATTCATACATGTTGTAAACTTTTTTACTTTTGATTTGATACAATACTTTGTTCGAAAAAATTACATATCGTAAAATCTTTTACTTTTGATTCGATACAATACTTAGTTTTCAGTGCTTATAAGTTGTACTACTAATACGTTGTTCGACTTTTTATTTGATACAATACCTTATTCTCGATTTCTTACACAACTCATAGGTAATGTACTGATGTATATCTGTAACAACCAACAAGACAATTAATGATACGTACTACACGTATTTTGAAAACCAAAAGATTGTAACTACAGTATCAAATCATCTATTAAGTATGAATGAGAAAATTTTACGACATTATTACTCTCTTGTGTTTTATATCCAAATTTGAGCAAAAAAAAATGTTTGAAAATATCAAAATTACTTTTGGATGATTCATGCCATTGATTCTCTTAAATCCAATCAACAAAATACGAATAAATTATGGGCAACTCTGATAAATTTTATACACTTCCGATTTTCAATCATTGGCTTGTTCGTTATACTTTAGCCGATTCCCACTTACAATCAACTTTAGTATAAGTAAACTGGCTAAAACTACGCCAAAAGTATAGGATACGTATTTTTCTAACCAAATTCGTGAAACATTTTATCTTTGACATTAACTCGTAACGCAATCGGTTAATGTCATAACTAATGTGAAACTTACGATAAAATATAAAAACACTAGAAAATCATATGATGATCATAAAACTCAAAGGCAGTGTATATCTTATAGTTCAACAACGTACCTTCGTACATGCATATAGTCACAACCAATCCGGCAAACATTTAAAGGAAATCAAAGATTATATAACTACAAAAAGATTTAAAAGAACTAAACAAACAATGATCATACACATCTACATACTACTCTTATAACTTTTTTTTCATTTATTAACCCCCACATCGTTGAGATACATAAAATACGGGAGCCAATGTAAAAAAGTCAACCGGTTTTAATGGTTCGGTTTTATTTGTCCGGTTTAATCGTGGTGGACCAACTCGCCAAGGCGTTATTGTTTGAATCGGGTTAGGCTAAGGCAAAACTACTTTTTGACAATGTTGATAAAAAGGCCAACCGATTAATAGCCGCTTAGACGTTTATCATCCATCAACTATTTTTATTTGTTTAAATCGATCAACGGTGGTCATACTTACCGAAAACCTGCAAATCTGACCAGAAATATTCAAAACTCGTCGTAAGCTTCTTTTAATCACTTAGATTTCCTGTTTATATCTATTACAAATTGTGTTTTAAGGAAAATTTTACCAGAAATACTCAAAACTCGCTAGAAAAACCCCAAAATTTGCCGGAAATGACAATCCGATTAATCACCGTCTAATCCCGCCAAAATAATTACAAGCTACAAGGAGGTCGATCGATCAATTAACAAGTCACAATTTTTGCAACCTTGCCTTTTAATGATAACATTGATAAAATATACGTCACTTTTATTGATATAAACACAAACTAATAACGGTAACTTGATTAGTTATGACTTTCAGTATTTGGCTTGTTCTTTTATACCTTAACCCATTCACACTAATACCTCTCTGATCCTTTATCATTGCTTGTACTCTTGTAGTAATCTTGCTTACGATTGATTTCAAAAAGATATACTCCCTCCGTTCCAAATTTATTGTCTATTATTGACTTTTTTTGTCTCTTCTTGAACTTTGACATTAAATATTTTTGTGGGTGTTATATAATATTTGATACAAATTATATAAATGGATTGGGTTTTAAGTGTACTTTTCAATGGTATAAATTTTCATCAAGTATTATATAACAAAAAATATATATTTATAGTCAAAGTTTAACTAGTTTGACTTTGAATATTCAAAGTGGACAATAAATTTGGGACGGAGGGAGTAATAAAACTGTATATTCATATTGATATTTTATCTTTGGATGAATCTTTATGTGAGTGATCTCATGCATAGAGGGTATCTAGCTCCAGACTTGTCATTAAATAAAAGTGTTAGTGTCGTACCAAAAATCTGTAATATTTTACTTTTGTAATCCTTGGTGGCTTGGTGCACGTTTTTAGTCCCACATCGGGTAAATAAAAGAATGTCTACACATTTATATATTGTAGTGTATAAGATTTATTTAAGTTGTGACTAGTATTATATTGTCATTGTCTTGCATGTGACGGTTGGTGAAACAACTGGCTCCTGTCATGCAATGATAATTTAATACAAATTTCTAACATTTTCTTATCTTACATTATTTGCTACTTTTTTAGTACCTTGATGTATTTGGTCAATTGAAGTTGAAATTCCCATGTTTATCGTTGTTGGTTTATCATTGTGCATTTTAGTTAATTAATTGTATTCTAATATATATATATATATATATATATATATATATATATATATATATATATATATATATAAGTAAGATTTATAACATTGACCTTTTCTCCTACAATTTTTTAACATATAAAAAATGAGCATTGATAATTAGGCCTATCAAATAGACCTACAAATAGGCCTACTTCATTCACATTTTGACAAGTATTAAAAATACTTTTTCTCTCTCCTTATATTTACTAATCAATTTTAAATTACACTAATCATATTTGTACGTATATTCTTAGGTTAATTACGTAGGCCTACAAATCATTTTTTTTAAAAAATAAACCCTTTAAAAAATGGCCCACAACTAGCAGAAAGCTTTAAACTAAATCACATGTCAGTAGCCGCGCATAATTTATGACCCATGCCGTGTCAACAATGTAAGCGTTTCATCACTACATCTTTCAGTTTTTACCTTGTTTTTACAACAGCAGTTTTTTTTTTTTTTTTTTTTTTTTTTTTTTTTTTTTTTTACCTTTGGTTTGCCTGTTGTTGCATGGAACAAATGGGTTTTTGGATACAATTCTCTAAAAAACATGGGCTATTCTAATTCCTTACCCAATCGGGATTTCCCGAATAAGTCCCATCCCGAACCCGAAAGGTCCCGATTTTTTTGGGCCATATTTAGTAGTCCCGGTACCGTACCATATATCGAGACTCAGTACGGTTACGGGAATTGGTTCGATATGCTCATCCCTAGTTTAGCCACTTCACACTAACATCTCTCACTATCATTCAATATATATATTTTTTTTGAACAAAACTATCCTTCGTTTTGTTGTCTACACTTACTATCATAAATAAACTTAAACAAAACTAACCATAAGGTATGACCCAGCGTTAAGAATACCAAACTTTCAAAGAGGAGGTCAAGGATTCGAATCCAACGGATAGAAAATTAATCCCCTTGTGGCCACGGAGGTTCACCTGCGCCGACTCCGGGCTATCCAAAAGGGTAGTCGTCATGGGATTAGTCGTGTTGAAAACCCATGTTAAAAAAAAAAAAAAAAAAAAAAAAAAAAAAAGCCTTAAACAAAACCAAAAGTATATGATATCTCACTTTAAAACCAAATTTATGAAACAACTTAATTTTTACGATAAATTGTTGCGCGGGTTTTAGTGTACCACATCAATGGAGGATATCCAACTCCAACTGCACTCTCAATAGATAATCGTATCTGAGTTTGGTGTCGATTTTATTAGTGCTTGAAAAGAATAAACAATTTATAAAGGTTAATAATACTTTGCCAACAAATTAAAGATGTTATGTCTCTAGCTAGAATAGCTTTTTTGGAAACTTATTTTAAGTTTTTCAGCCCCACGTAGATCAAAGAGAGGAAATTTTGCTTCTTAATATAGTGTAGTGTCAGTGTGTATGGTTAATATGAGTTGACAGAGTATTATGTCGATGAAATGTGATGTTGGCTCCTGATTAACACAAAATTTTAGGAGTCATCTGCTTAATTCATACAAGGTCTCATCGTGGTAAGTGTTGGTTTGATGTATGTAAGTAAGTTTGTGTCTAATCGTTGTAACTATATTTTTCATGAACATGCTAATTCTCTAACTTTTCTTTGTAATGGGTTTTGTTTGGTTTTTCAGCGACAACTCAAATCATCAGAAGTCATCTTTTGTATATATTGTCTATATTGTTGGCGTAACAAGTTGACATAAGAAGACGGGGACGGAACCAGGGGTTCTTGCATGGTCTCGGGATACTATATGGACTTTTTTTATTATTTATTTATTTATTTATTTTATGTATAGTAGTGTTAATTTAAAATAAAAAACACTGAGTTTTCTTAAATATATCTTAAATGCACTCGGATCTATCGAAATGTGTTTTAGTGTTAATTAGTTAATATACTTAAACAAAATTTGTGCTATTGGTCATATTTAGACCTAGCTAACAGTTATATATAGTTCATAGGAAGCAAAACAAATTGAGTCCGATCAAGATGCAACATCATTCTACCGATCACATTAAAACAAACTTATTTAACTTACTATTTCAGCATTATTACTTTATAAAAGGCCAAAAAAAATGTCATTTTAAATATTAAGAAGGCAAACAAAAGGGATTTTAGTCAGTTAATGCATTGCAAATATGAAATGTTATAGATTAGTGAATGTGCCTTAGAAATGATCATAGTTTTAGCTCAACAACTATTCGACAAAATGGCTTTTAAAGAAACTATTACATGTACTGATGAATGTATACATTCACGGCAACTCATTCTTGTTTCAAATGATATAAACACAAACCAAAAGTATACATGATTACTTTGTTTCTACTTCAGACAAGTGAGATGAATCCTTCGGACTAGGGTGAGTCCTTCGGATTCGATGTGACTCTTGCTTACGGTATATTACTTCGGATATCTGCAAAACAAATACGTCCGTTAGACTCGCCCCGGGAATGTATCCCAGGACCAACCTCCGGCGTGAGAGTAAGTATTTGTTCTTAGTGAGAGAAAGTGTGAATAAAACTAGAGAGTAGGAGAGAATTAGTTAACCTTAAATGAAGATTTCCTCTCCATTTATAGACTTTCTGTATGGAGCGCCAGGATGGTTTGTACTTAGCCCTTAATGTTCGCTAGTTTGTGCTCCATTATCATATACTTAGTGTACTTGCTTGTACTTTGATTAATGTACTTACTGGATCATCCGAACGGTGAGGTATTCCGGATGTCTGGGGTCATTCGGCTATCGTTATACCTTTCGGATATTAATCTATTCTTTCCCGACACGTTCGGCCATGTTAAGCTTGATTTGGATCCGGAAGGTATGTCGTATATCCGGAGGGCACATACGCCAACATGTCCCCCCCAGTATCATAGTATTGGTTATGCCAATGGTGTGATACTAAGTTTGGTTTTTGCCGTTTTCCGGAGGGTAAGTTGTAGCTTCGTCCTTCATTGGAGTCGTGAAAAATGCCAAGAGTAATTAATGTGTCGTATATGGTGTGCCGTCGTTTTTTACCACGTCGTTTGGATTGGAACACGTATGCGTTTTGTGAGACACACGGTGTGGATGCTTGACACGTTGGCCCTACGGGTGACGTGTCTTTTCCCGCCCATTTTTTACCGTCTATAAATAGCCCTTTTTTCTTCATTTACACCACTGTTATTTTTCTTTCACATACATACCTCTGACATATTTTATCCGTTCCGTATTCCGAACGATTCTTCTCGCCGTCTTTGAGGTACGTCCGAGTCCGTTTAGTTTTTTGTTGTGTTGGCTATATCTCTTCTCTTCCTGATTTATCATGTCGGAGTCTACTGCTTCGTTTGAATACGATGTGTCGATGCCGGAGGGTTCTCATGTTAAGAAAGACATACAGCTGAGAGAGTCTGCGATGGACGAGGCTGATGTATGTGCTGTGGTGGAAGCTTTCGGCATACCGAAGGATTTACATCCGAGGGTGCCTTCGTCGGGTATGACGATGGATCGGTTACCCGCAGATGCCATAGGTTTATACGCAGAGTATTTCTTTGAAGGCGGTCTTGCTGTCCCTTTTTCTACTTTCCTTTTAGATGTTATTAGATATTTCAAGGTTCATATTTCTCAATTAGTTCCGTTGGGTATGCACCGTGCTACTCTTTTTGAGGTGTATTGCCGTAGCATGCACATTCCTCCCACTACTCCTCTGTTTCGTGTCTTTTACAAACTTAGCAAACAGGGTGATTGGTTTTCTTTTGAGAAACGCATTCATAGGGATAGAAAAGTATGCTTCGGGGATTTTCCCTCTTGTCTAAAGGGTTGGAAGATGAATTTTTTCTTGATCGATAGGCGAGCTATTCCGTTTGCTATGCCGTGGAGGCATTCGGATTCGGATGTGTCAGATCCGTTTCCCAAGGCAAGTGAGTATGATGTTACTTATGCCGAAAGGCTTGCCGAGAGAATCATTGAACCCTGCCAGATTCCGCAAGCATTCTTGTATGCTTTGGGTTTATCGGATCACTGGGAGTTTCCTGGTTACCGTCCGGCTTTGAGGGATGAGGAGGGGAGGGGTATAGCCTTTGTTATAAATGTGAATTTTTAAATTATGCATCTTTTTCTTGCTTTTAACGTTGGATTTTGTTTATCCGCAGGTATCACCATGTCAAGTTATTTGAAGAAGCCTCCACTACGAAGGGTTACGAAGATAGTTCAGGGGGCCCCACTTCCGGAAGGGCATGCACTTGAGATGCACGTTACTCCCCCCTGGCCTCCAATGCTGAGGTTCCGGAAAAGACTGCTGAGTTAAGGGGGGTTGAGGTTCCGGACGACAAGGTGTTGGCAGCCAAGGAGAAAAAGAAGGAGCAGGCTGCCAACTCGGGGTCGCAGAAGCCTCCCACTAAGAGAGCTGGAGGGAGTATCACTTCTCGTCTTCATAAGAGGAGTAAGATTTCTGCTGATGATACTGTTATTGACTTGGACGTTTCCGAGGGCGTCGAGTGGTCGGACCCCATCCGATCAGTATATCCGAAAGACTTTTCGGCTGGTCAATCCGGAGGATCTAGTGCTGGTATGTTGTGATCCGTCCCTTTGCTTGTATATATTTAACTTTTTGGCTTTCCTTCCGGTGCTTATGTTACCTAAAAAAAAAATTCAGGGGGTTCGGGGGCTGCTTCCCGTCGTCCGGGGAAGGAAACCCTTGCTGAGGAAGATGTGGAGGTGGATATAGAGGGGGATGGTGAGGATGATGCCACCTATGTACCTGCATGGACTGTGACAAAGGGGACTCGTATGAATACTGCCACTGCTTGCAGAGATATGTTGATGAATCTGGCAACCCCCAAGGAGGAGAATGTCACAACTCATAAATTCTGATCTTTTCCCGAACTTTCACATTTACTATTCATCGGTTACTATTCATCGATCACTATTCATTATTTTACTATTCATCTTTTTCGAAGTCAGTTTGTGATTCTGAGAAGCGTTTAAAAATTTTACTATTCATAAAACACTATTCACCTCCGGAGAAAATTTGTCATTTATACGTGAGTTGCGTCATTTCTGTACACGTACGGTTATCTACCTAATAAACGTTATCCTATGAGCTATTATTTTGAATAATTGATCCGATAATCCCAACTATGGTCCTAACATATTTTTATACTCATAATAATAATATAAAAATTTTATTATTAAGTTGCCCGGTGTTTTCAAATCAACTGTTACGTTTTCCGGTCGAAGCTTATAACTCCGTCGGTTTGCGATATTTTAACCCGATCATTATTTTAACTTCCGATTCTCATCAGGAATATTATTTTACAATTTTTACAACTTCATTATATTTTATTTTATCTCGTTACAATTTATTTTTAGTTAACTCGGTACCCGGTATCACCTAAAACTAATAATATCTACCCAATCATACCCCAAAAATCTTACAAAAGTCTTGCAAAATTTTCCTTCCATTTTCTAATCCCCTAAAATGTGGATCTTGTTCCCCCTAGCTACATTTATATACATCAAGACTTAGACTTTTTCTTCATTTGGTACAAGTATCTTTACAAAATAAACTACAAAACTCTCTCATTTTTCTCTCTTCTCACCATTTTCGGCCAAGACAAGAAGATCCATCATTTTTACAAGATCCAAGTGTTTATCAAGTTCTAATCATGATCTAGTTGGGGTTTTGTGGTAAAAATCCCTAGGTTTCTTATACATTTTCATCCAAATCATCTCAAATCTTTCTAGGTAAGTTGTCAAACTCTTGTTCATAATTTCTTCATGTTATTTTTATGGTCATATGATTTCCATTCAAGATCTACATGCATATGTTAGTTATACCACTCATTTATATATATATGTAACTTTTGATCCCTAGAAATGGATTATTGTTAGATCCTTGTTAGATCCACTTGATTTATGATGTTTAGGAACCCATGACACCCTAAGAAGGTGTATGGTAAGATTAGACTAGATTTGTGGTGATTGAAAGTGGTTTGGTTGGATTAGAAACTAGTTTGGAACATTAAAAATGGATTTTAAACATATATATTTACCTACTGTCCCAAATCGACCAATCCAGAAAACTCAGGGGTTTCCGGGTAACATTGGGCTAGAGATTTAGAAAATACTTTTAAAAACGAAGCTTTTGGCGAAAGAACGGATTAAAACGAGTTAATAACGAAGGAGATATGATTTTCCGAATTTAACGACGAAAACTATTTTTCTGAAAAACTGCATGCTGTTGGACGATTTTTGTTGGACAAATAGAGGCGTTAGACGTAACCTAGAGGAGCCGAACTATCAAAAATATATTAGTATAGGTTAAGACGATTCCGGGGATATAAAGAACGAGGAAAATGAACTTAAAACGACAAAGTTATACATGTTTTAAAATCGTCAAAACTATATATATATATAGTCACTACTAGAAAATAATATAACTACGTACTAAATAATATATTTTCTAGATTTCTTATTCAAGGAGTTTATTTTTAATTAACGAAATACGTACGACCCAAGGTTTATTTATGCGACTACTAGACGATATCTTAAGGTTTTCAAAACGAGGAATATAACACTAACGTTTTTATATACGATATATTACGACAAGTTTTTCTTATTCTAGTTGGACTTATTTTTCTTAAGTATGGAAAATACTTTACTTTGACAATAACAAGTATTTTCAAGTTACGAGTGGTATAGGTATCATGTGCATGTGCATTCATTACATCCTTTCATGATCTAAGTAGATCACTATCATTCATATTAGGTTGCGGTTAGAGATCGAACATCATTTCTGTGTATCCACTTCTGTCATCGTAGCTATTCGCACCAGGTGAGTCATAGCCCCTATTCTTTTAAATTGTTTTGTTAACGTTTTGGGGGAGAATACATGCTCGTTTTTACATAAATTACTACTTGACTCTTTGAACTCATTTGACCTTATAACTTGTTTTGAACTCTTGAACTCGACTTGAACTTTTGAACTCAATGTACCGTATGTACTATGACCTAAAGTCTCACCTTATTGGTGGAGCATTCTTAACCCTAAAGTCTCACCTTATTGGTGGAGCGTGCTAAGTCTCCTTTGTTCGGAGCAACACTATAAAGTCTCTCCTGTTCAGAGCATCCTTAATAATTCTCGCCATGGTGGAGTGACTAATAATTCTTCGCCAAGTCGGCGGAGTGACTAATAATTCTTTGCCTAGGTGGCGGAGTGACTTCAAGTCTCCCTTGTTCGGAGCGGCCTTGACTTATGTTGTACTATGTGCCCTTATTGTAAACTATATTGACCACGTGTACTTGACTACTAAACATGCAACTATTTGGCAGTGGGTTGTGAACACACAGGTTACAAGTCTCTTATGGCGGGACTTGCAACTGAGTGGATTTACGATGCCTTTGCTGTGTGATCATTTTTTCTATATACTTTATTTGTTAAACAAACTCTATGAACTCACCAACCTCGTGTTGACACTTTAGCATGTATTTTCAGGTTTTAACTTATGGCACGCTACAGGAGGTTTTGGCAGGGCATGGCATGGTCATAGAAGACTCTGATTATTTATATGGGGACCGTTTTAAACTACTTTTAAGGGCCTACTTCCGCACTACTTTTAACGATGTAAATTCAATATTTTTGGTTAAACGATTTTATTTTAAATAAGTAAAGTGAAAACCATTTTTGAACTTGTGTTGTAATACCAATTGAGTTACACCCCAGCTACACGTATGCTTCCGCTGGACCCGATTTTGGGGGTGTGACAGAGAAGTATCTGGACGACCAGGACGATGAAGAGGCTGTCCGAAGGTCGTGGTTATTGTTGGGCAAATGTGTTACTGGTCAGGCGGACGTTATCTTCCGTTTTGAATCCTTGCTTCGTGAGCATCGAAAACTGTCCGAGACTCACAAGGTTTGTGACAAAACACTTGATGACAATTGGAAAATGTTTGAAAAGATGTCCGGTGAGTTCAGTCAGCTGAAGAAGGTTCATGCAGAGTGCGCCGAGGTGAATCCGGAGGGGTTGAGAAAGTTGCGAGCAGAAAATGCTAGTTTGGAGGATAGGGCCAGCCAACTTGAGATGGAGAAAGATGAGTGGAGGAAAGTTTCCGGTCAGCAGGCCGAGAAGATTAGGTTGTTGGAGGGGCAGTTGTCTGATGCCCAGCAGAAGTTGAGCGATGGAGAGAAGGCTTACAAGGAGCTCTATCAGGAGAAGGTAGATATTGCTATAGCCGCAGGTAATGCTGAGATGGATAGGAACCGTGATGAGTGCTAAAACACTCATCACTTTTGGTCTAATCTGAACTGCAAAACATACAAAAACACTCAGAAATGCATCAAAATACTAAAAATATTTCAAAATTGTGTTTTATATGTTTTAGATGCAAAATGAGCAAAAACAGACGAAAAACGTACAAAGTTTGCATAATTGGCAGTTTCAGTCCCCCAACTTTCATAAAATTACAAAACTAGTCCCTGGATATTCAAAATATAGAAATTTATCACCAAAGGTCCTTTTGAAATCATAAGTTGTCATATTTAGTCCTTTGGTGAAAAATCTGAAAAGTTTTGAGAATTTACAGTTTTGGTCCATGGAGTTTCAAATATTGGCAGAAAAGGTCCCTGGTGGGATATTTTTGGACAATCATTCAATATTGGTCCTTTGGAAGTCACAAAAGTCATTTTTTGGTCCTTGGGTAAAATGTTTGTGAAAAATTACAAGTTTAGTCCCCGGAGTTTTGAAATTTGCAAAATTGGTCCCCGGGTGTTCTATTTTGAAAAAATAAAATAAAATAAATAAATTTTAGTCCTTGTAATATTCAAACTTGGAAATTTTTATCCTTTTGATGACTTTGTGAAAATTACATTTTTAACCCCTAAAAATATCAGATTTACATAAAAGGTCCTTGTAATTTATGAAACAAACCAAACGGATCCATTTTACTTATTACTACCCTTTAGCCCAACACACCCACCCCTGATCCAATAATCAAACCTCAGCCCACACCAAAAATAGCCCACCACCAATATAACACCACTCCCCCGTTTTTTAAATACTACCCCAGTCAACGCCCCTTTGACCCTCCACCTTCACCCTTCCACTTGCCTGGTAAACCACTGCAACACACCTCAACCCCCCTCCTCTACCTCACTCACCCCATATTTTGTTCCCCCTCCAAACACAAACATCCAAAATGCAATAAATGCTATCTAGACCTAACAAGCAATCCCAATCTGCCAATCCCATTTTCCCGCCAATATGTGTTTAAACGGCTGGGATGGAATCAAGCCAATCCAATGGTCAAGAAGTGATGGGAATGAAAGAGAAACTCACAAGGAGGTTATAAAATGAAGAAAAAGAAGGCAGAAGTATCAGTAGTTAATATAATTTAGTTTTAGTGTAATTTTGTCTTTTATGTCTTAGTTTAATTTCAAAACTCAGTTGTAATCTCTTGTTTAAATCTGTTGTAATCACCTTTCTTAGTTCAATTTCAAAGTTTGATAACATTTATTGCAAGGTTTTCAGTTTCTAAGTTACAATTTGCATTTTTACTTAAAAATCTCAACTCACTCTCAATGTTGTTATCAGGTGTTGTTTGCTGCTTGTTTAAGTTTAATTTAGTTAACTTATAAGTTTTTGAAGTATTCCAAGCATTTAAAAAGGATTCAGAGTATAAACACAAAAATTCAGAAAAATAAAATTAAATAGAAGAAAAATAAAAAAATCAATCTTAAGGGATATGGAACTCAAGATGCTGGTGTATTTTGGATGGATTATGGTTTAAGCACTCATGTTGAGTGATTAGGGTGGTAGTTTGGTGCCCTGGTTCCATTTCTCACATAACTGCATTTGTAAGCAATATTTTCTATTTTTGCATTCAACACTTCTGTGCTTCTTTTGTTATTAATTTAAGTTTATTTGTGTTTGTTTTATGCTAATATAAGGTGAAAACTCTATTTCATGGACTAAAAATTGGATTTGCCTTGTAAATCGTCAAAACTGCCTAATTAAGGAGTGTTTGGCACAGTGGTTGTCACCACTGTGCATTGGTTTTTAGTTGTGAATTTTTGTTCATGCATGTTTAGTTACTTTATTTTAGGTTATAAGTAGCATAAACACTCAGGTTTATATCACATAAAGTCAAAATTCACTATCAATCCTTCCTAAGTGTTAACTGTTGGTAGTTTTGTGGAGGAAGCCCATAATTTCAATTCCATATTAGTTAATTTAGCCTAGAATAGTTTTGTTTTATCATAATACATCAATCTCAGTCCATTAGATCCAGTAGAAATTCATAAAAGTCAATTTGCTAGTTTCTTATAAAAAGTCAAAAGTTCACCTTTCAGATTTTCATAAAAATTCAAGGAATTAAATAGAATTTTGTGGTCACTTTCATGGCTTGAATCTTGTTTCTATTTGTTGTCTACCAGCCCATCTTCAATATCCCATGGTTCTTTGAATTTTGAGAATTTTATTTTTGGACAATCTTGCCCTTGGAACACACTTGCAGGGGGAGTTCATCCCCTGCTACACAGA
Organism: Artemisia argyi; assembly: GCA_030686995.1. Lineage (NCBI taxonomy): Eukaryota > Viridiplantae > Streptophyta > Magnoliopsida > Asterales > Asteraceae > Artemisia > Artemisia argyi. Next base: position 21,138,580 of record CM060692.1, read on the forward strand.
TCACAGCTCCACTCCACCACCTTGGTGGTGGTCCTCTGGCCACCATGGTGGTCCTTAGCCACCCATACTTGGTTCTCTCAACCCTCCCCCTACCAGGCTCCACATTTTGACCTCTTGGTTGACCTAGAAACCACTGGGACCCACCTAGTTTGAGCCCTCAAAATTGTCCCATTTTCTGTGTGGTAACAAGTTTCCAAGTGCTTCATTGTGCTTATTCAGCTTATTCAGTGGTCAATCTTTGTTTTTTCTGGCTTATTCAAGTTAATCTAACTTATTTGGACCTGGTTTAATCAGAGTGGGTCCCACTTTAAGCCATTTTAGCTTATTTTTCATTATGGTCAACTAAAGTCAACTGTTGTTTTTTTGGCTTTCCATTCAGCTTATTTTTAGTTTACAAAAAGTTTGTTTTTACAAAAAGTGTTTTTTTTTAAGTATTTAATAGGTTTGTAAAAGAAAAATCAAGAAAAAACAAATTTAAAATTAAGTGATAGTTTCTATTTAATGTAATTTAATTTTAATTTTCATTTTTAATTTTTTGTTAAGTACTTAGCTATTTTATATTTTTATTAAATTCCACATATATTATAGTATTTATAATAAATTTTTCAGATTTTTATTTGGTCATTTAGTATTTATTAGATTTAATCTTAGTTTTATTAGTAATTAATTAATATTAAGTTTAAAATAGCATAATTAGTTTCTATAAGGTAAAACCTAGTTTTTATAGTTTTTATAGCTTTTATATGTTATGAAATAACTTTATAAATTTTATTAGAATTTTTACTGTTCATTTAGTAATTTTCTTAATTTAAAATAGTTTAATTAGATAATTAGTAATTAATAAGTAATTAATTAATAGAAAATCCACAAAAAGACAAAAACACTTATTTTTAATTTTAAAACTTATTTCTAGTTATTTTATAATTTTAGAAATTTTATTTTCATTTTTCTAGTATTTAATTAGTATTATATTATATTTAAGTATTTTAAATATTAATAATTAAGTAATAATTAGTATTTAATTAATAATAAATAATTAATTAGTGCAAAAATTAATTTTCTTTTTCTAAAAATTTTCTTTTACTTTTAAGTTTGTAAAAAAGTCATTTTCACCCCCTGGGTGTTTTCAGATTTCCGTTTTCACTTTTAATTTTGTACGTTTACGTTTTATTTAAACGTAACGTACGCGTTTTTAGGTTTAAATCGTTTCTGGTTTTTCCCACTTTCTTGTCTTATTCAAATAGCTTGTTTAAGCTATTTTCTTGTAGATTCCTTAGCTTAACCATTCACAAACCCCTTTCCTATCCAAATTCACCCGATCACACAAGCCGTTTGTTTACAATCCACACCTCGTCGGGACATAACGACCCGGGGAAACACTATATTCCGCAAAGCATTGACTCTAGGTTGTCTGACCCTGTTGACCATCACCTGGTCAATTATGTTGACCGTTTGGAGCCAATCAATTTTTGGCGCCGCTGCCGGGGAGGTTGTGTGCGTACCTAAACGGTTTTTCTGATTAGTGTCTTTGGAATTCGTTCCATTGTACATTTATCCATCCTTTGTTCATATTTTCCCATTATCAAAACAAAACCGTTCACGAAAACATTTTAAACTCAGTTTTCAACGAACACAAAAACACAAAAAGATTTTCCTTCCCATTTGTACAAAATGATTTTCAAAAACACCAAAAATATCCTTCTTTACCCTCTTACCCCTTTGATTCTCATTTCCTCACCCTCTATACACATTTGATTCTTTCTATGTCTCATCCACACTTTCTGGTTTGCCATTGGTGTGGTAATCCTTATAATGGTGGCAATTGCCCCAGTTGTGGCACGGTAGAATCAGGAAACGGGTCTGTCTATAACCAAGATCCTTACTCCTACCATGACACGACTGATTCATTCCATCAGTTACCACACCATCAGTCTCAGCAGTTTTACTGTTGTGAGTACTGTGGTGGTTCACACTACAGTTCTGATTGTCAATCGGGAAACACGCTTGTCTATGAGCAGTTTCCTGATAACAATTTAGACTTTAGCACATACGACTCACAGCCTCAACAGTTTTACTGTTGTGATTACTGTGGAGGTCCCCACTTTAGCTCAGATTGTCAAACGGGTAATCCATATCCTTGTGACAATTTTGATACACCTTGTTATGACCAACCTCCACAGTACGATATGAATCAAGCACTTCTTCCAGAAATGCAAAATATGATGAAAATCGTTGATGAGCTTAAGGGTTTAGTTCAAGACTTTGCCCAAAGACACACTCATCAAAAATCCATGGAAGAATTGCTTGCTGAAGAGCAGGCTGCTAGAATAAATTCCCAAGATGCATATGAAAAATCTGTGAGGGAATCCATTGCAAAAGAAAAAGCAGCCAAGTCTAGCTCTTTGTTCCGTTTCATTCCTGATGACAGTGATGATGAGGATACACTTGACATCCTTGAATTTTATAAAACTTCAAGTTCATCAGTTGATACCCCAGCAGTTGAGATTTCATCTCAAACAACTGCTATCACACCCGAGGTTCCCACTCACTCTTTGATCATAGGGGACGAGCATCTTGACACTGTTCCTGAAAGGGAATCGGACGAATTCATAAAGTCTAGTGTTGAGAACCTTGTTCCAATCCCGAGAGAGTCACAGGGAACTTTGGATCATATGTATGATATTCCTTCCCCTATTGAGTGTCCTAAAGATCAATTTGAGACTTTCTCAGATTTTAGCGATGATTGTATATCTTATGGAGACATCGAGTATGTTGAGGCATCAGTTCCACAAACTGATGCTGATCATCTTCTTGAGGAGTTCGCTGATGAACTTGCTCACATCAATCCACTTTCATTGGAAAGTGATGATGGTCTCCTTGACTTCCAAGCCGATCTGGGAGAAATTGAAAGTCTCCTATATCATGATCCGTCACTCACTTCTGATCCCAGCAGTCCAATAGAGAATGTTAATCTCTTTGTTCCCGAAACATTCAACACTACTCTCACCAATCCTCTATTTGAATTCGAATCTGAATTCACTATGATTTCTAAAAATCCAATCTTTGACGAGGATTGTGATGAGTCCACAATGGAACACGAGTTCACAAATTCACATCTTGTGAATAATTCTCTTCATGAGGAGTTCTCCGGTGAACTCGCTCATCATGTCATGACTCCTCCGGAGTTTGATAGCCCGGGGGGAGATGCTCTCAATTATGAGAATTTGCAAATTCCCACCCACCCTCCCGGGTTGTTTACGAGCTTACCCTTTGAAATCCAAACTCAGGCTATTGAGCCTCCTCTCGAGGAAGAAGATCAAATCATGCTTTTTATCATGATTTTCTTCCTTTTCTTCACCTATAAGGTGACTTCTTCTCTTCTTCACTCCTTCGGGAATGAAGATACCATCTTTGATCCCGGCATTTTCGTGTATCATTATCTTGAGCCGGATACTTATCTCATCGGTGTGGAACTTTCACGTGCTTCAAATGTTTGTCCAAACATCTTGAATGAAAGTCCAATGGAGATTGTTTCTTCCACATCATGCTTCCCCAAGGACAAATGAATTCGGGGTCGAGTCACGCTAGCGACTCGGTAAACAAAAACAGAGCACGCTTATAGGGTTTTCACCCTAAGCATGGGGGAGTCCCCCATGCTATGATTACAGAAGTGTAAATACAAATGGTGTTTTCCACGCTTAGCTTGTAATGTTGCCCTTTTACGTTCAAAGAGTCGGTATAATCGCCGGGACTTTGAATATTGAGGACAATATTCATGCTAAGTGTGGGGGGTATTCGCTATTCTAGCGAATTTTATCACATTTTACTATATAATACCCCCGTTTTTGCCAAAATTTCAAAAATTTTAAAAATTTTTCACTGGTGCTTCAAAATTTTTGTGGTAATCAGTCCGCCTTGTCTAAACGACAAAAGGGATTGGCTAGTCCAGGAGCAAACGGCTCTTGGTAAAGACATCTCAAATCCGTTTACGGCTTGCAATTTGCCCAAAATTGTATGGTTCCTCAACTCCCCGAAAACAAATGAGTTGGCTAGCCCGCAAGATTATGGCTTGTGGTAAAGGCCGTGGAAAATCCATAATTGGTAATCAGCTCACCAAGATGTTGACTATTCCATCAAGAGCTGGCTAGTCCAGAAGCAAACGGCTTTTGGTAAAGACTACTCGAATCCGTTGACAGCTGGTGGTTTGCTCAAAATCACACGGTTATCAGGTATGCCACAGTTCTTACACCTGGCTACTCCAGAAGTGATGGCTTTTGGTAAAGAGTTTTTCAAATCCATCAAGTTTTCAAAACAGTATTGCTAGGGACTAGCAATACTTTAGTGTGGGGGATTGATGAGTGCTCAAACACTCATCATTTTTTTGTCTAATCTGAACTACAAAACATACAAAAACACTCAGAAATGCATCAAAATACTAAAAATATTTCAAAATTGTGTTTTATATGTTTTAGATGCAAAATGAGCAAAAACAGACGAAAAACGTACACAGTTTGCATAATTGGCAGTTTGAGTCCCCCAACTTTCATAAAATTACAAAATTAGTCCCTGGATATTCAAAATATAGAAATTTATCACCAAAGGTCCTTTTGAAATCATAAGTTGTCATATTCAGTCCTTTGGTGAAAAATCTGAAAAGTTTTGAGAATTTACAGTTTTGGTCCCTGGAGTTTCAAATATTGGCAGAAAAGGTCCCTGGTGGGATATTTTTGGATAATCATTCAATATTGGTCCTTTGGAAGTCACAAAAGTCATTTTTTGGTCCTTGGGTAAAATGTTTGTGAAAAATTACAAGTTTAGTCCCCGGAGTTTTGAAATTTGCAAAATTGGTCCCCGGGTGTTCTATTTTGAAAAAATAAAATAAAATAAATAAATTTTAGTCCTTGTAATATTCAAACTTGGAAATTTTTATCCTTTTGATGACTTTGTGAAAATTACATTTTTAACCCCTAAAAATATCAGATTTACATAAAAGGTCCTTGTAATTTATGAAACAAACCAAACGGATCCATTTTACTTATTACTACCCTTTAGCCCAACACACCCACCCCTGATCCAATAATCAAACCTCAGCCCACACCAAAAATAGCCCACCACCAATATAACACCACTCCCCCGTTTTTTAAATACTACCCCAGTCAACGCCCCTTTGACCCTCCACCTTCACCCTTCCACTTGCCTGGTAAACCACTGCAACACACCTTAACCCCCCTCCTCTACCTCACTCACCCCATATTTTGTTCCCCCTCCAAACACAAACATCCAAAATACAATAAATGCTATCTAGACCTAACAAGCAATCCCAATCTGCCAATCCCATTTTCCCGCCAATATGTGTTTAAACGGCTGGGATGGAATCAAGCCAATCCAATGGTCAAGAAGTGATGGGAATGAAAGAGAAACTCACAAGGAGGTTATAAAATGAAGAAAAAGAAGGCAGAAGTATCAGTAGTTAATATAATTTAGTTTTAGTGTAATTTTGTCTTTTATGTCTTAGTTTAATTTCAAAACTCAGTTGTAATCTCTTGTTTAAATCTGTTGTAATCACCTTTCTTAGTTCAATTTCAAAGTTTGATAACATTTATTGCAAGGTTTTCAGTTTCTAAGTTACAATTTGCATTTTTACTTAAAAATCTCAACTCACTCTCAATGTTGTTATCAGGTGTTGTTTGCTGCTTGTTTAAGTTTAATTTAGTTAACTTATAAGTTTTTGAAGTATTCCAAGCATTTAAAAAGGATTCAGAGTATAAACACAAAAATTCAGAAAAATAAAATTAAATAGAAGAAAAATAAAAAAATCAATCTTAAGGGATATGGAACTCAAGATGCTGGTGTATTTTGGATGGATTCTGGTTTAAGCACTCATGTTGAGTGATTAGGGTGGTAGTTTGGTGCCCTGGTTCCATTTCTCACATAACTGCATTTGTAAGCAATCTTTTCTATTTTTGCATTCAACACTTCTGTGCTTCTTTTGTTATTAATTTAAGTTTATTTGTGTTTGTTTTATGATAATATAAGGTGAAAACTCTATTTCATGGACCAAAAATTGGATTTGCCTTGTAAATCGTCAAAACTGCCTAATTAAGGAGTGTTTGGCACAGTGGTTGTCACCACTGTGCATTGGTTTTTAGTTGTGAATTTTTGTTCATGCATGTTTAGTTACTTTATTTTAGGTTATAAGTAGCATAAACACTCAGGTTTATATCACATAAAGTCAAAATTCACTATCAATCCTTCCTAAGTGTTAACTGTTGGTAGTTTTGTGGAGGAAGCCCATAATTTCAATTCCATATTAGTTAATTTAGTCTAGAATAGTTTTGTTTTATCATAATACATCAATCTCAGTCCATTAGATCCAGTAGAAATTCATAAAAGTCAATTTGCTAGTTTCTTATAAAAAGTCAAAAGTTCACCTTTCAGATTTTCATAAAAATTCAAGGAATTAAATAGAATTTTGTGGTCACTTTCATGGCTTGAATCTTGTTTCTATTTGTTGTCTACCAGCCCATCTTCAATATCCCATGGTTCTTTGAATTTTGAGAATTTAATTTTTGGACAATCTTGCCCTTGGAACACACTTGCAGGGGGAGTTCATCCCCTGCTGCACAGATCACAGCTCCACTCCACAACCTTGGTGGTGGTCCTCTGGCCACCATGATGGTCCTTAGCCACCCATACTTGGTTCTCTCAACCCTCCCCCTACCAGGCTCCACATTTTGACCTCTTGGTTGACCTAGAAACCACTGGGACCCACCTAGTTTGAGCTCTCAAAATTGTCCCATTTTCTGTGTGGTAACAAGTTTCCAAGTGCTTCATTGTGCTTATTCAGCTTATTCTGTGGTCAATCTTTGTTTTTTCTGGCTTATTCAAGTTAATCTAACTTATTTGGACCTGGTTTAATCAGAGTGGGTCCCACTTTAAGCCATTTTAGCTTATTTTTCATTATGGTCAACTAAAGTCAACTGTTGTTTTTTTGGCTTTCCATTCAGCTTATTTTTAGTTTACAAAAAGTTTGTTTTTACAAAAAGTGTTTGTTTTTAAGTATTTAATAGGTTTGTAAAAGAAAAATCAAGAAAAACAAATTTAAAATTAAGTGATAGTTTCTGTTTAATGTAATTTAATTTTAATTTTCATTTTTAAATTTTTGTAAAGTACTTAGCTATTTTATATTTTTATTAAATTCCTCATATATTAAAGTATTTATAATAAATTTTTCAGATTTTTATTTGGTCATTTAGTATTTATTAGATTTAATCTTAGTTTTATTAGTAATTAATTAATATTAAGTTTAAAATAGCATAATTAGTTTCTATAAGGTAAAACCTAGTTTTTATAGTTTTTATAGCTTTTATATGTTATGAAATAATTTTATAAATTTTATTAGAATTTTTACTGTTCATTTAGTAATTTTCTTAATTTAAAATAGTTTAATTAGATAATTAGTAATTAATAAGTAATTAATTAATAGAAAATCCACAAAAAGACAAAAACACTTATTTTTAATTTTAAAACTTATTTCTAGTTATTTTATAATTTTAGAAATTTTATTTTCATTTTTCTAGTATTTAATTAGTATTATATTATATTTAAGTATTTTAAATATTAATAATTAAGTAATAATTAGTATTTAATTAATAATAAATAATTAATTAGTGCAAAAATTAATTTTCTTTTTCTAAAAATTTTCTTTTACTTTTAAGTTTGTAAAAAAGTCATTTTCACCCCCTGGGTGTTTTCAGATTTCCGTTTTCACTTTTAATTTTGTACGTTTACGTTTTATTTAAACGTAACGTACGCGTTTTTAGGTTTAAATCGTTTCTGGTTTTTCCCACTTTCTTGTCTTATTCAAATAGCTTGTTTAAGCTATTTTCTTGTAGATTCCTTAGCTTAACCATTCACAAACCCCTTTTCTATCCAAATTCACCCGATCACACAAGCCGTTTGTTTACAATCCACACCTCGTCGGGACATAACGACCCGGGGAAACACTATATTCCGCGGAGCATTGACTCTAGGCTGTCTGACCCTGTTGACCATCACCTGGTCAATTAGGTTGACCGTTTGGAGCCAATCAAACCGCATCGTTAATGAGTTCGTCCCGGAAGCTATCCGCCGTTTCCTCGGAAGTCATGAATTCCGGACTGCATTCGCAGAACCGTTCAACTTGTTCTACCTTTCCGGGTTGACTGATGGGGCTGGTTTATTCGAAGAGCCGGAGAAAACGGCTAAGTTGTTGGGAGAAGTTGAGGGGATGGAAATGGAAGCTGGGGTCAAATATGGTCCGTTATATGATCAGGCCCTTTCTCAGGACTATCCGTACATCCAGAAGATCCGGGAAACCATTTACCGGAAGTTTGATGAGCTGAATGCCTTAGTTCCTGATCCTGCTCCCACCGAAGAACCGGTGACTGAGGAGCCGGAGGTTGAATCTCACGTCGAGAATCCCTCCGAGAACCAGTCTTCGGATCAGAATGTCTCGGTTTTTACCTGAAGTGTTAAGGATTAGCACATCTCCATTTTGACTATGGGCACAGATGTTGCGGACTCTTTGTGAAGCTTTTATTTGGAATTTCTTATGTTGGTTTTATGTTGATGTAATAGAATAGGGTATTGATGTTCCGTCCTTTTGTAGGATAGATGTTTCGGAAGATTTGATGTAACAATTTTGAACGTTGAATATATATATCATTTCACTTTTTCTTCGTATTTTTAATTCTCCTGATATTCATGTTATGCGTGTGTGTATATATCGGATGACGTAGGTCAAAGTATTTCGGCCGTACCCTTTTCATGTTCATTTGTTATATCAAAATTGTTTCATACTTGGACATACTATCCGCCAAATGACTTGTTATCACTTATTATCCGGACAGTTTGAACCTATCGGGTCTTATCTTTACATTATGTCATTGGGGAATGTATTTTACGGGGCAACTTGTACCCTTCGGCGTTTAGCCTTAAGTCATACCCACCTGGGGTTTTATTTGATGGGGTAACCTGTATCATTCGGCGCTTGGCCTTAAGTTATACCCACTTGGGGTTTTATTTGACGGGGTAACCTGTATCATTCGGCGCTTGGCCTTAAGTTATACCCACTTGGGGTTTTATTTGACGGGGTAACCTGTACCCTTCGGCGCTTGGCCTAAAGCTATACCCACTTGGGGTTTCATTTGACGGGGTAACCTGTACCCTTCGGCGCTTGGCATAAAGTTATACCCACTTGGGGTTTTATTTGACGGGGTAACCTGTACCCTTCGGCACTTGGCCTAAGTTATACCCACTTGGGGTTTTATTCTTTTGGACAACTTGTGCCCTGGTGGAAACAACTTTTTCATATGGTTCAAATGCATCGGATGTTTCATTGATGTGAACATGGCTCATGCCTTACAATAAATCCTGAAATAACAAAGTACATAATGGGTTACATAAAACATTTTTTTTAGGTTAATTGCATGCCAGGTTCGAGGTACTTCTACGTCTTCCATGGTTTGGAGCTTGTACGTGTCGTGCTGATAAGCCTCCGTTATCCGGTGGGGGCCTTCCCAATTAGGTCCCAATTTTCCTTGATCTTCCACCCTGCTGGCTTCATTCTTCCGGTATACGAAATCTCCCACTTTGAAAGCTTCGAGTTTAACCCTTCGATTGTAATACTGCTCCACTTTCTTTTTGTACTTCGCCTCCCTTATGGCTGCCATTTCTCGCCGTTCTTCTAACAAATTTAGGTTCAGATTGATTTCGTCATCATTGTTTTCGGGATTTGCCATCATGGTCCGGAAGGTAGGCATACCGATTTCCGCCGGAATGACTGCCTCACTTCCGTAGGTCAGACTAAAGGGAGTTTCTCCGTTGCTAGTTTTCAAGGTGGTCCGGAAAGCCCATAGCACATTTGGTAACTCATCTACCCATCCTGCTCTTTCTCTTCCCAGCCGGGACTTAAATCCCTTCATTAGGCTTTTGTTGGCCCTTTCGACCAATCTGTTGGCTTGAGGATGAGCCACAGACGTGTTGATTTGTGTGATATTCAACCTCTCGCACCAACTTTTGAACGGATCTCCCACGAAGTTACTTCCGTTGTCAGTGACGATTATCTTGGGCAATCCGAACCTACAGACAATGTTATCCCACACAAATTTTTTGACTTCCTTGCCAGTTGTTTTAGCCAACGGTTTCGCTTCCATCCATTTTGTGAAATAGTCTATTGCCACAATAACGTACTTAACTTTCCCTGGAGCTTCGGGCAAAGGTCCCAAAACGTCAATTGCCCATTGGAAGAAAGGCCATGGTGCCATGACGGAGGTTAATACCGTTTTAGGCAACATAGGAACCGGAGCATGTATCTGACAGGCATCACATTTTCGAATGACTTCCCTAGCGTCCCGGTGCATGGTTGGCCAATAATAGCCTTGTCTCATGAGTTTGGCTACCACGGTCCGGGGTCCGGAATGCATGCCACATGCTCCTTCGTGCACTTCTCGGACTATGTAATTAGCTTGGAGGGGTCCGATGCATCGCAGCATTGGTCCTAGGTAGGATTTTTTGAATAGCACATTATCAATCAATGTATAGTGGCTTATTTTCATACGCAGGTTTCGTGCTTCGTTTTGATCCTCCGGCCATATCCCTTCGTTTAAGCAACGGAATATGGGAGACATCCAATTTTCCTCCTCTTCTTCTACTATTGCGTCAATCGTCTCTTTTTCTGTGGATGGTCTTTCCAATACTTCTACCAGGACTTCCTTTGTTAAGTGGTCAAACGCTACGGATGCTAGCTTGCTGAGCACGTCTGCTTTTTGGTTCTGGGCTCTTGGGATATTCTTTATCCTGAAGCGTTTGAAGTAAGTGATGTATTCCTTGGCCTTGGCGAGGTACCTTGCCATGCTCTCCTTGTATGCGGTAAACTCTCCGTTAATTTGGCTTGCCACCAGGTTAGAGTCCACTCGTACCTCCAACGCTTCTATATGCATTTCTTTTGCGATTCTCAGTCCGGCTATGAGCGCTTGATATTCTGCTCCGTTGTTGGTAGCTTCAAAGTTTAATCGGAGAGCATAGGTGTATTCTTCTTTTTTCGGACTAATAAACACTAGTCCTGCTCCGGAGCCTTTTTTGCTAGAGGCTCCGTCCGTGTATACGATCCATTCTTTTGGCTGAGAGATGTTACATATCTCCTTGCACTTCCTCCCCGGATCCGGGAAGGCTGTTCCGATGGGTACTTCATTTATGAAGTCAGCGAGCACTTGTCCTTTGACAGCATTCCTTGGTATATAGGTAATGTTGTAGGCCCCCAGTTCTACCGTATATTTGGCTAATCGTCCGGACGATTCTGCTCGGTTTAATACTTGTTTGATGGGATGGTCTGTTATGACCTTGATGGGGTGAGCTTCGAAGTACCGCCTTAATCTTCTTGATAAATGTAGGAGGGTTAAAGCTAACTTTTCAACTGGAGCGTATCTCTTTTCGGCCTTCGTCCTTCTTTTGAAAAACGCCTTCCTATTGTTACTAGCTGTTCCGGGTACGCCGGGTGAACTAACACTTCTTCGGTTCCAGTATTTTCTTCCATGCTGATTTCCGAGGAGGTCTCTGTTTGGATTTCCCTTTCCATCAGGAATTTTTCTTCGAGCTTTCTGCATTCTGAGATGATGACCGATCGGGTTACCAGAGTGGCAATACCTCTCGGTGTTGGGAATTTCATCATGGAGTGTATAGTCGATGGGATGACTTTTAGTTTTTTGATCCCGGACCGACCAAGTATTACATTGTACGGGGAGGGAGATCTAACCACAGCAAATTTCATGATGGTTCGGCGGTAAAGCCCTTCGCTCCCGAAGCATACTTCTAGCTCGATTTTCCCCAACGGATTTATGGCTTCCCCTGCGAATCCTATCAGTGGTGTGTTTGTTTTTGTCAGACGAGACCGGATGGAAGAATCAAGGTTTAGGAAACATTGTTCGTACATTACTTCTACCGAAGCGCCTTGGTCAACATATACCCTTCGTACGGTATATCCTTCAATTTTTGCTTCCACTATAAGAGGTTCGTCGGAGGCATCCCCCGGTAGGATCGACGGAAAGCTTATGGGGGTGTTCATCCATTCTTCTTCCTGATCTATAATTTTGCGTTTCGGATTCCTTTCCTGATGTCGAACCATATTGATGATTCGTCTTTGGTTGTTTTGAGGGTCATTTCGGGGAGGCGCTCTGTCTCTTTGCCGGACATCCCTAATCAGGTGGTCCAGTTTGCCCGTCTCCATTGCTTTCTTAAGTTGCTCCTTGAGGTTGTGACAATCGTTGGTGAGATGACCTTTCTCTCCGTGATAGTCGCAGAACTTATCCATGTTTTCTCTTGATGGTCTTCCTCTAAGTGGTGGGGGTGCAGGTAGCCTGAGTTGATGCTCTGTTGATAGGATCTCTTTGGGGGCCATGGTGAGCATGTTCAAGTCCAAAGGCCTGGTATCTCTTCTGTTTCCATCGTTACGACGGTGATCCATTCGGTAGTCTGTTCGGTAGGTATTTTCCTTTCGGGTAGGCGCGTATAGTGCAAATTGATCGTTTCGTCGGGGTCTGAAATCTTGTTTTCCTCTAAAGGAGGAGCGTTGTGAGCTGTGATCATTCCGGCTGTAGGAATTGGAGTGATAATATTTTCGGTAGTTGTCCACCCTTTCTCCTTTTGGTACTTCCGTTAACCGAAATGCTCTTTCGGATCGGATAAAGTCATCGACTCTCATCATCATTTCAGTTATGGTTTGAGGAACTTTTTCAGAGAACCTTTTTGCTAACTCCGGACTCTTGCAACCATCAATGAAGGAGGATATCTGCATTAATTCCGGCACTCCTGATATACGGCTAGCCTCATCTGTCCACCGTTCCTTAAATTCTGGGAGGGCTTCGTTAGCTTTCCGGACAATCTTAGTGATTTCCATTGGATCCCGGATGCATTTCCTCCGAAGAGCGAACCTCTGTATGAATTGTTCACTCAGCTCTTCCCAACTATTGATGCTACCTCGAGGGAGGCGATCGAACCATCCCCTGGCTGCGTCATCCAGGGTTTGTTGAAACATCATGCACCAAATCGGCATGGGCCAGGCACCTTGATTGGCCGCTCCCTCAAATCTGGTAATGTGGTCATCTGGATCGGTGGATCCGTTGTATAATTTTAGATGTGAAGGCATAAGGTACTTTGAACCTTTTGGTCTGAAGAAGTCAATGATCCTTCGGGTGAAAGGACTCTTGGACGCTGCCTTGAAGGGTTTAGAAAGATCGTCCGTCATTTCTTCTTCGGTTTTCTGTGCTTCGACATCATGAGATTGGGCAGCTTCGAAGTCGAGGTGGATAGGTTCGATTGGCGTTTCGCCCGAAGTATTGTACTATTGTATGAGAGCTTTTAGGGTGGCGATGTGGTTTTGGATTTGTTCCATGTTACAGGTTTGGGTATTGTTATCCGGACGACTTCCACTTCCTTCAGGTGTTGTAGGGGTAGGACCTGTCATCTCTTAGCTTAGGTAGAGTGAATGACGGGTCCCACGGATGGCGCCAATTTGTTGAAGTAAAAGTTTGTTTCTACTTCAGACAAGCGAGATGAATCCTTCGGACTAGGATGAGTCCTTCGGATTCGATGTGACTCTTGCTTACGGTATATTACTTCGGATATCTGCAAAACAAATACGTCCGTTAGACTCGCCCCGGGAATGTATCCCAGGACCAACCTCCGGCGTGAGAGTAAGTATTTGTTCTTAGTGAGAGAAAGTGTGAATAAAACTAGAGAGTAGGAGAGAATTAGTTAACCTTAAATGAAGATTTCCTCTCTATTTATAGACTTTCTGTATGGAGCGCCAGGATGTTTGTACTTAGCCCTTAATGTTCGCTAGTTTGTGCTCCATTATCATATACTTAGTGTACTTGATTGTACTTTGATTAATGTACTTACTGGATCATCCGAACGGTGAGGTATTCCGGATGTCTGGGGTCATTCGGCTATCGTTATACCTTTCGGATATTAATCTATTCTTTCCCGACACGTTCGGCCATGTTAAGCTTGATTTGGATCCGGAAGGTATGTCGTATATCCGGAGGGCACATACGCCAACAATTACATGCCAGATACTCTACAAAGCTAAGAGTACTAAGTACTAACGATACATGATTACATGCCAGATACTCTTAAATACTAAAAGATATAAGATGGGTTACTCTATTAGTCGCACAATAAATATCCAAAAGACATATGATGCTAAGAATCTTCTAATAAGGTATTAATTACATCAAAAAATACCAATCACAAAACTTAAACACTAATTACATTGCAAGACATATCCCGACGGCAAAAAGTTTTTTTTTTTTTTTTATTTTATTTTATTTTATTTTATTTTTTTTTTTGGCAAAAAATGAAATATATAAATAACTGGAAGCAATCTTCAACAAGAATTGAGGATTGCAAAATTACAAATGAACTTGGAGATGCAAACATCACAAAAAGGAAGAACAAAATGAAAAACTACTAAACCCCTTGAAGCAAAAAACACAACACTAGCATGTAGCTTAAAATCCTTTAGACACCTTGACTTGAAATGAGACCTTGAAATCTTCATGCCCAGAATGAAACTCAACAATGGAAGCTTTGAGGATAAATGGGAGTAGCCTAGCTCAATAAAGTAGTGCATAACAGAAAACTGAACGTAAGATGAGGAAGAACTATTATCTTGTTGAATTGATAGCGCTAAAGTTCAAGTTATTCTAGATCCTTAATGAATTCTGCAAAAGTTAAACCATCTTTGGACTTTTGTAAATTACCCCCAAATGATAAGCCAATGGACACTTTCCTAAACTCTTAATATTATCCAACCTTGAGCCGACGTCTTCATTAAGGAACAACTTGTATGAAATAAACACTTCACAAAAGCTGATTGTAAATTATACAATCAACTTCATTGTAAGCGGCTACATGATACTAACACCAAGTCACCAACTTATGCAAAACATTGACACCACAATATATAACCAACCAAAATGTTTTGTGTTCAACCCATGTGGGACAAAAAGAATTTCTTCATACAAGTTTTGACAAAATTGATTCAAAAGACACAAGACAAGCACACTACTGACTTATATTTGTGAAGCAAATAAAACCGGCTACTGAGTAAAATGTAAAAGGTGTACCGTCATGACTAAAACAAGTCTTTAATTAACACAATGTTTGTTGAAATATGAGAACATGTCTTTGTTTAAACATTTTTAGATGATCTTACTAATAAGAAATTGATAATAAGGCATCGCAGTAATTACATAATAAGACACACTCTTCCCCAAGGCTTTTTGTCTAATGGTATGTGAGTTGCCTACCAACTTAGAGATTGTGGGTTCAAGCCCAGGGACGGACCCACATGAGAGTCGGGTGTGGCACGGGCCACACCCAATTTTAAGTCATGAAGTGTAATTTTTTTATAAAATATGCCTTTTCTGGGCTCGTGCAACACCCATTTTTACCTAATAAATTGTTTATCGAGCAACTTTAGTGCTCACGGTCATAAAAGAAAATTTGTGCAACAACCTCTCAAAAATCGTAGGTCCGTCCCTGTTCAAGCCTCGCTGAAGGCATTTGTGAGGTACACTCTTCTATATTTAGAAAGAAAAAAAAATCATGTAAAGAAGGTTCATATATAAACATATACTTTTCGATTATTAGAAAGTCAAAAAGGTGAGTTAAGAAATTGTATGAATTGGTTGAGTTGCATATGTATAGAAGATTCATGCACATGTGGGAATACTTGAAACAAGTTAATACAAAAGCGACCCCATGCCGTAATCTGTATGCGGTGTAAGCAGTATTTAGTTTAACCAGTTCACACTAATTGATTCGAATAGTTTGCGTTGGGCTGTTATGTTTTCTTCTAATCAGGAAAGGAAATTAATACAAGAGTTTAAGTACCTAATACTTCTCTGTATAAAAAAGTAAAACATAACGTACAATGAAACGGTATAAGCTAAAATCTTATAATTATCATTGGGATGTAACTTTTCCCATATTCATCATTTAAGCTACTACAGTAATAGGGAATCAAGATAAGGTGACGTACTAAATTGCACACTGAAGATAGATTTTTAAATATTTAAGATTGCCAAAAAGGTTAGGAGCTTATATGAAGTGTCAGTTTCGAGTACTGAAATCGGTTTTTTTTTTCCTTTAACCTCATTCGAAACTCGGCACTAACACTGATACTAGTCTTAACTTATTCAAATGATATATACAATTGTATATTACTGAGAAAATTTTCTTTTCTTAACCCGATGTGGGACTGAATGATTTACTCGATGGGTGAGACATACTAAGTAAAAAGGAATATTCAAAACCGAAGAAGCAAACGACTTCGTTCCACCATTTGATTAACAATATGTTTCTGTATCAAATGAAATCAAACGATTCACTCGTAGACATAAAAACACCATTCACCTTTCAAAAACGGGTCCAACTGGGTAAATTTTTAGACCGGTTAGGTTGATATGGGTCACCATAAGTTTCAGAAACGGGTTGATATGGGTGAGTTTGGATAGATGATTAATGGTGCATAAAGGTCACAGACGATTTACTCATTGAGTGAAATACAAACACCATTAAGATTTTAATCCCCTCATAAAAGTGATGGAAACCACCTTTCAAACACCAAACACAATCTAAATGCTTTTGTCAATTGTCAACGCAGCAGCCTCCGCCGGCTAGTTGAACCGTGGAACCGGTAATGCCACTAAACCATGTTAATAACTAATACAAGGTATCGTAGTAAATTACATAATAAGACACACTCTTTGACACTTAGAAAGAAGAAAAAAAAAATTATGTTAACAAGATTCATAAACTTAGAAAGTCAAAAGTTAAGAAATTGTATGAATAAGTGAGATTCTGTAATCCATTTTGTTTGGTAAACAACATCGAATACAAGAACCCACCAACATTATACCTTTATCAACCTACATAGAAAATGTAAACGTTAGTATATAAACAAGCAAATTTTGTATTCTTTGAACCATGTGGGACTACTTGAAACAAGTTTTTAATAAAAGTGACCCCACGTCGTAATCAAATACTTGCATGTCAATCGCATATGGGGTTGTTTGATAGCTGCGTTTAGTGGAGTTAGAACAAGTGTAGCTGCTAGAGAGATACTTGAAGTGAAATTGAGAAAATGTGGGAAGAGAAATTATCACAATTGTGAAAAGCGGTTAAGTTTGATATTCAGCTCGAGTTATGATGTGATGCTGTTGAACTAAGGTATGATTATAAGGAGCTTGAAGTGGTGTTGAGGAAAATGGCGCCTTTAATGGTACTATTTTTCTTGTGTGTTCGGGTGCCTTATAAAGAGAAACCAAATGGCTTAGAGCATGTATACATTGTGAATTCCTCAACTATAACACTAATAATACAACGATTGTACCAATGAGCATATTAGATGAAGAATTAACAATATAATACGGAGATAAACTTACGTGAATCTTCTAAGGAACGTATTAATACGTTACAAAACCTATACCGACTGCAAAAAGTTGACAACTTGTATAAAATAGCAACTGTAACAAAGTCTTTCGTAAATTTATAGATATGATCGACTTTATTATAAGTGGCTAACACCAACTTCTTTTAAACGTTTACACCACAATATATAACCAGTCAAAATGTTTTGTCATGTGTGTTGAAAGTAATAAGCTAAGGGCTTGTTTTGTCATATTGGTATTTTGGTTTTCTCTTTGTGTTTTCTATTTCAGGTGTTGATATAAAGGTTGGAGGACTAGAGTTGACAAGTTTGGAACATGAAGGACTTATGTTGCTGATCAGCTAATCTATCAAGTCTGACTTTAGTCAAGCCTATTTATACATCTCATTCTCCTCATTTGTAATTAGTGATTAGGGTTTACAACTGTGTGCAAATTCACACAGTCATCGTATTAGTTTGTTAGTGATTTCTTGTAAAACTATTTTCTTTCTTTTGTATTGTAAAACTTTCATTACATGTATCAACCAGGGGTGGTTGGTTGGGTTGATACTAATAAAATCTTGTTTGATAAACTGGGTATTGATCTTCTCTTTGTATAAATTTAACATAGTATCAGAGCCAGGTTGGCTTTGATACAAAGAGGTTGATTTAATCGGTTTTTTTATCAAAATTAGGGTTTTGATAATTTTGGGGGTTTTTTTATTTCTTGTCAGATCTGTGTAGATCAAAGGGTAATTGAATTAGTTTGTGGTTCAATTGCATGTTTTGGGTATCAATTGTAGGTTAATTGATATTGTTCTATTTTTAGGGTTTTCTAAAAATTGGGGGTTTTTAGTTCTGAGTGTTCTTGGTGTTGATTAACGTGTGTTAATCAGTGATTCATTCAAGATTTGTCATAAATCTTGAGTTTCTTGTGTTATCATCAAAATTAGGGTTTACTGTATCAAATCCTAATTCAGGAATATAGCATTGTTTGGTTATAATTGGTTTCTTGATTTTAATTGTATTTGTTTTTACACATAACTGTGTTTTAATCAGCTTTCTTGAATTTTTTTTTCATGTACTTGGTTCTGGTTGGTTTCCGTTGCTTATTGGTTGTTTGGTTTGATCATCTTGATCAACTTGCTGGCTGGAATTGCGTGCACTATAACACCACTCACACTTTCTTTTAGGTTTTTTTTAGGTTTCTAGAATTGCCTGAGACGAAGTGTAGGTTGAGGGATTGTTTGTGTTGGAGTTGTTTGGTTTGTTGGGGTTTATTTGTGATTGGGGAGTTATAAGGTGTGCTTGTTTTTTGTTTCTTCTTTTTTGTTTTGTTCCCTTTGATTTATCATCATGTCTGGTGGTGATGATAAGAAAAAGGGACCCTCTGGTTCAGGAGGTTCTGATCAGATTGATCTATTTGATCCATTGTACTTGCATAGTAATGATACAAATGGAATACCTTTAATCAATTTTAAACTAGAAGGTCCAGAAAATTATAAAGTTTGGTCTGCCGCTATTACTATAGCAATTCACACTAAAAATAAACTTGGTTTTATTAATGGTAAACTTGAAAGGCCTACTGAACCTGGTTTTATGCAAGAACAATGGGATAGGTGTAATTCTGTGGTTTTATCTTGGATTCTTGGTTGTGTTTCACAAGAAGTGTTTATGGGACAAATATATTCTAAAAATGCTAAAGAAGTATGGGATTAATTAAAAGAAACATATTATAAACAAGATGCTTCAATAATCTTTAATATGCATTATAAAATACATTCTTTCACTCAATCTGGAATATCTCTCTCTGAATATTATCACAAATCTACAATTGTGAACCTAATCTCTCTCTTTTAAAAGTTTTTGGATGTCTGTGTTTTTCAACTGTGTTGAATAATTCAGATACGTTTTCTTCTAGGTCAGAGAAATGTGTTTTTGTTGGTTATTCTTTTAATAAAAAAGGTTATAAATTGTTTAGTTTAGAAAGTAAAAAAATGATTTACTCAAGAGATGTAAAATTTTATGAGTCTGTTTTTCCTTTTAAACATAATTCTGAAAACAAGGATTTTGAGTTGGAGTTTGAGAAAATTAATAGTCAAAATTTTTTTAACTCTGGCCTAGGAACATCAGATGAACCCTATGATGATAAGAGAGAGAAAGAATCTGAAAAAAGTATTATAAGTGAAGGCATAGACCCTTCTTCACTTGGAGGCTCATCTGATGATGTCTATAAGGATGAGGGGGTACATCCTGATGTCACAGTTGATGGTACCAGTGAAGAAGAGGAGAATGCAACACTTGACGAAAATGATAAAATATCTGAGGGTGATGATGACTATTATCAAGAATTTAATGATATGTTTCATGAAACAATTATAACACCTGTGGTGACTCCAGAAAGATTAGCTAACATGAGAACTTATACTAGACATTCTAGTAGAAAGTCTGTTCCTCCTGTTAAACTAAGTGATTATGTTCTGGATGGAAAAGTTAAATATGGAATTGATAAATCTGTTAATTATAGTAAGCTTAGTAAGGAAAATTATGTGTTTTCCACTACTCTTAATACGATCAGTGAACCTAAAACTTTTGCTGAAGCTAGTAAAAATCCTAAATGGAATGATGCTATGAATCAAGAAGTTGAAGCTTTAAATAGAAATGAAACTTGGGAAGTTGTTGAACTCCCTGATGGGAGAAGAGCTATTGGATCCAAGTGGATTTGGAAAATAAAGTATAAATCTGATGGAACAATTGAAAGATACAAAGCAAGACTTGTTGCTAAAGGTTATAATCAAAAAGAGGGTATTGATTATGAAGAGACTTTTTCTCCAGTAGTTAAAATTGTTACTGTGAGAATCATAATCAGTATTGCTGTTAAAAATAGCTGGCCTTTGTTTCAGCTTGATATTAATAATGCTTTCTTATATGGTGAACTTAAAGAAGATGTTTATATGCAGTTACCTGAAGGTTATTTTGATAAAAATGACAAAAGGGTTTGCAAATTAAAGAAATCTTTATATGGTTTAAAACAAGCACCAAGAAAGTGGAATGAGAAGCTTGTATCTGTTTTAAAAGAAAATGGCTTTTGTCAAAGCAAAAGTGATTTTTCTTTATTTACAAAGTCAGATAATGGATTGTTTCTTGTTTTACTTGTGTATGTGGATGATATTGTCATTACTGGGAATAATGTTAAAGAAATTGAAAAAGTCAAAGATTTTCTAAGAACAAAGTTTCTTATTAAGGATTTGGGAAAGTTAAAGTACTTTCTTGGCATAGAAGTTTTAGAAGATGATACTGGTTTGTGTTTAACACAAAGAAAGTATTGTCTAGAACTTCTTGCAGAATTTGGAATGCTTGCTTGTAAACCAAGTAAGACTCCTATTGAATCTGTGAATGTTTCAGAGAAAAATAAGGTTAAAACTGTTAAAGATGAACCTTTGTCTGGTATTAATAACTATCAGAAGCTTGTTGGTAAATTGATATACTTGACATTAACTAGGCCTGATTTGTCTTATGCAGTTCACTGCTTAAGTCAGGTCATGCATAGTCCTATGCAGTCACATTTAAAACTTGCTTTTAGAGTATTAAGATATCTTAAAGAGTCACCAGGTAAAGGTATCTCTTTTACCAAAAGTGGTGGTTGTGATATGAAAGTTTTTGTTGATTCAGATTGGGCTAAGTGTAAGATCACTAGAAAGTCTGTAACTGGATTTGCTGTGTATCTGGGTAGTGATCTTGTTTCCTGGAAAAGTAAGAAACAGTCTGTGTTGGCTAGGTCTTCTGCAGAAGCAGAATTCAGAGCTATGTGTAATGTCACATGTGAAGTGATGTGGATTTTAAAGATCTGTAAAGATCTTAATGTGCAGGTTGAACTACCTGTAGAGATGTTTTGTGATAATAGTAGTGCAATGCAAATTGCACAGAATCCTGTGTTACATGAAAGATCAAAACATTTTGAAATTGACTTGTTCTTCATAAGAGATAAGATTTCTGAAGGAATTATTAAGACTGTCAAAGTAAAATCTGTGGATAATGTTGCTGACATTTTTACAAAAGGATTAAGTGTTGTTGAGCACAGAAAGTTTTGTGAATTGTTGAAGCTGAAGGATTTGTATAAACCTTAGCTTAAGGGGGAATGTTGAAAGTAATAAGCTAAGGGCTTGTTTTGTCATATTGGTATTTTGGTTTTCTCTTTGTGTTTTCTATTTCAGGTGTTGATATAAAGGTTGGAGGACTAGAGTTGACAAGTTTGGAACATGAAGGACTTATGTTGCTGATCAGCTAATCTATCAAGTCTGACTTTAGTCAAGCCTATTTATACATCTCATTCTCCTCATTTGTAATTAGTGATTAGGGTTTACAACTGTGTGCAAATTCACACAGTCATCGTATTAGTTTGTTAGTGATTTCTTGTAAAACTATTTTCTTTCTTTTGTATTGTAAAACTCTCATTACATGTATCAACCATAAGGGGTGGTTGGTTGGGTTGATACTAATAAAATCTTGTTTGATAAACTGGGTATTGATCTTCTCTTTGTATAAATTTAACAATGTGGGACAAAAAAAAAAAAAAAAAAAAAAAAAAAAAAAAAAAAAATCTTTATACATGGTTTTGATAAAAGTGATTAAAAAGACACAACATAAGCACGCTACCTACTTATATTTGTGAAGTAAATAAAAAGTAATAAACTTTGTGTATAATTCGTTTTACTTGGTCACTGAATACAAAACAAAGAGCCAAAACGACATGCTTGCTCATTAAGTATGTCAATACTTTCGACTAGATATGAACGTGAGATTTGTGCAATTTATGAGGATTTGGTTACTTGTGATAGTATTTCTTATCTTAGGAAAAGTGTCCTAAGTAACCTTTGTTTTCTTGATACAATTTGGGATATAATATCGGCCAATCTTATAATATTACTGATAAAGCAGTTGGCTTTGCCGGAGTGAGAGCAAGTATAGCTGCTAGTGACATCCCATAACATTATCTCGGAGTACATACTACAAACAGCAATGTAAACTATACTATATTAGGTGGTCCAATAGTGTTGTTTTATTCCATAACAAAAAGCCTACAATGTAATGTTTACGTACGCTTATTCAATTCAAAAGAATGTAAATTGATCAAATATCTTACTGTATTAAATTAGTAAACTATGTAATATGTATCTTAAGTTTTTACATAGATAATTTCAGAAAGACATGTTCTCTCATATATCTTATGTTGCATAAAACTGGAAGTGGACTTTTAAGTTTTAACCCTCTTTAAAAGCCACTGAATCATATTTGGCTTTTTTAGTCCAATAAAAGAGCTCGGCCACTACATTATTATTTATTAGCATGTCCATCATCAGACATCCCACTATAAACGAACAACATAATAGCTAGATGACATATCATATTTATCGAACAACATCGTTACTAACTCAAAAATCGTTAAAACACTTGTGTGCCTTGAATATTTTGGATAAAATAAATACTTATTGCATCCCACATAGGTAAAACATAAGAAACATTGCTAGTTTATATACTAGAATGTAAACCCATCACTCATCTTGATATATAATTATTATATGTTGACGGGTATCTTATGGTGTTGGCTACTTGAAAGTTATCATCATATAAGATGTCCGGCAACATGTATAATATATATTTCAATTTTTAATTATTATTACTTAATTTTTTTATTTTTATTTTTATTTTTATTTTTATTTTTACTTTTCTTTTTTATGTAAAAGCTTACATGACATATATCGTAAGATTAGGTTTTTTTTAATTTTATTTAATTTTATTTAATTTTATTTTATTTTTTTAATACATAAATTAAATCAAAAACTACATGACTACTTAATATGAATTGAATACTGAAAGTTAGTTAGTCGGGAACAAACTATATACTTGGTTACATTTTGGTCATCTATAAATGTTTAAACAAAAACGTGTTCTCATAATGCAACATACAATTATGTGTTAATTAAAGATTGTTATTTTAGTCATGACGGTACAACTTTTATCGTTATAATAACTTACCTGCATAAATGTTTTTGATCATTGTTATGACGGAACTCAAAGGTGAACGATGTTTATTTTTCATTCTAGGAGTTAATCGTATGTGAATTGTATGCACCATTAATCATCCAGCTGAACTCTACCCATATCAATCTGTTTTGGAAAATTATTTATAAGGGTAACATAAAAATTATTTGATTTGGTTAGACTGTTGTGTTTTTAGACAACATTTTTTCAAAGCTTGGATGAAGTCTTATATCTCACATCGTAGGAAGATGAAAAAGTTTGCTTCTTTTATATTGTGGTGTAAATGTGTTATGCAAGTTGATATTAGTATAATAGTCATAGACTACGATCATCGATGGCACATATAAATTTTCCATCTAATGATGTCGTCTATGGCTAGTTTATACGATTTGTCTACTTTTTTCAAATCTTTCGATATACGTTTTTTTACAAGCTTAGTACTTAACTATTTACGAGATTGATAACTTTTCACATAATTACACGTTATTTGGTTCCTAGTTTTATAATAGTCACGTAATAAAATGAGGGTATGAGTTAAAGATTAAACTTTGAATTTATCTTTTACTGATGTAAATTTAGTTGGTACAGTATCCATTCCAGCAAGATTTCGAATACGACACCAAATCTTGGCCGAGTAATCACATTCAAAGAAAAGGTGTTCATGTGAGTCCATCTGAAGACCACATAAAGAGCATCGAAGCGAAGATAAAACCGTAGTCGGACTCACATCCTAAGAACGCAGCTTATCTTGGGTTTTAAGACATCGTCTCATGATGAGCCAAAGATGAAAAAGCATGGCGGGGGATGCAATGGGGAAACCAAACAATATCGCACCAGGAGACATCAAGGCCACGTGATCTTAAAGCCTCCCAAGCGCATTTCACCGAGTACTCAGTCAGATTACCATTTCTATCGCGCCACCACATGCAATCTTCCTTATCTGTGAGAGTAAAGGCTATAATGAGCCCTAATTCAAGGGATGTCGAGAGCCATAATTGAAACTAAACCGAATGTATACGATACGTATCTTTGTAACCCAATTTTCTAAACATTTTATCTTTTGGATTGTTGTGCACATGATAAAGTTTGGTATCATTTTTCCCTAAATTGAAAAGAAAAGAAAACAATGTGTAAAAATAACATACTAATCAACATTTGATTATGGTAAGAGAAGGTAATATGTCTCTAGAACAGCTTTTTGTATAAGATTAATTTGTGAAAGTTGTTGTAGGCTTTCAATCTCACATCGACTAAAGAAAAGAAACTTTGCTAGTTATATACAATGGTGTATATTACATTTATGGTTTATGAATAGTATCGGTGTTAGTCTTAAGTGTTGAACGTGGTTGAATGAATAAATGGAATGCACCACTTGAGACTCACACTTCATATAAGTTCCTAACTGTTTTGGCGATCTTAAATATTTAAAAGCCTATCTTCATTATGTAATTAGTACGTCACCTTATCCTCGATTTCCTATTATTCAGTAATTTGCATGATGAATATGGGAAAAGTTACATTCCATTGATAATTATAAGATTTTAGCTTATACAGTTTCATTCTTATGATTTAATTTTTTATACAGAGAAGATATCCTTGAAATAAATAGCATTGTGTAATTTTTTAAATTTTCTTTTTATACGAACTATTCAAATCAATTACAAGTGGAGATTTATGTATTGGCTGTGAAGCATGATCATCACTAACCTACAGGTAGTGTGTATCTTATCAAAGATACATATTACTAAGAATGGTCGACTCTTGTCTTCAGAGTTGCAGGTTCAAGAAAACAATATATACAAAAATATATAACTAATATTTGATTGCGGAAACAAAGTTGTTTAGTTTTTGAAAACTTGTTATATACTTTCAGTTCAAAGAGAAGAAAAAACTCAAGTTAATTTACGATGGTCAACTTACAGTAGTTAGTTTTGGATAATGAAACATACTATTATATGCAATAGCTTACAAACGACCATCAATCATTACCATTACCATCAAAACTAGCGGCTGCAATATTAACCCGTTCTTTGTGTTATGGGTCCATTTGGGTCGAATTTTTATTTCTACTTGGTTGATTTGGTCAACCCCAAGTTTAGAGAACAGGTCTTACACTCTTACAGGCCGTGCAACTCTCGTAAGTTGTAGGCAGGTGAAACGGGACATAAATAGCTCACAGACGGGGTTCCCATTCATGCACAGTTACCACCGTTTGACCCTGCTTACCTGTGATAGCAAATGACCAGGTTTGGTCGCACCTATTAAACCCCCATCGACCTATTACCAAATCCACCTGTTTTACCACCATCATCCAACGTTGTGCTATCCTAACTTAGATGGTTCTTGAACTTGCTCTAGAGTCATTTTTGTCATTTGGTTGACTATATATAATTGATCAATTTATCCTCAAAATGCTTACTATATGGTTTTTAATGTAGAAGTGGTCAACTTTCCACAGTTTATCCTCAAAATGGTAACTATCTTTTCTCGTCTTAGTTTGCGATTTGTGTCAAAAAGGGTGTGATTCGTGAAAATCAAGTTATAGTATATAGTATTAAAGTATCGAAATGATCCGCGAGAAATACGGGTCACCCGAGTCGTTTCCCGTGAAGGTGTGAATGGAATCAAGAATATTGATCCGTGTAATCGTGATTTGAAAAGTGGTGAAAAAGGCAAATAGTGATCAAATAATTCAAGTATCAACTAACAATCAAGAATCATGCAAAGAGTACAAGCAAGTAATGCACCAAAGTATAAAACGCAAAAACGGGAATGCACGCGCGATTATTAAATGTAACGCGTGAAATAAAACGCGAGTTTTAAGCTATACTATTTTTACGGACTTCAAATTAATTTTAAAAAGTTAAAAATGATAAAAGAAAATTTTAAGAAAAAGAAAAATATTTTTTAGACTTTTTAATAATTTTTTATGAATTAAAAACTAATTAAACTATTTAATAATTAAAAAAAATGTAAATAAAGTGAGAAAAATGCAAATTTAATTTCTAAAATTCTAAAATAAATGAAAACTATTTTATAAAATATTTTTGGATTTTTCAGGGGTTTTTCTGATTTTTTTGGATTTTCTATTAATTAAAAAGTATTAAATAATGATTAAAAATGAAAACTAATTAAGAAAAATAGCAAAATAGCTCAGAAAAATATGAAAATTTCTGGAAAAATCTAAAATTATATTCTGAGTCTATGAAAAATAGAAAAAAATGAAAAATAAGAAATGGAAGTGCTTATTGGCTCAAAAACAGCTTAATTTAAGTGCTTATTAATAAGCACTTTTGATCAAAACTTGGTGAAACTTTCAAAACAGGCCTCTTATGATGTAAGAACGTCAAATGTGACAAATTATGATGGTATAGAAGCTCACAATCACACAGAACTCAGAATGATAGCAATAAGCAATGCTATAAGCTCAAATAAGCTATGCAGATAAGTACTAAGCCAGATTTCAATTGAAACAGATGCAATATACTATGATAAGCCCAGAACATTCACAATTAGCAATGTTAGATCAATTATAAGCTTTGGCAGCCCTATTTCTCAAACAGCTTTTTGCAGAAATGTCAAACTAATTAGCCAAAATAAGCTAAGGAGATAAGATCTAAGATGCAATCTTTTTGAATCTACTTACTCTCTACCACTAGTAGTACCTATAACAGCTTTTATTTTTAACCCTAGAGCTTAATTACTACACTAAAAATTACCAAGAACCTCACCCAGAACCTGTGGTGCAGGGCAGGGTTTGTTCCACTAAGCCAACTACAAGCTTAAATTATAATAAGCTACTGAGTTCTAAAAGCTGATTTTCTATATGATACTAAATATCCTACTAACAGGCTATCTAAAACAGCAACTAGTGTGAATTTCTAATTAGTAATAAAGTCTACAAGCCATTTCAAAATTCCATACTGACTGCTTATTATAAGCACTATTGACTTTTTATGTGCAAAATGACTTTGACCAAATCCAATTTTGATTACTGATTACTACTATTTTATGTATTAATAAGCTATTATAAAGATGTATTAAGCTATATTGATCTACTTAGCAACTATACTAACTATCTCACTAACTGAATTATTATTAAGCTAACAGTTAAGCCACTAGAAACCTTATTTTGACTTTTTTACTTATGACCTGTTATTATTATGACTAATTTAGGCTATTAGTACCTAATGTGAACTATGTGAACCAATATTAGCAACTAAAAACAATAAGTATTCAGCAGAATATGCAAATCCAAACACCCCCTTATTGACTGTTTCAGTTTTAAAAGCATATGCAGACCCTACCAATCAAGTCCAATTCATTTCCATTATACCCAATATGATCAGAAAACATGAAATGATTCAGAAGCATGGATCAAAAACACTTATAATCACAGAAGCACAAGAACCTCAACCCTATACTTATGAAGCAGTATAGAAATGAAATACACCACAGATGATTACATAAGCTAACCAAGCAATCAACTAGCACTATTTAAGCTAAAATAAGAGATATCTAATGTATTTAAGCTATAAATGACAGAAATAAGCTATATTAACAATAAGCTACTAAGAATTGAAATTAAAAGTGAAACTTACAAACCAAATCCCCCTCAGCATGAACAGAGGGGGTTCACTATGCTTGCCTGTCTCTTGACAGGCCAAATGGACTTCTTTTTGGCTGCCTTTTACCACCTCAAAGCTCAGCTTATTGAAATAAGCTGGGCTTTGACTTTCGTTGACTTTTTTTAGAAAATTTTTGTTTTTAAGAAATAAGAGAGAAATAAGTTTACTGAAAGGTTGAGAAATGTAAATAAGCCTTAACTAATAACTTTTAAGCCATAAAAAAGATTAAAGAAAGATAAAAGAAAACATGTTTTTGGATTTTATAGATTTTAAGATTTTTTTGTGTTTTCTTTTAATAACAAACAATAGCAAAAAGAAGAATAGAAACAGAAGGTTGAGACTAAATAAGTAACAAATTAACTTGCTTTAAACAGAAATAAGCTATAATAAGCTTTAATAAGCAGTAAATAACAATAAGTAATAAGTAATAAAATGCAGTGAACTTTTAAATAAAACAAAGAGAGACTTTCATTAATAAAAAGCTTGAGTTACAAAAATGGCAGAGTAACACTGCAATTACTCTACACAAGCTAAACGTATCTAGGGGGGGTTTATAGGAGAGCTTGGAGGTGAGGTCTAGGGTTTAGGAAGGATCCAGAAGAGGAATTGTAGCCACATATCTTCAATCCTAGTCATTTCCTTGTCATCCCACTTCTCAATTAGCCATAGGATCATCCTTATCTTCATTCCACGATACTTAGACCAATCAGGGGGCTCAAAATTGTCCACGTATGCTGGGGAGTGTCGACATCTTCTGACAACGTGTCAGGTTCTAGAAGGGTGAAACCTCGTACTAGAATCTTTGGGTGAAAAGGATGGGTATGAGGTAATTTAAGTGAGGTGCAGGGTAAGTAATGGGAGGGATGCACAGTAAAACGCGGGTTTTTATTTTATTATTGTTTAAGTTTGGGGATGGGTCGGGTTTTGATATCAGGCCGGGTAGTGGTGGGGTGGTGATGGGCTTGGTATAAGTTGGGCTTGTTGGTGGGATTGGGTTAAGTGAATTTTGGGCTGTTGGTGTTTGTTATTATTAGGACTAATAATTTGGATCCGGTTGTAGTAGTTTAGCAAAACCAAAGGACCAAACTTGTACTTCTGAAACTTCAAGGACCTTTGCTGCCAATCTTCATAAAAATACTCCAAGGGTATATTGTGGCATTCCTTGAATGTTGGAGGGCCTGAATTGCCAAACTTCCAAAGTGTTCTTCATAAGGACCAAAATTGTAATTTCATGAAATTTGAGGGACCAAAAGTGTCATTTCTTCAAACTTCATTCCCGGGTCACTTATGGAATACTTGAACTATTGAGGGCTTCATTTGACCATATTAACTTCACTTAGACCACTAGCTTCCCCGGCTCCGGCTTTATTAAATCTTTTCCAAATCTCGTGCCCGTTTTGTCATTTCCTCGTGATTTTTCGTCTTTTCTTAGATATCCATTCCTGCACATTCACAAACACAAAAACACACTTTCTTTGGCATTATTGGTTAGTTTTTGGTTTATTTGGTCCAATTTTGGCAAAGAAAAGGTGAGTGAATAAGCACTCACCAAAATCCCCCGGACTAAAGTATTGCCGTGTCCTCACGCAATGTGATCAATTCATGCTCACGAGATAAATAATTTCAATACTCTTCCTACTAACTTTGAAAAGTAGCAAAGAGGTTCAAAAGAGATTACAAAATCATTTAATCCCGTAAACGCTCCGTTTTCCAAAATTTATTTTCTTTATTCCACTTTATTCTATTTTTGGACTTTTCACACTTCATTCTTGTGACGGTTTGTTGAACTTTCATTATTTTTGCAATAATTTTTAGGGTCTACGAGTAGAAACACTTCTATTTAAGAAGTGACCATTCGGATAAAAATCGTCATCCTTGATTTTTCACGAGCTCCCAAACTAAGCGTAAAAACGAGATCACAGCTTATCTACAAATCTAATGCTAACACTACTCATAAAAGTTACTCGTGGAAACTTCTTACTCCCATGTCCTAGGTTTTTGTATCTCATTATTTTATTTTTGTTGAGAAATGAATCGCTTCATATTTTCTCGTTTCAATAATTTTTAGTCCGATAGTGACACCTAAGTTAAAACGATAAATAGTTATTCATTTTCTCTTAAGAACCACTGCAATAGAAATTCGGTCCACATCAAGGAATTTGGGGTACATACAATATCAGAAATATAAGTTGCGGAGTACGATCACGTGCACCTCATGTGACTGATTACTAATCACGTATCACATGCACCTCACGCGCCAACAACTTATTGATACATACATAGCTCTTATTCAACAATACTACAACTTTCATATTTTTCATTTCTCACTTTTTTCACTTTTCTCATATTTTTCACTTTTTTATTTTCTTGACTTTTTTCTCAACATCAATGGAAGCTTATAGGGTAGCTCCAAAACCACATGCATAATCAACTTTTGACTTTTGATTTTTCACTTTTTTGGCTATTATTTTTGGTGTTCCTTGATATGTACCCAACTTCTAAAGCAAAAATTCTCTTAAGAAAACAAATAACTAAGTATTATTCAAACCTAAATATCACTAATTAACCTAGAACATCTATTATATATATGTGACGTATCTGATGGGAGTAAAAAGCCACGAGTACCTCCTATGAGCTCTAAAGAGAACCACTACTCCACGTTTAGCATTAAACTTGTAAATAAACTCTATCATTTCTCGTTCTCTGCAAATTTAAGACCTCAAATAATGAGATTAGCAGATGCTTAGCCAATAATCAGCCACGCATATATAAAGTCAAAAACGGGAGCTTGCAAATTCTTGGAAAGAATTCGCGTTTTGTAGCTCCTAGTGTAAGTGACTAGCGAAAGCTTTTCAAGTCATGCATGTATAAAGCCAAGTACGGGAGCCGACAAAAGAGTAGCTCCTAGTGTACAAGACTAGCACAAACTTTTATGATTATCAATGGTTAAGGGGACAAGCTAGGGCTCAACACGCCCGGTCAAGTCGAAATATTTATTCCTACTCTCGCCAGCAAGAAAGTCAACAAGGTGTCAAATCACTTATTCATACTTTTATTGTGTTTTTGCACAACTTTTTCAACTTTTTCTCATATTTTTGTGCTTTTTCATGATTTTTTCATTCACTTTTCTACAAAATTTTTGAAATTTTCAAATTTTTCAATTTTTTTGGTTTTTTTTTTGGTGGAAAAACGGAGTTACGAGAGTACATGACATGGTGAAAACTGCAAGGTCAAAATCGAATCGAAGATTCACCCCCCCGGACTAGAATGAAACATTGTCCTCAATGTTTTACGGGCAAAGGTAATCCTAACATATATCTAGGGCCGTTTATTAAGTATGCCAAAGAAAACGTTAGTCGATAAGATTTTCGGATATTGGATTTCCATAAGCGACGATGAATGAGACTCGAGTGGAGAGAAAGACAAAACCACGAGCACGAGAGTCATCATAAATCGGGGACAATCCTGGACAATCATCACAAACAACCACGAAACACGAGATTGGAAGAGGTACCCCCTCTTCACGTTATTTATTAGAAATAAGAAAATGATAATGGATAAGCATGGGTTGCCTCCCACGAAGCGCTTTGTTTTTGATTACCGAGTCACGTAGCTTGACTCGATCCCCGAATTCAATCGTCCTTGGGGAAAGTTTGGAGATCCGGAACTACCATGGTTGGTACGTCCCCTCCAAAATAGTGTTTCAAACGGTGACCATTCACCTTAAAGTTGGGCCCATCAAGTTGAGCCAACTCAATAGTTCCATAAGGGAATACTTGTGTTATGGTGAATGGTCCAGACCAACGGGTTTTAAGCTTACCCGAGAAAATCTTTAACCGAGAGTTAAAAAGAAGCACTTGATCACCAACGTTAAAAACGCGGTCTTTGATCTTGGCATCATGAAGTCTTTTTGTTTTCTCTTTATAAATCAAAGAATTCTCGTAAGCTTGATCACGGAGCTCGACTAACTCATTCAATTGAACTTTTCGGTGATCACCCGCGGTTTTTAAGTCAAAATTTGCATGTTTTAAGGCCCAGTAGGCCTTGTGCTCAAGTTCGATGGGCAAATGACAAGCTTTCCCGTAAACCAACTTATATGGAGTACACCCGATTGGGGTTTTGTAAGCGGTCCGGAAAGCCCATAAAGCATCGTCTAACTTATCGGCCCATGAGGCACGGTGTTCACCTACGGTCCTTTCTAATATCCTTTTGAGGCCACGATTGGACACCTCCACTTGACCACTCGTTTGTGGATGATAAGCCGTGGAAAGACGATGTGTGACACCATATTTAAGCATAACTTTAGCGAATTGGTCATTGCAAAAATGGGTCCCACGATCACTTATGATGGCTCGAGGTGTGCCAAATCGGGCAAAGAGACTTTTCAAGAATTTCACAACTACTCGGGCGTCATTAGTGGGGAGCGCCTTCGCTTCAACCCATTTGGACAAGTAATCGACGGCCACGAGAATATACTTATTTCCTCTTGATGACGGGAATGGACCCATGAAATCGATGCCCCAAACGTCAAAAATCTCACAAACTTGAATCGCATTTTGCGGCATTTCATCTTTTTGAGAGATTTTCCCTTGACGTTGGCAAGAATCACATGTTTTCACCAATTCATGGGCATCCCGATATATCGTCGGCCAATAGAAGCCGGAATCGAACACTTTCTTTGCGGTGAAGTTGGCACCATGATGTCCCCCCGTGGGTCCACCATGGCATGCCTTAAGTATTTCAACGGCATCCGTACCGTGAACACACCGCCGGATCACTTGATCCGCACAGACTTTGAACAAATAGGGGTCGTCCCAAAAATAATGTTGGACATCCTTAAAGAATTTCTTCTTTTGTTGGGACGACATCCCTTGTTTGATGAAGTTCCCCGCATGGTAATTCGCAAAATCGGCGAACCATGGGGTACTTTGGTCAAGTTTAGTCACACTCCCAAGTGTCTCGAGAGGAAAAACATCGTTAATTTCCTTGTTCTCGAGAACACTTTGATGGGGGTTCTCAAGTCGTGAAAGGTGATCTGCAGCAAGGTTCTCAGCTCCTTTTTTGTCTCGTATTTCGACATTAAATTCTTGGAGCAAAAGAACCCACCGCATCAAGCGTGGCTTAGCATCTTGCTTTGCCATTAGGTATTTCAAGGCTGAATGGTCCGTATACACTATGCATTTCTTAAGTAGCAAATAAGTTCTGAATTTCTCAAAAGCGTAGACAACCGCTAACATCTCTTTTTCGGTAGTTGTGTAGTGATGTTGGGCGTCATTCATGGTCTTACTTGCATAGTGTACAGGTTGAAAGTACTTATTCTTACGTTGCCCCAGAACTGCACCAATGGCATAATCGCTAGCATCGCACATTAGCTCAAAAGGTAAGTCCCAATCGGGGGCAACTAAGATTGGTGCCTCCGTTAACTTCAATTTTAAAACATTA
This sequence comes from Artemisia argyi, assembly GCA_030686995.1. NCBI lineage: Eukaryota > Viridiplantae > Streptophyta > Magnoliopsida > Asterales > Asteraceae > Artemisia > Artemisia argyi. The sequence goes on from CM060692.1 coordinate 21,172,165, forward strand.
AATGCATCGATGCATTCATTTGTGAAGTTAAACGGAGCATCTTTTTCTAAAAGGTGGGTCAGAGGCCGGGCAATTTTCGAGAAGTCTTGTATAAAACGTCGGTAAAAGCCAGCATGACCAAGGAAACTTCGGATTCCTTTGACGGTCTTAGGATGAGGTAGCTTAGCAATAACATAGACTTTTGCTCGATCTACCTCAATCCCAGATTTTGAGATCTTATGGCCGAGGACTATGCCCTCTTTAACCATGAAGTGGCTCTTCTCCCAATTTAGAACCAAGTTGGTGTTTTCACACCGTTTCAGCATATTCTCTAAATGGGAGAGACAAGAGTCGAAAGAACTTCCATAGACGGAGAAGTCGTCCATGAACACTTCCATGGTTTTTCCAATCATATCGGAGAAAATGGCCATCATGCACCGTTGAAACGTGCCTGGGGCATTACAAAGGCCAAAGGGCATTTTACGATAGGCAAACGTTCCATACGGGCAAGTAAAAGTGGTCTTTTCTTGATCCTGGGGATCAATGGGAATTTGAAAGTACCCAGAAAAGCCATCCAAGAAACAATAGAACTCATTTCCCGCTAACCGTTCAAGCATTTGGTCCATAAAAGGAAGCGGGAAATGGTCTTTACGAGTTGCATCATTTAACTTGCGGTAGTCGATACAAACTCTCCATCCGGTTACAAGTCTAGTCGGTATAAGCTCATTATCATCATTTTTCACAACAGTGATTCCGCCCTTTTTTGGAACACAATGAATCGGGCTAACCCATGAACTATCCGAGATTGGATAAATCATTCCAGCGTCAAGGAGTTTAATAACTTCCTTTTTGGTCACTTCATGGATTTGTGGGTTAACCCGTCGTTGTTGTTGGACGGACACTTTGTGATTATCTTCAAGTAGAATCTTATGAGTGCAAAATCGAGGGTCGATTCCCTTAATGTCGGATATTTGCCAAGCAATCGCACCTTTATGCTTCCGAAGCACATCCAAGAGTCGGGTCTTCTCCTCATCTTTTAAATCTTTTGAAATTATTACGGGCAACTTATTATTAATTTCCAAGTATGCGTATTCGAGATGAGGAGGTAAATCCTTGAGCTCGAGCTCCGGAGGATTCTCAATAGACGGCTTTACTTCTTTTACGTCTGCCATTTTTAAGTCTACCGGAGGGGAAGAAACAATTGGTTTTTCATTTAACATCTTTTCAATTAATAAAATATCCCCCTCCGGATCAAAGTTATTATTATCAATTTCCGGTGAAAATGATTCATTTGAAAGACAAGCATTGATTTCTTCCCAAGCGAGATCACTTCCCTCAAACGGAGTGAGGGAAGGGGAAGAATCGGAGACGATTGGTTCAAAAGAAGGAGTGGGATTGCCACTCGAAGCATTGGCGGTAAAACCAAGAAGTTCTTGAGAATACTCCTCCGTAGCTTCGTCAATAATATCGATACGATTGACGGAAGAAACATCGTAGTCGGAGGAGTATCTCGCGGTTTGATCGAGGTTAAAAGTAACGGCTTCGTTTCCAACACGTAAAGTAATCTCCTCGAGGTAAACATCAATTAAGGCACGACCGGTCCGTAGGAATCCTCTCCCGAGAATGAGAGGAACCCGTGGATCGGCATCGAAATCAACAACCACAAAATCTGCAGGGAAATGGAATTTCCCAACATTGACAAAAATATCCTCGGCTATGCCCATGGGACGAGACGTAGATCGGTCGGCCAGCTCGAGGGTCATAAGCGTCGGTGTCAAGTTAGGAAGAGATAACCTTTTCCAAATTGACAATGGCATTAGGTTAATGCTAGCACCAAGATCGGCCAAGGCGAAGCATTGAACCATACCCGGAAAATTGCACGGTATAAGAAACTTGCCGGGGTCTTCAAGCTTTTCGGGTAGCTTTTTAAGAAGGACCGCCGAGCAATTCTCATTCATTTGTGTTCTTGACATTTCAAAAAGCTTTTCCTTATTATTCAAAAGTCCTTTAAGCATTGAGGCAAATTTGGGCATCAAAAGTATAGCATCCGCGAGAGTTATATCAAAGTGTAATTCTTGGAAAACCTGATAAAACTTTTCCATTTGGTTTTTATCTTTCTCGCGGTGCTTTTGTTCGTTTTGACGTGGCGGGTATGGCAACTTTGTTTAACCGGTGTTTCTTTTTCATTTTCATAAACAACCTTTTCCTTTCCTTTGGACGTCGGGACCACCGGAGGTTGGATGTCGTCGGTCCTTCCATTATTAATAGGAATTTCCGTATCCGTTGTCGCCTCGGGTTGACGGGCGACTACCTTGGGAGGTAGAGAAGAAGAGGTAGTCGGAGTCGTCGGTCCATCATAAGTAAAACCACTCCTTGTGATGATCGCTTTAGCATCGCCCCTCGGGTTAGCGATCGTGTTGCTCGGCAACGTTCCAGAGCCCGAGGGTCGATCATTTAAACGCTTGTTAAGATCATTGATTTGTGTTGCAAATAACCTCGTTGTTTCCTCATTTTTAGCAATTAACGCTTGTTGACTTTGAATCATTTGTTTAATCAACTCATCCGTGGGCGACGGATTTTGAACCACATTTTGATTTTGATTACTGAAATTCTGCCCACGGTTTTGAAAATTCTGATTATTCTGATTCCCTTGATTGAAGTATCCATGATTATTATTCTGAAAATTCCCATTATTTTGAAAATTATTCCCTTGAGGCGGGCCTTGGTTGTAATTTCCCCGGTTTTGATTTTGATGAAAATTTTGATTTTGTCCTTGAAAACCATTATTTCCTCGGTTTTGATTTTGATTGAACTGATGATTACGGTTTTGCACATTATTGTTTTGATTCACTTGATTTGGTTGATTAAACCCGGGTGGTCCATGAAAATGGCTCGAACGGTAGCTGAGAAGATTTCGATCTCCTTGAAGAGGTGGGTAGCCGGTGCCACCCATGTTTGCAGCGTACACATTCTCTTGAGCATAAGAGCCGGTCGACGGACACTCATAATACGGGTGTGGACCACCACAAGTCTCACAACCGTGACTCACCATTTTGACTTGATGGTTCGGTTTCTCAATAGACATAGCATCGACTTTCTTTGTTAAAGCCAATATCATATTTTTCATTTCATCATTATTTTTCTCATTATTAGACACTTGATGTTTGTTCCTAGACATTCTCACACGAGCCTTGTTCTCGATTATCATGAAGGCATCATTCGTGTTTCTAGCCAACAAGTTCCCACCCGCAGCAGAGTTGAGTGAGTCTTGGTCAACATGACTCAACCCATTATAGAAAGTGTCAATCTGCTGAAGGGGTGTGAACCCATGGTTCGGACATTTTTCCATCAAATCTTTGAATCGGTCCCAAGCTTCACTAAACGACTCATCAAAAGCTTGTTGGAACCGAAAGATTTGGGAACGTAGATTAGAAGTTTTAGAAGGAGGATAGAAATGATTCACAAACTTGGAAGCAAGGTCATTCCAAGTGTGAATCGAGTTCGGCGGTTCCTTTTCCAGCCAAGTCCGGGCTGCTCCTTTTAAGGAGAAAGGAAACAACTTCAATTTCACCACATCGTGAGGGACTTGATTCATCCTAATAGTCTCAGCGATGTCGGCGAAATTTCGAATGTGTGCAAAGGGGTCTTCGTTATCAAACCCGTGGAATGATATACCCGTGATTAAGTTGAGTAATCCGTGATTAATTTCAAAGTTGGCATTGATGTCCGGAATCACAATTGCCCTCCTCACACCGTTAAATGGTGATTGGAGTTGTTCTTCCATCGGACGCGGATCAAATGCCGGTTGTTGTCCCATCGGCGGGACAACATTGTGCTGCGGACCACCCATCGGCGGGTGCCCGTTGTGTTGTTCATCATGGTTCATCTCCTCGTCGTCGAGGAAATGAACACGACTCGTATGTCGTAAAACCCGCTCGGGGTTTGAGAGCGGAGAAGTAAGATTCTCAGAAGTAGAACGGGTGTGCATACACCAAAAACAAAATTAAAAAGAAAAAGAAAATAGAAAAGAAAATCTTTTTGTTTTTATTTATTTTTCAATTTTTTTTATTTTTTTCTCAAAAACTTTTTATTTTTTTGTTTTTCCTTTCTTAAAACGTAACGTTAATCGAAAACCGTTTCTTTCAAAACCACGCGCGACGGGACGGGAGAGAAGAATGGATCTCTCTTCAGCTTGCAATTTAATGTCAAAGCTATCCGTATTTCCCGCTTATTCGGTTGTAGTAATTGAAATAGTCCGATAAACAACTAAATTACGTTTTCATTATATTGGGAGACTTATTTGGTTTACAACGCCCTTTCTTTCGATCGAGTCGAGGCTGTAACTTTTATTATTTTTTTGGTATTTTTGGAAATACTTTAGGAAAAGTATCTCTGATTTTTCAATATTTATATATATATACAAAAATAGAAGAAGGCTTAACAAAACACGATTTTTCAAAACAATATTTCAAAATTCACTTCAAGCCTTCCCCGGCAGCGGCGCCAAAAATTGATTCGTGAAAATCAAGTTATAGTATATAGTATTAAAGTATCGAAATGATCCGCGAGAAATACGGGTCACCCGAGTCGTTTCCCGTGAAGGTGTGAATGGAATCAAGAATATTGATCCGTGTAATCGTGATTTGAAAAGTGGTAAAAAAGGCAAATAGTGATCAAATAATTCAAGTATCAACTAACAATCAAGAATCATGCAAAGAGTACAAGCAAGTAATGCACCAAAGTCTAAAACGCAAAAACGGGAATGCACGCGCGATTATTAAATGTAACGCGTGAAATAAAACGCGAGTTTTAAGCTATACTATTTTTACGGACTTCAAATTAATTTTAAAAAGTTAAAAATGATAAAAGAAAATTTTAAGAAAAAGAAAAATATTTTTTAGACTTTTTAATAATTTTTTATAAATTAAAAACTAATTAAACTATTTAATAATTAAAAGAAAATGTAAATAAACTGAGAAAAATGCAAATTTAATTTCTAAAATTCTAAAATAAATGAAAACTATTTTATAAAATATTTTTGGATTTTTCAGGGGTTTTTATGATTTTTTTGGATTTTCTATTAATTAAAAAGTATTAAATAATGATTAAAAATGAAAACTAATTAAGAAAAATAGCAAAATAGCTCAGAAAAATATGAAAATTTCTGAAAAAATCTAAAATTATATTCTGAGTCTATGAAAAATAGAAAAAATGAAAAATAAGAAATGGAAGTGCTTATTGGCTCAAAAACAGCTTAATTTAAGTGCTTATTAACAAGCACTTTTGATCAAAACTTGGTGAAACTTTCAAAACAGGCCTCTTATGATGTAAGAACCTCAAATGTGACAAATTATGATGGTATAGAAGCTCACAATCACACAGAACTCAGAATGATAGCAATAAGCAATGCTATAAGCTCAAATAAGCTATGCAGATAAGTACTAAGCCAGATTTCAATTGAAACAGATGCAATATACTATGATAAGCCCAGAACATTCACAATTAGCAATCTTAGATCAATTATAAGCTTTGGCAGCCCTTTTTCTCAAACAGCTTTTTGCAGAAATGTCAAACTAATTAGCCAAAATAAGCTAAGGAGATAAGATCTAAGATGCAATCTTTTTGAATCTACTTACTCTCTACCACTAGTAGTACCTATAACAGCTTTTATTTTTAACCCTAGAGCTTAATTACTACACTAAAAATTACCAAGAACCTCACCCAGAACCTGTGGTGCAGGGCAGGGTTTGTTCCACTAAGCCAACTACAAGCTTAAATTATAATAAGCTACTGAGTTCTAAAAGCTGATTTTCTACATGATACTAAATATCCTACTAACAGGCTATCTAAAACAGCAACTAGTGTGAATTTCTAATTAGTAATAAAGTCTACAAGCCATTTCAAAATTCCATACTGACTGCTTATTATAAGCACTATTGACTTTTTATGTGCAAAATGACTTTGACCAAATCCAATTTTGATTACTGATTACTACTATTTTATGTATTAATAAGCTATTATAAAGATGTATTAAGCTATATTGATCTACTTAGCAACTATACTAACTATCTCACTAACTGAATTATTATTAAGCTAACAGTTAAGCCACTAGAAACCTTATTTTGACTTTTTTACTTATGACCTGTTATTATTATGACTAATTTAGGCTATTAGTACCTAATGTGAACTATGTGAACCAATATTAGCAACTAAAAACAATAAGTATTCAGCAGAATATGCAAATCCAAACACCCCCTTATTGACTGTTTCAGTTTTAAAAGCATATGCAGACCCTACCAATCAAGTCCAATTCATTTCCATTATACCCAATATGATCAGAAAACATGAAATGATTCAGAAGCATGGATCAAAAACACTTATAATCACAGAAGCACAAGAACCTCAACCCTATACTTATGAAGCAGTATAGAAATGAAATACACCACAGATGATTACATAAGCTAACCAAGCAATCAACTAGCACTATTTAAGCTAAAATAAGAGATATCTAATGTATTTAAGCTATAAATGACAGAAATAAGCTATATTAACAATAAGCTACTAAGAATTGAAATTAAAAGTGAAACTTACAAACCAAATCCCCCTCAGCATGAACAGAGGGGGTTCACTATGCTTGCCTGTCTCTTGACAGGCCAAATGGATTTCTTTTTGGCTGCCTTTTACCACCTCAAAGCTCAGCTTATTGAAATAAGCTGGGCTTTGACTTTCGTTGACTTTTTTTAGAAAATTTTTGTTTTTAACAAATAAGAGAGAAATAAGTTTACTGAAAGGTTGAGAAATGTAAATAAGCCTTAACTAATAACTTTTAAGCCATAAAAAAGATTAAAGAAAGATAAAAGAAACATGTTTTTGGATTTTATAGATTTTAAGATTTTTTTGCGTTTTCTTTTAATAACAAACAATAGCAAAAAGAAGAATAGAAACAGAAGGTTGAGACTAAATAAGTAACAAATTAACTTGCTTTAAACAAAAATAAGCTATAATAAGCTTTAATAAGCAGTAAATAACAATAAGTAATAAGTAATAAAATGCAGTGAACTTTTAAATAAAACAAAGAGAGACTTTCATTAATAAAAAGCTTGAGTTACAAAAATGGCAGAGTAACACTGCAATTACTCTACACAAGCTAAACGTATCTAGGGGGGGGAGGGTTTATAGGAGAGCTTGGAGGTGAGGTCTAGGGTTTAGGAAGGATCCAGAAGAGGAATTGTAGCCACATATCTTCAATCCTAGTCATTTCCTTGTCATCCCACTTCTCAATTAGCCATAGGATCATCCTTATCTTCATTCCACGATACTTAGACCGATCAGGGGGCTCAAAATTGTCCACGTATGCTGGGGAGTGTCGACATCTTCTGACAACGTGTCAGGTTCTAGAAGGGTGAAACCTCGTACTAGAATCTTTGGGTGAAAAGGATGGGTATGAGGTAATTTAAGTGAGGTGCAGGGTAAGTAATGGGAGGGATGCACAGTAAAACGCGGGTTTTTATTTTATTATTGTTTAAGTTTGGGGATGGGTCGGGTTTTGATATCAGGCCGGGTAGTGGTGGGGTGGTGATGGGCTTGGTATAAGTTGGGCTTGTTGGTGGGATTGGGTTAAGTGAATTTTGGGCTGTTGGTGTTTGTTATTATTAGGACTAATAATTTGGATCCGGTTGTAGTAGTTTAGCAAAACCAAAGGACCAAACTTGTACTTCTGAAACTTCAAGGACCTTTGCTGCCAATCTTCATAAAAATACTCCAAGGGTATATTGTGGCATTCCTTGAATGTTGGAGGGCCTGAATTGCCAAACTTCCAAAGTGTTCTTCATAAGGACCAAAATTGTAATTTCATGAAATTTGAGGGACCAAAAGTGTCATTTCTTCAAACTTCATTCCCGGGTCACTTATGGAATACTTGAACTATTGAGGGCTTCATTTGACCATATTAACTTCACTTAGACCACTAGCTTCCCCGGCTCCGGCTTTATTAAATCTTTTCCAAATCTCGTGCCCGTTTTGTCATTTCCTCGTGATTTTTCGTCTTTTCTTAGATATCCGTTCCTGCACATTCACAAACACAAAAACACACTTTTTTTGGCATTATTGGTTAGTTTTTGGTTTATTTGGTCCAATTTTGGCAAAGAAAAGGTGAGTGAATAAGCACTCACCAGGGTGCGAGGATTCTTTTCATTTGGTTGCGCTCTTATGCAGTTATGCTGCTACTCGTGAATTTGGCAATATGTGGTTGGAATCCAATAACTTCCCTTATTCAACGCAATATGGCTACTTAATTTTGGTATTAGGAATATGGAGTTCAATTCAGTTTCAGTCTTCATACTTCATAGTTACAGATACAATACTTGCAATTTTTGGCTAATTATCTCTAGTTCAACTTTCAATTTTTGGCTTGTTCTTGGAATAATCTTGCTTACGATTGATTTTTGCATAGATAAAGTAAAACTGTATATTCCTTTACCAAAATTTCTTAGCAATTAATTTATCATTGGATGAATAGTTATGTGAGTGATCTCATTCTCATACATAGATGATATCCAACTTGAGTTGCCTTGTCATTAAATAACATTGTTTGACTGTCGTATCAAATTTCTATAACAGCTTTTTGTATGGTTTACTTTTTTAAAACTTGGTGCATGTTTTTAGTCCATCGGGTAAAGAAAAAAAAGTCTACACATTTAAATATTGTGGTGTCTACAGGTTAGATAAGTTGTGACTTGTATTATATTGTCAATGACTTGAATGTTATGGTTGTGGTTACAACTGAAACATATTAATGCACCGGAAAACTGATACAAATTCTTAACTTTTTGTTATCTTTTTTAATTTTTGTATTACTTATTACTTTTGGTGTATTTGGTCAGCTGAAGTAAAAATTCACATGCTTTTTGTTTTTGGTTCTTCATCGTGTATTTTAGTTAATGAATAGTATTCTAAAATATATATATGTGCACCTTGCCGATATAAGTTCTCAATCTGTTTTTTATGTACACCTTACTACAATTAATAATATGTGAACCAAGTAAATGTAATTTAATTATTTATTGTGTTATAACAACAAAAGATGTTCTCACCCTTTTGTGATTTTGAACATTAAACAATTTGTCTTCTTAATTTAGTAAGTAATTAGTGTAATATATGAAAGTATCATGACATATGAAATGTAAACAAATAGGGTTTTAAATAGATTCAACATTTTATGGGTTATTTTCTCGTACTAGAGTTTGGTGTCAATTTTTTCTCGTAGTTTCAAGACAAAAGAAAAGAATGTACTAAATTTTCATTGTGGCAACAAAGTTGTTGACTTTTGCAGCTTTAGTTTTGCAAAACTTGTTACATATTTTCTACCCTACATAGGTCAACGAGAAGAAATGTTTCTAGCTTATATACCAAGGTGTATATGGCACAATCAGGTTGATGTTGTGTCATGCAGTTGCATTCTCGTTAAGCTTGCTGATTAAGTATTGTCAGTTTTCCTTTGACCCGTTCCCTAAAACTGGAAAGCCTGATGCCCAAGCGAGTATGGATCCATGGCTGTCCTTTAACCTGGAGTTACTCGAATGTTAGTGCACACTGCATGACTTGTTTTGAAAAAGTCTCCGCAACTTCTCTATTCCTCGTCTCTACTGTAGTTTCTTCGATTAATATTCACAATTCTAACAAGTTTTCAACTATTCTGCTATGGTTTTATGTTTCTTAATTACTTCTAAAACATTTAGCAAAATGTTTCTTGATTATAAATCTACGTTTTTTGTTATACTGATTTGTAGTTATATTGCCATGCGTTTTTATTCCAACCAGCACTAGGTAAACAACCTGCTTAAATGGAAGCGTCTCGTTTGATGGGCGTTCCCTCATATAGTACCCAAATCCACGTGTGTTGTCACTATATTGTTTGGTGTCAATTCTATCATACCTTGAAAAGAATCAAACAATGTTGAAGAAGTTAGATATTCAAAACCACATCGATCAAATAGATGATGTATTGATTCATTATATACTTTTTTGTGTATTATTTTTACAAGTTAGGATAAGTGTTATGTTGCTGTAGCGTTCTTGTGGGTATTGATTGAAAAAAAAAAAAAGAAAAAAAAAATCAATACCACCACGTGTGCTCAGTTATTTGTACAAGTCTCAACTTTTTTTTTCTACAACTTTTTTTTCTTAAAATTAAACCTCATATGTGATGTTGGAATTTCATGTTGAATGTTATTTAAAATATAAGTTTTCAACTTTTTGTCCTCAAAAAGATTCACGTCAATTACGTTTTACATGAACATAGATACGTTTATGAAATATAGCGATCAAGTAGAATAAAAGATACGTACATAATAACATAAGTGACAATCGAGCATTCATTATGCAAAAACACTTTGAAATTTCAAAATAGGGAACGGATCCGGTAAGAAAAAAAACTAAAATAAGAAGAATTTCTATCTACACATTTCAAATAGAAGAGAGAAATTTAAGGAGGCCAAATGAGCTCATAACAAAATTTTAGAGTTCGTACAATATTTCCCATCAATGTGAAGGTAATCCGATGCTTTTATTCATCGGAAAACACACAATGATCGAGAACATTACACTTATCTAACGACACTTGATTGGGACACAATAGTGTATATAAGCTACCTTTATTTCCTTTCTTCAACCTATGTTGGATTCAATATGAAAATGGTTTTTATTAAAGAAAAACTATTAATAAGGCATCTATATATTTATTATTGATTCGTGCACTGTTATGAACATGACTGTGTGCTCTTCAAATAACTTAAAAAAAGTTCGAATAAAGATTATACGACTAGACAAGCGTATGTTCGACCCCATTTTGTGGTTGTAGATGGTAATTGCGTTTTTTCATGACACAAGGTCGCAAATATCTGTTAGTTTGCCCACCACGTATGTTAAAAATTCGTTTGCAATAATTTCCCCAAAATAACATCAAAATATGAGGCATTTTTGTTTCAACATTTGTAGAAGAGATTGTTTCTTCACATTTTGTTACAAATAACAAAGCTTTTGTAGTTCTGTATATTACCAAGATGTGTTTCTCTACATTCTGTTTCGAACCAAAGTAGAAAACAAATCGTCCTTTTAGCAGACAATAACATCGTTATCTTTTTAACTTTAGTTTTTTTCTTCGTAAGGAACTACATGGAGATTCGATTACTACCTTCACAGAACTTTCTAGGATAAAGTATGCCAAATTAAACTAAATAGAGTGTCATAAGTAAATGCGATATCAAACTAAGATTTTTACGCTACCAAAAGTACGTACATACTTGATACTTCACACATCATCTACCATAAAATTCGAATTTAATCAGGGATTTTGAATTGAAATTGATGGTGAAGTTTGCACTAATATACTTCGTTCAAATCAAATCATCACCTCATCATTTGCATAAAAAGATGAATAAAAAAACAACTATACATTCATATGCCAAATCACATGCATGCTAGTCAGAAAGCCAGATCCCTAACAAATAACTCTTTTCAAACTCAAAAAATCTTATCAAGACTTAAAAACGAGGGCTCGGTTTATTGATGATATATTGGATTACCGACACTACTAGAAAAAGTGCCAATAGCAACGAAAATTTTGCAACAACCAATAAGTCGTTGCTAAAAACACACATTAGCAACGAATATAGCAACGAGATTAAGCAAAACTGAAATCTTTGGTTAGCAACGACTTTTAGTTGCTAAATTCGTTGCTATCTACTCAAAATTTGGCAGAAACATTCTCTCTCCCTTTTAGCAACGACTTTCACTAAATTTTTCGTTGCAAAAAAATTAGCAACGAAATTTTATATTATGCCAAATAAACCTTCAATTATTAGCAACAAAATTGCTAATATAGCAACGAACCATTGGTTGCAAAATTTATTAGTCAAAACGGTATAACTATGTCAACATATAATGTGTTATCATTAATTGACGGAAAGTAGTAATCCCGAGTTATTTAACCATCAGATCGTCCTTAGATTTGTATCATAGCATATAAACGCATAGATTTGAGTAAGGCTGCAATCAAGTCAAGCTTTTATCAAGCAACTCGAGCTCAAGCTCGAGCTTGACTCGATCAAGTCAAGCTTTTATCAAGCTCAATCCCAAGCTCAAGCCTAAAAAATAGCTCGAAACATATAACGAGTCAAGCTCAAGCTTTTGATAGCTCGGCTCGAGCTCGAATCAAGCTTTTTTTTTAGCTTTAATATAAATATATTTCCATTATAAATTTATATAACTAATTAGGGATTATTTGAGTATTAACATAATTATAACGACTTATGTTGTAAATAACTAAACATGTATTCTAGAATGTCATTTAAACCAAATTAATCCAAACGTTTGTATCCTACTTTATGAATCTTCACACTTCTTGGGCTGTCGACTGTTATAGTGTTATAATTTGTGTAACACACTAGTGAGTTTGGTTATTATGGTTTAAGTTTGTTTTACTTTATACATATATCTATTGATGGGTTTGACTATTAGATACAATTTTTTTTTTTATATACATTCAATATCTTCATGCCGAGCTCAAGCTTTTATTGAATTTTTCAAGCCAAGCTCAAGCATTGATAATTAAAGCTCGTCAAGCTATCAAGCCAAGCTCAAACCTAACTTACAAATTTCAAGGCAAGCCCAAGCCCTGTTAAGCTCGAGCTCGGCTCGACTCGATTACACCCCTAGATTTGAGTTTCACCGTTAGGATTTGCGATCATATGTGTCCTTAAAATAAACTTGCTTGTCCAATTCTAAATAACATTTTCAAATGCTAGATTCTTAGATGACTTTATTTGTACCGGCAACGAGTTGAAGTTTTAGATTCCACTCCCAAACGAAAGTCGTATATCTCTCTTTCCTGGTTTTGTAGCTTCTTGAATCATTAATTTAGATTACATGTTTGTATATGCTGGAAAAACTAATATACGGATAGTATATTGTTGTTGATTATTAATTTAGCAACAAAAAAGCTTGTTGCAAGTATAAGCAAACTAGCAACAAAAATAGTCACTGCAACTGGTGAATTGGCAACAAGATAGCTTCCGTTGCTAAATCCAGAAATAGTTGCTAGTGGTAGCAACAACACTACATCGTTGGTAATTGTTAAAGTTGCAACATATATATTTTCGTTGCTATGCATAGAAAATAGCAACGACTATCCATGGGACTCAAAATCAGCAACGATTTGGAAATTCATTGCTAAAATAGCAACAAATTGGCTAAAATAGCAACGATCTTCAAGTTAGCAACGGGCGATATAGCAACTACCCTAAATGTCGTTGCTAACGTCGTTTAGCAACGAAATTGAGCCATTTAGCAACGAATTTAGGCCATTTAGCAACGAAAAACATCCGTTGCTATTGGCAGTTTTTCTAGTAGTGCGAGCCCTATAAATCTAACCCTAAATTAATTCTATTTTTAATACCAAGTTTAAATTCATTCCAAACCTCAGGTAGCAATGCATCAATAAGCTCCCTCAACTGATATTGGTTGATTGATTGAAGAAATAAACACTTAATAATCTGAAAATATAATATGTTGGTTCACATTTCGAATTTTATTATTTTTAGATTAAACTTTTTCACGTGTGGTTCGTTAATTCTCATCCCCGGAGAGAGTTATGACTACAATTCCCCGATATAATTTGTAGTCTTTGTACGAAAAATCTATGGCTCTTTACTAACGATTCAAATAACCATATTGCTAAATATGTTCATATGTTTAACCCGGAGTTGACGCGCATTGCTTGACTTGTTTCGAACTAGTCTCCACAACTCCTTTATCCATTGTCTCTGTTTATATGAAGATAAAGTAAATGCAGGACCTAACACACTAGAATTTGTATCAACAAGGAATGGTTAAAAATAAATAGGATAATTAATCTTACAATTTAGATTTATTACAGTAGACCCTTAAAAAAAAGTTTAGAAACAAACCATAAAAGTAAGTACAACAATAAAAAGTTTAGAAAAAAAGCTTTAAACTAGTTCAAAGGGTCGTAGACAATTTAAGACCCATGGGCCTTATTCATTGACCCATCGATGTGGGATAGCATCAAAAAATTTCTACTTCGTTTTCTTGTTAATCTTTCTTAATTACTACTAAAACTTTAGCAAAATGTTTCTTGTATATATATCTACGTTTTTTATCATACTGATTACTGATTTGTAGTTATATTGCCATGCGTTTTTAATCCAACCAGCAGTTGGTAAACAACCGGCCTATTTAAATGGAAGCGTCTTGTTCGACGGGCGTTCCCTCATATAGTACCCAACTCCACGCGCGTTGGATTTAGATATTCAATCCCACATCGATCAAATAGATGATGTATTGATTCATTATATACTTTGGTGTGTATTATTTATACGAGTTAGGGTAAGTGATATGTTGCTGTAACATTATTGTGAGTATTGATTGTGACCAAAAATCTATGCCCCCATGTATGCTCAGTTATGTGTACCAAGTCTTAACCTTTTTTTTTTCTTCAAATTAAACCTACGCATATGTGCTGTTGGAATTTCATGTTCAATGTTATTTAAAATATAAGTTTTCAACTTTTTGTCGTTTAAAAGATTCACGTTAACTTTTTGTCGGTTGGTTATACTTTTTTGTAATGGATTTATTTGCCTATTTAGCGCCAAGTCATATTTTTTTCCGGCTACACATTGACTCAATAATTGACATAAGAAGAATGTGTACATTTATTTAGCGTAAGGTAAAACTACTAACTCGCATCCATTTTAGATCCACTACTTTTTTAAGTGTATAGGATGCAAAACCGATTGAAGTCGATCAAGATTTACAGATTTGTCAGACTTTAGCTCGTGGTGCCTTAGAAATGAACATGGTTTTGGGTCAACATCTATACAACAAGGCTTCCATAAAGAGGTTCAAGAAAATATCCATGTACTCCTGATCAAGTGAGTCTCGTTAATTTGTAGCTGCAAAGCAACTAATTGTTGATTTAACGGATCATAAACACAAACACAAGTATACTTTCCGTAGACTACTCGAAACCAAGGTTACTAACAAAATGAAGAACATGGTAAGGCAAGAATATTAGACCAAATGAATCAGAAGTGAAGATACACATAAATAAGGAGGAAAGCTTATGGTTCCATAAGAAATATAATGATTCCCTAAGACAATGGTGACAGCGACATTCAACGGAGGCTGCCGTGGTGATATCTAACGAAGGAGGTAGCGATTACGTTATGGTGATTGAAACGTGTTTTCGATCACTGTTATGAGGCGATTGAAAGGTAAATGGTGTTTGTTTTGTATTTCACTCTCTGAGTAAATCATCTGTGACCCGTATTCAACGTTAATTGTCTAGCCAAACTCTTCAGACTCGCCCATATAAACCTGACAGGTCTCAAAATTGACCCAAATGGACCCGTTATTGAGTGAGTGGGCTGTGATTGGCTGCTCTAGTATTATTTTTCTAGAACAGTTTTCTATACTACAACTCACAACCAACACACCCCCAAACATGATGAATCGAAGTCTCCTGTGCAAAGTTTCTACTAAATTCACTTCCTAATCCTACGAGTCCTCTCAACTCCCCATACCTCAAATCCACCTGCAGGACATATCAACAAGCTGGCTGAAACACAAGAAGAATACGACCAATTAGAGGCGCAATTTTCTTCAGCTCAACTTCAAGCTCCTTGTAATCATTACCGCCCGTTTCCTCCGTAGTGACAAATACTAAACACACTCTTCTAATTCCAACTTAATTAATATCAAACTTTACTGTTTTCAACATTTTATCAATCTCCCTTCAAGCATTTTCCCAAGGAGCTATACTTGTATGACTCAACTAAAATCAACAACCAAATCAGAAAAAATACGCAGTTGTGGTGTCCAAACATCCATGATTAATTTTGCTAACATACTGTACGATTAAAAACCTCAACTCGCTAATATAGTGATATAACTTCAAATGAACTGGTTCATCAGTGGCATCAAAACAATCACAAAAATAAACAGGCGAACATTTTGGTGAACATCGTGGTGTGCAAATCAAGTCCATTTCCATATCGATTAACCAATTGATAACATCTTCCTACTTGAAACAAAGCACGTGCTTAATACTTTAAAACTTCCTTAACTTGGTTATGCATGAAGCAAACCACAACTTCCAGTTACTATAATTTTGCCATCATAATTCTTTCTTCACTTGTAACCTACGAAAACTACTGCCAATAATCAACGAATAGTTCACTCGTAATCAAAACGTAGTAAGCTATTCCATACGTGTCTAATTTTGGGTACAATATATTTTGAGTAAATTGCAAAAATCGCTTTTTTGGTTGTGTCAAATTGCATGTTTTGTCCTTGTCTTTTCGAAAGCGTAGAACATATCTAGTTTACCCGAAATAAAATGACTAGGGGTTGTTTCTTAAATTAAGTGGTGTCAAACATATCTAGTTTAGCCTCTTAACTAAGAAAAAAGGGTTTTTGTGGGTCTCTTTAATACGTATGAAACAATGGTATAGGCCACTCATTAAGTGGAAAAAACCATCCCTAAAAGGCCAATTCTCTCTATTTTATTAAAATAAATAATACAGGCCAATAATGTTGGGACGGATGTAAGTTGATAATGTGATGTTGTTGGTTTCTAGCTTTGGGTGTTGTTTTAGGACGGAAAAAATAACGTTGAGTCCTAGAAATCGCCAATTCATATAAGTTCTTAACTTTTTGGCAAAGGAGATTTTAATAGATTCAACACAAAAGAAAAATAATGTATAAAAACAATATAAATAATGGAGTATTTTGTTGCGAAAACAAAGCTGTTGTATCCCAGGAACTTTTGGCAAATTTATTTTTGGAAAACATGTTCTATATGCCAAATTATGCTGTTGAGTCATCATGTGGTATGTTGATAAGTATAAAATCTAAAAAAAATGATTGGTAGAAATTTGGAGAGAGAAAGTACCCAACACAATTGTACAGTAAAATCTCTATAAATTAATACTCGATAAATTAAAAACATCGATAAAATTAATAATTTGTCCAGTCCCAACTTGGGGCCAGTACAAATTTGGACTCCAATCGATAAAATAATAAGATAATAATTTTTTTGAAACCTCAATGTATATATATTAGTCCCAACGAAACTATAAATTAATAATTGCTAAAAATTCCATATATATGCATATGTGTGTGTGAAAGATACATTTCAAAATCCTAAGATTGTTTAGTAAAAATTGAATTCATTGTCACTTGTTATTTTTTGTTAAACTTCAAATCTATCTTGTGTTTATCTTAAAATCTCCTTATTGTACTAAAGTGTTAGTGTGTTATCTTCTCGCATTGCAAAAAAAAGTGTTAATCTTATTTTCATAAAGTGTGAATATGAATCCATAAAATTTTAATTGAAACTTGTTTTTCAAATTTATTTTTCATCTCTAATGAGTAGTACTTGTAACTAATATATTACACTTGAAAATTTAAAGGTTATATGTAAAACCTCTTTAAATTAATAAATTATTAATTTATCGATATAATAATATCTCGCTAAATTAATAAAATATCTCGATCCCAACACTATTAATTTATAGAGGTTTTACTGTACAAGTGATTTATGCATTAGATATATTTTTAGGCTTGTGACATATTTTTAGGCTTGTGTTTTAGGTCTAAATAGCACTACTCACTAAAATCTATTTGCATTTTTTGTATTGGTAAAGATTTAAAAGTTGTATCTTCTTTATGTGTTTACGTACACAAGCTAGTAGTGATGAACTAAATTGAGTCATTACCACCAATATTGTGGGTAATGCTTCACTGCTTGGCGAAAATGGATCATACTATATTTTACGTAGCAACTTACAAACCACCAACGTACCCTCTAAATCCCAAAACCAAACACTGAAACACCCCCAAATATGATTATGATGAATATAAGTAAATGCCATCACCACAATATTGTAGGTACATACAGCTAGAACCGGCAATTTAAACCCGTTCATTCTGCATAACCTCGAGTCCGTACCAGATAAATAAGCTCACTTAAATATTTCAATGGGTCAACTTTTGCTATGAAAGTTAATTAGCCTTGGATAAAGCTAAAACAACCACCCCTCAAGTTTTTACTCGCAAATATTACTGCATTAGTGTATTTGTTCAAGACTTCAAGTTCACGTTATCAGTTCTCTCAATAGCTATAAAAGGGAAACAATATATAAAGAGAACTCAAAAAATATTTGATTATTGTGTTGTGTCTTTTAAACAACTTATTTTCATAAATTGTATGAACTTTTTTGTCCCACATAGGTTGAAGCTAAGAAATGTTGTTTGGTTATAAACTGTGGCGTAGATGGATCACATAAGTTGATATTAGTATCATGAAGTTGTATTTGACGTGTATGATGGTAATGTAAATTTATCATCCTTCATGTCATGTACACTTAATTCATACAACTTGTCAACTTTTTATAACTTTTGTATGCAACTTTTTTCATTATAAATAATTGTGCTAACATATGTACGATTAAACCTTTGTATACAACTTTTTTCATTATAAATTGTGCTAACATATGTACGATTAAAAACCCTGCATATATGAGTTTGGTATCAATTTTCTCATAGCCTCGAAAGAAAAAATTGCAAGTTACACTTAGAACATACCGACTATTCATTTCAACAAAACGGATTATATAACGAATTTATTGAATTTGAATATTTCTTGTTGATCTTGTTATTGCTATTGATGGCTGGAGTAATGTGATCTTCGAATACTCGACAACGATAGTCTATATAAGTTTAACTAATTGACCCAACAAGAGAAGTAGTTCATCAAAGTTGTATATAAGCTTTCGGGTATATCTTTTATAAGTGTAAGATTGAGTTTGCCCTCGATACAAAATATGGTGAAATCATATGGTATATTCTTACACTATTTTGCTTAGCGTTTTATCTTGGGGATAAAGTGTACATCTAACTCAAATAAATTTAGCTCACCAACTATTCGACAAAATGGCTTATCAGAAAGAGGTTAAGAAATTATTACATGTACTGACGAGTGGGTCTGGTTAATTTATACATGCAAGGCAACTCAATTTTGTTTCAAAAGATGAACTCGAGCATATACACAAACCAAAAGTATGCATGATTACATGGCAGATACTATACAAAACTAAGAGTAACGACATGATAAACATGGTAAGGCAAAAATAAAAGCCAAGATGGATCTAAAACCACTTCCTTTCATTCAATCTTTAGTTTTTTTCTTTAAATTTTAGCCAATTCCCACTTACAATTTCACTTTAATTAGTGTTAATTAAACTAAAAACCAGACCAAAATTATACGGTATATATACATATATATTTTCTAACAGAATTTTCTTGACAATAATTGTCTTTGGGATGAACTGTTTTGCGGGTCATTAAGTGATTATATTTAAGTTTGGCAGCAATTTAATTTTCTCATAGCTTGAAAAGAGATTTTTACATGGTTACGTTTATAAGATGCTGATTTAGGTTTTTCAGTCCCACAATGATTTGGTTACTGATTCATGCAAAGTATCAATATCATTGATCTCCTTAGTAGGTTTTGAGATAATTCATTATATAATCCGTTTTGTTGAAATGATTAAATGAATAGTCGGTAATCGGTATGTTCTAAGTCTTAAAAAGTACAGATTGAACTTGCATTTTTTTCTTTCGAAGCTATGAGAAAACCGACACCAAACTTATATACAGTTTTTAATCGTACATATGCTTTAACTGGTTATACATTAGAGTGTGCAAATAGATTATAAAAGTGTGTTAATCACCACCCTATATTTAAGGGAAGTGATTTGCACGCGTCTACTTTTATTTGGGACACTTTTTATCTCTTTAATGAGTTGCACGAAACCCGCATACTTTATTATTTGCTTGTATTGTAAAATGTGTAAATTAATAAATTAAGCATGCAAATCACTTCCCTATATTAAAGCACGAGATGTATATCAAAGTTTGCAAACTTACAACAACAACAACAACAAGAAGTTGATAACTTATTTGAAAGATCGTAAAGTCAAAGAATTGAAATCTTTCATTTGTTGAGGCCTTGAGGGGAAAATTTATTTACATAAATTCTTGAATTTTCAATTAGTATAATTTATAACTTTTTTGTCGTCATTAATATATTCCTTTTCATTCAAATAATTTCATATTAGTGATTGACGTGACGGATACGGGAAATGTTGCATGGCAATGACTACTGATTTGGGAGTTACCACCATTCTCCAACGCTATGCAATCCTAGCTTAGGTGGTTCCTGAACTTCTTATGAAAAATCAATTTTGTCATTTGGTTGACTATAATGGGTCAATTTATCCTCCAAATGCTTACTACGTAGTATATGGTTTTCTAAAGTAGCAGTGGGTCAACTTTACCGCAGTTTATCCTCAAAATGGTTTTTCTGAACATATATTACTATATATCTTTTCTTGTCTTAGTTTGCAATTTGTATCAATAGGGTGTAAGGATTTTTGGTTCATTTGGTTGCATTCTTTTGCTGTTGCTCGTGAATTTGGCAATCTGTGGTTGGGACATTTTCCTTAGTCAATGCAATATGAACTAAATCATTAGGGGATTCGTTGTTATAATTAGACAATCAAAGTACACGTATATGCGGAAGCTAGATCAAGTATAACACGTAAATATTAACTAAAACATAATAGGAACGTACCGTGGTGATTCTAGCCCGAACAAGAATCAAATTAGCAAATCTTGAATTAATTGATGAACCCTAATTAGGGTTTATGAATCAATGATCAATCCCTTACCGTTTTATTGATCGATTCCTTGATAACAACTATAGTGAGTTGTTACCTCGTTCTTTTACACACAAACTAATACCGAATCAAATTAATTGCAAGATTAAACACAAGGAAAATTTTGTTTATAAAATTTTCGACCCAAAACCCTTAGGGTTATTAGGTTCGATCGGCAGGAAAACCAAGAAGGAAGAAAAGAAAACTTAGGGTATTGTGTGTGCACAAAAAGTGAGAATGAATGACCCTAAGGTTTGTTTATATACTAGATAAAAACTTGGAGAGCAAGGCAAGGACATGGGTCGACCCTTTTGGGCTTGGTTCGACCGGCCATGCACACCCAAAGGGTGTTCCGGATCCTTCTTGTTATCCAATTTACAATCTAGTCCTTTCCGTTTCCTTTTAACGATAATTAGTCCATACATTTAATAACTAACGATCATTCATCCTTCAACTTGTGTTATTAATAAATATAACTAACTATTAATATTTATTAATCTTTGACTCTCATTTGTATTGTGTGCAATCCCGAGGTCTCGGGTTCGATACTAGTCATTTACATATTAATATTTATACGTAACTTTTAACAGCTCCCACTCGTATATCTATTAATAGTAAAATGACATTGGTTGGTGTTTTGCAACACTCCAATGCCCCCACCACAACTCGAGCTAGGTTTCCTGGAAAAACCTTTGATGATTCATCATTATAATTATCCTTTTATTTCTAATACTACATTAATAAAGATGTGAGCTTCTTTATTAAATTTATGTTTCTCGTCTCTTTATGATTGAACAAAATTACCAAAATATCTGAACGTATTTCAGATAGACTTTGGGCGTGGTCACGCAAACATTTTGTCAACCCTACGAGGGGCCCAGCAGTATTAAACTTCTGAACAAATCAGAAGGAACAAATTCTCTCTTGACTACAAGAATAACCCATGAACTTTGCAACACTTCTGAAAACAACCCTTATGACTCCCAATTACAGTGAGCGGTAGATTGCTTCACAAAAATGCACTACATCCATGACATTTATCTGGTATCTCAAGTCTAAGGATAACTTTAAATATGATTCTCACATTAAATATCAAATCATATTGTTGGGATAAGTCCAATACTCAATTCATTGAGTATCATGTGAAATTGGTATGACTACGCATCAATATACTTTCAAGTATATCCTAAACCAATACTCAAAATTGTCTTAGATTAATGATATTCTTATATCATTAATCGACAACGGACAATTTAGAATAATAATTTATTCATGGATTTAAACATGCAAATATAGGATATATTATTAAGACAATGAATAAATAAACATAAACAATATTTTATTTCATTAAAATAATAATTGTACATTACATCCCTTATCCAAATACTAATCACAAATGGGCATGAAACTTTCAGCTAATTTAAGTCCTATTCCTTCAGCATGCTTGTAAAGCTTGGTGCCAGGTAAAGGCTTTGTAAATTGATCTACTAAGTTTTCATCTGTGTGAACTTTGAGCATTTCGATATTTCACCTATTTTGACTTGTTCTCGAACATAGTGATGCTTAATCGGGAAATGTCTGGTGCCTTTCATGATTCCAGGTTCATTGGCAAATGTAATTGCAGCTGAGTTGTCACAATACATTTTTATAGGTCGTCGAATCGAAGGCATAACCCCAAGCCCTGAAACAAACTTCCTAATCCAAACAGCTTCCATTGCAGCTTCTGAAGCAGCTATATACTCACTTTCTGTAGCAGACATCGCTAGTACACTCTGCTTTCTGCTCCTCCAATCCACAGCTCCTCCATTAATGACAAAGACATAACCCGTCTGAGACTTCGTATCATCCTTATCACCTTTCCAAGAAGCATCGCAGTAACCTGTAACATCAAGTTCTGCAGATGGAGTACCCCCATAAACTAAGAACATCTCTTTAGTAGCCCTAAGGTACTTAAGATTATTCTTAACAGCAGTCCAGTGTTTTTTCACCTGGATTCTGCTGATATCGACTGATTAAGTTCTGAGCAAACGCCACATCAGGCCTTGTGCTTTTTATCGCATACATTATAGATCCCACAGCCGAAGCATAAGGGACTCTCTTCATACGTTGCAACTCTTCAAGTGTTGAAGCACAAACTTTCTCGCTCAAGCCATGTTGTTCTTGCATCGACAAATATCCCTCTTTGGAATTTTGCATATTGAATCTCTTCAATATTTTATCAATGTAAGCACTTCGGCTTAATCCAATTAATCACTGAGATCTATCTCTATATATCTTGATTCCCAGAATAAATGCAGCTTCCCCTAAATCTTTCATAGAAAAACAACTTCCAAGATATGCCTTAACCTTTTGCAAACTTGGAATGTCGTTTCCCATGATCAATATGTCATCAACATATAATATAAGGAAAATTACATTACTCCCACTAGCTTTGTGATATACACATGGCTCATCAAGATTTTGAGTGAATCCATACTTTTTAATCTCACTGTCAAATCTCTTATTCCATTGTCGTGATGCTTGCTTCAATCCATAAATGGATCTTTTAAGCTTGCATACACGATTTGGGAATTCTGGATTCACAAACCCCTCAGGCTGCGCCATATAGATGTCTTCATCTAGGCGACCATTTAAGAAGAAGGTTTTGACATCCATTTGCCAAATCTCATAGTCATAGTAAGCGGCTATGGCCATAAGAATCCTAATAGCCCTAATGTCAGCTACAGGAGAAAAGGTCTCCTCATAGTCAACACCAAAAGTTTGAGTATAGCCTTTAGCTACCAAACGGGCCTTATAGATGTGTACAATGCCATCCATATCAGTCTTTTTCTTGTAGAGCCATTTACTCCCAACTAACTTGGCACCCGGAGGTAGGTCTACTTCTTCAAGACTTCATTGTCTTCCATGGATTGCATTTCCCCATTCATAGCAACCTGCCATTTTTCTTTTTCAGGACTATTCATGGCAGCTTTGTAACTTGTAGGTTCATCAAGATCCCCTATCAAGTTTTCATCACACTCTACATTAAGACATAGACGTGTAGGAGCTTTCACAGGTCTAGTTGACCTACGAATGGGAACCACTTCAACTTCAGTTGGAGGACGTAAACTTTCAGGTTCCACAGGAAGTTGGCTAGTGTTTGCAGAAGGTGCTACATCTTCATGATCGTCTTCCAGATCATATACTCTCCCACTGAATTCTTGATATATGAGCTCCTTTTCCAAGAAGTCTCCATACCTTGCAACAAAAACTTTGTTTTCAGTTGGATAATAAAAGTAGTAACCCATAGTTTCCTTAGGGTATCCTACGAAGATGCACTTCACAGATCTTTGTTGGAGTTTGTCTGCTGAGTCACATTTAACATACGCCTCATAACCCCAGACCTTAATATAAGACAAGTTAGGAGCTTTTCCAGTCCATAACTCATATGGAGTCTTATCGACCTTCTTTGTTGGAACCATATTAAGAATGCGATTCGTAGAATCTAAGGCATAATCCCAAAACGAGTAAGGAAGAGTTGTTAGATTAAACATAGATCGTATCATGTCTTGCAATGTACGATTCCTTCTCTCAGATACACCATTTTGTTGTGGAGTATATGGAGAAGTAAGGTGCTGGACAATTCCCTCCTTAGCTAAGTAATCTATGAACTCCTGACTCAGGTATTCACCACCTCTAACGGATCGAAGAGCTTTAATCTTCTTTCCAAGTTGCAACTCTACTTCTGCTTTAAACACTTTGAATGTTTCAAACACCTCATGTTTATGTTTAAGTAAATAAACATAACCATAACGGCTGTAATCATCCGTAAATGTTAAGAAGTAGCTAGCACCCCTCCTTGACACATGTCTAAGTGGTCCACACACATCTGTGTGGATAAGACCAAGTAGATCATTAGCCCTTTCAATCCTATTTTTAAAGGGTTTCTTTGTCATCTTCCCAGCAATGCAAGATTCGCACTTATCAAATGATTCATCATTGATCTTTTCTAAAAGCCCATCATGTTGCAGCTTTTTCATGCGAGCCTTGCCAATGTGAGCAAGTCGACAATGCCAAAGATAAGACGAATGCAGACCTTTCTTGATTCTCTTATTATTGATGCTATACATTGAATTATTTTTAACAAAAGCATTATCATTATCATTCATATCAATTTCAAAGACACCATTCACAACAATAGGATTAAAATAAAAAATACCATTTAAAGAAACTGAAATTCCATTGCTAGAAATAGTATGCTCAAAACCAAAGTTTAACAAACATGAAAATGAATTTACACCTCTAACAATTGACGGTGCATAATGACAATTATTTAAAGATAGTACTAAGCCCGAAGGCAACACTAAATTAAAAACTCCTATAGCTTCAACTCCTGCATGCGCTCCGTTACCCACGTGCAAGAATTGTTGTCCATAGGCCAGCTTTCTCTCAACTCTAAACCCCTGCAAGGTATTGCAAATATGAATGCCACATCCCGTATCATATACCCATGAATTCAATTTAGGAGTAAGAGTGAATAATTCAATCATAAATAACACACCTGATGAACTAGGGTTACCAGCTTCATTCCCCTGCTTCTTCTGTCGCAAGTCATGAATGTAGAGAGGACAATTGCGCTTCCAATGGCCGTTTTCATGACAATGGTGACAAGCCTGATCCTTCTTATTTGGCGGATTCACCTTGTTCTGCTTAGGCTGATGCTTTTTCATCTTGGGTTGTGGTTGATAGGCCATGACCTGCTTGCCTTTATCACCTTTCCCCTTGCCTTTGTTCACATGCGATTTCTTCTGGATTCTCCCCCCTCATGAATCACCAACACTTGCGGGGTAGGAGCCTTGACCTTGGCTGGTAGACTTTTCTCATAATCAACAAGCAGTGCGAGTAATTCTGAGACTGTCTTCCCCGAGCAGTGCATGTTGAAATTCTGCACAAAACCAGCAAAGTCCTTGTTAAGGGCTCTGTTGATCAAGTGCACTTGCACATTTTCGGGGTAACCAAATCCAATTCTGTGAAGCTGATCAAAAGATTCCTTCATCTCAGTCACATAATCTTCAATTGGTTTACCATCACCATGCTTGCAGTTATGTAGCTTGTCAAGTTCATCATACAATTCAACTGCGGGAGATTTCTCATAAGACTGCTGAAGTACTTCAAGCATATCTTTAGGGAAAAAGTACTCAAACTTATTTTGTAACTGAGCACTCATGCTAGTGAGCATTAAACAAGCAACCTCATTAAACTTAGCATGTTTCTCCCTCCACTCTGCCTTAACTGCTTCTGATTCAGTAGCAGCAGGCTCAGCTGGACATTCTTCGGTCAGGTAATTGAGCTTACCGGCCGCCCTCAAGACAATTCTGAGCGAACGATGCCAATCATTGAAATTCTTTCCAGTCAATTTTTCTCTCTCAAGATGACTCTTAAAGTAGAAATCACAGTTGGGTTATCGGGTTGAGCCATATCTACAGATAAAAGTTCAAACATTAGTATTTTCGATATTAAATATTTCAAGAAAATAAAATACCCATAGACTATATTCATATAACCACCAAAATTTTCTTGAAAATCTAGGATCCAACTTTACATAGATTCCACCACATCAGTTGATCTGCTAGTGGTGAAAGTATAAAAGATGGTAATCTGTCGAACAATAATTGGCAAACAAGATTTCCATTTCCTAGATCATTATGGGATTTACATCAAATTGATTCATCAATTTGCCTTGTAAGCATGTTTCATCTCATCTCATGCATTAAGTTCTAGGTCTCACGCACAACTTAATTAAGTCGTCTACCTTAGAAACTGTAAAATTACTATCTATGGTCTCACGCATTAATAGAATTTTACCTTGTTATAATAATTTAGCCTAGGTCTCATGTTTACTAAATTAAAATTCCAAGTGTTCCTTACAGATAGATGGCATGTAACTTAAATTTTAAGGGTATTCAATTTTGATATGTCAATCAAAATATGTATAAAGATGCATGCACTCATCTTTATAGCATAAGTTTTCATAAAAACTTTTTATTACCAATTCGTGAAATTAATACACAAAGTTTTTCTTGAGGTTTAACAAACCCTAAGATGACTTTCTACAAGAATGATTTTAAAACAAAAATCGTTTAAGACGTGTACAAGATTGTGATAACCAAGGCAGACTCTAAGGCTCTTTTCTAAGCCTTCATATTACGATTATGAATTTGTCTTAAAAAAAATACTTTTAAAAGCATGTTATACAAAACATCAATCAAGCAAAAGTTTATGGATTCAATCTCAAAACATGTAACAAAGTATGAATCTTGCTAGTCTCGCCTTGGAGCGAATTACCGTGCGAAGCAAACCATTGTTGGCACATAAGACTCCGCAAGATTCAATCTTTATCACTTAGGGTTTCACCATTATTAGTCCGTATTATTTTCTTTATGAAAAATAACCCTTTTATTGCTTACATCATGTCAAACAATTAACAATAAAACAAGTAATCAAAGAAAAACAAACAACTAATAATAATAACGTGAAACAATTAGCCACATGCAATCCTTATAAGAAAAGATCTTAATAAAATCAAGTCTAGGTATAATCATGCAATTAAGGCCTTCTCCTCTTAATGAAAGAGAGTCACATACATTGACGAATCAATTGCGTAGGCCAAAGCTAATATACACACCACATAGCATATAAATTGATTTTAATATATATTGGAGTATTCCCCAATTTTAGATCTATCTAAAACATGTGATAAATAAAAAAAACAACAAGATCCATGACTAACATGCATGTTTCGTCACGGATTAAACCTAACAATTAGCACATAGGTCACAAGATACGTTCACATAACCGGTTAATGACCTAGGGTTTCTAGTGATTACAAATTAATCAATTAAACCACAAACCCTAATTAAGGTTTTAAGTGGAAAATCGAACCCCCCCCCCCCCCCCCCCCCCATAAATTAGGTTTAAGGTTTCAAATTTTATATAAAAAAAATTAAAGAAAAAACCCTAGATCAAAAATATGTATCTAAAACAGTTAAAAATCCGATTTTTATTACGTTTTAGTAATCAATTACATGTTATACATGGCTCGTGATACCACTGTTAGAGTTTGACAATCAAAGTACACGTATATGCGGAAGCTAGATCAAGTATAACACGTAAATATTAACTAAAACATAATAGGAACGTACCGTGGTGATTCTAGCCCGAACAAGAATCAAATTAGCAAATCTTGAATTAATTGATGAACCCTAATTAGGGTTTATGAATCAATGATCAATCCCTTACCATTTTATTGATCGATTCCTTGATAACAACTATAGTGAGTTGTTACCTTGTTCTTGTACACACAAACTAATACCGAATCAAATTAATTGCAAGATTAAACACAAGAAAAATTTTGTTTATAAAATTTTCGACCCAAAACCCTTAGGGTTATTAGGTTCGATCGGCAGGAAAACCAAGAAGGAAGAAAAGAAAACTTAGGGTATTGTGTGTGCACAAAAGGTGAAAATGAATGACCCTAAGGTTTGTTTATATACTAGATAAAAACTTGGAGAGCAAGGCAAGGGCATGGGTCGACCCTTTTGGGCTTGGTTCGACCGGCCATGCACACCCAAAGGGTGTTCCGGATCCTTCTTGTTATCCAATTTACAATCTAGTCCTTTCTGCTTCCTTTTAACGATAATTAGTCCATACATTTAATAACTAATGATCATTAATCCTTGAACTTGTGTTATTAATAAATATAACTAACTATTAATATTTATTAATCTTTGAATCTCGTTTGTATTGTGTGCAATCCCGAGGTCTCGGGTTCGATACTAGTCATTTACATATTAATATTTATACGGATCGACGTTCATGTGTCAATACTTATTTTGAAGGTTTTAGTATGAAGTGTTCCGTCCCACATTGGCCAAGGATCCAAATTATTCTTGTTTATATATTTTAGTGTGCATGGTTCAGTCAGGTTGATGTTAGTGTTATGTAGTCCTCGATCAATTTCTGGGCAAGTATATGTAAATTCATAAATTCACACATACTTGGCCACACTTTGGAAGGACTAGTTAATATAAATTGTTATACTGATCATAATATTTGGTATCAATGTTATAAGCAACAAAGGCGTTGTGATTGTCGAACAACTTTTTTGTATGGATACTTTTCTGAGAACTTGTTTCGAGTTCTTAGTCCCACATGGGTTAAAGCAGAGAAATTGTGCTTGCATATATACTTTGGCGCAAATACTTTTCTTAAGTCAAGATTAATGTATTATGTTAATGGAATACCATGTTGGTTCTTGATTAACACAAAAAATCTAGAATGGAATTCGGTTTCCAGTAATTCTTATAAGTTCTTGACTTTTTGTAATTTTGAAGAGTAAGTTGGTTTTCTTTATGGCTAATCGTGGTAATTATAGTTTTCATGAACATGCTTATTTGTCAATTAAACTTTTTTGTAATTTATTTGTTTGGTTATTTAATGACAACTCACATTTCAAAAGTCATGTTTTATACCATCTATATAATTAACGAGTTATATGTGTGCGTTAGTTTAGCAAAACAAAATACTAAGATTACAGACAAAATGATCGAGGGACATGATAAGGCAAGAATAAAAGACTAGAAGAATGAATCTGAAGAGGAAATGTTACTTATTTTAGTTTACCTTCAAATATTTTTGTAGGTTGTGTTATTTATATTAATTTCAAGAATATGGTTACTGAATTTTCTAAGCATCTTAAAAATATTGTGCGAGTGAAAAAGTTTGTATTGTCACTATATAATCACATTTGAGTTTGGTGTCATATTCTTCATACAAGAGAATTTAAAATTTACTCAATTACAGTGTTGTGTTGTGTTTTTTAAGTACCTTTTGTCAAAACTTGTATGAAGGTTGTTTTTTTATTTTATTTTATTTTTATTATTATTATTATTATTTTCACATGGGTTGAAGAAAAGAAAGTTTGCTTGGTTATATAGTGTAGTACGTGTATATGATTTGCACAGGTTGTTATTACGTAGTATTTATTTATGAAATATGTATAATAATCTCATGTCATGTAAAGTGTAAACTCAACTATCGCAAGTGGTTGTATATGGTTAAGTCACACCCTCTATAAAATTTTTGTTACTTTTGATATGGTTCTGCAATGTAGTAATTAGTCATACCATTCTACTTCTATGACTTAATGTTTTTTCATAGTTAGTAGTTAGTAGTACACATATTTGACGTACGCTACTCGCTGATGTTGAAAACAACAATGTTTATAGCTAAACGAGCTGTTGTTGAATCAATTAAGTTAGAGGAAAAAACACTTTTGGATGATGCCATTGATAGAAATACTTTAATTTTATCGAAATACTAATCACAAACAAACTAACACGTAACTCAAATAATTTCAACTTTCAATATCTAGATTGTTTTCTTAATTTAACAACTGGTACTACAAAAGTTTCCTATCCCACATCGGTTAGAGAAAAGAAAGTTGTTTACTTATATATCACGGGAAATTTGATTTACTTAGGTTGTGATTAGTATGATGATGTTACTTTCTCAATGTGGATGTTGTTTAAGTAACAACGTCTCCTTTGGGAATTAACAATTCCTACAAGTTCTTAACTTTTTCTCATCTTAAATACGTTTTAATTAAAAGAATATTTGAACGACTTTTTGTATGGTAGTGCTTTTTCAAGAGCTTATCTAAGTTTTAAATCCTATATGGGTAAATAAAAGAAGTTTTGCTTACTTATTATATACATTGGTATATACATGTTTTTCTAATTTCTACCATTGGATATAGTTTAAGAAACAAATTTCTAACCTTTTCTCTTCTTTGATATTGAAAAGTACGTCTATCTTTTTTATTCAATCAGTAAGTCACGTTATCAATAATTTCATATCAGTGACGTGACGAATATGGGAAACGTTGCATAACAATCACTAGCTACTCGTTTTGGGTTGACTATACTTTCAAGTATATCATATTTTGAACGGAGAGAAACTGGAATATAAGTGTTCGTTTCTGATAAGTATTTGTGTTAGATATTAGTGACAATTCTAGTTGTATTAATATATTATAGTCGATTTAGGAGTCGGTATTGTTTAGCTTAATGTGCAAGCCAAAGCAATAAGGCGTTTTTCTTTCATGGCAAGTTTGAGCTTCGCTATGGTGTTGCTCGGTTAGGTGTTAGCCGATTGCCAATGAACTCCAAGTCGGTTAGGACTTGATTTCTACACCTCACCTCTATAAATAGAGGCAAGGCTGCAAGTGGACTTTTAAGTTTTAACCCTCTTTATTAGCATGTCCATGAATCATATTTTGCTTTTTAAGTGTTTAAGTCGAATGAAAGAGCTCGGCACTACATTATTAGCATGTCCATGATCAGATATCCCTCTATAAACGAACAAAATCATAGCTAAATGACAACAATATCATATTTATCGAACAACATCATTACTAACTCGAAAATCGTTAAAACACTTGTGTGCCTTGAATATTTTGGATAAAATAAATACTTATTGCATCCCACATAGGTAAAACATAAGAAACATTGCTAGTTTATATACTAGAATGTAAACCCATCACTCATCTTGATATATAATTATTATATGTTGACGGGCATCTTATGGTGTTGGCTACTTAAAAGTTATCATCATAAAAGATGTCCAGCAACATTTATAATATATATTTCAATTTTTAATTATTATTATTTGATTTTTTTTTTTTTTTTTTTTTTTTTTTTAAACGTGCATAAATTAAATCAAAAACTACATGACTATTTAATATGAACTGAATACTGAAAGTTAGTTAGTCAGGAACAAACTGTATACTTTGTTACATTCTGGTCATCTATAAATGTTTAAACAAAGATGTGTTCTCATAATGCAACATACAATTATGTGTTAATTAAAGATTGTTATTTTAGTCATGACGGTACAACTTTTATCGTTATAATAACTTACCTACATAAATGTTTTTGATCATTGTTATGACGGAACTCAAAGGTGAATGATGTTTGTTTTTCACTCTACGAGTTAATCTTCTGTGAATTGTATGCACCATTAATCATCCAGCTGAACTCTACCCATATGAATCTGTTTTGGAAACTTATTTATAAGGGTAACATAAATATTATTTGATTTGGTTAGACTGTTGTGTTTTTAGACAACATTTTTTCAAAGCTTGGATGAAGTCTTATATCCCATATCAGAAGAGGATGAAAAAGTTTGCTTACTTTTATATTGTGGTGTAAATGTTATACGTATTGTTTGTTGTGTGGAAAGCAAATAAAACCGGTCATATAAAATCGAGGGGGGTTCGAATGGGCTTATCAGGCCTATTGTGGTTCATGGGTTAAGTACTTTGGGATTATGTTGGGTTATTGTTGGATTAAGGTTGCGTAACAAAAGAGAAACGGCCAAAAACATAATTTTGTGTAGCGTAATGGTTCTTCGTATTTATTTTAGGTTGCTAGGAAATTTTAGATTTCAAATATGTCAAGAATTTCAATGGTGAAGTTTAGTGTTAATTATTTAGATTTCAAGAATTTCCTCGTATACCTGTGCCCATGCAAGTCCAAAGGAAAGTCGACGATAAACTTTGATTTATAAATTTGGAATGCTAATGAGGTAATCTATCATATTTATAGGCAAAATATTATCGTAGTGATATAACAGAAGTTCTAGTTGTAGTAGAATTCGAATGAAATTTTTTCCATATGGCAAAAGAGATCCTTCAAGTTTTAAAACCTGTTTTTTTGGCACACTTTTTCTACCAATTTTTCCAACTAAGCGTAATCTATTTTTCCGTAGGAGTGAGCTTACAAGATTCTGGTAAAAGTATATTATGACTATGTTTGACACATAAGATTGTTGAGAAATTATACTTATTTTTTCAAAAAATAGGCTATTTAAAAAATAATCTTTATTTGGCAGAAATAACTTATAAGAGATTAAAAAAAAAATCTTTCGTAATCTTTAAAAACCAAAAGTTACTTCATGTAGCTTATAAAAATAATCTCTTTTTATAATCTCCAGCACCAGAATCATATCCAGCACTATCTCCAATTCCAGCAAAAATTATTTTTGCCAAACATACCCTTTATTAGATGGTCCAATGGCGTTGTTTTATTCCATAACAAAAAGCGTACAATGTATTGTTTTACGCTTATTCAATTTATAAGAATGTAAATCAGTCAAATATCTTACTGCATCTAATTAGTAAACTTATGTAATATGTATCTTAAGTTTTTACATATATAATTTCAGAAAGACATGTTCTCTCATATATCTTATGTTGCATAAAACTGGAAGTGGACTTTTAAGCAGTGTTGCAAAAATTGGCCTACAAGGCCGATTAACCGGCGATTACAAGCTGAACGGCCTTGGACCTTGGAGGGAATTACAAGGTAATCTGCCGATTAATCGGCCTTGGACCTTAGAATCGGCGATTAATCGGCCAAAAATCGCTACACGGCCCTCGACCGCCTCGGGACCGATTCACGATTTTTGCAACATTGCTTTTAAGTTTTAACCCTTTTTAAAAGTTATTGAATCATATTTTGCTTTTTAAGCGTTTTAAGTCGAATAAAAGAGCTCGACCACTACGTTATTAGCATGTCCATCATCAGACATCCCACTATAAATGAACATCATAACTAAATGAAATATCTTATTTGAATCGAACAACATCATTCCTAACTCGAAAATCATTAAAACATTTATGTGCCTTGAATATTTTGGGTAAAATGAATACTTATTGCATCCTACATGGGTCAAACATAAGAAACATTGTTAGTTTATATACTAGAATGTAAAGCTATCACTTGTTTCGATATCTAATTATTATATGGGTGAAGATAATTCAAACTATTCATGGGTCAAATTCGAATGGTGGTATGATTCCGGTCAAGAAAATGATTGCTGGAGTATGGAAGGATGTTGGTTCTATGGGAGAGGTTTTATCTCGATTGGGTATTAATATTAGCGAGAAGCTAACGGTTGGCATTGGTTCTGGTGATAAGACTTTGTTTTGGAAGGATGTTTGGGTGGGATCGAGATCCTTGGCTGATGAATTTCCGAACACATTCAAACTCGCCAAAATTAAAAATGCTCTTGTGTTGGATAATTACAACAGGAACTCGGGTGGCATTGAATGGAAGTGGGATTGGATTCGTGAGCCGAGATCATTGCAGGAGCTTATTAGTCACGCTTCCATCATGAGCCGGCTACAACAAATTACTATTGGATTGGTGCCGGATAGATGGACTTGGAAGAACGATATGGGTGCAGCCTTTTCGACAAAGAATCTGAGATTGGATATTCTTGCAGCAGAGATGGGTCAGGATATTGGGCCGAATTTCAAGTGGAATTCGTGGGCTCCTATGAAGTGTAATTTACTGCTGTGGAGAGCGAAGATGGACAGGGTGGCATCAAAGATAGGATTACAAAGTAGAGGAATCCATTCGATTGACATCATATGTAATAGATGCGGGTATTGTTCGGAGTCTACGGATCACTTGTTTGTGGAGTGTTTGTTCGCTCGATCTATTTGGTGGAATGTTTTGGTTTGGATGAGTCTTCCTTGGCCGACAAATTGCGAGTCTCTGAATGATCTGATTCAACTCCTTCTCGACACCACTGGGTCAAAGAAGTGGAAGAGGATCGTTTATACGGTTGCAATGGCCACTGTTTGGAATATTTGGTTGGCAAGAAATAGGATGGTTTTTGACGGGAAATTCATT
The DNA here is from genome assembly GCA_030686995.1 of Artemisia argyi. NCBI lineage: Eukaryota > Viridiplantae > Streptophyta > Magnoliopsida > Asterales > Asteraceae > Artemisia > Artemisia argyi. Next base: position 21,206,681 of record CM060692.1, read on the forward strand.
CCGGTTAGACGATCGGTCGAAGCTATTAAGGAGGACTCGTTCATGTGGGCTTCGAATAGATCGAATCTTCCTCAAATCGGCTGGGAGAAATGGTCCGAGTTTAGTGTCTCGGATATGTTGTAGTTTGTTTTCCTTTTGGTTGGGTTTGGTGTCTGATTTCTCTTTTCCAGTTTCTTGCTGGGTCTATATATTTATATATATAGTGTTCTTGCCGTTCAAAAAAAAAAATTATTATATGTTGACCGGCATGTTAGGTGTTGGCTACTTAAAAGTCATCATCAAACATGTATCGGCAACATGTATAATATAAATATAAATTTTTATTTTATTTTATTTATTTATTTTAATTTTTATGTAAAAGCTTACATGACATATATCGTAAGATTAGCAATTTGGTTATCCTAATTGATATATCCTTTAGTCACAAACGGCAACCTTTGATGGTATATATAAATTTTTTATCTAATGTGGTCGTCAATGATTAATTTATACGATTTGTCTACTTTTTCAAACCTTTTATATAAGGTTTTTTTTTTTTTTTTTTTTTTTTTTTTTTTTTTTTTTTTGGTTTTTGGTTTTTGGTTTTCTAACTTAGTACTTAACTATTTACGAGATTGATAACTTTTCACATAATTACACGTTATTTGGTTCCTTGTTTTATAATAGTCACGTAATAAAATGAGAATATGCGTTAAAGATTAAGCTTTGGATTTATTTTGTACTGATGTGGCCATGCTCAGGATTCTAACCCCAGCCCTTAGACCAAGCCGCTGGGGTTAGAATCCTGAGCATGGCCCGGTTTTCATCCGGCTGTTTCTCCAGCAAGGTAAAACTTGTGTGGAGGCAGTACGGTTTTCGGGGGAAACCCGTTACCACCTGAGATCAGCGTGGACCCGGTTAAGACAACATAGTCTGGCGGGGTGGCGATGGGGCCTTCGCTGTCCGCGAAGGTGGTCGTTTCTAAGTTGAAATTCACCTTTCAAAAAAAAAATTAATAAAAAAACAAAATGCCAGCATATATACGATGTATTATTTACGATTTAACCTTAGCATTTATCTCAATTAAATCTTAAACTCATTCGAGTTTGGCATCATTGTCATAGCTTCAAAAGAAAAGAATAAAAAATGTACAAAGACAATAAGTTTTTCTACTTAATATATCAGGATGTTGATTGCATTGATAAGTTGTTATTAATATGGGAATTGATTGGCACACTCAAAAAATTGATTGGGACACTCAATGTACAAATAATTAAAGCATTTTACATTTACAGTACTGATGACGTATGTACCCTCCGGATACACACCGTACAGGGATATACCCTCCGGATACATAACAGGTAAAGAACACTCAGATGTGTTCAAATAATACGGACCAATATCCGAAGGGTTACGACTGTCCGCATGACCTCCGCCGTCCGGATATCACAAACCCTTCGGATAAGCCTACAAGTACCTAGACCAAAGTACAGACAAGTACACCAAAGTATATGGTAATGGAGTTTAAACTAGCGAACATTATGGGCTAAGTACGAAACAGCCTGGCACCCCATGTAGAGAGTCTATAAATAGAGAGGAAATCTTCATTTAAGGTTAACTAATTCTCCCCTACTCTCTAGTTTTATTCATACTTTCTCTCACTAAGAACATATACTTACTCTCACGCCGGAGGTTGGTCCTGGGATACATTCCCGGGGCGAGTCTAACGGACGTATTTGTTTTGCAGATATCCGAAGCAACATACTGTAAGCAAGGATCACATTGAATCCGTAGGACCTATTCTAGTCCGAAGGATTCATCTCGCTTGTTCGAAGTAGAAACAAACTTTTACCTCAACAAATTGGCGTCATCCGTGGGACCCGTCATTCACTCTACCGAAGCTAAGAGATGACAGGTCCTTCCCCAACCACACCCGAAGGATCCGGAAGTCGTCCGGATAATAATACCAATCCTGTTAACCTTGAACAAATCCAAAGTCACTTTGCTGCTCTAAAATCTCTCATCCAACAATACAATGTCTCAGGAGAAACACCGATTGACCCCATCCAACTCGACTTTGAGGTTGCCGGATCTCATGATCTCGAAGCCCAAAAAGCCGAAGAGGAGAGGACGGACGACTTATCCAAACCTTTCAAGGCGGCATCCAAGAGTCCTTTTACCCGGAGGATCATCGATTTCTCCGGACCGAAGGGTTCAAAGTATCTGATGCCTTCTCACTTGAAGTTATACAACGGATCTACAGATCCTGACGATCATATCACCAGATTTGAGGGGGCGGCCAATCAAGGTGCGTGGCCCATGCCCATTTGGTGCATGATGTTCCAGCAGACCCTGGATGACGCTGCTAGAGCGTGGTTTGATCGTCTTCCGCGAGGTAGTATTGATAATTGGGATGAATTGAGTGAGCAATTCGTTCAGAGGTTCGCCCTTCGTAGAAAGTGCATCAGAGATCCGATGGAAATTACCAAGATCATCCGTAGAGCTAACGAGGCCCTCTCGAAATTCAAGGAACGATGGACGGATGAGGCTAGTCGCATTTCGGGAGTACCAGAGCTGATGCAGATATCCTCTTTTATTGATGGTTGTAAAAGTCCGGAGCTAGTGAAGAGATTCTCTGAGAAGGTTCCCCAGAGCGTAACCGAAATGATGATACGGGTTGATGATTTCGTCCGTTCCGAAAGAGTGTATCGACTGACGGAAGTACCAAAGGGAGAAAGGGTGGATAATTCTCGTAGAGATTATCAACCTAATCCATACAGCCGAAATGACCATAACACACAACGGTCCTCCTTTAGAGGAAACCACAGGAAAGATGTTCAAGACTTTAAACCTAGACGAAATGAAAATTTTGCACCCTACATGCCCAGACGAAATGACAATAATACCTATCGGATAGACTACCGAAGGGATTATCGGCGTGACGACGGGAACAGAAGAGATACCAGACCACTAGACTTGAACATGCTCACAAAGGCCCCTAAAGAGATCTTGTCAACGGAGCATCAGCTCAGGCTACCGGCACCCCCGCCACTAAGAGGAAGGCCGTCAAGAGAAAACATGGATAAATACTGTGATTATCATGGAGAGAAAGGCCATCTCACCAATGACTGTCACAATCTGAAGGAGCAACTCAAGATAGCCCTGGATACCGGCAAGCTTGACCACCTGATCAGAGACGTCCGACAAAGAGACAGAGCACCACCCAGAAATAACCATCAAAACAACCAAGGTCGAATCATCAATATGGTCCGGCATCAAGAAAGAAATCCAAAGCGAAAGACGATAGATCAGGAAGAAGAGTGGATGAGAGCCCCCATAAGCTTTCCCCCGATCCTCCCGGGGGACGCTTCCGATGAGCCACTTATAGTGGAAGCAGAGATTGAGGGATATACTGTACGGAGAGTATATGTCGACCAAGGCGCATCGGTGGAAGTAATGTACGAACACTGGTTCCTAAATCTGGACTCTTCCATCCGGTCACGTCTATCCAAGACAAACACACCGCTGGTGGGATTCTCAGGAGAAAGCATAAATCCATTGGGGAAAATAGAACTAGAAGTATGCTTCGGGAGCGAAGGGCTATACCGCCGAACCATCATGAAGTTCGCAGTGGTTAGATCTCCCTCTCCGTATAATGTGATACTTGGTCAATCCGGAATCAAAAAACTAAAAGCCATCCCGTCAACTATACACTCCATGATGAAATTCCCGACGCCGAGAGGCATCGCCACTCTAGTAACCCGATCGGTCATCATCTCAGAGTGCAGAAAGCTCGAAGAAAAATTCTTAATGGAAAGGGAGACTCAAACAGAGATTTCCTCGGAAACACCCATTGAAGAAACTGCTGGAACCGAAGATGTGCTGGTTCATCCGGCTTATCCGTAACAACTAGTGACAATAGGAAGGAATTTCTCAAAAGAGGGGCGAAGGTAATTGATAACTTTACTCAAAAATAGCCGAGACATTTTCGCATGGGAACCCTCGGATATGACCGGCGTTCCCCAATGGGCAGCTGAACATAAGCTCAACGTGAACGTCCAGGACAAACCGGTAGCACAGAAAAAGAGATTCTTCTCGGAAGAAAAGAACCAAGCCATAAATCAAGACGTAGAAGAATGGCTAAAGGCCGGAATAATCAGACCTGTCCGGTATCCGACCTGGATCTCTAATCCGATACTGGTGAAGAAGCCGGACGGTACCTGGAGGATGTGCATTGATTTCAAGAACCTGAACTCATCGTGCCGCAAGGACTACTATCCGTTGCCCGAAATAGACTGGAAGATCGAGTCGGTAATAGGATTCCGATACAAGTGTTTCTTGGACGCTTACAAAGGATATCATCAAGTACAAATGGCAAAGGAAGACGAAGAGAAAACGGCCTTCTATACGGATCGGGGAACATACTGTTATGTAAAAATGTCGTTTGGTTTGAAGAATGCCGGGGCAACCTATCAGAAGTTGGTAGACTCTGCCTTCCGGAAGCAAATCGGTCGGAACTTGGAAGTGTATGTAGACGATATGGTGATAAAGAGTCAAACGGAAAAAGAGCTATTGGCCGATATTGCTGAAACGTTCGACAATCTCCGGAGAATAAACATGAAGCTAAACCCTAAAAAATGTTCTTTCGGAGTGGAAGAAGAAAAATTCCTCGGATATATGGTGACGTCCGAGGGGATTAGGGCTAAGCCCAAGAAAACCAGAGCAATCGCTGATATGCAATCACCAAAATCACTAAAGGAAATGCAAAGCTTAAGTGGCAAACTCGCGGCACTCAATCGTTTCTTATCAAAATCAGCCGAAAGGTCTCTCCCTTTCTTTGAAACTTTAAAAAACATCACTAAGGACAACAAGGAAAAATATCAATGGACGGAAGCGGCTGAAAAAGCCTTCCAAGATATGAAGAAAATGATTCTGGAGCTTCCCTGCCTAACGACTCCGAAATCTAAAGAAGATTTGTATCTATACCTGTCAGCCGCAGCAGAAGCAATAAGTGGAGTGCTGATGGTCGAAAGAGAAGGGCGGCAGATCCCAATTCATTATGTAAGTCGAACCTTGCACGAGGCCGAAAAGAGATATGCTCCGGTTGAAAAGTTGGCTCTAACCCTCCTGCACTTATCAAGAAGATTGAGGCGGTATTTCGAAGCCCACCCCATCAAGGTCATAACGGATCATCCCATCAAACAAGTGCTGAACCGGGCAGAATCGTCCGGACGATTAGCCAAATACACAGTAGAATTGGGGGCCTACAACATCACCTACGTGCCCAGAAATGCTGTCAAAGGACAAGTGCTTGCTGACTTCATTAATGAAATACCCATCAGCACAGCCTCCCCGGATCCGAAGAGGAGAAGCAATGAGATATGCAACGTTTCTCAACCGGAAGAGTGGATCCTATATACTGATGGGGCCTCCAGCAGGAAAGGTGCCGGAGCAGGATTAGTGTTAATTAGTCCGGAAAAAGAAGAATATACATATGCTCTCCGGTTAAATTTCGAAACTACCAATAACGGAGCAGAATACGAAGCACTCCTGGCCGGAATAAGAATTGCAAAGGAGATGCATATAGAGGCGTTGGACGTACGAGTGGACTCTAACTTAGTGGCAAGCTAGATCAATGGAGAGTTTACTGCATACAAGGAGAGCATGGCAAAATACCTCGCGAAAGCCAAAGAATATATCACTTGTTTCAAACGCTTCAGAATAAAGAACATCCCAAGAGCTCAGAACCAAAAAGCAGATGTGCTCAGCAAGCTAGCATCCGTAGCATTTGACCACTTAACGAAAGAGGTCCTGGTAGAAGTGTTGGAGAAGCCGTCCACCGAAGAAGAAACAGTCAACGCAATAGTGGAGGAAGAGGAGGAAAATTGGATGTCCCCCATATTCCGATGTTTAAACGAAGGTACATGGCCGGAAGATCAAAATGAAGCTCGAAACCTCCGTATGAAAATAAGCCACTATACACTAATTGACAACGTGCTATTCAAAAAATCCTACCTAGGACCGATGTTACGATGTGTCGGACCTCTCCAAGCCAATTACATAATCCGAGAGGTGCACGAAGGAGCCTGTGGCATGCACTCCGGACCCCGGACGGTGGTAGCTAAACTCATGCGACAAGGCTACTATTGGCCAACCATGCACCGGGACGCTAGGGAAGTCATCCGAAAATGCGATGCCTGTCAGATACATGCTCCGGTCCCTAAGTTGCCAAAAACGATACTAACCTCCGTCATGGCACCATGGCCCTTCTTCCAATGGGCAATGGACATTTTGGGGCCTTTGCCCGAAGCTCCAGGAAAATTTAAGTATGTTATTGTGGCAATAGACTATTTCACAAAATGGATGGAAGCAAAACCGTTGGCCAAGACAACCGGAAAAGAGGTCAAAAAGTTTGTATGGGACAACATCGTCTGCAGGTTCGGACTACCCAAGATAATTGTCACGGAAAACGGAAGCAACTTTGTGGGAGATCCGTTCAAAAGTTGGTGCGAGAGGTTAAATATCACACAAATCAACACGGCCGTGGCTCACCCTCAAGCCAACGGATTGGTCGAAAGAGCCAACAAAAGCCTAATGAAGGGATTTAAGTCCCGGCTAGGAAGGGAAAGAGCAGGATGGGTAGACGAATTACCAAACATACTATGGGCTTTCCGAACCACTCTGAAAACTAGCAACGGAGAAACCCCTTTCAGCCTAACTTACGGAAGTGAGGCAGTCATTCCAGCAGAGATCGGTATGCCTACCTTCCGGACCATGATGGCAAACGTTGAAAACAATGACGATGAGCTAAATCTAAATCTAAACTTATTAGAAGAACGGAGGGAAATGGCAGCCATAAGAGAGGCGAAGTACAAAAAAAAGGTGGAGCAATATTACAACCGAAGGGTTAGATCCGAAGCCTTCAAAGTGGGAGATTTCGTGTACCGGAAAAATGAAGCCAGCAGAGTGGAAGATCAAGGAAAATTGGGACCTAATTGGGAAGGCCCCTATCGGATAACGGAGGCTTATCAGCACGGCACATACATGCTCCAAACCATGGAAGACGTGGAAGTACCTCGAACCTGGCATGCCATTAACTTAAAGAAATATTTTATGTAACCTATTATGTACTTTGATTTTTCAGGATTTATTGTAAGGCATGAGCCATTTTCACATCAATGAAAAACCCGATGCATTTTGACCACACACAGAGTTATTTTCCGCAAGACACAAGTTGTCCAATGAAGAAAACCCCAAGTGGGTATTACTAAGGCCAAGAGCCGAAGGGTACAGGTTACCCCGTCAAAGAAAACCCCAAGTGGGTATTACTAAGGCCAAGAGCCGAAGGGTACAGGTTACCCCGTCAAAGAAAACCCCAAGTGGGTATTACTAAGGCCAAGAGCCGAATGGTACATGTTACCCCGTCAAAGAAAACCCCAAGTGGGTATTACTAAGGCCAAGAGCCGAAGGGTACAGGTTACCCCGTCAAAGAAAACCCCAAGTGGGTATAATTTTAGGCCAAGTGCCGAAGGGTACAGGTTACCCCGTCAAATACAACCCAAGTGGGTATAATTTTAGGCCAAGTGCCGAAGGGTACAGATTACCCCGTCAAATGCAACCCCAAGGGGGTATAATTTTAGGCCAAGTCCGAAGGGTACAAGTTATCCCGTCAAATATAACCCCAAGTGGGTATAATTCTAGGCCAAACGCCGAAGGGTACAGGTTACCCCATCAAATAAAGATAAGGAATAAACCATGGCCAAGAGCCGTAAGGCATATATTGTCCGATGAAACAAAAACCTCACGAGTATATAATTAAAAGCCGTAAGTTCCATAAATTACGTACTCCTCGAAAAAACACATGTAGCTTAAAGACGATACAAATAACAAAAGAAAGTGATATATTCATATAATCAAAAATCGATTACATCAAATGTTCCGGAATAACGGAATAATAAAAGATGGAATTTCAAACCTATTCTATTACATGGTTGTTCCGATAGACCCATTCTACAAAATAACGGAACATCAAAAACCTACTACGTTAATTGATAAAAAGCTTCACAGGGAATCCGGAATACCTGAATCCATAGTCAAAATGGAGGTATCCGGACACCAACGTACATCTCTCAAACAAGGTAGATAAACAGCTTCACAAAGAGTCCGCAACATCTATGCCCATAGTCAAAATGGAGATGTGCTAATCCTTCACTTCAAGTAAACACCGAGGCATTCCTATCCGAAGACTGATTCTCGGAGGGATTCTCGACGTGAGATTCAACCTCCGGACCCTCAGTCGTCGGTTCTTCGGCAGGAGCAGGGTCAGGAACCAAGGCACTCAGTTCATCAAATTTCCGGTAAATGGTTTCCCGTATTTTCTGGATATAGGGATAGTCCTGAGATAGGGCCTTGTCATATAGCGGACCATATTTTGCCCCGGCTTCCATATCCATCCCCTCTACTTCCCCCAACAACTTCTCCGCCTTCTCCGGCTCATCAAATAAACCTGCCCCGTCAATCAGCCCAGAAAGATAAAACAAATTAAAGGGCTCAGCCAATGCCGTTCGGAATTCATGACTTCCGAGGAAACGATGGATAGCTTCCGGGATAAACTCGTTAACAATGCGGTTCCTCTCCACCTCGGCATTACCAGCAGCCACAGCAATATCCACCTTCTCTTGACAAAGCTCCCTGTAAGCTTTCTCTTCAGCGCTTAGCTTCTGCTTGGCATCAGACAACTGCCCCTCCAACGACCTGATCTTCTCGGCCTGTTCGCCGGAAACTTTCCTCCACTCATTCTTCTCTAACTCAAGATTACCAACCCTCTCCTCCAGACTCGCATTCTCTGCGCGAAGCTTTCTCAGACCCTCCGGATTCACTTCGGAACACTCTGCATGAACCTTCTTCAACTCATGAAACTCTCCGGACATCTTCTGGAACATCTTCCAGTTGTCATCAAGGGTCTTGTCGCAGATCTTATGAGTCTCGGACAACTTTTTGTGCTCATTCAAAAGAGACTCAAAACGGAAGATCATATCCGCTTGAGCCGTGACGCATTTACCCAGCAGTAGCCACGACCTGCGAACAGCCTCCCCATCATCCTGTTCGTCCAGATATTTCTCCTCCTTGGGAGTTGCCAAATTCATCAACATGTCCCGGCAAGCAGTAGCTGTATTCATACGAGTGCCCTTCGTCACAGTCCATGCCGGCACATAGATGCCATCATCCTCACCATCCCCCTCTATATCAACTTCAACATCCTCCTCATCCACCAGAGTTTCCTTCCCCGGACGCCGGGATGCACCCTCCGAACCCCCTGACAGCAAAAGAATCCCCGTCAAAAAATAATAATAATAATAACAAAAAAAAAATGGAAGGAGAAACCATAAAAAATCATCCGAACATACCAGACGCCAAATCCTCCGGATGAACGGAACGGATAGGTTCTGGCCTCTCCACGGCCTCTCCAGTATCCAAATCAATAACGGTATCACCAGCAGAAATCTTGCTTCTCTTATGAAGGCGGGAAGAGACACTCCCCACTCCGGTTCTCTTCAACGGAGGCTTTTTCAAACCCGCCTTCCCAGCTTGCTCCTTCTTTCTCTCCCTCGCAGCTATAACCTTGTCATCGGGAATTTCAACACTCTTTAGCTCATCGGTTTTCTGAGGCACTTCAGCATTAGAAGCCAGAGGGGGAGTAACGTACATCTGGCGCTCCTGACCTATCGGAAGTGGGTCCCCGGGAACAATCTTAGTCGACCTTCGTAGAGGGGGCTTCTTCAGATAGCTTGACATGGTTATACCTGCGGATAAACAAAATCCATCGTTAAAAACAAGAAAAGATGCACAATTTAAAAACGCACATTTATAACAAAGGCTATACCCTTTCCCTCCTCATCCCTCAGAGCCGGACGGAAACCGGGAAACTCCCAATAATCCGATAAACCCAAGGCATACAAGAATGCTTGCGGAATCTGGCAAGGTTCAACAATTGTCTCAGCAAGCCTTTCGGCATGAGTAACGTCATACTCAGTTGCCTTAGGAAACGGATCTGACACGTCCGAATCGGAATGCCTCCACGGCATAGCAAACGGGATAGCTCGTCTATCAATCAAGAAAAAGTTCATCTTCCAACCCTTCAAACAGGAAGGAAAATCCCCGAAGCATACTTTCCTATCCCTATGAATACGTTTCTCGAAGGAAAACCAATCACCCTGTTTACTAAGTTTATAAAAAACACGAAACAAGGGGGTAGGAGGAGGAATGTGCATGCTGCGGCAATACACCTCGAAAAGAGTAGCACGGTGCATGCCCAACGGAACTAACTGAGAAATATGAACCTTAAAGTACCTAATAACGTCTAAAAGAAAGGTAGAAAAAGGAACAGCAAGACCGCCTTCAAAGAAATATTCTGCGTATAAGCCTATGGCATCCGCAGGTAAACGATTCATCGTCATGCCCGCGGGAGGTACCCTCGGATGTAAATCCTCCGGTAATCCGAAAGCCTTTACCACAGCGTACACATCGGCCTCGTCCATCGCGGAAACTCTCACATGTATATCCTTCTTAACATGAGAGCTCTCCGGCATGGACACGTCGTCATACTCGAACGAGGCAGTAGATTCCGACATAACGAATCCGAAAAAGAAAGGGTATAGCCAAACAACAAAAATAACTTAACGGACTAAGACGTACCTTAAAGACGGCGAAATTTGTTGTTCGGAATACGGAAGGTATAAAACGTGTCAGAAGTATGTGTATGCAGAGAAAAAATAACAGTGGAGTAAATGAGAAAAAAGAGACTATTTATAGGCGGTAAAAAATGGGCGGGAAAGGGACATGTCACCCGTAGGGCTAACGTGTCAGCCATCCACACCGTGTCTCTCACAAGGTGCATACGTGTCCCAATCCAAACGACGCGGTAAAAAATGACGGCACACCTTAAACGACACATTAATTACTTTTGGCATTTTATACGCAACGTTAATAAACGACGAAGCTACAACATACCATCCGGAAAATCGCAAAAAAATAAAACTTAGTATCACACCATTGGCACAACCAATACTATGATACTGGGGGGGACATGATGACGTATGTACCCTCCGGATACACACCGTACAGGGATATACCCTCCGGATACATAACAGGTAAAGAACACTCAGATGTGTTCAAATAATACGGATCAATATCCGAAGGGTTACGACTGTCCGCATGACCTCCGCCGTCCGGATATCACAAACCCTTCGGATAAGCCTACAAGTACCTAGACCAAAGTACAGACAAGTACACCAAAGTATATGGTAATGGAGTTTAAACTAGCGAACATTATGGGCTAAGTACGAAACAGCCTGGCACCCCATGTAGAGAGTCTATAAATAGAGAGGAAATCTTCATTTAAGGTTAACTAATTCTCCCCTACTCTCTAGTTTTATTCATACTTTCTCTCACTAAGAACATATACTTACTCTCACGCCGGAGGTTGGTCATGGGATACATTCCCGGGGCGAGTCTAACGGACGTATTTGTTTTGCAGATATCCGAAGCAACATACTGTAAGCAAGGATCATATTGAATCCGTAGGACCTATTCTAGTCCGAAGGATTCATCTCGCTTGTTCGAAGTAGAAACAAATTTTTACCTCAACAAGTACAACTGTTTAATGCACTGTTTAGAGTGTCACAATTAAATATGGGAGTGTGCAAATAACCTCCCTATTAATATATTATGTTCATGCTTAATAACTTGGTATGCTGGTAAACCAAAATATATATTAGCACATTGTGGTATGAACGTTTAATTTATACAAGTTATCAATTTTTTTTAGATTTATACGTTGATTCTTTTACACATAGCATTAAAATGTGAATATTTGGATGCAACTCTTATTGTACTTATTAGTTCTACAACATACATTTGCCAAAAGTTATACCCAAATCCTAAAACGATGACAATCTACTACGGAGTACTTTTTTGTCTTTTAAATCCAACTTGAAATTTACTTTTTTACTTCCTATAAAATAAAGGGCCCAGCTATAAAAATTGGTTAATCCACTTTTGTATGAAGCCCATCATGGTCCGGTTCAACCAGCGTCACACATTCTGGGTTTTGACAGGTTCATCTCTGAAAGGGTTCACTAGGACCTGAATTGAGTATGCTAAGAGAAAATTACTTTTGGACGATAACGTTGATAAAATACATTGCTTTCAACTTTTGCTTTTAATAATCTTGCTTGCAATTGACTTTAGTATGAATAAACTAAAACCTTTATATTCTTTTACCAAATTTTCTTAACATTTTATCTTTGGATGAATAGTTGTTCAAGTGATAAACTAAAATTATACAAACATGTTTTTTAAGAATTTATCGTGCCACCAACTTACTTTGTTTGAGTTTGGTATCAAATTTCTCATAGCTTCAAAAGAAAGAAAAATAAATTATAAAGGGAAACTCTTAGTCTACTTAATTTTTTTTTCTTTGTAAAAACAAGTGTCGAGTCCCATTGCTAACTAATTCACATAGGTTTGATTTTGTATATTTGTTGTTGGTGAATCATCTTGTATGTTGTTAAATATACAAATTTATTATTAAGTAAGATTATTTGTCAGCAATCAATGTAAGTTCTTAACTAAACTTTGCATCTTGCTACAATTGCGCGTGTAATATATCAAATTTATTGAACTTGAATTAATACTTCTTATAGATGGTATTATTGTTTTTCGAGTTTGGCATAGCTTCAAAATAAAACTAATGTACAGAAGGTCTAAAAGATATGCTTTACCGCAACAAAGAAGCTCCATATGTAACAACTTTTGTCTAGCTTCTGAAACCAAATCTTCAATACCACATAGGTCAAAGAGAACAAATTTTGCTGCCTCATATACTATTATGCCAGTTGACATGACAAGTTGGTATTAGTATTAAGATGCTGCTTTGCACTCTGACATGTTAAATTTAAAAAGTTTATTAACATGTTTTTCTGCCAAGGCGCAACTCATATAAGTTTTCAACTTTTTAACATTTAAGCATATTCCTATCTCTTACAAGTATATATGACATATGAGAATACATTGGGCACAAGAATTTACATGATTTACATGATACTTAAATACATTGGTAAGATGAGAATATTTGGACTAAGAAAATGCCAGATTGATATCATAAGATGTTATAGCAAATAATTGGATGTCCTTAATTCAATACTGGAGCAACTATGATTTAATTTATGCATTACCAAAATTCATGTGTCCATTTCAAATAAGAATGGTAGTACCTCTACTGTCTCATGACAAATAGTTTTAGCAAACACTACAATTAAAAACTCTTATCAGTTTCTCATAGCTTAGAAAGAAAAGAAATATAAGTAATAAAGTTTGTGTGTCACTATTTATGATTTATAGTGTTTCGAACATTGTGACTTGTAAGTGTGCCTTTGTAAATACATTAACTTTAACTCTACGAGGCAATGCGACGTTAGTAGTGATGCTAACTTAAACCTGCTTCGATGCCCTCTATGTAATACTCAACTTGATGCTCACACGCATTTGTTCTTTGAATGCAACTTTTCTTCACGGGTTTGGAACATGATTAGGCGTTATGCTGCCATGGATAGTATTGATGCAAGGTTGGTGAATATCCTATCTTGGTTACATCCGTTATCAGCAAAAAGTTCGGCCAGAAGTATTTGTGCTAGGCTTGTGGTAGCAGCTTTGAGTTATTATATATGGCAAGAACGTAACAAACGTATCTTTAAAAAGACATCTCGAACAGTTGAACAACTTCGTGATGCTATCATTGCTAATGTTTATTTAAAGCTTATCTCCATTCGTTTCAAGAAGTCTCCTAAAGTTGCAAAGATATTGGAGATTTGGAAGATCACAAATGCTACTGAATTGGATGGAGTATGATAATATGATTTGGTTATATTGTTCGATGGTTGTTGGGCAGCTCCTGGGAATGCATGCATGGGGTTTCATGCATTTGAGTTATAGTTTCAGGTGTTTAAGCTCTTTTGTTATAAGCACTTATGATTAGCATGGTTATTGGCGTGTCAATCCGTGTAGTTGATACGCATATATAGTGTGTTTAGGTTAATATGGTACTCAGCCATATTCCTTTGTACTTAACGATTTTTTTTTTTTTTTTTTTTTTTTTTTGAATATATTTACCGGGGTAAAATGCTTAAAAAAAAAAAAAAAAAAAATCTACGATGTAGCAAAATTCAAGTTGTCTATAAGACAATGGGCCCAACAAAGAAAAACTGGCCAAGAATGGTTTTCTCTTGGTTTGTCATTGTCTTGTTTAAACCTGTATTCGAATATGTCAAACGAAAAATACGTACTTTTAAATGATGTCGTTGATTAAAAAAAATGTACCTTTCTCTTATCCAAATAATAAACACACGAGCAAGCTGATAACGGTATCTCTAATCAATTTGATACAATTTTAACTAAGGATGAGCACGGTACCAATCATTGGTACCGAACTCGTACCGAATTAATGATACCGTTTTTTTCCGAGCATAAATGAGGGTACCGGTATCGTACCGAACGGGATTCCGATACCGGTATTTGGTACCGAGAAATCAGTATCAATCCGGTTCTTCCCGGTTTTTGTTAAACCATTATTATTATTTTTTCATGCTAGTAACTTTATGTGAAAAAGAAAAAAGAAAAAAAAAAACAACGTGCATATTTGATTGAATGTGGTCTCCTTTATCGAAAAATATATTTTTTCCAATGGCATCCATGCATCATAAAAAAAAAAAGAAAAAACTAATTGTTGAATCAAAATATGTGAAAATTAAATTTTTGGATGATGCATTGATACCATAAGAAAAAATATTTTTCTAGTATTCAAATAATAAACAGGAGCAAAATAAGGGTAACTTCTAATAAGCACACACATCTTAAAAACATAACTTCCAATCTTTGGCTTGTTCTTTATATTTTAGCCAATTCCCACTCACAATTGACTTTAGTAAGAATAGACTACAACTAAACCAAAAGTACACGACACATATTTTATAAACAAATTCGTGCAATACTTTATTCTTGAGAAAAAGTGATGCCCCATTCTATGATTATTCAACTCCAATTGCATTGCCATTAAATAACTGAGTTTGGTATCAGCTTTATCATACCTTGGAAATAATATATCTTTGTATTGATACTTTTATAAGAAATTGTTTTAAGCTTTTCAATCCCACATGGACCAAAGAGAAGATATATTGCTTCTTTATATACTTCTGAGTGTACACTTATCACGTGTGTGGATTAGTATTACGTTGATGGAATACTATATTGTCATTAGATTATAACAAGGAATCTAATGGCCATTTAGTTTCCATTGACTCATATAGTATCTCCACTTTTTATCATTTTGAATACTTATGATTTGGTTTTCTTAGTGCAAATATAAGTAAGTTTGTGACTGATGTTGGTAATTATAATCATTAGTCATTTATCTTAAATACTAAATAATCATTATATATTGTGTAATAAATAATTAAATATAAACTTTTACATTTAATTATTAAACTTTAACTCTCATACGTAAAGTGTGCAATCTCATGATCTCGAGTTCGATCCTAACATACGACTACTAAAATAATGTCCATAATCTAACAATACTACTACTTGCATGTCAATCGCATATGGGGTTGTTTGATAGCTGCGTTTAGTGGAGTTAGAACAAGTGTAGCTGCTAGAGAGATACTTGAAGTGAAATTGAGAAAATGTGGGAAGAGAGATTGTCACAGTTGCGAAAAGCGGTTAAGTTTGATATTCAGCTCGAGTTATGATGTGATGCTGTTAAAACTAGGGAAGGATTATAAGGAGCTTGAAGTGGTGTTGAGGAAAATGGCGCCTTTTAATGGTCGTATTGTCCTTGTGTGTTCGGGTGCCTTATAAAGATAAACCAAAAAGCTTTTAACATGTATATACATTGTGAATTCCTCAACTATAACACTAATATTACAACCAATGGCGGACCTATTAAGGGGCAGGGGAGGGTCCCGGCCCCCCCAAAATTTGCGGCACCTAGTGTAAATATTATAGGTTTTAAGGGTAATTTAGTTGAGATTACAAACAAATCTCCGATTCGGCCCCCCAAAATAAATTCCCCCCCCCCTCCCAAAAAAAATGTTCTAATTCCGCCACTGATTACAACTATTGTACCAACCAGCGTACAAGATGAAGAACTAACAACATAATACAGAGATAAAATTACATGAATTAATCTTCTAAACAACGTATTAGTTAGATCAAAAAATACCAGTCACAAAACTTAAATAATAATTAGGTTACTAGACATATAACGACCGCAAAAAAAGTTGACAACATGTATGATACGGTAAAAGTTCAATATATATTTTATATTTGTCATAGATCCGAAGAACCAATCTTAGCCATTCATTTAAAAAAAAATAATAAATAAAAAAAATAAAAATCACAATTTAAAAAAAAAAAAAAAATTAAATATCTCGCAAACCGTTAATCGTTACGTGAAAAAAATCATACTATCGCGACGAGAATTAAACTATCTTTTTATAGATATGCACTTCTATATACTTTTCAACGAACTTCTTTTTTTTTCAAAATTTACGCCCAGAAAAATCACACGTGATTTTGTGATTTTTACAAATCACGTGTGATTTTTCTGGGCGAAAATTTTGAAAAAAAAAAAAAAAAAAAAAAAAAAAAAAAACGTTGAAAGTATAGAGAAGTGCATATCTATAGATAAATATTTTAATTCTCGTCATGATGGTGTATTTTTGTAGCTTGAACATCTACTGTTTGTAAGATAAGTTGTTTTAAAAAAAATAAAAAATGGTTTTTATTAGTTTAGATGAAAATGGATGGCTAAGATTGGTTCTTTAGATTTGTGACAAATATTAGATCTATATTAATCTCAACTCGATATGATATAGCCGACATATGCTGACCTCAAAAAGTTGACAACTTGTATGAAATAACCAGGTATCTGCAAGCCGATTGTAAATTTATAGATACAATCAACATGAGCATAAGCGGCTACATGATACTAACACCAACTTATGCAAAACATTGACACCACACTATATAAGCAACCAAAATGTTTTGTGTTCAACCCATGTGGGACAAAAAGAATTTCTTCATACAAGTTTTGACAAAATTGATTCAAAAGACGCAACACAAGCACGCTGCTACAAGATAATTGACATTATTGACAGAGTTTTTAATGACACAAAAAAGTGTCACCATATGATTTTCCTGACATTTTCTAGAAAGTGTGGCAAAAGCTTAAATTTTTTAACTTAATGACACTTTTTATAAACAAAATGTGTCACACATGCAACAACTATGAACTCACACTTTTTTTTGTGTCACCATTTTACCTACTAAACTTCTATCTACACTTTTTTAATCAAGTGTAGTAGAAGCACATAAAGTTTTTAGTGACACTTTTTTTATACTTTTAGTGATATTTTTTTACTTTAAAACACCATTTTTTTTTTTTTAATTTTGATGACACTTTTTTTATGTATCACTAGATGACAATTTTTTTGTAGTGTACCTACTTATATTTGTGAAGTAAATAAAACCAGCTACCGAGTAAAAAGTAACTATAAGTATGTTGTCAATACTTTAGAATTCCTTAGGATTTGATTACATGTATTAGTATTTCTTAGGGATGTGTCCGAAGTAACCTTTGTATTTTCGATAGAATTTGGGATATTATATCCGAAGCACCAATCTTATATATTACTGATCTACTTGTTGCTTTTGCCGGAGTACGTGGGAGCAAGTATAGCTGCTAGATATAGTACTTGAAGTCAAATTGAGAGAGATCCCGCTTTAGCTGAAGAGTATGTTAAGTTTTGTCGTTTAGGAGAAAAGGGGAGTATGGTGTGATGTCGGTGAAACAGGGGGAGGATTATAAGGAGCTTGAAGTGTGTCACCATAAATTTTAGAAATGGGTTGATATGGGCGAGTTTTAAGAGTTTGACTAGACAATTAACGGTGCATACGGGTCACAGATGATTTTCTCGTACACTGAAATACAACCACCAATTACCTTTCAATAATAATGATCAAAAACACATTTCAATCACCAAACACGATCATCTGTCGGATGTCACCACCGCAACCTCTGCTGTTGTATGTCGCCATTGTCTACCTGATGGGTTTGGATCCAACTTCAAGAAAAAAGTGACCGTTGATGATAGCAACATAACGGGCTTGAAGTCTTATGACTGTCATATAATGATGCAACGGTTACTTCCTTATGGAGTTCAACAATACTTACCTAAAGACATTTCACCACCAATAATCGAGCTTTGCTCATTCTTTAAGCAGATATGTGCTCGAAATTTGATGCAGCGGGACATGGAGAAAGCTAAAGAACAACTGATCAATATTATGTGCTCTTTCGAGCAAATATTTCCTCCCGCTTTTTTTGACATAATGATTCATTTGGTTATGCATTTACCCGAAGAGGCTATTCAAGGTGGCCCTGTTTACATGAGGTGGATGTATCCATTTGAAAGATACATGAAGAAGCTTAAAAATTATGTCAGAAATAAATCTAAGCCTGAAGGTTCTATAGCGGAGTGTTATGTTGCAGAAGAAGCATTAACTATATGTTCGCACTATCTTAAGGGTGTTGAGACGAGATTTAATCGTCCTGACAGAAATGACGATGGGCTAAATCCAACAGATGAATTTGAGGTTTTCCGGTCAGTATGCAAACCGGTAGGTGCAGAGGTACATATTGAGATGAATGCACAAGTTATGCACACAGTTGTATGGTTTATACTTAACAACAGTCCTGAAATCGAGGCGGACATTGATGCGTACAAAAAGTAGGTTTCTTATTTTCTTTAAACCATCTTTTTTGTAAGTTATTTTTTTCGACGAGTTATTCTAATATCATGAACAGTTACAGTAAATTTCCTAACAATAACGTGGAAGTAGAGTTTCCCCGCTGGTTTGATCGCGAGGTAAACGCATTCTATATATTACCCTGTAAAGTATCGATTATTCCTCATTTGAATATTCTTTTCTTTTTCGTAGATCCGTGAAAAGAGCGTGGGAAACGACCCAAGGTGTACTCCCGAGTCTAAGTTATTCTCTTTGGATTGTGGACCTGACCCGATTGCAGACTCATACCCTGCTTGCGTAGTTAACGGTGTGAAGTTCATGGTACACTACTGCGATATACGCCTTACAACTCAAAGCAGCGGAGTTTCAACACCCGGGGAAAATGGAGATATGTTTTATGGTCAACCCGAAGAAATTTTGGAGCTTACTTATATCGGAAACCGCAAGGTTGTGTTGTTCCGATGTAAGTGGTTCGACACCAAGAACCCTTACCGTTGCTCTGATCGCTCCAAACGTTCTTATATTAAACAGGGCATAAAACATATTTTGACTGATAGGGATTCTTTTAAAGATCAACAATACCTTCTCGCGACACAAGCAAGACAAGTCTTCTACCTTGAAGACCCGGCTAGACGACCACCTCATTGGAAGGTCGTCGAAGATGTTCATCATCGAAAGATCTGGGACCGGGATGTGGTAGAGGCCGATCAAGATGTTATACATGACAGCAGTTCGTCAGATGTTGCACTAGACGCTGATTTGGGTGTTTTGGATTATACGATTTTGAGTACAAATGATGAATCAACGGAAGTGGATGCCCCGCCAGATAATGAAGTTCGTGATGAAGACGGTGCTGATTATATTGGTGATGAAGACGAGGTTGTTGCTCATGTTCTGGAAGATGATGATCAAGATGGTGAAGAGCGTAATGATGAAGATTGTGATGATGAAGTTAATGCCGCTAGTTTTGAACTTGTTTCTAGTGATGATTCTGAGTTGGATGCATAATTGTAATTTTCAAAATAACGCTTACTTGAATGAAATTATCAATATATGTTTAAATATGTATATTTATTTGAATGTGTATATTTATATGAATCTGTATATTTATTTGAATCTGTGTATGTGTATTAATTGGTCAACGACATTGTCTGTTCTTGTACTTGTATTTTTACAGATGGCGTCCGTAGCTCTTGGCTACCATAGAGGGGATGCAGGTGGTGATCCTCCCGATGATCGGCAGCCAAGGCGTTTACCTTACCAGTGCGAAGGTAAGGAATTGTGGATTATTTTATAAACTTGATTTTGATTACTTGTATTTTTATGACTCATCACTTATATTTGTAGGGTCGGGAAACGCGGTCTAAACAAACATAAGGCATTGAAGAAGGCCTTCAAACAAAATGGCAATCAATCACTTAAGATAGATTTCGATTTTGGTGATCTGAAGACAGTCAAACCAGTAGGCAAAAATGCGGCTTACTTGTCTTCCTATATTGGGGAATTAGTCAGGGATATTCCCCAGGATTACAAGTCATGGAATAAAGTCCCCGCAGCAGAAAAGGCGAAGATAATCCCTAACCTGGAGGTCTTGTTTATTTTATTTATATTTTTATTGTTATCGAATGTTTAGATATTTGTGTTTATTTGAAAGTGTGTTTATATAAATGTGTGTATTTATTTAAATGTATGTTTATTTGCAGAGATATTTTGATTTGCAATCCCATTTCCGTGACGAGACTTTAATCAAAGTAAAAGGCTAAAATAAGACAAAGGGGAGCGTGGTGAGAGGTGGGCTTGAGAGGGATTTTGCGGATCGATACAACAGCCACAAAAATTAGTTCAAGTATAAGTGGTTTACTAAAGCGGGGTCGGTTCAAGCGGCAAGGCAGAAAAAACCACCGAATTGGAAAGCAGGAGATGATGAGTGGCAGAAGCTCGTTGACTTCTAGGCCGACCCGGATCGTATGGCCCAATCAGGGAGGAATTCCAAGAATCGATCCAAAAACAAAGTGACGACCCACCAGGGATCAAAGTCTTTCGCGCGAGGAAGACACGAATTCATATTGCTCTTTATTATTTTTATTTTTTATATTATTTTAAAGGTGTTTATATTGTTTATATATAGCGTGTAATTAATTTGTTTTATATTGTTTATTTATAGTACGAAGAAAAGCAGCATCACGAGGACATGGTCGAGACCTGGAAGAAAAATCATTCGGATAAAAATGGCCATTTTCAGACTCGGGAAAACGAAAGGATCTATGTAAGTAAATTATGCCATAATTTTTTATTGAGTTTTGATTAGGACTAATACTGTGAGTTTGTATTTGAGAGTTGTTGATGAAGTTTGTGGCGTGTTTATTTGAAGCATATTGTTAACTGGTGTGTGTACAGAACAGTAAAATTTAGTAGAAAAGTTGTCACTCAGACTATTATACATAAGTTGATACCAAAGGTTGGATCAATTAAGTTAAGTTATTCACTGGACTAAAAATAAGCCAAGAAAGTTCATTACTAAAAAAAGGTATGAGAATTGTTTATGGAGCAGCCAATTAAGAAGCAACTTTTGAATGTGGTTTAGTATAGTGTATAAATTTTAACTAGTCTTCTTGGGTTTCTTTTACAAAGATCTGCTGTCATTCTAAAAACTTATCTGCTTATGCTTATCTGCTTACAAAGGTTTTAGGTTATGATTAGCTATTTGAAGTTGTAATAATAAGATAAAAGTTGTTTTAGTGTGAGATAGATGTTGATAACAAGAGTGCTCAGGATTGCTTATCGAAACTCATCGTATTTTGAGATAAGCCAAAGCCAAAACACTTTCAGGTTGTTGAGGGGGTGTTTGGTTTAGCTTATTTTTAAGAGCTTATGCTAATCAGCTTATCAGTTTATGAGCATAATGAACTTTTTTTTGACAAACAACTCCATAATTGCTAATAAAAAAACCCTTGTTTATGTACTGTTACCCCAAAAGCTGTTTGGATACTCAATAGCTGTTTGGATACTCAAAAGCTGTTACGCTGAAGCAGCTTACCCAAACACCCTATTATTCAACACACTTATTTCACTCTCATATATAACCTTATAAGCACTTAGGTTGTGATGTGTAAAATTTTAACTCCTTAGCATTGTATATCCTGTTCCGTTTTTAGTTATCCATAGGCATCAATTTACATAAATAAACTACTAGAATTTAACCTGTGATTCTATGACTATTGTGATTGATTATGCTAATACTTTCTAATGATCCTTAAATAAAATTGATTGTTGAGCTTGCTCATTTACTGAGGTACTTTAGTTATGGTTTATATGTTGTCTATTTCATTTCATGCTGGTTGTTTCAAATCAAATTAAATCCAGGATACTACTTCACTTATAATTGATATTTTCCATGAAGGAAAATTTAATCAGACTTGTTTCAAATCATACCATTCATTCTAGGCATTCGGTGGCAATCTGTGTGGCTACTTTCTTGAATCTATGCTAAGAAATCTATCATCCATTTCAATGGTCCTAAGTGGATTTATAGAGAATGTTATTAATTAACTTGATAATGTCCCCAAATGGAAACTTGCTCATTGTGATACATCTTGTTTTTTTGAACCAATGAACCTTATACTTATTATCTGATTTCCTTATAATTTCTTACTACTTATATTAACTCTTGTTTTTTTCAATTACACAGGCATAAATGAAGGCAATACAAGATGCGACCAATGACAAAAAGATCGACCCCAAGACAGATATAGAGATCGTCGCTGAAGTCCTGCAGAGCAACAATCGGGGGCATATTGCGGGTGTTGGCAGGGTGGTACCAGGCACGGGAGGAATTTGAACAGATGCAAAAAAAGCATGCTATGGAACTAGACGAGCAAAGAAAAGATTATGAGAGTCAAGGAAACGTCTTGAAGCAATTTGTTGAATTCTTCAACCGTCAACAAGGTACTCCTGCTTCACAGTTTCAGATTACTGATTTATACACTCCTCGAGTGTTTCCCGGTTCTACTTATGATGTTGGCGGTCCTAGTTCTACTCCTTCAGCCCCTAGTTCTAGTCTCGGCCCAGAAAACTGTTACATCCCTACCTTTGATTCTGGAAATACCCGGATTGTACATGTTGATGATGATGATGGCCGTGATGGTAATCGTGAGGATGATGGTGTTGATGGTGATGGTAGTAGTGAGTATGATGATGCTGGTGATGACGAGCAGTGATGTTAAGGTAGATTATTAGTATTTGTATGGATATCCTTATGTTATTTGCATTATCGTATTAGTATATTAGCGAAATTGTAGTCATAAACGAATACTATGACATGCTTTTGGTTGGTTTTGAATGATGGATGAATGGAAGCATTTTGCATTATCGATTTGGGAGATTTACAGATTTGGTTTTGGTAGATTTTTTTCGGAAAAATTCTGGATTTGCAGCATTAATTTGAAGTTGCTTTTTTTTTTTTTTTTTTTTGCAAAATTCTGGATTTGCAGCTACTGGATTTGCAGCATTAAAATTCTGGATTTGCACATACACTTTTAGGGACAACAAAGGCGTCACATAATGGTAATCTTGTCGTCCCTAATAGCTGCCCATCCAAAGTAACCATTTTCCTCAAACTCAATTTTAGAGACGACATCTTTCAACCCCAAAAGTGGGTCCCGGGTTTTTTTAAATAAATTGTTTTAATTATAAAATTTACTTAATTTATAAATATTTATTTAATAAATAAAAATATCTAAATTAATAAAATATGAATAAAGCTTTAGAGACGACGTTTTGTTGTCCCCAAAGATGCGGCCCCACTTTTGGTCAAGTTTCTAGTTGGATTTTTGTGGGTCCCACAGGCCGTCCCCAAAGTTAGATTCTATCGACCCTAAAACTTTTGGACACGAGCCTTTGGAGACAACCCCTTTTGGGACAACCTGTTGTGCCAAAAAGTTTTGGAGAGACCAAAACTTCACTTTTGGGGATGACTCGCTCTATCTCGAAAAGTCCCAAATGGTGTAGTGTAGCTAGCATGAAGCTACACAAGGTATTGTAGATATATTGGTTCATATTAGGGGTGGCAATTTGTGACATGACACGAAACCCGATCTGAAATCGACACGAAAATTAACAGGTTCGAGGTTGAGCTAAATAGATTGTGGGTCAGGTTTGGGTCGACATATTTAACCCGTTTATTAAATAGGTCAGGTTCGGGTTGGGAATAAAATAAACAGGTCAACCCGCCAACCCGTTTAAGTTTTTTTTTCTTAATTAAAAATTATTTATATTTAATTATACGAGTTAAATGGGTTAAACGGGTCGACCCACTAACATGTTTAACCCATTTAACTCGTGTAATATGCTAACTTTTATATATAAAACGGATTAAATGGGTCAACTCGAAACCCGTTTAACATATTTAACCCATGTAACATATTTAACCTGTCAACCTAAGTATATATACGGGTTAAATAGGTCAGGTTCGGGCTACGTGTAAATAGGTTAGGGTTGATATAGCTGACCCGATGATTTAAATGGGTCAGGTTCAGGTTGGGGTTTTCTGACCCGCCAACCTGACAACCCGAACCCGCCAACCCGAACCCGACCCGAATTGCCACACCTAATTCATATATATATTGTAGATCATCTGTCGGATGTCACCACCGCAACCTCTGTTGTTGTATGTCGCCATTGTCTTATGAAATTGTTACATTTCTTTGGGAACCTTCTTATATTCTTTTGCACTTCGGATTCATCTGATCTTATGTTGTTGCCCTACCATGTATCTCATTTCATTAGTAAACTTGGTTTCGGTATGTGCTTTGTGTAATTATATTAGAAGGTATATCAAATGTCCCAAAAAGTCTACCAATTTGTATCATTTAGCTTAGCATGAAGTTACACAAGGTATTGTAGATATATTGGTTCATATATATTCCATGATATAACACCCCCAAAATCGATCAATACAGCGGAAGACTTAAAATGTCAGCGGAAGACTTTTGGGGTATTATATTGTGGATCTTTCGTCACAATTATAGAAAACGATTCAAGTGATCGTTTTAAGTTTTATTTAAAATACCAAATATTCATAATTCCAAGAGAATTCGTTATTCAACAACAAGTTTTATTTAAAGAGAAATAAACGTTTCTTTATTTGCCAACTTCGTGCCGTTGCCATCCATTCTATTTAGTTACCTGAGATAAACATGCTAAAAGTCAACAAAAAGTTGAGTGAAATTCATATGTTTATAATTTAGAGTTTGAACACAAGAGATAGATATTTATTGTAATATCGATACAAATAAACAAGTTAGAAATCACATTCATTATTGCATTAAGCTCATGACACTCAACGATTCAACAGACATCAATATTTTCATAATAATGATGTAAAATATATAGCCCCCAAGATAGGTATTTGCCAGTAACCTATTATATTCAAATAAAGTGCATTTGGTAACTTTCCTCAAGCAACCAAATGGGGATTGTCAATCCCTAATAGATCTATTCACAATTATTTACGTTCACCTTTCGAGTGATTAAGGTTCATGATCGAGGGACTTTTGGCAATAGCTACTTAAGCAATAATAAGATCAGGAAAAACCTTGTGTTCGGTTTTTGAGCATGTATCCCCCCCACAGAAATCGGTTAAATGTGGGCTATGAACTCACCTTAGTAGGATAGTAGAACAAACATAATCTCAACGATGCAAGGCAACGGCTTCACACACAACCAAAAAGATATGGCACGTTTCAGTTCTTAAGTCTCGTTTTATTGCGAACGTTTATTATTAATTATGAGAAATCGATAAAGTGCATACGTGATGTGTTACGTCGTATAAAAATAGATAATTGTTATGTACTGTTTTATTCGTCTAAATTTATTTATCGTTATATATGTTTTATCCGTATTATATATATATATATATATATATATATATATATATATATATATATATATATATATATATATATAAATAAGTTAAGTTTATTATTTATCGTTTTAATATATATTAAAATATATATATATATATATATATATATATATATATATATATATATATATATATATATATATATATATATATAATTATAAACTTTTTATTAAAAATCAATATTATTATTCAATCCTTCATGTTTCTCAATTTTACACTTTTTACCCTTAACGGAAAACATTTACGCCGTTAGTCCAAAAATTATATATATTTACATTTTTAGTCCAAATATCAAATATTTACATTCATTATCCCTAAGTTTCAATATTTACCGTTTATACCCTTAGAAAAACAGTTTTATACTTTTCACCTCAAGTTTACAAATTTGACAATTTTAGTCCCTATCCTTCGAACATTTGCAAAAATGGTCCAAACATTTCCAAGTTTAAAACTTAACATTTTTATTATTTCAATAAGCTCAGAACATTTAGAAAAGCTTAATTCGACAGCTTATTTGCTTATTTTCTTCTTATTTCACAAAATGGGCCTTAGCGAGTCAAATTAAAGGTCCAATAATGATTTTTGATCCAAAGGGTTTGGGGGAACACTAGGTTTATAGAAATCCATCATTTTAAGTTACAAATTCATTTCAAAACAGCTTATACACTCAGCTTATCGTAATAAGCTGAAATGAGCTTTTTGGGCTTTTTGGCCCACGTAAGGTTTTTAAGTTTCTGAAAACTAGTTTCCATAGCGATTTACTTTGGGTCTCGTTTAGTGATCAAACGATGTTCTTAAGTCGTATTATTCATCATTCTCGTTTCTATTTCAAGTAGGTAATTAGATCGTACAAAAATAATGGGTGGTCGTGTGTTGAAATTTAGAATGGCGAGACCAAAGTACACGGCTAAAACTCATGCATGTAACTTATAAACTTGAAAAAATAAACTAAGTCTTTTTAGTATATTACGTATAAGTTCATATGACTTAGAATCGTATGATTTTTAGTGTGTATACGTTAATATGAGTCTTAATCTTTTATAGGTACTCGTTAATGACTTGGTAAACATACAATACGATATATAATAATAGCATGTTACGTTTTAGTTTCTCATTTTATTTTGGTTAAGTGTTTGTGCACAAACGAGAAATACGTATATTCATCATTTTACTATTCATCATTTTTGAGGTCAGTTTGATATTCTGAGAAGCGTTTTAAAATTTTACTATTCATAAAACTCTATTCACCTCCGGAGAAAAATTGTCATTTATACGTGGGTTGCGTCATTTTTGTAAACGTACGGTTATCAACCCAATAAACGTTATCTTATAAACTATTATTTCGAATAATTGATCCGACAATCCCAACTATAGTCCTAACACATTTTTATACTCATAATAATAATATAAAAATTATATTATTAATTTACCCGGTATTTTCAAATCAACTGTTACGTTTTCCGGTCAAAGCTTAAAACTCCGTCGGTTTGCGATATTTCAACCCGATCATTATTTTAACTTTTGATTCTCATCAGGAATATTATTTTACAATTGTTACAACTTCATTATATTTTATTTTATTTCGTTACAATTTATTTTTAGTTAACTCGGTACCCGGTATCACCTAAAACTAATAATATCTACACAATATTAGCTAAGTCTTACAAAATCTCTTACATTATCTACACCTCCCATTCCAATCTCTTACACTTTGAAAATATGTCACTAACTCCAATTAATGCTAGTCATTCATGTTCCCTAAATATCTAGTATGTAAGTAAACTAACACATACAACACATTAGACTTCAAGAAAAACTTCATATTTCTCTCTTTCTCTTCTTCCTTGCTCGGCCAACAACAAGAACAACAAGCCATCTCCATTAATTTTACAAGATCAAGTGTTGATCAAGTTCCTTTAGTTGTTCTTGTTTGGGTTTTGTGAGAAAAACCCAAGGTTTTATAAGTTTTCATCTCCATAAGCTCACTAATCTTTCTATGTAAGTTGTCAAACTCTTTTCCATAATTTCTTCATGTTATTTTTATGGTCATATGATTTCCATTCAAGATCTACATGCATATGTTAGTATATACCACTCATTTATATATATATCTAACTTTTGAACTCTAGAAATAGATTATTGTTAGATCCACTTGATTTATGATGTTTAGGAACCCATGACACCCTAATAAGGTGTATGGTAAGATTAGACTAGATTTGTGGTGATTGAAAGTGATTTGGTTGAGGTTGAAACAAGTTTGAAACTAGGAAAATGATTTTTGAAACAATAGATATACCTACTGTTGCTATTTTTAAAACGGGGGAAAATTAGTAGATGATGGGTAATTTTTGACCAAAGATTTAGAAAATACTTTCAAAAACGAAGCCGTGGGCGAAAGAACGGATTAAAACGAGTTAATAACGAAGGAGATATGATTTTCCGAATTTAGCGACGAAAACTAGTTTTCTGAAAAACTGCTTGCTGATGAACAGTTGTCATGGGCTGTTTTGGGCATAAAACTTGATCTAGCCGTCCCGACTTATCAAAAATATGTTAGTATGTTGTCCCACGATTTCGGGAATGTAAAGAACGTAGAAAACGAGCTTAAAACGACCAAGATATACACTTTTGAAACTAGGCGAACTATATATATATTTGACAACCTCTAATAGCACATATTCTCTTAAGTTATGGAAACACTATAAATCAACGCCAACACTTATTTTCAAACTACGAGTGGTATTGACTTCATGTGCATGTACATTCATCGCATCCCCTCATAATTTAAGTAGATCGTATCATTCGTTCATTATAGGTCGCGGTTAGAGATTGAACCTCATTTCTGTGTAACCACTTTTGTCTTCGTAGCTATTCGCACCAGGTGAGTCATAGCCCCTACTCTTTTAAATTGTTTTGTTAACTTTTTGGGGGAGAATACATGCTCGTTTTTACATGAATTACTACTTGACCTTTTGAACTTGACTTGACTTTTGAACTTGACTTAAATTTTTGAACTTATGTACCGTACGTACTTTGACTTAAAGTCTCCCTTGTTCGGAGCAACACTATAAAGTCTCCCTTGTTCGGAGCATCCTAAATAATTCTCGCCTTATTGGTGGAGTGACTTAAAGTCTCCCTTGTTCGGAGCAGCATTATAAAGTCTCCCCTGTCGACGGAGCAGCATCCTAATACGACGGTATTGGAAGGCCATTAATTTGGATACATCCTAATACTACGGTATTGGAAGGCCATTAATTTGGATGCATCCCAACCGTAAGTTGTTGGAAGACCCTTGTGGTGACGTTTACACTTTTAACTACTATGATACACGTACATATGATTGACAATTTGACATATTATATTGACCACTTGTGCTTGACAACTAGACATAAACTATTTAGCAGTGGGTTGTAAACACACAGGTTACAAGTCTCTTATGGCGGGACTTGTAACTGAGTGGATTTACGATGCCTTTGCTATGTGACCATTTTTTTTCTATAAACTTTATTTGTTAAACAAACTCTATGAACTCACCAACCTCGTGTTGACACTTTAGCATGTATTTTCAGGTTTTAACCTATGGCACGCTACAGGAGGTTTTGGCAGGGCAGGGCATGGTCATAGAAGACTCTGATTATTTATATGGGGACCGTTTTAAACTATTTTAAGGGCCTACTTCCGCACTACTTTTAACAATGTAAATTTAACATTTTTTATTAAACTATTTTATTCTAAATGATTCAAGTGAAAACCATTTTTGGACTTGTGTTGTAATACCAATTGAGTTACACCCCAGCTACTTGTATGCTTCCGCTGGACCCGATCTTGGGGGTGTGACAGATTGGTATCAGAGCTTCGGCTATAGCGAACTGAGTGTTTTTAAAACCTAGACTATAGCTACTTTTACTAAAAACTTAACCCTATGACCGTCACGTGCCTGCCTGCCAAGCTGAAGCCTCACTTGTGGTTTGTTGCTGACTTAGGTGATGAGATTTGTGTCTCATTATCTGGTATATTATATTCACTTATTCTAGTTGATTTCTATCATTGTCTTTCATATAAGCATGTTCACGTATCATATATGTCACCCTGTTATGTTTCTCCTTGCATAGTTTTATCATTTGATCTCGAGTTTGGTCACCTGCCTTAGTCTTTCTGAACGTCTTGGTATTTGTGATGGACATAGTCTTAGTATAACTGAGCTGAGTATTTTAAAATTCATGGAACCTCGGTGGAATATAGACTAGTCACCTATATTCAACCCGGGATAGTGGGACATAGGCTGACTACCTATATCCGACTCAGAAATGAATTTTGCAACACTGAGAATGGTTATAATAAAATTTTGTCTGGATTGAATCCTCTACCCAATTTCCAAATGCTTTATTATGTGTGTGTATACCCTCGTTGTCAAAACGCTTATATTTTTCCTCACCTCGTGAACCGCCGCCTAGAAACACGTCAACTGGTCATTTCATCTCATGAATCTTCACCTTTATAACACTTCAGAGACCTACGTTAACTGAACTTCGGGACGAAGTTCCCTTAAGGAGTAGAGACTGTCACAACTCGTAAATTCTGGTCTTTTCCCGAACTTTCAACATTTACTATTCATCGGTTACTATTCATCGATCACTATTCATCATTTTACTATTCATCATTTTTGAGGTCAGTTTGATATTCTGAGAAGCGTTTTAAAATTTTACTATTCATAAAACACTATTCACCTCCGGAGAAAAATTGTCATTTATACGTGGGTTGCGTCATTTTTGTAAACGTACGGTTATCAACCCAATAAACGTTATCTTATAAACTATTATTTCGAATAATTGATCCGACAATCCCAACTATGGTCCTAACACATTTTTATACTCATAATAATAATATAAAAATTATATTATTAATTTACCCGGTATTTTCAAATCAACTGTTACGTTTTTCGGTCAAAGCTTAAAACTCCGTCGGTTTGCGATATTTCAACCCGATCATTATTTTAACTTCTGATTCTCATCAGGAATATTATTTTACAATTGTTACAACTTCATTATATTTTATTTTATTTCGTTACAATTTATTTTTAGTTAACTCGGTACCCGGTATCACCTAAAACTAATAATATCTACACAATATTAGCTAAGTCTTACAAAATCTCTTACATTATCTACACCTCCCATTCCAATCTCTTACACTTTGAAAATATGTCACTAACTCCAATTAATGCTAGTCATTCATGTTCCCTAAATATCTAGTATGCAAGTAAACTAACACATACAACACATTAGACTTCAAGAAAAACTTCATATTTCTCTCTTTCTCTTCTTCCTTGCTCGGCCAACAACAAGAACAACAAGCCATCTCCATTAATTTTACAAGATCAAGTGTTGATCAAGTTCCTTTAGTTGTTCTTGTTTGGGTTTTGTGAGAAAAACCCAAGGTTTTATAAGTTTTCATCTCCATAAGCTCACTAATCTTTCTATGTAAGTTGTCAAACTCTTTTCCATAATTTCTTCATGTTATTTTTATGGTCATATGATTTCCATTCAAGATCTACATGCATATGTTAGTATATACCACTCATTTATATATATATCTAACTTTTGAACTCTAGAAATAGATTATTGTTAGATCCACTTGATTTATGATGTTTAGGAACCCATGACACCCTAAGAAGGTGTATGGTAAGATTAGACTAGATTTGTGGTGATTGAAAGTGATTTGGTTGAGGTTGAAACAAGTTTGAAACTAGGAAAATGATTTTTGAAACAATAGATATACCTACTGTTGCTATTTTTAAAACGGGGGAAAATTAGTAGATGATGGGTAATTTTTGACCAAAGATTTAGAAAATACTTTCAAAAACGAAGCCGTGGGCGAAAGAACGGATTAAAACGAGTTAATAACGAAGGAGATATGATTTTCCGAATTTAGCGACGAAAACTAGTTTTCTGAAAAACTGCTTGCTGATGAACAGTTGTCACGGGCTGTTTTGGGCATAAAACTTGATCTAGCCGTCCCGACTTATCAAAAATATGTTAGTATGTTGTCCCACGATTCCGGGAATGTAAAGAACGTAGAAAACGAGCTTAAAACGACCAAGATATACACTTTTGAAACTAGGCGAACTATATATATATTTGACAACCTCTAATAGCACATATTCTCTTAAGTTATGGAAACACTATAAATCAACGCCAACACTTATTTTCAAACTACGAGTGGTATTGACTTCATGTGCATGTACATTCATCGCATCCCCTCATAATTTAAGTAGATCGTATCATTCGTTCATTATAGGTCGCGGTTAGAGATCGAACCTCATTTCTGTGTAACCACTTTTGTCTTCGTAGCTATTCGCACCAGGTGAGTCATAGCCCCTACTCTTTTAAATTGTTTTGTTAACTTTTTGGGGGAGAATACATGCTCGTTTTTACATGAATTACTACTTGACCTTTTGAACTTGACTTGACTTTTGAACTTGACTTAAATTTTTGAACTTATGTACCGTACGTACTTTGACTTAAAGTCTCCCTTGTTCGGAGCAACACTATAAAGTCTCCCTTGTTCGGAGCATCCTAAATAATTCTCGCCTTATTGGTGGAGTGACTTAAAGTCTCCCTTGTTCGGAGCAGCATTATAAAGTCTCCCCTGTCGACGGAGCAGCATCCTAATACGACGGTATTGGAAGGCCATTAATTTGGATACATCCTAATACTACGGTATTGGAAGGCCATTAATTTGGATGCATCCCAACCGTAAGTTGTTGGAAGACCCTTATGGTGACGTTTACACTTTTAACTACTATGATACACGTACATATGATTGACAATTTGACATATTATATTGACCACTTGTGCTTGACAACTAGACATAAACTATTTAGCAGTGGGTTGTAAACACACAGGTTACAAATCTCTTATGGCGGGACTTGTAACTGAGTGGATTTACGATGCCTTTGCTGTGTGACCATTTTTTTTCTATAAACTTTATTTGTTAAACAAACTCTATGAACTCACCAACCTCGTGTTGACACTTTAGCATGTATTTTCAGGTTTTAACCTATGGCACGCTACAGGAGGTTTTGGCAGGGCAGGGCATGGTCATAGAAGACTCTGATTATTTATATGGGGACCGTTTTAAACTATTTTAAGGGCCTACTTCCGCACTACTTTTAACAATGTAAATTTAA
This sequence comes from Artemisia argyi, assembly GCA_030686995.1. NCBI lineage: Eukaryota > Viridiplantae > Streptophyta > Magnoliopsida > Asterales > Asteraceae > Artemisia > Artemisia argyi. Next base: position 21,239,632 of record CM060692.1, read on the forward strand.
CATTTTTGATTAAACTATTTTATTCTAAATGATTCAAGTGAAAACCATTTTTGGACTTGTGTTGTAATACCAATTGAGTTACACCCCAGCTACTTGTATGCTTCCGCTGGACCCGATCTTGGGGGTGTGACACACTTCTCGTCCTTCCAAAGGTTCAATAGGCTCCAAGCTTTGCTTCCTAGGTTCACTTCTAAGCGTGGTTCACTTGGCAATCCGTTCGTCCCTCCATAGCTCTCTCTCGTTAGTATTTTTAGTGGTAGTGGTACGTATGAGTGTATGTGATGATTTGTGATTGCATGTAAGGCTTATATAGGGTGTTTAAGGTACGTAGAGATTTGCTAGATCACGAGAACGAAGGTATAGCATGTTAGGCGAATAGTATCACCTCTCCTTGTGTCCAATCGAAATATTACAAAGCAAGGAATGTGTCATAGGATCTCCTGTTCATTCCTGACATGAACATAGTTAGTTTTGTGATGATTGGGAAGTATGGGAGGCATGTAGAATGCTTGTGACACGTTTTGGCCTTATCCTTGCATGGAGCGTTTGGTGATTTGCTTTGTACGTTTTTAATATAGTGAACGAAGGTGAGTATGTAATGTTTTGGTCTCATGTGTTTCTTGGGTACTAGGTAAATCAGGATGTGCAATAAAATTGGTTCGTTATGTGTAGAAATCGTTAGATATTAGGGTGCGTTTGGGAGTGTCGCGGTTGGCAGAAAACAAAACAAAATAACAAAAGGGTGCGTTTGGGCTTGGCCTGTGGGCTGCTGGTTGTGTGTCGGCCCAAGCAAAAGAAAAGAAAGAAAGTAGTCCGTTTGGTTTGTGTGGTGTGTCCGTGGCCCATTGGGTGTTGGGGGCCCACCTGGGGTGTCTCGATTATCATTTCGAAGTTCAAAAATATTAGTAAGCGTTCTCGGGAAGTTTCGTAGGTTCGGGGAATATATAAATAGTATACGTTATTTAGACGAAATGTATTATTAAATATAAACGCGTTATATAAATATTTATCGTTCGCAATAATTATAGGCAATCTAGGTTGTGTGTAAGCATCATTCCTGGGTAAACGGTCAATCACAGTTATCGTAGTGGTTCAATATCAAGCCATATCATAAAAAAAAAATTGTTACCCGTAAAATGGTGTTAATTTCTTGTAACATCGTTTTATGTATTCGTACGCATTTACTAATCGTATGGGAAATTTACGAGAGGTTACATTACCTACCTCTTACAGGGAATTCCGTCCCGGAATTGTAGTCTAAGATAGTTGCCAAGGGTGTCTTAGGTGAAGAGATGTGGGTACTTGGAGCGAATCTGATCCTCGCGCTCCCAGGTATATTCCGGTCCTCGCTTGGAGTCCCAACGAACTTTGATGATAGGGATACGGTTTTGTTTTAGTTGTTTGACTTCTCTATCCATGATTTCAATGGGTTCTTCGGTAAAGATAAGGTTATCGTCTAGTCGAATCTCTTTTAGTGGAATCACGAGAGATTCATCAGATAAACACTTCTTAAGGTTTGACACATGAAAGGTGTCGTGAATCCGACTAAGTTCTTCGGGTAGTTCTAGTTTATAACCCACGGGTCCTATCCTTTCCAGGATTTTGAATGGACCGATGTATCTGGGGTTCAACTTTCCATGCTTTCCAAATCGTACCATTCCCTTCCAGGGAGATACTTTCAATAAGACTCTGTCTCCTATTTGAAATTCCATGGGTTTCCTTTTTAGGTCTGCGTAGCTTTTCTGTCGGTCTCGGGCTGCTTGTAATTGTTGCTTAATCTTAACAATTTTCTCAGTTGTTTCCCGAACAAGGTCTGGTCCTATAAGTTGTCTTTCTCCGACTTCTGCCCAACAGACGGGCGATCTGCACTTTCTACCATACAGTGCTTCGAAGGGTGCTGCTTTTATACTGGCGTGGTAACTATTGTTGTATGAAAACTCTGCTAATGGTAAGTGCTTATCCCAACCTTTTCCAAAATCAATAACGCATGCTCGGAGCATATCTTCCAAGGTTTGGATAGTTCTTTCACTTTGACCATCAGTTTGAGGGTGGTATGCGGTGCTCATATCTAGTTTAGTTCCTAAGGCTTTCTGTAATGATTTCCAAAAGTGAGAGGTGAAACGACTATCTCGATCCGAGATAATAGAAATTGGTACTCCATGACGAGTGACAATTTCCTTCACATATAGTTGAGCTAATGTATTCATCTCATCGGTTTCTTTGATTGGTATAAAATGAGCGGATTTTGTGAGACGATCCACAATAACCCATATTGTGTCGTATCCGGATGAGGTTCTTGGGAGTTTGGTGATGAAGTCCATAGTGATTCGTTCCCATTTCCACATAGGAAGTTCTGGTTGTACAAGTAAGCCTGAAGGTTTCTGATGTTCTGCCTTTACCCTTGAACACGTCAAACATTTACCGACATATTCTGCGATGTCAGCCTTCATGTTTGGCCACCAATATAGTCTCTTTAAATCCTGATACATATTGTCGGAACCTGGATGAATGGAGTATTCTGACTTGTGGGACACGTACATGATGAACTCACGAATACCTCCAATCATAGGGATCCAACTTCTGTCCTTGAAACACAGTGTTCCATCGGATTTCTTCACGAAACCATTCTTATTCTCGGGCATACCGTAAATTTTTTCTTTGGGTCGGTTTTCTTCTTTAAGTGCTTCGTTCTGCGCGGTAAGGATTTGGGATGGAAGGGGTGAGTGGATAGTCATTACTAGTGATCTAACTCGAAGGGGTTTCAATCGTTCCTTTCGGCTTAACGCATCTGCTACTACATTAGCCTTTCCTGGGTGGTAACGGATCCCACAATCATAATCGATGAGCAACTCTAGCCAGCGACGTTGCCTCATATTCAAATCCTTCTAATCCAAAATGTGTTGAAGACTCTTGTGGTCGGTGTACACGGTACATTTGGTGCCATATAAGTAGTGTCTCCACAACTTGAGCGCAAACACTACAGCTCCTAACTCCAAGTCATGAGTCGTGTAGTTTTCCTCATGTTTCTTCAGTTATCGGGATGCATAAGCTATCACTTTGCTCCTTTGCATCAAGACCGCTCCTAGTCCATGATAAGATGCGTCGCAATATACTATAAAGTCCTCGTTTCCTTCTGGGAGGGCTAATATTGGAGCTTCACAAAGCTTTTGTTTTAACAACTGGAAGGCTGCTTCTTCCTTTTCTTCCCAGATGTACTTCTCATTCTTTTGGGTTAGTTTAGTCAAAGGTTTTGCAATCTTGGAGAATCCTTCTATAAATCTTCGGTAGTAACCTGCGAGACCTAAAAATTGACGAATCTCCGTGGGGTTTGTAGGAGATGACCAATCCTTTACAGCCTCAATCTTTGCAGGGTCCACGTGAATGCCTTGACTATCGATGATGTGTCCTAAAAATTGTACGGTGCGAATCCAAAAGTCGCATTTAGAGAACTTAGCGTACAATTCTTCTTTCCAGAGCAGTTCTAGAATGATTCGCAAATGTCCCGCGTGCTCTTCTTCGTTGTGAGAGTAGATCAAAATATCGTCGATGAATACTATTACAAACTTATCCAAGTAAGGTTTGCATACTCGATTCATTAAATCCATGAAAACTGCTGGTGCATTGGTCAGACCGAACGGCATTACTTGAAATTCGTAGTGACCATAGCGCGTTCTGAATGCAATTTTTGGAATATCCTCTTCTCGAACCCTTAGCTGATGATATCCTGATCTCAGATCAATTTTTGAGTACACACTCGATCCTTGCAGTTGATCAAACAGATCATCAATTCGAGGCAATGGGTATCGATTCTTTACCGTAAGTTTGTTCAACTCCCGGTAATCGATGCACATTCGAAAGGATCCATCCTTCTTCTTAACGAATAAAATTGGAGCTCCCCAAGGTGATGAGCTTGGTCGAATAAATCCTTTATCCTATAATTCCTTTAGTTGTTCTGACAACTCTTCCATTTCAGATGGCGCTAGCCTATAAGGTGCTTTAGCCACTGGTGCTGCTCCAGGCATTAGTTCAATCTGAAATTCTACTTGACGTACGGGTGGAATACCAGGTAATTCTTCAGGGAATACTTCAGGAAAATCCCTAACGATAGGAACGTCATCAAGCTGCTTCTCGGATGACTTACTTTCCGTAACTTGGGCCATGAATACTTGACATCCTTCTTTCATGTATTTTATTACTCGCATACATGAGATAATTCCATATCGAGGTTTGCTTTTGTCGCCTTGGACAATGAGTGTTTCATCCTTGAGTGGTATATGGACGGCCTTTTCGTCACAGTGAATCCTAGCACGATGGTGGGATAGCCAATCCATGTCGACGATAGCGTCGAAACTACCAAGTTGAACCGGCATAAGATCAATGGCAAAAGGTTTTTCGGATAAGGTTAGGGTGCAATCTTTCATGATAGTATTGGTATCTATTAAATTCCCGTCAGCCATTTCGACTTCGTAGGTGGTGTTTAGCTTAGAGGGGTAACATTAAGTAAAGGGGCAAACGTATCTGATATAAAACTCTTATCGGCGCCCGAATCAAATAATACTCTAGCATTATGATGGTTTAGTAGAAACGTACCGGTGACTACATCGGGTCCGTTTCCATCTCCGAGTAGGTATACCCTAGCTTGGGCGTTGGCTGGTTCGTTTCCTTTTGGGCAGTTTCTCCGGATGTGTCCTACTTTTCCGCATCCGAAACAAGTGGGTGATACAGCTAGTGTGTTGCTTCCCGTAGCAGGAATCCTACAGTTTCTGGTTTGATGACCGATTTTATGACATTTGTCACATCGGACGGTACAACGACCCTCATGATGAAGTTTGCATCGCTGGCACAGGGGTTTCTGTCCGTTGTACCCTACACCTTCCGTAGCGGTGTAGACTCGGGGTTTTTCTTGTCTTTGATTCTGCTGCTGAGTGCTTCGAGTGTTGTGATATGGTTGGTGGTTCTGATTATTGTTGCGTTGGTTGTTGTTGCGGTGATGACTGTTGTAGCTTTGCTGGTTGTTGTTGTGATGGTGGGTGGTTCTTTTATCGTCCAATTTCCTTTTAAGTTCATTGCATTTCACTTCTCGATCTAGAAGTTTCTGAGCAAGCTCCATTGCTGCTTCCAAGGTTGGCGGGTTTGCTGAGGTGACATTTCCTTCAATACTCCTAGGGAGTCCTTCGATATATTTCTCTAATGTCTTCTCATGATCGGGTACCATGGTAGGGCATAGTATCCTGAGTTCTTGGAATCTCCGGTTGTAACTTCTCAAATCAACTCCATTCACTATTAAGGCATGGAACTCATCCTCGAGTTTTCGCAGTTCGGAACGGGGACAATACTTCTTTAGTATTTTAGCCTTGAATTCAATCCAAGTAAGCTGATGTGCTGCCTCTGCTCCTAGTGTTTGAACGGTAGAGTTCCACCAGGATAGAGCATCTTGCATTAGTGTTCCCGTTGCGAAGCTTACCTTGTTGTTTTCCGAGCATCCACTTCTTTGGAAAACAGTTTCACTTCTTTCAAACCATTGAGCTAATTCCGACACTCCTTCAGTTCCTTTGAAATACGTTGGTTGGCATGCTATGAAGTCTTTGTATGTGCAGTAGCGGGGTGCAAGTGCATTTCCATCTCTATTACGGCCTTGTCCAGCTAGAACGGCATTAACGCCATCAGCGATTGCTTGCTGGATTGCAGCCGGGGTCATAACTTCGGGGTTTGCTGGTGCGGCGTTCATGGTTGTTCTCCTAGTTCTAGCCATGTTGCTATAAAAGAAGTTATATTATTAGAACATTTATAATAATCCTATCACGTCGAAAAATACATATCGAGTAATAATTAGTTAAATATAGGTCGTAGTTACAATGATTCGATCATTGAAAGGGTGTAACTCGTAAATTATCGTATGTTGGGATGACACACATAGGAATTACGAATAAGTTTGACCTGTATGAACTAACATATTACGATATAAAGTTTGCAACGTAAATAAAGATAAAATAAACTTCCATAAATCAATGTCAAGGTGTTACAACACTTATTGATATTTGTGCAAATGTTTACAAAACACGACAAGATACTCTTATTTGTAGGACATTGATTTTTCTTAACAAGGTGATGGTCTCATGGTTTTCCTAAGGCTTTGTCTAGGCGGTTTTGGAGTTCTTGAATGGCAGTGGACATGGTTTACATTGTTTGATCTCGAGTCCTTTCCCTTTCTCGAGCTTCTAGCAGGGCTTGCCTAAGGCATAGGTTTTCAGTGTTGATCCTCTCAATTTCTCGGTCTAAAGTTCCCAATGCTATTTCGGTCGAAGTGTTAGCCCCACATAGAGCTCCTATGAATTCCATTGATTCCCAAAATAGAGAATCCAACTTTTCAACCTTATCTTCTATTGCAAGATGACCAATTATGAGACTGTTCATATCATCTTCAAAGGTTTCTAGAAGTTCATGTGGAATCTTGTTGAGTATACTGGCGATGGAATCAAGTCGGTCTTCGTGGCGAACCATTCTTGCAGCTAACAATGGTATGGTATGGTGTATGGGTTCCCCAGTGACTGGCAGAATTCGGGAGGTAGAGTAAGAACTTTCCCCAAGTTCCCTTGTTGTTGGTGTTCCTTCTTGAGATCTCCAATATTGCATAATAGGCAATAAGAAAGACCATTTACGAGCATCTACTCGCTTGTGGATCCTTCGGCGTCTACGGTGAACACTAGATTCTGAGGTGGTTGGGCGGATTGGGTAAGTCTTTCGGTGAGGTGATAGAGGGACACTTCGGTAAGGTGCAGGTGGTGATGCTAGTGGAGGTGATGCTATGGGTGATGGTATTAGTGGCACAGTAGTAGTTTGGCTGTAGAAGATAGTTGGTAGTGGTGGTATTACTGGTGGTGCAGGTGGTGATGGCACAACTGATTCAGGTGGTATGACAAGAGCTGGTGCTGGTACAGCAGTACTTGCTTCATACGGCTGAAGTTGTCTAATTAGCCTAGATCGGCGAATTGGACCAGATGTTGCCAGAGGAGAAGCCTCTGTGTCAGATGCTGGCAGAAATTGCTGGCTTTGCATGTATCTGTCGGTAGCAGGAGACATAGGCATAGGTGAGGTAGCATAGGCTGAAGTAACATCTTCAGTTCCTGAGTTTGAGGACAAGCTGATAGGGTGGGTGTTCGAAGACATGACACTGTAATAAATTTCCCGATTAGTAAATGTAAGCATAATTATAACCAATTTAAAATGCTATAGGGTAAATAATACTTTTTACCAATTACCGGGATGCGTAGGCACGAAGGGCATAGGATGGTATTTTATGAAAATTTTTGTCCCGTTTAAAGTGTAGTTACAGTCCAATGTTCCAAAAACACTTGGTTCACTATAACCGTGGCTCTGATGCCAATCTATAACACCCCCAAAATCGATCAATACAGCGGAAGACTTAAAATGTCAGCGGAAGACTTTTGGGGTATTATATTGTGGATCTTTCGTCACAATTATAGAAAACGATTTAAGTGATCGTTTTAAGTTTTATTTAAAATACCAAATATTCATAATTCCAAGAGAATTCGTTATTCAACAACAAGTTTTATTTAAAGAGAAATAAACATTTCTTTATTTGCCCACTTCGTGCCGTTGCCATCCATTCCATTTAGTTACCTGAGATAAACATGCTAAAAGTCAACAAAAAGTTGAGTGAAATTCATAGGTTTATAATTTAGAGTTTGAACACAAGAGATAGATGTTTATTGTAATATCGATACAAATAAACAAGTTAGAAATCGCATTCATTATTGCATTAAGCTCATGACACTCAACGATTCAACAGACATCAATATTTTCATAATAATGATGTAAAATATATAAACCCCAAGATAGGTATTTGCCAGTAACCTATTATATTCAAATAAAGTGCATTTGGTAACTTTCCTCTAGCAATCAAATGGGGATTGTCAATCCCTAATAGATCTATTTACAATTATTTACGTTCACCTTTCGAGTGATTAAGGTTCATGATCGAGGGACTTTTGACAATAGCTACTTAAGCAATAATAAGATCAGGAAAAAGCTTGTGTTCGGTTTTTGAGCATGTATCCCCCTCACAGAAATCGGTTAAATGTGGGCTATGAACTCACCTTAGTAGGATAGTAGAACAAACGTAATCTCAACGATGCAAGGCAACGGCTTCACACACAACCTAAAAGATATGGCACGTTTCAGTTCTTAAGTCTCATTTTATTGCGAACGTTTATTATTAATTATGAGAAATCGATAAAGTGCATACGTGATGTGTTACGTCGTATAAAAATAGATAATTGTTATGTACTGTTTTATTCGTCTAAATTTATTTATCGTTATATATGTTTTATCCGTATTATATATATATATATATATATATATATATATATATATATATATATATATATATATATAAATAAATAAGTTAAGTTTATTATTTATCGTTTTAATATATATTAATATATATATATATATATATATATATATATATATAAACTTTTTATTAAAAATCAATATTATTATTCAATCCTTCATGTTTCTCAATTTTACACTTTTTACCCTTAACGGAAAACATTTACGCCGTTAGTCCAAAAATTATATATATTTACATTTTTAGTCCAAATATCAAATATTTACATTCATTATCCCTAAGTTTCAATATTTACCGTTTATACCCTTAGAAAAACAGTTTTATACTTTTCACCTCAAGTTTACAAATTTAACAATTTTAGTCCCTATCCTTCGAACATTTGCAAAAATGGTCCAAACATTTCCAAGTTTAAAACTTAACATTTTTATTATTTCAATAAGCTCAGAACATTTAGAAAAGCTTAATTCGACAGCTTATTTGCTTATTTTCTTCTTATTTCACAAAATGGGCCTTAGCGAGTCAAATTAAAGGTCCAATAACGATTTTTGATCCAAAGGGTTTGGGGGAACACTAGGTTTATAGAAATCCATCATTTTAAGTTACAAATTCATTTCAAAACAGCTTATACACTCAGCTTATCGTAATAAGCTGAAATGAGCTTTTTGGGCTTTTTGGCCCACGTAAGGTTTTTAAGTTTCTGAAAACTAGTTTCCATAGCGATTTACTTTGGGTCTCGTTTAGTGATCAAACGATGTTGTTAAGTCGTATTATTCATCATTCTCGTTTCTATTTCAAGTAGGCAATTAGATCGTACAAAAATAATGGGTGGTCGTGTGTTGAAATTTAGAATGGCGAGACCAAAGTACACGGCTAAAACTCATGTGTGTAACTTATAAACTTGAAAAAATAAACTAAGTCTTTTTAGTATATTACGTATAGGTTCATATGACTTAGAATCGTATGATTTTTAGTGTGTATACGTTAATATGAGTCTTAATTTTTTATAGGTACTCGTTAATGACTTGGTAAACATACAATACGATATATAATAATAGCATGTTACGTTTTAGTTTCTCATTTTATTTAGGTTAAGTGTTTGTGCACAAATGAGAAATACGTATATGTATAATATGAAAATAACGATTAGAAGTCTCACCTCACCTCAAAAGGTGGAGTAAAACGAGTGTATGGTTCGTGTGATTGTACAAGGGCTCCGTGGTTCACTTCTCGTCCTTCCAAAGGTTCAATAGGCTCCAAGCTTTGCTTTCTAGGTTCACTTCTAAGCGTGGTTCACTTGGCAATCCGTTCGTCCCTCCATAGCTCTCTCTCGTTAGTATTTTTAGTGGTAGTGGTACGTATGAGTGTATGTGATGATTTGTGATTGCATGTAAGGCTTATATAGGGTGTTTAAGGTACGTAGAGATTTGCTAGATCACGAGAACGAAGGTATAGCATGTTAGGCGAATAGTATCACCTCTCCTTGTGTCCAATCGAAATATTACAAAGCAAGGAATGTGTCATAGGATCTCCTGTTCATTCCTGACATGAACATAGTTAGTTTTGTGATGATTGGGAAGTATGGGAGGCATGTAGAATGCTTGTGACACGTTTTGTCCTTATCCTTGCATGGAGCGTTTGGTGATTTGCTTTGTACGTTTTTAATATAGTGAACGAAGGTGAGTATGTAATGTTTTGGTCTCATGTGTTTCTTGGGTACTAGGTAAATCAGGATGTGCAATAAAATTGGTTCGCCATGTGTAGAAATCGTTAGATATTAGGGTGCGTTTGGGAGTGTCGCGGTTGGCAGAAAACAAAACAAAATAACAAAAGGGTGCGTTTGGGCTTGGCCTGTGGGCTGCTGGTTGTGTGTCGGCCCAAGCAAAAGAAAAGAAAGAAAGTAGTCCGTTTGGTTTGTGTGGTGTGTCCGTGGCCCATTGGGTGTTGGGGGCCCACCTGGGGTGTCTCGATTATCGTGTCGAAGTTCAAAAATATTAGTGAGCGTTCTCGGGAAGTTTCGTAGGTTCGGGGAATATATAAATAGTGTACGTTATTTAGACGAAACGTATTATTAAATATAAACGCGTTATATAATTATTTATCGTTCGCAATAATTATAGGCAATCTAGGTTGTGTGTAAGCATCGTTCCTGGGTAAACGGTCAGTCACAGTTATCGTAGTGGTTCAATATCAAGCCATATCATAAAAAAAAAATTTTGTTACCCGTAAAATGGTGTTAATTTCTTGTAACATCGTTTTATGTATTCGTATGCATTTACTAATCGTATTCGTATGCATTTACTAATCGTATGAGAAATTATTTACTAATCGTATGAGAAATTTACGAGAGGTTACACATGACCACGATGTAACATCATCTAAGACTACATAGTACAAACAGCAACCTGAGTTACCCATGCATATCGCGATGTATAAACATGAAAAACTTATTATCTTCAGCGATGTGGGACTTAACACTTCATACTAAATATTCAAAAAGTTGCTCATGAAAAACTTAATGAATTTGAATACTTCTTTTTGATCATCTTGTTATTGTTATTGGCATCAATTTTCTCATGGTTTCAAAAGAAAAACGCTTCATAAAAAGGACATAAGTCATACGTATTGCCTGAACCTAGATGTTTTGTGTCTAGAACAACTTTTGCGTAGTTACTTTTGTGCAAACCAAGTATTTAATCATCAATCCCACATTGGTCAAAGAAAAGCTATTTCGCTACTTAATATACCATGATGTCTATACCTTTATCGAGCAGTTTGTATGATTCAATTATCAAGTTAAAAACCTAAATATAGCTACTGCATACTTTGGTCGGACTCGATGTCAAATTATTCGTGTATGGGTATATGATTATGTTGAACCTTTATCGCTTAATCTAAGGAAATTTTGTGTTTAGTACATATATTTGGGGAAATTTGCATGTCTACGACTCAAAGCGTCACTTATTTTCAGCGTGACACACTTTTGTGTAATGTTGTTAAACATATGTTTCTCTAAATGCCATGAATACGTTTGTGCTAATCTTTTGCCACCCTCTTCACTCATCTTCGTACTCTTTATTTTCCGAATCTATTCATTTTTCTTTGTTTCGCAAGTCTTGGTAATACACAAACAAACAGGCATTGTACTGCCATTTTACATCTCATAAATTATAAATATTTAATTTCAGCAAAAAGAAAACTCAACAAAAAATGAATTTCTTCTTAATGTCGTATAATATTGAAATAACTTTGGATATTAATGTTGTTATTGTTAGTGAAATGGTCAAATTAATGAATAAAAAAATGAAGGTGGAAAAAAAATTATGGTGAAAGTAAGCAGATTTTTAAAAGAAATAAGCCGGGGGAGCTAATAACAAGTTCAAAATGGAGGATGAGAGACAACAGAATGAAGACGAGCTAATAACAAGTTGAGATGAAGGCGAGAGTTCGTATTGTGTCGTGTTGACAAAAAGTACGTAATAGGTATGAGTTTATAATGGATGCAGAAAGAGAGAATTGCAATACCTATAAGTTTATAATGTATGTCTTCTAATGTAACTAGTACTCAACTTTTTGTAAGCTTGATGTTTTTTGATCTATTTAGTATGTTATCGGTTATAGTATTCCTAAATTCAACCACAAAAATTATTGTTTCTAACAACTTGCATGAAAGTTTGTGTTCCCACATTGTTCAAATAAATAATTTTTGGCTTGCTTATATATTGTAGTGTAAATGGTTTTCATAAGTTGATATAAGTGTCATGTAGAGTCGTATAGCCATCTGATCATGTATGCAAATTTATTATACGATTTGGCATGGTCATACGTTGTTAACTCTCACAAGTTGTCGACTTTTTTGTAATCTAGCACTTTATTTGAGTGTCTTGACGAATATATGAAAGTTGCACCTAAAAGATACGAAACCTTCTAGAGCAACTTTGATAAATTCGAATTGCAACTCACTGGTGAATGTAGATTAAAATTAGTTCAACGAATATACGTAATGTAGTGTCTACATTCACTTTGATGTTCTAGTACGACTTCTAGTGACCTAATTACTTTAAGGTGGTATAAAATCATAATACTCTTTTCTGTGTGTTTAAGATTTTTTATTTCTTTTTTATTATTATATTCTTTTCCACATCACTTTGAGAGACTAAAGTTGAGTTTTTGAGCAACAACAAATGCCTTTTGTAAAACAAATTCACCAATAGATAGCATCTTTAATAATATTGACTAATGTATGGTGCTATATTATTATTTTTCACTTTTAGTTTTAATCTATTTATTTGAGCCAAGATGATATGTTTGAGCAATGTGAAGGTAACCGAATTCGACTTGATTTATTGTTAAAATATAACTCGTGATATTTCCATCCTACCACTACAACAAACAGGAGGACGGACGACGAGGTTTTTGGCAGCGACGCCCTTGTCCCTGCCGAAAGTCACTAAACGACTAAAAATGTGCTGAGCTGGCACAAATTCTCGCTGACCGCCCATTGCATTTTCAACGCAAACTTTCAGCGAGGACATGTCCCCGCCGAAAGTATTTTTGCAGATCACAACTTTCACCAAAATATTCAAAATTTCAACTCCACCTTTTAGCGGGGACTGTCCCCGCCGAAAGTATTTCATAATCTTTGACCAAAATAGTTGCGCTTTTTATTGTCCCGGGTATTATTCCCGCCATTACTTTTGGCGGGGATATGCATAACTTTTGGCGGGGACATGTCCCCGCTAAAAGTTTAGGCACCAAATTTCCCTCCAAGCTGCAACTTTTTCCCAAAAACTTTTTAATATATATTATAACATACACCTAATACATATTAAATCATAAATTCGGCAAAAAAATACAAAACACACATAACAATGGATGGTTTAACGCCGGAACAGGAGTGGGCAAAGGCTTTATCACACGAGCTCTTGTATAATGAAATTATGAATCATTGGGGCGTTGAAATTTTTGATGAATATGGTTCGTACGCGAACTGTGCACCGTGGCAGAGAGACCGGATTCTGGTATGGTTGAGGAAAAAGTCATACTATAGAGAGTATTTGGAAGAGGTAGATACTGTTGAAGCTCAACATGCTGCTGAAGCTCAAGCTGCTGCTGTTGGAGGTGAGGATGAAGCTGAAAGCACGTTTGATGAAGCTGCAGCTGTTGATAATCTGGAAAATAGAATAACAAGTCTTGAAGCTACGTTTGCATATCTTAAGGAAATGAGAGCAAGGAGGGAAGAGGTGGTGCAAGTTCAAGCAAAGCGGGAGTTAGCCGCAAAAAAAAAAGTAAACGGGTAGTTTCATTTGGTTGTCGTGTTGTTTAGTTTGAGTTGTTTTGTTTGGTTGTCGAGTTGTTTAGTTTGAGTTGTTTCGTTTGATCTGGTTCGTTTGCTTGTCGAGTTGTTTAGTTTGAGTCTGTATGAAAATGTATCCGGTTTACAACTCTTGTGTGGTTTGAATAAAATGTTTGCCTTCGTGTTTGAAGCTAAGCGTGTGGTGTTTCGGATTCCTTTATAAACTACTTAGGTTCTTACTGTGGACGTTTTTTTAGATTAATAATTACAATCTTGAGTGTTTGGATAGAAGTTTACGATTTCTAGTGGTAAAGCAACAACAACAACAACAATAACACAACACAACAAACAACATTTTATTAAACAACAACAACAATAACACAAGAAACAACAAACAACAAGAATAACACAAGAAACAACAAACAACAACAACAACAACAGCATTACATACGAAGATTTTCCATGTCACCTAACAGGTCACGGAGTATTGCATCCGATTGACATGCGTGGTCATTGTTGTCGGGATTCGTTGCCATTGCAAGTCTTGCCTCAAGCAACCTGACTTTTGTCTCTAACACCTATTTTTGTGCCTCCAGCATATTTATCCTAAGATCTTTTTCATGGCAGTTTGTGCACCCAGAACCGTGGGATGTTGAAGCAGAATATATTACTTGTAATTGTTCATCAAATTCAGTCTTCCACATAAAATATCCACATCCATGACCTTTCTCTCTTGGCTTCGAAAGAGGACATGCATAATACTCCAATCCAAATGTATCTTTTTGATGTGACGTTCTTTTTTTTATATTTCCTACTTCACAAGTACACATAAAAGGATTATATTGCTGCATTCTGATTGACAGTGTGTGTTTATAGTTGTGTGTGGTAGAATCGTGATCGGGGTGGCCCGATCTACAAGTTAAGTTGATAAAAGGTGGTGGCCAGAAAAAGATTCCGGCGGCCGGAAACTGCTGGTGTCGCCGGAAAACGGAAACTGCTAGAGAGAGAGATATAGTGAGATGAGTATGTGTGTGAGATGATATCGGTTAGATGAGTGTGTGTGAGTTTATATTGTGAGTTGATAAAAGTTGTTAGGTGGGAAAATATCTCGTGTATAACCATAGCATCTCGACTCGTTCGTTTAACATCTCGTGTAATACCACATCATCTCGACTCGTTCACTTAACAATACCACATCATCTCGACTCATTCGTTTAACATCTCGTGTATAACCATAGCATCTCGACTCGTTCGTTTAATATCTCGTGTAATACCACATCATCTCAACTCGTTCGTTTAACATCTCGTGTAATACCACATCATCTCGACTCGTTCGTTTAACATCTCGTGTATAACCATAGCATCTCGACTCGTTCGTTTAACATCTCGTGTATAACCATAGCATCTCGACTCGTTCGTTTAACATATCGTGTAATACCACATCATCTCGACTCGTTCGCTTAACAATACCACATCATTTCGACTCGTTCGTTTAACATCTCGTGTATAACCATAGCATCTCGACTCGTTCGTTTAATATCTCGTGTAATACCACATCATCTCGACTCGTTCGTTTAACATCTCGTGTAATACCACATCATCTCGACTCGTTCGTTTAACATCTCGTGTATAACCATAGCATCTCGTCTCGTTCGTTTAACATCTCGTGTATAACCATAGCATCTCGACTCATTCGTTTAACATCTCGTGTAATACCACATCATCTTGACTTGTTCGCTTAACAATACCACATCATCTCGACTCGTTCGTTTAACATCTCGTGTATAACCATAGCATCTCGACTCGTTCGTTTAATATCTCGTGTAATACCACATCATCTCGACTCGTTCGGTTAACATCTCGTGTAATACCACATCATCTCGACTCGTTCGTTTAACATCTCGTGTATAACCATAGCATCTCGACTCGTTCGTTTAACATCTCGTGTATAACCATAGCATCTCGACTCATTCGTTTAACATCTCGTGTAATACCACATCATCTCGACTCGTTCGTTTAACATCTCGTGTATAATCATAGCATCTCGACTCGTTCGTTTAACTTAATTAAAATGATTTAACTTAATTAAAATGAATTAAAAATAATTTTAAATGATTTAAATTAATTATAAATGATTTAAAAATAATTTTAAATGATTTGACTTAATTTAAATGATTTAAAAATAATTTTAACTGATTTAAATAAATCATAAATGATTTAAATTAATTATAAATAATTAAATTTAAATGATTTAAATTAATTATAAATGATTTAAAAATAATTTTAAATGATTTAACTTAATTAAAATGATTTAAAAATAATTTTTAATGATTTAAATAAATCATAGATGATTTAAATTAATTATAATTAATTAAATTTTAAAATGATTTAAAAATCATTAAAATGGTGCACACTTTCGCCGGGGACACGTCCCCGCTAAAAGTTTTCACCAATAAATTTTTTTCCCTCTAAGCATTTACTTTATCCCGCCAAAGTTTTTGGCGAGGTGTGAAAACTTTTAGCGGGGACATGTCCCCGCCAAAAGTATATACTAAAAGACAAGATAGACTTTCCGCGGGGACTTGTCCCCGCTGAAAGTAAGACAACTACTATACCTCTATTATTATCAGATCTGCAAATTACACTTGTAAAAAATATTAAAAAAAAAAAAAAAAAAAAAAAAAAAAAAAAAAAAGAAAAACTTCTGCTGCTGCTTCTGCTTCCTGTATCTCCACCACCATCTCCACCACCACTATTCACCGCACCACCATCTCCACCACCACTACTTCACCGTACCACTATCTCCAACACACCACACCACACTCGCACCACTGTGCACTATTCACCCTCTCATTTTAATTTCTCAAACCCTCTCATTTTAATTCTTCCTCAAACCCTCTCATTTTTAATTCTTCCTCTAATTTCTCAAAACCTCTCGTTTTAATTTCTCGAAAATGCACAACTTGTGAACATGTCGCCGAGGTGAGAACCGAACCCATACCCTCGAATTTCATATGTGTTAATTTCATATGTTAATTTTTTGTTAATTCTTTCATATGTGTTAATTTCATAGGTTAATTTTTTTGTTAATTTTTTCATATGCTTTGCAATATGTTAATTTTTTTCATATGCTTTGCATAGTTGCTGCTGAGAACCGAAGCCAAGACCCGTAGCTGAGACCCGAAGCCAAGTCCTAAAGCCGAGACCACATGTTTATTATATATATTATGTTTTGTTTCTACCGGGGACATGTCGCCGCCAAAAGTTTGAGATTACATTTTTACACTAAGGGGTGTTTGGAATTGTAATTGTGCATTTTTTTGGGTGCAGAGCCGAGAGCATCTGAGAGCCGAGACAACAGCCGCGACAGCCGAGTCCAGCCGCGACCACAGTAAGTTATTACTGTCCACAACAGGCCATTGTGTAGTGTTTTTTTAGGCTTATATAGTGGGCTTATGGTTTATTTGGAGAGTGGTTTGGAACACGACAGGGCGGGGTGTTTGTTTAGGCTTATATAGCGGGCTTAAGGTTTGGAACACGACACACCATGGGGTGTGCTCGTGATGTGTACCACGACACAAGTAGTGTCGTGGGGACTTGCTAAGTCTTGATGTCCACAACAGGCCGGGGTTTTTGTTTAGGCTTATATACAGGGGTGTTTGTTTAGGCTTATATAGCGGGCTTATGGTTTGGAACACGACACACCATGGGGTGTGCTCGTGATGTGTACCACGACATAAGTAGTGTCGTGGGGACTTCCTAAGTCCTGATGTCCACACCAGGAATGTTTGTTTAGGCTTATATACAAGGGTGAAAACCATGGCTGCAAAAGGGTGTTTGTTTTTGCGTGGCGTAGCCCCAACAGGGGGTGTTTGTAAAGCTGCTTATATAACCGGCTTATGACTTATTTGAGTTTCGGCTATGTTTCATAAGCTCCCTTTTTGTGGTTTTTTTTAACTTGGGAGATTGCCTATACGTATCCCGGGGAGATTGCCTATACGTATCCCGGGGAAACATCCAAGTTTTGGGGGTGCGAAGAAAAAACGTGATCCTGACCGCGAATTGAATTGGACCAAAGTATCTATTTTCTACAAGCTAAAGTATTGGTCTTTTCTTACACTAAAACACAATTAAGATGTCATGCATATCGAAAAAAATGTGTGTGAAAGTGTGTTGGGTACTTTGTTAATGAATGACAAATCAAAAGACACCAACAAGGCAAGACAAGACTTACAGAATTTGAATATTCGTAATGCTTTGTGGCTCGTCAACAAAGGCGGTGGGAAGTGCTCTAAGCCTCATCCCACGTACTCTTTCACAACTGAAGAAAGAAAACTTTTTTGTCAATTCATCAAAGGTACGCGTTTTATTTCAGAATTTATTTGTTCCAATTCAATTCGCGTATTCATTTCGACAACTTATTCTAATATCATGATTTTTTTCCCAATTGATCAAAGGTGTTAAACTACCCGATGGGTTCGGATCTAACTTCAAGCATAAAGTGACAGACAGTGATAACAACATAACAGGCTTGAAGGCTCATGAGTGCCATATAATGATGCAGCGGTTACTTCCTGCTGGACTTCAAAATTACTTGAAGGACCAAACCACCGCAACACCAATAATCGAGCTTTGTTCATTCTTCAAACAAATATGCGCTCGAACTTTGATGGTGGATGACATGTTGAAAGCTAAAGAACAGCTTATCAATATTTTGTGCAGTTTCGAGCAAATCTATCCTCCAGCTTTTTTTGACATTATGATTCACTTGGTTATTCATCTACCCGAAGAGGCTATTCAAGGCGGGCCTGTTTACATGAGGTGGATGTATCCATTTGAAAGGTACATGAAAAAGCTCAAAAATTATGTTAGAAATAAAGCTAAGCCTGAAGGATCAATAGCGGAGGGTTATATTGCTGATGAAGCATTAACTTTATGTTCGCATTATTTTCGGGATGTTGAGACGAGATTTAATCGTCCTGACCGGAATGAGGACGGTCCAAGCCCAACAAGTCGATTTCAAGTGTTTCGATCAGCCTGTAAACTGAATGGTAAACAATCATTAATTCGGCTTGAACCGGACGCAATGCAGAAAGTAGTATGGTATGTACTACACAACAGTCCTGAAATCGACCCGTACATGAACGAGTACAAGAGGTACACGTTTTATTTCAAAATTTTGTTTTACGTAAGTTATTATTCGACGACTTATTCTAATATCATGAACATTTACAGGGAATTTCCTGGCAATGACATACAAGAAGGATTTCCTCGCTGGTTTGGGAACAAGGTAGACTTGTTGTATGTAAAACCCTGTAAAAATAACGACTATTACTCATCTATATCTATTCTTAACTTTTTTTTTCTTAGATTCGTGAATTGAAAGTAAAGGACGACCCAAGTTGTACTTCCGAGTTGTTCGCTTTGGCTTGTGGACCATCATGTGCTGCATTCTCAGCCGACTCTTGCACAGTGAACGGTGTGAAGTTTATCGTACACGACCGTGATTTACGTCGTTCAACCCAAAACAGCGGAATTTCAACTCCTAATCCTAGCGGAGGAATGTATTATGGCCAGCTTGAAGAAATTATCGAGCTTGAATATATTCTGTTCAAGGTTGTGTTGTTCAAAGTTAAATGGTTCGACACTAATAACAATGGTCGCATAAAACGTTGTACCTATAGAAACAACATTACACAAATTATGACAGATCGTGTATCGTTTGAAAGTGAACCATACATTCTTGCAACACAAGTCTTTTACCTTGATTTCCCGGGTAAACGTGGTAATGTCAAGGCCGTCCAAGATTCTTATCATCGAAAGATTTGGAACCCGGATATCATCGTGGTAGAAGACAATCAGGATGTTGTACATGACAACACATCATCACATGTCACACTCTCTGCTGAGTTGGATACGTTGAATTATGACACCATAAATAGAGATGTTGAGCCAGCGGAAGTTGAGGCACCACCACAACCAATTATCACTTATGTCAACGACGACGAAGATAATATTGATTATGATGACCACGTTCCTCATGATTTAGCATCTGATGGTGAAGATTACGTCGATCGTGAAGATGAAGCTGACACTAATAATGAGGGTTTTTATCTTAGTGATGAGGGAGATTGATCTCAAATTGTAATTTGTTAAATGACACTTATTTGAATAAAATTGTTATCGAGTGGTTAAATGTGTTTATTTATTTATTTAATTATTTATTATTATTATTATTATTATTATTATTTTTTGTGTAAATTGTTATTTATTTCAATGTGTGTGTATATGCGTATATGTGTATATGTGTTTCTTCACTAATTATATTTTCTTGTACTAGTACGTTTACAGATGGTAGATGTTGTTGCTAGGAGCCACGGTGGCGATGGAGGCAATGAGCCACCCCGTGGTCCGACGAGGATAGGCAATGATTGTCAGAGTAAGAATTTCTAGATTATTTTAATTAAACTTGATTATTATTTGAAATTAATAACTTGTTATTTTATATCATCATCACTTGAATTTGGTTACTTGTAGGATCTAAATCCAGACCTCCCAGACCTCCCAAGCCCAATGCCAAAATTGGGAAAGGCGGGAAGTCGGTGCATGGTCCCACAAAGAACACGCGGCTCCGCAATGAGAGGAAAGAGACTGGTCGTCCGGTATCGATCAGATTTCAGAAAAACGACAAAGGGATGTGGGAGCATGTGGGCGACCACGCGAAGTGGTTCTCCAACTTGGTCGGGGAATTGTTACGGCATTCAATTCCTATGCATTACAAATCCTGGTCGGCTGTTCCTGCTACCGCGAAGGCCCATATCGACGACCAGCTACACGTAAGTTTTTTTTTTTTTTTTTTTTTTTTTTTTTTATCTTTTATTTTTTAATTATTGTGTTTGTTTATTTTAACTTTGCTATTTATTTAAATTTGATTGTTTATTTAAATTTGAATATTTATTTCAATTATATTTTATTGTAGCATTATTTTGATCTCGGCGAGCACCTTGCCAGTGCTGATGGAGAGGATATTGTCAAGAGTATCGAATATTATCTCAAAAAGCGATACGACGACAACAAGTGGCGGCACAAAAAGATAAATTATACTGAGCAAGGTGGGATGGAGAAGCTGGAGGAGATCAAGGCAAAACGCCCGGAGAACATGTCGTAGTCGGATTGGGAAGATTATGTAAATTTCTGGATCCACACTTTATTATTATTATTATTATTATTATTATTATTATTATTATTATTATTATTATTATTATTATTAAATAATAATAATAAATAATAATAATAATAATAATAATAATAATAATAATAATAATAATAATTCATTTATATAACATTTTTTATTATTTATAATACTCAGGTTAAGCACTGGTCGAACCCGGATAATTTGAAGATGGGGTAGACCAACAGGCAGAACCGGCTCGCCAATCCGACAGCCAGCCTTCATGGGTCGCATTCGTTAGTTGTTATACGCGATAACTTCGTAAGACGCTTTTTAATCATTTCATTTATATATATAGTGTTTGGTGAGTCGTTATTGAGTTTATTTATAAACAGCTGAGAGAACCCACCGACGCTGTGGATGGTAGAGACTTGATCGCGATGTACAGACACAACCATACGAGAGACAACGTTTGGTAGTCTGCATTGTCCGAGAGTAGATATGTAAGTATAATTTATTTCCATAAAACTCACCCACATTAACGCAAATATAATAAATCACGACTTATATATTACTTTGCTTATTTTTTTGTAAAACAGAACCAGATGATACAGATGCGGACGGAGAGCACCTCCGGGGGGACGACCATGTCTGACCTCGATATTATGCGCCACGTGATCGGTGGCAAGCAGCGAGGTCATATTCCTGGCATAGGTCTAGTCTTACCCGGCGGTGGTCGTCAGACGACCCTCAGCGCCGCACGAGCTCGTGATCAAGCCTCCGCGTCCTCCCTGCACGAAACAGTCCAGAAGCAAACCCAGGAGATGTCCCAACAAAGGACACTGATTGATATGTTGGTGGGGTGGGCTAAGACACAGCCGGGTTTCCCCGCTGAGCTAGCGACTCAGGCGACGACATCGGGATCCCAGGAGGCTTCACCATCACCAGGTGAGTCTACAGGTACCCCGGAGGAGGGGAGTAGGCCTAGTGGGGCTAGTGGGGGGACTCAGGAGTAGCGTATGGGTTGTTTGGGTTGATTTATATTTGTTTTGGGTTATGGACAAATGTTTGGATAGTTTCATGTATTATTATGTCTTTATGTAGTTTATGTGTTAGGATTCCCGCTACATTGTTCCCACGTATAGTTTTGTAGCGGATAGCTAGCTTATGTAGTGATCATGTGATAACGGTTTTTGAACCGTATTTTGCGAATTTGATACAAACACATGATTATGTTCATTTTTAAGAAATTTGGATATGTATCATATTATGTTTGGCGAATTTGTGATTTGAGTGTCTTGTGGTGTTGTAATTAGGTTATATACAGGTTCTGGATTTGTAGTGATAGTGTAGATTTTTTCCGGAAAATTTCCGGAAAAAATCTGGAAATTACCCATTTTGCAGCAATTTGCTACAAAATGGGTCAGGCACATTTCGCGGGGACATGTCCCCACCAAAAGGTTGCTGCATTATTAGTGAACACAACTTTCAGCGGGGACGTGTCCCCGCAAAAAATAAAGACCATTTACTTGTAAAATACTTTCAACGGGGAAGAGTCCCCGCCAAAAGGTTGCACCATTTACTTTATAAAATACTTTCAGCGGGGACATGTCCCCGCCAAAAGTGTTGCCACGCTAGCAAGTTTGACCTGACCAAAATTGTCCACGCTGGCAGCGTGGGTCCCACGTGTCACCGCAAAAAGAGAGGTAGGTCGCCGCCGAAAGTTTACAGCGAAGGGCTTTAGCCGAGGCACTTTCGGCGTGAACATGTCCCCGCCGAAAGTGTTGGGCGGGGAGATGTCCCCGCTGAAAGCGAGAAAATGTCTCCGCTAAAAGCAGCGTATGTTGTAGTGTACATGTTACAAATATATACTATTGAAAAGTGATTTGACAAAATTATCGGTATGTTCACTACACTATAAGTTAATAAATTACATTATCAAATTATAAGCTTAGGTGCAAGAAATTATTTTTGGGCAAGTGATATGTTAAAAAGAAAATAAGCATCGTACAAAACAATAAATTGATCAATAAGCAACATTTGCTATCGATCTCTCCGCTTTTTGACCTTACTTAGTCGATAATCGCTCATACTTATTTGTTGATATATTATTGTTGTATACGAGTTTAACCACAATAATACTTGTTTATTAGTTGATGTTTACGTTTATTTATAGGTTTGCAAAAAAAAAAAAAAGAAAAAAAAAGAAAAAAAAAACCATGTTAGTCGGCATTTATGTTTATTTATACGTTTCCTAAAAAAAAAATAAAATAAAAATAAAAATAAAAAAAGCCATTATAAAAGAAACCGGGCAAATAAACCCACATACTAGTCGGTGGCTAGAAGGCACCCATTTGATAGATGGACACCAGGGCCGTCTAATTGATTTGGGGGTCTCGGTGCGAAATCACAAATGAGGCCCCCATAATCCAAGTCTTTCACACTGTCACACCCCGCCGAAGGCGGAAACACGAGGTGCAACGAAATCAATATACATTGCCAAAGAGAAATAGAACAATACCATAATTTATATTAAAGGAAAAGTATGTCATTACAACATTGTTATAGCCGATGTTGGCAACTTAAAATATAAAGTTTGGTTTCCAAAAGATAGCATTTTAGTACATAATGATCTGTAGTGACATGTGAAAACTTCATTATGCAAAGACCTTGAAGAAAAGCTTACTGACAATCACCTGAAATGCATGAGAGAAAACGGGTCAACTATGAAAATAGTTGGTGAGCACACACGTTTTATATAATATGAAAAACCATTTGAGAAAGTTCGCAAGACAAAGGCATTGTAAAGTATTATGTCTTGAAGTCAAGCACACGTGGTCATAATAGGTCACAATATAAGCACCACGTATATAATAATGTATGCCAGGCAAAGCCCCTAATTAAATAATATGCGTCCCGTAACATAGTGAACGAGAGGTTGGCCGACCTCTAATAGCGCTATCTATACTACTAATAGGTGACGAACAATGCGAATGTACGAACAATACATCATACAACTATTATATACGATTAAGAACGCTCCAAACATGGGAGACTTAGCACGCTCCACCAATAAGGCGAGACTTTAGGTCAAGAACGCTCCACCAATAAATGGCGAGACTTTAGGTCATAGCACGTACAGTACATTAAGTTCAAAAGTTCAAGTTGAGTTCAAGAGTTCTAAATAAGTTATAAGGTCAAGACAAGTCAAAAGAGTTCATCATAATCAAAGGGTTCAAAACAATGTTCAAAGTGTTCAAGTAATAATTCATGCATCCACCCCAAAACGATTAGAATATTTAGAAAAAGGGGTTCGTGAATACTCACCTCAAGCAATAGGTAGTGCGTTACAAGTAGGTGTGCATGGAAAACGATGCGCGATGCTCTAACCACGACCTAATATGAATGGTATGATTTAGGTCGTGAAATGATGTCGTGTATGCAATTTGTGAAAGTTATATCACCCGTACATGTTTGTTTGTAATTTTAGTTGTAAAGATAACGTCACTTCAATATTTTCTAACGATAGTCAAAATATAATATTTTTGAAATTTTTAATAAGTATGTATCATAGTTACGATATGAATGTTTCGGAAATATATATCTTGGAAAGTTTAGGGTTCGACTAAAATAGGATACTAAAACACTACAACTTCCGTTTAAGTCATTTTATCTAAAACCACACTTAAAGTGTCAAAAATTCATTTCTAAAAATAAAAACTGGTTACTATTCCCTATTAGAAAAGCTGTCAAACTATTATTTTTCGTCGGTGTCTTTGTTAAGTCATAACTCCTTCGTTATAGCTCGGTTCTTAAAGTTCTACCTATCCCCGCATAGGTATTTAAGTATACTAAAACATTTTAAGGTCTAGGGGACTCGGTTTATCTTTTAAAGCTCGGTTTTACTATCTCAAAAATTCATACAGCAACTATTAAATTTTCTTAAAAATAGTTATCGATAATATATATTAGAAAACTCGTATCTTATTCGTTACAAATCTGTTTTAATCCGTTCAAGCGACCACGTTTTCCTAAAAAAATTATTTTTTATTAATTTAGTCGAATCTTAAAAAAAACTTAACCACTTTTTCTGTTTTCAACCAAATGGGACAGCCTTTTATTAATAGCATCAAAACTTCATTTTTCCTAGTTTCTATTACCAAAAATCAACCCAATATTAACTCCAAATCTATCCTAACTCTTCCACCAAAATTTTCAACAATCAAAATACTAATATAACAATTTATTCAACATAGTAAAGAGTTCAAGACATAAATAAGTAACACGTGTAAATAATTTAAATCACTTACTAGTTGTTTATGTAGATTTATTTGCTACTAAAATCCAAGTGTAGTATGTAATTTGTATGCACTTGATAAAATCAAGATTATATAGCCTTGTTAAATAGTTACTAACTTGTCATGCTCATAAAAATTACAAACATGTACGTATTTGGTGATATATTCTTGTATATGAAAGTTAATATTAAGAAAACATGACTACGTAAAATATGTAGAATTGAAATTTATAAGAAATTATGTATGGATGCTTACTTGAAGTAATGAAGAAGATTAAAACACATACGCCAAAACAAACCCAAAATTTTTTCCAATAATCTATTGAACAAAGTTTTGTGCCCTATACTCCCTGCTTGTTTACTGTTGTCGAACCAAGGAAAGCCAAGAAAGATTGTGTGTATTTTGGTTGGTGATGAAATGAAAGTGTAAAGCTAAGTCTTCATATATATTAGCAAAATAAGTATGGTGTTTATTGTTACTTTATTACACTAGAACTAGGTCAATAGAAAAAAATGTATGGTTTGACTAAATTGGTGGCTTCTTGTCGTGGATGGGAAAATAAAAGGGACACAATTGTTTCTTGCTTTATAATTTTATATTATTATCCATGAGATGACTAGTTCATGTTGTGATGAAAAAGAATGGTATCTTTTATATACTTGAAAAAGTATGGCTTATATGATAAGATAAGACTCTAAGTGGCTAGGTAGAAAAAAATAAAAGCAATTAAAGTAGGGTGGCTTGTTGGTTGCTTTGTCAGCCGAAAAAGAGGAGCACACAACTTACACAAGAATGATCAAGCCCCATTTTGGTCTTCTACATTTAAATATTTGTATAAAGTTGATCAAAGATTTCATAGTAGCTTACTATTAATTTGAGGGGAGAGCCATATGAAAGAAAAATAAAAGAGCATGTATAATTTGTATAAAAAGTGTATTTTGTGGGTGTATTGGGTATTAAAAATTAGGTATTGGGTAATAGTTTATAATTAAGTAGGCTTAATAAAATAATTATAAATGTGTAAGAAAATAATTTTATACTTTTATAATAATTTGAGAAACGGAAAAATGTATTAAAAATAATTATTGGGTGTGTCGAGTACATTGGGTGTTCAATTAAAATTTTTGAAAAACAGCTCAATATCACTAATCGACTCCAAAAACGATGAATAGTGAAATGATGAATAATGTTCGGTGAATAGTAAATGATAAATAGTAACTTGTCGAAGTTTGGAAATAATGTAGACGTGGAAAATTACGGGTTGTTACACACACTTTTTGTATGTGATCCAAAGTTTGTCTTTCATTTTTTGTATGTGTTCTGGTTCAACTTTGATATTATTTAACAATGACATTAAAAATTCAAAACGTTTATATATAAAACTATAACTATTAACGAATGTATACTAAATTGGGGGCCCCTTACAAAGGGGGTCCGGTGCGGTTGCACCACTTGCACATGCTAATCGCCGCCACTTATGGACACTTGCGCATGCCAGTGGAATTATAAGGGTTGCTCGCTACAAATATTTTAGAAATTTTTAATAGCGTACTAAAGGGTGTCGTTTTCTTTCAATACTAGATCTGTCCGACTTACACTTATAAATTGATTCACTACTTTGATGTAAGGCGTCCTCAAAGAATTCGTGCTCAAGCTACTGGAGACCGGTATGCAAATTGAAAAATTTTCATTTGTCATGAATTGTTATTTGAACGTTTTGGACTAATAGGAAATAATCTACTGAGAAGAGAAAATAAAATAAAAAGAATAAGAAATGCTTATAGCTACGCACTTCAAATGAAAAGAGAGAAATTTATGGGAGATGCATCTTTTTTTAAAAGTGCATATGAAATTTGTGATTGTTGTTATATATAATTTTATCATTTTACTTTTATTTCTTGGTTGATCATAACTCTCGAACTAATTCACTCTTTTTTTATCTTTTAATCTTGTTTTTATAAGAATCATTGGAAAAATGCATATGTAGCTTATTGATCAATTTATTGTTTTGTCTGATGCTTTTTTTCTTTTTAATATATCTCTTGCCCAAAAATAATTATTTTCAACTATGTTTATAAGACACCGGATTTCTTGCAAAGGGAAAAAAATTAAAAAGTGTAGAAAGCCATTCATAGTGTGACACGTGTCCCCATTATAAATTATACATAAAATCCGCTCAGGCGTAATTTGGTCTTTTGACTCGTTTTTTCTTTTCGACCTCAATTTTCAAACGCATCTATCTCTTAAACGATAAACTTTTAGAAAAAACCGAATTCACCATAATTTTTAAAATTTGATTCTCTTTAATTTGGTATAAATCTTTTTAATTTTTTCGAAACATTTTTTTTGACATATTCATTGGGTCATGATTTTTTTGATGTTTTTGCTATTTTCGACCATATTTTTTACCTTAAAAATTGCCGAATCATAATATACTTAAAACACGAAAGTTGTAGATTTTGATTCACTCTTTACCCAGAAATTTGAATCACTCAAATCCAATATGATATGAGTGAGATATCGCACGTTAAAGATGACGTTTTAGTCATATTAGTTGCACACAACGTGTTTGATGAAATGTTTAGCTTAGATTTTTTGTCTTAAAATCGAGTTAAATGCACTAATTTTTGTCCCAAAATGCATGATTAATAATTTTATTAATGTAACATTCAAAAAGTGATGTTTTTTAATCATTATTTTTTAAAATATACATTTAGTTCATCAGTTAGGTTATTAGGTTCATCAGTTAGATTATGTTTTGTTCATCAGTTAAGTTATAGGTTATACGTTTATCAGTTAGACATTTTGTTCATCAGTTACTTTGGTTCATCAATTTTTTCAGATTCTTCAATTTCAGGTTCATCAAATTTGATCAAATATTTTGGTTCATCAATTTTTTCAGGTTCAAAAAATTTCAGGTTCATCAATTTTTTCAGGTTTATCAATTTCAGGTTCATCAAATTTGATCAAATGTTTGGGTTAATCAAATTGATCACAGTTCTTTTCAAATTCATCAAATTTTAGGTTTATCAATTTTTTCAGGTTCATCAATTTGATCAAATGTTTGGGTTCATCAATTCTATTTAACAAAACAAACTGATAGTTTTGTTAAACTGAAAATAACTTGACCAATTAGTGCATTTAAATGTATTTTTATATGGTAAATCTCTTTTATTCATTTTATTAAACACTTTGTGTGCACTAAATATGACTAAGACGTCATCTTTAACACGCGATATCTCACTTATATCATATCGGATTTGAGTGATTCAAATTTCTGAGTAAATAATGGCTAAGAAGCTACAACTTTCGTGTTTTAAGTTTTGCAAAATTCGGCCTTTAAACTAGAAAAAATTAGAGCCGAAAATGCTAAAATTTTCAAGAAAACCATTACCCAATTAATATGTCAAAAAAAAAAGTTTCAAAAAAATTAAAAAGATTTATACCAAATTAAAGAGGATTAAATTTTAAAGATTATGGTGAAATCAGTTTTTTATAAAAGTTTGTCGTTTGAAATTTATTTGCATTTGAAATTTAAGGTGAAATTAAAAAAATAGGTCAAATGACCAAAATGCCTTCTAACCGAAAATATTAAAGAAAACCGGGAGAGAGTGGGTGGGAGACACATAACACTATCTTAGTGGCTTGAAACACTTTTTAGACTTTTTAATTTTGATCACTTTCTAGGAGATCGCAACTCTTATTATAATTTGGTAATGTAATTTATTAACTTATACAGTAGTGTACATAACGATAGTTTTGCCTAACCACTTTTCAATAGTATATCTCTGTAACATGTCGGATGGAAATATTGCGAGCTGTATTTTAACAATAAAGCAAGGCGAATTCGGTTACCTTCACATTGCTCGAACATATCATCTTGGCTTAAATAAATAGATTAAAACTAAGGTTGTGTTTGTTTTTTAAGAGGTTTAGGGTCTGAATCTGAATACCACTTCTGAATCTGAATGAGTGGTCCAAAAGTCTGAATCTGAATTATTTTAGACTGTCTGTTTTTATGTCTGAATCTGAATATCTGAATAAACAAAAAAACAATCGTTTCACTATAAAACAAACCAAACGACCCTCCATTCGTGATTATTGATAAAAAAAAATCAAGACCAAGATGAGGAGATAAGGATTGAAAAGAAGTATCACTGAAGTTTAGGCTTTTCAGATGTAATCAGACGTTATTCAATGTCTGAACGAATCAGACCCTATTTAGATGTATTCAGACTTCAGATCTGAAAAAAAAAACAAACAGTCTGAATCTGATTACGTCTGACCGAATCAGACTTCAGACGCCATTCAGATCTGAAAGAAAAAAACAAACACTGCCTAAAAGTGAAACATAATAATAAAACACCATACAATAGTCAATAGATGCAATACATTGGTAAATACTAGTAGTATGTTTTACAAAAGTCATTATAACTAAAGTTAGCCAAAAATGGTGGTTTATAGAAAAAGGGGGCCAACTTTAACTGCTTTAACTATAAGCGGGACGACCGGCCTGAAAAAAAAAAAGTAGTGAATCAAAATATCTGAAAATTATGGGTGTGTTTAGCAAAATATCTCGTTTTTTTTAAGAAATTTTAATAAGAAAATGTAAAACCTGAAAACCCATTATTCATAGTTTTTTCTATTAAAAAAAAGTAAAAATCTCACTTTTTAATTTCTTTTATATATTATTAAATTTTAATTAGAAAAATGAAAACCTCAATAAACCATTCTTTACCTATTTTTTCTCTCTAGAAAAAAGACGGGATTTCTCAATTTATTATTCATGTATTTTATTCAAACCATAATCACAATTGGTAACATCTCTACATTCTATCCTCGCTGATACAGCTCACCGTCGCAATCCAATGTAATCTTTTTAAAAATGAAAATTTTAAACTTCATCTTTACTTACGGATATTCAGAATTTCAACTCTTTCTAAACGAAGAAAACAATGTTAATACAAATATCGCCTAAAAACGTTATTTATGTTTTACGATCTTTGCTATGTTTTGTTAACGACAAAATGTAAACTTTAGTTTCTAAGTAAAACATAATCTTAGTTTTAAAGACTTGCATAAACTAGACTTTTACTACATTTTACATTTCATAAAACACAACACTTTTTATTTCTTAAAATAGAAATGTCACATCACATTTATGGCAAGTTTTGTCAATATACATTTATGGAAAGAAAGTGTGTTTGACTAACTTTGTGTTTGCTTGCAAGTTATGTGTTTGACTATGGGTAATGAGATTTGAGATTGTTTGGTTTACAAGGTGTAATGAGATGTGACATTGTTTGATTTGCAAGATTTATTGCAAAACCAACTGCAAGCCCGGCGGAACCCTGGGGGTACACGGGCGGAACCCATCTGAGGGTTCCGCCGTATCCGCCAGACCTGCAGAAAGCTTTGCTATAAATACCAAGCCACAAGTTGATTTTTGGCTCATCACTCTACATCATATTTACACACATTCATTCATTCTTTCATCTAACCCTTTAACATTACGTATGTGAAGTTTCTTTTTGTAGCAAAGAGATTCACAAGTTCATTAAAAGTAACAAGTATTCAACACAACGTTGCAAGACTTGTTAGCTTAGCATTGTGTAGACTTGTGTAGTTTATACTTCATTTGATTGTGTATTTTCAGTAATGATCGGTTAGTATTTTAGTCCTCAAAATACAAAGTGTATCGGGAGTAGTTGTACCCTTGTAAAAGAACTAACGGGAGTGGTTGTACCCTTGGTAAAGAACTCGACATCTAGCTTAGTGTCGGTAAAAGTATAAGCAACGTGTAAGGTTTTCTCCGCCGGTGAAAGGAGCTTGTTGACTAGTGAAAGAAACTCTCCAGTTGGATACTCGGGGCGTGGACGTAGGGCAAGGAAAAAGAGTCCTTGTAGCCGAACCACGATAAATACTCGTGTTGTGGTTTGATCGTTTCTTTCATTTACTTGCATGTTATATATTGTGTTTGTGTATATATCTTTGATCAAACGGAAAGTTTCAAAGCTAACTAAACAAGTTAAAAAGATTTTAAACGGTAAACTATTCAACCCCCCTTTTAGTTTTCCACAATTGGCATCAAGAGCTACGTTACTCAAGCGTTTAAAATATATTGTGTTTTAAAACTTGAAACGATCCATAGTTTTTGAAAATTACAAAGAAGGGCAATCTATGCAAAGACCACCACTCTTTGAAGCAAATGGTTTTATATATTGGAAAAACCGTTTTGAAACTTATGTGAAATCTAAAGATATAGATTTATGGTATATAATCATTGATGGTGATAACGTAGTTACTAACATTAAAGATGATGATCAAAAGAAATTGATTGGTAAAAATAATGAAGCTAAAATGATGCTTTACAATGCTTTGCCTAAGAAAGAATATGAAAGAGTTTTTATGTGTAAAACCGCCAAAGATATTTGGCAATCTTTAATTGTCACTCATCAAGAAAACTCACAAGTTAAAGATAACAAAATTGATCTTCTTGTTCAACAATATGAACAATTTGTTATTTCCGAAGATGAGATTATTGATAATGCTTTTGCTAGGTTTAACACTATTATTACTTCACTTAAAGCACTTGATGAATCTTTTTGTAGTAAGAACTTTGTCAGGAAATTTCTTAGAGCACTCCATCCGAAGTGGAGAGCAAAAGTGACGGCAATTGAAGAATCCAAAGATCTTTCAAGCATGTCACTTGATGAGCTAATTGGAAACCTCAAAGTTCATGAAATGGTAATGGAAAAAGATTCGGAACTAGTTAGAGGCAAGAAAGAAAAAGTTAAGTCCATTGCCTTGAAAGCTAGAGTCCAATCAGGTGATGATGAAGAATCTACTTCGGATAGTGATGATGAGGAATATGCTATGGCCGTTAGAGACTT
The DNA here is from genome assembly GCA_030686995.1 of Artemisia argyi. Lineage (NCBI taxonomy): Eukaryota > Viridiplantae > Streptophyta > Magnoliopsida > Asterales > Asteraceae > Artemisia > Artemisia argyi. The sequence continues at coordinate 21,271,658 of CM060692.1, forward strand.
CAAGAAGTTCTTTCGTAGAAGAGGGAAGTTTGTAAGGCAACCTAAAGATGACAAGAAAACTTTCCGAAAAGATCATGATGATAGGAAAGGAAAGGTTCAAAGAAAATGCTATAGGTGTGGAGACACAAGTCATCTTGTAGGAGAATGTCCAAAACCACCCAAGAGCAAACCTCAACAAGCTTTTGTGGGTGGTGCTTGTAGTGACTATGAAGGAGATGACGATGAGCCAAAGAATGATGATATTGCTCTCATGGCTCACAACTCAAATGAGGTGTGCCTCAAAGTTTGTTTGGAACCGGATGAATGGATTAAAGATATCGGTTGTTCAAGGCACATGACGGGTAACAAAAGCCTCTTCATTACTTATCACAAATGTGACGGAGGTAATGTTACGTTTGGTAGTAAAGCTAAGAGCAAAATCATCGGAAATGGTACAATCTCTCATGACTCCCTTTTTATAGATGATGTAGCTCATGTTGATAACTTAGGTTTTAATCTCCTTAGTATTAGTCAATTTTGTCGTAATAAGTATAATGTCCTTTTTAATGAAAACGGAAGTAAAATACTTAAAGATGGTATAACCATAGCCAAAGGTGTCCTTAAGAACAATGTATACGTCATGAAGATGGATCCAACATCTAGAGAGAAACTTTGTCTTACCTCATTAGATGAATCTTCAACTTTATGGCATAGACGTTTAGGACATGCTAACATGAGACTAATCCAAAACCTCTCCTCCAAAGACTTAGTTCGAAACCTACCTAAGTTGAAATATGACCAACACTTTTGTGATGCTTGCAAAGTCGGTAAACAAGTCCATAGTAGCCATAAGGCTAAAAACTTGGTTTCTACATCTAGGTGTCTAGAACTTTTGCATATGGATTTATTTGGTCCATCCGCTATACAAAGTTATGGAGGTAACTTCTACACTTTGGTAATAGTTGATGATTACTCAAGATATACTTGGACAAAATTTTTGAAAAGTAAAAATGAAGCTTTTGATAAATTTGAGATTCTAAGTAAGAAAATTCAAAATCAAGTAGGGTCTAATATTGTGTCTATAAGAACGGATCACGGTCGTGAATTTGATAATGAATTTCAATTTGGAAACTTTTGTGATATTAATGGTATTACTCATAACTTTTCGGCTCCACGTACTCCTCAATCTAATGGTGTAGTAGAACGTCAAAACCGGACATTGCAAGAGATGAGTAGAACAATGCTTAATGAACAAAACATTCCACAAAAGTTTTGGTGTAATGCAGTTGACACATCAACGTACATTTTAAATCGAGTCTTAATTAGACCATTTTTGAATAAAACTCCTTATGAACTATATAAAGGTAAAAAGACTACATTAGGATACTTTAGAGTGTTTGAGAGTAAATGTTTCATTCTTAACACCAAGGATTATCTCACCAAATTTGACACAAAGTCTTATGAAGGTTTATTTCTTAGATATTCACAAAATAATAAAGCTTACATTGTTTTGAACAAAGAAACCTTAAGAGTCGAGGAATCGTTGAACGTAACATTTGATGAGAGTCTACCTCCCTCTAAGACATCACCTTTGGTAGATGATGACTTAGTTGAAAGGCAAGTAATAGAAAGTCAAGAGATTTTAGATAATGACAAGGAAGATGAACTATTAAACAAAGAACTTGTCAATGTCAAACAATCTAAAAGTCGTCCATTAGATGGTGTCATAGGCAACATTAACGAAAGAACACTAAGGTCAAAAGTTCAAAATGAAAGCAACTACTTTTGTTTCGTGTCAACCATTGAACCTAAAAACATTAATGAAGCCATTAAAGATGAGTCTTGGATAATTGCAATGCAAGAAGAGTTAAACCAATTTGTTAGGAATGATGTATGGACATTAGTTCCTCAACCAAAGAGTCAAACTATAATTGGAACAAAATGGGTATTTCATAATAAAATGGATGAAAATTGAATTGTGTCTAGAAACAAAGCTAGGCTAGTTGCACAAGGATATAACCAACAAGAAGGCATTGACTACGATGAAACTTTTGCTCCGGTTGCTAGGCTCGAGTCAATTAGAATCTTACTTGCATATGCATGTGCACACAATTTCAAACTCTTTCAAATGGACGTCAAAAGTACATTTCTAAACGGAGTCATAAATGAAGAAGTGTATGTTGCTCAACCACCGGGCTTCATCGATTTTGAAAAACCAAATCATGTTTACAAACTTAAAAAGACTCTTTACGGACTTAAGCAAGCTCCAAAAGCATGGTATGATCGACTTAAAACCTTCCTAGTTGACCATAAGTATACCATGGGCTTAGTTGATAATACTCTCTTCACTAAGAAGAAAGATTCACATATTATCATAGTCCAAATCTATGTTGATGACATTATATTCGGTTCAACTTGTCAAGAATTATGTGTGGATTTCTCAAAAATCATGCATGACGAGTTTGAAATGAGTATGATGGGAGAACTCAACTTTTTCCTAGGACTCCAAATTAAATAACTAGAAGATGGTATCTTCTTTAACCAAACTAAATATATTAAGGACATGCTTAAGAAATTTGGATTAGAAGATTCGAAACCAATCAAAACTCCCATGTCCACGGAAACTAAACTTACCAAGGATGATGAAAGTGAATCCGTATATAGCACTAAATATAGAGGTATGATTGGTAGTCTACTTTACCTAACGACTAGTAGACCCGACATTATGTTTAGTGTTTTTCTATGTGCTCGCTTTCAAGAAGATCCTAAGACTACCCATCTCGAAGCCATTAAAAGGATTTTTAGGTATATTAAGGGCACTACACATTTAGGTTTATGGTATCCCAAAGGAACGGGAATAGACACCATAGTGTATGCCGACTCGGATCATGCCGGTGACTATGTCGATAGAAAAAGTACAAGTGGTATTTGTACTTTTGTTGGACATTGTCTCACCTCATGGTTCTCTAAGAAGCAAACGGCTCTTGCTATCTCAACAACGGAAGCCGATTACGTTTCGGCCGGAAAGGCATGTCAACAAGCTCTTTGGATGAAGCAAGCTCTTGTCGACTACGGAATTCAACTCAACGACATCAAAATTCTTTGTGACAACAAAGGTGCCATTGATCTTAGCAAAAACCCGGTTCAACATGCTCGTACCAAACATATTGAAATCCGTCATCATTTCCTTCGTGACAACGTTCAAAAAGGAAATATCTCAATTGAGAAACTTTCTTCCGAAGACAACATAGCCGACATTCTCACAAAACCCCTTAAACGTGAACCTTTTAACCTTCTTAGGCTAGGCTTAGGACTCATGGAACCTACACTGTAGTTCTGGACTTTAGACAAAAATCACAAAAATCAAAACAAATCCACAACTCTTTTTCTCAGCAGGGTCTGCGGAACCCTCAGACACAACGGACGGAACCCAACTCAGGGGTCCGCCGTGTCCGCCGACCTGCAGAATCAATATTTTTGTTTATATTAAACCAAACACCCATTATCTCATACCACAACTTCCAAACTGTTACTATTCACTTTACCATCCATCCATACCTACGATTTCTTGGTCTTGCTTTCACTCACATTGCAAATCAATCATCATTGTAAGTATTCCAAACTTGGTTACAATCCTGATCTGAGTCTAGGAATTCTATTTTTGCACAAAAACAAAAACTTGGGGTTATGCATTAAACTTGAGAAACTCATGCATAAAATTAGGCGTTTAACTAAACTAATCATGTTCCCCATAGTTACGAATTGCATTCTTACTTAGTGTAAACATGTTTTCTAAAACACCCCATGACAAATTTTTCCAAATATTTCTCACAAATAGGACAAATATTTTTTTTTTCGTCTCACATTGAGAATACAAAATCAAAACGTTATGTTTAAAACATCACTTGCATAATGTCTCTTGAATGCTAAAGGGAATACATAACCAATATGTATTTTCGGGTACATTCAAACGAAGCTACATTTAATTAGGAGCGTTTGGGTTATGTTTTGTTTTATCACAAAAACTTGCATTATAAAACGTTTTTGAAGCATCAAAATGAGTCAAGATAACCGCACCTCCACATTGTTTTCATATAGGCACACACTAGAATATCCACATTATAATAGTAGTTTACTTAAACTAAAATGTGAAATTTTGTTGTTCTAGGAATCATCATGCCTCCTCTAACCCACTACGACCACAAGGACACCATTAAGTACCTACCTAAACACTACAAAACTAAAGGCCTTATCCCAAACCAAGTCAATGTTTTCAAAGCCTTAGAAAAACACTATGTCCATGAGGGTAGAACCATTGACCCGTCCTTCCTAGAAGGCACAAACCTTTACGCCGAATTTGCCACAATCAACTTTGAGTGTCTTTTGAAAATCAACGAGCCTATTTGTCCTAGGTTCATTTTGGAATTCTATGCATCCGCCATCCTCTCCACGGATGATTATGGTCAAATGTCTATCAACTTTAGGGCTAGTGGTCATCAATACTCCTTCTCTCTTGGGGAGTTTGCCCAAATCCTAGGTGTCCCAAACCGTGGTACTTGCATCTATTCCAACTTGCACTCCCTCTCAACTCTTGACAACCTCCATGACCGCATCCATCCTTATGACACACCTCTTGTGTCAAAAGATGTACTCCGTGACCACCTCTTTGTTAGGACAACCAACACTAGGAGAACCCGTTCGGGAAATAAGGTCGATAAGGACCCATATGGAATGGAAATAAATGAACTCAAGCCCCAATTCAAGAAATGGGAGGAAGTCCTTAGAGCAAATGTCATTAGCACCATAGGAAACCGAGATCATATCAACCTTTGCCTTTGCTACATGCTCTACTCTTTGTCCGTTAGGCAACCCTTCAATCTTGCCTACTACATGCCCAAGAGAATGGTCGACATTCTCGTGCATGGCACAACGGCTATGCCGTATGAAATGCTCTTGACCCGTCTCTTTAGGTTCATCTCACCCATTCCACCAACTCCAAATGGTCTTCGCCTTGACTACTCTCTCATTCCAAACACCTTTGTCCCACTAAGTGATAAGAGAGTGTACAAAGCCCAAGGAAAACGTCCACATCCTCCTACCTCATCTTCATCTTCCTCAATGAGTGAAGATGACTCTTTGCCAAACTCTAGGCTCCCACCTCTCGAATACCTATCCCAACTTCCTGATATTCCAAACGAGTCGGCGGAGTTCAAGAAAACAAAGGGGCTGTTTAAGAATTTTGGAAGGTTCCTTGGAAAGCTCAAAAACAAGATTGACCGTCAATGAGTAAGGGTGTTTAGGAGTGCTTGACACTAGGTGCTATTTGAACAAATTTGGTTGTTTAAACAATGTTTATGATGTATTTGTGTGTTAGTACAATGTTTGATACAATTTGGAACATGTAGTATCTAACTTTGATGCAGGTAGACAACTTTTGGCAAGTTGTCAAATTTTCATGTTTATGATATTTTCACTAAGCATAGTGAAATTCTCGACCTCAAGGTCAAAGTCCTATGATACGTGTGTTTACGTGTCTATGTTTTGCATTGCCTAACCAGAAATACACTATCTTTTTGATTTTAGGAGTTTTCGAAAATTTTGAAAATCGTCTCGCGGGTCAAAATCGCGGACTGCCACTTTTTTCAGCCTTGGCGGATCTGGCGGTACCCAAAATTGGGTTCCGCCAGTGTATTTTCTGGGCAACCCAGAAATGGCCCAACGTACCCCGCGGAACCCTCAAACAGGTTCCGCCTGTGTAACCTGAGGGTTCCGCCAGTTGCCTGCAGAAATTTTCTTTTTGTTTTCAACATTTCAACCTCCAAACACCAAAATACAATCCTTTTAGATAGAAACCCATTTCCTGCAATTTGTTTAGCACAATAGGGTACTTCTCATTCCTTATAACTTAACCAAAACCATTTCCCGCCAAATTTCAAAAATAGCCATAACCACCCCAAGGACCCTTCACACATAAAGGAAGGAACCCTTCTAAAGGTTCCTTGAAATCCCTGAGATTTATACTTCAACAAATCTACCAAAACCACTAAGCATTTAGTGCAAAACTTGTCTTCTCACTTCACCATTTTCATTGGATTGACTTCCATGATATGACAACCCACAATTAGTTTTCCAAATCATTAGGAACCTCTATTTTTGTATGGACTAACATCAAATCCAAACACTACTTCCCACAATCCTTCATCACTATAAATTAAACCATCATAAACACTATCAAATCACACCTTCTTCATCACAATTTCTTAACTTCCAAACCATTTTTAACCATGACCAAGTCAACAATCACTTCTCAACCATCACGACCCATCCGGAAAACTGCCCGGATAAGTGTAAAACAACTATGGTCTAATCAATCCATCAACCTAAGCTCCTCATCTTCGGATGAATTCACCTAACCTATAAAAAATGAACACTTTTTGAACCTTTCATCTCCATCTCCATCAACCAATGAACCAAATGAGCTCACTCCACCACCTACTAAATCACCCATTGACCCAACTCCACCAAGTGCTCCAACCCAACCATCCAAAACTCCATCACCATCACCATTACCCAAAATTGAACCTATGGAGTTATTTGGGTCTCCTCCCACATCACCACACCCTTTTATCCAAGATCTAAATGATCTTCCACCAAAACCTACACAACCACCACCTTTTGCAAATCAATCACCAAGGTTAATTCTTGACCTTGATGAGGATTTAAACACACCTAACCACCACAACAAGTGTACCATCAACCCAAACCATTGTTGTTTCACCCTATCTACCATGACATCCATGGTCCTCTTTATGGAGAACCAAACTTTGAAAACCATGATCACCCAACTCCATCACATTCTCAAGCCCAAACCTTTGAGTCTTTCTTTCCTTCATATGAGGAAATCCAAAGCATGGTTGAGAACCACCTTCATCAAGCAATGGAATTTCAAACCACCTTGCTTGACTCAATACCAAATCCATCCTCCACTCAAGAACCAAAAACCAACCAACCCTCAAACCAAGAAACCAAAACCAACCTATTTCCACCCACTCATCCCCATGTTTGCTCAAATTGTGAGCAAATGGGTGCAAGCATCAAAACGTTGCTTCACCAATTCCAAGATGAAACAAGTTTTGCATTCCAACACGTCATAGAACGTTTGGATGCTCTTTCCCACCCAAACAAATCCTAGACAACCTTTGGAGGCCGTTTGCCCCATTTAGGAAAGTAGGATTTTATTTTTCTTTCTTGGTTATTTTTTAGTTTTTGTTTAGAAGTAGAAGAATATTTCACATTTCTTGTCTTTTGACTTTTCAAAGTTAAAATTTAACTTGGAATGATATTTCTTTCTACATACTTTCGTGCATTGTTGGTTGACCATTTTTGTGTTGTCATTGTGGTTGCAATGTGTGTGGTAACTACAAGCTTGACTATATATATCACCAACTAATTTTTTTTTGTAGGATCAAAATTCATGTTTCCCATCTTGGCACTCCTTTTAGGGGGAGTAACAAGCAAGGGGGAGCAAGTGCATTATTCCGCTTCGCTACTCTACTTTTTGTTTCGACAAAAAGGGGGAGAAATATATTAAACCTTCAAAACTTAATACGATTTTTTATCACTTAAGTAAAACAAGTTTAATATAAAAAAATTTTAAGTCTTAAACACCAATATTTTGTGAGTTACTTAAAAACAAAGTTTATGTTTTGTCATCAACAAAAACGGGGAGATTGTTAATACAAATATCGCCTAAAAACGTTATTTATATTTAACGATCTTTGCTATGTTTTGTTAACGACAAAATGTAAACTTTAGTTTCTAAGTAAAACATAATCTTAGTTTTAAAGATTTGCATAAACTAGACTTTTGCTACATTTTACATTTCATAAAACACAACACTTTTTATTTTTTAAAATAGAAATGTCACATCACATTTATGGCAAGTTTTGTCAATATACATTTATGGAAAGAAAGTGTGTTTGACTAACTTTGTGTTTGCTTGCAAGTTATGTGTTTGACTAGGGGTAATGAGATGTGACATTGTTTGGTTTGCAAGATTTATTGCAACATCAACTGCAAGCCCGGCGGAACCCTTGAGGTACACGGGCGGAACCCATCTGAGGGTTCCGCCGTATCCGCCAGGCCTGCAGAAGGCTTTGCTATAAATAACAAGCCACAAGTTAATTTTTGGCTCAGCACTCTACATCATATTTACACACATTCATTCATTATTTCATCTAACCCTTTAACATTTCATATGTGAAGTTTCTTTTTGTAGCAAAGAGATTCACAAGTTCATTAAAAGTAACAAGTATTCAACACAACGTTGCAAGACTTGTTAGCTTAGCATTGTGTAGACTTGTGTAGTTTACACTTTATTTGATTGTGTATTTTCAGTAGTGTTAGTCCTCAAAATACAAAGTGTATCGGGAGTAGTTGTACCCTTGTAAAAGAACTAACGAGAGTGGTTGTACCCTTGGTAAAGAACTCGACATCTAGCTTAGTGTCGGTAAAAGTATAAGCGATGTGTAAGGTTTTCTCCGCCGGTGAAAGGAGCTTGTTGACTAGTGAAAGAAACTCTCGAGTTGGATACTCGGGGCGTGGACGTAGGGTAAGGAAAAAGAGTCTTTGTAGCCGAACCACGATAAATACTAGTGTTGTGGTTTGATCGTTTCTTTCATTTACTTGCATGTTATATATTGTGTTTGTGTATATATCTTTGATCAAACGGAAAGTTTCAAAGCTAACTAAACAAGTTAAAAAGATTTTAAACGGTAAACTATTCAACCCCTTTTAGTTTCCAAAACAATTTTATTCTCAAAGAATCTAAAAACATAAGAAACAAAAAATTCTCAACTAAACGCTACCTTTATTTTTTGATGATGCATTGATGCTATTATTCAAATAAAAAACAAGAGCAAAATAAAGGTAACTTCTAAAAATCGTAACTTCAAATCTTTGTTTATATTTTACCCAATTTCCATTCACAATTGACTTTAGTACAATTAAACTAAAACTAAACCAAAAATATACCACAAAAATTTTGTTACCAAAATAGTAATATTCATTATCTTTAAGTGAAATTGATGTGCGTGTACCTCATTCATGGGTATTCAACTCTAGTTGCATTGCCATTAAATAACCAGATTTTAGTTTAGTATCATAGCTTAAAAAGAATCAAACAATGTGTAAGGCTAGGCACACCAAGGAGGTCAGCGACTCGGTCGTCGGATTCGGTCGGCCTAGGTCATCGATTGATTTTTTGTGTGTTTCGATCGTCTGCTCGACCGGTTGGGGAAACCACAAAACAACAAAAAATTCATGTCCTTTTTTTGTGTTGTATGTTGTGTTGTCTGTTTGTGTTGTCCGGTTGAGATGTTACACGTTAATAAATGTACTTGTATTTAAGTTTGATGTAAGTGTCACCTACCTTGTTTTCTATTATAAAAACATGTAAAATGAATTAAATTTTGTTTAGTTGGAATAAATAAATAAATAAATAAAAATAAAGATCGTCTTGATGTTGTAAAAAGTTATCTGTAGATTGCTAGAGAGAGAAAGCTAATGTGTCGAGCAAAATGAATGTCGTTGAAAGTCGTTGGTGTGCCCTTTTTGTAGGTTTACTTAATGGGAACTTGTTTTTTGCCTTTCAATCCCACATTGATTAGACAGATGATATATTGCTTCTTTATATACTTTTGTTAGTGTCATTTACACAAGTTAAAGATTAGTGTCATGCATCTTTAGCAAGATTGTACGTAGACGGTGATTAAACAAACAAAAATCACCGTCAACACGCTGCTAAAAATATTTGTTGAGTCTTAACTTTTTTAAAATGTATTTTTCTCACATATGTTTTTGGAATATGTCATGCTAAATGTTATTAAACGCAAAGATACTACGTATTCTTGTAAGTCATATGAGTTAAACTTTTTGTCATTTTATATGATTTACCAGCATGTTAATTTTGTTTTACATGGACATTTTAATCTGTTAATAATACTCTTTTTGTAATTGATTTGTTTGCTTATTTAGCACCAAATCATCTCTTATTATGTTGACTTAAGGAGTTGACATAAGAAGAATGTGTACATTTGTTTAGCTTAAGGTAAAACTTTAAAACTACTAACTCGCACAATTTTAGACCAAATACTTTATTTTTTGTTCATAGGAAGCAAAACCGATTGAAGTCGATCAAGATTTAACATCATATTGTTGTGTTATTTGATATTACTATGATTTATTTTCTAACACTAAATGTATATACTTGCATGTTCATATATGTTGGGCTGATGGATATTTGATTTCATGAGATGAATGTAAGGTATTCATGGAAATGGTTCTTCGTCATGGAGTTCATTATAGTTCTATCTACTTTGACTTTTGACTATGAAGGTTGACCCAGTCTTCAATGTTTGATTAAGATTATTCATTATTGATGCCTACGGAGTTAAGAAATTATTGGATTATATATTTCAAGTAATCCTCTAGCAACTCTTCTTTGACTAGTGACCACAGCAACAAAGACGAGGTTGTTAGTTTATGAACATAAATTAATAGTTGTGTGTTAGGATTGAACTCGAGATCACAGGATTGCATACTTTACGTATAAAGAGTAAATGAATAATTATTTATAAATGTTATATATAATTATTAATAAACACAAAACGAGTAACGACCATTAGTATTTAACGGAGAATGACTAACGACCACTAGACGAAGAAAAGGAAAGTAATACTTGTGAATAATTGGAATGTCAAGAAGGTTCCGGAATCCTTTAGGGATGTCCATAACCGATCGGCCATAAGGGGGATTCCACCTCCTCAATGCCTTGGACTCCAAGTTATCATTAGTATATAAACAAACCTAAGGATTCATTGTTTCCTACAACTTGTACACATAGTTCTTGGTGTTTTTTCTCTCCTTCTTTTCTTATCCAAATAATCGATCCATCTAAACCTTTTATAAAGGGATTCGACTTTAGTAAAGCTCAAAATAGTTTTGTGTTTAAATTACTAGCATAATCTTTTACTTGAATTAGTACGTGTGTACAAGAACGTGATACAATCACACTATTGATTGTATCTTAGATTGAATAACAAAAGGGTAAGGGTTATTCTTACAATTCACATAAACCCTAATTAGGGTTCTTGAGTTGAAGATTGCTTTTGATTCTTGTTCGGGCTAGAATCACAAATGTATGTTTACTTTTATATTTGATTAATTAATTACATATTATATAATCTTGTAATTGCTTCCGCTATGCTTACTTGATGTTATTGGTTTATTTATATACATGTCATGATATTATAAGTCCAACAGTGGCATCATGAGCCGTTATAATGTGTAATTAATTATCGAAACACATAAAAATATAATTTTGATTCGTTTAATTACATTTTTCTAGGGTTTTCATTATCCTAGCCCTAATTTTTTTAATGGGTCGATTTACCCAATTTATTTTTTAGGGTTTTGGTTTTGATTTTTAATATGCTTAGAAACTCTAGGATGTCATGTAGGGTTATGCGTTTTAGTAAACGATCTTGGTGCAATATGTTAATCGTTAAGCATAATCCATGAGAAATGCATGTTTGCATGGATTTAATTGTGTGATGATTTAAATGTTTTAAATTGTATATATTAATTAAATGTTAAGTTATATCGAAACATATAAATTTATTAATAGATGTCAAATTGGTGAAGACTCCAATATTAAGTAATCAATTACGTGCTATGTGGTGTTTGTTTAGTTTTGGCTTACGCAATCGATTTATCGATGTATGTGGTTCTTTTTCCTTTGAAGAAGAAAACCCTAATTGAATAAATGTGTTGTACACCTAGATTGATTATTAATAGGACTATTGAATAAAATTTGCATGTGGCTACATGTTTATACATATTTAATTGTTATGTTATGTATATGTTTATTTGGTTATTTTATTTTTTATTATGTATTACTTGTTTTTTGTTTATTATTATGTGAGACATGTTTATAAACGAAAAAGAGTAATTTTGAATAGAAAAATAATATGGACTAAATAAATGGCGAAATTGTTTTGGTTTTAAGAGTTTAAATTTCAAAGGATTAGTTGATTGATGTTTTTGTACATAGTGTGCGAAAGGCGGACCAAAAGTCGCCATACAATGTGCTTGTAGAGAGGGGTTATTAAAGACCATGCACCTACCGGTTCTCTACAACCGCTTGTGTGCCAATTCTAGACTTACCTATATCACTATATTACGTACGTTGTCATCTTAAGGGTGAATTCACCACAATTCCACAATGATTATCCGAAGCACTAAGCTTTAGGGCTTATGCAAAAGTACGATATAACTGGACGATAATTGTTGGTAATTCTTTAATTGGTGAACCCGATACCTCAATCAAAACTTTGCTATTTTACTCTTAGTGAATTGGTAATAAAATTGTTTTATAAATCCAATGTTATGAAGTTGTATGCATGCTTCTTCATACATTATTTTGATTACACGTCAAAATTAATACCCTTATAAAATTAAGTCGAATGCCATCTAATTAAGAACACTTGAAGTTGTATTTTACGTCATGTGAGAGTTTGGCTAGATTACAATGGAGAGGTAAATTTCATAATTTCATTACTAGCAGATCAACTGATGTAATGGAATTATGGGTTTGCAGTTTTTAAGTTAGACGACTTAAATTGAGTAGGAAGTGAGAGCTTGGACTCAAGGCATTAAGATGGGGATCAAACATGCTTACATTACAAAAGTTTTGTGATTGTAAATCCCATAAATTTAGGAATTGCAATATGATATTGGCAATTATTGTTCGACAATTACCTTGTTGAATACTATCATTACTAGCAGATCAACTTATGTAATGGTACTATGTCAATTAAGATCCTAGCTTTAAGAAAATACTATGGTTTATATGAATATTTACCAATGGGTATTTTATTTCTTAAAGATCTAATTATCGAAAATACTGAAATTGAATTTTGTAATTCGTTTTAATGTATTAATGCAACGTTCAAACCGTAAACGCACTTTGGGCTTTGGTAAATTGATCTCATTCTGTTTTCAAACAAATGTTTAATTAAGAATAATTTACTTAAAAGACAAAAGAAGTCTCCTTTCTATGAAAGAAGAGTGAGACACAATCCTATTTCTTTTCATGAATGAAATAGGATAATAGGAATATTAGATATGTCTAAATTCTAATATAACTCATAGCAAATTTTTTAATAGTTAAGAAAATTGCGAATATTTTTCATAGGGATTTTGTCATCCTTATTCGGTGATTAAATTCTTAGTAACAAATATGATATTTGGTTAACAAAAAATTATGTATGACATTTTATAAGTTATTATAAATTAGAATCTAGACTAATTACCGCAAAATAGTAAAAGACAAACTATTTTATTCATCTAGTTGTTTCGACTATTTAAAAGGTGCTACATACATTGTAGGATGGTAGACATGTTAAGGAAGAAATTGCATGCCCAATTTTTCAAGTTAATAGCATTTGGTGGATAGTCCATCATTTACGTAGTAGAATACACTTTTAGTGCATAAGTAATTGTTACGTATGGACATTCAAAGGTGTAGGAAAGTTATAAGCACACTATTTTCTTTTTCACTGGATATGAAACATTTACAATGTTGTCAAATTCAGTGAGAGTATTGTGTACTTATTACTGAATAAGGAATTATTATAATGATCTTTAATTCAGTGGGAGTTACAAGCTTTGACATCTTGGTAGCTAAAAATAATTACTTTCCAAGTGTAGACACTCATACTTTTAAGGATAGTCTTGTACGTTTCCTTACTAGACATTGTTGTTCTACAACTACTTGTTATGCTAAAATCTATGACACAATCATATTGATCACATAAACAAATGCATGGCTTGTTGTGTATCAACTATATGAGGTTGTTCCATGCACAAGTGGGAAAAATGTTATCTTTAATGTGTGCAAGAAACAACTCATAAAGATATGATTTAATGGATTCTCTTGACTGCAAGGTAAGAGAATTACTTTCTAATATAAATTTTATACTAATCTAATTCAAGAAACACTTGGTGTTACAATTTATGTTATGTGAGAGCTTAGCTAGCAACAACAAGGTAAAATTCATATTTTAATTACTAGCAGATCAACTGATGTAATTGAATTATGAGAATTTGCAGTTTCTAAATTAGATACCTATTAGAACATGTGTCAATATGATATCAAGACTACTTTAATTTATATATTTATGAATTCATAGAATGACATAAATTATTAAAGTAATCTAATGCTGCTTCAATCTGAATATTGATGTGTTCTTGGAATGACATAAATAAATGAAGAAATAATGTTGTCTACATTATTGTGAAGTAATAAATTAACTTGAAATTATTATTGAAACAAAAATATGGTGTTCATAATTACTTTAGTTAAATATGTTTATATTTAATTGTAAAGATATAAACATAAAGTTTTTTAATTGTTACAAGACTTATAATAAAGTAAGACGTTATCTTGTTATGTTTTTTAATTAAGACATATATATGAAGTTATTAAATTGTTAAATGACTTATAATGTATAGTGGGATTATAACAGTTTATGTTTTCTTGTAGAGACATGGACATGAAGTGACTTTGTCAAAAGTACTTGTGTTATAAAACATGTAATTGGCTTGAAAATACTATTATACCATTAAAATGACTTAGTTGGTAAATAGACAAGCCAAAAGGAAAAATGTTTATCTTAAATATTGTTAGATTGTCTTACAATATTAATACTAATGAAATATCAAATGTTTATGGTATGTTTAGTTAGGAAAATCAAACTCTAGTTATATTGTTTGATTAAAGATAACTATGATTTCTTTTCTTCCAAAAGTTATCAAGGTTAGAATATTGAGTATGACTTGAACATACTTAATAAACCTCCAACATAGAAGATTAATAAGACATTATCATATTATGGAATGTGATGAATGTGATGAATCACGTTAAGTCTGAAATTGACGTTATGAATTTTTTTAAACTACTAATGAGTAGGTTATTAACAAATAAAAGTCATGAACTGTCATTGTGTATTTGTAATATCCTAAAAGAGAAAATTGTATTGTTGCTTTGTTTGCTAAAGTATTTAAAGATAGTCTTTAAATTACTAAAAGCAAGTGGGAGTTTTAATCTTTAAAAGATAAAATTACAAGATACATAATCTTCTAAAATACACTAGTAAATATCATAATGAGGCTTGACATTAAAATGTTAAATCTCAAGATGATGGAATTCTCAATCATAGAATAGCAAAATATCTCAGATATTTGATTAATATGCTGAGGGTTATGATTTACAGGATTATTGTAAATCTGATAATCATTATGATACATTACCAAATATGAAATTGGGTAAAGTATACATGATATGAATGATTAAGATGCTGTAACACCCCCAAAATACCGCAGTGGAAGACTGTGTCACTGGGGTGCTACTTCATAATACAAAGTACAAGTTATAGAAAACGAACTCTAATGAGACGTTTTGAAAAGTTACCATTCGATTAATGAATTCAAAGTTACAAACATGAGATTCCAAAGTATGATACATAAATGTATACAAAATGTTTTGAATGGTAAATGATAAAAAGCGTAAGTCTTCAGAATATGCAGCTTGACTCTAAGTTCCACGCACTAGTTATCGCCTTACTAACCTGAGATAAACATGCTAAAGTGTCAACACAATGGTTGGTAAGTTCATAGAGTTTGTCTAACAAATAAAGCCTATAAAAATGATCACACAGCAAAGGCATCGTGAATCCACTCAGTTGCAAGTCCCGCCATAAGAGACTTGTAACCTGTGTGTTCACAACCCACTGCTAACATATAGTATAATAAAGACATGTATAAGTTCATCAAAACATCTAAGCAATTAGTCGTGAGTCTACACTTCATCTCCGAAGACCTCACGTTTGTTGTATGTCTCAATGGTCATCCAGCAACTTAATATGGAGCCACTGGCAGTCTCAATGGTCATCCAGCAACTTAATCTGGAGCCACTGGAAGTCTCACAATCAAGTATAACGCAGTTAAGTATAACACAATCACGTATGTATGAAATCAAGTATAATGCAATCAAGTATAAGACGATCAAGTATAAAAGCTTTGAATATTTGTACAAGTAAGCAAGTAGTTGAGCATGTATCTCCCCCAAAGAGTTAAAACAAGTATGAAAAAGTAGGGGCTATGACTCACCTTAAGCTTATGTAATGAGAAATGAAAGTGGTAGTCGAATCGCGAAAGTCTCTAAGAGCAGCCTATAATAGAACGTTGTGACTTAGGTTTGGAGTAACGTCTAAGAATACGAAGAATTGCCTATATATGTCTTGCATAATGTTCATGATGTAGTACTTAGTATATAGTGTAAGTCTTTAAATATAAATGGCTTATGAAACATGTATAGGTTGTATATCTCTTACTACCGTTCAGGCCGACATAATTCAGAAGTCATGGAGTAAACGTTCGAGGAGCCAGGACACTTTAATTTGTAAATCCACAACTCATCTCGACGGCTTACTTAATGAACTCCTCACATGAGGCTCCCTACTATTGTAGTATTTGATAACATATATATAAGTTTTGATCTTTAAAAGTTATATGGTCTTTAGCCGTGGCTTTGCCGTGACCTTGGTCATTGTTACCATGGTCTTGAGACTCAACCTTAGCTTTAGCCATGGTTGTGGTCTTGGCTTTAGGTCATTAGACCTCTTGGTCTTAGTAAATCATAACTATTATATAGTGAATTTGGTCTAAAAATGGGCTGTTAAGAATTTGAAGAAAATTATCACCCAGAAAGCGTTTTCAGGGCTCGAGCTTCTTTGTTCCTGAATGAAAACGTCGTTCCGGACAACTTTCATGTTTTAACTTTTTGATGAATCGGACCAGAAGGGTGACTTTCAAAATGGCAGAATGCAAACAGTAGGGTATTGGCAGTTTCGGCGTTTTGGTTTCGCTAACTTCTTATGGCCATAACTTTTGACTCGTGTACTCGTTTTAGGTGATTCAAATTGCTATGTTTTCCTTGTTAAGTCCTCTTTAACAGTAAGTAAGTGTCAAATATCATAGTTATACTATTTTGGTCGTGGTTCTCCATAAAAGTCACTAGTTTACTTGTTTAAATAACATAAGTTAACATATATATACCATAACTTGTTTTACTAGTTTTTATACATCATGAACATAATGCAAAGACCATATATAGCATGAAAGAAACATAATAAGCATGAAAATGATATTGAGCAAGAAAGTGTAATAGGGTTTGCTTACAACTTTTGGCTTTCTAAAGAAAGGAAGTCAAGTATGAAACTAGGACACTAAATCTATGCTTGTAAACCCTTCACCATAACTCTTGAAACCCTTGCTAGCCTTGATATATACCTTGTGAAAACCATTTAACTTCATCCCCTAATCACATTGTGTAGCTCCTAATTCAACCATGGAATCACCAAACAAACTTAAGAACTAGGTAGAGAATACTAAGACCTTGAACTTTGTAGTGTAACTTGTAGTTTGAAGATCAAAGGATCATGGTGCTAGGAATTAATGGTGTGGCGTTTTGGTGATGAAAAGATGAAGGTATGAGCTTGTATTTATAGCATGAAGAGGAGGTGCAAGGAAGGTGCCTAGGAAGGTGCCTTAAGGAGGTTGGTTTTTAGGATATTTAGGAGGCTTACTTAGGAAGTTTTACACATGTTAGCTACCTAAAGTCCTCAAGACTTATCACAAGCCAACAAGGCTTGTGATACACGTTCATATGGGATAAGGGGTGACTAGATGAGTAGTCATGGTCTTATCTAAGTTACGGAGTGAGTTTTGGTCCCGGTAATCGCTAACAGTAAGTCGTTAAGTCATGAAACTTAAAATCGGGTATCCTAAAAATATGAAATTTATAAATATGTTAGAACTTATTAATATAACCTATCTTAGCCTATTTAATGAGTGATAAGTTCTATCGGGTTGCTTAAACGCTGCTAAAACTGGAAATGCGGGTCTAAAACGCGTAATTCGCGTAAAACGCTGAACTGGAAAACGTAAAATTCCAAAACTTTTGGAATTGTCCTAAAATGAGAGAAAATCATATTTCTATTGTTTATAATGTTTTATGGACATATCGGGATGCTGGAATGACGTTTAAACCTAAAAGTAAATCTCGGACACGGTTTTGTGATTTTTGCAGAAATGATCCGACGAGTGTCAAATTCTCGGATTATCATTAAAATAGTTTAACTTACGAGAATATGAAATAAAAATTTCGGGAGTGAATAGTAAAAATGAATAGTAAAGTGAATAGTAAAAATGAATAGTGAAATTTTCCAGGAATAGTAATTAATCTGAAAATGCGAATTGTTACAGATGCTATCCATAAAGATAATGAATTTTAGAAACTTGGTTTATCTAAATAGTTAGATTAGAAAATGAAGATGAGTTTCTTCAAAGATAAGGTAGCCATGGTGGTTTAAATCTTTATATAAAAATCATACGGACAATATTGTGCACGTATTTAATGCATGTCTTATGACAAGATTATTAATCACACTTAAACAATTAATTTTGAATGAATATTTTATCTTAAACACATTAAATATATATAAAGATTATGATTTTCATATTTAGTTTCATTAATATGAAATTGATAATAGAATATCAAAACTCTTTCTTGAGTGATTACTTGAGAGAGGACGATAAGTAATCAAAAGAAGTTTATGAATTCAAATAAATCTTTGAAAGTGTACAAAGTGCAATAATCCATGGATGAATAAATGCATGCATCTAGAAGATTATTTTTTATGTTTAATTATTAAATTCATGTTTTGATTTATAATTAAAATAAGATAATTTCTAGGTATTCCTGAAAGATAGTGGGAGTATTATGTTTAATTTCTTAAATCATACATACTGTAAAACATATAAAAAGTAATATTCCATATAAGTAAGTGTTAAGTCTTAGAATGGAATGAAACTTTACTTGAAAGATTTAGAAAATAAAACATACAACCTTGGAATAAAAGTTTATAAACATGTGCGGTAAATGAATCTAATATAACATAATATATCATTTAGAAAGTCTAAATGGATATGTATAACATGAATAAAATCTAAGTATGACTCAAAGATTTTTTATGAACATCATGTTTTGTTGTATCATGCTTGATTATAAGATGATTTGGCAATATTAATATCTTATTAAAAAGTTATTAGATAACTTGTGTAATATTCTATAAGAATATGTTTGATTATAGAATCACATCCTAAGTCTGGAACAGCTTCCAAATTCTATAGATGAACAATTGGTCAATTGTTGTGCAAATTGTCATAGCCAACAAACTTGAAAGTTTGAAGGGCATCAAACATTACACAATAGATATTAATATTTACGGGAAGTTTTAATAGCATATTGTTGTTGCATACAATGATGCTAATGAAATTGAGATGACACTCAATACTGGTTATTGTAAGGAATTCATCCTTGACTATTACTAGTTATGCTTACTAAAAGCATAGTTGCATTATAAATTAAGAGAATAAAAATACTTTAAACTTTAAAATTTTTAGAAGTTTGATTATCATAAATTGGTGGTTAAGGATGTCACACATTTTATGAAATATTATATGGCACTATCAATATAGTTGAGTATGCATATACAAGAACTTCACTAGTTGAATTCTTAAAAATAAGTATTCTTAAAATTCCAATAGATCAAAGTTGGATGATTTATGCCTTGTCAACAAGTATGAATGTCATTACTTGAGACATAATTCATCAACAAGAGTTATCATGCATTGATCTATTTAGTATTTGGATAAGGGATGTTAACAATTATTATAATAAATTTAAATACATGGTATGTTTAATTTATAATATATTGTATCCTATATTTGTATGTTTAAATCCATGAATAAATGTTATTCTAAATTGTCCGTTATCAGTTAATAATATGGGAATATTATTAAATCAAGACAAATCTTAAGGTTGGTATAATATACTTAAAGTATATTGATGCATAGTCATGCCATTTCAGATGATATTCAAGGATATTGAATATATGACTTATCCCAACTACATGATGTTACTTTATGGATCTTGTCATTAAGTAAATCATGAGAAGTTATCCTCAGACTTGAGATGCAAGATAAGTATCATAAATGTAGTACATTTTTGTGGAACAACTTAACGCTATACGTAACTGGTAGTCATAAGGGTTGTTTTCAGAAGTGTTACAAAGTTTGTGGGTTTTGCTTGTAGTCAAGATAGAATTTGTTCCTTCAAATTTATTTTTGGAGTTTAATACTGCTAGACCCCTCATAGGGTTGTCAAGAAGTTTGCATGGTCGTGCCCAAGATCTTCCCTGAATATGTTCAGATGATTTTGTAATCTTGATCAATCACAAACAACGAGAAACAGAATGGTTAATTAAGGAATGACTTTGATCCATATCCTTATTAACGTGGTATTAGAAACAAAAGGATGATAATAATGAGAAATCATTAAAAGGTTTTTCCAGGGGCCTTACTCGAGATCGTAGTAGAGGCATCGGCGTGTTGCAAGACGCTAACCGATGTGATCACACTATTAAGATATGTCCAAGTGGGAGCTGTTAGTTTATGAACATAAATTAATAGTTGTGTGTTAGGATCGAACTCGAGATCACGGGATTGCACACTTTACGTATGAAGAGTAAATGAATAATTATTTATAAATGTTGTATATAATTATTAATAAACACAAAACGAGTAACGACCGTTAGTATTTAACGGATAATGACTAACGACCATTAGACGAAGAAAAGGAAAGTAATACTTGTGAATAATTGGAATGTCAAGAAGGTTTCGGAATCCCTTAGGGATGTCCATAACCGATCGGCCATAAGGGGTATTCCACCTCCTCAATGCCTTGGACTCCAAGTTATCACTAGTATATAAACAAACCCAAGGATTCATTATTTCCTACAACTTGTACACATAGTTCTTGGTATTTTTTCTCTCATTCTTTTCTTATCCAAATAATCAATCCATCTAAACTTTTTATAAAGGGATTCGATTTTAGTAAAGCTCAAAATAGTTTTGTGTTTAAATTACTTGCATAATCTTTTACTTGAATTAGTACGTGTGTACAAGAACGTGATACAATCACACTATTGATTGTATCTTGGATTGAATAACAAAAGGGTAAGGGGTTATTCTTACAATCCACATAAACCCTAATTAGGGTTCTTGAGTTGAAGATTGCATTTGATTCTTGTTCGGGCTAGAATCACAAATGTATGTTTACTTTTATATTTGATTAATTAATTACATATTGTATGATCTTGTAATTGCTTCCGCTATGCTTACTTGATGTTATTTGTTTATTTATATGCATGTTATGATATTATAATTCCAACAGAGGTGTACGTCTATTTCAAGTGACCCTTAACTCAACGACTATACTTCAAGAGACAAAATGGAATAAGAATATTCCGCGGAAAGTTTTTATCTTCATATATGGCGTCTTCAACAAAGAAGATTACCAATTCTCCGTGTCTTCATCATATTGGTATGGACCTTAACTCAATTCTTTGTCCGCATTGTGGGGAATTGAAGAAGTAGAAACTTTTGAAAATTGTTTTTTAATCTTGCCCTCGAGTGTTGGTTGGAATGAATTTTTGTGCGAGTGAAACACGCATTTTATAAAATTATGCGAGTGAGTCTCGTATTAGTTTCTCATACCTATGAAAAAACAATTTATAAAAGAGCATAAATATCATCTGAATAAAGCAACATGAAGTGTCTCTTTGGCAACCTTCTTGAGAACTTGTATAAAGTTCAGTCCCACATAGATCAAAGAGTAGATATTCTGCTTGGCTATATATTGTGGTACATACAGATCAAATAGGTTGATATTAGTATCATGTACTCAAATTTGAGGTAGCATGACGGTAAATGAAAACTCATCGTAGTGGTCCCTCAAATATGCGTAATTCATACAAATTTCAACTTTTAACTTTCCGCAACTTTGATGTTTTTTTGATATAATTAATACGTTATTTAATTCCTAATTTCATAGTAGTAACAGAAGTTTCAACTTTTAACTTTCCGCGACTTTGATGTTTTTTGATGTAATTAATACGCTATTTAATTCCTAGTTTCATAGTAGTAACATTTTGAACTTATGAAAGTTGAAAGTCGTAGATATTAAACATTTACGAGCAACATCGACGATCACTTCATTTGAGGAAATTACAACCGACCTTCGACAAAAGTTGTTATTAATATGACAGACACGTATATTAGCATGTAACTTTATTTTGATGTTCTGATACTGATTTTCAATGACCTATATATTGTACTTAAATTTAGATTTGAAATCCCAACTTAGCACTAGCATATGGATACAAGAATCATGATGTTGCACTGGAGAACCATGTGAACAGAGGGCCAAACACGATGTTAATAAAAATGGTGAAATGACATCGTTGCTTCTTTGGTTTCGATTATTGTTGGATTTCATAAGTCGAAATGCTACTAATTCTAAGTTTATTACAGACAATTTATTATGTATTTTATTTGCAGACTTAATTCGACCAATAAGGTTGATTCAATAGGATTGATGACATGTCTTATATGAAAGTTATTTTAGTTAGTTTAGTTAGAATCGGTTTGTGGCAGTTAACATGTGAAGGGATGTGACTTTTGGGCCAAAACTGAACTATTGCACCCTTTCATACATGTCTGTTCATTACCTATATAAGTACTTGTATTTACAGTTAATATATCAATAATATTTACAGTTATATTCTTGTTATTTTTCCCTCCAAAATTTGTGTGCAAGTTCTATCATTCACTGCATCAAAATCTTTCATTCACTCACTCACAAACACACTGCAATATGGTTAATACCAATTACAATATTGAAAACAAATGGTCTAATCCTAATTTAAGATCTGTTGGCACATCCAAAATGTGGCATCAGAGCCAAAAGCCTGGGAGATTCACAGACAACAGATCTCAGAAAGAGTTTGTCCATAGACAAATCAAAAGGGACAGTGAGTCTACACTTGGCAATCAAATCAAACAAATATCAAAGGAATGCAAGAATATGCTGGGAAAGAAACAAGGAGAAATTTATGTGCATAACAATAGGTTATCACAGAAGAAAGCAACTTTTGAGAGGCACAAGAACTATATCTGTTTCAAGTGCAGACTAAGAGGGAATATAGCAAGAAATTGTCCAAATAAAGGAAGTCTCACTAAAGATGTAGGCCTTGGAATCATCACTGACAAATCAAAAATCTAAATTACTGATGAGGCGAAAAATGAACCGTTTTTAGGGGGTCATTTAAGCCCGGAATTGAATTTATTTGATCAAATATTGCCCTAAATCGTTCCTTTTGTGATTTTAGGTACTTTGGGAGTGACATCTGGAAAAGGAAACATTTTGGACGTTTTTGGAGCATAAAAGTGAAGAAAACGGCAAAGACTTAATTTTCCATGCTGAATACAGTACCTGACGGCGTCAAGAAGGGAATTGTGACGGCGTCAGGAGTAAAATCCATGACGACCCAGTGAAAACCTGAAGGCGTCAAGAGAAGGGCGTCAAGAGTTATTTTGGTGACGGCCTAAAGATGGATTACACGTGACGGCGTCAAACCCAGATCTAGGCAGTCCGAGGAGTTTATTGGCGGCGAG
The DNA here is from genome assembly GCA_030686995.1 of Artemisia argyi. NCBI lineage: Eukaryota > Viridiplantae > Streptophyta > Magnoliopsida > Asterales > Asteraceae > Artemisia > Artemisia argyi. The sequence goes on from CM060692.1 coordinate 21,295,337, forward strand.
ATGACGGTGTCAGACATTTACTCTTGACGTCGTCACCTCACAAAATCTATAAATACTTTTCTATTTTTCATTCATTAAAAGAGGAACTTGTGTGGAGAATACTAGGGTCGAACCTAATAAACCCTAGGTCGTTTGTAACAGTATTTTCAAGGGTTTTCACCCCTTGAAACCTTTCATGTTCAATTAAGATAAGTCCTCTTTAAATTCAATCAATATGTCTATGTGTTTTTTGAATATATCTTATGCTTGTCTTGATTATAACATGATAGGCTAGATCTCTCATGTGTTTGCTTAAATGTAATGAAACCTAGATGTTAATTATAGGTTGATTGCTTGTTTATAGTTGTAATGGATGAATGATTTCAATGTTAGGCTTAAGAAAACTGGCAGATCTCCATTGTGTAACTTGCTTGAACGTCTTAAGAAACATGAACCGATGTGTACTAGGTTTTTATGATTGTATTTAATGCATACGCAAATTCTAGTGATCCCGTGTTAGGAGCTTCTTAGCCGGCTCGACATAGGAGTGAAGTAGGCGCTTATAGGATTGGGGAAGTAAGTATACCACCCCATGAATGGTATTAAGGAATACAATCCGTCATCCACGCAACTGTAACAAGTAATTAACCTGTAAAAGATATCTAGGGAGTAGTGAAATCTAAGTAAACACAATTCTCCCATATATTGCTCACACCACTAGTTTAATTTAGTTTATTTTCATTTTTGTTATTTTATTTTGATTGCATCTTAGTTATTGGGTTAGTTGAATAGCAACTAATTCCGCCCACTCCTTCAAAAACCGAGATTTTACTTGCTTTCATAAAAAATATAAAAATACAAAAAGAATCATCCCTCATCTCTAGACCTAGTTCTTAGGTTTTCTAATCCTAGCGACACTATTTCCAAGTTGAACGATCAATCCCACGGTACTTGTCACTATACTATACTACAACGATCAGGTACACTGCCTGGTGGGGATTATAAGCTTCTCGAGATCCCTCGAGAGGTAAAGCCTGGTGCAATTCCCATGCATCAAGTTTTTAGCGCCGCAGCCCGGGAAATAGTTATTGTCTAGGTTAGAATTTCTTTTTATTAGGTCTACTTGCTAGATTCCTTTCTAGTAAGGTTTTATTTTTATTTTTAGGTTCTCCTTAGTTTATCTTATTTCTTTGTTTCCTTTGTTCGTAAACTATCTCGATGGATAACAATAACATTGATCGTTTGATTCCTGTTATTCGTGTTTTTCGTCGCAGGATTTTCCAAATGCCCGCCCCAATCCCTTTAGTGGAAAATGAGAACCCACCTAACCTCTCGCCTAACCACCATTTTGACAATAATTCTGAGTTAGAGGAGTCTGACCATGATGATGACCATAGGGCTAGTCCTTTTTACTATTCAGACTCCGATGAGGATCTAGGTGATGGTGATGTGATTAATGAGGATAGGATGGAAGATGAAGTGAACCTTCTTAGGTATGTCGACCCTAGAACAAGGATTGAGAGTGATAGCTCATTCAATATCCAATTTCCTTGTAAGATTAGATTTAGGAGCTTTAATGCCTACCTTAACTCATCTCTCCTAATGAACATAATCTCGCGTAGTGAATATAATAAAATCATGGTAGATGAGTTAGAATACAAGGGAGATAATGTTATTGCTAGGGCAATGTCATTACATGTGTTTGTAGGAAGCTTCGTTTATCTTGTTGAGTTCATGGTTATGGAGAATCTAGGAGAATTTATCGATAGTAAGTTAACCCAAGTTGTGTTTGGAAAACCTTTCAAAAGGTTGACCAACCTTGATGAAAAACTTATGGAAGGATTAATTACATTCTCGGATGGGGATGAGGATTTTGTCTACCAAATGCCCCGTGCACACCCTAGGTTCAAGGATTTTTCCATGGAGAAGTGCAGTAGGTATCCGCCCATAGAAATGCTAAGTGAGATTGATAAGAGAAATTGGCTTAAATATACTCATGAAAAGAATAAAAGGTATTATCGTGGATGTTTAGAGTTAGGTGATGATTATAAGAAAGATGAGGCGATTATTAGATGGCTCACCCTTGGTTATGTGAGCATAAGCGACACACGATAACCCATGACCTTGAGTCTAGCTACAAGACTCGTAAATAAAGAAAAGCGCTTCTTGGGAGGCAACCCATGTTTTGTGTGATTTTTATTTTTGTTTGATTGTTATTTGTTTCTGTATGCATGCTTTATTTTTATTGTTGGTAGATCATGTTTCAAAACTAATATGGTGAAAATACTTTATCTTGTTGTTTGGCTTAGTCTTAACTTCATCCAAAGGTATTTCGCAAAAGATAAGTGTAAGGGGAAACCCCAAATGTGTTTTTGAGAAACAAAACCGATCATGATTCACCACAATATTAAGTGAACATGTATATTCGTATTTGTTAGAGTCAAATGCTTGTATCGAGTCATAATGATGTTTTGCAGGATTTTCCAGGAAGTAGGACAAAGTTTCTCCAGAAATTTTCTGGAAACTTAACATAAGAATTTCTGCAGGTCACTTCTGACGGCGTCAGGAAGAAACACCTGACGGCGTCACGTGTAAAATTCTGGAAATTTTACCAGTTTTGTTTTTCTAACGGAGTCTTAAAGTTTTTGTTGAATCTTTAGTTTTATAATCTCCAGGAGATCTGCAAACAGCATTCCACAAGCATTATATCTTATTTTGTTTTCTAGGATTTGTTAGCATATATAGATTGCCACCGATTTTACGCGAGGTTGCCTTGTCTGTTTTCTCAGGTTTAACAGGTTATATATGACAAGAAGATGATTTATATTCTGGAAGGGAAGCTTTGATTGTTCATTTTCTTGGAGGAAGATCTAACCTGGCCACCTTATTATCCAGACCGAGCGAATCAGTGGAGTATTTGATTTCATTCTTTTTACTTATTTCACTTTTACATTCTTTACTTGAACATTGGGGACAATGTTCATCCTAAGTGTAAGGGGAGGGTAAAATGATGATACCTTACAGATACACTTTCGCTTGAGTTTGTTTGTTTGATAGTAGATGTGTAATAAAACTATGAGAAATACTTGTTAGTGTAATTTTAGCGCCAAATTTAAAATTTTTTACAACATTTAGGAGTGAAACTTTAGCCATAGCAAGCGTCTCATGGATAGGAGATTGTATGACTAGCACAAAACCGTACCATTCAGAAAAATTTTCCACCCAAATATGTGAGGTTCGCCTTTAGATTTGATAGAAAAAACATTTACTATTAGTGCTTATGAGTGTACCGGTAGCATTTAGATTCTAGAACTTGCGTTAGTGATGCATCCCGAGACCGCTAGTGAGACTACATTCGTGTGGTAGGATTTACTACATGATAAGAGGCATTAGGATCACCCTTGTGTTAAACCCGTATCATAATTACTTGACCATTTAAGTCATATTACTTGGCTAGTTAAGTCAATTAATTTTTCACACACCTTAGCGTTGTACTCATTTTTAGTACACGAAACCCCTAGTACATCCCTCCGAGCCTATCTTTTCGTTTCTAACTTTAAGCATTTTACTGAAAGGAAGAATTTGTTACAACCCACTTAAATGTACACCCAAATCGCCTTAGCCTTCCGTGTATGCACTCATCTTTAGTGCATTATTGTTATTTGTTAAACCCTTAGTTAATTATCTAATTGATTACATGGTTGCTAAGTCGAGTCATATCCTTGTACATATTGTTTTGGGACGATTGAGACTCATGGGTAAACTACTTATTTTATGAAGTAATGGGGAAGAAGATCATATTATTACCCCCATATGTGCGTTAATCTTAAAAGTACTCCAACTGTTTTGATTATCTTAATTCGAGTCATTAGATTAGCTAATTGTAAAGTATGTAAAAATTCAAGTGTAAGGGGAATGTACATTCCCTATGATGTATTATTTTGGATGGTAGGGTAAAAGTGTATGAAAAAAAAACAAAAAAAAAAAAACAACATACGGACTACCATCCCGTTTCATTCTATGTTCATTTTAAGTTTTTGTTATTTTTGATTTATTAGCTTAAGTCGAGTCTAGTCTTGGCTTAGGAACGCCATATTGTACATGTAATTAACCAAGATTATTAACTCGCCACCAGTAAATACTGCCTATATCCAACAAAACTGTGTATTCCATATCCCTACACCTAACGTTACAACCCTTTAAAAAGACCTCTTTGATAGTTTATCCTAGGTATTTACGCCATGTGGTGGAGGTTTGATCCTTTCCCAAGCCTATGGTAATCTATTTTTCTATGACAAGTAGTGAGAGATGTTTTCCATTTCCATATTGTGATATTACTTTATTACACCCGAGAGATGTGAGTATCTAAACACTATTTGTGAGGTGCTAGTGTATGACCTCCGTGCTTGTCTTTGGTCTTTAGTGGAATGATTATTTGTTGTAATTACTTTTATATTAGTGTTAAATGACCCCTAACTTGTATTTTGATTAGAATATAAAAGCGCATTTGCTTGAGGACAAGCAAATCTCAAGTGTAAGGGTATATGATGAGGCGAAAAATGAACCATTTTTAGGGGGTCATTTAAGCCCGAAATTGAATTTATTTGATCAAATATTGTCCTAAATCGTTCCTTTTGTGATTTTAGGTACTTTGGGAGTGAAATCCGGAAAAGGAAGCATTTTGGACGTTTTTGGAGCATAAAAGTGAAGAAAATGGCAAAGACTTAATTTTCCATGCTGAGTACAGTACCTGACGGCGTCAAGAAGGGAATTGTGACGGCGTCAGGAGTAAAATCCATGACGACCCAGGGAAAACCTGAAGGCGTCAAGAGAAGGGCGTCAAGAGTTATTTTGGTGACGGCCTGAAGATGGATTACACATGACGGCGTCAAACCCAGATCTAGGTAGTCCGAGGAGTTTATTGGCGGCGAGATGACGGCGTCAGACATTTACTTTTGACGCCGTCACCTCACAAAATCTATAAATACTTTTCTATTTTTCATTCATTAAAAGAGGAACTTGTGTGGAGAATACTAGGGTCGAACCTAATAAACCCTAGGTCGTTTGTAACAGTATTTTCAAGGGTTTTCACCCCTTGAAACATTTCATGTTCAATTAAGATAAGTCCTCTTTCAATTCAATAAATATGTCTATGTGTTGTTTGAATATATCTTATGCTTGTCTTGATTATAACATGCTAGGCTAGATCTCTCATGTGTTTGCTTAGATGTAATGAAACCTAGATGTTAATTATAGGTTGATTGCTTGTTTATAGTTGTAATGGATGAATGATTTCAATGTTAGGCTTAAGAAAACTGGCAGATCTCCATTGTGTAACTTGCTTGAACGTCTTAAGAAACATGAACCGATGTGTACTTGGTTTTTATGATTGTATTTAATGCATAAGCAAATTCTAGTGATCCCATGTTAGGAGCTTCTTAGCCGGCTCGACATAGGAGTGAAGTAGGCGCTTATAGGATTGGGGAAGTAAGTACGCCACCCCATGAATGGTATTAAGGAATACAATCCGTCATCCACGCAACTGTAACAAGTAATTAACCTGTAAAAGATATCTAGGGAGTAGTGAAATTTAAGTAAACACAATTCTCCCATATATTGCTCACACCACTAGTTTAATTTAGTTTATTTTCATTTTTGTTATTTTATTTTGATTGCATCTTAGTTATTGGGTTAGTTGAAAAGCAACTAATTCCGCCCACTCCTTCAAAAACCGAGATTTTACTTGCTTTCATAAAAAATATAAAAATACAAAAAGAATCATCCCTCATCTCTAGACCTAGTTCTTAGGTTTTCTAATCCTAGCGACACTATTCCCAAGTTGAACGATCAATCCCCCGGTACTTGTCACTATACTATACTACAACGATCAGGTACACTGCCTGGTGGGGGTTGTAAGCTTCTCGAGATCCCTCGAGAGGTAAAGCCTGGTGCAATTCCCACACATCAATTATATACCCTAAATTTATCCACTTATCCACTGATTTCATGGTGGAAGGAACTGATGAACAAGGATGGAACCAAATTTGGTATGTAAGCAACAGAATCAACAGGCATGTTTGCTCTAACATTCATCTGTTTACAAAGTTGAAGGAAAACTTCTCAGTTGAGAAAATTGAGAAACAAAAGAAACTGATGTTTGTGCATGGAATTGGAGAGGTACAAATCAAAATTAGATTAGAGATCCTTATCATTCCTGGTGTACACTATACACCAGATATATCTCTCAATATTCTCTCTGCTACACAAATGGAGGCACAAGGCTTGGAACTTACTTTCAAAGGAAATAGCTGCAAACCTATTCCTATGTTCAACTGTTTCTTTGATCCGAATAAGATGAACCAGAGGCAGAATGAATACATGGAAGGATACTTTAAGATGCTTGATGAAGATTCTCAACACAAGGAAGATATGGTAGTTGTCTTCTCACACAAATGCAACATATGTGAAGAAGAAGGATATATTGATTACATGTGTCCACTGAATTCTATAACTGCAGAAGACACATCACAAGACAATGATTATGTCATTGTGAAAGGTGTACATCTTCCAATTCCTATTAAATATTTTAATGACTACATTTCATTCTTAGATTTACTTAAAGATGATTTGCTAATTAGTCAAGAATGGGATTATTTTAGAGAAAAATTCATCAAAGTCTATAAATGGTTCTATACTGTCTATCTTAAAAGAAGTTGTCAGGACCCTAACCACCCAGAATACATGGGAAAGAAATTGTAACAACTCGTACATTTCTGACTATAACTTGACTATTTATTTTAATTTATTACTGTATTATTTTAATTTTAAGTAATATTACTTTTATAAGTAATTACGTAAATTCGATCGCTTATGCTTAACTCGTAACAAACACTAGACTATTATTAGTCTAGGTGTTCTATACACTTTATTTTCTCTAATAGTCATATGTTATATGAACTATTGCCATTTTGTCATTTCAACGTAAACTTTGTATTTTTACGTATTATGCGTATTTGAACCTAGGTTATTAGGTTTTAACAACACATACGCTCTTCGTTAAAGTTATCACTCATTTAATATACTTAGCTATAGTATATTGATAAGTTTTAACATTTTTATAAGTATTATATTTTTATGTTACCTGATTTTAAGTTTTGAAACTTAAGAGCTTAACGTTAGTAATTATCGGGATCAAACTACACCCTCTAAACACTAAACCATGATTATAATACAAGATAAACACAAAATCCTACTTTTAATCACCAAGTGCCACGCCTACTTAAACTACATATACACTTGTTTCATGTTTAGATAAAGTATACATATTATGTTATGATTCATCAAATAAATATCTACTGATTTACTTCACATACAATCTATTAGATAAAAATTAGTTTTCTTCTTTCTTTGGTCTTTCTTTTGACACCGTATAACAACAATAATATTACTCCAAAATTCATTTCAACTTTTACTAAATTTCTTGTTCAAGTTGAAGAATTTGTATTTCTAATTTCACGATTGGTTCAAATCTACTTCAATTTCATCAAAACTCATCATTTTCTTAAGTATTTGGGCTGAGATCTTTCAAAGTTTATAAAGGTTAAAAAGTGTATTTAAAAATTGAGTTGAAGATTTGAAGAAAGGGGTTCAAGATTATATGGTGATTAAGGGTTGATTTCTTAAGTGTTTTTGTTGTAATTTTTCATCATCTCTTTGTCGTCTTTAGAAGATCGCAACTTCTTGATATATGTTATATCGTTGTAATCCGGTGCTAATCAATACGGCGAGTATTCACAAACCCTTTGTTATAACTATTTTAATCACTTTGGGGTGGATGCATGAATTATACTTGAACTAAATTTATTAGTATTTATTGAACTCTTTTGACTTAAATTTTTGAACTTAAATCAAACTCTTGAACTTTATTGCGAACTTACGACTTGTTTTGAACTTAATGACCCATATGTAATATGACCTAAAGTCTCGATGTGTCGGTGGAACGTTCTTGACCTAAAGTCTCGCTTTATTGATGGAGCGTGCAAAGTCTCCGATGTTCAGAGCATTCTTAATTGTATATAATAGTTGTATGATGTACTATTCGTATATTCGCATTGTTAGTCTCCTATCAGTAGATAGTATGGATAGCGCTATTAGAGGTCGGCCAACCTCTCGTTCACTATGTTACGGGATGCATATTATTTATTTTAGGAGCTTTGCCTGGCATACATTATTATATACGTGATGCTTATATTGTGAACTATTATGACCGTGTGTGCTTGACTACCAGACATACTACTTTATATGCAATGGGTTGTGAACACACAGGTTGCAAGTTTTGTATGGGCGGGATTTGCAACTGAGTGGATTTACAATGCCTTTGCCTTATGAACTTTCTTAAAAGGTTTTTCATAATATATAAACCGTGTGTACTCACCAACTATTTTCATAGTTGATAGTTTACTCTCATGCATTTCACGTGATCGTCAGTAAGTCTTTCTTCTAGGTCTATGCATAATGAAGTTTTCACATGTCATCTTTATTTACCATTCGACAGTTTATGTTAACACTTGGGACCTCTTGCTTGTAACTCTGATTTTATTATTCGAATGGAAATTTTTCTAAACGTCTCATTTAGAGGTCGTTTTCTATAACTTGAACTTTGTACTATGAAGTAGCACCTCAGTGACATTATTTTCCGCTGCGATATTTTGGGGGTGTTACGGATTGGTATCAGAGCTAGAGGTTATAGAGAATGCCGGTTTTTCTAAAATAAAAATCGCAACTATAACCAATATGACATTTTCTTAAACACCGAACATCATATGAGTCGACTAGTCCTAGTATTGCATCATTAATCCTCAAGTAGACATAGCCTGATCACCTATGTCTAATTCAGGAAGAATCATGTGGTGAAGGGAGTAGTCTCAGATCATGTTTGGTCGGGTCTAAAGAGTCTGGTCACCTGAAATTGCATTGGTCGGGTGGGTATGTGTAACATGTTTGTATGTTCGCATTTATGTTACTGTACCTTGTTTATGCTTTCTCTTTGCTATCTTACGACTTGTTAGACTAAGCATGTCTTTGTTAGCGTCATGTTACGATCTCTATGTCACGACTGTCGTTGTACCGTACATCATCCGTCCAAGTTCAAGACAGGAGGATCAAGCATTTGAACTTAGGGAGGAGTGTTGGATTTCATATGTCCAAATGCTACTAATTCTAAGTTTATTACAGACAATTTATTATGTATTTTATTTGCAGACTTAATTCGACCAATAAGGTTGATTACATAGGATTGATGACATGTCATATATGGCAGTTATTTTAGTTAGTTTAGTTAGAATCGGTTTGTGGTAGTTAACATGTGAAGGGATGTGACTTTTGGTCCAAAACTGAACCATTGCACCCTTTCATTCATGTCTGTTCATAACCTATATAAGTACTTGTATTTAGAGTTAATATATCAATAATATTTATAGTTATATTCATGTTATTTTTCTCTCCAAAATTCGTGTACAAGTTCTATCATTCACTGCTTCAAAATCTTTCATTCACTCACTCACAAACACACTGCAATATGGTTAATACCAATTACTATATTGAAAACAAATGATCTAATCCTAATTTAAGATCTGTTGGCACATCCAAAAAAGATATATCCCATTTTATTTGTAATAGTAGAGTAAACACGAATTTATTTAGCGTAAATTTATGCAAATCATTAATAACGTGCAATGCTACCCAATTTGCATGTCTTGTTGTAAATATATTGTGCGAAATTTATTTATAGGGTAAATTTATGCAAATCATTACCTTTATTAGCTTAAATGAAGGCAGGGTGATCTTATTGTTTAACAACGTACATGCGTATAGTTACAACCAAGCCGACAATGATACATACCAAGGCTGTTAAGATCGGATCTTACTATGGATCGTTTTTGTCTTTGCAAGATCGGAATCGTAAAATCGGATCGAGATCCAAAAATCCTACTTAAATATTTTAAAGTATTATTTGTCGATTAATTTATATTCAAAGTTGATTGTATAACAAATTTATAAAGAAAGAAGAGTTCTGAAATTTATAATAATATGATAATGCAATGCTTAATGCTTTAAAATCTAAAATGTCTAATCATTGATTAAGGACGATGGATCTTTTAATCTAAAATCTATAAATTTTACTCTTATAAACATTTATAATAATCCATATGCTTTGTTTATTGTTTTTTATTGACAAAATGCATTCATTTATAGTTTTCTAGTTAGTTAACTTAAGTGAAGTAGGATCGAATCGGGTCTAGATCTTACGATCCAACGGTAAGATTGAGATCCTACTTAAGATCCTATGCCTTTTATGATCCTATGAAAAATAGACTCGTTTTTGCTTAATGGGATCGTAAAATCAGAAAATCTTAAGAGCTAGATCGAGATCTTAACAGCTATGATACATACCACCAGTATTTTAAAGGAAATAAAAGATTTTAAAAGAACTAAACAAAAAAATGATACACATATACGTACTACTCTTATAACTTTTATTTTTATTTTTTTCTTTCATTTTTATTTCCACATCGTTAAAAAGTCAACCATTATTAGTTGCTAAAAAGTCAACCATTAATAATTGTTATATTTTTTTTCTACCAAAAGCCTCTAGACCCATTAACATATAGGTTGTGGGTTTAAGTCTCGTTGAATACACGTGAGATAGAATTTTTGAGATAGATTGTGTAGCCATGTAGGTTGTAAATTATTGCCTTAAAAAAATCGTCATTCCATTTTTCTGGTCCGTTTAATCCAGGTGGACCAACTCGCTAAGTTTTGACGGACCTTAAGGGGCAGGTCATTAGCCTTTATGATTATTCATTGACCCGGTTCGAGTTAAAACTTTTTCCGCCTCTTTTTATAATTTTCCGCGCTTTTTTGTCTTTACTGAACCCATTGATGGCATCAATTTTTTTCAACTTCGATTTTCTTTCTTTGTTAATCTTCTTAATTACTTCTAAAGCATTAACCACATTGATTTGTAGGTAGCAAGTAACAACCTATTTAAATGGAAGCGTCTCGTTCGCGAGGCTTTCCCATAAGCAAGCGAGGGTGGAGCCTATACTATATGATTTTCAGGTTGTTTTCTTAAGATTGGATATAAGGCAAAGAAGATTGTACAAAGTGTAAAATTGATTCCAACGGACGTTTGAAAATCAGAGATGATTTGCAGGTTGTTTTCTTAGTAATAGCACCATGAAAGTAAGTACATATGTGCCTAAACATTTAGCACCTGCTCCATCATTGTTGTTTAACCCGGAGTTGACGTGAAGGTTGGTGCATTGCTTGATTTCTTTCAAACAAGTCTCCACAATACCTTTATTCCTCGTCTCTGTTTATACAAGATAGCAGGGTACCCGCGCATTGGATCGGCGGGTACCCTGAAAAAAAATTTGATGGAATTAATAAAAATGTCACGGAAAGTCATTCCGACACCTAAATTTGCTTCGAGAATGAAATACTAAAAGATTTGGTAAACTCACTTCCCACCCTAGCATATATTTACAATCTTAGTCCCTAAGGGTGCAATAGGGTTCACACAAGGTCCAAAACACTTTCCTATATAAACCTCATTATACCCTCACTTAGGGTTTGACACCCTTTCTCTCTCAAACCAACCGCACCCTATTTCTTCTTCTTCTCCAGTCGTTTTTCCGGCCAAACAAACACCACCGCCAGCCACTTAAACTCACCGCTACCACCACCACACTCCTTACAACCTTCCAATCATTTTTGACATACATCACGCTCCAGGAAACACCTCCCAACACTACGATTAACACTACCACAGCTCGAGTTCATCACCAAAACCATCTCTCTCTCGTTTTGTTGATATCGGCGGTCGAAGGTAGGAAAACCCACCACCCTTTTTGTCGTTCTAGCGACGGTGGGGATAAGTACATGAATTTTTAAGAGTTTTTGATAAAATAAAGATTAAAACTAATAAATATGAAGCCAAATAATTATTTGGTATCATTTTCTTTCTTTTTGTTGTTGACTTTGTTATTGAGTCGCGAAAACAAGGGATGCCGTGAGCTTGAGCTCACAGCCTTGTGTATCGAGTCGAGTTTTATTGAGTCGAGTCTTGGTAACAGGTTTGTGTCTAGGTTTAGATGTAGGGATGGCACCCGTGGGCAATGGGCACAGGTACCTCTAACCCGTCACCCACCCACGTAGTTTTTTCCTCACCCGCCACCTACCCGTCACCCGCTAATGGGTACAGTTTTCTACCCATGCCCATGCCCACGGGTATTTGTTGCCCATGGGTAAACCCATGGGTAAGCGTTACAAAATTACAAAACCATGATATGAAAACTAACTACGAAACTACGTAATAAGACACCAATTAATTTGCCAAATACAAGTTCACAAAATGCTTAAACACATGTCTGAAAGTAGCAATCAAACATCAGTACACCAAATGACATTACTATTTGTTCATTAAAGAGATAAAGTAACATCTTTAGCAAAACAAAAATTCTTGGCGTTCTTAGCATCCTAATAGAATACTTAGATGTATTAGGTGTGTACCTGATAATGGGAATAATTGAAGTTACAGGTGAGTCGAAATGCGAGCAAGAAAGAAGCGGGTAAGATGTATTTTAGCACAAGGACGAACTGAGAGTATGAGATTATACATGTTAACATGTATACAACTTTAATTATTTGATTTTTCATATTCTTTTTTTTTAGTCTTGAAACTCAAACAAACTTTTAGAAAAATATGTTTTCTTGAGACTTGGTAACTATTAAATGTATACCCACAACATTATAAATATTTTAATTGCTATAATTAATTTAACATGGGTTTATGGTACACCCACGGGTATACCTATGGGTATTTTAAATGGGTGTCATGGGTTTACCTTGCGATGGGTATGCCTCACCCATCATCCACCCGTTACCCACTAATGGGTATAGATTTTCACCCACAACCAACCCGTTGGTAAAAATTAACGCATTTACCCACCCATTTATGATGGGTACCCGCGGGTTATGGGTTTTTTCTAGCCCATTGCCAACCCTATAATAAGATGGAGGGTTGTACATTGTATTTAAATGATTGTAATATTTGGTGTAGGGGTGTTTTTAATGCTATTAATGTATAATGAGGGTTGTACATTGTGTTTAAATGCTTGTAATATTGAGTGTAGGGGTGTTTTTAACGCTATTAATGTAGAATTCTAAAGAAAGTAGTTTGAATTTCGATTCATGCTAGTTTTTGTTGTACACAATGCTTTAGTTGTTGTAATTATGAAAATTGCTTGCTTTAAAGTGTTGTAAATCATACATTATTTTTATACATCGAAAGTTTTTGAAGAGAGAGAGAGTCCTTTCTTCATTATAAGTAGTATAAATAAAGTAAATGCAAGATGCAACACACTATAATTTGTATCAACAAGGAATGGTTAAAAATAAATAGGATAATTAATCCTACAATTTATATCTATAGCATTTTGACCTTTTTTTCCCTATAATATTTTAACATCAAACAAAATTAAACCCTTAAAAAATTGATTACTACACTTGTATATTACTAGCTGGGTACTAGCGCGTTACGCCGGCGGGTACCCTGTTACAATTAACCAGAGAAACAGGTCCCGATAAAGCTTGGTTCACCCGTTCGTATCAGTTCCAACGGGTCTTCTCCGGTTCATTTTCGGATGGTTTTTATTAGCTAGCTGAACCGATGGCGACTCTGGTTCCCTGTTGATTTCGTTTGTCCGGTCCGGTTTCATGACTATATATACCATCAACTTGCTAGCTTGTATGAAGCTTTATGTGTCTTATTAGTTTGTATAATGTGTATATTAACATGTACTTTTAATTTTAGGTGTGTTTTAAAAATAACAATAATTAGTGTGTTTAATTAGTTTATGCTTTGGATTATATTGTAGCTTGTTAAGATTGTACATTATAAACACATTATTCTACTTTTTATTAAGGGGGTGTTCTAATTGATTGTATTTAATTCGGTAGATATGCTTTTAATTCATTGTATAACGTGAATACATCATTGTACTTTTTAAGTAATTGGGTGTTTTAATCGGAGTATTAATTATATGTTAATTTAATGTCTTGGTGCATTAAAAAGTTGTATAATATGTTTCTTTGTTTGTATGTTTTAATTTTCAAGTTTGAGAAGGATGATAGAATGTATGAAAAAAAAAAAAAAAAAAAAAAAAAAAAAAAAAAAAAAAAAAGTTAAGTGCATTAAAAACACTATGTATAAATGTTTGTAATGTCTAAAAAAAATAATAAAAAATAAAAAATAAAAAAATAAATTGAACACTATGTATAGATGTTTGTAATGTCTCAGCGTTTAATTTAGTTGTACATTTTTTTGTGTTAGTTGTATTGCTGAATTTTAAGATTTCAATGTTTAAGTCATTTAATGTTACAAAAGTAGAGTATTCGTACTCTATCAGATAGTTACATGGTTGTCAAGAACCAAATCCTGATATTAGGATCTTACGATTTTACGATACTACAAAGAAAAAACGATCAGGATCTTACATAGGATTTTTGAAAGCTTAAGATCTTATACGATCCCGATCTTAACCATAGGATCTTAAAATCTAATCCGATCTGATCTTACTTTTCTCGAAACACAAACTAAAAATTACAAATTTATGGATTGTGTTTTGTAGAATTTAAAAAATAACATGTTAATCTTCTTAAATATTTCATAAACATAATTTAGGACAATATTTCTATAAAACATTTATATCATTTTGTGTTTATAATGTATAACAATTTATAGATTTGTTTAATATTACAAAGATTATTAAGAAAATGATATTATGGTGAGATCTTAAAATCCCGATCCGATCTTACGATCTTTATCTTACAAAGACGAAATTGATTTTAAATAGGATTCTAAGATTCTGATCTTGAAAACCTTGGATGATTAGATATTGAAATTTTATTACAGTAGACCGTTAAAAAAAGTTTAAAAACAAAACATAAATGTCCAACAAATAAAATGGCCCACAACTAGCAGAAAGCTTTGGACTAGTTCAAAGGTCAAGAGTCGAGGACAATTTATGACCCATGCCGTATCACTTGGACTGACCATCGATGTGGGATAGCATCAAAATTTCTCGATCTACTTCGTTTTTCTTTCTTAATAATCTTCTTAATTACAGTACGTCTAAAACATTAGCAAAATGTTTCTTGAGTATATATATACGTTTTGTATTATACTGATTTCTATTTATGTTGCCATGCGTTTTAATCTAACCATCAGTAGGTAACAACCTATTTAAATGGAAGCATCTAGTTCGATCAGCGTCATACAGGACCTAACTCCACGTATGTTGTCACTATATAGTTTGGTGTCATTTTTATCATACCTTGAAAAGTATATAATGAATCAATCCATCCCATGTAGTTAAAGAAAAAAAAAATGGCTTGCTAGTATACCGTGATGTTTTTGTTTAATATAAACTGAGATTAGTGTTATGTTATTGATTACTAGCTTTGGATGTCGTTCAAGGGAAAAAAACCGAGGTCTACCAATCACCAATTCATATACTTTACAGACATGGTGGCATGGTGCCATTTTCCCGGAAAAAACCCGATGTCGAGGCCTAGCAATCACCGATTCATATACTTTACAGACATGGTGGCATGGTGCCATTTTCCGGCACTAGAGTAATTACTGACGATCACAAACAAATACACGTTCTCACCCACACAAGGTGGTTCCCAACTTCAAACCAAAGTAGGCCCCTTAAAAAGTCACCACACCGACTCCAAAGGTTTTTAGTTTAGGTGTTTCCCGGGAACCACCTTGGTACAATGTGGGCCCGCCCCTGCTTAATGGGCCCTTATATCTCTCCCTTTTCTGCCTTTTGAAAACACATGAAAAAAAAAAAAAAAAAAAAAAAAAAAAAAAAAAAAAAAAACTTGTTCATGATGGGAGATTTTTACAGCAAACAAAAGGGAATTTAGGCTGTGATATTGTCAAGACTTTCCCTGTCTTGATTTTAGGCTGTGACATTGCCGACCAGTGAGCTATGTTAAATAATCTAAGCATGGTTCAATCCGCTTTTCCTCTATATGTATTCGGGTACGTACACTATTACTAGAAATTCCACAAAAAGTACATATTGACAATGTGGACACAACCCACTAACGGAAGTGTGTGTCACATTTATTTACATGAAAAGCTATGGACTTTATTTTCCACCAAGTCCTAGTCTTTTTCTCTTCACGTCTTTTAAAGCATAAGTCCAGTAAACGTCTTGTGGATTGTTTACTTTGTCAAGTCACCGGTGTCAGTCAACGTTGATAACTAACTGTACCACCTTTAGAAAAAGAAAATATGTGAGTTGAATAACCCCACACGTTTTTACACAGCAATGATAGCGCACTTTTCCATTGCCTTTATAATAACCACCACACAAGCACATATAGAACAACCAAAATCCACCATGGCAAGCACAACAACAATGTTATTTTTAATCTTGTTAATACTCAAATCCATTATCATCCCATCATTCTCTTGTCCCCTTCATCAAAAGCAAGCACTACTCCAGTTCAAATCCACCCTCACCTCCACCTACAATTCCAAATATTCCGTTAAGTTTGAAGAACTACACTCATGGAATTCGACTTCTGATTGTTGTTCTTGGGAGCGTGTCAATTGCTCCAGAACCGGAAGTGTTACCGAGCTTCATCTATATGAGGTAGCCATCCCTCCTCCAGATTTTGATCGAGTTTCGATATCTTCTGACATCATGACTCCTCTTTTTCATATCCGGTCACTTGAAGTACTTACCATCTGGGAGAATTATTTGGAAGGCGAGATTCCAGGAGATGGGTTTGGTAATCTCACCAAACTGCTTCATCTTGACATGAGGTGGAACTACTTCAATGGTTCCATCCCCAGCCAACTTTTCCAGTTAACAAATTTACGTTACTTGGACATAAGTTCTAATAATCTCGAGGGAAAACTAGTACCTGAACTGGGTTCTTTTCGAAAATTGACTACATTGAGGTTAAGTGATAATCGTTTCCAGGGTCCAATTCCGGCTCAACTTTTCGAACTCGAATCGATTCAAGATCTTGATCTTAGTTACAATGAGCTTGGGGGAGTTTTAAGTCCTGAAGTTGGAAATTTAACAAAGTTAAGGGAATTTACATTAGGAAATAATCGTTTCTCCGGTGGAATCCCATCATCAATTACAAACCTCACGAAATTAGAATCACTGGACCTGTGGCGTAACCAGCTTACAGGCCCGATACCATCATTGATGCAAAACTTAAGCAAGTTAAGAGTCCTTGTACTCCACGACAACATGCTCGCTGGAGAGTTCCCAACTTCATTATTCAAAATCAGAACTCTAAAGAAATTATACATCGGTGGAAAGGGAAGCAACTTGACTTGGAATAACACAACTAAGGTTGATCCAACATGTAGTCTAAGACGGATCTTAATGCCTTCTTGTGGAATTTCAGGCCAAATTCCTGAATGGATTTCATCACAGAAAGAGTTGCAGTATCTTGATTTGAGCAGGAATAAATTGGAGGGAAGATTCCCACATCGGCTGGCGGAGATGAACAGCATCAAACGGATAATTCTTTCAGATAACAACCTCAGCGGACAAATCCCACCTCCCCTGTTTGAGTCTGAGTGGTTAGAGGCTCTGGATTTGTCCCGAAACAATTTTTCAGGGGAGTTGCCAGAAAACATAGGTAACGCTATAAGTATCAATTATCTTGCTGTTTCGGGAAATCATTTTTCAGGACTAATCCCAAAATCCATCTCCAATTTAAAGGGATTATCAGTACTCGACGTGTCCCGAAATAGATTCTCTGGTGACAGTTTACCTATATTCAGAGCTGAAGATGATTTTTCCCTGGATTTGTCCGACAATGATTTCTCTGGTAAGATCCCAACGAATTTTCCAAAAGGAACCGAAATTCTTTATTTAGGCGGGAATAAGTTTTCTGGCAGTCTGCCTTCTAATTTGAATAAATTAGTCAACCTTAGAGTTCTTGATCTTCATAACAGCATTATCACAGGAAACTTACACGATATTCTCCCTCAAATCCCTACTCTTGAAATCCTTATCCTAAGAAACACTTCCCTCAATGGATTTATCCCGAACAATATTTCCATGTGCACTTCTCTTCGAATTCTTGATCTCTCCAGGAACAACCTGACTGGAAGCATTCCACGACAGATGCCAAACCTTCGAATAATGAATACATGGGGTGTGGTTGAAGACCAGCTTCAAGACTTAATAGTGAATTGGAAGAAATCTTCTCAACGCCTACGAAACCTCCGTTTCTTTATTTTGTTGGACTTGTCGCACAACAATATTTCTGGCAAAATACCATCGTCATTAGGAAATCAGAAAGCTCTAAAACAGCTCAACATATCACACAACAAGATTTCCGGGAACATTCCACCGTCATTTGGCAATTTAGAGGGCATAGAGAGCTTGGATGTTTCACATAATGAACTCTCGGGTTCGATTCCTCAGTCACTAGATCAGCTTGGAAACCTCACTGTTCTAGATGTGAGCAACAACATGTTGACAGGTAAAATTCCTCGTGGTCGACAAATGGACACTATGAATGAGTTGAGTTTTCAAAACAATAGTGGATTATGCGGCATGCAGATTCAAATCGAATGCCCGGAGGATATTCCATCATCGGAAGGAAGAGTCGAGGAAGCGGAGGATCTATCATGGATGTTTTGGGAAGGAACATGGATTGGTTTTCCGATTGGGTTCTTCTCAACAATCTTGATAATGAGCTACCTTTTAAATTTTATACAACTTTTCAAAATTTGGTAAGAACTCCTGTTGAGTTTACTCTTTGTCCATCTTGTATCAGTGAAGAAGGGACCCCAACTATTAAAAATGGTTCGGTTCATACCGGGTTGGTCAAATAGTTTTAACTGAGTTCATTTGTAAGTGGCGTAACCTTTCATCAGTACTTGTTTAATTTAGTTTTGCCAGTTTGTGGCTAATCGCTGAAAAATATTTTTCATGAACATGCTAATTCTTCAATTATACTTTGTAATGGATTTGTTTGGTTTTTCAGCGACAACTCAAATAATAATAAGTCATCTTTTATATCGCCTATATTGTTGGCTTAACGAGTTCACATACGAAGAGTGTGTACGTTTATTTATCTTAAGATAAAACCACTCACTTGCATCCATCGTAGACCAAACAGTTATTTTTAGTTCATAAAAAGCAGCACAAATTGTTCTCTTGTGCCTAAAAACAAAGTGTTCTTCTCGAATTATCCCGATAAGGATTTCGTGATACCCAGGCACTAATAAGGTCGAAATACTTTATACGGAAAGTGACTAAGATGAGTATATGTAAACACCATCACCACTAAAGTTGTGGGTACAACTAGAACCGGCAATCTTACCCCACCATTCAAGTTACGGGTCCATTTGGGCCGAATTTCTATTTTAAAGAACGGTTTTTACGGGTCAAGGTGCAGCTCTGTGTAGGTAGAACGGGTCATGAATAGATCAGAGACAGGGTTCACATTCATGGACAATCACCACTTAGATAGGACCTGATTCAACCGGGCCTGTTTCAACCTCAAAGCCGCATCCACCCATTACCCAACTAACCCATTTTACCACCATCATTCAAAATTGCTATTTGAGTTATACTTATCCAACACTGTGTAAGGTTAGCTTAGATGGTTCTTGGACTTGTAAAGTCATCTGGTTGACTAAAATGGGCCAATTTATCCTAAAAATGGTTACAGTTCTTTATTGGTTTTCTTAGGTATTCACATGTCAACTTCACTTGAATGTTTTTTTTTTTTTTTTTTTTTTTTTTTTTTTTTTTTTTTTTCCTCTAAAGAGATGAATGTAAGTTGTTTCAATTGGGTAAAAAAGAGTATATGCACATAGTAGGAAGTTTTTTTGTTTAAGTCCGGCCGGGTGTGTGGATTCTTGGTTCATTTGCTGATGCTTGTGACTTTAGCGATTTGTGGTTTGAGTGTGAAAACTTTCTTTACTCAATGCAATATGGCCTATTCAAGCTTTTTATTGGGAATAGGGTTCTTTATTATGGAGTTCATTTCAGTTTTATCAACCCATACGATCATGAGTATGCCATCAAATGTTCATACTTCCATTTTTATCAAAGTTCAAATAACTAAAGGATGCACGTTTATTCTTTCTTAGCCAAAGTCCACCATAACTTAACATACATCTTAATCCTTCAATTCGAACTCTCCTAGCTCCTCATACCTCCTATCTCCCAGCAAAAAAAATACAAATTTCTAACTTTTTTCATCTATCATATTGAAGGGTCTTATCCTCTTTATGGTTTTCCAAATTATTAGTGGGCCAACTTTACTTGAATGATATGAATATAATTATTTGTTTCTGGTCCTAGGTTGCAATTTGTCAAAACGAGTATATATGATTTGCAATTAGGAATGCAGTTCTAGATCTTGGAGTTTATTGCGTTTCTAACATGTTACGTATTTGTCATAAATCATAGATGCCTCAATGAAATTTCAGCCTTAGGCTTGTTTCTTGTCTTTGTGTTAGAGGGCATTGTAAACTCAAAGGTACTAGTTTATTACCATGTATTGTGAACCATTTTTGCATTGTAAACTCGAAGGTACTAGTTTATTACCATGTATTGTGAACCATTTGTAACTTGTAAGAAACTTATGCATGTGGGTTTGGTGTTTTAGTTAGCGGGTCTAGTGTTATGATCATTTAGTTAGCCGAGTATAGGAACGGGATTTTCTAACGACAAACAGTTATAGTTACACAAAACACTACACAAAACGGTAGACAAAACACTTAACCAAAATATCACTATAACTATCTGTCGCTAAAAATACCGTTGCTATGCACGGGTACTCGTCTAGTAATAGCTAGAGCAATAAGGCAATAGTAACATAATACACAAGAAAATTTTCAGTTAAAGATGCGTGATATTTTAAATGCCACAAATCCACAAGACATCAGAAAACATCAAAATTTATCTGTCATCTGTTAAATTTGAATGATCATACCAAAAATGCCTAGCCACAACGTCACAAGTCATAGACTTGTGGTTCAACTTCATCTCTACTTTGAATCCACCATAACAAATTACTTAGTGAATTCCCATCATCATGTCCTTCTAAACTTCTAATCTTTTCAAGAGCAACACGTTTGTCATACACACCTTCTAACGCATACACAAACCCTTTCCACCCTTCACCAACACCTTCCCTATCTAACGCAGGTAAAGTCCATTTCACAAGCTGCTTCACAAACTCGACATCCGAAAACAAAGCCTCAGTAATCGGTGACAATGGAAGTACTTGAATCCCCATTCTTTCCATTCAGGAGGAGCAAACCACAATCCACTGTCTCTTTTATTCGCCCATAATACTCCCACCACTCGGTTTTGGCTTGTGAAGTCTTTAGGGTACAAAATGTTATTCTCTTTTACATGCCACCATGTTTGAGACGCGTGAATCTCCATGGCTAATAGTAAAGAGCCAGTTGAAAAAAGATCCTTGTCCCCATACGCTAATCCCATTAGTGCAGCTGAGTAATACGCGTTCACTGCTTCACTTGTGCTTTCTTGGTTCCTACCATCTGCAAATTCTGTCAAACCTCCAGCCCATGAATGTAACTTCCACAAATCAAAGCATCTTAATCGAGTATACTTTGTGTTTTCGCCTCTTACTAATGTCATGAAATTCTCCGCTAACGAGTAGGCTTGAGGTTTGTATTGGCTTCCCCAAACAGGGTCTAGTTTCGCAAGAACAGCAATACCGTAAAGAAAGTAACCGATATGGTAATGGTGATCGTTGTATATCCCAAACCCGAAATCAGCACCAGAATCATGAGAACCTAGTTTTGTTAAGAGCCCACCCCAAGATTTATCATACAGAAAACCATTTTCATTAAAGGTTCCATCTAACCATGGTTCAATTGTATCCTTCAAGTAATTTTGAACCTTAGGCATTACATCAAGATAACCAATTTCTTCAGCTATTAATGCTAATCTAGCTGCTCTTGCCACTAATTTCCCATAAAAGTATGAAGATGTTGTCGATATTGAAATTGAATCCAAAGCTTCCACATCCTTAACAAGAGAGTTCACGATCTCAGGGATTGATTCTTCTTTGATACCTTTGATCGAATGCCAAGTTACTGAAACCGGTTCGGGTTTTAAGACCCATGAATTCCCAATAACACCCACAAGTTCACCATCAATGCTACTATATTTAAACTCATCAAGAACTTTATTTGAAGACGAATGATCAATAAGACGACGATGAAGAGGGTTCGCTAACATTAGCAAATTCCCCGAACCTCTCGTTTCCCATTTATATTCAACACTAGATGGTGCACTAACTACAACATCACCAGATATTGGATAACAAGAACTGAACTGATCAAGAATAGGTTCAAGTTTTGAGTCAGAATTCGGCAGTATCACAATACGAATTATACCAGAAAACGGCAAAGATGTGATATTTGACATCTTATATGTCAAATCAATGGGTGAAGAGGAATACAACACCCATGTCTGGCCGTTGTTGAGACAGAATTTGTACATTGTTTTTGATGAATCAGAAGTAAAATCAAGAATTGCATGAATAGTTGAAATTGAGAGTCCAACTTGTTGCAATACTTCAAAAGTTAAAAATGGGCTGCCTCTCACGAGAAAAAATCTTAAATTTGGAAGATCCAAAGTGACACTTAGATCACTGAATGAAGATACCATGTGGGTTTGTTTCGGGTCGGGTTTATTGACTGCAGAGATGGTGAGATCAGCGATGAAGACTTGAGTTGAGAATGTGGTGGTGGTGAATAGTGATGGGTAAGAAACAGAAATCGCTGAGGATGCTGATTTGATCAGATACGGGTGGATGTATTCAGGTTGATCACCATTTTTTAGGACAAAGTTTTGAAAGAATGAGCTTGTGGGGAGAGGGGACGTAAGGAGATCGGGTGAGAAAAAAGTGGAAGGGTCAGGGAGGACAGCCGACTGGGAGTCTGGAAACATGAAAGGGTGAGTGGGTGGGTTGTTCATGGTGGATCCATAAGGAGAATACGATGAAGAGCATGCATTGTTCATCAAAGACGGCCTATATGCGCTATTACATACACTTTTACGCATGTGTGGGAACATAGCAATCACAGCCACAACGAAAACCTGCAGAAAGAAGAATATGTAAGCTTTGGTAAAAAGCTACTTGTTTCTGTATCAGCTAAGTAGTAATTTTGTCGGAAATTAAAACCAGTATAAATTATGAAATTGTGTTTGTGTTCATTGAAGTATATGTAACTACAGAAGAATATACATACCCCAACATATAGAGGAAAATGACTTGGTTGTCGATCTGAGCCAAAAGGTTTTCTACTCGGGGTTGATGCCCCTGCAGCACTTGTAGTCGACCCTACAAAATTATATCATGTTGAATTCCAAAAGAGCCCAAGTACAAAAACTATTAAATCAGATACGATGTTCTTTCAAGAGATAAGAAAACCATGTGCACGGTGTGCCTATAATAAAAATGGTAGATATACAGAGAACAAAATGTGTACCTGAGTTAGGAGGTTGCCTACGTTGGTTTGCAGAGTGGGAGGTAGTATTAGTAGCCATCGGTTCTGCAACAATATGATGGTCCTGTTCACCACGAAGTATCCAAATTTGTTGTAAGAAAGCTGTTTAAAAACGTGTGTGATAATCATGCACATTGCACAAAAGGTTCCCACAATTGCAACTCATACAAGTCACGTGATTTGTAGAAATTTACAGACATCCTAGTATAAAATGCCGATTCATCAGTATCACATAAGGTAACCACTTTATAATCTATGTGGTTTAAAGTAAAAGTAAACGAGCGTGCTTTCAGTTTCCACTACCAAATTCCAATGCAACAGTGATATAAACACAACGAAATTTATGTCATTACCCACACATAATTTGATCTCATACTCATTGACACATAAGTTGACAATCCTGAGTTCTTGACCCAAAGTCGTTCAAACCGGTCAGTTTGCTTCATTTGAAAAAGAAAAAAAAAATGTGGTGATTTGGACTCTGCTAGCGGGTCAGAATGGGGTAACAAGGAATATTATGTGTTTATAGTATTATTGTTCAAATTTTTTTGTGCACCCGGTCATATTTAGTTCTGGCTCCGTCCCTCGTAACAAGGAATATTAATCGCGCATTAAACAGGACCGAACAAGTAGTAATCATTATCAATGTGTTTAAGTGAGAAAATTTCAAACTAAACCCTAACAAGCTTACCTACGTGAAGTTCATTAAGTATTAAGAAAAAAAAGAAAAAAAATTAAAAAAAAAAATACCATCTTCTGTATATGACGTTTTGGTGTTGCTGGAATATTAATACACTCGATCGCTGCTGGTTTTCGTGTCTATGATTTGTGAAAAGAGGTGATTGAGTATATTGTAAAGTGCTACAATGATGCTGGATATTGCTAAAAATTACCCAATTTCACATGTTTCAAAAATACATGGTTTGATATGTACCAAATTTACCCAATTGACTTGTGAAATTGCATAATTTGTTTTTCTTTAGCAATTGAAATGGTTAATGCAAGAACAGGGAAGTTGTTATCTATGAAAATAAATAAAATTTGGACAAAAGAGCTAAACATGATCAAATGAGTAAAAGAGGAGTTCACAAATATCAAGAGAGGTCGACTCTGTAAGTAATTCTCCGGTGTTTCAAACCACAAACTTGTGTTAAAAGTAGGTTTCCCGATAATGTTGTTGTGAAATATTGTCCTTAACAAATTCCGTTAAAAAAACATTTCATACCGTTTACATTTGTTGTTATTTCTTACATACATTTGCTTTTGAAGACAAACATATTGGAGATCACGAGGCAATGAATGTTTATTACACAAATATTTACAAGCATTGTATTTTATACTATCAGTCACTTATAACTTATTATTTTGTTACAAGAAAATTTCATAGCGTTTACGTTCGTTGTTCTTTCTTATTTTATTCACGTACTTACTTTTTTTTTTAATCAAAAATCCTCTAAAATCCCGTGGATTCCACGGGTCTATAAGCTAGTCTTTTATATAATAAAACAAAACGACTTTCCTATTTAAAAAAATATTATTTCCTTATTAAATAATATTTTAATTGTTATTTTTTTTTATTATAAATTCGTTTTGTTGATAAATACAAAGAAGATAAATACAAAAAATATATATAAGATACAATTAACAATAGGATTAAACTTTTTAAATTATTATCTTTAATAATTAAAAATTATAAATCAAACAAAACAAAACAAAGATTAAATTATTTGTTTTTTAATAAATAAAAATATGTCATTCAAAAAAAAAAAAAAAAAAAACGCGTGCGCGGGCATTATAACTAGTATATATTGATAGAGATTCTTTATTTATGGGAATTATGAATTTAATTATGTGACATTGTCTTAATTATGGGAATTATGAATTTAATTATGTAAACCGCGCTCGTCACCGGGAAAATCATCAAGCCGAGTATATTTATGGCCAAAGTTTGCTTTAGTACCTTCGAATTTGGCCGATTGGATTCTTTTGTATCCTAACTCAGTTATAAATAAAGTTTCTAGTGTTATTTTTGTATAGTGTGGGTTTGGTGTTTTGTGTACCCTAGGTGCAAATTGTTTAGATTGATTTTTTTTTAAATCTTATTTCAACCCATGGTGCAAATCGAACGTTGTGCAATATAGACTTCCAAACACGTAGTTGACGCATAACACGGAGACTACTTTAGATTTTGTAAATGTAAAGGATCCGAGTTCAAGAACTTTTGTGATGGTATTATGTAAATATAGTGGTGATATCTTTATGTAATACTAATGTGAGCCAATTGTCTCGTACCCATGGTGATATCTTTGTGTCTAGAAAAACTTTTGCTTAATTAGTTACTTATGTGAAAACCAAGTATTTAATCATCAATCCCACATGGGTCAAAGAAAAGCTATTTTGCTACTTAATATAGCATGATGTCTATTCCTTTGATATGTTGATATTACCGTATATGTTCATGCTTCATGCCTTGACACGCTCGTAAATTCAAAACTTTACAAAATTTATGAGCATGTAAAGATATGGGATTTATTTATATAGTTATCAACTTTTTTAAGATTTAAGAAATTAAATGATTCTTTTATCATATTACATAGTAGCAGCGACAAGATAATATCTGGACTAAAAAAATGCAGTTTGATTTTATTGAATGTTATAATACTAATAATACTAGATGTCATAAAGCAGCTTGATTTTATTTGATGTATAACAAGCAATAATAGACCACCTAAATCCAATTGTTATTATTTGGCTTATACATCAAAGGATTCATCAATTTTACCAAAGGTCATGTGTCAACATTTATATATGTTCAGGTTTGTGGCAAGGGTTTGTGCATTTGGCAATTTCTGGTCCGAACGTAAAAGCTTTCATTAGTCCGTATTGCAATATGGCCTGTTCAAGATGTGTCTTCAATCTTGTTATTGGGAAAAGGTTCTTTATCATGGAGTTCACTGCAGTTCTATCTTTCTTTGGCTTTTCGCTAAGAATGGTCAATTCTAGTCTTCAAAGTTACAATTGATTTCAAGTCTACAGTGGCGTTTAAGTGTTCTTCATGTTCGGAAATACTTCATTACTTAACTAAATTCCTAATCCTACGAACCTTCTTAGCTCCCCGTACCTCAAATCTCTCTGCAGGACATCCACACGCTGGCCGAAACACAAGAAGAATACGACCATTCAAAGGCGCCAATTTCTTCAACACTATTTGAAGCTCCTTATAACCCTTCCCATTCACTTTAGACGATTCATTAATGAAAGTAGTGTTTAAGAGACTTATCAAGTTAGATGAATGCATGGCTAGTTGGTCATGGATATCAACTCGTCTGATGGTTAAAGTTCTTATTATCGAAAGGATTATGTGTTCTCCTAGAACAACTTTTTGCCTAGTTACATTTCTGAAAATTATGTTTTATGTCCCACATAGTGTAAGGAAAAGAAATTTTGCTAGGTTATATTGGGTGATATATTTGGTTCGCATAGGTTGATAAATAGTATTATGTTGTTGGTAACTGATGTTGGATTCTGTTAGAGCAGAAAAATATGATTCATCATCGGTATCAAGAGTTTATATAAATTATCAACTTTTTTGTCATTTAAAGTTAATAATATCTCAAGGGTTTCTTTACTTGCACCAAAATATATGTGCATGTTTACATTTTTTAATCAAATTTTAAAACTAGTGATTGTATTAGGACATATTTAGTTTATTATAGTGATGATGACGTGGATGTTTGAGCTACTAGGAACCATGGAGTGGTGGAATACCGGTATGTGTATGACGAAAGAGCTTGTAGCCAAGCGACTATAGTCACTTTACGGCATCTTTTAATTTGGACTTACTCTACTACTACCACCTACTAATCTCTACTAGCCAAAATCCTTTTCTCTTATCCAAATAATAAACACGAGCAAGAAAACGGTATCTGTAATCAATTTGATACAATTTTATCTTTATATCTTTGCCTTGTTCTTTATACTCTAGCCAATTCCCACTTACATTTGGACTTAAATATATCTAATAACCAAATTCGTGAAACACTTTATTTTCTAGTGAAACGCTTGTGTTGTCACTATAGGGTATGTTTGGCAAAACTAGCTGTAAGCTGTATACTATAAGCTGTTAACTGTAAGCTGTAAGCTGTAAGCTGTAAACTGCAAAGCTATTAACATAAGCTACAAACTGTATCTTATTTTCAATAAAAGTGTTTGGTAAGTTAGCTGTTAAATGTAATTATAAGATGTAAAATGACATAAAATAACATATTTATAATTGTAAATAAATGTTTAATTAGATCAGTAATTTAAAGTTTTAACAGCTCCAATATTTTTAAAAAGCTTCATGAATCAGCTTTTCATTTTTGAGTTATTTGTTTAAAATAAAAGTTTGAAGTTGATGTATCCAAACGGAGCTACTTATTTTAAAAGAGATTATTTTTGTAACAAAAAGCTAACAACTCCTCAAAAAGCTCTTACCAAACAGGCCCATAGTATATAGTTTGGTATCAATGTTAACATTCCTTGAAATGAACCAAACAATGTGTAAGAAGTTAGATATTTTTGTATGCTTATTTTTTATGAGAACTTGTTTTACGCTTCTCAATCCCACATTGATCAAATAGATGATATATTACTTCCTTATATACTTTCGTGAAACACTTGAATTTTATAACTTTTTTTTTTTTTTTTTGATGGCTCAAGAGTGGCTAAAAAGATGCTTCCTTACAGTTTGTATATTGTTACATATAGCTGCATATGACTTTGGAACCGCGTAGCATTTGTTTCATACCTAGAAAAGAAATTAAACCAATGTTAAGGTTAACATAAAAGTTAGTACTTATTTGATTTTGTTAGACACACAACAGGTATTTAAAACTTGTGGATAAAGTCTTATATCCCACACTGGTAGAAGACGAAAAAGTTTGCTTACTTTTATATTGTGGAATAAATGGTTAACACAAGTTGATACTGGTATCATGTAGCCATATGTAAACCTATAAATCTTCTACCTGATGATATGCTTACAAGGGGTTAATTTATACGAATTGTTAACCTTTAATATAAGTTTTCTAACTAGTACCCACCTATGTAAGACATTGGTAAATTTTTACATAATTACACGTTTTTTGGTTCCTAATCTTTTATATAATAAAATAAAACCCTTATTGGGAATTTTCAATTTCAAAAAAATGCATTCATACCTTATTTAGTAATAATTGTATTTAAAAAAAAAATATATATATATATATATATATATATATATATATATATATATATATATATATATATATATATATATATATATATATATATATATATATATATATATTTTCTTATTAGGCAACATTTTATATTTATCCATAACACAAGTAGAAGATAAATACAAAAAATATAGATAAGATTCAATTAACACAAGTATAAGATAAATACAAAAAATATAGATAAGATGCAATCAATAATAGGATTTAAATTTTAAAATAATTATTTTTAATAATAAAAAAACTATAATTAAATATAAATCAAATAAAACAAAGATTAAATTATTTGTTTTTTAATAAATAAAAATATATGATTCAAAAAATTTAAAAAAACCCGCGCGTGCGCGGGTATTATAACTAGTTTTTTAATAGTAACATAATAAAATGAGAATATATGAAAATCGTAAGTCGCATATGAAACATTTATATATCACAAAGACATGTTCTCACAGTGACATATTATTTTGCTTTTCTACATCGTTACACAGATAATCGTCGAAAGATTTATGTGCTTTGAATCTTTTGGATCTAATGAATAATTTATGTATCCCACATAGGTAAAACACAAGAAACATGTAATACTCAACCTGATGCTCACACGCATTTGTTCTTTGAATGCAAATTTTCTTCACATGTTTGGAACATGATTAGGCATTATTCTGCTATGGATAGTATTGATGATGCAAGGTTGGTGAATATCCTATCTTGGTTACATCCGTTATCAGCAAAAAGTTCGGCCAGAAGTATTTGTGCTAGGCTTGTGGTAGCAACTTCGAGTTATTATATATGGCAAGAACTGTTGGAATTATTATATCATGACAATCATATTAATAAACCAAGTACATCAAAGTGAGCATGAGCGGAAGCAATTATAATAGATCGAATAACATGTAATTAATTAATCATTAATTTAAATAGTAAACATACCGTAGTGATTCTAGCCCGAACAAGAATCAATGCAATCTTCCGGAACCAATGAACCCTAATTAGGGTTTATAAGGATTATATGAATTACCCCTTACCTTTTTGTAATTCAATCCAAGAATCAAACAATAGTGTGTTTGATTCACGTTCTTGTACACACGTACTAATTCAAGGAAAAGATTATGCAAGTAATTATCACAAAACAATTTTGGACACAAGAAAAATCGAAACCCTAAGGGGTGTTCGGTTTTGGTTCGACCAAAGACAAGAGAAAGAGAAGAAAACCCAAGTTGTGTGTGTACAAGTTATGAGAAAAAACAACACCTTGTGTTTGCTTATATACTAGAGATTACTTGGAGCTCAAGGCACAAAGGAGGTGGGTTCCTCCTTGTGGCCGATCGGTTGGAAGCCCACAAGGGGTGTTCCGGAACCTTCCTTTTGTTTCCATGTAATGTCTAGTAATTAGTTTCCTAATCTTCGTTTAATAATTAATTAGTCATTAATCAATAATACTAATTATTATTTAATTGTTTTGTGTTTAATAATTAATTATAACATATTATAAATAATTATTACATTTCCTCTTCATACGTATTGTGTGCAATCCCGTGATCTCAAGTTCGATCCTAACACACGACTATTATTATTTTGTCTATAAAACCAACAGCTCCCACTTAGACATATCATAATAGTGTGATCACATCGATTAGCGTCTTGCAACACGTCGATGCCTCTAGTACAACTTGAGTAAGGCTCCTGGAAAACCTTTTAATGATTTCTCATTATTATTATCCCTTTGTTTCTAATACTACGTTAATAAGGATATGGATCTAGGTCATTCCTTAATTAACCATTCTGTTTCTCGTTGTTAGTAATTGACAAGATTACCAAATCTTTTGAACCTTTCATAAAAGACCTTGGCCTTGGCCACGCAAACACCTTGACAACCCTACGAGGGACCCAGCAGTATTAAACTTCAAAATTAATTTGAAGGAACAAATTCTTTATTGACTACAAGCAAAACACACAAACTTTGTAACACTTCCGAAAACAACCCTTATTACTACCATTTACGTATAGCGTTAAGTTGTTTCACAAAAATGTACTACATTCATGACCGTTATCTTGTATCTCAAGTCTAAGGATAACTTCTTATGATTTACTTAATGACAAGATCCATAAAGTAACATCATATAGTTGGGATAAGTCCTATATTCAGTATCATCGAATATCATCTGAAATGGCATGACTACGCATCAATATACACTAAGTATATTATACCAACTCCATACTTGTCTTAATTTAATAATATTCCCATATTATTAACTGACAACGGACAATTTAGAATAACTTTTATTCATGGATTTAAACATGCAAAAATAGGACAACAATAATTAACAAATGGAAATAAACATACCAACATACTTTATTTCATTAAAATAATAATTGTTTACAATATCCTTTATCCAAATACTAATCACAGTTATGCATGAAACTACTAGCTAATTTAAGACCAATTCCATTGGCTAATTCATTGAGCTTTTCTTTCGCCAAAGCCTTAGTGAACGGATCAGCTAAGTTTTCATCTGTGTGAACCTTCAACAGATTTATTTCACCTTCGTCAACCTTTCCACGAACAAAGTGATACTTCCGTAGAAAATGTCTGGTGCCTCTCATGACTCCAGGTTCATTGGCAAATATGATTGCAGCAGAATTGTCACAATACATATCAATAGGTAATTCAATTGAAGGCATAACACCAAGCCCAGAAACGAATTTCCTAATCCAAACAGCCTCCATAGCAGCTTCCGAAGCAGCAATGTATTCAGCTTCTGTCGCAGACATCGCAATTGTACTCTGCTTCTTGCTCCTCCAATCTACAGCTCCTCCATTGATAACAAAGACATAACCCGTCTGAGACTTCGAATCATCTTTATTACTTTGAAAGGATGCATCACAGAAACCTGTAACACAAAGTTCTGTAGATGGATTTCCACCATATACCAAAAACATATCTTTTGTATTCCTCAAATACTTAAGAATATGTTTAACAGCAATCCAATGTTTTTCACCTGGATTCTGTTGAAATTGACTGGTAATATTTTGAGCAAACGCCACATCTGGCCTTGTGCACTTAACCGCATACATAATAGATCCTACAGCCGAAGCATAAGGAACATTACTCATGCGAGCCACCTCTTCAGGTGTTGAAGCACAATACTCATTGCATAAGCCATGTTTTACTTCCATCGGCAAATATCCTTTCTTGGAATTTTGCATATTGAATCTTTTCAATATTTTGTCAATGTAAGCACTTTGACTTAATCCAATTAACCGCCTTGATCTATCTCTATAGATTTTGATTCCCAGAATGTATGCAGCTTCTCCTAAATCTTTCATAGAAAAGCACTTTCCAAGATATGCCTTAACAGCTTGTAAACTTGGAATGTCTTTTCCCATGATCAATATGTCATCAACATATAGAATTAGGAAAGTTACATTATCACTCCCACTAGCTTTGTGATACACACATGGCTCATCAAGATTTTGAGTGAATCCAAACTTTTTAATTTCAGCATCAAACCTCTTGTTCCATTGTCGTGATGCTTGCTTTAATCCATAAATGGATCTCTTAAGCTTGCAAACACGATTTGGAAATTTTGGATTTTCAAACCCTTCTGGTTGTGCCATATAGATGTCTTCATCTAGATAACCATTCAAGAAAGCGGTTTTCACATCCATTTGCCAAATCTCATAGTCATAGTACGCTGCTATAGCTATGAGTATTCTTATAGCTCTTATGTCTGCTACAGGAGAAAACGTCTCCTCGTAATCTATTCCAAAAGTTTGAGTAAAACCTTTAGCAACTAGACGAGCCTTATAAATGTGTGCATATCCATTCATGTCAGTCTTGATTTTGTAAAGCCACTTACTCCCAACTACCTTGGCACCAGGAGGTAAGTCAACTTCTTCCCAGACTTCATTGTCATGCATGGATTGTATTTCCCCATCCATAGCAGCTTTCCATTTAGCTTTTTGAGGGCTTTTAATGGCAGCTCTATAACTAGTAGGTTCATCAAGATCCCCTAGTGTATGCTGATCGACCTCTACATTAAGGCATAGACGGTCAGGAGCTTTCACAGATCTTGAAGATCTGCGAATGGGAATTACTTCAACTTCCGGTGGAGGACCCAGACTTTCCGGTTCTATAGGAAGTGTGCTAGTGTTTTCTGAAGGCAATGCATTATTTAGATCATCTTCTAAATCATATACTCTCCCACTGATTTCTTGAATGACAAATTCACTTTCAAGAAAATCACCATATCTTGCAACAAACACTTTGTTCTCAGGTGGGTAGTAAAAGTAGTAACCCATAGTTTCCTTAGGGTATCCTATGAAAATGCATTTTACAGATCTTTGTAGGAGTTTATCTTGTGAGTCACGTTTAACATACGCCTCACAACCCCAGACCTTTAAATAAGACAAGTTCGGAGCTTTTCCAGTCCATATCTCATATGGTGTCTTATCAACCTTCTTGGTGGGAACCATATTTAAAATACGAACAGCTGATTCAAGAGCATAATCCCAAAAAGACAAAGGAAGATTAGTAAGATTATACATTGATCGAACCATGTCCAACAATGTACGATTCCTTCTCTCAGATACACCATTTTGTTGTGGAGTATATGGAGATGTGAGATTCTGGACAATTCCATTCTCAGTTAAGAAATCTTTAAAATCTTGACTAAGGTATTCTCCACCTCGATCAGAACGAAGAGCTTTAATCTTCTTTCCCAATTGCAATTCTACTTCTGCTTTGAAAACTTTAAATGTTTCAAACACCTCATGTTTATGCTTAAGTAAATAAACATAACCATAACGGCTGAAATCATCCGTAAAAGTTAAGAAGTAGACAGCACCTCTCCTTGACACATGTCTAAGTGGTCCACACACATCCGTGTGTATTAAACCAAGTAGATCTGAAGCTCTTTCCATATTACTATGAAAAGGTTTCTTCGTCATCTTCCTAGAAATACAAGATTCGCATTTATCAAATGACTCATCATTGATATTACTCAAAAGCCCTTCACGTTGCAGCTTTTGCATGCGAGTCTTGCCTATATGGGCAAGTCTACAGTGCCAAAGGTAAGACGAATTCAAGTCATACTTCATTCTCTTACTTATGCTGTACATCGAATTATTATTATTGTTGGAAGTCACACAATTATTCATATCAATTTCAAACACACCATTCACAGCAACAGCATTAAAATAAAATACACCATTTAAAGAAACAGAAATTTTATTGCCATCAATAGTATGAGAAAAACCAAGTTCCAACAAACATGAAAAGGAAACAACACCTCTAATTATAGAAGGTGCATAATGACAATTGTTTAAACAAAGTACTAAACCCGAAGGTAAAACTAAATCAAACATTCCTATGGCTTTAACTGCTGCTTGTGCTCCATTTCCCACATGCAGAAATTGCTCCCCATAAGCAAGTCTCCTTTCCTCTCTAAACCCTGCAGTGTATTACAAATATTAATACCACATCCAGTATCATATACCCAGGAATTTATTTTACGAGATAAAGTAAATAATTCAATGACAAATAAGTTACCTGAAGTGCTGGCGCCCATGTGCCCAGTCTTCTTGACCTTATTGTTTCGCAAGTCATCGAGATAAAGAGGACAATTCCTCTTCCAATGGCCCATCACCTTGCAGTAATGGCATCCTTGATCCTTCTTTGGATTATTCTTGATAGGAGGGTTCTTCTTAGGTTGAGGTGGTTGATAAGCCATAACCTGCTTATTCTTATCAGCCTTCTTCTTTCCTTTACCCTTCTTCTTGTTCGCATTTGGCTTGTTAATTCTACCCCCTTGTATTGCTAGTACTTGGGGCGTAGGAGCCTTTTGTGGTGTACCTTTCTCATAATCAATGAGCAGTGCGTGCAATTCACTTACAGTCTTCCCCACGCAATGCATATTGAAGTTCCTCACAAAACCACTAAATTCCTTATCAAGGGATCTATTGATTAAGTGCACAGCCATATCATTGTCATAGGGTTTCCCAAGTGTTTGTAGTTGATCCATGTAACTTTTCATTTTCAACACATGAGCACTCATAGGTTCACCAGGACCTTGCTTACAACCATGGAGAGCTTCCATCAAATCGTAAATCTCTACATTTGTTGGTTTCTCATAAAGTTTCTTGAGTTCATCAATCATGTCCTTGGGAAAATACTCCTCAAACTGTCTTTGAAGTGCTGTGGACATTCCCCCTAACATCATTGCGGCCACATCAATATGTTCCTTGGTATCAAGATTCCATTTGGCCTTAGCAGCTTCAGTAGCTGCCGCGCCTTCAGGTTCAGCAGGACAAGGCGTTTTCAAGATTTCGAGTTGACCAGTCACTCGCAGGACAATCCTTAGTGAACGGTACCAATCATTGAAATTTTCCGAGCCAGTCAATTTTTCTCGTTCAAAATAAGTTTTGAACACAGAACGTAAGTTGGTGTTATCAGTTTGAGCCATTTCTACAGATAAAGAAAGTTCAAAAAATTAGTATTTTCGATAATACAATTTTTCAAGAAAATTAAAATACCCAAGGAAAATAAATCCATAGAATAATCTTGAAAACTAGGATCCTCCATAAACATAGTTTCATCACATTCAGTTGATCTGCTAGTAATGAAAGTATAATATGAGGTAACTTGTCGTACAAGTAATTGGCATAACATTTGTCCAATTCCTAGATATATGGGATTTACAATCACAAGACATTTGTATTGTAAGCATGTTTAGTCCCCATCTTAATGCCTTGAGTCAAGTCTCACTTCCTACTCAATTTAAGTCGTCTAACTTAAAAACTGCAAACTCACAAATCCATCACATCAGTTGATCTGCTAGCAATGAATTTATGAAATTTACCTCTCCATTGCAATCTCGCCAAGTCTCACTATGACGTAAATTACAACTTCAAGTGTTCTTAATTAGATGGCATTCAACTTAATTTTGTAAGGGTATTACTATTTTGATGTGATCAAAATAATGTATGAAGAAGCATGCATACAACTTCATAACATTGGTTTTACAAAACAATTTTTATTACCAATTTGCTAAGAGTAAAATAACAAAGTTTTGATTGAGGTATCGGGTTCACCAATTAAAGAATAACCATCAATTATCGTCCACTATATCGTACTTTTGCATAAGCTCGAAAGCTTAGTGTTTCGGATAATTATTGTGGAATTGTGGATTATTCACCCTTAAGATGACAATGTACATGTAATGGTTGTTCGGTAAGTCTAATTTACACACAAACGAGCGTTAAGACAGAATGTTGTCTATCTAAGGCCACAATTTAATGCGTTGCCATCCTTATACCCATCTTATAGTGTGTAAACTTCGGTCGAGCCTATTTAACCATTACGTACAAAAACATCAATCAACCAATCCTTTGAAATTTTAACTCTTAAAAACCAAAACAATTTCGCCATTATTTAGTCCGTATTATTTTTCTATTCAAAAATTACCCTTTTCGTTTAAATAAACATGTCTAACACAATAAATAAACAAAACAAGTAATTTGCAATAAATAAAAAATAAAACAACTAAATAAACATATATACATAATCATAACAATTAAATATGTATAAAACATGTAGCCACATGCAAATCTTATTAAAAAGTCCTATTAATAATCAAATCTAGGTGTATTACGTATTAATTCAATTAGGGCTTTCTTTTTCTTGGAAAAAGAGCCACATACATCGATAAATCGATTGCGTAAGCCAAAATTAAATAAATACCACATAGCACATAATTGATTACTTAATATTGGAGTCTTCCCCAATTCGACATCTATTAAAAATTACATGTTTTAATATAACTTAACCATTAATATATATAAGCAATTTAAACAATTTAAATCAACACAATAAAATCCATGCAAACATGCACTTTTCATGGATTTAGCTTAACAATTAACACATTGCACCAAGATCGTTTACTAAAACGCATAAACAATTACATGACATCTTAGGGTTTCTAGTCAATTTTTATAAAAAATAAAATCAAACCCTAAAAACCCTTAGGTCAAATCGACCCAAATTAGGGTTAGGGAAAAAAAGAACACAAACCCTAAAAAAAACATGTAACTATACGAATCAAAATCCAATTTTAATGCGTTGCGATAATTAATTACACATTATAACGGCTCTAGATGCCACTGTTGGAATTATTATATCATGACAATCATATTAATAAACCAAGTACATCAAAGTGAGCATGAGCGGAAGCAATTATAATAGATCGAATAACATGTAATTAATTAATCATTAATTTAAATAGTAAACATACCGTAGTGATTCTAGCCCGAACAAGAATCAATGCAATCTTCCGGAACCAATGAACCCTAATTAGGGTTTATAAGGATTATATGAATTACCCCTTACCTTTTTGTAATTCAATCCAAGAATCAAACAATAGTGTGTTTGATTCACGTTCTTGTACACACGTACTAATTCAAGGAAAAGATTATGCAAGTAATTATCACAAAACAATTTTGGACACAAGAAAAATCGAAACCCTAAGGGGTGTTCGGTTTTGGTTCGACCAAAGACAAGAGAAAGAGAAGAAAACCCAAGTTGTGTGTGTACAAGTTATGAGAAAAAATAACACCTTGTGTTTGCTTATATACTAGAGATTACTTGGAGCTCAAGGCACAAAGGAGGTGGGTTCCTCCTTGTGGCCGATCGGTTGGAAGCCCACAAGGGGTGTTCCGGAACCTTCCTTTTGTTTCCATGTAATGTCTAGTAATTAGTTTCCTAATCTTCGTTTAATAATTAATTAGTCATTAATCAATAATACTAATTATTATTTAATTGTTTTGTGTTTAATAATTAATTATAACATATTATAAATAATTATTACATTTCCTCTTCATACGTATTATGTGCAATCCCGTGATCTCAAGTTCGATCCTAACACACGACTATTATTATTTTGTCTATAAAACCAACAAGAACGTAACAACCGTATCTTTAAAAAGACATCTCGAACAGTTGAACAACTTCGTGATGCTATCATTGCTAATGTTCGTTTAAAGCTTATCTCCATTCGTTTCAAGAAGTCTCCTAAAGTTGCAAAGATATTGGAGATTTGAAAGATCACAAATGCTACTGAATTGGATGGATTATGATAATATGA
This sequence comes from Artemisia argyi, assembly GCA_030686995.1. Classification (NCBI taxonomy): domain Eukaryota; kingdom Viridiplantae; phylum Streptophyta; class Magnoliopsida; order Asterales; family Asteraceae; genus Artemisia; species Artemisia argyi. Next base: position 21,333,331 of record CM060692.1, read on the forward strand.
TTTGGTTATATTGTTCGATGGTTGTTGAGCAGCTCCTGGGAATGCATGCATGGGGTTGCATGCATTTGAGTTATAGTTTCAGGTGTTTATGCTCTTTTGTTATAAGCACTTATGATTAGCATAGTTATTGGCCTGTCAATCCGTGTAATTGATACGCATATGTAGTGCGTTTAATATGGTACTCAGTCATATTCCTTTGTACTTAACGCGGTTTTTTTTTTATATAATTTTTTTTAATATATTTACCGGGGTAAAACCCTTTACCCAAAAAAAATAAATAAAATAAAATAAAGACAAAACTTTAACTCTACGATATAGCAAAATTCAAGTTGTCTATAAGACAATGGGCCCAACAAAGAAAAACTGGCCAAGAATGGTTTTCTCTTGGTTTGTCATTGTCTAGTTTAAACCTGTATTCGAATGCTAAAAGTTCTTTATACATCCAACTTTTATCATAGAACCCATCAAGCAATTTTAAATATTTCGCAAACCGTAAAACATCAAGCTACAAAAAAATACCATTGCGACGAGAATTAAATTATCTTTCTATAGACATGCATTGTTATACAGTGGCGCAGCTTTTAAGGGGCCGGGGGGCGCCCGACCCCCCGAAATGTTTTTTGCGATGTAGGGGTATATAGTTTTCGTGTAGAAAAATTTCGGTATATTCGGTTTCGACCCCCCGAAAATTTCGGTGTACCTGAAATATAGCCTTAGGAAAAAAAAATTAGATCTCGACCCCCCACTTAAAAATTCCAAGCTTCGCCACTGGTTATATACTTTCGACGAACTTTTTTTTCACCCAGAAAAATCATATATGATTCGATTTTGAATCTTATATGATTCGTAAGAATCATATATGATTCTTTCTGGGCGGAAATTAAAAAAAAAAAAAAAAGTTCGTCGAAAGTATATAACAATGCATTTCTATAGAAAGATCATTTAATTCTCGTCATGATTTTTTTTTTTTTTTTTTTTTTTTTTTTTTTTTTTTTTTTGTAGCTTAAAGATTTACTGTTTGCAAGGTATGTTGTTTTGAAAAAAAAAAGTGAAAAATATAAATGAGTGGCTATGATTAGTTGATAGGTTCTATGGCATGTATGTGTTTTTCATGGATCTCAACTCGTATTCGAATATGTCAAACGAAAAATACGTACTTTTAAATGATGTCGTTGATTAAAAAAAATGTACCTTTCTCTTATCCAAATAATAAACACACGAGCAAGATAACGGTATCTCTAATCAATTTGATACAATTTTAACTAGAGATGAGCACGGTACCAATCATTGATACCGAACTCGTACCGAATTGATGATACCGTTTTTTTTCGAGCATAAATGAGGGTACCGGTACCGTATCAAACGGGATTCCGGTACCGGTATTTTGTACCAAGAAAACGGTATCAATCCGGTTATTCCCGGTTTTTGTTAAACCATTATTATTATTATTATTATAAACATCACTTTATTATTATTATTATTATTATTATTATTATTATTATTATTATTATTATTATTATTATTATTATTTCATGCTAGTAACTTTATGTGAAAAAATAAATAAATAAATAAATAACACGCATATTTGATTGAATGTGGTCTCGTTTATCGAAAAATATATATTTTTCAATGGCATCAATGCATCACCAAAAATAAAAATAAAAAATAAAATTTTTTGAATAAAAATATGTGTAAATTAAATTTTAGGATGATGCATTGATGCCATTGAAAAAAATTACTTTTTTAGTATTCAAATAATAAACAGAAGCAAAATAAGGGTAACTTCTAATCAGCACACACATCTTAAAAACGTAACTTCCAATCTTTGGCTTGTTCTTTATATTTTAGCCAATTCCCACTCACAATTGACTTTAGTAAGAATAGACTAAAACTAAACCAAAAGTACACGACACATATTTTATAAACAAATCCGTGCAATACTTTATTCTTGAGAAAAATTAATGCCCCATTCATGATTATTCAACTCCAATTGCATTGCCATTAAATAGTCGTAACTGAGTTTGGTATCAGCTTTATCATAGCTTGGAAATAATATAACAATGCGTAAAATGAAGTTATATATTTTTGTATGGATACTTTTATAAGAAATTGTTTTAAGCTTTTCAATCCCACATGGACCAAAGAGAAGATATATTGCTTCTTTATATACTTCTGAGTGTACACTTATCACCTGTGTGAATTAGTATTACGTTGATGGAATACTATATTGTCATTAGATTATTACAAGGAATCTAATGAGAAGTTAGTTTCCGACTTATATAGTATCTCCACTTTTTATCATTTTGAATACTTATGATTTGGTTTTCTTAGTGCAAATGTAAGTAAGTTTGTGACTGATTTTTGTAATTATGTTCAATAACAATGTCCTATCTTGGTAATTATACTTTTCATATTTCATAAGCATGCTAATTTGTTATCTATACTTTTTTGTAGTGGATATGTTAGGTTAATCGCATAATTAGAAGTCGTCTTTATACTGGCTATAAGCTGGCTTAACGAGTTACGGAGTACATTAGAAGAATGTGTATGTTTGTTTAGCGTTGGATAAAACCACTCACTCACATCCATTTAAGACATTTTTTTTACACGATGCACAAGTACACATTCCATATACTACCTCTACCCGAAACCAAGTTTACTAACAAAACGATGAATGTCGTAAGTAAAGCGAATGTAAATAAGGAAAATATCTAATGGCTCCTTTAGACCATGGTGACATAACCACCGCCCCGATGGCGGAGACATACCACGGAAGCTGCAGCGGGACTGAAACATGTTTTCTAACACTGTTATGACAGGATTGAAAGGTAAATGGTGTGTGTTTATTTTAGAATTTCCACTTTATTGAATGAATCGTGTGTGACGCGCGCACATGACTTGTTAATTATCTTACTAACTAGATCAACTTCTATTACACTTACTCTTCTAACTTAGAAAGGTGAAAGCTTCTTTTTTCCTATCCCACATCGATCAAGTAGAAGAAAGGTTGCCTCCTAATATAATGTGGTACTTCATGTAAATTGAAATTTGTATTAAGTCAGAAAACAACTTCTAGCCAGCTGTCAATTTTTTTTTGAACGGCGGAATTTTTCTAGCCAGCTGTCAACTTATACAAGGTTTTAATTTTTTGTCAATCTTGATCTCGTAAATTGGAAAATCTAAATTCAAGTATGTAGGTTGATATTCAAATGTTGTTGGTTTGTAGTGTTGGATGTTGTATAAGTAAGCATTACAAACTGACAATTTATATAAGTTTCATGTAGATTTGTATTATGTTGTTGGTTTATACTTTATAGTGTTGGATGTTGTTCCAGGAGAAGACCAAAACAATGTGTAAAAAGACATATAAAGCTAGTATTTGATAACGTCAACAAAAAGCTAGAACAATGGGGCAGTGTATGAAGTATGGAATAGTGAGGAGTGAAAGATGAACATACTTGGTCCATACTATACACTACTCATAGGAGGATTGGTTGGTTACTCCCTCAAGGTATGTGTTCCAAAAGGTTTGAAGCCATTTTAGAGATGGAAATGTATAACCTTTGGTATAGCTCTTGACTGGAAGGGAAATGAGTTCCTAGTGATGCCTTCTACCTTGATCACTGTGGATGCGGGTTGAGTGGTCTTGGTGGGAGTGTTAAATTTATACAAAATTATGACCAAATCACAGATTTATCAAACTTATTTTTATTAGTATCAACCCAACCAACCTCCCCTTATGGTTGATACATATTATCAGAGTTTACAATACGAAAGAAATAAAAAGATTACAATGAAAACACTAACAAACTATCAATACGACTGTGTGAATTAGCACACAGTTACAAACCCTAAAAAACTAAACACATATGAGGTGAAAGAGAATATATATAGGCTTGACTAAAGTCAGACTTGAGAGAGTAGCTGATCAGCAACTTAAGTCCTTCATGTTCCAAACTTGTCAACTCTAGTCCTTCAACCTTTATATCATCACCTGAAACATAAATACAAAGAAAACCAAAAATACCAATATGACAAAACAAGCCCTTAGCTTATTACTTTCAACATTCCCCCTTAAGCTAAGGCTTATACAAATCCTTCAGCTTCAACATTTCACAAAACTTTCTGTGCTCAACAATACTTAACCCTTTTGTAAAAATGTCAACAATATTATCCACTGATTTTACTTTGACAGTTTTAATAACTCCTTCAGAAATCTTATCTCTTATAAAGAACAAGTCAATTTCAAAATGTTTTGATCTTTCATGTAACACAGGATTTTGTGCAATTTGCATTGCACTACTATTATCACAAAACATTTCTACAGGTAGTTCAACCTGTACATTAAGATCTTTACAGATCTTTAAAATCCACATCACTTCACATGTAACATTACACATAGCTCTGAATTCTGCTTCTGCAGAAGACCTAGCCAACACAGATTGTTTCTTACTTTTCCAGGAAACAAGATCACTACCCAGATACACAGCAAACCCAGTTACAGATTTTCTAGTGATCTTACACTTAGCCCAATCTGAATCAACAAACACTTTCATATCACAACAACCACCTTTGGTAAAAGAGATACCTTTACCTGGTGACTCTTTAAGATATCTTAACACTCTAAAAGCAAGTTTTAAATGTGATTGCATAGGACTATGCATGACCTGACTTAAGCAGTGAACTGCATAAGACAAATCAGGCCTAGTTAATGTCAAATATATCAATTTACCAACAAGCTTCTGATAGTTATTAACACCAGATAAAGGTTCATCTTTAACAGTTTTAACCTTATTTTTCTCAGAAACATTCACAGATTCAATAGGAGTCTTACTTGGTTTACAAGCAAGCATTCCAAACTCAGCAAGAAGTTCTAAGCAGTACTTTCTTTGTGTTAAACACAAACCAGTATCATCTTCTAAAACTTCTATGCCAAGAAAGTACTTTAACTTTCCCAAGTCCTTAATAAGAAACTTTGTTCTTAGAAAATCTTTGACTTTTTCAATTTCTTTAACATTATTCCCAGTAATAACAATATCATCCACATACATAAGTAAAACAAGAAACACACCATTATCTGACATTGTAAATAAAGAAAAATCACTTTTGCTTTGACAAAAGCCATTTTCTTTTAAAACAGATACAAGTTTCTCATTCCACTTTCTTGGTGCTTGTTTTAAACCATATAAAGATTTCTTTAATTTGCATACCCTTTTGTCATTTTTATCAAAATAACCTTCAGGTAACTGCATATAAACATCTTCTTTAAGTTCACCATATAAAAAAACATTATTAATATCAAGCTGAAACAAAGGCCAGCTATTTTTAACAGCAATACTGATTATGATTCTCACAGTAACAATTTTAACTACTGGAGAAAAAGTCTCTTCATAATCAATACCTTCTTTTTGATTATAACCTTTAGCAACAAGTCTTGCTTTGTATCTTTCAATAGTTCCATCAGATTTATACTTAATTTTCCAAATCCACTTGGATCCAATAGCTCTTCTCCCATCAGGAAGTTCAACAACTTCCCAAGTTTCATTTCTATTTAAAGCTTCAACTTCTTAATTCATAGCATCAATCCATTTAGGATTTTTACTAGCTTCAGCAAATGTTTTAGGTTCACTGATTTTATTAAGAGTAGTGGAAAACACATAATTTTCCTTACTAAGCTTACTATAATTAACAGATTTATCAATACTGTATTTAACTTTTCCATCCAGAACATAATCACTTAGTTTAACAGGAGGAACAGACTTTCTACTAGAATGTCTAGTATAAGTTCTCATGTTAGCTAATCTTTCTGGAGTCACCACAGGTGTTATAATTGTCTCATGAAACATATCATTAAATTCTTGATAACAGTCATCATCACCCTCAGATATTTTATCATTTTCATCAAGTGTTGCATTCTCCTCTTCTTCACTGGTACCATCAACTGTGACATCAGGATGTACCCCCTCATCCTTATAGACATCATCAGATGAGCCTCCAAGTGAAGAAGGGTCTATGCCTTCACTTATAATACTTTTTCCAGATTCTTTCTCTCTCTTATCATCATAGGGTTCATCTGATGTTCCTAGGCCAGAGTTAAAAAAATTTTGACTATTTATTTTTTCAAACTCAAACTCAAAATCCTTGTTTTCAGAATTATGTTTAAAAGGAAAAACAGACTCATAAAATTTTACATCTCTTGAGTAAATCATTTTTTTTACTTTCTAAACTAAACAATTTATAACCTTTTTTGTTAAAAGAATAACCAACAAAAACACATTTCTCTGACCTTGGAGAAAACTTATCTGAATTATTCAACACAGTTGAAAAACACAGACATCCAAAAACTTTTAAAAGAGAGAGATTAGGTTCACAATTGTATATTAGTTCATAAGGTGACTTTCCAGATAGCACTGAACTTGGTGTCCTGTTAATTAAGTAAACAGCAGTTAGAATACACTCAGTCCACATGTTCAAAGGTATTCCCCCTGAAACATGAGGGCTCTTGCAACATTAAGCAAGTGTCTGTGTTTTCTCTCTGCTAAACCATTTTGTTGTGGAGTATAAGCACATGAAGTTTGTTGATGAATACCATTATCTTTACAAAACTTGTCCATATTTTGATTCACAAACTCTGTTCCATTATCACTTCTGAAAATCTTTACAGTTTTATCAAATTGATTTTTAACCATATTAAAGAAAGTGACAATATTAGAAAACACTTCAGTTTTCCCCCTTAATAAAAACACCCAAACAGCTCTGGAAAAATCATCAACAACAGTTAAAAAATACTTATATCCTTCTTTACTTTGAATTTTATAAGGCCCCCAAACATCTAAGTGAACAATCTGTCCAATTTCATTGGTTTGATGTTCACTAAGAGGAAAAGGATCCCTTGTTTGTTTAGCCTTATGACAAACATCACAAGGACTATTCTTAGAATCATTTTCAATTTTAAGTTTGTGTTTTAAAACATTTAGAACTTGGTCTGAAGGGTGACCAAGTCTATTATGCCATATGCACTTAGACAAACAACAAACTTGAATGTTATGATTAGTTAATCTTTTACCTGTATTAAGAAAATACAACCCATTACTTTGATTACCAGTCCCCATCTGGGTCTTTAGTACAGAATCCTGAAGAAAACAAACATCTTCATCAAAAATGATTCTGCATTTGTTATCTTTATTAAGTTTGTGAACTGACAATAAGCTGACCTGATATCCTGGTACAACCAGAACATCATGAATAGTCAACTTATCAGTCAACTTCAAACTACCAATATGTGTGACTTGAGCTTTAGTACCATTAGGATGACCAACAGTCATACTTAATTTTGAAACATCAATGACATTAAACATGTTTAAAACAGTGTAAGTCATATGTTGACTGGCACCAGAATCAATAATCCAACCAATGTAAATGTTATATGTACTGATATTGGTGTTATGATTAAAAAACTTAGAATGAGAAAAGCGAATAACACAGTTAATACCTGCAACATTTGCAGGAACACTATTGTTTCCAGACTTTTCAATAAGCAGAGCCATAAGCCTTTGATATTGTTCATCTGTAATAGAATTAGATGAACTAGTAGACTTATCCTTTTGCCCTGAAACAGAATTACTACTAGCATTGTTTTGATTAAACCCATTTTTCTTTTGAAAATCAGTTGGATATCCAACTAACTCAAAACATCTATCAACAGTGTGACCATTCATTTTTCAGTGAGTGCAAACCAAATTAGGCCTGTTCAGCCTTCTGGGCTGATTATTATTATTAGTGAATGTATTTTTGTTGGCAGACCAACTGGAGTTTCTAGGATTAGCCTTAGAAACAAAAGCAGTGTTTTCAGACTTAGAAGTACTGTGAGCATGAGTACTTCTATGAGACTCATCCCTGGACAAGGTGGCAAAAGCCCCTTTCACATCAGGAATAGGATCAGTAGTAAGGATTATGCTTCTAATAGGAGCATAAATCTCATCCAAACCCATCAAGAATTGCATCAGTTTAATCAACTTATTATGTTCTTTAAGTTTGGTAGAACCTTCACAAACACACTCTGGCAAACTGACAAGAGAGTCATATTGCCTCCACAGAGCATTAAATTTGTGATAATATTCAGAGAGAGATATTCCAGATTGAGTGAAAGAATGTATTTTATAATGCATATTAAAGATTATTGAAGCATCTTGTTTATCATATGTTTCTTTTAACTCATCCCATACTTCTTTAGCATTTTTAGAATAAATTTGTCCCATAAACACTTCTTGTGAAACACAACCAAGAATCCAAGATAAAACCACAGAATTACACCTATCCCATTGTTCTTGCATAAATCCGGTTTCAGTAGGCCTTTCAAGTTTACCATTAATAAAACCAAGTTTATTTTTAGTGTGAATTGCTATAGTAATAGCAGCAGACCAAACTTTATAATTTTCTGGACCTTCTAGTTTAAAATTGATTAAAGGTATTCCATTTGTATCATTACTATGCAAGTACAATGGGTCAAATTGATCAATCTGGTCAGAACCTCCTGAACCAGAGGGTCCCTTTTAAATTTATACAAAATTATGACCAAATCACAGATTTATTAAACTTATTTTTATTAGTATCAACCCAACCAACCTCCCCTTATGGTTGATACATATTATCAGAGTTTACAATACGAAAGAAATAAAAAGATTACAATGAAAACACTAACAAACTATCAATACGACTGTGTGAATTAGCACACAGTTACAAACCCTAAAAAACTAAACACATATGAGGTGAAAGAGAATATATATAGGCTTGACTAAAGTCAGACTTGAGAGAGTAGCTGATCAGCAACTTAAGTCCTTCATGTTCCAAACTTGTCAACTCTAGTCCTTCAACCTTTATATCATCACTTGAAACATAAATACAAAGAAAACCAAAAATACCAATATGACAAAACAAGCCCTTAGCTTATTACTTTCAACAGGGAGGGTGAAGAGAAATGTAGCTAGATGGTAGGTGCATTGATAAGATGAATTTCAATTGTATAAGGGTAGCAACAATAGTGTAGTTGCTATGGTTTGTTGATTGTCAGACTTATGTCTTGTCTGACATTTTTGTTGTTCCATCTGATATCAAATGTGTATTTTCATTTGTATATCTTCATTGTATCTGATTGGGTCGGATTTCTCAAGTCACATTATCGAGCAGTTTGAATGAATCAAATATAAAGTTAAAAACCTAAAAATAGCTAAAAGTACAAATCACATTTGCACATAAATTAAGCTACTGCATACTTTGGTCGGACTCGATGTCAAATTATTCGTGTATGGATATATGATTATGTTGAACCTTTATCGCTTAAGCTAAGGAAATTTTGTGTTTGGTGCATATATTCGGGGAAAATTGTATATCTACGACTTTTGTGTAATGTTGTTAAATATGTGTTTTTCTAAAAGCCAAGAATAAGTTTGTGCTAATCTTTTGCCACCCTCTTCACTCATCTTCATACTCTTTATTTTCCGAATCTATTCATTTTTCTTTGTTTCGCAATACACAAACAAACAGAAATTGTACTGCCATTTTACATCTCATAAATTATAAATATTTAATTTCAGCAAAAAGAAAACTCAACAAAGAATGAATTTCTTTTCATTGTCGTATAATATTGAAATAACTTTGGATATCAGTGTTGTTATTGTTAGTGAAATGGTAAAATGAATAAAAAAAATGAGTTTATAATGGATTCGGAAAGAGAGAATTGCAATACGTATAAGTTTATAATGTATGTCTTCCAATGTAACTAGTACTCAACTTTTTGTGAGCTTGATGTTTTTTGATGTATTTAGTATGTTATTCGTTATAGTATTCCTAAATTCAACAACAAAAAATATTGTTTCTAACAACTTGCATGGAAGTTTGTGTTCCCACATTGGTCAAATAAAGAATTTTTGGCTTGCTTATATATTGTAGTGCAATGTTTTGAAAACCGGATTCGAAATCGACCCGGTCGAGTCATCGGGCACCGGGTCAACCGGTTGGACCGCCGGGTCAACCGGTTCGACCACAGGGTCAACCCGGGTTTTTATTAAATTCTTTTGGAAAAATGAAACCCGGCCGGGTTTCGAGAACCGGGTTGACCCGGGTCACTCAAAACCCGGCGGGTCAAACCGGTTAACCCGGTTTTAGAAACCCGGGTTGTTTTGACCCGTTTTTTCGGCCGGAACCGGTCGAACCGGTTAACCCGGCCGGGTTGACCCGGGTTTCAAAACCTTGTTGTAGTGTAAATGGTTTTCATAAGTTGATACTAGTGTCATGTAGACGTCTTATAACCAGATCGGATCGTGTATGCAAATTTATTATACGATCTCGCGTGGTCATACGTCGTTAACTCTCACAAGTTGTCGACTTTTTTGTAATCTAGCACTATATTTGAGTGTCTTGATGAATATATGAAAGCTGCACCTAAAAGTTATGAAACCTTCTAGAGCAACTTTGATAAATTCGAATTGCAACTCACTGGTGAATGTAGATTAAAATTAGTTCAATGAATATACGTAATGTAGTGTCTACATTAACTTTGATGTTCTAGTACGACTTCTAGTGACCTAATTACTTTATGATTGTATAAAATCGTCATATTCTTTCCGAAGACGGTAATTTTTCAGTGAGTTCTACTAGGAGACACATCGATGATTGTTATCTTCCATCCATGACGCCAAATACTAGGTGGCACAAAATGCTTCCATGTAAAGTAAATGTGTTTATGTGGCGTTTGATTTTGGATTGTCTTCCTCATCGCCTGAACCTTTCTCTTCGTGGCATCGACATTCAAGACATTGCTTGTCCGATCTGCTCAGGTAATGTAGAATCAAATGACCACATCTTTTTTCATGTGATACGGCTGTTCAGGCATGGCATCGTGTTCGAGTTTGGTGTGATGGGGTTGTGCCTCAGCTTGGTTCGTTTTCAGATTGGTACGAGTGGTTGAACAATTGGTTCGTCTCGAACGATAAAAGAGATCGCATGTATGTCATTTTTGCTATGTTGCTTTGGATTATTTGGCAGTATCGAAACAATATCGTCTTCAATTCCCAATCCATGCGGAGAAGTGATATTTTTGATTGTATTCGTTTGTTTTCTTTTTCTTATATTAAGTATAGGGGTGCTAAGATTCATAGTTGGAATGATTGGTTGAACTATCCTTTGTAATTTCTAGCTCCTTGCTAGAGGTTCCTTTTGTTTCTATAAATTTGGCCGTTCAAAAAAAAAAAAAAAAAAAAAAAAAAACTTTGAGAGAGAGACTAAAGTTAGCCAAAAAATGGCTGCGAAAAATAGTTGTTGAATCAAAATATGTGAAGATTAAATATTTTGATGATGCATTGATGCCAATGGAAAAAATACTTTTCTATTATTCATCGGGTAAGGATCTAGTGAGAAGAAAACTTGAAATGAGAAGAATGAGAAATAGCTATAACCACATATTTGAAATGCATCGACTTGAATTAGATGCATCTCTATTCATTTATATGCATCCCAATTAGTTTTGAAATTGATTTTGAAGTGAAAAAGATACAAAGTAGTACTAGCAACTAATTTGATCCATAGAGGACCAAAAATACATAGGATTCTTATAACTTGATGAAATGCATCTAATATACGTACATGCATCTAATTTTTAGCTAGAAAATATATTATGGTGCATCTAATTCAAATCGATGCATCTCTAATATGTAATTATAGCTATTTCTCATCTTTCTCATTTTAATATTTCTTCTCATTTGATCCCAAGTATTATTCAAACACTAAAGAAGAGCAACAAAAGGATAACTTTTAATCAGCTTGAGACACATCTAAAAGTCGTAACTTCCAATCTTTTCCGATTCCCACTCACAATTCGAGTCTAAACCAATTTTCAAAGTTTTTAACTTTTTCTAAATTTAACTTCAGCTAATTCCCACTTGCATTTGAGTTTAGTACAAATAAACTAAAACTACCCCTAAAGTATACGAAACATATCTTTTTCAACCAAATTCGTGAAATACATTATCTATGAGTGAAATTGATGTGCGTGTAACTCAATTTTGGGTATCCAGCTCTAATTGCATTGCCATTAAATAAAGTAATAAACCATATTTTAGTTTAGTATCATAGCTTAAAAGAATCAAACAATGTCTAACAAGTGAGATATATATGTAATTATATATGTTTACTTTTATGAGAACTTGTTTTATGCTTTTCAATCTCACATCGATCAAAGAGATGATACAATGCCTCCTTATGTAATTTGGTATGTTTTGTTTACTCAAGTTAAGAATCGTGCTATATATGTTGCTATGTTGTTATTGTGAGTTTTAGTTAGGCTAATGACACGATAATGTATCATATTTGTCATAATTTCTTTTTATATGTATCAAAAATTGGCGAAGAATGGTTTGTCATTGTCTTGTTTAAACCTGTATTAGAATATGTCAAAGGAAAAAAAATGCTTGTAAATGATGCCCTTTATAATAAAAAGTACTTTCCTTCTATCCAAATAATAAAAAGTTCATTTAGAAGGTGATCATCTCAGCATAATTTAACTCCTTATCATTTTTATCATGAACATAGTTTGACTTGCCCAAGAAGCCGCTCTTATACTGGAGGGTAAATGGGTTCAGTTTTGCAAAAATAAAAAAGAGGGGGTTTGATGGTGGTGGTTGTGTGGTGGTAGAGGGCGGTGGTGTTGGTTGTGTGGTGGTAGAGGGTGGTGGTGGTGGCTGTGAAATAAAAGATAAAATTTAACTTGCAAATTTAGTCTCTAAAGTAACAGTGCTGTGACACGTGGATATATGAATCCTTAAAGCAATGAAATGACTATAATACCCCCAGTGATATGGCACTTAACGAGGAAACTAACAGAATTTGGCTCACGGTGGTTTTTTTGCACTTATTCGTAACGTTAGTGGCATTTTTGCATGCCTTTATGACTCGGTGTCTTTTTTGCACTTTTACGATATGTTAGTAACCATTTTTGCAGTTTGCCCTTTTCAAAAGTGCAGGCGCAATCCAAGTGAAAACTTATAGCATAAGTATAGTCCTAGCTAAAAGTGAAATACTAAATTATCTTTTGTGTTAGGTTGGAAAATGAGGGCATTTTAATCATTTCACTTTGGGTCAAGGACTATATTCACACCAAAAAGTTTCTTACAAAGAGATTACACTTGCACTTTCAAAAGAAGGTAGGTATTCAATCTGTAATTTGAGCAAACAAGACAAACGAATTTGGCAATTTACTCTTTTAGATATTAACAATTTTGAGGAGGCTTTTACTGCTCCTTGAACAGAATTTCCAAAGGGAAAACTGCAAAAATAGTCTGTACAGATTCAAAGCCTTAATGTGAATAGAAAAAAATAAAAATAAATCCCCACTTAAGCATGAGGGGCGCCTAAACCCATAAGGGGCTCACAACCAAGGCGCTGAGCCTCTTGAATATCCTAAGCCTCGCTCTAAAACAAGCCCCATAGTTTGAGCCCACGGGCTTTAGAGCCTAGGGGCGCCTCAGACATGCTTTTAAGAAACCAATCCTCTAAAGTTGGGGTTGCCCAAATCAACCAATTTGAAGTAAAATTCTATCCAGATGGATACTAAGAAAAAATCAATGCCACTAATCATGTTACTAATAATGAAATTTTTTAGATAGTAGTTTGGGCTCGTGCGTTGGTTGTAAAAAAAGAGAGAAATAGTTTATATATTTTTGTAAGCAGTTATTGGGTGTCGGTTAAGTTTTGTTTGTGGTTACAAATATTTAACGGCTTTGGGTTATGGTAATTGTGTTAAAAGCATTTTTTTTTTTTTTTTTTTTTTTTTTTGCCGTTAGCTACTTAACGTGAAGTTAGTTACCTAGGACTGACTCTGCAATTGATGTATAACATGAAGGATCATTTATGTAAATTATGTGAGGAATAAATTTGCAATGAACCACTGAGATGAAGGTCAAAGTGCGTACAAATTTTTTGCAAAAATGTTAAAGATAACGGTCGTTAGTTAACAGCCGTTAAATAACTAACGACCGTTAACACTGAAAAAAAAATTACTGTAGCGTCCACTGTAGCAACTACAGTGGTTGCTGCAGTAACCTCTTATGATTGTCATGCCTAAATGGCATGACTAATTTTAGGCCTAATCCACTCAAAATATGACAAGTGGAGTATGAGGTTTCTCTTTCTTCATGATAGCCTTTGATCTTGCCAAGTGTAGTGATCTAATTGTTAGGCATAAATTTAGGCATGCCAATCACTTCTCTTTTGATAATTAAAAAGTTGGGGTTGCCCACTGTTTGAGCCTCATGGGCTTTAGAGCCTAGGCGCGCCTAGACATGCTTTTAAGAAACCAATGACCAATCCTCTAAAGTTGGGATTGCCCAAATCAACCAATCTGAGGTAAAATTATAAATATATACATTCCCCGTGGCTTCCGTGAATAGTTCCCATTGCACTGTTTTTTCTACAGTACTAGGCCTCACAGTAGCATTTTTTTCTTTTCTTTTTTTTTTTTTTTTTGGTTAGAAGGCCCAATGGAATGGGTATTTGTGTTTAGCCCAGTTTTGCTATTATTATCACGTTATCTGTTATCTCTCTCTTCCACGCTCATCAACCCCGGTTCCTGAAGCTTCTCCAACAAAAAAAAACCGAAAAAGGAAAAAAAAAATCAGATCCACAGATGATCGTTTGAGGTTGGTTACATGTTTTTTTTATTATTATTGTTATCAATTTTGGGTATTTTTGATTTCATAGACTTTACTTTTAATTTAGGATTCTTAAAAGGCTGATGATAAGCACATCTCCTCTCTATTTTGTTCCTGAATAATCGGTGTGCTGACACATCCAACCACAGATCCTAAATTCATGGGTCTCAAAAAAGTAATTTGTGTTGCGCCATGACTTTTTTTAAAAAAAAAAGGTATGTAATTGTTTATCATTTTAACTGTTTTGTGGTTAGGTTTTCGTTTTATATGTTTTTTAACCAATTTTTAATGAACCGTAATTGATTGTAATTGAAATGATGCTTCTAATTTTTTCAGGGATTTTTTGGTGGAAGAGGTTATAAATCGGTTCAATTGAGGTTGTTGGTGTTTGTCAATGATAAGAAGGTATAATGTAATATCTTTTTTTTTTTTTTTTTTTTTTTTTTTTTTTTTTTTTTTTTTTGGTGGCTATGAACCGGCCAAAAATTATGAGATGGTGAAAAATTATGAGATGGGGTATTTTGATGAAACTGATTATTTGATAACAAATTATAAAAGGCGGTAGTAATACGATGAAAGTGATAACGTCCAAAGAGCGAGGTTTTCGCCTTTCCTATGCTCAAATAAGCCCATAAAATGGCTAAATAAGTTTTTCCAAATGATTAATGTTTTAGTTAATTATATGTTGTTTATAGACATACGAGAATACACTGATAACTGCATTTTGATATTAATCTTCGTGCCCAAATTATAAAGGAGTTTTAAGTCAGTTTGTACAAAGCAATTTTGCCTTTGTATCATTTTAGCAGGTTTTAAGTGTAGCGGAGTTGTCTATTCGCTCATTTGAACTGAAGTAAATTATGTATTTGTGTATGTGAAAATTCTTATGCTAGATTATGTTTGATGCAGACAAGTGGACAGGGGCTGCGAATATATTAAATAAGAAAGACTCATCAGTTACCGTTTTTTAGGCGGTATTAGCATTCGAGAGAGAATCCAGTATGTATCGGCTGACGAAGGCGCAACTGATGAAGGCGCTTACCAATGAGCCGACACCTCATGGCTGTTAGTCATGGCCACTACATAAAAACTCCAATACTTTTAGAATCTGCAGCGGCTTATCAATGGGAGGTATGTGGTTTCATAAGTCTCAGTTTTACTCAATAAGGTAGATGTTCATTTTCGCTAGAGTAAATGAAACAATAAATTAATACATCGTATATACATGAATTAGTATTTACACGAGAATGTACTTGCCTGTTAGATTATAAGGGTGTTTGGCTCAACTCAAATGCATACCGTATTATCAAAGTACTATTGGCCACTTTCTTTTCCCAAAAACTTTTTAGCTTAGTAACTTTTGTGAACAAAATGAGTTCTCTTAAAGAAGGCAAGAGGGATTATTTTTGCACGTATTATATACGGAGTGAGCTTATAACCTAAAGAAGCATAAACGCTTTTGCATAAGCTAACCCAAACACCCCCTACAACATGTTCTTGAATCTAGATACACATTTGAGTTGATTAAATCTCCAGTTGCAGGTGAAAGTCTGTGGCATCTTTGGTATCTGCTAGGGCCGAATGAGTTTGGTACCACTTACCAGTTAGTATAGTTAGCTTCTGAAAGTGACCTTCGTGCCACTTTCTTGAGCGTGCAGCTTCCTGACCCCGGTTAAGGTTTGTTTTGTTGAAGTCGTCATTGAATCTTTTTCTTGATCAACTATTGGCATCATGTTTTTAAAGTGACCATGCTTGGATTCTCAGTTTGCATCCACCACAGTTGAAGGTGCACGAGCCCATCTTAAGGATTGGCGACAAAAGGCATTTGCTTAATTTTAAGTCAAAGAGGAATCATATCAACGATGTCAGGAAACGCTTTGTGAGTATAAGCTGAGAACATGCAATTCCAAACACCCCTTAAGTGTTCAAATTTACGTTAACATTTTGTTTTTTTTAATAACTAAATAATTTATAGTGTTAATCGAATTCTGATTATTTAAGAATTAAAATGGTGATGAAATAATGGAATTAGTTTTGCTGCGATTACTGTCAAACAGATAGAGAAAATTGAATTTTATTGAACTGTGAATACTGATGTGTTGATATCAACTTCAGGGACTAATACGATATACAAGCTGGAAAAGTCACTTCTCAACTCAAGCTTCAGTACGAGGTATGCAAATTTAAATGTATTGTAGATGGAAAATAAATTTTATTTGACTCATTTGTGATGCCTATTATAATGGTACCTCGCCGTGCTATTTGAATGTCATTATTTCAGCGAACATGCATATTGAAGTTTCAAGGATAAGGGGACATATCCTTGCGGAATTCCGATATGAGCTGATTCAATTGCTTAACCTTTATGCATGTATGTATTGCCAAATTGGTTGATGGACTGCCGCATTAGCGTTTGAGGCAAGTTCGGTGAGTATCTATAGTTTTGAAATTTCGTGATGGAGTTACGATACTAAACAAGTATTGACAAAGTGGGTGATTTTTTTTTTTTTTTTACCGTTATAAATATGGTCTCCGTTGACTGCAGGCCTGCAACATGGAATATTTTTTATGCAGAAAAAGAGATGTTTTGCATGTTTGGTGTTTCGCGGTGTTCTTTGTTGCTCTAGCGTTGTTGAGGTAGTTGCCTGCTTTTGAAGTAACCAACGGTCTCTAAAGGTCTAACATATAAACTTGAGCATCAGCCGAGGGCGAACCAACAAATGGTGCTTTTGTTTTTGTTCAAATATTTGGCAAATTGGTTGCGTTATAAAGCAGACAGTTCATATGTGAAACTTCTATTTGAATGTAAGGTTTGTAGTTGTATTCATTTGATTTAAATTCTTATATTGGAAAGATCTAAAATATTCGTGTAAGTTTTTATTTTGGGCTTACGAGGTTATCTCATTTCGGCTTACATGTCATTTTTTGCGTGGATACAGATGTCGTTCATTGGTGATGAGCTTCGGTTGGAGATCTGCAACAATGGCTGGCAGGTAATAAAAAAGAAAACCATCAACTCCCTGGTATTGAGGTAACGATATGGTAATTCCCTATTATTTTTAGTTCTTTAATACCTAATAGTCATAGTAGATGTTGACTAACATGTAGGTTGTATGTGTGAAACAATATGTAGTTAATGCACTGCTTTTACAATTGAACTATAGGGATTAGTATTGATCTTTCCTTTGCTCCACCTATATGACCAGAAGTAAAAAAAATATTCTATAAAGATTGACAAATTTTTTTAATCAACATTAGTTTGTCATTGCAGGAAACTCATAGCCTGTGATGTGATTGCAGGCATCTTGATGCTACTGGTATGAAGTCTCGACAGCTTTATGTATCAAATGCTATTGCAATTAGGCTTTGGTACGTACAACATATAACAGATTTGGTCATTGCTTTTGTATTGTTTCTTAAATAGTAGAATGTTGAGACGCAAGGTTATGATTTGCTTTCAGGTTGCAATGATCGTGATATTTGGCTTCTTTTCATGCCGCATTCATCAGGTAAGCTGTATGAAGCGTATGTGTGCAGATAGAGGTTAGAAGCTACTTCTAGAAGCTGTTTAAGAGTTATAACTCCATTCTAACCATAAAGTCTGGCTTCGAAGGAACTAGCATGTTGATAGTAAAAAGATTGAGCAGATTGATATTTAAAAAATACTTATGTTGGTAAGTCATAGTTGTGCCATGTTAACAGAATTATTTTTGCATGAAGTGATGTATTGAACCTGCATAATGTGTTTTATTGAAGCTGTTAATATGTGTATTGCGCTAACAAATAATTAAATACACTAACAGCATTGTTGATTCAATGTGTATGTTAAACTAACCAAGCCCTGGGAATCCAACGCACTACAATAACCTCGAACCTCTTTTTTTTTTTCCTTTCTTACGTATGCAAACATACCGCGGCAACGCGCGGGCTCAAATCCTCGTTTGATACAAATGGATACTAAGAAAAAATCAATGCCACTAACCATGTTACTATAAGGAAATTGATAACAAGGTATCGTACTAAATACAAAATAAAACACGCTCTTCGATTTTTAGAAAGATTTTTTATTTATTATTATTATTATTATTATTATTATTATTAACAAGATTCATAAACAGACTTTTTGATAATTAGAAAGTGAAAAAGTTAAGAAATCGTATGAATCGGTGAGAAGCAACATTAGATGCTATTCAATAAACAACATCAAATACTACAACCCACCAACATTATACCATTATCAACCTACAAAGAAACAGTACACCTTAGTATGTAAACAAGCAAATCTTCTATTCTTTGAACCATGTGGGACTACTTGAAACAAGTTTTCACAAAAGTGAACCCATGCCGTAATCAAATACTTTCGTGTCAATTGTATATGTGGGAACTGAAATTTAGAAAATGTGGGAAGAGAGATTGTCACAGTTGCAAAAAGCGGTTAAGCTTGATATTCAGCTCGGGTTATGATATGACGTTGTTGAAACTAGGGATGGATTATAAGGAGCTTGAAGTGGTGTTGAGGAAAATGACGCCTTTTAATGCTCGTATTGTTCTTGTGTGTTTGGGTGCCTTATAAAAAAAAAACCAAAAGGCTTAGAACATGTTATTGTGAATTCCTCAACTATAACAGTAATAATACAACTATTGTACCAACCATCATACAAGATAAACAATTAACAACATAGTACAGAGATAAACTTACGAAATCTTTTAAACACCCTATTAATTACATCAAAAAATACTTATTACATTACAAGACATATATCCACCGCAAAAAGTTGACAATTTGTATGAAATAGCCGCCGAAACAAAGTCGGTTGTAAATTTATAGATACAATCGCCTTGATTAAGTAGACTGGAAATAGCCGCCGAAACAAAGTCGGTTGTAAATTTATAGATACAATCGCCTTGATTAAGTAGACTGGAAATAGCCGCCGAAACAAAGTCGATTGTAAATTTATAGATAAAATCGCCTTGATCATAAGGGACTACATGATACTAACACCAACTTATGTTAAATGTTGACACGACAATATATAAGCAACCAAAATGTTTTGTGTTCAACCCATGTGGGAAAAAAAAAAAAAATTCATACAATTTTGACAAAAGTGATCTAAAAGACACAACACAAGCACACTACCTACTTATATTTGTGAAGTAAATAAACTGGCTACCGAGTATTCATTTTACTGTGTCATTGAATACAAAGCAAAGAGCCAAAATGACATGGTTGCTCGTTAGGTTGAGAAGAGAGGAGGGGGGTGGGGTACTGTTGTCTCTGTAGAAACTTTTTTTAATAAGGTTACTTTGTGAAACTGGTTAAGTTTGTCGTGCATATAAGGCTTCGAAAAGTTGATATAAAATTATAAATATTAGTGGCTATCTTATATATTGTGTTGGATGCTGTTAGAACAAATACAATAGCTATCACCACAAAACGATAACCGTATGTAATTTCTCAACTTTTATTTATTTATTTATTTATTTATTATTATTATTATTATTATTATTATTATTATTATTTATTATTTTTTTTAATAACAAATTTCATTAATACATAAAAAAAAAAGCTTACACAAAGTTGGATGGAATCTAAGCACAAGTTGAGCTCCCACCCCTTTCTGAATACAAAAGCTTATTATATAAAAAATAAAAACGCCACATTTAACATTATTGGAGTGACTAATGGCAATAGACTTAATACGTGAAAGTGTGTCCAGAGCCTCCGAATCAAATCGAATGTAGAGAAAGCAAATGGTATGAACTTGTAACCGTTGTCCTCGCATTTAGACGCATACTTTCTCTTTTTCTTCTCCACAGCGTTATGCAATGCTACCCCGGGAGAACACGAAGTCGCCCCAACACCAGCAACCAGAGAGATTCCAGTCACATCCAAACACACATCTTTACCTTGGAGCCAATTAAAAAGTAATAAATCTGCAGGACGTAGCTCCTTCCCATCGTCTGAAAGAAAACCAAAAGGAGACTCCTTACGTACCATAATCACAACCTTTGAACATACATCAACAAGAATATCACAAACCAAATTATTATTATTATTATTATTATTATTATTATTATTATTATTAGAGTTAATTGCATTTTTGGTCCCTGTGGTATGGCCAAATTGCAGATTTGGTCCCTAAAAGTTTGAAAGTGCAGTGGTAGTCCTCATTTCGAAGGTTTCGTTGCATGTTTGGTCCCTCACCAACATCAAATGACTAAAATACCCTTGTCCTTTTCTTTTTTAATTTTCTTTTTAGTTTTCTTACATAAATGGTCCCTGTGTCAAGCCAGATTTTACATATTTAGTCCGATTTTTTTTAACTATTAATATTAGTATTATTTTGAGTTAACTACATTTTTGGTTAAAAAATTCGAAAAAAGTATAAAAAAAAGTTTTGACGAAAAAAATAATTTGAAAAAAAAAATTCTAATAAAAATTTTTGTAAAAAATTCGAAAAAAATTCTAAAAAAAAATTTTGACGAAAATTTTTTTTTCCAAAAAAAATAATTTCAAAAAAAAATTTTCTAATAGAATTTTTTCTTAAAAATTCTAAAAAAAAAAATATTTTCATGAAAAAAAAATTCAAAAAAAATACTAAAATGCAGTTAACAATATTAATAGTTAAAAAAAATCGGACTAAATCTATAAAATCTGGCTTGACACAGGGACCATTTATGTAAGAAAACTAAAAAGAAAATAAAAAAGAAAAAGACAAGGGTATTTTAGTCATTTGATGTTGGTGAGGGATCAAACATGCAACGAAACCTTCAAAATGGGGACTACCATTGCACTTTCAAACTTTTAGGGACCAAATCTGCAATTTGGTCATACAACAGAGACCAAATATGCAATTAACTCTATTTTTTAATTCTCAAACTTTTTTCATTTTTTTTTATAACTCAAAAATTATTTTTTTGCAATAATTACAAATTGAACTCGTAAGTGTTACATCAAAAATTATACCAAAACCACAATCTAACAAATATAATTATTTGTTGTTATACACCATCACTTCGTACGTATATTCATCTAATACTATATAATATCTAGATTTTCATCAATTAGATGTACATCACGATGAACGCTACTGTTCTTTTAGTAAACGAGGTTTTTAGCCCGCGCGTTGCCGCGGGATGCTTGTATACGTAATTTATATCGGCATAATAACATAGCATAGTTAGCTAATACGGGTCTAAAAAGTGAGCTTGTAACTTTTTTTTCACCTAAAATAAAATAAGCCCAAAGTTGTGCGAAATAAGCTGCTAATCCAAATCGCCATACTCAATACCATGGCTACCAACTTAGCAAAACAACTGGCAAACTCTGAAATTCAGTCCGAAGGCTAAAGAAGCATAGAAATGATCTTGCAAGTAAACATTAGCCTTCCTTGGTCAACAAACCAAACCTTTAACAGCCTAATATGAAGACCATTATCACAAAATGCATTTGAGGAACTAAAGGTATTAACTACCATGTACTGCATGTTGAAGCAAAATGGTATCACCCTCCCAATTGCATCTTCAACCACTGCTTGGTCTGCTGCAATAGTCACTCGAACCCAATTCTTCAAGCCAACAGCAAATGATAATCGTGATCCTTGTTGATTCCAGAAAGACCACCGATGTGAATGTTCCCAAACTTGACGACTCCAGCAAATCCCAAGAAGTATATATTAGGTGTAGCCCATCCTCTGTAGTATCTAGATCATATCAATAACATGTATGTCAGCAAAATTATAAACAAAAGTAAATTCATCAGTTTGTGATATAATGAGTTTTTAGTATAGAGAAAACCATAAAAATGTTGATCTGAATAAGAAGTTAATACAGAATCCATATCACACGATAATAAAGGTAGACATGTGATTCAAGCCATTAGAATGTTAATCTAGGTTGCGTACTATCTCTCAAGGTAGAAAGCGTGTAGAGAAATTTTTTTTATGCTAATATCATTGGAAACATTTTTTTAACTTAATGTAGTATTGATATACTAAAGAAGCAACAACACATGCATTGGCGTAGCTATTTAGGGGCGGGGAGGGGCGTCCGACCCCCCGAAATTTTTTTTGCGATGTAGGGGATATATAGTTTTCGTGTAGAAAAATTTCGGTATATTCGGTTTCGACCCCCCATTTTAATTGTGAATTTTTTTTATACATTAAGCAATAAAATTAATCCATTACATTTTACATAAGCCCATCTCCCCAAACTAAAATCCATTAACAAACCAAATCCCAAACTAAAATCCATTACTTAGCCCATTAAAAAAAAAAAAAAAAAAAAAAAAAAAAAAAACCGGAACAATCCCTAACAATTAACAAACCAATTAACCAAATCGCAAACCCTCCCCCTTCTACCCTCATAATCTAGCAAACAGTATGGTTATTTACATAGAAAAAGAAATTGCTAACAAGTTTGATGCGGAGTCCATAATTGAATAATTCAAGGATCTTAAAGGTCGAAAGGCTGAACTCTAATTTCTTCAATGAATCGAACCAGGTACCAACTGTTTGTCTCCTTTTTAATGTTTAGTTGTCTTGAACAAATGCTTAGTTTTTTAGTGATTGAAACTTTTTTTTATAATAATAGTATTTAATTTTTGACCCGACCCGAACATATTACCCGAAAAATAGCGTTAGGAAAAAAAATTTAGATCCCGACCCCCCTCTGAAAATTTTCTAGCTTCGCCACTAAACACATGAGCCCAACCTATGATTCAATAATAGATATAAAGTCCTGACAGTGACTTATGGTCGTGCATTCTAGTCAATATTAACTAACAAATTACCAGGATAATAGTAGTATGCATTTGCTTACAGTTCCCACAGGTAATTGGAGGCTTCATGATTCTCCTCGATAAAAGTAGTGGGAAAAAGGGGGACACTTAAGCTTTCCAGGTCATTCTTATTCCTAATTGGCTGCTTGGTAAATAATACTAAGAATTATAAACTAATACTAATGTAATAAAAAGCATAAATAGATAGAAAGAAAACTGAGACCTGGAAATTACCTAATAAGCTGAAATAGTTATTTAATTCCTGCAAAAAACATATAATACACATAATCAAAACAAAAAAGGTTGAGTTTTTATAATAAAGAAAAGGGAGGGGGGACTGTATTTCATAAATCATTCAATGACAAAAGCACACAAATTTAAAGTCCAAGTCATCACGAAACGTAAACAATCAAAGTAGGCTATTCATTGGCAAAAGCATGCAAATTTAAAGTCCAAGTAAAAATTGTTTATCCAACGCAAATTTAAAAGTCACAAAACCCGGTGCAAGGTCAAGTGCGTACCGTTCAAAACTGCTTAAAGCGTTGGTAGCTCATTTATACGCCTGGCGCCACGCCTTAATATTCTACTGATCTATATTTACCTACTACTATATGCATGTCAGACAAACTGCACCTAATTCAACTAAGGAGCAAGAGCATCTAAGGATTTAATAGGCTGATGTTCCATACCAAAAACTCATTGAACACCATCAGTCAGAGATAACTTAAGACACCTATGAAAGCCAGAATCTGCCTTCTTGTATCGTTGTTGTACAGGTTGACTAATATTTACCACTCACATCATAAATTTGCACATTCTGGTGAACACTTCTATTATAACACAATTTTGGTGCTGTGGCATGTCAAATGTACATGTAATTGAGCGTTGGCTTTGTTCCAAGCTGCTGGCAGTGGTGGTGTGGGCGTCCTTCTTCAACTTTCATATGGCATGTCCAGAAGTTGTCGAAGCACCAACCTTTTGCTTCATCAATATACACTATCACAGCGTCGGCAGTAAACACTTTGCCCTGGAATAACGGTATGCAAAATGTAAGGAATGTCTATTTAGAGTGTCTTAGTGTTTGACAGTGTTGCATACCATGTGAGCTTTTGGGTTTAACGACATTAGTGTTGCCAATGATATGGGACCTTCAGGAATTTCATGTTCCTGTGGCTCTGTTTCTAGAACTGACAGCAACATCGGTTGTGCTAGACCCATTAACTCTGCATACCTGTTGATGTAACACATAGAAATGGTGATCTAAATCTGTTGATGTAACTCTGCATACTGCCACACTTTGTGGTATAAACACATGAGTGTGCATTACTACCCAAAATTGCTCCCCCCCCCCCCCCCCCCTTCTAATTACAACCTCTCTTTCAGATCGATCTCAAGTATGCTTATTATAGCAACCAAACTTAATAGCCAAAATTATAAAATCAACGGTTACATTACCATATTGGTTAGTCCTTATAGCATAACTTCCATTAAGGAAATTAGGTAAATGAATAGAGGTCGTGATGTCTATACCATAGAATACGTGGCGTATGCAAATTCAAATGCTGCTAAGTTAACCCTATTGAAAATAGACGATAATACATTGATTGGTTGAGTTGCTGCTACAAACGTAAATAGTATTGCTACAAATTATTAGATGACTCAGAAGCTTTTATGTTTCTTAACTCATTAACATTGTTGATCTGATAGTCAGGGTTAAACATTTATGTTTCTTTACAATAGAGTAAGACGGGTATGATTAAGACGTGTTTCAAAAAGATACCTTCTGGCCAAGTTTGAAAGGAGGAAGACCCTTGTAAGGGTATGTGCCGCACCTGAAAGCATCACCTAATCCGCACTGCATTTCATGAAGTAAAGTTTCAATCAGGTAAGAGAAACTTGCTGATCAGTCATAAATGTCGTAAAACATAAACATCGTAGAATTGAGTAAAAGGTCAAAACTGGTTGGGTTGGTTGGAATGAGAAGAGTAAACATAAGTATAGGTTGTGACAGATCAGGTCGAGTTGTGTTGACCTCCCAGATGGTCAAGCGCCAACAACTTGCTGTCATAATAAAAAGAACTAATGTGCAGTATAGATAAACTATGACAAAGGTTTAACCTCTTTGCTTCCCCTTACAGGAGAAAAAAAAAAAAAAAAAAAAAAGGTTTACTTGTAACATGTCGAATAGCCAACTGAAATCAGCCAATTCGTAAATATATTGGTTAAAAGGTCAAATTTTCCTTCTCTAATTACTCTAAACTGGCCAAAAATTAAAATAAAAAAAATAAAAAAATAAAATAGGACTGTATATGAAAATAAATCTCGCTATTGTGAAACTACTTTTCTGAGATCAGATACAACCCAAATCAGCCAATTTATAAATAAACAGAGGTAAAACTGCGGATCAACAAAAAAGAAATTTATTTTGCGAAACAAAGAAGAAGCGAGTAAAAAAAATAACCTGCAATCAAAACAAAGAAGAAGCAAGTAAGAAAAATAACCTGCAATCTCTTTGCTTTCTCTGTGCACATATGATTCTGCTAAAAAGGAGCCGGAAAAGATGCTCCCACTGCAAAATTATGAAACTAATATCATAACTGAAATAAGCATATGCAAAAGGCAAATAGTACAAATGCCACCAACCTCAAACTTTCTGTACAATAAAAATTCTCTTCTACTTCATTTCTTGTCATCTGAACTTTCCATATAAATCGAATTCGATAGCTGCATTTAAGAACATCGTCAACAAGATCAATGGATGACCATGTTTAGTTGTAATGTTGAACGTGACATGTGTTCACGTTAAAATAATAATAATAATAATAATAATAATAATAATAATAATAATAATAATAATAATAATAATAATAATAATAATAATAATAATAATAATAATAATAAAATCTGTCTTGGTAGAATTTAAACAGATTCACATACCTCCACTGCTCGATATGTCCATGAGTGGGATGTACCCTCAAGTGCATCATTCAAGCATTTGTGACTTTCCAACTTTCCTAAAAGCAAGATGCAAAAATAAGGCAAACATGTAAGTGAAGAGAAAAGTAATGAATTAACAACAAAAAACTAAATTAACCTATAGCATTGTAGCAGCCTGCTTACTATTAAGAGGGTGTTCGGAATTGCTTATAAAAAAAGGCGAAAATGCTTATTTTCCTAGAGGTGCCACCTATGACATGAACAATTACATCCAAGTGAAAATAAATAAGGAACTTAAGACTAACCTGATTACTCTTTGCTGTCAAATTTTGGAAATAAGCCAAAACATCATAAGAAATTTCTTATTCAAAAAGACCTTATTCGAATCGCATATATAAAAAAAAAGGGTTGTTTGGGATCACCTTCTATAGCTTATGCTTATATACATGAGGAGCTAATTATCATAAACAACTTATTTCACCAAGGGGGTAAACTTTTAGCTTTTTGTTCCATGAATAAATATGTGATCTATATAAGTAATCTGAAACTGCCTATTTCACAATATCCACTTAATTTCACCCAAATAATATTAACTTCTTTAACATAACAAAAAAGATAAGGCAAACAACTCTTTAATTAAAACCCAATAAACATATAAACAACCCTAGTAACTAATCCCAAACACCCCAAATTCCATAAAAATCTACCACATACCAGTGAGAAATTGGCTACAAATTACTAACGGCTACATACTAATGAAAATAACATATAAAATTATCACCAAAATAGATAAACAAAAAAATCGAGATCGATATAAATAAAATCATGAAATCAAAGAGCGCATACCTTTCTTTATATAGGTTGAAGCTTCTGTTTGTTCAGCTTGTGAACGTTCAACTTTTGCTTGTTCAGATTGAGTTTGTTCAGGTACAATGGTTGCAAATATAGTCACAACCACCTCCCCCGACTTCTTATAGTATTCTTTTTTAGCAGCAATGCATTGGCTCAGATACACAAATTCACCACAGTACAAAACTCCCGCCATGGCTGCAGCCACATCTGTAGCGTGACTGTCAAGCCAAGATACGGGGTTAAGTCAAATGTGATAATCATCATTGCCTTAATGGTTATATTTAAAAAATCCGCATCAGTCAATGGAAAAAACCGAGGCATGCAAATATAATAAATCCCATTGCCACACGCCTTAGTTAGCGGCAACAAAAGGATTGATGGCATCGAGTAAGCTTAAGCAGAAAGCTCGATAACATCATCAAAGGCTCAGATTTATAAACAATGAAAAAAGTGGATTAAGCCGCCATGGCTGCAAAGTTAGTAACTCGCCCTGCCAAGATGCGGATAATCTCAGGTTTCCATATTTGTCATAAGTTAATCATCACAGCCCGTGTTAGTCTATGAGGGTCAGATACGCAAGCAACCGGGGAAAAAAGACACGCCAGCCATGGCTGCATATGAGTGTATCACCATCGTCACACACCCATCCCATTGCCACACGCGTTGGATAGCGGCAACAAAAGGAGTGGTGGCATCGAAGAAGCATAAGCAGACGATCAAGAAATCAGAAGGTCCCATACCATCAGCCTCAACATACCCTTATATGCTATGTCCCATGATTTCTGCAATGCAAGTAAAAAATGTGGTTAAAAACATAACAATACCCAGATATGGTTAATGAAATAACAATATCCAGTGGCACAAAGCTTACATATTTGGTTAGTTGATCCATTAGTAGGTGAAAAATATACTCATGTCTACTAATCTAAGAAACGCAGCTCGGTTTTCTGGTTTCATGTGTGGCACAATTTAAATGATTGCTCTCTAAATGCAGCATGTATGTGCTGTCATCCTACCGCTACCCATTTTGACCACTGTTATGTAAAATTAATCCAAATATCGACCAATTATTGATTTCAATTCATTGTACTAAAAACAAAATAATAAACACATCAAAAAACAGCAATCTATATCAACATTTAGGATCATAATAAAAGCTCATCAATATCAGAAAAGATTACAACTTTACAACTATTTGAGTAGAGCACCAATCTTAATCAACTAATCATGAAATTATGATTAGATTCGCTTTAAATATCACAAAGATTAAAAAGTTAGCACACTAAAACCAATCTGTCTAAATCCTACAACTATGAACCTAACCTAGGTCGATAACCATGAAAACTACCAAATGAAGCACAAATTTTTTTAAGCAAACGGTGAACACAGAATCAAAAATCAACAGCAGAAAACAAAGGCCAAGAAATCCAAACCTCTAGCAAATTGCTTAAGCAATTTTCACACAGGAACAAAGCTGGGCCAGTTTCTTTTTATGAGCACAAAAAAAAAAAGAAGCAAACCAATCTAAAGATTAGACAAACCTAACACAAAGATGTGGATAGCAACCTTGGTAAGACTGTAGCAAGAACACATGGACCAAAATCAGCCACAAAACAAATATAAAAACCATGCTACTATTCCTAACGCTGTACACCCCCTCACAGTCCACTGTAACAACTTTTTAACCCGTTGGATCGGACCTAATCGGTGGCGGGTGGTGTTATCGGAGGTAAGGTGATCGGATCCCCAAAGTGGAAAGCGTGTGTGAGTGAGGGTAAACAGGCGGAAAATGACCGGGTCATACAAACGCACAAAAAGGTCGGGTTAAAATACACCGGGCCAGCAAAGTGGGCTATTAAAGCCCTATGTTTAGTATATTGTGATAATAGGAATTATAGTTATTCCAATTAAATACATGGCAAGTGCACGCAGAAGGGTAGGTTTCTTTATTCACCATGCATTAATGATTTAGATTCTTCATTTATTGCCAGATTGAACAACCCAACGGTCACTAAAAAACACATAAGCTATTGTTATATACTCCCACAAATACACATTCCTTCTGGCGTTGAGTATCAAATTCATATGCATTGTTAAAGTTTCTATTAAAATAATTGTAGCTTGGAACATCGCTTAAAATGCATTAGTTCATTAATTCATCTTGAACTTTCAATTTTAAATTGAAAATAAGCATTGCTAAATCCTCTTACACACACCATAATATTGTATATTTGTTTTCACCCATTTTTTCTCTACATTTAAACCGTCAGTTTTGACACTTGTCAGGATCCTGAAAGTAGGAGAATAAATAGAAGGATTTAGCATTTTTCATTGAGAATACATTTAATACACATTAATTGATCTTATAATTTACCTTAATTAGTTTTAAGAGTTAATTGCATTTTTGGTCCTCGTGGTTTAGCCAAATTGCAGGTTTGGTCTTCAAAACTTTGAAAGTACAGCGACAGTCCCCATTTTGAAGTTTGGGTTGCATTTTTTGTCCTTATGAGTGTGAAATGACCAAATTACCCTTGTCTTTTTCTTAAGCAGACAAAAGATATTTTAGTCATTTAACTTTATCCAGGGACCAAAAATGCAACCTAAACTTTAAAATGGGGACTATCGCTGCACTTTCAAAGTTTTGGGGGCCAAACCTGCAATTTGGCCAAACCACAGGGACCAAAAATGCAATTAACTCTTATTATTATTATTATGAAAGGACCAAAACTTTTTTTATATACCAAGGGATTAATCTCCACCCTCCATCTTCCTTCCATCTTTATTTGATCTAATTGATGAGATTAATACCAACAATTTGAAAAACCCACTTTCATTTTTTTTTTTTTTTTTTTTTTTTTCAAATATTAATATCTTTTAAATCGTTAATCGTTAAGCGAAAAAAAAATTATACCGTTACGACGAGCATTTAATTATCTTTCTATAGATATGCACTTTGACATATTTTCGACCAATTTTTTTTTTTTTTTTTTTTCACATCTTTTTTTGTGGTCGAAAAAATCACATGTGATATCATATGTGATATTAGTGAATATATATATATATATATATATATATATATATATATATATATATATATATATATATATATATATATATATATATATATATATATATATATATATATATATATATCATACGTGATATTAGTGTAATATCACATATTATATATCACATACGATTTTTTCGGCCATGAAAAAAACGTGAAAAAAATGATTTTTTTGTCGAAAGTATATCATAGTGCTCGTCTATAGAAAGATAATTAAAAGCTCGTCGCAATGGTGTAATTATTTTTTATTAACGATGAACGGTTTAAGAGATATTTAAATTATAAAAAATTGATGAAATATTAAAATGGTTTTAATCTCAACCATTGATTTCTTTTTAGATAGATGATGAGGATGAGTCCTTTTAGTATGTGAGAAATCTTTGATTTTTAAAATAACTCGACTATTATTATTATTATTATTATTATTATTATTATTATTATTATTATTATTATTATTATTATTATTATGTGCGTGATGTTTCACTACCAAAAATTAAAATCTACTAACTATCAAAAGTCGTTAACATTATCATTCCTTACCAAGTACCCTCAAGGCCCCGAACAAGAAGTAAAAGGCCATGAATTATACCTAAAGGCCCACTAACTATAAGGAATCGATAGTCAGTCACGAGTCAAGTTGCAACTCCAAGTTAGATTCGTAACATTGACATTTTATCCTACAATGTATTAACATCAACAAAAAAATAAACCCTTTTAAAATAGAGGTGGCAAAATGCTATTTAATTCCTAATTTCAGTAACATGTTGAATTTATGAAAGTTGAAAGTCATAGATATCAAACATTTATGAGCAACGTCAATCACTTCAATGAAATTGCAACCAACAATGAACGAAGATTGTAATGAATACGACAAACACGTATATTAGTGTATAACTTTATTTGATGTTCTGATACTCAATTGTACCGACTTATATATTGTACTTAAATTTACAGTTGAAACCCGAACGCAACAATTGTATATGGATACAAGAGTCGTAATGTTGCGTTGGTGAACGGAGGAGCAAACATCGTGTTAATGAAAATGGTGAAATGACGTTTGCTTATTCGGTTTCGAATATATTTCCCATTTAATTTGTAATAGTAGAGTAAACATGAATTTATTTAGGGTAAATTTATGCAAATCATTAATAACGAGCAATGCTAACCGATTTGCATGTCTTGCCGTAAGTATATTGCGTGGATGGAGGTGTTTTATTCTTTGGAGTACTTGCTTCACGATTAGTATATTGCATTACCTTTATTAGTGTTTAACAACGTACATGCGTATTGTCACAACCAACCCGACAATGGGACGTTGGCAATGATGTCAACTTAAACCTGCTTCGGTGCTCTCTTTGTAAGTCTCAACCCTACTCTCATGACCATCTATTTTTTGAATGTCCATTTTCGTCTAGAGTTTGGAGTACTGTTCTAAATGTTGCTGAATTACCGAACATCTCACCTATTTGGGACAATATAGTTCACTGGATTTTGCCCTTGTCTTTAAAAGACAATGTGGCAAGTATTGTAGGGCGTCTGATAGTGGTTGTTTCAACCTACTTCATTTGGCAAGAGCGCAACAATCGAGTTCACGCGAAACTGAGTAGGGATGAAGATCAAGTGGCGAAAGTTATTGTGGAGATGGTTCGTTCTAAGCTAGCTTCTATCAAATTCAAAAAGAACGTTAGAGTGGATCGCATGAAGATGACTTGGAAGATTGCTTGACATGCATGGAGCATAAGTTTATTGGATATAGTCTTATTGTTGTATGTACTGTTTTGCTTAGGCTGTTCATTATTGAGGTTGTTCAAGTATGAGTGTTTTGTTCTTTTCTCGTTTTAAGAGTGGTTTCATCACCACTCTTGCATGTACGTAACTCTTATATGGTTTTTAATATATTTCACCGGGTATAAACTCTTTACCCAAAATGATTTAGAAGAACTGAACAAACAATGATCATACACATCTACGTACTACTCTTATAACTTTGTTCCATTTGTTAACTCCCACATCATTGAGATATATAAAATACGGGAGCCAATTTTAAAAAGACAACCGGTTTTAATGGTTTGGTTTTTTGGTCCGGTTTAATCCTGGTGGACCAACTCGCCAAGGTGGTGTTGTTTGAATCGATTTAGGCCAAGACACAATGAAACACAACTACATATGACTCTTAAGTTTTTGTTCATATGTTTATTCCTATATCGTTTGAAATATGTAAAACAAGGGCCTCAACATAAAAAAATTCAACCAGTTTTGTTCGGATTTTATGGTCCGGTTTAATCCAGGTGGACCAACTTGCCAATTTGGACTCTGTTTCTCGGTTCATTTAAATTTATTACCAAAGGAGTTGTTTGAATCGAGAATGCCTTTGGATGATACCATCGATAAAAATACGTCGTTTTTATACATATAAACACAAACTAAATAATGGTAACTTAGGGGTGCTTGATAAGGGGGTTAAAGGGGTGGGGAATGGGTAAGATATTTAAAAAGGTTCACATCATCAATATAAACACAAACTAAATAATGGTAACTTAGGGGGTGCTTGATAAGGGGGTTAAAGGGGGTGGGGAATGGGTAAGATATTTAAAATGGTCCACATCACTCAATATATGGTGCTTGGTTAGGGAGTGCAAAGGTATTGATTACCCCGTAGTGGGTAATCAACCATTATAGAGTAAATTGAGGGGTAATGTATTGATTACCACCTCACTCATTTCATTCCCTTTAGCTTTCCCTTTCCCCACTTTGAACCAAGCGGATTTTTTTAAACCTAGGCAATTCAAACTAATACCTCTCGATCAGATGTTTTTATCATTGGTTGTAATAAAATTGCTTACGATTGACGTTAGAAAGATAAACAAAACTGTATATTCTTATACCAAAATTTCTTGATACTTTATCTAGCTCCAATTGACTTGTCACTAAATAAAAGTGTTTGAGTGTCATATCAAATTTCTGTAACAACTTTTTGTATTTGTTTACTTTTGTAAACCTTGGTGCACATTTTTTGTCCCACATCAGGTAAAGAAAAGAAAGTCCACACATTTATAAATTGTGTTATATATGACTTATATAAGTTATGACTAGTATTATATTTTCAGTGTTACACATGTGATAGTTGGTAACACAACTAGACTTGATGTAACACCGATAATTTAATACAAATTTCTAACTTTTGTCATCTTTGAATTTTTTTATAACTTTTTGATATACCTTGGTGATTTTGGTCAACTGAAGTTGAAAATTGCATGTTTATCCTTGTCGGTTCATCATGTTCTTCTTCCTTTTTTTTCCTTGCGAAGTTATTTAGTTATTTATTTGTTTTTAGAAAGCCACAGTTCATCATCGGTTATTTTAGTTAATTAATAGTATATACTAGAAAAAAGTGCACCTTGATGATATATTTCTTAATCTTTTTTTTATGTGCACCTTACTAGTTACTACAATTAATAATAAGTAAACCACGAAAATGCAATTCTTAATCTTTTCTGAAACCGGTCGAGCACTTTGTGGTTGGTTGGTCGAATATCGGTTGAGGCATGGGAAAAAACACGATCGGTCGATTTTATGACCGACTTTAAGGCACACAACAATAAAAAAAAACTTGAAAATGGAGTACCGTTTGAATTTTAATAATTAAAAATAAAAAAATATTAAAAAATAAAATAAAAAATAAAACTTTTTTTTTAAACTTTACTACTTTACAACCTTATAAATACCAAGCTCAAACACACTTTTAAACAACAATTTCAAACACAATTCAAACAACTTCTCATCCATTTCCACCATGTCAGAGGAAAATACTCCTCCATCAAAAAACCGACGATCCTGACTACCCCAAAATGCACTGGATTTGAATTTCTCGCCGGAAAACAACTTTGAATTAACCGGCATAACACCACCATAAAATCGGGGTATTCGCTTTCGTGCACCCGCTTTTGAATATCAATCACAACTACCACCATCGAATCAAAGTCAAAATATGTTTTACCTTAATCGTCCATTTGTCCCATCGCATCGTCCTAATATGGATTATCACCAAGAACCAAGTGGGCCGTCGTACCATCCTAACATGGATTTCTCGCAATCTTCCCAACCGTATCAAGATTAGTCCCCGCTTCGTAGTGCTAATATTAAAATGGATTTGAAGGATTATATGGCAGACTATCCGACTCAACAATACTCAACCTAATACTATCCGTGTCAAGATGCTTCGATGGGGCAAGGTTCTGGTCAAGGTTCGTACCACGGTTCCATGCCTGTTGAAGACGATAATGATGCCGAAGAGACATCACCCATCAAATCAAAGAAGCCTTCGCGACGTCCTACAAAGGCGAAGGACAAAGGAAAAAAGCCCGAACCAACCAAAAAGATCGAATCATGGACAAAGGCGGAAGAGGTCGTGCAGAAAATTGTGAGAAATGAAACGCTATCAACACTCACCGCTTTTGAGAATTGGTGATAGGGTACTTTGAAAAAGAAACTGGTAGAGAAAGAACATACGACTCGATCACGACTAAATGGAAGAATAGGATTAGTAATAGGGTTGGGGATTTTTGTGCTATTATGGATAATATCAAGGATACTCATGGAAGTGGTGAGAATGATGTAGACGGATAAAGAAAAAGTTCTTAGAGAGTAACGTGTGCGTTACGGTCATGATTTTAAAGAAAAAACTTGACCGCTAGTTCCGTTCAAATCTGACAATGTTTCAAGAAATGTTGCAACAACAATATGAGTTAGACCGCAAGGCAAAGATGGATGTTCTCGAACGAGAGTCACTCGCGAGAGTTACTTTATATGAATCTCAAAGGGTTGCCAAGGAGATGCGAATGCTAAAAATGGAAGCAAGCAAGATGGATCCGATCAACGCGGCGATCGTGAAAGCCCAACAAGCACGAATCCAAGAAAAGTATCCTACCAACGAGGAATAGGCTTTTATTTCTATGTTTATGTGTTAGGTTTTTATTTTTATGCAACTTTTTTATTTTTTATTTTTTTTTTTAATTTTCTTTTGGGTGTAATGTTTTTTTTTTTTTAATTAATGAGTTTATTTTAGTTAATATTGTGTATGTCTTATTTTATATTAAAAAAAAAAAAAAAAAAAAAAATGGACAACAGCACCACATTTTCTAATTCCAATGAGACTTTTACTGACGTGGCACCACCTCCACAACACGAGATACCCAATGCTCTTATAGAGCATGTAACTCTCAAGTTTTTTATTTTTTTTAACTCTCAAGATTTTTATGCAACTTTTTTATTTTTTATTTTTTTTTTAATTTTCTTTTGGGTGTAATGTTTTTTTTTTTTAATTAATGAGTTTATTTTAGTTAATATTGTGTATGTCTTATTTTATATATATAAAAAAAAAAAAAAAAAAAAAAAAAAAAAAAAAAAAAATGGACAACAGCACCACATTTTTTAATTCCAATGAGACTTTTACTGACGTGGCACCACCTCCACAACACGAGATACCCAATGCTCTTATAGAGCATGTAACTCTCAAGTTAACATATAAAATCCCCAAGTCGCGAATGTAACAATATGATGCTGTATAAGTAAAAACAATCACAAAAGTCATCATTTAGACACAACTTCGTAAAACTTTTCGATCCATCTGTACATTTAACACTTCCTCGTGAACTCCATAACTCCTTATAATATATCTCATCTGGTCCATTGTTCAACTGAATATTATCCATCGATTTTTCGGGTTTTTCCTCCGGTATCGATTATCCCAATTGAATATTATATGGACAAATGGTAGTATTAAGATTAAGTCACACTAAAATCCACCGATAAAACAAAGGAAAACACCTTAATATATTCAAATCTTTTAAAAGTTAAAGAAATTTAATATCGTATCAAACGGTTTAACGCTTTTAATTAATTCATGTACAAAATAAAATGTGTTATGTAATAAAGATACTTATATAAAAAAATATAATGGAAGAAATTACATATATATATATATATATATATATATATATATATATATATCTATATGTATATATATGTATATGTATATATATGTATATATATATATATATATATATACATATAGATACATATATATATATATATATATATATATATATATATATATATATATATATATATATATAAAGCGGGTATAGATTCGGGTAAACGAATATGGGTACGGGTAATCAGGCGGGTACTATCAAAACCCGTCACCGAACCCGTACCTGGCTAAAAAAAATTATCAATACTCAAACCCGCATCCAAACCCGATCCAAGCCAGCTATAGTAGTAGAGTATTAGGGAGTATGTACATCTCTAGAAACGGAGTTTCGCAAAGTTTGCATTTTAAAACACACAACCAAACACCCCCAAACATGACGAACGTAAGTCTCTTTTGCAAAGTTTCTAGTATAATTGGTGCAATGTTCAAAACTGTTATTTGAGTTACACTAGTACAGCGCTGTGTAAGCTAGCTAAGATAGTTCTTGGACTTGTTGAAATTCATTTGGTTGACTTCAGTAGTTCAATTTATCTTCAAATTAAATGGTTACTATATGGTGGTCAAAAGTACTTATGGGTCAACTTTACTCGAGTTTATGTGATCGGGTTGATTGTTTACTTGTTGCTGCTTGTGAATTTGTGGATGGAATCTGAAAGTTTTTCTAAGTAAGTGCAATATCTAATCGTAAATATAACGATGTAACGGTATCAGACTAATACTCCCACAAACTGCATACTCTCATACAACAGAAAAACCTAAGTCCATACATTCATGATAAATTGCACGATTAAGAAAAACGTCAACTCACAAATATAACAATATAACTTTATTTCAAGTTTTCAATCTGCTTCATCATTGTCATCAAAGCAATCATAATAATCTCAGCTAATCAAAAAAACACAAAACAAAAATAAACCTGGTGCACATTAGAACAAATATTAATTAGTTACAAAGTTTTCTTAACATTTTATAAAGGTTGAGCATCAAAATTATGTATACATAGAACACAAAAATTATGTCTATATTTTTATAACTAGACGAGTACCCGTGCATAACTACGGGATTTTATAGCGACAGATAGTTTATTGATAAGGTGGCGGTTAGAGCTGGTTGGGCGAGATGGATTGATGAGGACGTAACCTAGGGGTGGAAACGAGCCGAGCCGAGCCCGAGCCTGCCAGAGCTCGAGCTCGGCTCGTTTAAGTTTTAAAAGGCTCGAGCTCGAGCTCGGCTCGTTTCGAGCCTTAAACTTTAAGCTCGAGCTCGGCTCGTGGAATATTATATAGGCTCGGGCTCGGCTCGAGCTCGGCTCGTTTATTCGATTTGGCCATGAAAAGTTAAAGCTTGGCTCAAGCTCGAGCTCGGCTCGTAATATATCTTTATGAGCTCGTTAATAAGCTCGAGCTCGGCTCGTATATAAGTTAAAATATCATATTTTTGTTTAGGCTCGTTTAGGCTCGCGAGCCCAAACGAGCTTTTTATGTAAAGCTCGAGCACGAGCTCGATTAATAAACGAGTTGCAACTTAGGCTCAAGCTCGGGCTCGAGCTCGTTTAGGCTCGGCTCGTTCGAGCTTTTTACCGATCCAATCCCGAGCTTTTCACAAGCGGCTCGGCTCATTTCCACCCCTAACGTAACCCACCGGATTAGAGCTGGTTGGGCGAGATGGAGGGCGGCGTCGGGAGTCCTTTGTGACAGGAACGTCCCCTTAAAGTTAAAGGGAAAATTCTATAAGGTGGCGATTAGACCTGCTATGTTGTACGGGTCCGAGTGCTGGCCTATCACCAAGGTCCAAGCTAACAGGGTAGAGGTGGCAGAACTGAGAATGCTAAGATGGACCTGTGGTAAAACCTTGCTTGACATGATCCCGAACGGAGTTTTTAGAGCTAAACTCGAAGTCGAGAATGTTATCTCGAAGATAAGAGAAGGAAGGTTGAGGTGGTTCGGTCATGTCAGGAGGAGGTCACAATCAGCACCAGTTAGAAAAGTCGAAGCGCTTGTTGTAGATGGAGTGAGAAGAAGGGGTAGACCCAATCTCAGGTGGGAGGATAGACTTAAGCTCGACATGAAGGAGTTGCGCTTGTTTTTGTTTGCCGTGCTTCTGCTTGTTGTTTACTGTCCTATTGCTCTTTTTGCTTTTCCTTTCCACCCGCACACCTACACATGTCGGAGGTCTCGTCTCTCTATTCCTGGGTGTATCCTGGGGTAGGGGTAGGACCTGTCTACATTCTACCTCCCCCATACCCTGCTCCAGCGGGATTGGGTTCGTTGTTGTTGTTGTGTGAGATAGTTTATTGATAAAAAAAAATTTATAATTAAAGTTTGAATATTTGGGAATTAAACATAATGTTTTGAAACCCGATTCGACCCGGGTGGTTCAACCAGTTGAACCGTTCCGGTCAAAAAATAGGTCGATTTAAACCGGGTCAACTTGCTAGGTTTGGTCGAAAATGAGTCAAATTAAACCGGGTCAACCCGGTTTGTGTTTTAATTGGTCGTATTTAATTTGGTAGATATGTTTTTAATTGTTGTACAATGTGAATAAATCATTGTACTTTTAAGTAATGAGGTGTTTTAATAAGAGTATTAATTACATTATTTTTCTCTCTCATATGACCAAGTGTTGAAAACTCAACTTTTCACTTTGACTGTTTTTTCTTTATAAGTAGTATAGATAGCAATAATAAATGTTGTGTACATGTAGATTGAAAAACTTATTTTGTCCCACGTGGGATGTAGAAAGAAAAGTTTGTTTGTTTGTATATATAGAGTTTTTTAATAAACCATTGCACTTTCAAAACTTAATTAACAAAATGAGTACTTTTGAAAATATTTAATTTATAATAGTATTTATTTTCTTCATTAATAAAACAATAGAATAAAAAAGAACGGGAGCATTAAAACCCTAACAGACCATCTTCCTCCTCATGTACCGCTATAACATGACATTAACGTGCTCGAATTTCAACCCTCGTTGTGCCCTGATTGTCATTGTCTTATTTTACCGCTGGTCCATAGTCGTTCCTGTAATTTTTTCTCTATCTCACACTCTATCAGGTTTGATCGTTCCTTACCTTTAAGCCCTATTATTCTTTGTTTTCTATTTGTCTTCTCAAAGATGATGAAAAGTATCCTTATGTTTCATTCATTCATTGTAACAAGAATATTGAACTTGAATTAGATAGTGACTGGACATCAAAAAGGAAATAAATGAAAAGCTATCTTTTTTAGATTGAAACTTCTGTATCATGCAGTAATGTACAGCTATCTTGTTGATAAAGCTTCAATTTGATTTGTACCAGGTTAGTTTTTGTGACTATGGCATCAAAGCGGCTAATACTATTATGTTATTGGGGTGGTAATATTTGTGATGGAACAGAAGGTGTATCTTATAACAAGCCGCCGGGTAAAGCAATCAATGTTCAACGCGGAATAAACTTTAATGAACTTATCAACCAAATTCATGTTGCTACATCTATCGATAAACAAAAAAACTCTATTAAAGTGATTTGTAGATACCCGTCTGGTTTTGGAAAAATGATGAAATATATTCCCCTCCCAATCACAGACAATAACGACATCGAGATCATGTTTCAAATACTCAATGTCTATCAAGAACTAAGTACCATTGATATATACTTAGAGGTTGAAACACAACGCCACAAGATAGCACGCAGGTGTATATTAATACTTATTTTAGCTTCTCTTTAAGTTGTATTTCTAATTATGTTATTAAAATGGATTTTTTTTTGTTACACTGCTTGCAGAACGCAGGTTCCAAGCATGATTGAAAATGAGGCATCATTACTCCATGAGATGTCGAAAGAAAGGACCAACGAGTTGTTACCTACTGATGTCTTATGTGAGGATTTCAGCATCCACGAGAAGATGGCACACATGTATATTCTTTGTCACTTTAGCTTTTTAGTTATATATATTCCGTTTCTATTTTTCTTCTAATTTATTTTGCTTTATATCAATCTTTTAACACTACTTGCAGAACTCAAGAATCATGTTTCATAGAGAATGATAATTCATTGCTTCACGAGATGTCAAAAAATACCACCAACGTGTTTTTACCTACTGATGCCGTGTCTAACATGATTGAGAATGAGGATTTCAACACAATCTCTCAAATTGCGGTTGTGAACAATGAAATGAGTAATGGATTTGAGACGGATGATGAAGATTGTGCGGATGATGATGAAGTTGGAGATGATGAAACAGGAATTGATGAGGAAACTAGAGGTGACGATGAAACATTCGAACCACCATGTGTAGATGGACAAGCAATCGACTCTAACATGCAAGTACCTTCTTGTTTTACTACTTTGGAGGGAATAGATAAGGCTAATACTGATAGTTGGACAATATCATCTTCTCAAAGTAAAAATGATTTAACTCAAGAGTTAGGAAAAGATTCATTCAAGGATAAGGAAGAACTTGTTAGAGCTATCAAACTTTACTCCATTCGGAAGCATAAGCAGTTTGAAGTGATCGAAACCTGTCCAACTATTTGGAAAATAAGATGTCGTTTAAGTTCACAATGTGGATG
This sequence comes from Artemisia argyi, assembly GCA_030686995.1. NCBI lineage: Eukaryota > Viridiplantae > Streptophyta > Magnoliopsida > Asterales > Asteraceae > Artemisia > Artemisia argyi. Next base: position 21,374,214 of record CM060692.1, read on the forward strand.
CAAGTGGAAACTTCGTGCATGTAAACGTAAACGTAGTGGATATTTTGAAATCACACAGTATACAGGGCCACATACATGTTTACACAACAAGATTACTCAAGACCATCCTAATCTGGATGCAAATTTGATTGCTCAAGAAACACAACATCTTATAAAAGAGCAACCATCTATTAGTATTCCGACTTTGAGAGCTGAAATAGTCGATAAATTAGGTTATAATCCTTCATACATGAAGGTTTGGGCAGGAAAGCAAAAGGCAATCGAACATATCTTTGGAAATTGGGAAGAATCTTATAATGCTTTACTAAAATTTCTAGCCACACTTCAAAAGTTTAATCCTGGGACTATTGTTGAATGGAACACTCAAATAATTGTGGAATTTGTAAGCAAAGTGGTCATAATCGGAAAACATGTCCTTCTAGGCCTAAAAAAAGACCGGCGGAAATGTGATTAGCTTGTTATAAAGGTAATCAAATTGGTCTCGATTTATATAATCTGATTTCTAGCAGGTGGAATAAGACTAATCTAACAGCTTTTAATTATCATATATATATTTTTTAATGAAAATGGTTGTTCTTGTAGGTGTTCTGGAAAGCTTGAGAGTAGGATGGCAGTGGTGGTCAATAAAGTTAGACTCGAGATTACGAAGATCGAAAAACATATACGTCTTAAGGGCTTAATCTATAAGTCTTAATAGCAGACCCTTATTGTAGTTTTTATTCAAGTTTACATGTTTATGTGTCACGATATTCTGTTCCAGTTAGCATGCATTGATAATGAATATCATGTTTTGTTCATTTGGTTATGTTTATTGGAAGTTGCTTTTGGGTAATGAGTATTTGATTTTCTTTTCTATGCGAATTATATATTTGTTGTTGAATAATTAGGAAGGGTGAAATGGTTTAAAACTCGAAAAGTACGAGTATAATAACGATCTGGAACAATACCTATTTACCTTTCATTCATATATATAATTGTATACTTGTAAAAAGTTCCAAAAAAAGTGAGTTGAATTGAAAACAATGGATTTTTTTTATCCGGTTAAGTGTAGAATATGTGAAGGCTGCAGTTAAGTGTTACTAGTATTTGCATACTCTAGCAGTACGGAATGGTGAATGATTTACGGCTATATGGCTTTGGTTCAGTGGGTCTGCAATTATATGGGTGTTTGGGATAGTGGGTCTGCTATTATATAGGTGTTTGGGACAGTAGGTCTGCAGTTACATGGGTGTTTGGGTCAGTGGGTAAGCTCTAAGACAGTCATGGGTGTTTGGTTTAGTGGTTCAAGACCTGTCTGCAGTTATATGTTCGTTATATAATCAGTGTTGTATTTCAATAATGGGTTGTTTTGGCTTTTAAGGTTCATGGGTCCGGTTGGTATTGGGATAGTGATAAGTGCTAAGAATGCACCTGGAGGTAACAAATGAGAATTACATTTAGTGTATGTGTGATACTGATTTTTATATTACAATAAAAAAATGCACCAAATGTAATATACAATATACAATTCTCATTTGTTACAAATATAATTGGGCGGTAACAAAGAAAGAAATGCATCCACTGGGAACATGGTGTCTAGTAAAAAGTTTTGAAGTTTTGATGTGCAGGTCCAATGGTTTATGTGTTGTTTTGTGAATTCTGCATAACCAAGTGGTTGTGTCTGTTCTATAGTCTTGCACCAGTGGTTGTCTCATGTTCAAGTTTAAAAGTCAATTGAGTTAGTTTTTTGTTGTGTTGTATGAGTTGTTTGTGTATTTGTTTTGTCTCTTTTATTTTTTGGTCTCTTCCTAGATGATGTAAGAAGCAGTTATATATGAAACGTGGGTCAAATTTATGGTCCATTCAAATATAACATATTTTTATAAATATTTTTAAAAATACTCATTTTGTTAATTAAGTTTTAAAAGTGCAATGGTCAATTAAAAAACTCGTTTATATATTGCGGTGTAAATTGTTCATCCAAGTTTATAGTAGTATCATGTATTCCCTTTTACAAGTTATTTCGTGTATGTACATACATAATATATATTACAAACCAAACATCCCTCACATACTAAGGGACTCATCTCCACCATCAATCTAAAAAGGAAATCAATGGTTGAGATTAAAAGCATTTTATTATTTCACCCATTTTTTATAATTTAAATATCTCTTAAACCGTTAATCGTTAAGCAAAAATAATTACACCATCGTGACGGGCATTTAATTATCTTTCTATAGACTGGCACTTTGATATATTTTCGAAAAAAAAATCATTTTTTTCACCTTTTTTTTTCGTGGCCGGAAAAAAAATCATATATGATATTACATATCATATATGATATTACATATAATATCATATATGATATTATATGTACAATCGTATATGATATTGCATATCATATATGATATGCAATATCATATATGATTTTACATATAATATCATATATGATATTACATATCATATATGATATGTAAGATCATATATGATATTATATGTAATATCATATATGATTTTTTCGGCCACGAAATAAAAAACGTGAAAAAAACGAAAAAAAAAAATTTGTCGAAAATATATCAATTAGTAATATCATATATGATATTATATGTAATATCATATATGATTTTTTCGGCCACGAAAAAAAAAACGTGAAAAAAACGAAAAAAAAAATTGTTGAAAATATATCAATTTGCCTATCTATAGAAAGATAATTAAATGCTCGTCATAACGGTATATTTTTTTTTTACTTAACGATTAACGGTTTGAAAGATATTAATATTTGAAAAAAAGGATGAAAGTGGGTTTTTTAAATTGTTGGGATTAATCTCATCCATTAGATCAAATAAAGATGGAGGGAAGATGGAGGGTGGAGATTAGTCCCTTGGTACGTAAAAAAAGTTTAGTCCTCAAATGATCTTTACTCGTATAAATACATGTGAAACTAGTAAGTGGCATATTCATACAAATTATAACTTTTTACTTTGTTCGAATTTTGGTTTGATGCACTGCTTTGTTCTCAGTTCTTATAAGTTGTAATACTTTGTTCGACTTTTGATTTGATACAATACTTTATTCTGTAGTCGCAACAAACAAGACAATGATACATACTACTCGTATTTTGTAAAGGTTAACAAACCAAAAGATTATAACTACAGAATCAAATCATCGATTAAATATGAATGGGAAAATTTTACGATACTCGTATTACTCTCTTGTGTTTTATATCCAAACGAGTGGGTAAACCCGCGCGTTGCGGCGGGAGTGTTAAGATATGTGTTTTATGTTGTACGTTTTGTGTTTTGCGAATAATAGGTTTTACGGTTTTAAAAGTTTGTTGATTTTCTAATATTGGCTTGTCATAGTATTAGAAAGAAAACATCTATTGCAAGATAGACTATTCAATCTTATGCTTGGTGAGCAAAATTTTCCCTTGATTGACCCAGCACAACCTAGAAAACTCGAATTGTATTGCACTTACCAAATTATTTGAACTATTTTGAGTTTGATAAAAATTCTGAAGTTTATGTTTGATTTTATTGGAAAAATTATTTCGTGAACAATGGCGTAAGTTTCGTAATTTTTCAAGTCCGTTACCTATGTCGTTTGGACCCGGAGCTTATATCGTTAGAAGTTTATTACGTTGGCAACATTGGTCCCTAGATTATCTCTTTACACCTTACCCTACACTTTCATTTAATACAAAAATTACCCTATACTTTTTTACCCATATATATATCCCCACACCCCCCACTTTTATCATTTTTAATACTAAAAACACACACATACTCACACCAAAAACTCTCTCTCTCTCTCTTTGAAGAATCCGGCCGCCGCCCCACCGGAGCAGCAGCAGTTTCCGGCGACTCGCCGGAATATTTTTCCGACCAGCTACTTTCTTGCACCAAGTTATAGATCGTGATATCCCCGTCACACCCGTACCACCTACACCTCTCGGCTCCCCCTCCAACCCCCTCTACGCGCCACCACCGAACACCATCATCACCACCGACACTCCGCCACCCCTCCCTTGTTTTTCGACGTTAATAATAATACGCGTCCCCACGCGCCCCTTTTTACATGAAAACTCTTGTGGATCTCTTTCGGTTTTCGACTCGGCCGCGACTTGGAACGGACTCACCGAGTCAACTCGTGACTCGGTTAGGGTCTTGATGTTATTGTTGTTGTTTCTGATCTTGGTTACGAAGGGAGTATTATTTGTTGTTGTTGTTGGAATTTTGATAAATCTATGATCCTCTACCTTGTTATTTGTTGTTGATCTACTTTTCTTACATTACTCAAGGTAGAGTATTATTTGTTGTTGTTGGAATTTTGAGTATTATTTTTCCGACCAGCTACATTTCTTTTTTTTTTTTCTTTTGTTATGTAAATTTTTTATTGTTTGGATATGATATGAAAAAAAAAAAAAAAATATATATATATATATATATATATATATATATATATATATATATATATATATATATATACTGTACAAACCACTGTAGCGTACAACATGCTACAACAGCTCGGTTACTGTAGAAACAACTGTTTCGTAAAACCCTTTGAAGCACGAAAATGCACCCATCAACCTCCCCACTTTTTGTATATATATATAATTAGAGTAAAAATACAAATGTTGAAAATATCAAAATTACTTTTGGATGATGCATGGCATTGATTATTTTTAATCCAATCAACAAAACACGAATAAAATATGGGCAACTCTAATAAATTTGATACACTTCTAGCCAAAAGTTTTTTATAAATCAAACTTTTACAATCATCAACCAATCTTAGACACTCATTTTTTTATCAAAATAAAAAAAATAAACTTTCACCCTTTTTTTAGAACTTAAATATTTCGCAAACCGTAAATCATCAAGCTACAAAAAAAATATCATCGCGAAGAGAATTAAATTATCTTTCTATAGACATGCATTGTTATATACTTTCGACGAACTTTTTTTTCGATGAATTTTTTTTTCACCCAGAAAAATCATATATGATTCGTAGGAATCATATATGATTCGATTTTATCAAATCATATATGATTCTTACGAATTATATGTGATTCGTAAGAATCATATATGATTCGTAAGAATCGAATCATATATGATTCTTTCTGGACAGAAATTAAAAGAAAATGGCCGAAAGTATATAACAATTCATATCTATAGAAAGATTATTTAATTCTCGTCGCGATGATATTTTTTTGTAGCTTGAAGATTTAACGTTTGCAAGATATGTTGTTTTGAAAAAAAAATAGAAATTATAAATGGGTAGCTATGATTGGTTGATAGGTTCTATGGCATGTATGAGTTCTTCATGAATCTCAACTCTACACTTCTAACTTTCTATCATTGGTTTGTTCGTTATACTTTAGCCAATTCCCACTTACAATTAGGTTGCGTTTGGTTCGCAAGTGGGATTGGAATTGGATTTACATTTAGGAAAGGTTTGAAAGATTTGGGAAAGGTTTGGGGAAAAAGTAGGAGAGAGAAAATCTATTATTATATATAATTTATTAATTTTATATTATATTTAAATATTATATTTAAGAAATATGTGTGTATGGTGGGGCCACATGGAGCTAGGAATCGTCTAAAGATAGGTTCATTGAGAGGAATCATATTTTTGTGGGTTGGCCCACTTTAATTCCATTCCCTGACGTACCAAATAATTGATATCGACAATCAAAGTATTACTTGAAAGTAAAAAGAGGCAACCAAACGGGCCCTTAGTCTTTAGGATAAATAAACTAAAACTACGCCAAAAGTGTAGGATACGTATCTTTTTTTTAACCAAATTCGTGAAACACTTTATCTTTGATTTAGACCCAATACTGAATTTTAGTGACCTATATACTTTAATTGAATTTGAAACCCCGACAAGAGCGATGATATTGCAGTGGCGAACCTAGGAGAAAATGATACGTCTGGGCACGAGCCCATGGCTTATTTAGGTCTTAGAGTTTTACCTTACTTTGTCTTATAAATACTCTTGTAATCATTTATTATCACCAGTCATTCAACGTTTAAGATAAACAAATCTCTAGTTCTTCTCTCTATTTTCTTAAAGAGCTCGCACACGCTAAAAGTGATGCCTTATCCACATATAACCGTAACCGGGTGTTGTATCAATTGGTGCTTTCATTGAGAGCTCTCGTTGAGAGGGCTTACGATTAGGGTTCCAACAAAATAAATAAATAAATAAAAGTTCATCAGAGTACTGTTCATCGCGGGTACTATTCATCGGGAAAAAAATTTTGAATTATTAATCTCTTGAGTATTATTCATGGCATCAAACGGTAGAGATCAAGACGCGGAATACACACTCTCTAAGCTCTTGCAAATGGGTACGGTGGCCGAATATGAAAGTGAGTTTGTGGTATTTGCAAATCGAGTAATAGAGATCTTTGAATCTTTACTTACATCGTGTTACATATCTGGACTTAAACTAGATCTACAATGTTTACTCTTACGGTCAAATCCCAAAACTCTAGACGAAGCTTTTTCATTGACCCATGCGGCGGAAACACTCTTCGCTAACCTAGATATTTGAGAATTTTTGAGGTCCAATCCTTTAACTTTGGGAGAATATTTCTTCAAAGCTCGTATCACCAAGGTTCGTTTTGAGACAATTGCAAAGGAAGAGAAAGAGCACATTGTTGAAAAGAAAATAGATGTCATTCTACCATTAGAGGGTGAATTTGCTTCACCTAAGGCTGAAGGGCCATTGAATGCTGATGAGTATATTGGAGTTGAAGAGGTTGTGGGTGGTGCTGAAGCGCTTAAGGTTGGCGAGGATGAGTTAAATAGAGTGATATCGACACTTAAGGATGAAGATGGTGAATTTGATAGTCGTTTAGATGAAATAAATTTGAATTTAAGCGAGGAATTAGCGGACTCTCAAACTGCATATTCTTCGTATCACCTTGAGGGGAAGGTGATTTTTGAAGGAGTGGAGAGTGTTATGGCATGGGTAGCGGAACACGGAAGAATAGTGTTGTGTTATGTCCAAGGCAAAGGAATACGAAAGAAGAAAAAGGCGAAGGCTGCAATTCAAAGAAGATTAAGGGATCCCGGATTACGCCAATGTTGCAGGAGGACGGATTGCCCAAATGACTCAAGAAGTCCAAACGTATGGCATAAAAATTATGTCATATAGTCTATCTTTATTTGTGTGTCTTTGTTTAGGACTGTTTTCATATTTATTTATGAAAGTCAATTAAGAATGTTTTAAGACAACACCTTAAGGGTAAGGTGGTTTTGAAAGAGTGAGGAATGATACGCCTTAGCCCGAGCCCATGGCTTATTTTGGTCTTAGCCTTTTACCTTGCTTTGGATATATTTAGCGAAATGGGCTGGAGCTGGGGCTGGGGCTGGGGCTGGGGCTGAGGCTAGGGCTGGGGCCGTGGGCTAGGACTTATATTATAAGACGAAATTAAAATTTGTATTTTTATAAACTTGTTTGGCAAATAGGTTAGGGCTGGGGCTTATTATTGCCAAATTACTAAAAATAACATAATTAAATGTGTTTTTGTATATGTTAGATATTTTTGTGGGTAAATAAGTAATTTATTCTTCAAAAGCCGCGAGCTAAAGTTTTTAGCCTCTTTTATGGAGCTAAAGTTTTTAGCCGGCTTATTTTATAAACCCTTCCATAAGACTCATGACAAACGAGACTTATTTAATTAGTTGGCTTATTTTAAAAGCCCAAGCCCCAATAAGCCCCATAAAAGACCTCGCCAAACATAGCCGTTGTCTTATAAATACTGTTGTAATCATTTATTATAATCAATCAATCAAAGTTTAAGATAAACAAATCTCTATTTCTTCTCTCTATTTTCTTAAAAAGCTCGTATACGTTAAAAGTAGTGTCTTATCCCGATACAGCTCCTAACCGGGTTGTATCAAAAAACATGGTGTTACTTTGTTAGAATGGATTCTAGTCTAACTATCACTATCGTATTTTGGAAGGGACATTTTTTTATTTTTATTTTTATTTATTTTTTATATTTTTTTTATTTTTTTAAGTATAGTCGGATAATCATTCATCTCCATGGTAGTTGTATACTTGTATATCACACTACAAAAAATAAATTAGAAAGGTGAAGAGTCTTTCCATATCTTCGTCACTTAATACCGTGTTTTAAAATTCGGTAAGGATATCAAACCGATTGCATTACCAGTTCGGTGGTTCAACTTCTCTCAAGATCCGGTTAATGTCATAACCAACGTGAAACTTACGACAACACTAGAAAATCATATGACGATCATAAAACTCATAGGCAGTGTATATCTTATTGTTCAACAACGTACCTTCGTACATGCGTATAGTCACAACCAACCCGACAAAGATACATGCCACCAATATTTTAAAGGAAATCAAAGATTATATCTATACTATATATAATGTAAATATGGACAATCTTTAAAAGTAAAAAAAACATAATTTGGTCAAACATGAAAAATGAATACACTTGAAAGCTTGTGGCATTTGTAAAGTATTAATTGATTTTCAAACTAACTTAGGGAACATCTATTTGTGCATTTTTTTTCATTTAAAATTTGAATGTGTTCCATTTGTAAAATTGAAAGTATTATAGTCTTTGAAATGAGTTGTAAAAAAACACGAAAGAACTCAGCTAAAGTTTGAAAATTGAACTATGGGTCGAACCGGGTTTCAAACATTATGTTTAATCCCTAAATTCTCAAACTTTTGTTATTTTTTATTTATAACCTATAGACTTTTTTTATCACTACAACTATCTACCGCTATAAAATTCTGTTATTATGCACGGGTACTCGTCTAGTAACTACAAAAAGATTTAAAAGAACTAAACAAACAATTATCATACTGTAACAATTCGCATTTTCAGGATAATTACTATTCCCGGAAAATTTCACTATTCACTTTTACTATTCATTTTTCCCGAAAATTTTCCCGAAACTTGATTTTTGTTTCTTGGCCTCGAGTGATAAATCATTTCCATGACAAATTAAAAGTTTGACATTCATAAGCTCATTTTCGCGAAAGTTATTAAGGAATTACACGTTTTAGGGTAAAACGTCATTCAAAAATTCTACGCACAACGAAACTCGACCGCGTTAAGTGACCCCGCATCGGAAAAATGTTTGACACACTCATGATTTATTTGAGAATTAATCGTGACTGAGAAAAACATGACCAAAATAAGCCTCGGCCGTGGAAAAACTGGAATTTTCAGTTTTAAGCGTTTTTACTCAGCCGTAACCTTAGTCTATACCTGCACCGCGTTTCTAAAAAGATTTGAGTTTTCAACTTATTACAATAAGTCAACATATTTTTCCCTCCTCCTTTGACCAAAAATCATCCCTTGATTTTATAAGTCATTCATTGATTTTTAGGCTTACGGTTTGATGTCTAAAAGACATTTAATACCAACCGACACTAGACTGAGCCCAGTCTAGACATTATAAGTCATTTTAAATCATTTTTATCCTATTAGAAAAGTAACATTTTACTTTTCTCAATTTTACGCAATATTCATACATTTTACGTATTACGCGTTTAGACCCGTGTTTCCAGTTTTAGCAGGGTTTTACCACCCAAATGAAACCTACCACTCATTTTATATTTTATTATGGAACATATGGACATGTTTATCAATACTTTCAAGTTCCATAATTTTACGACACCCGGTTTTACGTTTTGAGGCTTAATCATTTACGATTGGCATTTCCCGGAGTCAAAACTAACTACATAAGCTTGGATAAGATCATCACAAACCAATACTTCCTCCCCAAGCTTGAAAAACTGCCACTAGGGGGGGGGGATTCACACTAGGTGGCTTGATCTTGTGCTAAAATGCCTTGGATGAGATACATGTGTACAAGCTTGTCATGTAAGCTTTGACAAGTCTTGTTTTGTAACCTCCTCAAACCCATATAAAAGCCCCCCTCCCCTCTCATTGTACGCCACAATCACAACCCCCATCACCTCACACTTAGCTAATTCTCTTCCAATTTTATGCAAGACTCAAGAGCAAGTTCAAGTATAGAAACCCTAGCTTGGTATTAGGTACTCAAAACACTTCCAAACTACATATACTTGGTGATTTCTCTTGAGTTTGAATCCACTCAAGTCACCTCAACCTTCATCATCCATCTTTCAAGATTACAAGAGTAGAAAGATTGCATGAAGTGAAGTGGGTTGAAGCAAGTCTATCAAAGTCCTATCCTTACTAGTTACTTCCTTTCTTTATTTGAAAGCCAAAAGTTGTAAGCCAAAACCTAACTTGCTTCTTGTTAAATAATCATGTTCATGTTATTTACATATTATTCTTGCTATATTATGTCTTGTATTCATGTCCATGATGTATAAAAATGAGTAAAACATGTTGTTGTAATTGATTGTTAAGATAAGTTATTAAAACAAGTAAACTAGTGACTTTCTTGGTAAGACCTGATCAAAATGGTAAAAATATGATATTGGATTATTACATATTATAGTAGAGGACCTAACAAGGAAACCGTAGCAATTTGAACCACCTAAAACGAGTATACGAGTCAAAAGTTATGACCATTTGAAGTTACCAAAACTTTGCGGCAAGGCTGCCAAAACTTTCTGTTACAGAAACTTAAAACACGCAAAAAGAGGCATTTCTGGTCCGATTCATAAAAAAGTTAAAACACGAAAGTTGTCCGGAACGACGTTTTCGTTTAGGAACAACGAAGCTCGAGACCTGAAAACGCTTTTTGAGTGATAATTTCTTCAAATTCTTAACAGCCCATTTTTAGACCAACGTCACTATATTATGGTTATACTTTAAAAGGAACAAGAGGTCTTATGACCTATAATCTAGACCACAACCATGGCTAGAGCCAAGGTTGTGTCTCATGACCTTGGAACAAGGACCAAAGGTCATGGCTAGGCCATGACGAGATGACCATGTAAGTTTACTTAGGCGTAAACATGAAACAAGGAATTAGGCGATAACTTGAACAAGCAATTTGGATCTACTTCACTTAAAAAGGAACCATGAGATATTACAAAGAGAAAATGGTCATACAAAACTTATGAAACTTCCCCTAATAACAATCTTCATGTAACAATCTTCATGGACTAGATGCAAGATATATATATAGGCACTTATTCATATTCTTTACTCCGATCCTAAGTCGCAACATTCTATTATAGGTTGCTCGTAGAAACCTTCGCGATTCGACCATCACATTCACTACTCACTACATAACTGAAGGTGAGTTCGTAGCCCCACTTTCTATTGTTTAACTATTTTACAAACCCATGGGGGGAATACATGCTATTATTTTTCTACTCGAACACAATGCTTTCTAATGTATGCTTCCCGACTATGTTTTATTGTCACTAAGTAACGATTGCCATGTTCGAAGTCCCTATATCATGAACCATTAGTCACTACCTATAGTGAGCGCGAATATTGTGAATAGATCTATTGGGATTGACGGATCCCATTTGTGTTGAACAACGATGAGTTCACACAAATGCACTATATTTGAGATTTAGCGGTATAATGGCAAAAGTACCTTGATAGGGCTTCTATAATGCCAATTTTGTTGGTTCGATGTTAATGTTTTGGTTGCATGAGCTTAGTGAAATAAATAACGATTTTGTTTTCTAATTATGAGTGTGAGTCTATAGCTCACACTACGATTATTGTGTTCAAACGATTTAACCAAACTCTACGAATATCACTCAACCTTTGTGTTGACCTCTCAAGCATGTATTTCAGGTTCATGACGATCAAGGATGGCACGGAAGGACACGGATACTCAAGAGGGCTATAAATTTTATTATCATTCAAAAACTCATTTAATGTAAATTGTAAACATGGAACCATCTGGGACCTCATTTTGTAATCTCTGATATTTATACAATTTGAATGATAAATCTTTTAAAACGACTCAATTGGAGTTCGTTTTCTATTATTGTGACTATTGTGCCGTCAAGTAACACCCAGTTCAAATTCCGCTGCAACCATGAATTGAGGGTGTTACACATACACATCCACATAGTACTCTTATAACTTCTTTCATTTGTTAACTCCCACATCGTTGAGATATATAAAATATGGGAGCCAATGTTATAAAGTCAGCCGGTTTTAATGGCTCGGTTTTCTAGTCCGGTTTAATCCTGGTGGACCAACTAGCCAAGGCGTTTTTGTTGGAATTGTAGGCTAAGGCAAAAATACTTTTTGACAATATTGAAAAAAGGCTCAGCCGATTGATCGGCACTTAGACGCTAATCATCCTATCAACTTTTACGATTTGTGTAAATCGATCAACGGTAGTCAAACTTGCCGAAAACCTGCAAATCTTACCAAAAATATTCAAAACTTGCCGTAAGCTTGTTTTAATCACTTATAGTCCATGTTTATAACTATTACAAGTTTATTTTTGAGGAAATTTTGCTGAGATTACTCAATACTCGCCGAAATATACCCAAATTTTACCAAAAATGACAATCTGGTGAATCACTATCTAATTCAGAATAGACCGCTTACAAGCTACAAAGAAGTCGACTGATAGATTACTGATTCACAATTTTTGCAACCTTGCTTTTTGATGATAACATTGATAAATATTCGTTGCTTTAATAGATATAAACAAAAACTAAATAACAGTTACTCGATTAGTTATGACTTTCAATTTTGGGCTTGTTCTTTGGGGCAATTCCATATTTACCCAACTTAAACATGATAATGCCATATTTACCCAAAACATGCTTTAAATGCATTGTACATCGTGCATTCAAAAATTGTATTTTGGGTATATATGACATTTTCATGTTTAGATTGGGTAAATATGGAATTATCCGTTGTTGTTTTATATGTTACCCGATTCACACTAATACCCCTATGATTTTTTTATCATTGCTTGTACTAATCTTGCTGACGACCGATTTCAAAAAGATAAAATAAAACTGTATATTCATATACCAAAATTTCTTGATATTTTATCTCTGGATGAATTGTTATGTCAGTGATCTCATACATAGAGGATATCTAGCGCCAATTGACTTGTCATTAAATAAAAGTGTTTGAGTGTCGTATCAAAAATATGTAATATTGGTTTACTTTTGTAAACCTTGGTGCACGTTTTTAGTCCCACATCGGGTAAATAAAACAAAATCTACACATTTATATATTGTGGTGTATACAGCTTAGTTAAGTTGTGACTAGTATTATATTGTCATTGTCTTGCATGTGATGGTTGTTGAAACAACCACCATTAAGCTTTTCAATAAAAATTTAATACAAATTTCTAACATTTTTTTATCTTAGAATTTTTGGTTACGGTACTTTTTAATGTACCTTGGTTTATTTGGTCAACTGAAGTTAAAATTCGCATTCTTATCGTTGTTGGTTCATCATCGTGCATTTTAGTTAATTAATTGTATATATATATATATATATATATATATATATATATATATATATATATATATATATATATATATATATATATATATATATATATCACCCTTCAAAATAAAAAAATTACATGCAAATAATCAATAATCGTAAGTATCCACTTATTTTTTTTAATATCATCATGAACTCTTCCTCTTCTTTCATAAAAACCTTATAGATGGCCGCAATATAGTCGTTGAACGCATTATAAGAACATGCATGCACACCTTCAAAGAAAATTTTTGTATATCCAATTTCTCATCAAATTCTTTAGAATAAATATGTTTTTTTTTAAAAACATATATGTTCTTTTTATGACATACGTGGAAAAATACAATTATTGAAGGCGTGCATGTATGTTTTTGGTGGTTTTCGCAGTTCTCGCAGATTAGGTGGTTCTCGTAAGAAAGTCTCACTATATATATATATATATATATATATATATATATATATATATATATATATATATATATATATATAGTGTGATGTTCTTTTCAGACCAAATAAATTACGAGAACTGCTAGAACCAATGTTAGCCTTTTAATTTTTGATCAACGGTTATAAGATGTTGTGGCATTGTGGTCATTAAATGAAAAATGATGGGACATATTATAAAAGAATGAAGGGTAATAAAGTAATTTTAGATTCAATATTTTCAAAACTGTGTTGCATTTTGTATGGAGTTTTTTGTTGGACTCTTGCAATTTGAAAAGTTAAATACATAACTAAGGTACTTCTAAAAATATTTACACGAACATACAATTTTTATAGATATCTTTTAAAAGAACTCAAGCTCATCATCTGATAAGGCGAGCATACCTTTTGTCATTGTCGCCTACCACTCCCACTACTCTACTTTCATCCACCTTCTCACTATTATATCTTGATTTTCGTTCAAAACCGAAACCCACTTGAAGAATGCTTCTTCGAAGCTGGTCTCGAATACCCTTCTTGATTCCATACCAAAAGTATGACCCGATTGAAAACCATGCTCACTTAATCTGGTAAGAAAGCCTCTGCATACTTAGTAAGAACTTGACACGTACGGTGCAAAGGAGCATGAAGCAAAGACGAAGTTTTCCAACAAAATGATCTAACAGGCATTAGTTGTAAGAAAAAACAAAGGCAAATTATCATATGCTGAAGGTAGAATTTAGTAACCAAATTGATTTCTATGCCTCGATGAAGTAATTTTAATACGAATTGTATGAGAAGTAAATAAACACGTAACCTCAAAATATAAACCGATACTTATTTGTTGGAATATATAGATTTATATACCCACAAAAATTAATCGATGAATTAAAAGAAAATGCTAGTCAAAAAATAATACAGTAGTTATTAATTTTATTAGTTGAGATTTGAGAGATAGTATGATATTGTGACGTTGATTATAAGGTGTCGTAAGCTCGTAACTAGGGACAAAGAGTATTGTGTAATTATTTTTTAAAGTACTACATTTATGTATTTAAGTTTTTAAATTGCAAGTGTCTAACAAAAAACTCTTTTGTACGTGCTTTTGACCATTCAATAAATTCAGTTTTTATATCTATTTGTCTCTTTATCCATGTTCTTCTCCAATAACATAGCCGTCACTCCCTAAACCACAATTGATTTCTTGATTACAACAATACTAATCAACATCCAGTCACAAAAACATCATTCGGTTCTTTAATGATGCACGACGCTGATGTGATCTTGGTTCGTTGAGCTCTTTCGATCCAATCCATTTGACCCCTTTCAACTATTGATAACCACCTTCATTTATTATCTTTTCCAATC
This sequence comes from Artemisia argyi, assembly GCA_030686995.1. NCBI lineage: Eukaryota > Viridiplantae > Streptophyta > Magnoliopsida > Asterales > Asteraceae > Artemisia > Artemisia argyi. The sequence goes on from CM060692.1 coordinate 21,389,411, forward strand.
CAGATCCTGTAAGTTTTCTTTGTACGATTTTGGTTTTTAATATGAAAACGCACACATATCATGCTCTTAAACTACCTTTTATTTTATTAATCGGTTTGTTATTCGGTTTAAAAAATTCTGAAACTTGATTTGGGTGGATTAGCTTTTACCCTTACTTTTTTGGAGATTAAAAAGAATATTAAACTGATACAAGCACAATGATCAAATATAGTGTACAAATAAAAAAGTGAGATATCCAAAGCCTCGAATCACACGTATACAAAGCAATGGCTATTTCATAAAGTGGCAATCCTAGGGTGAAGTGGTGTAAATAAAGATTGCCATGTTGAAAACTTCTAAAAGGATGACGTGATATTAGATTTCAAAAAAAGAGTGTTGTTTTGAAAAATGATTTAGAGGTAAGATTCTATAATTTTTTTTAATCGCGGCGAATGAGGAGTGAGATCTAATAAAAATAGTCTTTTGATTTTTTGTTTTGTTCTTGTTTTGAACTTCTGATACTAGGTGCGAGAATTATTGTTTTGTAGTCCTTTATGTGGGTATTTATGGCTTCTTAGCTTGTTTATGAAATTTTTAATGGCTTCTTATAGCCATCTAAGTTTAGAGGTGCGATTCTTTATAAAGGGGACTAAAAATACAAAGTCTACAAAAGCAAGAAATCCACTCACCACGTGATAAGTGTTCGCCACCCACTCACTCCCTCCATTTTTCTTTTTTAATTCGGTTAGGGGCATTTTGATCATTTTAACATGTTTCTTTATTCCACCCTAAAAATTCAAACCCAAATATCTTTCAAACGACAAACTTTTACGAAAAACCGATTTCACCATAATTTTTAAAATTTAATCCTCTTTAATTTGGTATAAATCTTGTTAAATATTTTGAACTTTTTTTTTGCATATAAAGTGGGTCTTGATTTTCATGATTTTTTTGTCATTTTCGGCCCTATTTTTTACCCTCATAAATGTCGAATCGTTAAAAACTTAAAACATGAAAGTTATAGATTTTTGTTCACTCTTTACATAAGTTTTTGAATTACTCAAATCCGATCTCATATGAGTATGATAACACACGTTAAAGATGGTGTTTAACTCATATTTGTTGCATACAATGTGTTTGATGAAATGTCTAGCTTATATATTTTGTGTTAAAATTGAGCTAAATGCACTAATTTTTGTTTCTCAATGCATTATTAATCATTTTATTAATGTAAGACTCAAAAAGTAAAGTTTTTTAATCATTATATTTTTAAAATATATATTTAGTTCATCAGTTAGGTTCATTAGTTAGGTTACTTTGGTTTATCAGTTTTTATGATAACATTTTTGACTAATTGATGAACCTAAACACATAACACATGACAAATAATTATAAGTTCATTAATTAGTCAATAACTGATAAATAAACTGATGAACCTAAAATTAATGAACCTAACTGACGAACGTATAATTATAGGTTCATCAGTTAGTCAATAACTGATAAACTAACTGATGAACCTATAATTAATGAACCAAAAAATCAATTAACCTAACTGATGAACCTATAATTAGTCAATAACTGATGAACTTATAATTATAGGTTCATCGGTTAGTCATAACTGATGAACCTATAATTATAGGTTCATCAGTTAGTCAATAACTGATGAACCCAAACATTTTATCAAATTTGATGAACCTGAAATTGATGAATCTGAAAAAATTGATGAACCAAAGTAACTGATGAACAAAATGTCTAACTGATGAACCTATAACCTATAACTTAACTTATGAACAAAACATAACCTGACTGATTAACCTAATAACCTAACTGATGAACCTAATAACCTAACTGATGAACTAAATGTATATTTTAAAAATATAATGACTAAAAAACATCACTTTTTGAATGTTACATTAATAAAATTATAAATAATGTGTTGTGGGACAAAAACAAGTGCATTTAACTCGATTTTAAGACAAAAAATCTAAGCTAAACATTTCATCAAACACGTTGTGTGCAACAAATATGACTAAAACGTCATCTTTAACGTGCAATATCTCACTCATATCATATCGGATTTGAGTGATTGAAATTTTTGGGTAAAGAGTGAATCAAAATCTACAACTTTCGTGTTTTAAGTATATTATGATTTGACAAATTTTAAGGTAAAAAATAAAGTCGAAAATAGCAAAAACATCAAGAAAATCATGACTCAATGAATATGTAAAAAAAATGTTTTGAAAAAATTAAAAAAAAAAATTATACCAAATTAAAGAGAATCAAATTTTAAAAATTATGGTGAAATCGGTTTTTTCTAAAAGTTTGTCATTTAAGAGATATATGCGTTTGAAAATTGAGGTGAAAAAGAAAAAACGGATCAAAAGACCAAATTACCTCTGAGCGAATTTTATGTATAATTTAAAATGGGGAACACTGTACACTTTCTAATTTTTTCACTTCGCAAGGGATCCGTATTCTCTAAGTTTATTTTTTTTTTGGTTGATTATTGTTGATTTGTCTGTTATATGTAAATGCGGACTTGTTATACCTTTTGTATTGTTTATTGTGATGGTGTGATTGGGTTTAATTTAGTTATTATACTTTCCTAAGTTACGGAACATTATACACACTTAGATGATTATGCACATGCATTTTCAAATATTATTGCGTCTAAATGATTATACACATGTATTTTCTTTATCTATTTTATTTGAGTTTCATGATTCTATAAAGTTTGTGTTTAAATGGTTTCTCATGCATACATGTGACACTACTTGTTATGATTAACTTCATTTGCTTCATTTGATGTAGGAAATGGTTGTGCATATGTGTTTTGTTAGTTGCTATGTTAAAAAAAATTCGTTTATTAATTGCTTGTGATTACAGGTACGAGTATGATAACTAATATGAAGAGTGCACATGTATTTTGCACATACTATCTCACGAGAAGATAGTTATGATAAAGAAGTAAAAAGTAAAGACGCATGTGCACACTACTTGTTATGATTCAATTCATATGCTTCATTTGATGTAGGAAATGATTGTGCATATGTGTTTTGTTAGTTTCTATGTTTAAAAAATATGTTTATTAACTTCTTTTGGTTACAGGTACGAGTATGATGAGAAGAGTGCACATGTATTTTGTATATACTATCTTGCGAAAAGATGGTTATAAAAAAGAAGTAAAGAGTAAAGACGCATGTGCACACAGTAGATACAAGTGCACATATACATACAAAGAAATCAAGTATCTAATGATGGAAAATACATGTGCATATGCAGCAACACGGGTTCTGTTAAAGATCATTAGACACGTTTTAACTTTCATTTATTATTTACTTTTAGATTTTTTTTTAATTGAATTGTATATTAATTGATTTTGGATTTTATGTATAATGGTTTTGTTTTGGAATGTATATAATAGATTTAAAATATTTCTGTTTGTCAAACCATGCACTTGTGCAAATATTGTAACCAAAACACATTAGAGGTTTAAATTATTGAACACTGAAAACATAGGTAAATTACATTATTGGACAAAAAACACATGTGCATTTTACCAAAAAATCCTAAAATTAAGGAACTAAAAAACGTTGTTTTTTTTAAATCAAAAATGTAATTTTACGAGTATACCCTTTTGAATTAAATAATAAAAACAAAAATTCAAAAAATTCTGATTGGTTGTTGTTGGTTCTCGCAGTTCGCGCAATTATTTTGGTTCTGAAAAGAACCCTACCCTATATATATATATATATATATATATATATATATATATATATATATATATATATATATATATAAGTAAGATTTGTAACATTGACCTTTTCTCATGCAATATTTTAACATCCACTCAAAAAATAAACCTTTTTTAAAAAGGAATTGATTTGCACACTTAAATCTTTGATTGGGACACTCCATTGTGAGCATTGGATACTTGTATAAGGTTCATAGTATGATTTAACTGTGTGTACAGTTGAGGGAATTGATTTGCACACAACTAGCAGAAAGCTTTAAACTAATTTGCATAATTTACGACCCATGCCGTGTCACTTGGACGAACCTTAAACGGGTAGGTCATAAACTCAGACCATGGACTTTACAGATTTTTCATTATTCATTGACCCAGTTCCTTTTAGTCTTTGCTCAACCCATTGATGTGGGATAGCATCAAATTTTTTCTTGTTCGGTTTTCTTTCTTTCTAATCCTCTTAACTAATTACTTCTAAAATATTAGCGAAATGTTTCTTGATTGTATATCTAACGTTTTTTATTATACTCATTTGTATTATATTGCCATGCGTTTTTAATCTAACCAGCTCCACATGTGTTGTCATTATATACTTTGGTGTGTATTATTAACACAAGTTAGGATAAGTGTCATGTTTCTGTAGCATTATTATGTGCCTTACATTTTTTAATCAAGTTAAATGCTGGAATAACCCATCAGATTTGGTTAAGAAAATTGGAGTGTTTGGGTTTATTATAATAATGATTGTTGATACAAAAGTTGGGCGTTCCTGGTTATTGGCTCTAGCTCTCGTACCAATTCACTTCTTAGTACTTGTTACCTGCGCACTAAGAAAATAAAACAACACCGTTAGGCTTATCGAGGGATTGTCTCCCCCGATTAGACTCCGGCGTGAGAGTAAGTAATCGATTTAGGGTTCTCGTAGAGAGTTAGGGTTTGTATATTGTATCTTGAATGAGAGATGTCATTCCTTATATAGGGGCTGAAACCGCGTAGGTTTCTTGCTCCTTACTCTTCGCACTCGTGGTGCTTATCCGAGGAAAGGATATCTATTCTATGAATAGATAATCCTTATCGTGTAACTAATGGGTTTAGTTGGGCTTTGGGCCTCGTGAGCCCAAAGCTAATGATACTGCGGCCCAAACCATTGTCATGGCAGCCCACTATTGGTGGACTTAGGCGCTAGTAGTGTATATTATTTGGACTCGCGGCCCAAATATAGACTATACGTCATCATGTCCCCCCGGTCTAGTGTGCGCGGCTCGTAGCCGTGGATACTAGACTTAATATTATCAGCGGTAAGCGTGGCGGGAGATCAAGGAAATATTACCGCCTATTTTTAAGTGCAATGCACCTAACCAAAAGTATTTCAAACGGATACCTCGAAAATCGGGGGTGGTGTCCATGTAGCCCTCGTAAATCGGGAAAAAGTGCATGTACTCGTTCAGTTCCAGCCATACGTTTTCTGTGAGTGGATTCCACGTGGAGGTAAACTAGGGTTTTTCCACTCCCTATATAAGAGTCACCGCCCCACTTTTTTACAATCACGCAGTAAAACACACACTTATCACTATTCACTTTCCTTGAAAGCTTTTTGCAAAGAAAATACTTCATTTTCGTAGGTAATTTGTGTGCGTCTCACTTAGTATTTTGATGAAGATGGTTGCTCAATTGGAGGATTTTCGCTCTGCGATGTCCATTGAGGATGTTACTGAATTTACGTCTGACTATTTCGTGCCTCTGGATGTCCATCCAGAGGCTCCAGATGTGGACGCGTGTATAGCTGATTTCCCCGAAGGGAAAATAGAGCTATACACGAAATTCTTTGAGTACGCGAATTACCGCGTACCCATATCTATTTTTCTGAGCGATTTGCTCAATCATTATCGCCTTCACATCTCTCAGCTGCACTGTATAGGTGCGGCTAAGGTGTCGAATTTTGAAGTAAACTGCCGTTTACTTGCGATAGAACCGACCGTGGCCTTGTTCCGCTCCTTTTATCACACGACGTGGTCAAATGGTTGGGTTTCTTTTGCGAAGCGCCAGGGGGCGCTTCAGTGTTATACTGAGAAAGTTGACGCCCTAAAGAATTGGAGGGAGTACTTCTTTTGGGTTGATGATGTGGTCTTTCCCTTTCCCTATGAGTTTTATACTCAGGATACATTACCAAGGGATGGGCGCCCCGCACCCGGTTCCTACAGGCTGGCTGACGCGCAGATTCTGGATGCCAACCGACTGGCCATTAACCCCTATCCGGAGGAGTTTTTGGTGCATATGGGGTTGAGCCGCGCTTATTTTGGCGCTGCGGATGAGGTGCCTACTTTCTTGAGTGAGGATGGCCGGGGTGGGTGTTCATCCCTTCTACTTCAAGCTTTGCAAGTCTTTTTTTTTGTGTATGCGCGCTTTTAATAACTAATCCCTTTTTTTCTTTCTTGCTTTATTTATGTGCACAGAGATGGATCTGTTTGTTGTGGTTAAGCTGGACAAGCCAAAGCTGGTAACTGTAGGGGTGCGCCCTCTGAGAGAAGGTGAGCAGCCCCTACTGGAGGCGACTGAGGGTCATTTGACCGTCCTGCCAGAGGCGGTCCCTGAGAACACGCCACCGCTCCAAGTGACGCCCGTTCAGAGCGTGACGCCTGATGCGGAGGTGGCGCCCACCGTGGAGGTGGCGCCCACTGTGGAGATGGCGCACACTGTGGAGATGGCGCACAAGGAGGCGCAATCGGGGTCGTCTGACAGCATAAAGATCCTTAATCCTGAGGAGGTGCTGAAGGAGGAGGTTGCGCAGAATGTTAAGCGCAAGGGAGAGGCTGGAGGCAGTGGCACCAGGAAGAGGCGTCGACACGTCATTGGGGACGCGGAATCTAATGCGGAAGAGACATCTACTTCTGGCGCGCGGTTGAAGGTTGCTGAGGCTTCTACGTTTCTGTAAGTGTCTGCGTTTTTATCATCTCTCTCCCTTATTTATTATTTTTTTTTATTATATTACTTGTTGCAATATTTACTGACTATTTTTTGTTGCGTAGGGATGATGCTGCGAAGAATGATGCAGTCTTCGTTGATGAGGTTTCCTCTCCACAGAATGAAAACAGGGAGGGGAAAGCCAAGGTTGCTGATGGTGGAGAGGCGCAGCAGCTGATGGATGAGCTGGCTGCGACTGCGGCGCGCCAAGCTGAGCTGGTGGCTCAGTTAAAAGAGAAGTATGTTGGGGAGAGCAGTGCTCTTGCCCAGAAGGATGAGGAGTTGGCGAGGCTCCGTGCGCAGTTGGCTAATGCGCAAGTGGAGTTGGAGGCCTCGCGGGCGCATGCTGAAAAGGTAACCCACGAGAAGCTGTCCGCCATGGCTGAGGTGGTGAAGGCGCGCGGAGAGCTGCACCATTACAAGTCTGACTTGACATTTGCTGTGCGTTTCTTGGAGGAGAAGAAGGTGGAGCACTACGCTAGCATCGCCAAGTTTAGGGAGGAGATGTTAAAGGTTATCCAGGCGTAAGAGGATAAGCTGCGTGGCCTCAGTATTGAGTATGACGAGAAATTATATCCTCATTTGATGTCTACTATTGCTGAGCGAAGGTATTTTGTTTACTTTTCTTCATAATAGCTTTATCGCCATGCTTTTTACTTACACAAATTGTCTTTGTGAATGTAGGTGGTTGATTAGCCATGGACTGCGCCTGGCAGCTATGGGCACGCTAGAGTCCCCAGAGGTAGTGGACGCCTTTGGGAAGGTGGTGCATTGCGCGATGGCGCGTGGTAGATCCCAGGCTATGGAGGATCTCCACGAGGCCAAGCTGCTGAAGAAGGACTTGGCGGAAGTCCCTGGGTACAGCCCTACGGCTTATGATGAGTTGCTGCAGGCAATGGCGGGGTTGAAGGTTCTTGAGTTGCCGCACATTGGGAGGCTGGAGCGTGATCAAGATGACCCCATAGATGTACTGATGGCGGGGTTGACATTGCAGCGCCATCTTGGGGAGAATGGGGAAGGGGAATCAGATTACTATCTGAAACCTGATGTTTCGCAGCTTCAAGTTCCTGTGTTCGCGCGGCCTCGCGACATCCTCAAACCCTTTGCTCTTGAGAGGGAGATTCCCTTGAAAGAAGTGCTGGAGCGACATGAGCAGAGGGTTACTGTGAAGAAGGGTATTAAGGGTAAGGCTGTGATGTGTGGCATTGGCGCTGCACACATCCCCAGGTCAGATGGTGTGCCTGTAAGCGTTCCAACCGTGTCTATGCAGGATGCCTTAACTTTGAGGAAGCTGCAGGAAGCGGGGAGTTCTGCCGCTCCGGAGGAGAGTCCTGAGCATCGCCATAGCATATAGGCTTGTTGTATATTATGTTTTTGCCTTGTAATTTTTGTCAATAACTTATGAATAAGATAATTTTTTGTTTAAGTTCGTGACTTAAAATATACTTGCATTGTTTGCCAGAAATGATTTAACCAAGTGTTTTAAGTGCGTGACTTTAAGAGATACTTACATTGTTTGCAAAGTTTTTGTATTTGACCAAGTGTTTTAAGTGCGTGACTTTAAAAGATACTTGCATTGTTTGCGAAGTTTTTGGTATTTCACCAAGTGTTTTGGCTCGTTATTTGCTAAGCGTGTACAGTGTACTTAGTATGTGCGCATCCGTCGTGGGGTGCGAACGCAAAACTTACCTTGACGTCGCAAGATTAAGGCGCTTAGCAAGGATACGTGATCCTATGTTGATGGGTTTGCAGCCCTCTTACTCAACGAGTGAATTAGTAGGTTAACTTATCCTTTATGCCTTCGTGGGTCTTTAAGTGGTGCATGCACGCCATGTAGGCAATAAAAATGTAAGATAACAATATTGACATTTATTATGTATGCAATAAAGTAAAATACGCTATGGAGTTAGCTAAAAACCATAACATTTTATTGATACTTGCAAGTTTTTAAAGAAAATAAGAAAAATACGATTCCTAGGAAAGAAAAAGAACAAACACTTATTGGGCATCACGTAGGATGCGAGGGTGTCTGTGTAAGGGCCGTAGCCTAGAAGTAACATTTTTTAAGATTGCAGATGTTCCAGGTGCGCGCTAGGTCTTGGCCTTCCATATCGCGCAGTCTGTATGCGCCGTTGCCGAGCGCGTCTGTGACCTCGTAAGGTCCTTCCCATTTAGGTCCGAGCTTGTCTGTGTCTTCTGCGTGGCTCGAGTCGTTGGCGCGGTAAACAAAGTCTCCTGGTCTGAATGAAGTATGTTTGACCTTTGCATCATAATACTTCTTCATTTTTGCCTTAGCCTTTGCTTCGCGTATAGCTGCGCGTTCGCGTCTTTCTTCCAGTATGTCTAAGTCTATGCGCCGTTCCTTGTCGTTTGTCGTGACGTTGACCTCTGCTGTGCGTATAGTTGGCATTCCTATCTCAGCTGGTATGACGGCTTCTGTTCCATAGACTAGGGAAAATGGCGTGTCGCCAGTACTTGTTTTGATTGTTGTACGATGCGCCCACAAGACATGCGAGAGCTCATCTACCCACCTTCCTTTGTGTCTGTCAAGGCGCGCTTTTATTCCTTCACCTAGACTGCGAATTGCGCGCTCAACTAGGCCATTGGTTTGTGGGTGTTTGACTGAAGCAAAGTGTTGTGTGATGTTCAATTGTGCGCACCAATCTTTGAATGGGTTATCACAAAATTGTTTTCCATTGTCTGATATGATCGCACCCGGTAGTCCGAAGCGACAGACAATGTTGTCCCAGACAAAGCGTTTGACTTGGTTTCCCGTGATGTTCACCACCGCCTTTGCTTCGATCCACTTTGTAAAGTAGTCTATGGCTACGATGAGGAATTTTACTCCTCCAGCTGCGACAGGGAAAGGTCCTGCGATGTCAATACCCCGTTTGTAAAATGGCCATGGTGAGGTAATTGGTGTTAGCTCGTGTTGTGGTCGGCGCGGAATTGGCCTATGTACTTGGCAATTGCTGCATTTTCTTATCAGATCGTGTGCATCGCAATGCATTGTTGGCCAATAGTATCCTGACCTTAGAGCGCTTGCCACCACGGATCGCGGCCCTGAGTGCATACTACATGATCCAGCGTGAATTTCGCGGAGTACGTAGTTTGCTTGAAGAGGTCCAACACATCTGAGCCATGGCTGTAAGAAAAACCGTCGATAGAGTACGTTGTCGCGTAATTCAAATCGTTGCGCTGTGCGCCGTATTCTTCGAGTGTCTTTATGATCTTGGGGTAGGGTTCCCTTGCTAATAAATTCAATGATAGGTGTCATCCATGTAGGCTCTTGTTCCTCTATCACCGTTGATATCTCCATTTCCAAGATTGACTTGTTCTTTAGGGTTTCTACCAATACCTGTTTTGAGAGGTGTGCGAAACTTGTGGATGCGATCTTGCTGAGTGCGTCCGCCTTCCTGTTATCTCCTCTAGGTACCTGTTTTATTGTGAACCTATCAAAGTTCTTGATCAAGGATTTTGTCTTTTCCAGGTATTGGATCATGTGTTCGTCCTTGGCTTCATATTCACCCAGCACGTGGTTAGCGACTAGTCGCGAATCTACATTTGCTTCTAGGTTGCGAACACCCATTTAGATTGCGATGCGTAGTCCTGCTAACAGGGCTTCGTATTCTGCCTCATTGTTTATGGCTGTGAATTCAAAGCGTAGCGCATAGGTGAATTCCATACCTTCTGGATTTGTAAGAATAAGGTCTGCGCCTGGTCCATCTACACATGAAGACCCATCTGTGAACAGAATCCAGGGTTCCTGCAAATCTGTTTTAGTTGCGGATGTCGGGCTGTCGCTGTCTGGCTTTGCCACGATGAAATCGGCTAAGACTTGTCCTTTGATTGCAGTGCGCGGTCTGTATGAGATGTTATACTCACTTATCAGTACACTCTATTTTTGCAAGCGTCCTGATGCGTCAGGCTTAGAGATAACTTGTTTTATTGGCTGATCTGTGATTACAGCTATTGGGTGCGCTTGGAAGTATCTGCGCAGCCTTTTGGCTGCGAATACTAGGGTCAAGACCAGCTTTTCCATAGCGCTGTAGTTAGTCTCTATTTTCTTTAGGGCTTTGCTTACAAAATATATGGGTGTCTGGACGGAGTTTCTGTCTGTTAATAGTACTGCGCTGACTGCTCCATGGGTTGCCGATAAGTACATTATTAGTTCTTCCCCTGGTCACGGTGCGACAAGTTTGGGAAGAGATACCAGATGATTTTTAAGTTGTTGGAAAGCTTCTTCCGCTTCATTAGTCCAGCGAAAGTCTCCCTTTTTTGTACACTTCGTGAGTGTTTTAAAGAGAAGAAGAGATTTGTCTGTTGACTTAGATAAGAAACGGTTTAGCCCTGCTAGCTTTCCATTTAATGACTGGACTTCTTTGAGTGTGCGCGGAGAGGGGAGATCAATAACAGCCTTTGTCTTCTCTGGGCAAGGCTTGATTCCATCGGGTTCTATCAAGTATCCAAGGAACATGCCTTCAGTTGCGCCAAAGGTGCACATCTTGGGATTCAACTTCATGTTTATTCGCCCCAATGTTCTGAATGTTTACTCGATGTCGCGCACCAATTCGTCCTCTGTATGGCTTTTGATGACAAGGTCGTCAACATAGACTTCCAAGTTGCGGCCTACTTGTTTTTCGAAAGCTGTGTCCACCAGTCGTTGGTATGTCGCGCCTGTGTTCTTCAGGCCAAAAGGCATTTTTGTGTAGCAGTACACTCCTTGACTGGTGTGGAAAGCTGTTTTTTCTTCATCTTCCACAGCCATCTGGATCTGATGATACCCTTTATACGCATCTAGGAAGCATTTGAAAGGGTATCCGCACAAGGATTCGACCTTCCAGTCTATCTCTGGCAGTGGATAGCAGTCCTGCGGACATGCTTTGTTGAGGTCCGTGAAGTCCACGCACATCCTCCAACTGCCATCGCTTTTCTTTACCATAACTGGGTTAGAAAGCCAGTCGTGATAGTATACTTCGCGCATGATGCCTGCATCTACGAGCTTATGTACTTCTTCCAGAATAGCCTTTGCACGGTCTGGGGCCTGGCCGCGTTTCTTTTGTCGTATTGGAGGGTATCCTTGTCGGATTTGTAGCTTATGCTCTATGATAGAGCGCGGTACTCCCGTCATATGCTTTGGTTCCCATGCAAAGATGTCTAGGTTCTTTTGTAAGAGTGCGCATACAGCTGCTTTACCTTTGTCAGATAAAGATCCTCCAATCGAAACTTATTGTTCCGGATAATCTGGATGAATAGCGACTTTTAAATTTTGCGTTTTTTCCGTGCACTGTTCTGGAATAGTCTCTGCTTCAGTTGTTACTACGATACATTCCCTTGGTGGTACTGTTGTGTTATAGAGGGTGACAACTCCTCCTTCCACTGGAAATTTAAGCATTCCGTGCGCTGTGGATGGTACTGCGCGCATGGATGATATTCCCGGTCTTCCAATGATACCATTGTATGGTGAAGGAGACTTTATTACCATAAAGTTTATCCATGTTGCGGTTGAGTGTTGTTCATCTCCTACGACCACCAACAAGCGTAACTGCCCCATGGGCCAAATCTTTTCTCCTGTGAATCCTGTTAATGACATTGTAGCTGGTATCAATTGACTTTGGATTTCAGGTCGCAGTCTTTTGAAACAGTGATCGTACTGGATGTCTGCGGATGCTCCTCCATCAATGTACATGCGGTGGATGTCATGTCCCCCTGTATGTATTTCAATGTTTAGAGGTTCCACGACTGCGTTGTCCGCAACTATAGTAGGGAAGGATATCTCTTTTTCTGGAGAGATTTTTTGGCTGACTTTTTGCTTTATCTTGCGTTGCCATGATTGTATCATGTATATAGTATCAGCTTTTTCCTTTGGGGGTTCTTTCTTACCCCCGTTTCTCTGTTTATCTTTTCCCTCTTTGATGTTCTTTACGAGGTGGTCCATCCTGCCTTCTCTTACTAGCTTTTCAATTAGTTGTTTTAGTTGGACGCACTCGTTAGTTGTATGGCCTTTTTGGCCGTGATACTCGCAGTATCCGCTACCCAGGCGCTTTTCCTCTGCGGTGCGCATTGGTGGTGGTTTTGGGAAGTTCGCACCTTCTGTTACAAATATTTCTCTCGGAGTTTTTGTAAGAGGGGTATATTTGTCATTGTCCCTTCCACTACGATAATTCCTGCTGCGGTTGTTATTCTGATCATTGGATTGTCTCCGCGGCAGCTCTTGCTGCCCATAGTTTGAATAACCTTTTTTGCTATCCGCAGCAGCTGTTTCTCCTTGTATAAAGGATCTAGTGCGCTTTGTTAGCTCATTAAAAGTTTGTGGAACTTTGTCGTTCAATTTTCGGTTGAGTTCTGGGTTGTTAATCCCATTCATGAACCCTGAAATTTTTAGGATTTCAGGACATGTTTTGACTTGTATGCACTCATCTTTGTAACGTTCCATAAAAGCGCTGGTTGATTCGCCTTGACGCTGTTTCACTCTTGCTAGTTCCACAGGGTTTTTAGCGCACTTCTTTCGTTGGGTGAAATTGAGGCGGAATGCTTTTCGTAATTCCTCAAATCCACCAATGCTCCTACGTGGGAGTTTGCTAAACCATGTGCGCGCGTTTCCTACTAACGTTGAATTAAACATGTGGCACCACACAGGCTGTGGCCAGTTTTCAATAGTGGCGGCTGATTCGAAAATTTTTAGGTGATCATCCGGATCACCTGTTCCATCATATGTTTTCACATTAGTGGGCATGCGCCTGCGTTTGCGGTCTGAGTAATCGCTGATGCGCCGTGTAAACGCATCGAATTTCTGGCGTCGCCATGGGAGAGACATATCTTCATTCTCTTCCTCGCGACGTTTTCCTCTTGACTTCCAGTGTCCTGTTTCTTTATCCTTGTTGTCCGAGGAGTCACTGGAAGAAGGGTAGTCTCTTTTTCGGCGCTTGCGCCGGCTTCTTTCAGAAGAAGAGCTTGTCGGATCTCTGCTTGGGGATCTTCTTCTCCCCAATCTATCTTGAATCCTCCTACTCCCAGGTTTGGAAGATCCTTGGCTTGGCGAATGTTGAGGCCCTAATCGATCTTGTATTCCCCGACTGCCAAGTCTGGAGTGAATATTGGTGCGCCTCTCGCTGTCTTCTGAGTATTGAGAATCAGATATCGTACCCAACCTATCACGGATAGTGGTACGTTTTGCGCGTCTTCCTCGTGGGTGACGCAATGGTGATGGTTCGCGTTCAGGACCAAATTGAGTCGGGCTTGTAGGCCCGCGCTTGCCCTTCTTGTTGCTTCTTCTTGCATGAGGGCGGTTAGGGTTTCATAATTTTGGGATACAAAGTTTCCCAAAGTTATATCGGGTGCGTCCTCAGTTGTTGCAAGAATTTCTACCTCAGTATTAGGCGCCCTACTTCGGTCAGGCGCGCCTGGCGTCGCAGTGTTGTTCACTGCGGGTATAGCTTGATGAGGAGTGGTGAAGAGGGTGCGCTGGAGTTCCTAAACACTTGGGACCACTGGTGTGACTTGAGTAGTCCTTATAGGTAGTTCTACTGCTAGACGAGGTGGGGTTGTTCCTGCCTCGTGGTGACCAGGTGTGCTGGTTGTTCCAGCAATTTTTCTGGAGGTCGGATCTTGTTGATTCTTCCTCTGATGGTCACGCTTTTCTGACTGCGGAGTCCGCTGGCTTGAATTCTTATGTTTCGTCATTCTAGTTCTTAGTCGGGTCCCACGGATGGCGCCACTTGTTGATACAAAAGTTGGGCGTTCCTGGTTATTGGTTCTAGCTCTCGTACCAATTCACTTCTTAGTACTTGTTACCTGCGCACAAAGAAAATAAAACAACACCGTTAGGCTTATCGAGGGATTGTCTCCCCCGATTAGACTCCGGCGTGAGAGTAAGTAATCGATTTAGGGTTCTCGTAGAGAGTTAGGGTTTGTATATCGTACCTTGAATGAGAGATGTCATTCCTTATATAGGGGCTGAAACCGCGTAGGTTTCTTGCTCCTTACTCTTCGCACTCGTGGTGCTTATCCGAGGAAAGGATATCTATTCTATGAATAGATAATCCTTATCGTGTAACTAATGGGTTTAGTTGGGCTTTGGGCCTCGTGAGCCCAAAGCTAATGATACTGCGGCCCAAACCATTGTCATGGCAGCCCACTTGTGGTGGACTTAGGCGCTAGTAGTGTATATTATTTGGACTCGCGGCCCAAATATAGACTATACGTCATCGATGATGACGTGAATGTTTGAGCTAAATGATTATAGGAGCCATGGAGTGGTAGAATACCGGTATGTACGTATATGACAAAAGAGCTTGTTTGTAGCCGAGCGACTATACCGCCTACTAACCTCTACCTGCCAAAATCATTTTAACTCACAGCTTTAACAAAAAAAGAAAACGAGTTGTATAAAAAGAATATAAATTATATTCAATTATGGTAACAAATTAAGTTGTCGTGCCACCGGAACTTATGCCAATTTTTCTTTTTTGAAAAACTTGTGTTAAACTTACGTTTTCAAGATTAAAGAGTTTATTTTCTCCATGTATAGCTACAGATATGGGTGATCTTTCGGCACCTCGTTTTGGATAATGGATCACAATATCTGGAGCAACTTACAAAACATTTTTTACCTTCTAAAAGCCACAACCAAACACCCATCAAACATGATAAATCAAAGCATCTGGTGCAAAGTTTCTATCCTAATTGTTCCATAGTTCAGGTTGTGTTACACTTTTCCGACGCTGTGTAGGTCCTTATACTTGTTGTAAATTCATTTGTATCATTTGGTTGACTATGTGGGTCAATTATCTCCAAAATGGTTACAAAATGATGTTATAAGGTATTCACAGGTCAATCGTACTTGTGTTCGTTTCTAATAGCCAACTAGCCAAGTATTTGGGGAAGCACATGTTGAATTATTATTCCCTAAGACAATGGTGCCTTCCGCACTGGTAAAAGCGATACACGGCCGAGGCTGACATCCAAAAAAGGTGGTGGCAATTGTGTTTGGTGACTGAAACGTGTTTTCGATCACTGTTATGATGGAATTGAAAGTTAAATGGTGTTTACATTTCACTCTATGAGTGAACCTGGATGACCCGTCGATCATTTAGCCAGACTTTACAACTTATCCATATCATATCAACCCATTTCTAAAATATGGTGACCCGTATCACCTGATAGGTCTAAAGATTAACCCACATAGTATTACGGGTTATGATTGCCAGCTACAATATTACGGAATATGTCTCTAGAAAAGAAATTTTGCGAAGTTTATATTTCAAAACACCCCAAACACAATGAATGTAAGTTGTTGTTGAGAGCAGTTATCTGAGTTACACTTGTTCAACACTATTTAAGCCTGGCTAATACAGTTCATGGACCTGTTGTAAAGTCATTTGGTTGACTTCAGTAGTTCAGTTAATACTCAAAATAGTTGATATATAGTTTCCTAAGGAAATCATGGGCGACTTCCAGGGGCTTAGCCAGAAATTTTTTGTCGAGTGGGCACACTTTGATAAATTTTAGAAACTACACTATAAATTGGTTCATAAGGAGGGCAAATTACAAATATATATATATATATATATATATATATATATATATATATATATATATATATATATATATATATATATATATATATATATATATTCAAAAATTTACACTACATTTTTTTTCGCTAGGGGGGCACCTGCCCCTTGTGCCCCCCCCCTTGTATCTCCGCCCATGGCGACTTCACTTAAGTCTATGTGATCGAGTGATCAGGGCTGATTATTTACTTGCTGCTGCTTTTACATTATGTTTTAAGTATGAATGGAAAAACTTTAAGGTACTTATACATGTTGAGCTTAATATGCAGCTAAATTATCTATTGGTTGGCTATCTTGCTCAAGGTTTTAACTCTGTTATGTTGGGAATTTTATTGATTAACATTATGATAGTTGTGATATTTGCTTAGATAAAGTTAGGTGATTGGAATCTGAGAACGAAAGTTGTGACATTTGTTGAATATTCCTTAGAAAGTTGTCAACTTTTGAATCTTTATATATACTAACAAAATTAAGTATTGTCATAGGTATCCCTCCTAAAACGTAAACTCTAAACTCAAAAAACATTCATTTATAGAGACTCCGAAGAATGATACTAATGATGTGCGTTTCATGACAGTTGTGCCTACAATTACATCCATTAATGCAGAAAAAAATCGTAAAACTAGCAAATATGACTAATCAACAATTTTATGGTTTCTTCTTAGCTTTCTTGCATCCGGTAGTCTTTGTAAATTTGAAATATTCACCTAACGAAAATCGATTCCTTCCAGCACGAGTACCCACAACTGCCACTTCCCGCTTGCAAATTTCTGCTATAAGTTCTGGACTTTGTTTACCATCACCTTTGTGAATCGGTTTTTTCTCAAGAGCATCAACATGTTTAGCTTTATCTTTTTCTTGTAAAAGATCACCATCATTCATTCTTTCTTGGGATGGACCTTTTTTACATGGGCGTAAGCTTGGGAATTGTAAATCATACTCTTGATAACGTTCAACAGATGGATCTTTAAACTCATCAATGTCTTGTAGTGGAACTTGTTTATGACTTACGACATCTTGTTGCATAATTTTGGAACTATGAGACGTTGTATCAGGGGTTTCAATATCTTCTTGTGATGGATCATTTTTTTTCGCTTCTTCTTGAGACGGTTCTTCCTTATCATGATGTCGCATATCATGGTCTTGGTCAGCAAACAATTCAGGGTCTATGATGACAGCTGATGAGGCAAAAAATGAACCACTTTTAGGGGGTCATTTAAGCCCGGAATTGAATTTATTTGATCAAATATTGCCCTAAATCGTTCCTTTTGTGATTTATGGTACTTTGGGAGTGAATTCTGGAAAATGAAGCATTTTGGACGTTTTTGGAGCATAAAAGAGAAGAAAACGGCAAAAACTTAATTTTCCATGCTGAAAACAGTAACTGGCGGCGTTAAGAAGAAAAATATGACGACGTCAGGAGTAAAATCCATGACGACCCAGTGAAAACCTGAAGGCGTCAAAAGAAGGGCGTCAAGAGTATTTTTGGTGACGGCCTGCATAAGGAGTACACATGACGGCGTCAGACCCAGATCTAGGCAGTCCGAGAAATTATTTGGCGGCTAGATGACGGCGTCAGAAATTTGTTCTTGACGTCGTCACCTATCAGAATCTATATATAGTTTTCTATTTTCATTCATTAGAGAGGAACTTGTGTGGAGAATAATAGGGTCGAACCTAATAAACCCTAGGTCGTTTTTTACCGTATTTACAAGGGTTTTCACCCCTTGAAACCTTTCATGTTCAATTGAGATAAGTCCTCTTTCAATTCATTCAATATGTCTATGTGTTGTTTGAATATATCTTATGCTTGTCTTGATTTCAACATGCTAGGCTAGATCTATCTTGTGTTTGCTTAGATGTAATGAAACCTAGATGTTAATTATAGGTTGATTGCTTGTTTATAGTTGTATTGGATGAATGATTTCAATGTTAGGCTTAAGAAAACTAGAAGATCTCCATTGTGTAACATGCGTGAACGTCTTAAGAAACATGAACCGATGTGTACTATGTTTTATTGGTTGTATTTAATGCATGAGCAAATTCTAGTGATCCCATGTTAGGAGCTTCTTAGTCGGCTCGACATAGGAGTGAAGTAGGCGCTTATAGGATTGGGGAAGTAAGTACGCCACCCCATGAATGGTATTAAGGAATACAATCCGTCATCCACACAACTGTAACAAGTAATTAACCTGTAAACGATATCTAGGGAGTAGTGAAACCTAAGTAAACACAATTCTCCCATATATTGCTCACAACTCTAGTTTAATTTAGTTTATTTTCATTTCTAGTATTTTATTTTGATTGCATCTTAGTAATTGGGTTGGTTGACTAGCAACTAATTCCGCCAAACTCCTTCAAAACCGAGATTTTTAATTGCTTTTATAAAAATATAAATGATGACGTATAGCCTATATTTGGGCCACGAGTCCAAATAATATACACTACTTGCGCCTAAGTCCACCATGAGTGGGCTGCCATGACAATGGTTTGGGCCGCAGTATCATTAGCTTGGGCCCACGAGGCCCAAAGCCCAACTAAACCCATTGGGTACACGATAAGGATTATCTATTCATAGAATAGATATCTTTTCCTCGGATAAGCACCACGAGTGCGAAGAGTAAGGAGCAAGAAACCTACGCGATTTCAGCCCCTATATAAGGAATGACATCTCTCATTCAAGGTACGATACAAAAACCCTAACTCTCTACGAGAACCTAAAAATTGATTACTTACTCTCACGCCGGAGTCTAATCGGGGGAGACAATCCCTCGATAAGCCTAACGGTGTTGTTTACTTTCTTAGTGCGCAGGTAACAAGTACTAAGAAGCGAATTGGTACGAGAGCAAGAGCCAATAACCAGGAACGCCCAACTTTTGTATCAACAAGTGGCGCCATCCGTGGGACCCTACTAAGAACTAGAATGATGAAACATAAGAATTCAAGCCAGCGGGCTCCGCAGTCAGAAAACCGTGACCATCAGAGGAAGAATCAACAAGATCCGACCTCCAGACAAGTTGATGGTACAACTAGCGCACCTGGTCACCACGAGGCAGGGACAACCCCAACTCTTCTAGCAGTAGAACTACCTATAAGGACTACCCAAATTACCCCAGTGGTCCCAAGCGTTGAGGAACTCCAGCGCACCCTCTTCACCACCCCTCATCAAGCTACACCCACAGTGAACAACACTGCGTCGCCAGGCGCGCCTGACCGAAACAGGGCGCCTAATACTGAGGTAGAAATTCTTGCAACAACTGAGGACGCACCCGATCTAACTTTGGGAAACTTTGTATCCCAAAATTATGAAACCCTAACCGCCCTCATGCAAGAAGAAGCAACAAGAAGGGCAAGCGCGAACCTACAAGCCCGACTCAATTTTGGTCCTGAACACGAACCATCACCATTGCGTCACCCACGAGGAAGACGCGCAGAACGTACCACTATCCATGATAGGTTGGGTACGATATCTAATTCACAATACTCAGAAGACAGCGAGAGGCGCACCAATGTTCACTCCAGACTTGGCAGTTGGGGAATACAAGATCGATTAGGGCCTCAACATTCGCCAAGCCAAGGATCTTTCAAACCTGGGAGTAGGAGGATCCAAGATAGATTGGGGAGAAGAAGATCCCCAAGCAGAGATCCCTCAAGCACTTCTTCTGAAAGAAGCCGGCGCAAGCGCCGAAAAAGAGACTACCTTTCTTCCAGTGACTCCTCGGACAACGAGGACAAAGAAACGGGACACTGGAAGTCAAGAGGAAAACGTCGCGAGGAAGAGAATGAAGATATGTCTCTCCCATGGCGACGCCAAAAATCGATGCGTTTACACGGCGCATCAGCGATTACTCAGACCGCAAACGCAGGCGCATGCCCACTAATATGAAAACATATGATGGAACAGGTGATCCGGATGATCACCTAAAAATTTTCGAATCAGCCGCCACTATCGAAAACTGGCCACAGCCTGTGTGGTGCCACATGTTTAATTCAACGTTAGTAGGAAACGCGCGCACATGGTTTAGCAAACTCCCACGTAAGAGCATTGGTGGATTTGAGGAATTACGAAAAGCATTCCGCCTCAACTTCACCCAACGAAAAAAGTGCGCTAAAAACCCTGTGGAACTAGCAAGAGTGAAACAGCGTCAAGGCGAATCAACCAGCGCTTTTATGGAACGTTTCAAGGATGAGTGCATACAAGTCAAAGCATGTCCTGAAATCCTAAAAATTCCAGGGTTCATGAATGGGATTAACAACCTAGAACTCATCCGAAAATTGAACGACAAGGTTCCACAAACTTTTGATGAGCTAACAAAGCGCACTAGATCCTTTATACAAGGAGAAGCAGCTGCTGCGGATAGCAAAAAAGGTTATTCAAACTATAGGCAGCAAGAGCAGCCGCGGAGACAATCCAATGATCAGAATAACAACCGCAGCAGGAATTATCGCAGTGGAAGAGACAATGACAAATATACCCCTCTTACAAAAACTCCTAGAGATATATTTGTAACAGAAGGCGCGAACTTCCCAAAACCACCACCAATGAGCACTGCAGAGGAAAAGCGCATAGGAAGCGGATACTGCGAGTATTACGGCCAAAAAGGCCATACAACTAACGAGTGCGTCCAACTAAAACAACTACTACCTCCGTCCCATTTTAAGTGTCCACAATGGAATCTTGAATTGTCCCAAATTAAGTGTCCAGATTCTATTTCAACCAATGAGATGAGACTTTAGTTGGTAAAAATTATATTTGATTGGTGGAGAGTGTAGTTAGTGGAATTTCCTAAAACTTTGTGCATGATGTAAGTGGACACTTAATGTGGGACGGAGGGAGTAATTGAAAAGCTAGTGAGAGAAGGCAGGATGGACCACCTCGTAAAAAACATCAAAGAGGGAAAAGATAAACAGAGAAACGGGGGTAAGAAAGAACCCCCAAAGGAAAAATCTGATACTATATACATGATACAATCATGGCAACGCAAGATAAAGCAAAAAGTCAGCCAAAAATTCTCTCCAGAAAAAGAGATATCCTTCCCTACTATAGTTGCGGACAACGCAGTCGTGGAGCCTCTAACTATTGAAATACATACAGGGGGACATGACATCCACCGCATGTACATTGATGGAGGAGCATCCGCAGATATCCTGTACGATCACTGTTTCAAAAGACTGGGACCTGAAATCCAAAGTCAATTGATACCAGCTACAACGTCATTAACAGGTTCACAGGAGAAAAGATTTGGCCCATGGGGCAGTTACGCTTGTTGGTGGTCGTAGGAGATGAACAACACTCAACCGCAACATGGATAAGCTTTATGGTAATAAAGTCTCCTTCACCATACAATGGTATCATTGGAAGACCGGGAATATCATCCATGCGCGCAGTACCATCCACAGCGCACGGAATGCTTAAATTTCCAGTGGAAGGAGGAGTTGTCACTCTCTATAACACAACAGTACCACCAAGAGAATGCATCGTAGTAACAACTGAAGCAGAGACTATTCCAGAACAGCGCACGGAAAAAACGCCAAATTTAAAAGTCGTTATTCATCCAGATTACCCGGAACAACAAGTTTCGATTGGAGGATCTTTATCTGATAAATGTAAAGCAGCTGTATGCGCACTCTTGCAAAAGAACCTAGACATCTTTGCATGGGAACCAAAGCATATGACGGGAGTACCGCGCTCTATCACAGAGCATAAGCTACAAATCCGACAAGGATACCCTCCAATACGACAAAAGAAACGCGGCCAGGCCCCAGATCGTGCAAAGGCTATTTTGGAAGAAGTACATAAGCTCGTAGATGCAGGCATCATGCGCGAAGTATACTATCACGACTGGCTTTCTAACCCAGTTATGGTAAAGAAGAGCGATGGCAGTTGGAGGATGTGCGTGGACTTCACGGACCTCAACAAAGCATGTCCACAGGACTGCTATCCACTGCCAGAGATAGACTGGAAGGTCGAGTCCTTGTGCGGATACCCTTTCAAATGCTTCCTAGATGCATATAAAGGGTATCATCAGATCCAGATGGCAGTTGAAAATGAAGAAAAAACAGCTTTCCATACCAGTCAAGGAGTGTACTGCTATACAAAAATGCCTTTTGGCCTGAAGAACGCAGACGCGACATACCAACGACAGGTGGACACAGCTTTCGAAAAACAAGTAGGCCGCAACTTGGAAGTCTATGTTGACGACCTTGTCATCAAAAGCCATACAGAGGACGAATTGGTGCGCGACATCGAGGAAACATTCAGAACATTGGGGCGAATAAACATGAAGTTGAATCCCAAGAAGTGCACCTTTGGCACAACCGAAGGCATGTTCCTTGGATACTTGATAGAACCCGATGGAATCAAGCCTTGCCCAGAAAAGACAAAGGCTGTTATTGATCTCCCCTCTCCGCGTACACTCAAAGAAGTCCAGTCATTAAATGGAAAGCTAGCAGGGCTAAACCGTTTCTTATCTAAGTCAGCAGACAAATCTCTTCCCCTCTTTAAAACATTCACGAAGTTTTCTAAAAAGGGAGACTTTCGCTGGACTAATGAAGCGGAGGAAGCTTTCCAACAACTTAAAAATCATCTGGCATCTCTTCCCAAACTTGTCGCACCACGACCAGGGGAAGAACTAATAATGTACTTATCGGCAACCCATGGAGCAGTCAGCGCAGTACTATTAACAGACAGGAACTCCGTCCAGACACCCATATACTTTGTAAGCAAAGCCCTAAAGAAAACAGAGACTAACTATAGCGCTATGGAAAAGCTGGTCTTGGCCCTAGTATTCGCAGCCAAAAGGCTGCGCAGATACTTCCAAGCGCACCCAATAGCTGTAATCACTGATCAGCCAATCAAACAAGTTATCTCTAAGCCTGACGCATCAGGACGCTTGCAAAAATGGAGTGTACTGCTAAGTGAGTATAACATCTCATACAGACCGCGCACTGCAATCAAAGGACAAGTCTTTGCCGATTTCATCGTGGAAAAGCCAGACAGCGACAGCCCGACATCTGCAACTAAAACAGATTTGCAGGAACCCTGGATTCTGTTCACAGATGGATCTTCATGTGTAGATGGATCAGGCGCAGGCCTTATTCTTACAAATCCAGAAGGTACGGAATTCACCTATGCGCTACGCTTTGAATTCACAGCCACAAACAATGAGGCAGAATACGAAGCCCTATTAGCCGGACTACGCATCGCAATCCAAATGGGTGTTCGCAAACTAGAAGTAAATGTAGATTCGCGACTAGTCGCTAACCACGTGCTGGGTTAATATGAAGCCAAGGACGAACACATGATCCAATACCTGGAAAAGACAAAATCCTTGATCAAGAACTTTGATAGGTTCACAATAAAACAGGTGCCTAGAGGAGATAATAGGAAGGCGGACGCACTCAGCAAGATCGCATCCACAAGTTTCGCACACCTCTCAAAACAGGTATTGGTAGAAACCCTAAAAAACAAGTCAATCTTGGAAATGGAGATATCAACAGTGATAGAAGAACAAGACCCTACATGGATGACACCTATCATTGAATTTATTAGTAAGGGAACCCTACCCCAAGATCATAAAGACGCTCGAAGAATACGGCGCACAGCGCAACGATTTGAATTACGCGACAACGTACTCTATCGACGGTCTTTCTTACAGCCATGGCTCAGATGTGTTGGACCTCTTCAAGCAGACTACGTACTCCGCGAAATTCACGCTAGATCATGTAGTATGCACTCAGGGCCGCGATCCGTGGTGGCAAGCGCTCTAAGGTCAGGATACTATTGGCCAACAATGCATCGCGACGCACGCAATCTGATAAGAAAATGCAGTAATTGCCAAGTACATAGGCCAATTCCGCGCTGACCACAACAAGAGCTAACACCAATTACCTCACCATGGCCATTTTACAAATGGGGTATTGACATCGCAGACCTTTCCCTGTCGCAGCTGGAGGAGTAAAGTTCCTTATCGTAGCTATAGACTACTTTACGAAGTGGATCGAAGCAAAGGCGGTGGTGAACATCACGGGAAACCATGTCAAACGCTTTGTCTGGGACAACATTGTCTGTCGCTTCGGACTACCGGGTGCGATCATATCAGACAACGGAAAACAATTCTGTGATAACCCATTCAAAGATTGGTGCGCACAATTGAACATCACACAACACTTTGCTTCAGTCAAACACCCATAAACCAATGGCCTAGTTGAGCGCGCAAACCGCAGTCTAGGCGAAGGAATAAAAGCGCGCCTTGACAGACACAAAGGAAGGTGGGTAGATGAGCTCTCGCATGTCTTGTGGGCGCATCGCACAACAATCAAAACCAGTACTGGCGACACGCCATTTTCCCTAGTCTATGGAACAGAAGCCGTCATACCAGCTGAGATAGGAATGCCAACTATACGCACAGCAGAGGTCAACGTCACAACAAACGACGAGGAACGGCGCATAGACTTGGACGTACTGGAAGAAAGACGCGAACGCGCAGCTATACGCGAAGCAAAGGCTAAGGCAAAATTGAAGAAGTATTATGATGCAAAGGTCAAACACACTTCATTCAGACCAGGAGACTTTGTTTACCGCGCCAACGACGCGAGCCACGCAGAAGACACAGGCAAGCTCGGACCTAAATGGGAAGGACCTTACGAAGTCACAGACGCGCTCGGCAACGGCGCATACAGACTGCGCGATATGGAAGGTCAAGACCTAGCGCGCACCTGGAACATCTGCAATCTTAAAAAATGTTACTTCTAGGCTACGGCCCTTACACAGACACCCTCGCATCCTACGTGATGCCCAATAAGTGTTTGTTCTTTTTCTTTCCTAGGAACCGTATTTTTCTTATTTTCCTTAAAAACTTGCAAGTATCAATAAAATGTTATGGTTTTTAGCTAACTCCATAGCGTATTTTACTTTATTGCATACATAATAAATGTCAATATTGTTATCTTACATTTTTATTGCCTACATGGCGTGCATGCACCACTTAAAGACCCACGAAGGCATAAAGGATAAGTTAACCTACTAATTCACTTGTTGAGTAAGAGGGTTGCAAACCCATCAACATAGGATCACGTATCCTTGCTAAGCGCCTTACTCTTGAGACGTCGAGGTAAGTTTTGCGTCCGCACCCCATGATGGATGCGCATATACCAAGTACACTGTACAAGCTTAGCAACATAACAAGCCAAGACACTTGGTCAAACCTTCGCAAACGATGCAAGTATAATTCTTGAAAGTTACGCACTTAAAACACTTGGTTAAATAAGTTGGCAAACAATGCAAGTATATTTAAGTCACGACCTTAAGCAAAAAGGTATCTTATTCCACATTTATTCATACAAATTACAAGGAAAAGATACATAAATATACAAACAAAACCTACACGCTATGGCGATGCTCAGGGCTATCCTGCGGAGCAGAAGAACTCCCCGCTTCCTGAAGCTTTCTGAGAAGCAAGGCATCATGAGGAGATACCGTGGGAACACTCACGGGCACACCATCAGATCTGGGGATGTGCGCAGCACCAATGCCGCACATCACCGCTTTACCCTTGATGCCCTTCTTCTGGGCAGCCCTCTGCTCATGTCGCTCCAGCACCTCTTTCAAGGGAATCTCCCTCTCAAGAGCAAAGGGTTTGAGGATGTCGCGAGGCTGCGCGAATACAGGAACCTGCAGCTGCGAAACGTCAGGTTTCAGATGGTAATCTGATTCCCCTTCCCCATTCTCTCCAAGATGGCGCTGCAATGTCAACCCCGCCATCAGAACATCTATGGGGTCATCTTGATCACACTCCAGCCTCCCAATATGCGGCAGCTCAAGAACCTTCAACCCTGCCATTGCCTGCAGCAACTCATCATAAGCAATAGGGCTGTACCCAGGGACTTCCGCCAAGTCCTTCTTCAGCAGCTTGGCCTCGTGGAGATCCTCCATAGCCTACGATCTCACACGTGCCATCGCACAATGCACCACCTTCCCAAAGGCGTCCACCACCTCTTGGGACTCTAGCGTGCCCATGGCTGCCAGGCGCAGCCCATGGCTAATCAACCACCAACATTTACAAAGACAATTTGTGTAAGTAAAAAGCATGGCGATAAAGTTATTCTAAAGAAGAATCAAATAAAAAGAATACCTGCGCTCAGCAATGGTCGACATCAAATGAGGATATAATTCCTCGTCATACTCAATGCTAAGGCTACGCAGCTTGTCCTCCTGCGCCTGGATGATCTTCAACATATCCTCCTTAAACTTGGTGATGCTAGCATAGTGCTCCACCTTCTTCTCCTCCAAGAAGCGCACGGCAAAAGTCAAGTCAGACTTATAATGGTGCAGCTCTCCACGCGCCTTCACCACCTCAGCCATGGCGGACAGCTTCTCGTGGGTGATCTTCTCAGCACGCACCCGCGAGGCCTCCAACTCCACTTGCGCATCAGACAACTGCGCACGGAGCCTCGCCAACTCCTCATCCTTCTGGGCAAGAGCACTGCTCTCCCCGACATACTTCTCTTTTAACTGAGCCACCAGCTCAGCTTGGCGCGCCGCAGTCGCAGCCAGCTCATCCATCAGCTGCTGCGCCTCTCCACCATCAACAACCTTGGCTTTCCCCTCCCTGTTTTCATTCTGTGGAGAGGAAACCTCATCAACAAAGACTGCATCATTCTTCGCAGCATCATCCCTACGCAACAAAAAACAGTTAGTAAATATTACAACAAGTAATATAATGAAAAAAAAAGAAAAAAAAAAAAGAGAGAGATGATAAAGACGCAGACACTTACAGAAACGGAAAAGCCTCAGCAACCTTCAACCCCGCGCCAGAAGTAGAGGTCTCTTCCGCGTTAGACTCCGCGTCCCCAATGACGTGACGACGCCTCTTCCTGGTGCCACTGCCTCCAGCCTCTCCCTTGCGCTTAACATTCTGCACAACTTCCTCCTTCAGCACCTCGTCAGGATTAAGGATCTTTATGCTGTCAGACGACCCCGATTGCGCCTCCTTGTGCGCCACCTCCACGTTAGGCACCACCTCCACAGTGGGCGCCACCTCCGCATCTGGTGCCACGCTCTGAACGGGCGTCACTTGGAGCGGTGGCGTGTTCTCAGGGACCGCCTCTGGCAGGACGGTCAAATGACCCTCAGTCGCCTCCAGTAGGGGCTGCTCACCTTCCCTCAGAGGGCGCACCCCTATAGTTACCAGCTTCGGCTTGTCCAGCTTAACAACAGCAAACAAATCCATCTCTGCGTACATCAATAAAGCAAGAAAGAAAAAAGGATTATTTATTAAAAGCGCGCATACACAAAAAAGACTTACAAAGCTTGAAGTAGAAGGGATGAACATCCACCCCGGCCATCCTCACTTAAGAAAGTAGGCACCTCATCCGCAGCGCCAAAATAAGCGCGGCTCAACCCCATATGCACCAAAAACTCCTCCGGATAGGGGTTAATGGCCAGTCGGTTAGCATCCAGAATCTGCGCGTCAGCCAGCCTGTAGAAACCGGGTGCGGGGCGCCCATCCCTTGGAAATGTATCCTGAGTATAAAACTCATAGGGAAAGGGAAAGACTACATCATCAACCCAGAAAAAGTACTCCCTCCAATTCTTTAGGGCGTCTACTTTCTCAGTATAACACTGAAGCGCCCTCTGGCACTTCGCAAAAGAAACCCAACCATTTGACCACGTCATGTGGTAAAAGGAGCGGAACAAGGCCACGGTCGGTTCTATCGCAAGTAAACGGCAGTTTACTTCAAAATTCGACACCTTAGCCGCACCTATACAGTGCAGCTGAGAGATGTGAAGGCGATAATGATTGAGCAAATCGCTCAGAAAAATAGATATGGGTACGCGGTAATTCGCGTACTCAAAGAATTTCGTGTATAGCCCTATTTTCCCTTCGGGGAAATCAACTATACACGCGTCCACATCTGGAGCCTCTGGATGGACATCCAGAGGCACGAAATAGTCAGACGTAAATTCAGTAACATCCTCAATGGACATCGCAGAGCGAAAATCCTCTAACTGTGCAACCATCTTCATTAAATTACGAAGTGAAACGCACACAAATTACCTACGACAATGTAGTATTTTCTTTGCAAAAAGCTTTCAAGGAAAGTGAATAGTGATAAGTGTGTGTTTTACTGCGTGATCGTAAAAAGTGGGCGGTGACTCTTATATAGGGAGTGAAAAAACCCTAGTTTATCTCCACGTGGAATCCACTCACAAAAAATGTATGGCTGGAACTGAACGGGTACAGGCACTTTTTCCGATTTACGAGGGCCACGTGGACACTACCCCCGATTTTCGAGGTATCCGTTTGAAACACTTGTGGCTAGGTACATTGCATTTAAAAATAGGCGGTAATATTTCCTTGATCTCCCGCCACGCTTACCGCTGATAATATTAGTCTAGTATCCACGGCTACGAGCCGCGCACACTAGACTGGGGGGACATGATGACGTATAGTCTATATTTGGGCCACGAGTCCAAATAATATACACTACTAGCGCCTAAGTCCACCATGAGTGAGCTGCCATGACAATGGTTTGGGCCGCAGTATCATTATCTTGGGCCCATGAGGCCCAAAGCCCAACTAAACCCATTGGGTACACGATAAGGATTATCTATTCATAGAATAGATATCCTTTCCTCAGATAAGCACCACGAGTGCGAAGAGTAAGGAGCAAGAAACCTACGCGGTTTCAGCCCCTATATAAGGAATGACATCTCTCATTCAAGGTACGATACAAAAACCCTAACTCTCTACGAGAACCTAAAAATCGATTACTTACTCTCACGCCGGAGTCTAATCAGGGGAGACAATCCCTCGATAAGCCTAACGGTATTGTTTATTTTCTTAGTGCGCAGGTAACAAGTACTAAGAAGCGAATTGGTACGAGAGCAAGAGCCAATAATCAGGAACGCCCAACTTTTGTATCAACAATAAAAATACAAAAAGAATCATCCCTCATCTCTAGACCTAGTCTTTAGGTTTTCTAATCCTAGCGACACTATTCCTAGCTGAACGATCAATCCCCCGGTACTTGTCATTATACTATACTACATCGATCAGGTACACTGCCTGGTGGGGGTTGTAAGCTTCTCGAGATCCCTCGAGAGGTAAAGCCTGGTGCAATCCCTACGCATCAACAGCGTCACCTTCTGGTGGACCTTGTTTGTTACTTGCACCTTCTTGTAGCAGAATCTTTGAACTAGCACCTTCAACCTCAATGTTTTGATTATTGACAACACATGGTTCGGCAACTGTTGAAGATGACATAACAATGTTTTTGATATCTTCCTGCATCTGATTAGTAATCATATTGGAACCTTCATTTTGATCAAGAACGGTAGCACACGATTCATGGTTCTTGACCTCATCGTCCTGTTTATCAGTTCTTGCATCTACTTGTACCTTCTCAATGATCACTTTCAAACTACGTTGAACCTTATCTTGAAACATAGAAATATGATCACGAAGTGACTCATCAACTTCATCTACAAGGCCATCAAATTTGACCTCAAGCAAATGCATACTTGCACTCACATCATCTAGCTTCTTCAATAAATTTGTCCTTGTATCCTCTTCACTAGTAGGTGCTTCTTGACGGGTTTCAATATTTTGAGCAACTTCTTCTTGTGGTGGAGTTTGTTGATGTAGTAAATCAAAACATTGTTGCAACCCATGTTTAATCTCCTCAAGGTCGTCAAGAAGTGGCGATGATTCTTAAGCAACTTCATCTTGTGGTTGAGCTTGTAGCAAATCAGAAACTTGTTGCAACCCATTATTATTCACAGCAAAATCAGCAGCAATGGATCTTGAACCACGATCAAAAAGTGCAACTGATTTTTGAGCAACTACATCTTTATGGTTTTCAACAGACGAAGAGTTTTTTTTCTTTAAGTAATCATATCATCTTGTTCAGCTTTGAATTCTGCATATTTCCAGTGTTTTTTAGAGATTTTCTACAGTTAATTCTGTTGGTTTGAAAATATGGAGAATTGGCGCCAAAATCCAATTTTGGGCATAATTGGATATTAGTTAATTGAGGCCGATTGAGTTCTTAGTATTACATTCCTGTGTATTAATTTTGGGTTGTTGTTGTTTAATTGATATTTTTCACTTCTATAATTCATTTTCCCCAATTTGTATAAACCCTAGTTTTTGAAGATGAGAAATAAGAGACAAACTAGACCTCCTCAGAAACTTGCTGATTCAGTTAACTCTGTAAATAATACTAAATCTAAAAATCAGAAAACAGAATCAAAAAAAAGAAAAAACATAGATATCAAGGATAGTATGGATGGTGTGGGTGAAGGGGCAAAATGTAAAGGAAATAACAGGGATGTGGAGGATTTAGAGGCTAATGTGAATGGGATTGAGGATGGAAGTAAGTTTGGAGGTACTGAAAAAGTGGTTAATGTGACTGAGGAGAATGCTACTGTAAATAAGGTTTCAGAGGTATATGTTACTGACACAGAAGTGCAGAATGTCAATATGGTTCCGGTTAATGTTCAGGATAGTGTTGTGAATGAAGAAGCTAAGAGTATGGTGGAAGGTCAAAATGATTTAGTAAATGGTAAGAGGCAGAATATGGGTGATAAAGGTGAGAAGATTTTTGAACAGAAGATGAATGGTGGTGATGTGAATGGTGTCAAGACTTATGCTACTGCTACAACAGGTAACCTAATGGATTTGAGTAAGAAATTGTTTGTTGTTCCCACTGAAATTGATGAAAATGGAAAAGAATATGTGATTTTTGATGATATTATGATTGATGAAGGGTGTAAGAAATGGGGATTAACACAGTGTGGTTATTTTGTTGGGCATAACATGTCTGTCAATGAACTAAGATACAATTTAAGAAGAATGTGGGGTAGGAAAGGATTTAAGGATGTGATTGATGTTAATAATGGGGTATACTACATGAAATTCTATAATGAGGAGGGCTTAGATGAAGTTGTCAATAGTGGGCCATGGATGGTGAGTAATAAGCCTTTCTTTGTTCAGAAATGGGACATTCATGTTAGTTTGGATAAGAGAGAGCCTGATGTTTTACCTATCTGGATAAAGCTAAGTAATGTACCTTTAGAGGCTTGGACTACACATGGGATTAGTGCTCTAGCTAGCAGGCTGGGTAAACCTTTAGTGATGGATAGTATGACTGCTGACATGTGTAGACTTGGAGTTGGAAGAGTTGGTTTTGCAAGGTTTCTAGTGGAGGTATCTGCAAAAAAGTGTCTTCCTGAGTTAACTGAAATGGTTTACAGGGATAGAGATAAGAATGAAGTGTGTAGGAAGGTTGTAAAAGTGATGACAGAATGGTCTCCTCCGAGATGTGCAGAGTGCAATGTGTTTGGCCATAGTGAAAAGAATTGTAGCAAGCATGTAAGTAATGAAATTGTAAAAGTGGAGGAACAGAAAAAGGTTGGTGAAAATGGGAAGGAGAATGTTAATGAGAATATGGATAAGGAAGGGTTTGAAGAGGTTCATCATAAAAAGTTCAATGGTGGAAACAAAAATAAAACATACTATACTAAACCAAATACCCAATTTCAGAAGAAAGGGGAATTTATGAACAAGAATAAGTATGTGAGTCAATTTACCTATCAGAAGAAGAATAAAGATGATAAAGGTGAGGATGTGAATAAATTGAAATCACCTGTGAAGGAGCAAAGTGTGAATAAGTTGCAATCACCTGTGAAGGAGCAAAACTCTTTGAAAGAAAATGTTGCTAAAATTAGTGATCCTCAAAGTTCTGGTGGTAATGGTAATAGTAAGAAAGCATGGAATTTTAGGGGTGAAATATTGGAAGCATTAAAAAGGTATGCTAATAAGTACTCTGTCCTTGACACAGATAATGTTGAGGATGGTGTGATTACTGAAGAAAATGATGTGTATAAGGATGAGAATGGTATTGCACAGTGTATGGAGAATGATGTTATAGAGGGAGGGGATAAAGAGGTGTTGACATAGTCTATTATGGAATGCAAAATTGGATGTTGGAATATTAGGGGTATATGTACCTCTGATAAACAAAAAGAGGTTAGGAATTTTATTGATAGTGAAAAGTTGAATGTTTGTGCAATTATTGAGACTCAATTAAAAAGAAAAAAGTTGTATACAATGGGAGATGGAATTTATAGGAATTGGGAATGGGTGAATAATATGAGTCATTGTGATAAAGGGTGTAGAGTCATGGTTGGATGGAATGATGATGTTGTAAACTTGAATGTTATTCATTATTGTAAACAAGCCATTATGTGTAAGATTGAAGCTATTAGGGGTAATATGGCTATCTTCTGCACATTCATTTATGCTTCTAATGGGGGTAATGAAAGAAGGGAATTGTGGAGTGAATTAGTTTTGCATAAGAGAATAGTGGGAGACAGTCCATGGGTTATTCTGGGAGATTTCAATGTAACTCTAGATCCTTGTGAACACTCTACTGGTTGCTCACATATGACCAGGGATATGGTTGAATTTAAGGATTGCATTAATAGTATTGAAATGAAGGATATTGCCTGTAGTGGTCTGTTTTACACATGGACAAAGAACCTTTACAAAGCTAAAGCTGGTGATCAAACTGGTGTGCTCAAAAAACTAGACAGAGTTTTGGGAACAGAGGAGTTTATTAGTAAGTTTCCTCAAGCTCATGCTTTGTTTCTTCCTTACATCATTTCAGATCATTGTTCTGTTGTTCTGGTTATACCTAATGCAATACAGGTTAGAAAAAGATCCTTTAAGTTTTCCAATTTTGTGGTGGAGAAAAAAGATTTTAAAGAAACCATTAACAACTGCTGGAGTAATAATGTTAATGGGTGTCAAATGTTTAAGCTGGTTAAGAAGTTGAAAATGTTGAAAAAGCCTTTGAATAAGCTAGCTTGGGAGGAAGGTGATGTGTTTGTGAATGTCAAAAGGCTAAGAGAGGAACTTAAAGAAGTGCAGGTTAAGATTGATAATGAGCCTAATGATAAAAAGTTAAGAGATGATGAGTGTAAGCTTTTGGTGAGGTATAATGGAGCTATGAAAATTGAGGAACAATTGTTATATCAGAAAGCCAAAATCAAGTGGTTGAGTCTTGGAGATAGAAATAATGTTTTTTTTTTCATAGAGCTCTGAAAAGCAGGAATCACAAGAAGAGGATTAATGCAGTTCATGATGAATTGGGGAATAGATTTGAAGGTGATGATGTTGCTGGTCAGTTTGTTAAACATTTTAAAGATTTCTTGGGTAATAGTACAAGTGTTTCTAGTTTGCCTGATTCAGCTACATTGTTTAAGAATATGCTTAGTGAAGATGAGGCAGAATTCATGGTTAGGGCTGTTAGTGATGAAGAAATTAAAAAAACTATGTTCCTTATTGATGACAACAGAGCTCCTGGACCAGATGGCTTCTCTTCAAAGTTCTATAAAAAAGCTTGGGATATTGTTGGAAGTGATGTATGTGCAGCTATTAGAGAATTTTTTGTGACTGGGAAGATCCTCAATGAAATTAACTCAACTATTATTGCTTTGGTACCTAAAACCCAAACAGCAACTAAAGTGTCTGATTATAGGCCTATAGCTTGTTGTAATGTGGTATATAAGTGCATAAGCAAAATAATCTCAGAAAGAATGAAGGTGAGTCTTGGAAAGTTAGTTAGTAATAATCAATGTGCTTTCATACATAATAGACATATTCAAGATAATATCTTAATTTCACAAGAGTTGTTGAAAGGATATGGTAGAAAGGATGGGCCAAGTAGAGTTGCTTTGAAGATAGATCTTCAAAAAGCTTATGATACTATTAATTGGAGATTTTTGGAAGACATTCTTAAAGGTTTTGATTTTCATGTTAATATGATCAAATGGATAATGAACTGTGTGTCTACAACATCTTTCTCAGTGTGTGTGAATGGTGAGAGCTGTGGATATTTTAAAGGGGGAAGAGGACTTAGACAAGGAGACCCTATGTCCCCTTATTTGTTCACATTGGTCATGGAAATCCTCAAATTACTCATGATCAGAAAAGTGGAGAATAATAGCCTATTTCAGTATCATTTTGGTTGCAAAAAGTTGAAAATCACTCATGTCTATTTTGCTGATGATTTTTTGATGTTCTGCCATGGTGATAAGCTTTCTGTACAAGTTATAAAGGAGGTAATTGAATAATTTGGAGCTGTGTCTGGTTTACTTCCTAATTATAGCAAGAGTACCATCATTTTTGGAAGTGTCAAGGAAGAAGATCAAAAAGATATTTTGAGTATTGTTCCATTTAAAATTGAGAAACTTCCTGTGAAATATCTAGGAGTTCCTTTAATCACTAAAAGAATTGGAGTGAAGGAGTGTAAAAGCTTGATTGATAAAGTGAGAAATAGAGTCCTGAATTGGAAGAATAAAAGTCTTTCCTATGCAGGAAGGTTACAGCTTGTGGCTTCAGTCCTAGAATCTATATATGTGTACTGGGCAACTGTTTTCCTTTTACCTCATGCAGTTATTGATGATATTAATAGTCTTCTTAAAGGTTTCTTATGGAATCAGTGTGAAAAGGCTAATGGAAGAGCTAGGGTGGCTTGGAAAAATGTGTGTAAGCCAAAGTCACAAGGAGGTCTTGGGCTGAGAGATTTGAGTATTTGGAATAAGGCAATGATTGTTAAACATTTGTGGCATGTGGCTGTGGATAAGAATTCTATGTGGGTTAAATGGATCAACACCTATAAGCTTAAAGGGAGAAGTGTTTGGGAGATTAATGAGGAAACTAGTGATAGTTGGGGTTGGAGGAATATACTCAGGTTAAGACATGAAGTTAGATATTATTTGATTGTTAAATTAGGGGATGGTGCTAAAACATCTATGTGGTTTGATATGTGGTCTCATGTGGGAGCTTTGAACAGATATATATATCATATAGAGACTTATATGATGCTAGATTCAGTGCCAAAATGACAGTTAAACAGTTTGTGGAAAATGAAAATGGTCAATGGCCTCAAGAATGGTATCATAAATTTCCTAGATCACACAAATCCAACAACCTGAAATTATGCATGGTAGAAGAGATATGGTAGTGTGGAGAAAGAATGATGGATCAGTTTGTAAGTTCTTTACTAAACAGACTTATAATGATCTAAATGATGGTAGTTGTCTGGTTGGATGGAGCAAATTAATTTGGTTTTCTCAAAACATACCAAAACATGCATTTGTCTTGTGGTTAGCAGTCCAGAATAAATTGCCTACTCAAGATAAATTGAGAAAATGGGGAAGCTGTGATCTAATGGTATGTCTTCTATGTTATTGTGATATGGATTCACATGATCATTTATTTTTTAATTGCTCCTTTACTAATAAGCTGTGGAGTATATATGGTTCTGCAAAAACTAAAAATGCACAATTCTGAGACTGATTGGGAAGGGGTGTTTGGAAGATTTACTAATCTGTACAATGGCAGTTCTATTGGGAGTATTGTGAGAAGACTTTGCTTGGCTGCTAGTGTGTATCTTGTGTGGCAAGAAAGGAATAATAGGTTATTTAGAGATGAGAAGAGAAATGTGGAAGATTTATTTAAGATAATTTGTGAAACAGTGAACACCAGGTTAATTAGTCTAAAAGTGAAAAGATCAAATGCTGTGAAAGATACTGAAAAGGAATGGGGAATAAAGTTTAAATGGAATCAGAATGTGAATAAGGATAGTAAGGTTGATGAGGTATGGAGGTTCTGGTCAATGTATGTTGTGACAGTTTTGAATATGCAGGTTAAGGGGTGTTTGGATCAGTGGCTTTCAGTGGTATTTGTCATAATGTTCACCACTAATCTTTAAATTCAGATCATTACAATGGTGTGATTCCTCGTATCTTGGAGTTCTAACTGGTCTAGCTGTACCTATGTTAACCTCTTGATTGTTTAATTTGGCCTAGGGAGGAAATTGGACAATTGAGTAAGGCTAAGTAGGAGGCTTAACTGGTATGAATGTATCACAAAGTAGGATCCCCATTGTGAAGGGTAAATGGTCTAGGAGGATGGTGTATGATGAATGGAATAGAGAGGAGTGAAAGATGATCCTTCTTGGTCCATTCAATACACTATCATTGGAGGTAATGGTTGGTCCTCACTCAAGGAGAGTGTTTCTAAATGTGTGAAGCCATTTGTAAAGATGGAAATGTAGCACATTTTGAAGAGCCCTTGAGTGGAGGGGTTATGGGGTTCCTAGTGATGCCTTTCTTCTCTTCTACTTTAATCACTGTGGTGGCAGGTTGAGTAGTTATGGTGGATAGAAGAAGGGAAATGTAGCTAGATGGTAAGTGCATTTAAATGGTGAATTAAAGGTCTAAGTTGGCATGGTTTCTGTTAAAGTGCAGCTTGGATCAGATTTGGATCAGTTGGAATAGCAGTCATGTATTATCAGATATATAGGTGTTGCTTCTGATATATGATAAAATGTGGATACATGGATATATTACTGTTAGTATCTGATGTAATTTTGTACAAGATTTGGGTGATGTCCAAATCTTTATCTCTATTCTTATGATGTATATTCTTTGAAGAGTTAATATAATATTCACCATTTGCACCAAAAAACACACGAAGAGTTTTGAATCGTAGACAAAGATGCTTTCATACTATTCACCATTTTAGTCTCTAAATTCACCTATCAAGTTATCAAATCCACTGTTTTTTATGATGAAAACAACAACAAATAAGAAAAACGAAATTGCTAACTAGACTTCATATTAGTCAATCGACATTAATCGACTATCATTATAAGTAATGCGATGAAATATAGAATCGAAAAGTATACCTGTGCACATGCAAGTCCAAAGGAAAGTCGACGTTAAACTTAGATTTATAAATTTGGAATGGTAATCTATCATATTTATAGGCAAAATATTATGGTAGTGATACAACAGAAGTTCTAGTTGTAGTATAATTCGAATGAAATTTTTTCCATATGGCAAAAGAGATCCTTCTATTTTTAAAATCTGTTTTTTGTTGGCACACTTTTTCTACCAATTTTTTCAACTAACCCGTCTTAATTCTCTGCTAATCTACTTTTCCGTAGGAGTGAGATAAGTATAAGGTTATTAATGTGCTATTGTGAGCTTACAAGATTCAATTTAAAAGAATGTAAATTGATCAAATATCTTACTGTATTAAATTAGTAAACTATGTAATATGTATCTTAAGTTTTTACATATATAATTTCAGAAAGACATGTTCTCTCATATATCTTAAGTTGCATAAAACTGGAAGTGGACTTTTAAGTTTTAACCCTCTTTAAAAGTCACTGAATCATATTTTGCTTTTTAAGTGTTTAAGTCGAATGAAAGAGCTCGGCACTACATTATAGCATGTCCATGATCAGATATCCCACTATAAACAAACAAAATCATAGCTAAATGACAATATCATATTTATCGAACAACATCGTTACTAACTCGAAAATCGTTAAAACATTTAAGTTCCTTGAATATTTTGGATAAAATAAATACTTATTGCATCCCACATAGGTAAAACATAAGTAACATTGATAGTTTATATACTAGAATGTAAACCCATCACTCATCTTGGTATATAATTATTATATGTTGACGGTATGGTGTTGGCTACTTAAAAGTTATCATCATATAAGATGTCCGGCAACATGTATAATATATATTGCAATTTTTAATTATTATTATTTGATTTTTTTACTTTTATTTTTACTTTTTTATATGTAAAAGGTTTTTTTTTTCTTTTTTTTTTTTTTTTTTTTTTTTTACATACATAAATTAAATAAAAAAAACCGTAAATATCTTAAGTTTTTTACAAACTTAGTACTTAAATATTTACGAGATTGATAACTTTTCACATAATTACACGTTATTTGGTTCCTAGTTTTATAATAGTCACGTAACAAAATAAAAATATGAGTTAAAGATTAAGTTTTGGATTTATCTTTTACTGATGTAAATTTAGTTAGTACTAAAAAAACAAAATGCCAGCATATCTTTTATATAATAAAACAAAACCCCTATTTAGAATTTTTCATTTCAAAAAAATGCATTCATACCTTATTTAGTAATAATTTTATTTAAAAAAAAGATTATTTTCTTATTAGATAACATTTTATATTTATCCATAACACAAATAGAAGATAAATACAAAAAATATAGATAAGATACAATTAATAATATGATTAAAATTTTTAAATAATTATCTTTAATAATAAAAACTATAATTAAACATTATAAATCAAACAAAACAAAAATTAAATTATTTGTTTTTAATAAATAAAAATATATGATTCAAAAAATTTTAAAAAAACTCGCGCGTGCGCGGGCATTATAACTAGTATACGATACATTATTTACGATTAAGCTTAGCATTTATCTGAATTAAATCTTAGTTAAACTCATTCGAGTTTGGCATCAATTTGTGATAGCTTCAAAAGAAAAGAAAAAAATGTACAAACTTGTCTAAAAACTATAAAGTAACATTTCTAAAAGGTAAGTCTCGAATCCGACATGGATCAAAGACAATAAGTTTTTCTACTTAACATATCAGGATGTTGATTGCATGCATTGATAAGTTGTTATTAATATATTAGCACATTGTGGTATGGAGGATTAATTCATATAAGTTATCATTTTTTCTAGATTTATACGTGATTCTTTTACACATGGCATTAACATGTGAAAATTCGGATACTACTCTTATTGTATTTTAAATGTTAGTACTTGTTAGATCTACGACATACATTTGCCAAAAGTTATACCCAAATCCTAATACGATGAAAATATATATACACTACTTTCTTGTCTTTTAAATCCAACTTGAAATTTACTTTATGTTCCCACATCGCTTTGGGATAAAATTGGATGTCTATAAAATAATGGCCCAGCTATAAAAATTGGTTAAT
Organism: Artemisia argyi; assembly: GCA_030686995.1. Lineage (NCBI taxonomy): Eukaryota > Viridiplantae > Streptophyta > Magnoliopsida > Asterales > Asteraceae > Artemisia > Artemisia argyi. The sequence continues at coordinate 21,428,537 of CM060692.1, forward strand.
CCACTTTCGTATAAAGCCTCAGGTCTGCAATCATGGTCCGGTTCAACTAGGCTGGTCACACATTCTCGATTTTGATTGGTTCATCTCTGAAAGGGTTCATCAGGACATGAATTGAGTATATGCTAAGAGAAATTACTTTCGGATGATAGACTTTAGATCAAATGAGAAGAAATCTTAAAATGAGAAGAATGAAAAATAATTATAATCAGACATTAGAGATGCATCGACTTGAATTAGATGCATCCCTAATCTTTTAGATGCACCATAATATATTTTCTAGCTAAAAATTAGATGCATATACATATATTAGATGCATTTTTGCAAGTTAGGCAAATCCTATGTATTTTTCGTCCTATGCGTGTCAAATTTGTTGCAAGTACTACTTTGCATCGTTTTCATTTCAAATCACTTTCCAAACTAATTAGGATGCATCTAAATGAATAGAGATGCGTCTAATTCAAGTCGACGCATCTCAAATATATGGTTATAATTATTTCTCATGCTTCTTATTATAACGTTGATAAAATACATTTCTTTCAACTTTTGCTTTTAATAAACTTTGACTTTAGTATGAATAAACTAAAACCTTTTATTCTTTTACCAAATCTTCAATCCCACATGGGTCAAAGAGAACAAATTTTGCTGCCTCATATACTATCATGCCAGTTGACATGACAAGTTGGTATTAGTATTAAGATTCTGCTTTGCACTCTGGCATGTTGTTAAATTTAAAATGTTTATTAATCGTGTTTGAGTGGAAAGTAGCAATTCATATAACTTTTTAACATTTAAGCATATTCCCTAACTCTTACAAGTATATATGAGAATACATTGGGCACAAGAATTTACATTGTACTTAAATACATTGATATCATAAGATGTTATAACAAATAGAGTAAACTTCAAAATACATCCCTGTGGTTTGCCCAATTTCGCACCATACATCCCTCTCGAAAAAGTTGCAACAAACACATCCCTCCGTTAGTAAATGTCAAACACAATACATCCACGAGGACGAACGGTGCAAACATTGTGTCGTTAACTTGGACACGTGGCAGTTAAATAAGGTTATGTGTGTCATTTTATAGTTTAATCTACTTCACTATGTATGAAACCCAGCAGACCACAAATCAAACCACACCACAAATCAAACCACACCACACCATAAATAACCTCCTTTCACCTTGTTGTTTTTAATAATCCAAACCACACCACAAATCAAAAACACAAATCCTTTCACTATGTATGAAACCCAGCAGACCACAAATCATAAACACAAATCCAAAACACAAATCCAAACCACAAACACATATTTGTTAATAACAATCCTCTTGGTTCTAATTTCTTGTTACCCAGCCATCAAAGAAATCCAAACAATCCTCTTGGTTCGAAAATCTAAATCTAAACGCAACATAAACAACATCATTAACACCCTCACCACCACGAGAGTCTCGGTGGTGGGGTGTGGTGACTGCCGAGCACCAACGAGCCCAAACGGACCCTCAAACATCAAACAAAAATGGATCCACACGAGTTTTTGAAGTTAAAAACATTTATCAAAATGATTTTTAGAAAAGATTTATCAATAAATCGGTTTTATTAAAAGATTTAGAAATTAGGGTTTTGAATAAAAATCAAAATAACGAACGGGGGTGGCTCGTGGGTGGTTTACCGTCGATAACAAGGTGAAAGGAGGTGGCGGTGACTCTCGGTGGTGGTGGTGGTTCACAGTGGTGGCGCGTGGAGTGAGTTAGGGGGCGTGTCGAGAGCTCAAAAGCTCCAGATAGGTTGTGGAGATGTCGATCTATCGATTGGGAAAAGAAAAAGGGTTGCCGGAAAATTTTCCGGTGGCCGGCGCCGGTTTCTGCTGGTGTTCCGGCGAGGGGGTGGCCGGTTATTCAAGAGAGAGTGAGAGAGAGTTATTGAAAGTGTGAGTTTGTGTGTTTTTATATAAAGAAGGAGAGGGAAACGTAAAATGACTCTTATACCCTTACTAATTCTTACTTAACTGCCACATGTCCAAGTTAACGACACAACATTTGCATCGTTCGTCCTTTTGGATGTATATTGTTTGACTTTTACTAACGGAGGGATGTAATTGTCCCAACTTTTTCGAGAGGGATGTATGGTGTCAAATTGAGCAAACCACAGGGATGTATTTTGCAGTTTACTCTAACAAATAATTAGATGTCCTTAATTCAATAGTGGAGCAACTATGATTTAATTTATGCATTACCAAAATTCATGTGTCCAGTTCAAATAAGAATGGTAGTACCTCTACTGTCTCATGACAAATAGTTTTAGCAAACACTACAATTAAAAAATGGTATCAGTTTCTCATAGCTTAGAAAGAAAAGAAATATAAGTAATAAAGTTTGTGTGTCACTATTTATGATTTATAGTGTATCGAACATTGTGAGTGTGCCAAGAAATGATACATCAACAAATAAATTTTCACAAAAATATTTACAAAATGACGTGTCAGCTTGTGACTGTGGATTTTTTTACCATTTCTCTCTCCTTTCATTGATTAAGCCAATCACATCGAGACACAACATTTTGTAGATAATTTTGTGATAATTTTTATGTGATTATAGCATTTCTCGAGTGTGCCTTTCTAATACATTAACTTTGACTCTACGATATAGTAAAATTCAAGTTGTCAATAAGACAATGGGCCCAATAAAGAAAAACTGGCCAAGAATGGTTTTCTCTAGTTTGTCATTGTCTTGTATTAACCTGTATTCAAATATGTCAAAGGAAAAATACTTTTACACTACAACATTCACTGCTTTCAGCGGGGACATTTTTACGCTTTCAGCGGGGACTTCTCCCCGCCCAACACTTTCGGCGGGGACATGTCTCCGCCGAAAGTCCGTCGGCCAAAGCCTTTCGCTGTAAACTTTCGGCGGCGACGAACAACACTTTTGGTGGTGACACGTGGGACCCACACTGCCAGCTTGAACAATTTTGGTCAAGTCAAACATGCCAGCGTGGCACTACTTTCGGCGGGGACATGTCCCCGCTGAAAGTGGTTTACATAGTTGTAATTAGCCCCTTAATCCTAGATTTAAATAATAATTTACACACTTTCGGCGGGGACACGTCCCCGCTGAAAGTGGTATACATAGTCAATGGGTCACCCTTTTGGCGAGGACACGTCCCCGCTAAAAGTTGTATCCACATATATTGCAGCAAACTTTTGGCGGGGACATGTCCCCGCTAAAAGTGACTGACCCATTTTGCAGCAAATTGCTGCAAAATGGGTAATTTCTATATTTTTACCGGAATTTTTCCGAAAAAAATCTACATGATCACTACAAATTCACAACCTGTATATGCTCTAATTACAACACCACAAGACACTCAAATCACAAATTCACCAAACATAATATCATACATATCCAAATTTGTTAAAAATTAACCAAATCATGTGTCTGTATCCAAATTCGAAAAATACGGTTCAAAAATCGTTATGACATGATCACTACATAAGCTAGCTATCCGCTATATGCTACAAAACTATACATGGGAACAATGTAGCGGGAATCCTAACACATAAACTACATAAAGACATAATAATCCATGTAAATCTCCATAAATTTGTCCATAACTCCAAAACAAATATAAACCGACCCAAACAACCCATACGCTACTCCTGAGTTCCCCCACTAGCGCCACTCTCCTCTTCCTGGGTACCTGTAGACTCACCTGGTGAAGCCTCCTGGGATCCCGATGTCGTCGCCTGAGTCGCTAGCTCAGCGGGGAAACCCGGTTGTGTCTTAGCCCACCCCAACAACATATCAATCAGTGTCCTTTGCTGGGACATCTCCTGGGTTTGCTTCTGGACTGTTTCGTGCAGGGAGGATGCGGAGGCTTGATCACGAGCTCGTGCGGTGCTGAGGGTCGTCTGACGACCACCGCCGGGTAAGACTGGACCTATGCCAGGAATATGACCTCGCTGCTTGCCACCGATCACGTGGCGCATAATCTCGAGGTCAGACATGGTCGTCCCCCCGGAGGTGCTCTCCGTCCGCATCTGTATCATCTGGTTCTGTTTTACAAAAAAAAAAAAACAAGCAAAGTAATATATAAGTCGTGATTTATTATATTTGCATTAATGTAGGTGAGTTTTATGGAAATAAATTATACTTACATATCTAGCCTCGGACAATGTAGACTCCCAGACGCCGTCTCTCGTATGGTTGTGTCTGTACAGCGCGATCAAGTCTCTACTATCCACAGCGTCGGTGGGTTCTCTCAGCTGTTTATAAATAAACTCAATAACGACTCACCAAACACTATATATATAAATGAAATGATTAAAAAGTGTCTTACGAAGTTATCGCGTATAACAGCTAACGAATGCGACCCATGAAGGCTGGCAGTCGGATTGGCGAGCCAGTTCTGCCTGTTGGTCTCCCCTATCTTCAAATTATCCGGGTTCGACCAGTGCTTCACCTGCGTATTATAAATAATAAAAAATGTTATATAAATGAATTATTTTATTTTATTTTATTTATTTATTTATTTTTTTTAATATAATAACATCACTTTGTTATTATTGTTGTTGTTGTTATTATTATTATTATTATTATTATTATTATTATTATTATTATTATTATTATTATTATTATTATCAATAACAATAATAATAATAACAATAATAATAATAATAATAATAATAATAATAATAAAGTGTGGATCCAGAAATTTACATATTCTGCCCAATCCTCTTCCGACATGTTCTCCGGGCGGTTTGCCTTGATCTCGTCCAGCTTCTCAACCCCACCTTGCTCAGTAAAATTCATCTTTTTGTACCGCCACTTGTTGTCGTCGTATCGCTTTTGGAGATAAGCTTCGATACTCTTGACAATATCGTCTCCATCAGCAATGGCAAGGTGCTTGCCGAGATCAAAATAATGATGCAGTAAAATATAATTAAAATAAATATTCAAATTTAAATAAACAATCAAATTTAAATAAATAACAAACTTAAAATAAACAAACACAATAATTAAAAAAAATAAAAGACAAAAAAACTTACGTGTAGCTGGTCGTCGATGTGGGCCTTCGCGGTAGCAGGAACAGCTGACCAGGATTTGTAATGTATAGGAATTGATTGCCGTAACAATTCCCCGACCAAGTTGGAGAACCACTTCGCGTGCGTGCCCACATGCTCCCACATCCCTTTGTCGTTCTTCCGGAATCTGATCGATACCGGACGACCAGTCTCTTTCCTTTCATTGCGGAGCCGCGTGTTCTTTGTGGGACCACGCACCGACTTCCCGCCTTTCCCAATTTTGGCATTGGGCTTGGGAGGTCTGGATTTAGATCCTACAAGTAATCAAATTCAAGTGATAATGACATAAAATAACAAGTTATCAATTTCAAATAATAATCAAGTTTAATTAAAATAATCTAGAAATTCTTACTCTGACAATCACTGCCTATCCTCGTCGGACCACGGGGTAGCTCATTGCCTCCATCGCTATCGTGGCTCCTAGCAACAACATCTGCCATCTGTAAACGTACTAGTACAAGAAAATATAATTAGTGAAGAAACACATATACACATATACGCATATACACACACATTGAAATAAATAACAATTTATACAAAAAAAAAAATAATAATAAATAATTAAATAAATAAACACATTTAACCACTCGATAACAATTTCATTCAAATAAGTGTCATTTAACAAATTACAATTTGAGATCAATCTCCCTCATCACTAAGATAAAAACCCTCATTATTAGTGTCAGCTTCATCTTCACGATCGACGTTGTCTTCACCATCAGATGCTAAATCATGAGGAACGTGGTCATCAAATCAATATTATCTTCGTCGTCGTCGACATAAGTGATAATTGGTTGTGGTGGTGCCTCAACTTCCGCTAGCTCAACATCTCTATTTATGGTGTCATAATTCAACGTATCCAACTCAGCAGAGAGTGTGACATGTGATGATGTGTTGTCATGTACAACATCCTGATTGTCTTCTACCACGATGATATCCGGGTTCCAAATCTTTCGATGATAAGAATCTTGGACGGCCTTGACATTACCACGTTTACCTAGGAAATCAAGGTAAAAGACTTGTGTTGCAAGAATGTATGGTTCACTTTCAAACGATACACGATCTGTCATAATTTGTGTAATGTTGTTTCTATAGGTACAACGTTTTATGCAACCATTTTTATTAGTGTCGAACCATTTAACTTTGAACAACACAACCTTGAACGGAATATATTCAAGCTCGATAATTTCTTCAAGCTGGCGATAATACATTCCTCCGCTAGGATTAGGAGTTGAAATTCCGCTATTTTGGGTTGAACGACGTAAATCACGGTCGTGTACGATAAACTTCACACCGTTCACTGTGCAAGAGTCGGCTGAGAATGCAGCACATGATGGTCCACAAGCCAAAGCGAACAACTCGGAAGTACAACTTGGGTCGTCCTTTACTTTCAATTCACGAATCTAAGAAAAAAAGTTAAGAATAGATATAGATGAGTAATAGTCGTTATTTTTACAGGGTTTTACATACAACAAGTCTACCTTGTTCCCAAACCAGCGAGGAAATCCTTCTTGTATGTCATTGCCAGGAAATTCCCTGTAAATGTTCATGATATTAGAATAAGTCGTCGAATAATAACTTACGTAAAACAAAATTTTGAAATAAAACGTGTACCTCTTGTACTCGTTCATGTACGGGTCAATTTCATGACTGTTGTGTAGTACATACCATACTACTTTCTGCATTGCGTCTGGTTCAAGCCGAATTAATGATTGTTTACCATTCAGTTTACAGGCTGATCGAAACACTTGAAATCGACTTGTTGGGCTTGGACCATCCTCATTCCAGTCAGGACGATTAAATCTCGTCTCATCACCCCCAAAATAATGCGAACAGAAAGTTAATGCTTCATCAGCAATATAACCCTCCGCTATTGATCCTTCAGGCTTAGCTTTATTTCTGACATAATTTTTGAGCTTTTTTCATGTACATTTCAAATGGATACATCCACCTCATGTAAACAGGCCCGCCTTGAATAGCCTCTTCGTGTAGATGAATAACCAAGTGAATCATAATGTCAAAAAAAGTTGGAGGTTAGATTTGCTCGAAACTGCACAAAATATTGATGAGCTGTTCTTTAGCTTTCAACATGTCATCCACCATCAAAGTTCGAGCGCATATTTGTTTGAAGAATGAACAAAGCTCGATTATTGGTGTTGCGGTGGTTTGGTCCTTAAAGTAATTTTGAAGTCCAGCAGGAAGTAACCGTTGCATCATTATATGACAGTCATGAGTCTTCAAGCATGTTATGTTGTTATCACTGTCTGTCACTTTATGCTTGAAGTTATATCCGAACCCATCGGGTAGTTTAACACCTTTGATCAATTGGCAAAAAACTCATGATATTAGAATAAGTCGTCGAAATGAATACGCGAAATGAATTGGAACAAATGAATTTTGAAATAAAACGCATACCTTTGATGAATTGACAAAAAAGTTTTCTTTCTTCGGTAGTGAAAGAGTACGTGGGATGAGGCTTAGAGCACTTCCCGTTTCCTTTGTTGACAAGCTACAAAGCATCACGAATTTTCAAATTCTGTAAGTCTTGTCTTGCCTTGTTGGTGTCTTTTGATTTGTCATTCATTAACAAAGTACCCAACACACTTTCACACACATTTTTTCGATATGCATGACATCTAAATTGTGTTTTAGTGTAACAAAAGACCAATATTGTAGCTCGTAGAAAATAGATACTTTGATCCAATTCAATTCGCGATCATTATCACGTTTTTTCTTCGCACCCCCAAAACTTGGATGTTTCCCCGGGATACGTATAGGCAATCTCCCAAGTTGAGTCAAGATGTCATCACTGGTAAATTTTTTAGGAGGTGGTTTATCTTCTACCGGAGTATAAAATGCCCTTCTGTTCTTTCGCCATCTATTGTTCGGTTTTAAGAATCTTCTGTGACCAACATAAACGGATTTGCTTAACACGCGAATAGCTAGAGTGTCTATATTACAGGTCAGACATGCCCTGTAACCTTGCCCACTCCACCCAGACAAACTACTTCGAGCGGGAAAGTCATTGATAGTCCATAAAAGCGCTGCTTTCATACAGAATTCAGTGCCTGTAACAGCATTCGTAGTCATGACCCCATCTTTCCATAAAGTCTTAAGATCTTCAATCAAAGGCCTCAAGTAAATATCTATGTCCTTCCCGGGTGATTTAGGGCCCGAAATTAACAACGTCAACATAAGAGAACTCTCTCTCATACATATCCAGGGAGGCATATTGTATGTTGTTAATATTACCAGCCACATACTGTAAGACTGACTAAGGTTGCCGTACGGATTGAAACCATCAGCAGCCAACCCTAATCGCACGTTTCTTTTTTCATAAGAAAATTCTTTCTTATACTTGATATCAAATTTCTTCCATGCTTCACCATCAACCGGGTGTTGCATCTTACCGTTCTCCGTAGACTGCCTAGAAGCATGCCAAGTCATATGTTTTGCAGTGTGTTTAGACTTGTACAAACATTGTAGTCTAGGAATGATAGGAAAGTAACGCAGATGGGACAATTCTGCAAATCTTCGTTACCCACCCCCGATATAAAAAACAATCATTTACACAAGCATGTATGGATTCGTATCCTAACCCAATCGTTTTATATGTCTTCTTTATTTCATAGTATGACGGTGGGATTTTGTATCCTAAAACGGGCGGGAAGCATTCACGTAGAAATTTTAGTGTTTCGTTAAACATGGTGTCACTCATTTTACCTTTGACCTTAATGTTCGTAAACTTTGCCATAAAGTCCAATGAAGACATCCATGTACAACCCGGGTATAGTGGGTCGTTAGCAGTGGCAAGTAACACTTCAAACTTGTTACGTTGAGGAAGTGTTGTTGCTTGAGTTGGCTCGTTACTTGTCTCGCCAACATTTTCTTGAGTTAGCTCATTCGGACACATATCATGAAGGAAATCACCCATGTCACTCGTCCCGGGATGATTTGTGTTGGGTAAAAATGTTCGGGTATCCGGTTCACCGTGATTATACCATTTCGTATAACTTTGGTCCCAACCAATTGAGTGTATGTGATCAAACAAATCTTCGTACTTTATCCAACCATTGTTATAACAACTAGCACATAGACAATAATGTACATTCCCATCAATATTCACAAAGTCCTTGGCATACGCGCAAAAAGCTTAAAGACCTTTTAAAAAATCGAGGCTAGCACGAGATAATGAGACTGATTAAAGTCTTTTTTGTAGTATATGTTTATTTTACCGAAGAAACACTAGTGAAGTATTTCCCCGGGTCGTTATGTCCCAACGAAGGTAAGACGGCGATTGAGTCGGCTTGAGTCGCGTGATTGTGAAGTGAATGGGAAAATATAATTGGGAATTTTTGGAGTTTTTACTCTAGAGGAAATGAAATAGCAATTAAAAACAATAAAACAATAAGAGATGTAAAACAAGAAAGAAAACTAAGACGGGAAAAGACTTTAAAAACAATATGTTTGCTAAGCGACGTGAATAAGTTCATCAAGTGTGGGTCAAGGATTGACGACGAATTATTTTCCTTAAACAAGACTATTTTCTCACAACGTTGGTTTATTTTGAAAATAATCCTTTAAAAAGAAAATAATTACTAGATGTGTAATTTGATTATTCTCCGGCTTTAGCCCTTCAAATAATAAAACTACAAATCTAAATAATCATAACAAATTATTAATCACAGTCTTCTTTTATGTCCACACTTAACTCACAAATTCGTGCCACTAAGCAAACACTAATAAACTACTCGAAACTCATATTAATAAGATAAAGTTACTTGATAAAAAAAAATACCCGATAAAAGAAACAAACTAGATAAGCCAAACTAAAATTCGGCAGAGTTTCGCCTAAGCATAAAGCATAAGAGAACCTCACTCGATAAACGATGAGGTATAGATTATCTAACTCGATAATCTTGGCTAACTCGCCATAAGAAATGAAACTTGGTAAAATCAATACTAGGAAATAAAAAAAAAAAAAAACTCGATGAAAATTTAATAAAAAAAAAAAGTAAACTCGGTAACTATTTTTAAAAACATTACTCGAAAGAAAAAATTGCAATTTAGTAACTCGATAAAAAAAATTGCATATTAGTCCCTAAGTGTAAACTGAAACTCGATAAGAATTTTTTTAAAATAAACCAAACTCGGTAACAAAAACAACAAACTCAAATTCGGTAATTATTTTTGAGAAACTGAAACTCGATATTTTTTTTTATTTGCAAAATGGTCCCTAACTAAAAGTAAACTCGGTAACTAAAGAAAAACAAACTCGGTAAACTATTTAAAAAACCAAACTCGGTAACTTTCAAAAAATGAAACTCGATATTTCTTTTTTGAAAATCTGTAACTCGAAACTTTGCAAATAAAAAAAACTAAACTCGATAGAAAATAATTTTAAAAACTAACTCGATAAAAACCATAACAAAACACCATTTTGATCCAAAATAAAGCATAAAAACTAATGTTTTTCACTAAATTTAATACTAGACTAACTAGTTTAACCATAAACTTTAAACCCCACCAATAAAAACACGAATTTAATAAATAAAAATTAAAGATTTTTAAAAAGATAAAGCTCTATAGAGAGAAAGTAAAATAAAACAGATACTTCATAAAAATAAAACTACACTACTCCTACTACTATGAGGACCAACCCTCAACAACCAACCTCTCAAAGTTGGTGTTTAAGGGGTATTTATAGGCTAGGGGCTAGGGCTTATCTAATCTTTGACATTGTTGCATAATTAGCCCCTAGACCTTTACAAAACATGAAATTCAAGCTTAAAACATTATAAAATGTAACTAATACAACTTAATATTAAACGTAACGACCGAGAACAATCCTAATGCATTTCTTGTAACTTGGAGGATGTGAGTAGACTTTTCTTCCTAAGTTCTTCAAAGGATCAAAATCGACAACTTGTGAATACTTGGAGTATTTTTCTTGTTAATATCTTCACGCTTCCACTAAGATTCTCTTTTGTCATTATTTGAATCTTTAAGGATTTGAATTGTTGTTTTGGGCTTTTTCTTAGATAGATTGCTTTCCTGGTTTCGGCTTTTTACACTTTTTCAAGTCTCGTGCTCGTTTTTGTCGGTTTTGCTTTGTTTTTGTTCATTTTTCACATATCCGTACCTGCACATACACAAATACAAAAACATATATTCTCTTGGCATATTTGGGTAGTATTTGGTCATTTTGGTCCCTAAACTAAGGTCAAAAGTATGTGTAAAATAACACATACCAGAGACCCAACTCTTATCAATTGGCATAACTGTGTTTTATTGATGCAACAAATAATTATATAGAATTAAACATGTTCACGAGTTATGCATTTTAATGATGCAACAAATAATGACATAGGTTTAAGTTGAAAAGCCGTAAATACATATATAAAGGTGGAATTACGAGTTGTGCGTTTTGTTCACCTAATCCAACTATGGAAGGCAATCCTAACCCACTCTTTGAATGTTTCGTCCCATATGAATGCGTATAACTGAATATACTATTTGAGAAAATTTTGGCAGCATTTCCCCTCAACTCCCCAAATATGTGCATTAAAGACATATTCATAGGAGTAAAGGGGAAACACTGTCGAAATTTTTACAAATAGTAAATCAATTATACACATTCATATCTTAAATGAGACAAAACATTCAAAAAGCAGTCCCAAACAGGGGACTTTCCGAAATTAATTTCTAATAAATTAATTTCGGACGGGTTTTCTATGGGATGATTAACTTCGGACGGGGACTTTCCGAAATTAATCACTAAAATCCTAAAAACATTTACAATATATGAGACGATCAAATACCATATAATACTAACATATTCACATTGTCAATTTCGGCTTATATATCATAAGACTCAATTTTTCCGGCTTATTTGGAGACTAGTGAGCATATATAAGTTTATTATATCATAATATACTTATATCAGCCCACAAGTCTCCGAATAAGCCGGAAAATTGAAGCTTATGAAATATAAGCCGATATATAATAAGCTCATAAGCCCACGTATAAGCTTAACCAAACACCCTCAAAAAGCACTTTTAGATAATCATTTAATCATCATTATTATGACATACTCCGTAGTAAACGTATATAAGCTCATAATTATCAAACTAAGCTGAAAATCGCACGTACTGATTTTGGTCTTTGCTCTCGGCTAGCTGGTCTTGACAGAAGGCTGGTCTCGGCTCTCGGGTAGTCTCGGCTCTCGGGTAGTCTCGGCTGGTCTCGACGTGAAAAAAAAATCAACAAATGAAAACAAAAAAAACATCTTATATTTCATAAGCTGCTTACGGGGGTGTTTGTTTAATTTTTGGGTTTTCGACGTATGTTTCATAAGCTCACTTTTTGTGTCTTAATTTGAAACTTTTCAGCTTATATAAGCTTATAAGCTGATATAAGTCAAAAAGTTACAAAATAAGCCACAAAAAAGTGAGCTTATGAAACATAAGCCGAAAACCAAATAAGCCATAAGCCGGTGTTTGTTTTGGCTTATATAGCGGGGCTTATGGCATATCTTGTTTTTAACTTTTGTTTCATAAGCTTACTTTTTATGGCTTATATTGAGATTTTCAGGCTTATATAAGCTTATCATGTCATGATAAGTTTATATAAGCTCACAAGTTTAAAAAAGAAGCCACAAAAAGGGAGCTTATGAAACATAGCCGAAAGCCAAATAAGTCATAAGCCGGTTATATAAGCAGCTTTACAAACACCCTCTGTTGGGGCTACGCCACGCAAAAACAAACACCCTTTTGCAGCCATGGTTTTTACCCCTGTATATAAGCCTAAACAAACACCCCTGTTGTGGACATCAGGACTTAGCAAGTCCCCACGACACTACTTGTGTCGTGGTACACGTCACGAGCACACCCCATGGTGTGTCGTGTTCCAAACCATAAGCCCGCGTGTTCCAAACTATAAGCCCGCTATATAAGCCTAAACAAACACCCCTGTATATAAGCCTAAACAAACACCCCTGTTGTGGACATCAGGACATCTAAATTCTACTCTCCAAATAAACCATAAGCCCGCTATATAAGCCTAAACAAACACCCCTGTTGTGGACAGTAATAACTTACTGTGGTCGCGGCTGGACTCGACCGTGTCGGCTGTGGTTCACAGTTGGACTCGGCTGTGGTCTCGGCTCTCAGATGCTCTCGACTCTGCACCCAAAAAAATGCACAACTACAATTCCAAACACCCCTTAGTGTAAAAATGCAATCTCAAACTTTTGGCGGCGACATGTCCCCGGTAGAAACATAAACACAAAAAAAAAAAAAAAAAAAAAAAAAAAAAAAAAAAAAAAAATTAAACATAACATAATATATATAATAAACATGTGGTCTCGGCTTCAGGACTTGGCTTCGGGTCTCGGCTACGGGTCTTGGCTTCGGTTCTCAGCAGCAACTGTACCAAAAAAAATTAACAAAAAATATTTATAAAATAAGAAATTAACATATTGCAAAGCTTATACAAAAAAATTAACATATGAAATTAACACATATGAAAAAATTAACAAAAAATTAACACATATGAAATTTGAGGGGTTGGGTTCGGTTCTCACCTGGGTTTTGTAAACAATGGTGTGAGGGAAGAAAGGATATGAGAAAAAGAAAGAATTAAACGAGGTGAGCGGTGGAGGAGATACATCGTGCACAGTGGTGCGAGTGTGATGGTGTAGTGGTGGAGATGGTGGTTCTTGTGGTGGCGATGGTGGTGTAGTGGTAGGGATGGTGGTGTAGTGGTGAAGAAGGAGGCAGTAGCACTGTGTGGTGTTTTTTTACATGTGTTTGCACCAGATCTGCTAATAATTCAGGTAATAGTGGGATTTACTTTCAGCGGGGATAAAGTAAATACTTAGAGGGAAAAACGAAATTATTGGCGACACCTTTTAGCGGGGACATGTCCGCGCCGAAAGTGTGCACCATTTTAATTGACTTAAATCAATATTAATTAAACCATTTAAATATAATTATTTATAATTAATTTAAATCATTTATGATTTATTTAAATCCTTTAAAATTATATATAAATCATTAATAATTAATAATTTTTATAATTTATTTATAATTATATTTAAATCATTTAAAATTATTTTTAATTCATTTTAATTAAGTTAAATCATTTATAATTAATTTAAATCATTTAAAATTGTTTTTAATTCATTTTTATTATGTTAAATCATTAATAATTAAGTTAAATCATTTAAAAATATTTTTAAATCATTTTAATTAAGTTAAATCATTTATACACGAGATGTTAAACGAACGAGTAGAGATGCTATGGTTATACACGAGATGTTAAACGAATGAGTCGAGATGATGTGGTATTACACGAGATGTTAAACGAACGAGTCGAGATGATGTGGTATTACACGAGATGTTAAACGAACGACTCAAGATGATGTGGTATTACACGAGATGTTAAACGAGATGCTATGGTTATACACGAGATGTTAAACGAACGAATCGAGATGATGTGGTATTACACGAGATGTTAAGCGAACGAGTCGAGATGATGTGGTATTACACGAGATGTTAAACGAACGAGTCGAGATGCTATGGTTATACACGAGATGTTGAACGAACGAGTCGAGATGATGTGGTATTACACGTGATGTTAAACGAACGAGTCGAGATGATGTGGTATTACACGAGATGTTAAATGGACGAGTCGAGATGCTATGGTTATACACGAGATGTTAAAGGAACGAGTCGAGATGATGTGGTATTACACGAGATGTTAAACGAACGAGTCGAGATGATGTTGTATTACACGAGATGTTAAACGAACGAGTCGAGATGCTATGGTTATACACGAGATGTTAAACGAACGAGTCGAGATGATGTGGTATTACACGAGATGTTAAACGGACGAGTCGAGATGCTATGGTTATACACGAGATGTTAAACGAACGAGTCGAGATGATGTGGTATTACACGAGATGTTAAACGAACGAGTCGAGATGATGTGGTATTACACGAGATGTTAAACGAAGGAGTCGAGATGCTATGGTTATACACGAGATGTTAAACGAACGAGTCGAGATGATGTTGTATTACACGAGATGTTAAACGAACGAGTCGAGATGCTATGGTTATACGCGAGATGTTAAACGAACGAGTCGAGATGATGTGGTATTACACGAGATGTTAAACGAACGAGTCGAGATGATGTGGTATTACACGAGATGTTAAACGAACGAGTCGAGATGCTATGGTTATACACGAGATGTTAAACGAATGAGTCGAGATGATGTGGTATTACACGAGATGTTAAACTAACGAGTCGAGATGATGTGGTATTACACGAGATGTTAAACGAACGAGTCGAGATGCTATGGTTATACACGAGATGTTAAACGAACGAGTCGAGATGATGTGGTATTACACGAGATGTTAAACGAACGAGTCGAGATGATGTGGTATTACATGAGATGTTAAACGAACGAGTCGAGATGATATGGTTATACACAAGATGTTAAACCAAAATTTTCCCACTTAACAACTATCCTCATAATATAAACTCACACACACTCATCTAACCCATATCATCTCACACACATACTCATCTCACTATATATATATCTCTCTCTCTAGCAGTTTCCGTTTTCCGGCGACACCAGCAGTTTCCGGCCACCGGAATCTTTTTCTGTCCACCACCTTTTATCAAATCAACTTGTAGATCGGGCCACCCCGATCACGATTCTACCACACACAACTACAAACACACACTGTCAACCAGATACAGCGATATAGTCCTTTTATGTGTACTTGTGGAGCAGGAAATATAAAAAAAAGAACATCACATCAAAAAGATACATTTGGATGGGAGTATTATGCATGTCCTCTTTCGAAGCCAAGAGAGAAAGGTCATGGATGTGGATATTTTATGTGGAAGAGTGAATTTGAGGAACAATTACAAGTAATTTATTCTGCTTCAATATCTCACTTTTCTGGGTGCATAAACTGCAATGAAAAAGATCTTAGGATAAATATGTTGGAGGCACAAAAACAGGTGCTAGAGACAAAAGTCAGGTTGCTCGAGGCAAGACTTAAAATGGCAACAAATCCCGACAACAATGACCGCGCATGTCAATCTGATGCAATACTCCGTAACCTGTTAGGTGACATGGAAAATCTTTGTATGTAATATTGTTGTTGTTGATGTTGTTGATGTTGTTGTTGTTTCTTGTTTCTTGTGTTATTGTTGTTGTTGTTGTGTTATTGTTGTTGTTGTTGTTTAATAAAATGTTGCTGTTGTGAAAACTGATGTCTACACACGATTAGGTACACTCAAAACTGCTTAATCACTAGAAATCGTAAACTTCTATCCAAACACTAAAGATTGTAATTATTAATCTAACAAAACATCCACAGTAAGAAACTAAGCAGTTTATAAAGCAATCCCAAACACCACACGCTTAGCTTCAAACACGAAGTCAAACATTTTATTCAAACCACACAAGAGTTGTAAACCAGATACATTTTCATACAGACTCAAACTAAACAACTCGACAAGCAAACGAACCAGATCAAACAAAACAAACTCGACAATCAAATGAAACAACTCAAACTAAACAACTCGACAACCAAATGAAACAACCCGTTTATTTTTTTTTGCGGCTACCTCCCGCTTTGCTTGAACTCACACCACCTCTTCCTTTCCTTGCTCTCATTTCCTTGAGATATGCAAACGTAGCTTCAAGACTTGTTATTCTATTTTCGAGATTATCAACAGCAGCAACTTCATCAAACGTGCTTTCAGCTTCATCCTCACCTCCAACAGCAGCAGCTTGAGCTTCAGTAGCACGTTGAGCTTCAGCAGCATCTAGCTCTTCCAAATATTCTCTATAGTATGACTTTTTCCTCAACCATACCAGAATCCGGTCTCTTTGCCAAGGTGCACAATTCGCATACAAACCATATTCATCAAAAATTTCCACGCCCCAATGATTTATAATTTCATTATACAGGAGCTCGTGTGATAAACCTTTGCCCACTCCTGTTCCGACGTTAAACCATCCATTGTTATGTGTGTTTTGTATTTTTTTGCCGAATTTATGATAGTTAATATGTGTTATGTGTATGATTTAATAGGTATTGCAGTTTGGGGGGAAATTTGGCGCCTAAACTTTTGGCGGGGAAAGGCTGCATGTAACATATGGAACAACTTTTTAGCGGGGACATGTCCCCGCTAAAAGTGTGGCGGGAAAAATACGCGGGTATAATTAAGGGTAACTATTTTGGTCAAAGTTACAAAATACTACAAATACATGTCCCCGCCGAAAAGTGAGCGTTGAAAATATTGTGAATGGTCAGCGAGATCGTGTGCCAGCTCAGCACGGTTTTTGTCGTTTAGCGACTTTCAGCGAGGACATGCCCGTCGCCGTTGAAAGTCTACTCGCCCATCCTACGATTTGTTGTAGTGTTACATGATGCCATTTATACGGGGGAGGGGGGGAGGGGAGTAGTTTTCTACTATCCAAATAATAAACACGAGCAAGATAACGGTAACTCTAATCAATTTGATACAATTTTAACTTTAAATCTTAAGTATATCTAATAATTAATTTCGTGAAACACTTTATTTTCTAGTGAAATTCGTGAAACACTTGTGTTGTCAGTATATAGTTTTGTATCAATTTTAACATACCTTGAAATGAGTCAAACAATTTGTAAGAAGTTAGATATTTTTGTATGTTTATTTTGTTATAAGATCATTTGAGGACTAAACTTTTTTTACATACTAAGGGACTAATCTCTATCCTTCATCTTCCTTTCATCTTTATTTGATCTAATGGATGAGATTAATCCCAACAATTTAAAAAACCCACTTTCATCCTTTTTTTTCAAATATTAATATCTTTCAAACCGTTAATCGTTAAGTGAAAAAAATTATACCGTTACAACAGGCATTTAATTATCTTTATATAGATAGGCACTTTGACATATTTTCGACAAAAAAAATTTTTTCGTTTTTTTCACATTTTTTTTCGTGGCCAAAAAAATCATATATGATATTACATACAATATAATATCATATATTATATTACATATCATATATGATATGCAATATCATATATGATTTTTTTTCGGCCACGAAAAAAAAACGTGAAAAAAACGATTTTTTTTTCGAAAGTATATCAAAGTGTCCGTCTATAGAAAGATAATTAAATGCCCGTCGCGATGGTGTAATTATTTTCGCTTAACGATTAACGGTTTAAGAGATATTTAAATTATAAAAAATGGGTGAAATAATAAAATGCTTTAATCTCAACCATTGATTTCCTTTTTAGATGGATGGTGGGAATGAGTCCCTTGGTATGTGAGGAATGTTTGGTTTGTAGAATAACTCGACTCGTTTATTTTTTATAAGAACTTGTTTTACGCTTTTCAATCCCACTTTGTTCAAATAGATGATATATTGCTTCCTTATATACTTTCTTGAAACGCTTAAATTTTTTAACTTTTTTTTAGAACGGCACTTCACTTAAATCCAACCCCCGAGTTAAACCATCCAAACGGGCATGCCCCGAGACTCGCGAAGGGAAAACCCTAAAACTTACGGCTTTGCAGTTAGAGGAAAATCCGGATTTTCTGTGTCACTTGCGAGACTCGAACCTAGGTAAAACCCTCCCTAAGCTCCAGAAGGAACTCAGGTAGCCAACTGAGCTAAGTCAGTTAGTTTTTTATTTTTATTTTATTTTTTATTATTACTATTTTTTTTACGGCTCGAGAGTGGCAAAAAAGATGATTCGTTATAGTTTGTATATTGTTATTGTATATTGTTACATATAGCTGCATATAAGTTTGGAACCGAGTAGCATTTGTTTCATACCTTAAAAAGAAATTAAAGGGCGGACCTATATATTAGGTTTGGGGTGCCGACGCCTCTCATGACTAGCCGAAAAAGATAAGATTTTAATGTAATATTTTTTAAACCTTTTTTCGAAAGTGCCCCCAACCAAAATCTAAATTGCCCCCCATCTACATACTAAAATCAAACATTCAACACTATCAAACCTTATAAATCATTTATCTCCAAGTAATAATACTGGATTTATCATTTCGATCATATTTTTTCCTTTTTATTTTGTTGCTATTGTCAAAATAAAAAAATTTGCCTCCACATCTTATATTTCTGGGTCCGCCACTGCTAATGTATAAGAGGGGAGGGAGTGGCAATCGGGCAAGGCTCGGTGAAGATCGGCGATGGTCGGCAACACCGCCGCCACCACTCGGCAAAAATCGGCAAGGGAGAAATTCGGTATGTTTTGCCGAAGGAAAAGTTGGGCCCACAAACGGTCATTTGCTGCTGCTGCTTCTTCTTCTTCATAAAAAAGTGGATTATATGTATTAAAAAAATATGATAGTGGAAAATGTGGATTTGGTAAACTTTGGTGACCGCCGTCACCATTTTGGTAAAGTTTGGTAAACTTTGGTAAACTTTGAGTTGGAAGGTTGTGATTGGTAGATGATGATGTGAAAATTTGGCAAACTTTGGTGAAGTGGTGACCACTCCCTCCGCCCTAAGGGTAACATGAAAGTTAGTATTTGACTTGGTTAGACACACAACAGTTATTCAAACTTGGATGAAATATTACATCCCACATTATTAGAAGACGAAAAAGCTTGCTTACTTTTATATTGTGGACTAAATGGTTAACACAAGTTGATACTAGTATCATGCATGTAGACATATGTAAACTTGTGACGAGGAATATATAAATTTTCCACCTTAACTTTTTCAACCTTTGATATAAGTTTTCTAACCAGTAGCCACCTATTTAGGACATTGGTAAATTTTTACATAATTACATGTTTTTTGGTTCCTAATTTTGTAATAGTAAGATAATAAATGAGAATATATGAAAATCGTAAGTCGCATATGAAACAGTACATATATCACAAAGACAAAGACATGTTCTCTCATATATCTTAAGTTGCACAAACTGCAACTGAACTAGGGGTGAGCAAAACCGACCCGATCCCGAATCCCGTCCCGATCCCGAGTCCCGATTCATGTCCCGATCCCGAACCGATGTCAAACGGGTCGGGACTCGGTTTGTGTTTTCCGGCTTGTCGGGATTCGGGTTAGTCGGGATCGGGTCGGGACGGGCTAAAAACCGAAAAACAACAAGCAAAACCGAGAAAACCGACCGATCCCGTCCCGTCCCGACTGTCCCGATACCGAACCGATGTCAAACGGGTCGGGAGTCGGTTTGTGTTTTCCGGCTTGTCGGGATTCGGGATAATCGGGATCGGGTCGGGACGGGTCGGGAGTGGCCCGATGCTCAGCCCTAAACTGAACAACGTGATCATTTCAAATCAGAATTATGATGTCACTTTTCTAATGATGTTGTTTTTGAAACTGTTGAGTGTAGTTTCATTTGAAAATAGTCTTAAAGGTCCGACTTGAAACAAATTGTTCTAAGTTTTTTTTTTTTTTTTTTTTTTTTTTTTTTTTTTTTTTTTTTAAGATCAAAAGAACCGGTAAATATATTACTTCAAAAAACGTTGAGATACAAAGGATATGAGTGAATTCCATATCTCAGCCCGTTATATAGGCGAAAAGCATTCATAACAAGATATTTCTTACTTTCTAAAAAAAAACAAACAACTACTCAAATAGTAACAAAAAACAATGACGAAATAAAATTACTTCCTAAGATACTTTATATGTAGTATAGATGCCATTTAAGGGAGGGGGAGGGGGAGTAGTTTTCTCTCATCCAAATAATGAACAGGAGCTTGTAGACGCATGCATCATGCGGGAAGTCTATTACCATGACTGGCTTTCCAATCCAGTGATGGTAAAGAAGAGCGATGGTAGCTGGAAAATGTGCGTGGATTTCACTGACCTTAACAAAGCATGTCCACAAGACTGTTACCTGCTACCAGAGATAGACTGGAAGGTGGAATCTTTTTACGAATACCCCCTTTAAATGCTTCCTAGACGCATATAAAGGGTACCACCAAATCCAGATGGCTGAGGAAGACGAAGAAAAAACAGTTTTCCACACAAGTCAAGGGGTCTACTGTTACACAAAAATGCCCTTTGGCCTAAAGAATGCGGGAGCAACATACCAGCGGTTGGTGGACAACGCGTTTGAAAAGCAAGTAGGTCGCAACCTGGAAGTTTATGTTGATGACCTTGTCATAAAGAGCCATACTGAAGAAGAGTTGGTGCGTGACATCGCGAAAACATTCAAAACATTAGGAAGGATCAACATGATGTTAAATCCCAAGAAGTGTACTTTTGGCGCTAAAGAAGGCATGTTTCTTGGGTATTTGATAAAACCTGATGTCATTAAGCCCTGCCCAGAAAAGACAAAAGCTGTCATCGAACTCCCTTTACCACGCACACTGAAAGAAGTCCAGTCATTAAACGGAAAATTAGTTGGGCTAAATCGATTCTTGTCCAAATCAGCAGATAAGTCACTCCCTCTCTTTAAGACACTCACGAAGTGCACAAAAAAGGGAGACTTTTGTTGGACTGCGGAAGCGGAAGAAGCTTTTCAACAGCTCAAGCAACATATAGCAGCACTTCCCAAGCTTGTCGCACCCCGACCAGGGGAAGAATTGATCATGTACTTATTTGCAACTCATGGAGCATTCAGCGCGATGCTATTGACAGATAGGAACTCCGTTCAAACACCAATATACTTTGTAAGCAAAGCACTCAAGAAGACAGAGACTAACTATACTGCCATGGAAAAGCTGGTCCTAGCTTTAGTATTTACAGCTAAGAGACTGCGCAGATACTTTCAAGCACACCCAATAGCTGTAATTATGGGTCAACCTATCAAGCAAGTTATCTCTAAACTTGACGCATCGGGACGACTATAAAAATAAAGTGTGTTACTGAGCGCGCATAACATCTCTTATAGACCACGCACTACGATTAAAGGACAAATATTGGCAGACTTCATCATTGAGAAGCCAGATACCGATACTCCACCTTCAAAGAGCGAGGTAACGCTACAAGAACCATGGGTTCTATTCACGGACGGATCTTTGTGCGTGGATGGGTCAGGCGCAGGCCTTATCCTCACTAGCCCATATGGAATGGAATTCATTTACGCACTGCGTTTTGAATTCACATCCACAAACAATGAGGCAGAATATGAGGCCCTACTTGCTGGATTACGGATAGCAACTCAAATGGGTGTATGCAACCTAGAGGCGAATGTCGATTCCCGATTAGTGGCCAACCATGTATTAGGTGAATATGTGGCTAAAGAGGAACACATGATCCAATACCTCGACAAGACCAAGTCCCTAATCCAGAATTTCGACAGGTTCACCATCAAACAAGTTCCTAGAGGAGAAAACAGAAAAGCAGATGCGCTGAGTAAGATCGCATCTCCAAGCTTTGCACACCTGTCAAAACAGGTATTGGTGGAGACCTTGAAGAACAAATCCATCTCTGAGATGGAGGTATCCACAGTGATAGAAGAAGAGAATCCTACTTGGATGACAACTATCGTAGGATTCATAAGCAAGGGAATATTACCCCAAGAACAGAAAGACGCTCGACGGATACGGCGCACAACGCAGAGGTTCGAACTTCGAGATGGTATCCTATATCGGCGTTCATTCCTACAACCATGGCTTCGGTGCGTTAGACCTCTTCAGGCAGATTACGTACTCCGAGAGATCCACGCTGGGTCATGCAGCATGCACTCAGGACCACGGTTCGTTGTGGCACGAGCATTGCGGTCAGGATACTATTGGCCTACTATGCATCGCGATGCACGAGACATGATAAAGAGATGCAGCGACTGCCAAGTCCACAGACCCATCCCGCGCTGACCACAACAAAACTGACACCTATCACCTCACCATGGCCATTCTATAAATGGGGGATTGATATTGCAGGCCCCTTTCCAGTTGCAACAGGGGGACTAAAGTTCCTCATAGTGGCCATAGATTATTTCACTAAATGGATTGAGGCAAAAGCAGTGGCAAGTATCACAGGAAACCAGGTCAAACGCTTCGTTTGGGACAACATTGTATGCCGCTTTGGCCTACCTAGAGAAATTATTTCGGACAACGGAAAACACTTCTGTGATAACCCGTTCAAAGACTGGTGCGCGCAATTAAATATTACACAACACTTCGCGTCAATTAAGCACCCACAAACCAATGGTTTGGTTGAACGCGCGAATCGTAGTCTGGATGAAGGAATTAAAGCGCGTCTTGACAAACATAAAGGAAGATGGGTGGATGAATTGTTGCATGTTTTATGGGCGCACCGCACGACAATTAAAGTCAGCACTGGAGATACACCATTCTCTCTTGTCTATGGGACAGAAGTTGTCATACCAGCCGAAATTGGAATGCCAACTATCCGTACAGCGGAAGTCAATGTCACAACAAATGACGACGAGTGACGCATAGACTTGGATTTGTTGGAAGTATTATGACGACGAGCGAACGGGCAGTTATACGTGAGGCAAAGGCTAAGTCAAAGATGAAGAAGTATTATGATGCAAAATTCAGAAACACTTCTTTCAGGCCACGAGAATTTGCATACCGTGCCAATGATGCAAGCCACACAGAAGACACGGGCAAGCTTGGACCCAAATGGGAAGGACCCTATGAGGTCACAGAAGCATTAGGCAACGGAGCATAAAAGTTGCGTGATATGGAAGGCCATGAGCTAGCACGCACTTGGAACATCTGCAATCTCAAGAGATGCTATCTTTAGGATAGGCTACGGCCCACACACAGACACCTCCGCACTTTAGTGAGTGCTCAAATAAATGTCCGTGTATCTACATTTCATTTTGTTTAGGGAATTGTCTATTTCTTTTCAAAAAACTTGCAAGAATTAATAAAACATTGTGGTTTCTAGCTAACTCCACAACACATTAAACGTTATTGCTTACATTTTTCTTTATGTTTCGATATTACATGGCGTGCATGCACTTATTAAGACCCACGATGGCAGACATGATGAGTAAACCTAATAAACAACTCGTTGAGTAAGAGGGTTGCAAACCCATCAACACGGGATCATGTATCCTTGCTAATCACCTTACTATCAAGACGTTGGAGTAAGTTTAAAGCGCATCCCACGAAGGATACGCATACAATGCACACTATGCACGTTTAGCAATTTAGGAGCCAAGAATCTTGGTTCCTTGATATGGTATTTGCAGCACACTGCAAGTTAATCCATACACTTATGAGTTTTTGCTCACATACAATATTAAGTTATGGACTTCATACAATTTTTACTAAGTACGTTTGGATACAACTTGACACTTGGAAGGTCCTTCACGAAAAGGCAAATAATCTAAGTACAAGATAATACAAATATGCGTACAAAAACTAATATCATTATTATTCATCAAACATGAGTTCTATACAAGTTATAGATTCAACATATACACCAAAAAAGCAGTCTACATACTACGAGCACGCCTATGCCCTGAGCAACTAGCTGTAGATGGTACGTGCCCAGCCTCCTCAAGCATTCTCAACAGGCTACTATCTTCTTGAGACACTGTCGGCACGCTGACAGAAACACCATCAGACCTCGGAAGATGTGCCGCGCCAACACCGCACAAGATTGCCTTCCCTTTCACACCCTTATTACTTGCGAGTCTCTCTAGATGGGCTTCTAAGCACTCCTTCAAGGGGATCTCGTTCTCAAGGGCGAACGGGTAAAGGAGTTCACGCGGTTGTGCGAACACAGGAACTTGCAGCTGCGACTCACCAGGCTTCAGAAAATAGTCATGTTGAGCCTCAACATCCTCTAGGATGTGCCTCCCCAGGACTAACCCCTCCATAATTACCTTAATGGGTTGATCCTGGTCGCGCTCCAGCTGCGCGATTCGCGGAAGCTCAAACAGCTTCAGTTTCTCCATGGCAGCATCAAGCTCTGCATAACCATCAGCCTTATAACCGGGCACTTCTGCGAGCGGCACTGTCAACATCTTGCTCTCACACAGCTCCTCCATAGCTTGAGCCTTGCCACGCACCATGGCACACTCCACAACTCTTCCAAAGGCCTCCACAACCTTTTGGGACTCCAGCGTGCCCATGGCAGCCAAGCGACGACCGTGACTGATCAACCACCTAAGAGTACAACAACACACGCGTTAGAAGATAACAACTTCAAAGGGAATTCAACGCAAACAACTGGAATTCAACTAAACATATTTTAACCCAACAATGAATGACCAGTAGTCATTTCTTCCTCTCTCTAACCTCAAATCTTTTTCCATTTTCTCTCGAAATAGTTTCATTCCGCCATCTTATGCAAAGCTACCATCACTTCCATTTTTTTCGCTAACATTAATTCAACCACCATCTTATTTAAACCTATCATGACTTGGATAAATAGATAATGTAACCTTTCTTCTTTCCTTCTTTTGTTGTGTTATTTTGTGTGCCGACTCTTATTAGTTTTCTGTGATCTATGTAGGTAATATTTTTTGTCTCTGTGCTTTTCAAGTTCCATGAAAATGACGCATGACTCATCATAGGATATTGAAAGTGATGACATTTTGTGAAGTTAGAAGACCAGGTATGTAATCTAAAACTTTCAGGGTTCTATCAATTTTTTGATATGCAAAAGAAAAACAAAATGTAAAATATCAGTTAAATCTTACTATGTATCTTCATAATTTTCATATAATGTCACCAACTTCATTTCTCCAATTCTCCTCCAATGGTTGTTCTCTTTCTTTTTCTCTCTTTAAGTTCTTCACACTTTTACTTTAATTTGTATTTCATTTGTTTCTAAAGTTGAAAAGCACGGCTTGGTTGGTTGCTGAAACTTTGGAATACGTTTTATCTAGACGGTGCAGCAGTGGAGCAAAGTAAAGAAACATTGCAGATGGCTACGTGCCTATGTAGATATGTTCAACTACTAGCACCAAGATGTGAACATTTTTCATATTTATTTTCTTCCCTTCTTTCTTTAGTTATTACTATTGTTGAGTACCCTTGCCTTTCTTAACTCTGCAACTTATTCTGAAATTTTATTATCATAGTCTCTTTAACACTTTTATAAGCTAATATTGTTCTACGTCATTGTAGGGGTTTCATGGAGTGGGACAGGGGGAAACTTGGAGAAGCAATGTAATAAGGAACCAATGATGGTGTAGGTGTGGAGAAAAACTTGTTTAATTTGTTGGTTAGTTCTGAATAACAATCAGTAGCTACATATATCCGTAACCGTAAATCAGAATGTGTATTACCGTTACCTTTTTACTTTTGGCGTTTTACATAGTTAATAACACAAATGATAGCCATTAGCCACTCAAGATATGAGATAAATTTGTTCTTGTTAGGTATTTGGGGTTTGTGGACTTATGGCGTCCTTATCCTGTAGTTGGCCAAAGTGGTGGCCTTCTCCTCATACAATATTGCTTGACTACAAGAAGTAGTCAATAACAAATGGGCATAACCACCCACTAATCTTTTAGTCAAATCCAAATCCAATATTTAAGTTTGGCGTCAGAAGGAATAAGAGGTAGAATCGTTGACTTTTAATTCTCTTCACGAGAAAATTGACTCTATCGATTTTAAAGCTGAAAGTTCTTCTCTTTCTGTGGATGAAATTCATTTAAGAGCAACTACTGTTAAATCCCTTGCCGATCTTGAGCATGCTAAAATTATGGACTTAAGGCAAAAGGCTAAAATTCGTTGGGTGTTGGAAGGAGATGAGAACTTGAGGTTTTTCCATGGCATGATCAATAATAGAAGAAACTGCTCCCGTATCAACGGGCTGAATATTCAGGGAGATTGGGTGTCGGATCCCTTGGCAATCAAGAACACATTTACCAACACTTTAGCTCAAGATTCAAAGAGGAGAACGGTGCGAGACCTACTTTCAATAGTAATTTATTCAAGCAATTCTTTTTGGATGAGGTACAACTTCTTGATCGCCCTTTCTCCAATCTTGAAATTAAAGACGCGGTTTGGGATTGTGGTAGTGATAAATCCCCTGGGCCCGATGGCTTCGCTTTTAAATTCTTCAAAAACCATTGGGATATTATTGAAAAAGATGTTATATCCTTTGTTAAACATTTTGAAACGTCTTCTCACATCCCTAAGGGATGCAACTCATCTTTTGTAACTCTTGTTCCTAAATTGGAAGATACTCTAGTTATTGGTGATTTTAGACCCATTAGCCTCATTGGGTGTCAATACAAGATTATTGCAGAAGTCCTGGCAAATCGCCTTTCTAAAGTCGTAGCCTCGGTGGTTAGTGATGTCGAAATGGCTTTCATAAAAGGGCGTCAAAGTATCGATGGCCCTCTTATGGTTGATGAAATTATTACATGGGCAAAAAAGTGCAAGAAAAAAATTATGTTCCTTAAAGTAGACTTTGAGAAGGCCTTCGATTCATTGTCATGGTCCTTTCTTCTCTCCATTATGGAACAAGTAGGGTTTAGCAGTAAATGGAGGAAGTGGATCCACTCTTGCCTTAACTCGGCATTTGCTTCGGTTCTTATTAATGGCTCCCCAACTAAGGAATTCAAACTTGAAAGAGGTCTTCGTCAAGGAGACCCCCTCTCTCCATTTCTTTTCATATTAGCGGTGGAAGCTTTAAATGTGGCTTTCATTGAAGCTACCAACAATAATTTCTTCAATGGCATCAAAGTCGGGAAAGACAAGATTCAAGTCTCGCACCTTCAATTTGCAGATGACACCATCATTTTAGGGGATTGGTCTCTCTCAAATGCTAAAAACGTATCTAGAATCCTGATACGTGGGAATCGCACCAGGCTTTACCTCTCAAGGGATCTTGAGAAGCTTACAACCCCCACCAGGCAGTATACCTGATCGTTGTAGTATAGTATAGTGACAAGTACCGGGGGATTGATCGTTCAGCTGGGAATAGTGTCGCTAGGATTAGAAAACCTAAATACTAGTTCTAAAGGTGATGGATGATTATTTTTGTATTTTTATATTTTTTTAGAAAGCAATTAAAAATTTCGGGATTGAAGGATTTGGGCGGAATTAGTTGCTAGTCAACTAACCCAATACTAAAGATGCAATCAAAATAAAATACTAGAAATGAAAATAAACTAAATTAACTAAGGTTGTGAGCAATAAGCGGAGAAAATGTGTTTACTTAGATTTCACTACTCCCTAGATATCTTTTACACGTTAATTACTTGTTATAGTTGCGTGGATGACGGATTGTATTCCTTAATACCATTCATGGGGTGGCGCACTTAATTCCCCAATCCTATGAGTGCCTACTTCACTCCTATGTCGAGCCGGCTAAGAAGCTCCTAACATGGGATCATTAGAATTTACTCATGCATTAAATACAACCAATAAAACCTAGTGCACGTCAGTTCATGTTTCCTAAGACGTTCAAGCATGTTACCATTTGGAGATCTGCCAGTTTTCTTAAGCCTAACATCGAATTCATTCATCTAATACAACCATAAACAAGTAATCAACACATAATTAACATCTAGGTTTCATTAGATCCAAGCAAACACAAGATAGATCTAGCCTAGCATGATGGAATTAAGACAAGAACAAGATATAGACAACCAACACATAGACATATTGATTGAATTAAAAGAATACTTATCTCAATTACACATGAAAGGGATCAAGGGCTGAGAACCCTTGAAAAACCGGTAAAATTCGTATTAAGTTCGGACCTAGGGTTTCTCCAAAACTCCTCTCTTTTTAATGTGAAAATTAGAAAACTATATATAGGAAATAGGGTCTGACAGTGTCAAGAAAAAATTTGTGACGCCGTCACCTCGCCGCCAAAATACTTCTCGGACTGCCTTGATCCAGATCTGACGCCGTCAAGTGTTATGTTGTTTCCAGGCCGTCATGCATTTTACTCTTGACGCTCTACCTTGTGACGCCGTTATTTCTGTACTGGATCGTCATGGAAATTACTCTTGACGCCGTCAAGATTTTCTTCTTGACGCCGTCACCTACTGTTCCCAGCAAGGAAAATTAAGACTTTGGCGTTTTCTTCACTTTTATGCTCCAAAAATGTTCGAATTGCTTCCTTTTCCAGATTTCTCTCCCAAAGTACCTAAAATCACAAAAGGAAAGATTTAGGGCAATATTTGATCAAATAAATTCGAATTCGGGCTTAAATGACCCCCTAAAAGTGGTTCATTTTTCGCCTCATCATATACCCTTACACTTGAGATTTGCTTATCCTCAAGCAAATGCGCTTTTATTCTACTCAAAATACAAGTTAGGGGTCATTTAACACTAATATAAAAGTAATTACAACAAATAATCGTTCCACTAAAGACCAATAGACAAGCACGGAGGTCATACACTAGCACCTCACAAATAGTGTTTAGATACTCACATCTCTCGGGTGTAATAAAGTATAAATTACAATATGGAAACGGAAGATATCTCTCACTACCTGTCATAGCAAAATAGATTACCATAGGCTTGGAAAAGGATCAAACCTCCACCACATGGCGTAAGCACCTAGGATAAACTATCAAAGAGGTCTTTTTAAAGGGTTGTAACGTTAGGTGTAGGGATATAAAATACACGGTTTTGTTGGATAAAGGAAGTTTTTCTGGTGGCGAGTTAACAATCTTGGTTAATTACATGTACAATATGGCGTTGCTAAGCCAAGACTAGACTCGACTTAAGCTAATAAATGAAAAATAACAAAAACATAAAATAAACATAGAATGAAAAGGGATGGTAGTCCGTATGTTTTTTCTCTTTTTTCTTTTTATATATATATATATATATATATATATATATATATATATATATATATATATATATATATATATATATATATATATATATATTTTTTTTTTTTTTGCATACACTCTTACCCTACCGTCCAAAATAATACATCATAGGGGATGAACATTCCCCTTACACTTGAATCTTTACATACTTTACAATTAACTAATCTAATGACTCGAATTAAGAAAATCAAAAACACTTGGAGCACTTTTAAGATTAACGCACATATGGGGGTAATAAATGATTTTCTTCCCCATTACTCCATAAAATAAGTACTTACCCATGAGTCCCAATCGTCCCAAAACAATATGTATAAGGATATGACTCGACTTAGCAACCATGTAATCAATTAGATAGTTAACTTAGAGTTTAACAAATAACAATAATGTACTAAAAATGAGCGCATACATGGAAGGCTAAGGCGATTTGGGTGTACATTTAAGTGGGGTGTAACAAATTCTTCCTTTAAGTAAAATGCTTAAAGTTAGAAACGAAAAGATAGGCTCGGAGGGGTGTACTAGGGGTTTCGTGTACTAAAAATGAGTACAACGCTAATGGTGTGGGAAAAATTAGTTGATTTAACTAGCCAAGTAATATGACTTAAATGGTCAAGTAATTATAATACTGGTTTAACACAAGGGTGATCCTAATGCCTTTTATCATGTAGTAAATCCTACCACACGAATGTAGTCTCACTAGCGGTCTCGGGATGCATCACTAACGCAAGTTCTAGAATCTAAATGCTACCGGTACACTCATAAGCACTAATAGTAAATGCTTTTCCTATCAAATCTAAAGGCGAACCTCACATATTTGGGTGGAAAATTTTTTTGAATATACGGTTATGTGCTAGTCATACAATCTCCTATCCATGGGACGCTTGCTATGGCTAAAGTTTTACTCCTAAATGTTGTAAAAAAATTTTAAATTTGGCGCTAAAATTGCACTAACAAGTATTTCTCATAGTTTTATTACACATCTACCATTAGACATAACAAACTCAAGCGAAAGTGCATATGTAAGGTATCATCTTTTTACCCTCCCCTTACAGTTAAGATGAACATTGTCCCCAATGTTCAAGTAAAGAATGTAAAAGTGAAAAAGTAAAAAGATTGAAATCAAATACTCCCCTGATTCGCTCGGTATGGATAATAAGGTGGCCAGGTTAAATCTTCCTCCAAGAAAACGAACAATCAAAGCTTCCCTTCCAGAATATAAATCATTTTCTTGTCATACATAACCTGTAAATCCTGAGAAAATAGACAAGACAACCTCGCATAAAATCGGCGGCATCCTATATAAGTGACTAAATCCTAGAAAACAAAATAAGATATAATGCTTGTGGAATGAAGTTTGCAGATTTCCTGGAGATTATAAAACTTAATAATTCACAAAAACCATAAGACTCCGTTAGAAAAACAAAACCGGTAAAATTTCCAGATTTTTACACGTGACGCCATCAAGAAGAAATTCTTGACGCTGTCAGAAGTGACCTGCAAAAATTCTTATGTTTAGTTTCCGGAAAATTTTTGGAAAAACTTGGTCCTACTTCCTGAAAAATCCTGCAAAACTTCATTATGACTCAATACAAGCATTTGACTCTAACAAATACGAATATACATGTTCACTTAATATTGTGGAAAATCATGATCGAGTTTGTTTCTTAAAAACACATTTGGGGTTTCCCCTTACACTTATCTTTTGCAAAAATACTTTTAGGTGGAGTTAAGACTAGGCCAAAACAACAAAGTAAAGTATTTTCACTATTTAATTGAGAAACATGATCTACCAACAACAAAAATAAAGCATGCATACGGAAGCAAATAACAAACAAACAAAAATAAAATCACACAAAACATGGGTTGCCTCCCAAGAAGCGCTTTTCTTTATTTACGAGTCTTGTAGCTAGACTCAAGGTCATGGGTTACTACGTGACCTCATCGTTGGTTCCACTCTCTAGGTCGTCTTCTAAACCAGTTTTGTATTCCGGACCTAGTTGCAAGCATTCTTTGTAGAAACCAAGCATCCTATTCTTTACATACTCTACTCCTCTACGTCTATCATCCTCATTTCTATAATAAGCCGCTTGCTTGTGTTCTTTTTCTATATTAGAGAGGAGGCGGTATTGCTCAATTTTGTAAGGCATTTGATAGGCAACCTCATCATTTTTTTCCTAGAATCTAACTATCCCTAAAGTCGGGTCATAACTCATCCTAGTGGCCTTAACAAACGGTTTTCCAAATATTACTTGGCTTAGGCAATCATCTATCACCGGACGAGTGTCTTCCACTATCATAAAATCGATCTCATAGGTGAGATTACCTATAATCACATGCAATCCCTTCACTCTTCCTACAAAATTACTTATTAAATTCCTATTGGGCATCATCCTAAAATCAAGTTGTTTCTTCATCACCCAATTGTAATAAGTCCTAGTCATGATGTTTACGGGGTATCTAGGGTCGATGTAAGCTTTCTATATATGCATGTGCCCAATATTGCATGGTATGTTAATGTTAGAGGGGTCTCCCATTTTGATAAGGGGTGTGCCAAGGATATATGGTCTCTCGGGACTATCGAATAAATCCTTATGGTATTCCCGTTCCTCCTTGGTGGGCATCTTATCGAAGTATTTCTCTATAGTTTCTACTTCCTCTAATTCTTCTCCCTTATTAACCTCAACTTCCCTACTTTCATCCCTAGTCTTGGTTTCTACTCCAACTTCATCCTTGTCACTTTCCTCTATTCCCTTATCTATTGGCCTAATGGTGACAATATTGACAAAGTGGACATGTTTGGATGATGAGGGGTCCTTAATTTGGATTCCGTTATTGGTGTCCCTAGTGTCCTTCCTAGGTGTGGTTAATGCTTGGTTGTTGAGGGCTTTCAACAAGTTGTCAATCTTGTTGGTCATCTCCGTTTGTTGTTGGTTGAATTCGGTTTCAAACCTAGCTATGCGAGCTTTTTGAGATGCCATAAACTTACACATCAATCCTTCAGGATTGTTGGTACTACCATAATTGTTAGAAGGATTGTTGTTGAAAGTACGGTTGGAGGGTGGACCGTTTGGTTGATAACGATTAGGCGGATTGGAAGAATTGGGTTGATTTTGTTTCCACCTAAGGTTTGGGTGATTTTTCCAAGAGGGGTTGTATGAATCACCGTAAGGGTTCGGCTCGGGCTTGAAAGTGTACCACTTATCTCCCGCTTCGTCGGTACGCGTGGATGCGTAGTCCGCAAAAGCTGTTCCGGGGAGTTCCACACAATCACGAGTGTCATGGGGACCACTACATAATTCGCATGAAGAAGTGATTTTATTCACTTGGCTTGAAGGCTTAGGAGCTTCGTAAGATTTCATGAGAAACTTGACTTGGTCCTCAAGTTCCATGATCCTACGGTCGGGAGTGCTAGAATTGTTCGAAGGCAAAGATATTGCCTTGACCGTTTTGTTCAAATCACGGGGATCATTCCAACTTTCGTTGTCATAGAGAGCAAGATCTTCTATGAGTTCCCATGATTGTTCCGCACTTAGATCACGTAGCTTACCACCGGCCGATTGGTCAATGGCTCACCTCGTGGAGAGATCGATATGGTCATAAAAGATTTGGACTTGGAGCCAAAGATCTATGCCATGATGAGGGACTTTTTGGAGTAAGTCCTTGAAACGAGTCCATGCTTCATAGAGAGATTCATTCTGACGTTGTTGGAACATCAAGATGTCATTTCTAAGCTTAGTGGTTCTCCCCAGTGGGAAAAATTGAGCAAGGAAACGAGTGGTGAGATCATCCCATGTGGTGATGGATCCCGCGGGTAAACGCTCAAGCCATTGACTAGCTTGATCCCGTAGAGAGAATTGGAATAGGCGTAATCGGGTTGTCTCTCTAGTTTCAACACCTAGGTCTATGGAATCTACGATTTTTAGGAAGTCCTTAAGATGTTGGTTTGGATCTTCGGAACGAAGTCCATGGAATGCACATCCGCTTTGCACCAACCGGATGGTGTCGGATCGCAAGGGGGTCACATTGGCTCCGGTGAGCTCAATGGTGTTTCGGTAGCCTTGGTGGCTAGGTCGGAAATATTCTCCTAAGGTTTGGGGCCTAAGGGGTTCTAGTGGTGGGTTTTGTTGTGGTGGGATGACGGGTTCAAGGATGTTCCCATCATCCATGATGTCGGGTGGTGAAGAGTTACGAACAAAAACACAAAGAAATAAGATAGACTAAAGAAAACCTAAAAATAAAAATAAAATCTTACTAGAAAGGAATCTAGCAAGTAGACCTAATAAAAAGAGATTCTAACCTAGACAATAACTATTCCCCGGGCTGCGGCGCCAAAAACTTGATACGTGGGAATCGCACCAGGCTTTACCTCTCAAGGGATCTTGAGAAGCTTGCAACCCCCACCAGGCAGTGTACCTGATCGTTGTAGTATAGTATAGTGACAAGTACTGGGGGATTGATCGTTCAGCTGAGAATAGTGTCGCTAGGATTAGAAAACCTAAATACTAGTTCTAAAGGTGAGGGATGATTATTTTTGTATTTTTATATTTTTTTAGAAAGCAAGTAAAAATCTCGGGATTGAAGGATTTGGGCGGAATTAGTTGCTAGTCAACTAACCCAATACTAAAGATGCAATCAAAATAAAATACTAGAAATGAAAATAAACTAAATTAACTAAGGTTGTAAGAAATAAGTGGAGAAAATGTGTTTACTTAGATTTCACTACTCCCTAGATATCTTTTACACGTTAATTACTTGTTATAGTTGTGTGGATGACGGATTGTATTCCTTAATACCATTCATGGGGTGGCGCACTTAATTCCCCAATCCTATGAGTGCCTACTTCACTCCTATGTCGAGCCGGCTAAGAAGCTCCTAACATGGGATCATTAGAATTTACTCATGCATTAAATACAACCAATAAAACCTAGTGCACGTCAGTTCATGTTTCCTAAGACGTTCAAGCTTGTTACCATTTGGAGATCTGCCAGTTTTCTTAAGCCTAACATCGAATTCATTCATCCAATACAACCATAGACAAGTAATCAACACATAATTAACATCTAGGTTTCATTAGATCCAAGCAAACACAAGATAGATCTAGCCTAGCATGATGGAATTAAGACAAGAACAAGATATAGACAACCAACACATAGACATATTGATTGAATTAAAAGAATACTTATCTCAATTACACATGAAAGGGATCAAGGGGTGAGAACCCTTGAAAAACCTATAAAATTCGTATTAAGTTCGGACCTAGGGTTTCTCCAAAACTCCTCTCTTTTTAATGTGAAAATTAGAAAACTATATATAGGAAATAAGGTCTGACGGCGTCAAGAAAAAATTTGTGACACCGTCACCTCGCCGCCAAAATACTTCTCGGACTGCCTTGATCCAGATCTGACGCCGTCAAGTGTTATGTTGTTTCCAGGCCGTCATGCATTTTACTCTTGACGCTCTACCTTGTGACGCCGTCATTTCTGTACTGGATCGTCATGGAAATTACTCTTGACGCCGTCAAGATTTTCTTCTTGACGCCGTCACCTGCTGTTCCCAGCAAGGAAAATTAAGACTTTGGTGTTTTCTTTACTTTTATGCTCCAAAAACGTCCGAAATGCTTCCTTTTCCAAATTTCTCTCCCAAAGTACCTAAAATCACAAAAGGAACGATTTAGGGAAATATTTGATAAAATAAATTTGAATTCGGGCTTCAATGACCCCCTAAAAGTGGTTCATTTTTCGCCTCATCAAATCCTCACTTGCTTCAACCTTGCATCAGGGCTTAAATTAAATTTCAACAAAAGTTATTTGGCATTGGGGTGCCTAATGAGGAGCTTAATGTCGTTGCTTCCTCAATTGGTTGTCTAGCCTCGCAATTCCCGAGCACTTACTTGGGCCTCCCCATTGGTGCTAAAATGTCTAGATGTCGTAATTGGGAACCGCTTATTGAAAGATTCCAAAAAAGACTTTCTAAATGGAAAGCTAACACCTTATCTATTGGAGATCGGGTCACCCTCATCAAGTCCGTCCTTGGTAGTTTGGGAGTTTATTACTTTTCAACCTTTAAGGCTCCGAAAAAGGTCATCCACAAGCTTGAAAGTATTCGTAGAAGGTTTTTTTGGGGTGGAAATAACGAAGTTGATAAAATTTCTTGGATTGCTTGGGAAAAAGTGCTACTACCTCTAAACAAAGGTGGTTTAGGAATTGGTAGTCTTTTGGCAAGTAACCAATCTTTACTTGCTAAATGGTGGTGGAGATTTCGCAATGAAGACTCGTCCCTTTGGTGTAAAGTCATCCGTTCTATTCATGGTTCATCGGGTGGTGTTCTTAATCCTAATACTCATAAGAAAGCTACTGGTACATGGTCTTTCCAAGGTCGGTATTAACCTTCCCATGCTCTTCAAGAGAAAGATTGGTGATGGTCAAACAATAAATTTTTGGCATGATAACTGGTTAGGCGGTCCAAACCTACAAGAAACTTTCCCACATTTGTACCGCCTAGAGTTAAACCTGAATAGTCGTGTTTGTGAAAGAACAATCTCTATTCCTCAAAACTCCAATGCTACTGCTAATTTTTCCCACCCTCACCTTACTGTTGTCACAAACTCCACAAGTACAGCCAACACACCCATTAACCTACCTTCTTCCTTAATAACCTTATGTGGGCTCCTTCCGTCTTGGGCATGGTGTAGGAGGATTAGAAGCCAAGCTGAAACAACAGAGCTAAATGACCTAACCAACCTGCTTCTTAACCTTCATCTCACAAACAATATGGACACTTGGGAATTCATTCCTGATGGTTCAAGACAGTTCATGGTTAACAGCATGCGAAAATTGATCTCTGCATCTACGAATACCAGTAACTATCATCACACTAAATGGAACAAGCTTCTCCCTTCGAAGGTAAACATTCTTTCTTGGCGTGTTTCGAATAAAAGACTCCCAACTAGGTCTAATCTCGACAGCCGCGGGATAGATCTTGATTCAACTAGATGCCCTTTGTGTGACAACGATATTGAAACAGAGGACCATGTGTTTGTATATTGTCCCATTGCTACAAATACCTGGAAGGCGGTTTTTTCGTGGTGGAAGATTATAGGTTTTTCCCCCACTAATCTCGAGGAAGTCTTATCAATGGCTGATCATGTTTCTATTTTACAAAACCAAAGGAAGTTCTTCGATGCAGTGGTCCACACAACCCTATGGGCATTATGGAATTACCGAAACAAAGTCCACTTCAACCTCAAACGACCGCAAAAGGAGTTAATTTTCAACGATATTCAATCAATGTCGTTAAATTGGATCACTAGTAGATGTAGAAAAGTCTCATTCAGTTGGATAGAATGGGTTAGCAATCCTTGTACCACTCTATCCCAATTCTTGTAAATCTCTCATGTAGCTTCTTTCTTTTTTAATAAATTTGCCGTTCAAAAAAAAAAAAAAGAAGCAAGTTACCAGCTTTTTTGGTCGATCATTAATAGTAAGTAATACATTGACAATTTACTAGTGACTACATACCTTGTTAATGGACTTTAATATACCAACACTGGTCAAGTGAAGTTATTTAAATTACGAGGGAGTACTTTTGTGATTAACATGATATCAAAGTTCTCAATTGTATGTCATTCCAAATACTCAAAGTGTATATATTTTTTATTGTGTGTCAGTTTATATGTGATGCTTTTAAACAATGGCAGTGATGAGAATATATTTGATATGCTACTCTTTTTGGCATCAATTTGTCATAGCTTAAAAAAAAAAAAAAAAAAAAAAAAAAGGTACAAACTTGCCTAAAAACTATAAAGAACATTTCTAATAAGTCTCCAATCTAGGGATGGCAAAAGCACCCGAAACTGACGGGGAAAACCGAAACCCGAACCGGTTGGGTCGGGTTGGCGGGTTTGGGTATTGATATAATTTTTTAGCCGGGTACGGGTTCTGGTAATACCCGCCCGATTACCCGTATCCGTATCCGTTTATCCGAATCTACATCCGCTTTATTGATATCATATTTAACTAGAATATATATATACATTATATATAATTTCTTCTATTATATTTTTTTTATATACGTATCTCTATTACATAATATATTTTATTTTGTACATGAATTATTCAAAAGCATTAAATCGTTTGATACGATATTCATTTTCTTTAACTTTAACAGAAAATGAATATATTAGGGTGTTTTCCTTTGTTTTTTCGATGGATTTTTGTGCGTGACTTAATCTTAATACCGTCATTTTTTTTCATATATTATTCAATTGGGGATAACCGAAACTCGTGAGAAAACTCGAAAAACCGATGGATAATATTAATCGGGCACCCGAAGGTTAATGGGGCGGATATGGGTATGGATATTATAAACGGGTACGGGTACGGGTACACTAAAACCCGCCCCGAACCCGACCCGTTGCCATCCCTACTCCAATCCCATATGGATCAAAGACAACAGAGTTTTCTACTTAATATATTAGTATGATGTTGATTGCTCTAATAAGTTGGCATTAATGTGTTATGCTTATGCTTCGTAACTTGGTATGCTAGTAAGTACCAGTAGTAAATTAAAAAGTTTATTAAGCAATTCCGGATAGGAATTTAATTCACATACGTATACTTCATCGATGAGAATATTTGGATACTACTCTTTTTGTCTTTTAATTCCCACATCGATGGGATATATAAAATGCTGGGGCAGGTTAAAAAGTTAATCGGATTTAATGGTTCGATTTAATCCGGGTGGACCAACTCTCCAAGTTTTGACCTGTTCGATTACTTGACTTGCACTCCAAGTCATTACCCCTCAACTCTATAAAAGGCCTTTGTACTAATTCATTCTTCTTAATAAAACCATAGTTGAGAGCATCTCGTGCATGTGTGTTTATTTTCTATCGATCTTGAAACCAGCTTAATTAATTGCATGTGTGTCGAGGTACTCATCAAATCGACTTATCCGCTCTAGCATTCCAGTTTGTTATACCAACAGCAACAATGGAACAAGTCTGTGAAGGAAAAAAACTATCCTTCCCGAAAGAAGAACAAGCCATTCTCCAATGGTGGAACGAAACACAAGCTTTCGAAAAACAGCTAGACAAAACCAAACACCTCCCAGAATACATTTTCTACGACGGTCCACCCTTCGCAACTGGCCTCCCACACTACGGCCACATCCTTGCTGGAACAATCAAGGACATTGTCACGCGCTACCAGACCGCCACTGGACACCATGTCACACGTCGCTTTGGGTGGGACTGTCATGGCCTTCCTGTTGAGCATGAGATTGATAAGAAGCTAGAGGTTAAGCGTAAAGAAGATGTCCTCAACATGGGGATTGGTGTGTATAATGAAGAGTGTAGAAGTATCGTGACTCGATATGTTGGTGAGTGGGAGAAGGTGGTGAAGAGATGTGGGAGATGGGTTGATTTTGATAACGGGTATAAGACAATGGATTTGAAGTTTATGGAGAGCGTTTGGTGGGTGTTTGCGGAGTTGTATAAGAAGGGTCTTGTTTATAAAGGATTTCAGGTTCGTTTTTTTTCACTTTATATATGATCGACGATGCATTTGTTATGTAGTGTTTAAAGTTTGTATGATTATAGATCCCTGATTATCTATAGTAATTAGATTATCTCTTCATCCAAACACAGCAAAAGAACGAAACTTATACAATAACTCCTTGTGGTGTTGAATTTCATTTGACAGGTGATGAATTACAGTACTGGTTGCAGGACTCCGCTGTCCAATTTCGAGGCAAAACTAAACGAGAAGGTTAGAGATTCGAGCTTCTTGTGTGTCATTTGGAATAGAACTTGCTTGATAGTTTTGTTTTCTATTCTTGATAGTTTTTTTAAGTGCAATATACTCTGGTGTATTATGATGCATGTCACTTTAGGATCATAAGCACTTTCATTTAATCTGAATTGAAATACAAATAAAAACACATAGTAATTAACATGACTGACTGAGTAACCAGAGAACTAGGATGCCAGTTCAAGGTATTATCGCCAGTTAATGGCACTATTTAACATTTTGCTTCGCCCACTACTAGAACCACAGAAGTCTCTTTTTTTCACTAGACAAACCTTCATTCTGTAGTTAATGTAAGTACATCCACAAGGGCAGCTACACATTTTTTTTAGAAAGGCAACATTTATAAAACAACACAAAAGAAACACGATACAAAACAAGACGCCCTACCTTAATTAACAAGCTACTTAAAAGAGGAAAGGCAAGAACATAAAGCTACCAAGATTAAACCAAAGCAAAACTAAGCACACAAAAAGGTCAACAAACATCCAATCACAAGTATCCACAATAGAATATATATACTTCCATGTGACATACTGCCATCATGTACACATTGCCAACAGAGGACCAATCTCAACCTTTGAACTTTTGCAACCAAAAGTCCATAATGCATACAATAGGAACCACTGATCAGTACCCATGTGCAGACTTAACCAAACAGAGCCCTTATTACATAGATACTTGCAACTGACTTGGTAACACTAACTTCACAATTTGGAATCTGACCCATACTAACTTATGATCAGTACCCTTATGCAGACCACTTGACCACTGAAAGTACTTCTCAACATTAACCTTAATATCCAAACAGTAGCTGCAGTCAAACCTTTAACCAAACACCTCAAACTCTGAATCAACAGCCTGCTACCACAGAAACTGAACTGAACCTGAAAACGAACCCATCTCTGACTAGACATACGCTGAATTAGACAAACAGCACCATTGCATACTACTGATCCAAACTGCAGACCTACACAACTGTTGCATACTCACAGAATCACACAGAGAGTTTGCCGAAATACTGAACACGAAACTCAACATAAAAGTGTTTAGTGAGGGCAGCTACACATTGGTGGTTAATATGTTGAGGCAGTTGGTCGATTTTCTTTAGAATAGGATAACTGAGTGTTGCTAGTTTATGCTGTTCTCATTGATGTGTATTCGATGTTAGTTAGTAGTTAAAAAAGTAAAAATATCGATGCATACTCAATTACTTTAAATTGCTGTGCTTTAGTCAATTGGAATCTTTTATGTACGTATTAATGTGCGTCACCTTTTATGTTGAGCAGGAAAACACTCCGCGTTCTGAGATAATGGTGACTTTTCCAATCTGTGGTGATAAAGATGGTGCTGCTTTTGTTGCGTGGACAACGACACCGTGGTCCCTCCCTAGTAATCTTGCACTTTGCGTCAACTCCAATTTTGTATATGTGAAGGTTAGTTGCAAATTTGCATGATTTAAGATCTTTTAATTCTCTTTTCAATTTTGCATGAATATTGAAAGTTCAGTTCAATTGAAATCAGGTGAAGAGCAAGTCCAGTGGTAAAATCTATATAGTTGCTGAATCTCTACTATCAGCACTTCCAGCAGATCAGCCAAATAAAGGAACACCTAATGGAGCTGCGGATGACAAGACTAAGGGATCTACTGTTGGAGAAGCTAAAAACAACGCAGTTGCTTATGACGTGTTGGAGAAGTTTCCAGGATCTTCACTTGTGGGCATTAAGTAAGTTTTTAGGGTGCTTTTACTTGACATATTTTATTTTTTATTAGTGATTAATCATGTAAAATACTGTATTGCAGGTATGCGCCATTGTTTCCTTACTTCGAGAACCTCAAGGATCTCCAAGATACGGCTTTCAGAGTTATTGCAGATGACTATGTAACTTCTGGTACTGGAACTGGAATCGTGCATTGTGCTCCAGCATTTGGCGAAGATGACCTTCGTGTTTGTCTTGAAAATCACATAATTAATAAGGTGTGACAACATTAAAATAAATAATCACATCTAATTTGTTTCTTCCTATGTTTAACTTTTAAAATAATCATACTATATAGTGTTAATGCCTTAATGGGTCAAAACCTAAATTTGCTTTTTACTTTTTCAGGATCTGGTCATGACAGTTGATGACGAGGGATGCTATACAGAGCTAATTACTGATTTCAAGGGTCGTCACGTCACAGAGGCTGATACAAATGCGGATATTATTAAATTTGCCAAGGCAAGCATTGTTGATAAATACAAAAGATTGATACCAAATTGTTGCAAAATCAAAATTATTTATATATTTTTGTTCTGGATGGTGCAGGAACAAGGAAGACTTATGAAGTCGGAAAAAGGTAAAATCAAGGAAAAGTACTGTTATAGATCGGATACTCCTCTCATCTACAGAGCGATGCCCAGCTGGTATGCATTTTACTAGGCCCATGACCACAAACTTCTGTGTATTTCTAGTTACTTACCGTAATAATTTCTTCTCCAAGAATTTATATTACTTGGATAAAGTGCTATCCTCATTAGCTTATTCTTGTTTCGGTGCAAAGGTTTGTTGCAGTAGAGAAGCTAAAAGATCAACTGCTAGCGAACAATGAGCAGACTACATGGGTTCCTGCTTTTGCGAAGGTAGGAAAATTACGAGTATATAATGAGAGTAAGTATTTAGTTCATATATAACTAATTTACTATTACTTATAATGCAGGAAAAAAGGTTTCAAAATTGGCTAGAGAATGCACGAGATTGGAACATTAGTAGAAGTAGGTTTTGGGGCACTCCTCTTCCTGTTTGGATTAGTGACGATGGTGTGGATATAGTCGTTATTAGTTCTGTTGAAGAACTTGAAAGGCTTTCCGGAGAGAAGGTTTGTTGATTTTCTTTTCTTACTTAATTTTGAACCTATAAGTATTATGAGGATCATAACTTATTACTATTATAACATTTTTATTTGAATCCAATACATAAAAAATGGTCTAATGACTACTTTCTCTCAGGTCACTGACCTACATCGCCACAAAATTGATCATATCACAATTCCCAGCCCACGTGGTCCAGAGTTCGGTGTGCTTCACCGTGTGGAAGATGTAAGAAAATCATATTTACTTTGTTCAATGCATTAGCTTAATTTTAGTTTAGCGAGAATTAGCTTGGTAACTTCAGTTAAATCTTTCTGTGCAACCATTTCGCTTTATTATACACTTATTTTATATTCTTAACTGAGATTAATGTTAATGTTGATAGATGACAAACTTGTTGCATGATTTCAGGTATTTGACTGCTGGTTTGAGAGTGGTTCCATGCCTTATGCGTATATTCACTATCCATTTGAAAATAAGGAATTGTTCGATGATAACTTTCCTGGGCACTTTGTTGCCGAAGGTTTAGATCAGACACGTGGATGGTTTGTTTACTTCCGTCCTATCTAATTTAACTGAAATTTAATCTTTTTTGTTATTATCATGCTCACTTATAAATTGCAAAATATTGTAAATTCGGGTGCAGGTTTTACACTCTCATGGTCCTGTCAACCGCACTATTTAAAAAGCCTGCATTTAGGAATCTCATATGCAATGGTCTTGTATTGGCCGAGGATGGTAAAAAGATGAGTAAAAGAGACAAAAATTATCCTGATCCTATGGGGGTCATTGATAAATATGGGGCGGTATGTGCGCGCTCCAAATATACTAATTTTCATATTTTTATTGTTTTTTAGTATTTGATTTGACTATATAGTCTTGGATGCGTTTACAGGATGCCCTACGGTTGTACCTAATAAATTCACCAGTGGTTCGTGCAGAACCTTTACGTTTCAAAGAGAAAGGAGTCGAGGATATTGTGAGTTATCTTTCTTAGCTTGTGGTTAATTATTCCTCTTGCAATATTTTACCAGATTTTTTTTTTTTTTTTTTTTTTTTTTTTTTTTTTTTTTTTTTTTTTTTTTTCTAATATGAGCTGACTATGTATGTAGGTCAAATCTGTATTTTTACCTTGGTACAATGCTTATAGATTTTTGGTTCTAAATGCGATGAAACTTCCGAAATTTGTTCCTCTTGATCAAGCCACTATTCAAAACTCAGCTAATGCGCTCGATCAGTGGATCAACTCGGCCACTCAGAGTCTCGTTCGTTTTGTTAGAAAGGAAATGGATGCTTA
Source organism: Artemisia argyi (assembly GCA_030686995.1). Lineage (NCBI taxonomy): Eukaryota > Viridiplantae > Streptophyta > Magnoliopsida > Asterales > Asteraceae > Artemisia > Artemisia argyi. Next base: position 21,472,329 of record CM060692.1, read on the forward strand.
TCGACTTTATACAGTGGTTCCTCGTCTCTTGAAATTCATCGACAGTTTTACAAATATATATGTACGGCTTAATCGAAAAAGACTCAAAGGCCGCACTGGAGAAGAAGACTGCAGAACTGCACTCTCGACTCTCTACCATGTGCTTCTTACCCTTTGTAAAGTGATGGCCCCATTCACTCCATTTTTCACAGAGCTTCTTTATAAAAACTTGCGGAAAGTATCCACTGGATCAGAGGAAAGCGTTCACTTTTGCAGTTTCCCGGAAGTAGAAGGGCAGGGGGAAAGCCGTATTGAAGAAAGTGTTAATGAAATGATGAAAGTCGTTGATCTTGCGCGTAATATACGTGACCGTCATAACAAATCTCTGAAAAGTCCACTAAGGGAGATGACTGTTGTACATCCAAATGCTGAGTTCCTCGACGACATTTCTGGCAAACTGAGAGAGTATGTATTAGAGGAGCTTAATGTCAAGTCTGTCGTGCCCTGCAATGATCTATTGAAGTATGCTACTTTATGTGCTGAACCTGATTTCAGGTACTTTTAAGCTCTTCTATTCTCTTTTATTCAGTTCTTTTATGTTGGATATTCTCGAACTATGAAATAACTTATCTTTTATTTATTAATTTGTATCAGTGTGTTGGGTAAAAGATTAGGAGAATCAATGAAAGTTGTTGTGCAGGCAGTAAAGGCAATGTCACAAGACGACATTTTGTCTTTTGAGAAATCAGGGGAAATTACCATTGCTGGTCACTGTTTGAAGCTGACTGATGTAAAGATTGTGCGTGGATTTAAACGCCCTGATGGTGTGACAGAAGAGCAAATGGACGCGTCTAGTGATGGTGATGTATTGGTTATAATGGATTTGCGAGCTGATGACTCTTTGCTCGAAGCTGGTTTTGCTCGTGAGGTTGTAAACCGTGTCCAAAAGCTTAGAAAGAAGTCTGCACTGGAACCCACTGATTCAGTGGAGGTTTATTTCAGTTCACTGGATGACAACCCGTCAGTTTCTGCCCGTATTCTACAATCCCAGGAAGCATACATCAAAGAGGCGCTAGGATCCCCTTTACTCGACCTTAGCGTGTTACCAAACCATGCTGTGGTCATTGCTGAAGAGACCTTCAAGAATATCTCAAACTGTGACTTCAAGATTACTTTGTCAAGATCAGCATTAACATTTGACTAAAAGGGGCTAAATTTCGTCAGCAAGTTGATACGTTCTCGGAGTACTTGAAGGTTTGTGGCTTATTTTTTGTATAACTTTTGTTAAATGGAAGCATGGTTCGTTTATTAATAACTTTGGAGGTGTATGTATGTGTCAGATTCAGAAAGAGTAGTATACACAAAATATACTAAATCTGAATATCTCACGAGTCTTGAAAATGAAAATTGATACATCTTTTTAAAGGTAAAATGACCTAATAAAACGAATAGTACACATACTTTTATAGTGCTTCATACCTGCAATTTATTAACATAACATGGATCAGTTCATACAAAAATCTAAAAAATATATTTATCATGTATCATTAAGTGATGTTGAGTTATGTTTTTAATAAAACATGACATTTCAGAAAGATTCATAAGTTCTTGCGTACTTTCATGACTTTTTTGGATTTTAGATCTTACAAAGTATATAGGTGCAAAAATCTCCGGTCATTCAAGGGATAACAATGTGACCAAATTAATGATAACTATGCACTTCAATTTTGTACAGCACAGAAAAGAAATTATGCCCCCTAACTATGCACTCGAATCTTTAAGTTTTGGCGATTGCCATCTTACATGTAGCTGCAAGATTATACAATCAAATGTACATATAGCAAAACACACATCTTGGTAGTAGGTAAAGGGTTGAGTTTAACATCACTTTTTTCCCATTTAGAGTGGTGGAGAAACTTATCATCGATACAAGAACTATATCATAACATTAAATGTAAAGTTTTACAACTTTCGACCCATTTGACCCGTTTCCATTCAAGTTAAAATTACTGTTTGACCCATTTGTAATAGTAATAGTAATAGTAAAAACCAATGTTTTAAAACCTAGTTTTTCAATCGACCTGGTCACGTCGCCGGGTCTCCGTGTTGCTGGTTCGACTACCAGGTTGAACCGGTTTGTGTATACCAAAAATTTGTAATAAATCATGTGTATTTAACACGCATGGAACTATTATGAATTAAGAATTATGGTTAGAAAATGAACCCTTGAAACCATTATCATGATTTTCCTAATAATAAAAGCATGGAATTGCAAGATATTGGTCTCATCAGTTTAAACATGTACATTATTACAAGTTCATACATAATACTTGTTTCTTTGTGCAACTTGCAACTTCCAACTGTATCAGCATTATGGATGGAAAATGTGACAGTACTATGTTAGAGAGCCAAATTAGTAGTTGTATAGCATATCTATGAGTAATGTTATATTTGTATGAACTATCTTTTGTCATGTTGTGGAAAATGGAAGTGTTTAATTGGCAAACTGTGCTGGTGTTTTCTAAAGGAGAGAGGCTGAGACATTAACTAAGAAAGAATGAAACAAAAACAGTGTGTTCAGTTTAACAAATGTTGGTTTTGTTTCATTTGAAAAAGGGAAAAGTAGAACCAAGCGGTTTAGTATGGGTCTTTGATCCTTATAAACCCAGGCTAGTAACGGAACGGTAACATCACCGGTTCAACCGGTTTAACCGGCCGGCTCAACCCGGCTTTTAAAACATTGGTAAAAGCACAAATCAACCCACTTTTAAGTAAATAAGTTGAGATTGCCAACTTTAGTCAAATGCAATGTTTCTCAATATCATTTTTAGTAAACTTACATGTTGAAATTACGTATTCAACTATAACGATTATAACAAAGACTATTTAAAACTGATCCATGATATAGGGAACTTACATTGTGATTTTTCCTTTGACTAATAGTATACTATGGTTATTAGAATATTAAGCCAATTGAATTTGTCATAATCTGCAGCTTTGTAAAAAGTTGAGGATTCGACATGAAAACTTCTATAATGATTATGTGCCTTTTGAACTAAATCAACCCTTTTAGTAAAATTCTATAAGTTTCATAGTTTGCTTCAACTCCAAAGAGGAAAAAAGTCAAATGTGTCATTTGTGAAGACTTTCAAGAACACCTACTTAATTGGATAACAACTCCTTTAAGTTCCAATTTCAGTTTATCAGGAAATCTACTTAATTTCTGAAAACGTAGTTTATGTTTCTTAGTCCCACATGGGTCAAAGAAAAGAAATCCTGCTAGCTAATATACTATGGTGTACTTGGTTCTCATAGGTTGACATTAGTATATTATGCTGTTTGTTGGTGATGTCTCGTGTTGTTGATTAAAAACAACATGGCATATGAACAATCAGCAATTTATATATGTTGTTAACATTTTTTCATTTGCTGTATTAGTACTTCACTTTTCTGAAAAATTGCTTCAAATTTTTCAGTCCCACATGGATCAAAAACTAAATACGGAGTATATTGCAACGTTACGTACAATGTGTGTTTGGTTCACATGAGTAAAGATTAGTAACGAAGATACTAACGAAATGAGTAACATGGTAAGGCGAGAATAAAAACAGATCAAAGGTACATAAAGAAGGATGAAATATGGTTCCCCTAAGAAAAACGACACAGTAGTGCGCTACCTGATATTAGCCGTTTGCCATTTGTAGATTGTTAAAACCACTTAGATAATTGGAATGTGACCCCTTCGAGTTCCAGTTTTAGTTGATTATCGCATATTGATTGTTAGAACAAGATCATGATCTAATATTCTTACTGCAGAATGGTAAAAAAAGAAGTATTTAAATCAAAAAATTAGGATAATAACAGGGATGAATCTGCATATATCCGCCACTAATCCTACCCTAATCCTAAAAGTAAGAAACATATAACATGCTAAGATTATAGTGGATTCCTAAAACAAAGAAAAAACAGAATTGCTGGCTAAGAATCATATCCGAATCTTAAAACAAAGAAACCGATAGCAAGAAAAGCATCTAGGCACGCAGACTTAATGGAACCTGTAGTATGCGGTAATTGATGAAGTTTATGACCAATTTTCTATAGAACCCGGGGCCTATGATTATGTACAACATCAAAGGTTCTCACTTTTTTATCAAATTCGGTATGTAATCATGACTTAAACATAATCCAACTTTTATCTATCTAAATTCTAAAAAGCCCATTTTTTAATCCTACAAATCCTCTTAGCTCCCAATAACTGCAATATCCCAGCTGGACATCCATAGAATAAAATACCACAAGAATCTGCTTATATTTGCCTTATTATACCCGAATTCTAAAAGGGAGAAAAAAAATGGAATAATAGGCCAAGAATCATACCCAAAACCTTTATAAAGAAAGAAACAGAACAAAAAGCTAGTAATAATTATGCTAGAATCTTATTACAAACAATAATATGAAGAGCATCTAGCACATGACTTGATTAAATCATTAGCAGGCCCGACAAATCGATGAACTCTAAGACCAATTTTCTATGGATCCTAGGCCCTATAAACCCTTTGAAGAGACCTTAATTAAGCTACTAAGGACCCGGAAACAGACCATCGCAGAAAAACAGAACAACTAAGCACCAATGTATACGATTGTCGCATTGTAGGACAATAAGTACCACAAAAATGCAAAATTAAACAGTAGAACCATACTTAAACATCTAAAAGCTAAAGAGAAATTTAACCATAAGATTCTAAGCAACAGAACGCAGGGATCAAGTATTTATTCATGTCAACAGTATAAAGATATATGATCATAAGTATACCATCAAATGTTCTTACTTTTTTACCAAATTCGATAAGTAATCATAACAAAACGATGCATCATAACATCATCCCAGCTTTATTCTATCTGAACCAAAATCCACTATAACTCGACTCATTTCTTAATTCTACGAACCCTCTTAGCTCCCCACACCTCCAATCTCCCAGCAGGACATCCACACGGCGCTCTAAACACAAGAACCGTTCTCCCATTCAAAGGCGCCATTTTCTTCAACTCAACTTCAAGCTCCTTATAATCCTTCCCTAATTCCAAAGGCATCACACCATACTGATTATCCACTTTCCTCCTTAACGACGAATACTTAACACACTCTTCACTCTCAAGCTGAATATCAAACTCAACCGCTTTTCGCTGCCCTTTACAATCCCTCCTCCCACATTTTCGCGACTTCACTTCAAGTATCTCCCAAGCAACTATACTAAAAATCACTCCACTAAAAGCCACAATCAAACCAACAATATATGCCATAGGTGCTTCATATACCACATCTCCAATAACATCCAACAACATAGGAAGAACCTCAACTGTCTCATGATAAACAACGTTAACATACGGCACGACAAGAAATCCAAATGCACCTAGCACAACTATCACCATGACTATATCTAGTGCAAAAAAAGGTGACCTCTCACAAAACTTATCCATGTCCATATTCATATTCATTGTATTCGTATTCGTTTTAGTATTCTTGTAACTCTTATGTGACATGTTTTTTTGTTGCTCAAATGAGCGACAAAATTCGATCAAGCTTTTGCAATCTACCATTGGCAATCTCATGATGTATATATATTGATCATGCATAAAAATGATTAGCTAGCTAGCTAGATGCCTAGATCAATGTGTATATGATAGCATGAATATTGGATCAAGATGTGATTGATGGTTTTTTTTTTTTTTTTTTTTTTTTTTTTTTTTTTTTTTTTTTTTTTAAGGTTGGAAAATGTGAGGTGTGGATTATGAGGAATGAGTTTTGAAAGATTGGTGGGGTAGGGTAAGGGGAACAAAATGACGAGGAAGGTGATGACATTGAGAAAGATATGGTTAAGGTTGTAATTTGGTTTGGTAACTATGTTGGAGTTGTATCTTTGGTCCTTGTAGTATGTTGTTATAAGTTTGGCTAAAATCTTACTCCCTAAAATAGTTATCTCGCGACAAAAAACATGCAGTTTGAAATCATACTCTCTCAAATTTTGTCATTATTTAGCTAGGTAATAGATTTCAGTATATGAAACTCGTGCATGTCGATGGTGTATAGAGACTTATTATTATACTTGTGAACTTGTGGTTCTGGTGTAGCCTTTGATGCAACAGTTGAGGGTTCAATTTGTAGTTACTGTGAAAAGAAAAAAAAAATAATTAAATCTATAGAGTATAAACAAAAATTGATATAGTATAAGGATTAAAACATATACAACTATTAATTTAATGATAAACGGTGTTATCATTTTTAGTCAAGGTTATATTAGTACTTGAATTTTACTCAATTTTTAAGTTTTTACGTTTTTTATGTTTTAAGAAAAAATATTTTCTTGTTATATATAATAGAGATAGAATTGTTATGTTTTGTCTAACAGATTGTCCTAAATTGGTATATATCAATTTTTTCTTAAGAAAATTTTACACACGATTATGACATATACATTCTCACACAATAACAAATCAATAACTATCTCACTTTCGCCTTGAGGAAACTTAAACCAACAATCTTTTGATTGCGAAAATAACCATCTCATGGGACCAAAGATCCATTGATAAACTGATATTGATATGAATTAAAACATTTAAAGCTCTTTAAAGCCTAAAGTAATCGGCTACTATTGCTTTTCTACATCGGTTTTAATTAAAACTTGAAGACTACTAATGAATCCGCTGTATTCTTATGATTATAACAAAACTCGTGGTCGTGTTATTGTTGTTCATACTTAGGTCGAAATCAAAACAATGTGATTCAGCTGACAAGGTTATTAGACATGAACAATAAATTTGGTTCATAAAAATGTTGGACATTTGAAGTTTAAGGAATTAAATATGAACTTTAAAAATGATAAGAAATGGCTTTTCTTTCTTAGGCTCATCACTGCCCCTTTATGTGGCACATCATGCCAAATTTGCAACTCATTAAATAAAAGTTTTGTGCCTAACTATATCTTATTATCTTGTGCCAGTGTGGTGGTGTGTCAACATTTCACTAGTAGTATGTATATATCATTTTATGCATATCTTGGATCTTGGCAAGTAGGTGAAACTTCTTTAAAGCTATGTACCAAACATTGATTAAAAGTTGTGTACCAAACTATTAATTAAAATTCATTAAATGAAAAGACGTGACTGTTGTGATTTTCGTAATCAAATTTGTCATTAGTAGCATTGTGATTCATTAAATTATGTATTTTAAGATCTTGTAATCAATAAAATGTCATTTAGTTAATAAAGTGTCTTTCAGTAATACAAATTATTTAACTTTGTGAATGGATCTTATATAAGTATAGCATTTAGACGGTGTTTGGATGTACTAGAGATGATACAGTTTGAAATGATATTCACGAGGTATTTTTCATCCACGCTTCGTAGCGGGACGTGAGATTTGTGAAATCTTTTTGGTTACACAAACATTATCTAGATATAGCTCACGGATCATTTTTGAAATCAGTAAGTAATTACATGGACTATTTATGTAATTTTTTGTCACACAAACAGTCACTAGATTTAAAAAAGGATTGTGTGTGTGATTACAAATGTTTATTACACAAACTATCCCTAGATTTAACCTATGGACTATTTTTGTAATCGTGAGTAACTGGGAAAGACTTTTCTTTGCAAAATTAGGGACTTTCTTACAACACATGTATATTGGATGGATGTTTTTGTAAATTTTTGTTACACAAAGAATCCCTAGATTTAACTCAGAGATGTTTATGTAATAAAAAATAAACGGTAAAGACCTTTATTGTAATTTTTCAGGAATTATGTTTGTAATCGTAATTAAACCACATGGAACATTTTTTTCATTAACTTCGGTGATGTAGCAATCACCTTCCAAAACAAATTATAGGGTAAATTAGGGTTTAGCATCGGTCCAAAATCGACCCGACGCGAACCGAGAAAACCGAAAACCAAAAATTATGAAAAACCTAAACTGAAACCGAACCAAATATGGTCAGTTCGGTTCGATTTTGTGTCGGGTCCGTCGGTTCGGTTTGGTTTAGGTGTGTTTATGTGTGTTTTTGTCGGTTTTGAGTTGAACCGAACCGAACCCAAACCCAAACCCGAACTCATGAAAAGCCTAAACCAAAATTGAACTGACGGGCTGTCAGGTCGGTTCGATTTTTGTCGATTTTTTCGATCCGATTCAGTTTTGAACCTTCCATGCTCAGCCCTAGGGCAAATGGATAATGGATACGCTTATTCCTTGTATATTATGTGTTTGTAGAAGTTTGTGCTATTGTGATAATAAGCTAAACCTTAGGGAGTGGAAAAAGATTAGATTTGTTAATAAGAAGGGAGTAAAATAAAAAAGATGAGTTTGTGGTGGATGAGCGGTACCTGACACACAAAAAAGAAAAACAAGTGCACGCACCGACCCACGTGCCTCCCGTTTTCACCTCTTTCTTTAATAACTTCTTTTCTTAATCCTTCATTTACCTTCTCTTTTTTGGACTTTTTTAAAAAAGCAAAATTCATTTCTTAAAAAGAAAAAGCAAAATACAATATCGGAATATATATTTCTTAATTCGAATCCAAGTTTCAATACTGATAATGCCGATAGACCTGTATCACTAAAAAAATTGTCTAATTTACGCATTTATTTTCGCACTTGTAATTAATACATATAATTTTATTACTTTACTAGTTATAATACCTGTGTATGCACATGATTTTTAAAATTTCGTTTTGATTATGTATTATTATCGATTAAGAAATGAACTACTTAACATGTTTCAAATAGTTTTACTTAGTGGACTAAAAATAAAAAATCATATGTATATATGTTATAATCTACTTATTATTTTAGGAGAATAGTTTTGGATTAAAAATTATATTTTATTATTCAAGCAAAATCACATGATGATACTTGACTTGCATGAGATGTTAGTGATATATGTTTTTAGTTTTACAAACCCGTGCTATCAATTTACGATGTGTTTTGTAATTGTGGTATTTTTTTTACTTATATTTTCGTTAATATATGTAGCATATTTAGATAGCTTTGAAGATTGATTCATTTCATTGACTATGAATAATCATCATACCATATTTACTAATGTACCTTTTTGTTTGAAAATTTGTATTTTCATAAATTTGTGCTATTTACTTCTCATGTTTGATCATAAAATTACCAAATTAACATAGATGCTTACACTATAGTTTCTTTATTACATAAAGAGAAACAAAAAAAAAATGTAATTGGTAGAAGTCAAATTTAATCTTACGATTATTTATAATGTATAAGAATAATTTTTCTCTAAACCCGAACCATATAAAGAAATTATTATTACTTGTATAAGTAAATTATAAATGCATAAAAAATGACAGAGTACATCCGTAAGTCTTTTAGGATTGTTTGAATCCTTACTGTCCTTTCACTTTAATGCAACTTTTTTCAAAATTGGCCTAAATCATCAAGGTAAAACACACCCATATTTTATACTGTTGGTTGACACCCATAGTGTTATCAATGACGGTAAACACCTGCTAAGTTTTATTAATTCATTCAAAGACAAATTACACTCTAAAAAGAATTCCTACTATAAATTACTCATATAGGCATTAAAACACATATTTGGTACATTAACCTTCCATAACAATCATGTGTTGATACTTAATCCTCCTCTAAAAAGCGCACACAACAAATTGCATTACACTTTAGTGTGTGCGATAAGATCATAAAACTGCAAAAACCACTAACATGTTGCATTATAGTGAGGATAACAACAAAGTTAGTCATAACATCAAATCAGAAAACTTCATATTAGAACTAAAGGGGTGTTTGGTTATGCTTATTAAAGGTGCTTATTGGCTTATTCAATTACCATAACACAATAAGTTTATGATAAAGCTATAAGCTTTTTTGAAAAGCTTAGTAAAAAACCCCTGAACTCCCAACTAATTCTATCATAGCTTAGTGTGTTTATAGTAGAAACATAAATATTAAGTGTAGAAATTTTCAATAAAACATAAAAAAAAAAAAAGTTACTAAAAGATGGTGTGTATAACAAAAAAGTTAAACCATAAAAATTTTTACTACAAACTATCAGCTAGATAAGGCATAAGCCAAAGTGCTGTTGAGGTCTCTTTTGGATTCTATTCAGAAGCAAAAAGGAGTTTACACATAAATCATAAGTATAGAATAATGGTTGTATCTCACATCCGTGATTACCAAGTCAATAACATTATCGCAGTATAGTAATGTAATAACTTAATTAAAAACTATATATTCTTGCTGAATAATTCTCAAGTACATACTTTTAATTCCTTTACAACGACCAACTATTATTATTATTATTATTATTATTATTATTATTATTATTATTATTATTATTATTATTATTATTATTATTATTATTATTATTTATTTATTTATTTTTTTATTATTATTTTTTTGAAACATCAAGTCAATGAATAAAGTTATGTTATCATCTACGTAGTTTTTCGTTTTTTGATTTAGGAGATGATTCTTATCAAATAAGGATTGTAATGCGTGCATTTTTTTATAATTTAAGAAAAACACCTTTTATATTAAAGAATGACTATCTAATCGATGTGTTTTTGTTTGTTTTTTTTTTAATAATTAGCTTTGTATAACATTTTTAACTGACAGAGATGTTGAGTTTGAGGTTAATGTTGTTGTTTAACTTTAACTATTGATATCATGTTGTACAAAATGTGTGAGTTTAGTGGCACATAATGAGCATTGATAAAGTTAAAATATGTTCCGTTAAGTTTTTAAAATGTTTTTATGGATATCAATATATAAATTTTAAATAACAATTTTAATGAGTCATTGCTATAAGTAGAATCGCATATATTTATTTTATATCACAGTAACTCATGCTTACCATTTGATATTCATGTCCCATTACTAATAATTTAGCCGTATTTCAAACCCGTGTACGCATAAATTAAACTTTTAAATAGTAACGTGAGTCCTTATTAAAAAAAATATTCTAATGCATGAAAGTTTAAAACTAACATTAGTTTAAAAAATATTAACGTATAATAAAACTAATTTGCATATTTACCAAATTTATTTTAATAGATGAAAGTCAAAAAAACTAATACTATTACTCATGTAATTTTAAACAAAGTTAACATTATAAAGTATAAGGAGTATAAAGTGTAAGGGGTTATTTGTTTATTATCTAAAGTTATTAAAAAACATGGAAACTTATAATTTTACACTTAACAACTAAGGTTTTATTAATTACCTCCTCTTTTCTTAAGTTTTTATTTTTATAAATTTGACACCTATATTTTTATGTGTTTTTTTATCAATCAAATTCTTCATCAAATTTATTAAAGTTTGACAAAAATCAATTCAATTTTGACTTTTTATTGGCCAATCATAATGCTTAATTTTGCTTATGTGTCAAAATCGAGCTCTCCTATTGGTCCAATTTTTTTTCAATGAGAAGGGTTTTGCAAAAACACTCTAAAATGATGTAATTCTTGTATTATATAAAAGATTAATATCTCAGTCCAAAAATATAAGTACAGTTTGTAACTTTGACCTTAAAATTATATCAATAAAAAATACATTTAAAACTCAATTAATTTACATGATTTTCATCAAGTATTGAATAATACAAATAAAAATAATTGGGGTCAAAGTTTGATTCATAAAGTCAAACCTGACTTAAATTTTGGGATGAAGAAAATAACAGTTAATAATGTGTAAATATTTACGTTAATAAGTGTTATAAAAAATTATAAAATAATAGATTTTCACACTTACAGTTTTATAAAAGATAATAAAAAAATATACACTTTTAAATATGAAGAAATCTAAAATTTAGCAACATTCCTAAGTATGAAAATTGATCGTAACACTTAATTTCTTCACACTTACAAAATCCACTTACAACATGCGAAGAAATTAGATGTTAAAATGACTTCCACACCTATAATTGTAAACATCTCTTGAATTTTTTCAGATTTAAAAGTGTGATTTTTTTAATATAATTATATATGAAAATCTATTGTTTTAAAATTTTCTCACTAATAATTGTAATTAACTTTTTTAAATTATTAAAAAAACTAATAAAAATTTTCACACATTTTACAATTATGAAAAAATAAGTATGTAAATTAGACTATTTTTTTATTGACATCACAATAAGACTAACATAAGATGAGATGAGATCAATATAAAACTCATATTTTTCATAGAACCAATTAATCAATTATAGTCACTTATTTTTATTTTTCACATTTCTTTTAAAAACAACATATCTTGCAAACGGCAAATCTTTAAGCTACAAAAAAAATATTATCGCCACGAGAATTAAATAATCTTTCTATAGATATGCATTGTTATATACTTTCAACGAACTTTTTTTTTTGGCGAATTTTTTTTCTTTAAATTTCCGCCCAGAAAAATCATATATGATTCGTAAAAATCACATATGATTTGATTTTTACAGATCACATATTATTCTACGAATCATATATGATTTGTAAAAATCATATATGATTCGTAAAAATCATATATGATTTGATTTTAACGAATCACATATGATTTTTACAAATCATATATGATTTTTCTGGGCGGAAATTTGAAAAAAAAAAGTTTATCGAAAAAGAAAGTGCGTCGAAAGTATATAACAATGCATGTCTATAGAAAGATAACTTAATTATCATCGCGATGGTATTTTTTTTTCGCGTAACTATTTACGGTTTGCGAGATATTTAATTTTTTTTTTAAAAGGTGAAAATTTATTTTTTTTATTTTGATAACAAAAAATAAGTTAATAAGATTGCTTGATTGGTTATATGGTAAAAGTTGATTTTACATTTGGCAACATAAGATATACAATATGGCAGGAATCGTTAACTCTTGCATTAAACATCCTAGGGAGGAAAAAAAAAAAAAAAAAAAAAAAAAAAAAAAAAAAAAAACTTATACGTTTATAACAAAACTAACTAAGCTACAGAACTGAATATTTACCTTGTTTGTAATATGTTAGACTTTCAACTTGTATTTTCATCAAAGAATCCTATGTCTTATGAAATTTTAATCTATTCGATAAGTAAATAATAATTTAAAAGCACGTGTTTAATTTGAATTAAGATTTGAAATTGGTGAATGTGTCAAAGGAAATCATTTGTCAATGATGATATTTAATTTAAACCTAACCATTCTTTGTTATGTTTGGCTATAGATCAATTTTTTTGGCAATAGATCATATAAACCACGTGATAAGCTATTCTTTATTTAAGTATAGTTTTGCCGGCCTGAATGTAGGGACAAATGTGAACTTCCAACTTTGTAAAAGCTTTTAGTAACACCGTGGTAAATATTATAAATCAAAAGTTAGAATATCGACTTGACATTTGTGACTTTAGAAAAATCCCATGGGCCTCTTTTTGTCGACAAAAAAGAAGTTTGAAATTTGAAATATATTAGTATAAGAATTCGAGTTAGGGATCAATGTGCTCGAGTGCAAATGATACGTTCTAATGTTCCACCATGAACCAAAACTTGAGTATGCAGAGAACTGCTCACATAGGGTGGTTACATATTTGATGTAAATTGAATTGATGTGGATGCACAAGGTCATATTCGGCCGTGCAGTATTGGCACGGTGATGCTCGATAAACATTGAGAAACGTAAAAGTGTACTTAATTATTCAAGTTAGATGGTCAATTCTAATTCTTTCTCTTGTATACTAAGATTTTCATATAAGTTCACATTGTTTCTTTTTATCGAGACACTCTATTTCATGTTTAAGGCAATTGTACAAAACACACACCCTGTTTTATCTGCTTATACTATGAAGTGTGCAAATAAGTAAACAGAGTATGCAAATTATTTCTTTTTTGTAAACCTGATAATTTCAAACTAACATAGAAAACACAATAAATATTTCAGAACTTTAAGTTTATGGAATACGGGCCTGTAAGCCAATAATCTACCAAGTCATATTTGAGGCCCATAAAACTCCTTTCTTAACCCAATAAGTGGCTTTGCTATAAAGTATGGATGTATCACTATGTATGTGTTACATATTTACATTTATATTATCAGTTTGTGATTAAATTACGTAAAAACCTCTTTTACCATATGATGTTTAGGCCAATACATGAAAAAATATGTAAACATTATTATTATTATTATTATTATTATTATTATTATTATTATTATTATTTCATTTGAATGAGCTTTTTAGGTGACTGAAAATATGTTCAAATAAGTTGCTTCAAATGGACTTTCAATTAAGGGTCGTCGTTAAGAAAATACTTTTCATGACAATATCTCTTTTAAATGATTCTTATTCGACGATAATTCCGAAGAAAGTGATGAAAATCCCGAAAATTTTATATATACAACTAGCTTAGAAGACCCGTTGACACCGGGTAATTTTTTAAAGAAATAAAGAAATGAGATGATAAGAAAGATAATAACGTAAATTTGTTCCATTCAAAATATGAAACAAAGAATGAGACAATGCGTCAATTATAAGATAAGAAATTGGTTAAGTTACAATTATACTAATAAACGTCTAAGCTTGGGGTCTCTAAAATTTATTGTGTTGAGTAGCAAAAGATGTGTGTGAGCGCCCATCGATTTACAACTATAGCGTTGGCGAATATAAAATAGATTGACTCGAACATAAAATGATGTGCGTGAGCGCGCCTATCGATTCAAAACACAATCCTTGCGATGATAATAGACCTTCAAGTACTTCTCTACATGTAGACTTTTTCCTAAACTGCAAGCTTTTTGAGCCGCACTCATTCTTTAATGTTATATAAGATACATTAAAAATTCAGATTAAAGATAACGTTTGTGAATAACCCACCTCAAATGTGTGAATATAAACGAACCATCATCTTCATGTCTTCAGGCTAAGCTACATTTTTTTCACCATAAAACATAACAATCCTTCTCTGTGAAAGTTCCGATTCTAAAACAAAAAGTTACTCAAAATTACAGCCAAATTAGTTGTCTAAAATACACATTGTGTTTCATGAGATTGTTTGTTGACTTGGATTAAATGTCAAGTGGTAACAATTATCTACTTTCCAGATGTTGGTGGGTCCTTTTGATCAATAATAAGTTCCATTGATCTACACGAAGTAAACAAACCGAAAACGTAAACGAAACGAACAATACATATATGAGCTTACATACACCTCCAATCTACTTCATATCTGGAAAAACACATCCATTTTTCATTAAGACAGAAAGCAAAAGTAGGCATATTATCATTTCTTTTCAGGCTAAAATCAGCTGAACAACTTCTATTGGTGCATAAAAAAGTTGCTTTCACATTCACAACTGACTTGAGCTCCATAATTTAGTAGAACACGCCCAAGTGAAGATAACATCTTGTTCTCTTATTTCATCAATCAACTACCTGTTGATATAGCACACAAAACTTGGTGATGTACATACATATACCAACTATATTTGTGAAGACATTGTTTCAACTTTCAAGTGCTACAGTGTTTGTTGCAACCATACTTGTGAAGGTAGTGTTTGGTTCAGTAAGATTTTTCGGACTGTTGTAAAGGTGCTCTATCAGTGGGTTTTCTCTCATCTCTAACAATATTGGTTCTTGCCACCCCACCTTAAATGACCCATTTTGACCCACCCTAAAAATCCTAATTTTGTGTGCAATATGTGACAGTCAACCAAACACCCCTAAACATCTCAAAGCTGAAAGATTAGTTAATAGTATAATTTTTAATGACACTACATTGTTTGACTTTGATGGTTAATATTAATGTACGGCATGGCTGCAACTTAAACATAGCTCGGAAAAAGATAATAGTTGGTGTTAAATACAAAGTTTGTAGTCAAAACATTGACAGACTAAGAAATCCTAGTGAAATATTAATACATTTTGATATAGATAAAATTAGTTACTCTACATAAGACCAACCCTGAACTAAACATTTGCACACAAAGACCAATAATTACACTACCAAACTTAATATTTTAATAAGTTACATTACGTTTCTGAATTCCTTACTTTCAATATTATTCCTGTATTTCTAACAAAATGATTTATGGAGGTTTTGTACGTTAATAATAATGTTTGGGTGACTTTCAGCCCATTTGACTCGTGTCCTAATATGGAACATAATAAGCCACAAGTAAACAAATCGGAAAACTATACAGTCACATAGCATGCCATAGTGTAAAGAATCACATACCTGATATAGCAAAACTATACAGTCAACGTCAAACACTTGATTAGTCCATATTCATTATGTGAACACCTAACCGCTATAATCTCACTTGGTCACTTACCGTTATTGAATTGAAGGAAAAATAAGAACTATATGTGGTTCAGAACAAAACATGTCCCATTTGAACTGAAACGGAACTTATGCATTGTGATTTCTGACCATTACCCGTTACCAAACCTGCACCATTATCACTCATAATCTGAATATCTTATAAATCGTATAGGCACAAACACAATAACCAAACAAAATATCAAAGAAAGTATACATCTGCACATGCTTTTACTATTTGTGTGAGACTACATCTTTGCATACCCTCAAAGCTATCTACAAAGTTCTCTTCCACAACCATGATCAAAAGCATTTACGCCACCAAAATGGTGAATGAAATGCGCATTATCCAATAAACAATTAAGAATGAATGGTGTACATAAATGGTAATATCCTCAACCCATATAAATCATAGCAGATCCGCCTGCGTATCACATATTTCAAAAATTACCCTTTTTGACTTTTTCGACCCATACAAAAAAGTTACCCTTTTTTACCCATTAACCAATCAACGCCAAAACAATTTGATACAAATTTGCCTCACTGAAGATAACAATAATATTCAAATCAACCCCTTTTGAGACAAATGGGTCAAGTTTACCATATCTACTTTAAGGGGTATTGGACATATATAGAGCAAATGGGTTTAAGTTACCCAAAGTGTATTCACAATCTACAAATAAGCTGAATCTTTCGTATCTCACTTGCCACATCAGAAATTACTATATTATTTCTATGATATAGTTATTGTGATAATATATTATACTTCAATTTAAAAAGTTCAAATGGTTAAAACATGTTGGTGCGTCAACCCAACTTGGCCAACCAATGATATAGTTATTGTGATAATGTATTATACTTCAATTTAAAAAGTTCAAAAGGTTAAAACATGTTGGTGCGTCAACCCAAACTGGCCAGCCAGGACCCATTTGGACCCTTTCCCAACCATGTATATCTATTAATGAATCCATAAGATAACACAAGTAAAGAAAAATTAACAATGCGAGCTTAGTAAGCGCAATGAATACCGGAAGAGTAAATGTTCAAACTATTCAGAAAGTATTCGGCTTAAAACTCTTGCTTACCATGTTGCATGCAGTTGTTTTGTTGTAATCAGCTCTAGCCATGTAGCCATTTAAGCAACTTAGTAAGAACCTGGACGGTGTTCCTCACAATCACAACAACGCCAAAGGCTTATTTGACGTGTCCTGCAACAACCAAAAGAGTAACAACTCAACTCATTTTCGTACTCATCGTCTAATAATTACATGTCATAACACAAACATTTAAAAATGAATTAAGCATTTTCATACCTTCAACCGAAAAATGCATGAGGGTCCATATGTTAAAAAACAAATGAATCATTAATAAAAAGTCAAACCCACAGGTATCATAAAAGGGGCATTTCTACATGTATCATAAAAATATCACTGTTAATTTAGTTTGTACGTCACCACTACTCACAGTTACACAAACAAAAGCACCACAATTTACCTGAAACACAAATACTTGAAATGAAAGTGAATAAATACAAACCTGTAATTCAACAAATACGACGGATGAATCATCATATATAACATCATCTCTTGGTGATCAAACAACATCATGTTCTTCATTTTTGCCCTATAAAAAATGACAATTACAAAAACACAATTTATCAAACAGTTGGTGTACATAAAAAACTCGCATATAACATAAATTACAAATAATCATTTTCATCAATCCATTTCATATACTAACAGTTAAATTGTGGTTGTGCTTATATTGCTCGAGTTTCCCAAAAACTTCATTTAACTTTTTATAACATTATAAGAAACTGAAACCAAATATAAGTAACAAAATTATTGAAATGAAAAAATGATGCACTTACATATTATCCCGCTTGATGTTATCACAATCTCTACTAAATATAGATACACACATTGAATCAGAATTGAAGGAAAAAACACGTATAGAAGAGGAGAGTATACATTGAATTGAAGGAAAAAACACGAAATTGACTTTTATAACATTATAATAATCATTTTCCCCAATTTTCCCCAAATAATAACATTATTAGGGTTTCAAAAAAAACAAAAATAATTCGAATTAAATTAGGGCTTTAATAAATTATTCAAATATTATAATTAATCAGCACAAAAGAACATATGCAACAAACCAATATAATTTTTATAACATTATAAGGAATTCATAGTCTAAATCAAAACGAAATTGAAACAAAATTTAAAGGAAAATGAAAAAAACGGTGATAACTTACAGATTGTTGAAGAATAACTAAATCAAAATGGGCTGGCAAATCAATATCTCTATCAATGAGTTTACAAAAGTAATTGAAACCGAAACGTAAGGAGCAAGTGATTGGTTGATTTTCATTCATAGATGCGGTGATTGCATTTAACCTGCATAATCAAAAAAGAAAATTGTCATTTTTATTAATTGCATCGAAACCTTAAACAAAAAGGACACATCAAATTAGTTTTACAACCGGATTTAAATACAAAACCTAAAAACACCGAAACTTAAGGAGGAAGTGATTGATGATTGATGAGGAGCGTTTCATAAGTTCTATAACTGAATCAAATAATGGAGAGACACCTGTATTTATTGCCCTTTACTACTTTCCCATATAAATGAAAGATGACTTTGTAAATAATTTGTGCAGTGGATGGTGTGTACATTTTCGCTAAATAAGGTAATCCACATCATAGCATTAAACAAATTTTTAATGCTCCGTACTTAGAAGGACTTGTACAAAACCTTATTATATTAGATAAAATAGATTAATGATTGATTGTAATTGGATGAATTATATTATTACAAGAAATTGTAGTAAAACAAAGCATATTAACAATAACCCTTAGTGCTGTTGTTAGCAAAACCCTTATTAAAAACTAAACGAAAAATAAACCCAAATTCTTTAGATTAAGTGCATTTAAAAAAAAAAAAAAAAAAAAAAAAAAAAAAAAAAGTCGAGGTTTTTACAATTGTTAATATTACGATGCAAAAATGACTTTCTAAAAAAAATTACGATGCAAAAATTTACCTGGGTACCACTCTCATTTCGTCACTGATTCTAAACCCTTCTTTTTACATGTCGTTGCACCCCGTGACCTTTATCTTTGTGTATTTTTATCGTAAAATCCAAGGATGCAATAAACTTAGACAACACCTTCGAGTAAAAGGCATTAGAAGCCATTTGAGCACTCGGTCACATTTACATTGTAATTTGATGACACGGTACTTTACCATTAGGCATTATTATAGGATAAAAGGCTCGTCTAGTTTGTCGTTTAATGGTGATCGCTGATCTCTAGTTCACTCAGCATATTTTGATAGGATCAAGTACATGAGTGTCTATAATCATACAACATCAGTCACACGTGATCTTTCGAAACCATGAAGTTGGTTTTTGTTGGTAATATTTCATTTAGACATTTTAACAAAACTTTCAATGGATTTAAGTGAATTAGGAGTATCATCATTTTCATGTAAAAATAGAATTCTATTGTACGAGAAAGGAAAAAAACTAGAGTTCATACATATTCTCGAACATGATATGTGTATTTAGCAAACACCAAATCAAGGTTCGAGAACATATTATTAGTCTAGAGATATTTGAGATGAATACATAAGGGTATATAAACTAGCATTTCCTTTCTTCAATCTATGTGGGATCTAATGTGAAAATTGTTTTTATCATAAAGAACAAATATTTCTATTGGTATATGATATATACTTATTTGCTCTCCAAATAACTTACACCACTATACATAAACACATATTCGTCTCTATTTTGTGGTTGTATTCGGTAAAGATATTTCATTCACGTCGTAACGTAGCAACTTGCAAGCACATGTTTCGATCATATTTGTAAGTAGTTTACCGGCATCCTATTTAAAATGAGGATCATTTTGGTGAAAACATGGAAGATGTAACTTTACAAATTGACACTCTTTAGTGACAAACGAGGATAAAATTTGCCGTGCTTTTGCGGCAGCAACATGATTTGATACGAATGAAAAAGGAACATGCACACAAAACTTCAATCCATCAACATGATTTGACCAAATATAAAGGGATTGTTAAAGAATGAATACATAACAGAAGCTATATGGAGTTCAAAAAACAATTGAAGTTGCATTCGATGCTAATTAACACCTTTAAACCCGAAAGTTATGTAATCTACTCCTTCTGTACTAATACTATTGTCTATAATTCCGTTTCAGGCTGTCATAAATTTATTGTCAACTGCTAAAAATATCTGGAGAAATTTTATCAAGATTATTATATTACTTATATTTGAAATTGTTATTATAAACTTCAAGAAAACATTAATTAATGCGCTAATTGTCCAGAAATGTATCATACTCGTCTAGTTTGTTGTTACATGATGATCGTTGATCTGTAGTCCACTCTACATAGTTTGATAGGATTAGATACATGAATGTCTATAATCATACAACATCAGTCATACGTGATAATGCGAAACCATTATAAGGTGGTTTTTTGTTGGTAATATTTCATTTAGACATTTTGTTACACAATACTTTTAATGGATTTAATTAGATTAGGAGTAAATATTTTATCATTATTTCATGTAAAAAAACGAAATTCTATTGAGTGAGAAAGTTAATTGTTACAAGAAAGGAAAAAAATTAGAGTTCATACATATTCTCGAACATGATATGTGTATCCACTAATTGGTTATTAATCTAGAGATACTTGAGTTGAATACATAAGGGGATGTAAACTACCGTTTTTCGTTTCTTCAATCTATGTGGGATTCAATGTGGAAATGGTATTTATCACAAAGAACAAAAATTTTCTATTGGTATATGATATATACAATTTGTTTGCTCTTCAAATAACTTACACCACTATATATACATAAACACATATTCGTCTCTATTTTGTGGTTGTATTCAGTAAAGATATTTCATTCACTACTCGCAACTCGCAAGCACCTGTTTCGATCATATTCGTATGTACTTTACCAGCATCCTATTTAAAATGGGGACAATTTTGGTGAAAACATGGACGATGTAAGTTTACAAATTAACACCTTCATTAATTATCTACTGCTAAACTAAACCAATGATGATGAGAAGTTAAAGTGAAACAAGCCTAAAGTCACGTAAAGTGTATCAAAATGCTTATAGCTCTTAAATACTTTTAGTTCACAAAAGATGGTTTTCTTAATGATACAGATTTCGTAACTATATGCCTACAAATATAAACGAACATAAACGCCAAGTTTAGTAATCGGTCTGTATTAACCCATCATATAACAAGAGCTAAAAATAAATCTGAAAAAAGAAAATAAAAAAGAAAAATATCATAATCCATATGTGGCGTGTTTCTTTTGTAACTTGCAAGGGCAAGTTAAGGCTTTGTTTAGAGTTTGAGTTTGAGTTTGTTTAGGCTTCTTTTGTTTATATTGTGCTTTCAGCCAATGTTGTCATCTATTCTGTAGGATCGATTTACACACTCACAAATATGACAGACCACATTCTTCCTTTTGATATGCAAGCGGAAATCATGAAAAGGTTTCCCGTCAAATCATTGATTCAGTTCAGGTCAGTTTCGAAACTATGGAAGTCTCTTATTGACAGCTCTGAGTTCAAAAACAACTACCACATCAATCGCAAACACCCTCAACATCATGTCTTTGTACAGTACAAGCAAGATGGTGGCACAAATTATATCTCGATTATAGACGATTCCCTAACCAGAAATCTTCCCTAACTGTCCCCGGTCCCCTTAGCCTACTAAAAGAAGCTAAAGCACTAAGTTCTGTTAACGGATTGTTGTGTTTTTACGGTGAACATCGAGATGTTGCAGGACAAACTAAGAATATGGCTGTTCTTTGGAATCCTAAGGTTAGAAAATCGGTTGGTATTCCTATTCGTAATGGGTTGAGTTTACCGAATGGGTGTACTCATATTGGTTTTGGGGTTTGTCCTAATACTAGTGAGCCTAAGCTTGTTAGAATCAATACTATAATTGGTTATGAGAGGATGGTTGATTGGGAAGTTGAGGTTTATACGCTAAGTGCACGTGTTTGGAAAAGTGTTCTTAACATTCCGCCTGCTATTAAATCTTCTTATTTGAAGAATGGTCAAGTTTTTGTTGGAGGATTTATTTATTTTTGTGCCTACGATGATATCAGATTGCATAGTGGAACTAGATCTAATTTGATTGTTTCTTTTGATTTGAAGAGTGATGAGTTTGGTGAAGTGTGTCTTCCAGATAAGTTAGTACACACATATGAGTTACAGGTAGCGAAGGTCTATGAGTCACTTGGTTTGATTGAGTACTACCATGATGATCATGGTGATCTGTCTTGTGGTGTATGGGTAATGAAGGAAGGTGTTACTAAGTTGTTTACTAAGATGTTCAGGATTTATAAGTCACCACCAGATTCTTGCTTGCAATATAGAGTAAAAGAGTTAAGAAACAATGGTGATGCTATAGTTGAAAATTATTCTTATTTTTTCTTCATTTCTGATCCGGTATCACTTGAAGTTTATGAACCATGCTCTGGACACACAAATGATATTGGGATTAATGGAGAATTTAGATCGATCTCAGTAAAGTCGTACATGGAAACGCTACTCCTACTTGATCACTCAAATTCTATCATTCATTGACGACGATAGAAATGTATAGAGATTCACTTAACCATTCAAGTCTCCCTTCTGCATAGTTTAGGTTATTAAACAGATGATACATTTTTTCACCCTTTGTCATGAGTGACAGCCCTTAAGTGTTTACGCGCTTTGATGGGTTTGGATGGTGAGGGGTTCCTCTTTTGAGCATTTTTTTTTCAAACTTTTAAATCTAAGTGTCACTTTAATTTTGGGATTGTTTTAGTCAGAATTTTCCTTTCAGTGTCCTTGTAATTCCCATCTTGCAAGTGTTTTATTATTTATATAGTTAGCTTAAAAACATGCATTTTATTTACTAATTGATGTTGTGAGGAGTTTGGTAATGCTTATTTGTATCTTTTTAATGGGAGCACAAACATGTTTTAATGCTCAAATTATGGATCTTTTAAACGATCTGCATCAACTCTTGGTATGTTTCTCGGTATGTTTGTAATTGATGAAACTTTCATGAGTCATATCGTGTCCAAATCTAACCTATATATTTGCTGAGGCACTCAAATCAGCAGTACCGGAAAAAAAAACAGGTGAATTGATATGAACCGGATCGATAAGAACGAATAAATAAGATAAATGATCTATTTTGATGAGATAACTCCCCCCCCCCCCCCCCCCCCCCCCCCCCAATGGATTATGTTAATGGGATAAACCGACCCCCCGATTGGTATGCAAATCAATTCTTAATTATATTCAACATCATGAAACTTACATCCTTAATGCCCTATTTATAGATTTCTAAACAAGACTCCATTACTAATAAAACTCTAATTCGTAATCATTATCCAATAAGACTCGCATAATAAATTAATATTAATACTTACTAACTAGATAATAATAAATACTATAATAATAGTATGATTCATATCAATACTCCCGGCCCCCCCTCCCTCCCCCCCCCCCCAAAAAAAAAAAATAAAAAATAAAAAATCTTGTCCTCAAGGTGTTGCTTTGAACAATGTTAATTCCCATATCTGAGGTTCTTAGTTGAATCCCTTTTGTTGGCATAAAGTAGAAGTTTTTTTTTTTTTGAACGGCGATTGAATTTAAAACTAGCAAGGAGCTAGATAATGGTACAAAGGGGGGATAAAGCATTACAAGGGTAATCAAACCACTTTATCCAATTTAAAGAATTTTTTTTGCCTCTACTAACAATCCAATTGAAAGAATACGTCTTGATATCGTTGAAGATAAGATCTTTAGAAGGTTTCTTGGAGGAGAAAATAACATTGTTCCTGTATCGCCATATGGACCAAATTGTTGTTTGGACAACCACATCGAAGAATCTAGTGAACTTTCCCTCAAGAGGTGTATGATCTGCCGAATGAACTAAGCCATGCAAACTGAGGAACGAGACATTTGGAATCCGCCACCACTTGAAAACATCTGACCATAAATCTTTTGCGATCTTGCAATGAAGAAATATGTGTTCTTCCGTTTCAATTCCATTATCACACAGGGGACATCTTACAGAATCCAAATCTATACCCCGTCGATCAAGGTTACTACGCGTTGCCATCCTACCATTCATCACTCGCCATGTATTGATATTTACTTTCAAAGGGATGTAGTAGTCTTCATTTAGATATGCAGTCTTATAAGGCTTACGCAGAACTCTTTTGTTGTATTGGTGTTCTTGAAGACTCAATCTTTCAAATCTTCTACCAAGCGAGATCCACATTTTTCTAGTTGGCTTCGATGCAACCACAAACTTCTTCCAAAACAACTTTGCCTCCATCCTTCTTTTATGAGATCGTTGGCTTTGTTGTAGCCCGGATGAATGGACTTGCCGCTCCTGATACTTCTTTTCTTTTACCGCTGCAGCGCTGCATGTATCAGTTTGTTCTTCTTCTTTTGTACCTATCTCTATTGCTTTGTAGAACTTATCAAACAACAAGGAAAAATCTTGACGCCCTTGTGTAATATGTTCCTTCACTTTAGATTGGAACGTTTACTTTCCTCCAATTTTAATTCTAACAGCGTTAAACATTCCTCCCTTTATATTGAAACCCTTTCATCATCTCTGCAATACCAATCAACCTATCTTCAAAGCTCTTGGCTGCCATTCCTTCTTAATTACGATTGGATGGACAGTAACTCCGATGATGAACAGTAAAAAACCTTTTAATTTTTTTTTTTTTTTTTTTTTCTTTTTTGAAACCCTATAATCAAATAGCTCTTATACTAATTTGATAAGAAGTGGATCGATAAAAGAGATGAAAAGAATGAATAAATAAGATAAATGACATACTTATATTGGTTTTTGGGTTTGTCCTAATACTAGTGACCGTAAGCTTGTTAGAATCAGTACTATTGGTTATTAGGCTGTTGATTGGGAAGTTGAAGTTTATGCGTTAAGTGCAAGTGTTTGGAAAAGTGTTTCTAACATTCCGTCTGCAATTAAATCTTGCGATTTGAAGGATGGCCAGGTTTATGTTGGAGGGTTTATTTATTTTTGTGCATTTGATGATATTAGATTGCTTGGTAGAAATAGGTCTAGTTTGATTCTTTCGTTTGATTGTAAGAGTGACGAGTTCGGTGAAGTGTGTCTTCCAGATAGGCTAGTACACACGCATAACTTAGGGGTTACGAAGGTTTATGAGTCAATTGGTTTGCTTGAGTACTATCATGATAGGTCTGATACTAATTTGATATGAACGGATCGATAAAAGAGATGAAAAGAACGAATAAATAAGCTAAATGGTCAATTTTTATGAGATAAACCACCCTCCAATGGTTTATGTTAATGGGATAAATTGCCTTGAGCAAAAAGGTGATGATCATTAGAACATAAACAGATGATACTGAGGTCGAGATCGAATACGTGTCTTATATCTCACTACCTTTTATGATACACTTGATTGATTGTTGTATTTACATGACCATGGAATTCACTAAATCATTGTTTGTTTTCGGTTGCTTTTCTATTCCTTGTGTTTGTTTGATTAAATGAGTTAATTTGGCCTAAAGAATATGTCAATAAGCATATAAAAAGAACTGAATAAGTTTTCTAAGTTTCACAACAAAGTTCTAAAGAACTGAATCCTATGTCTTGTGGATACAAGGTTCAAATGTTTATGTGCCAAAAATCATTGATACCAATGTTTATGGTCTCCAAGTAATACGAGGGATATGTTGACAACAGATTTTGCAGTTATGTTCACACGCACGTACACCATGCAAAATGTTTAACGGACAAAGCATCAATACGACTGAGTTAACTTTATGATATTGATCATAAAAGACTTTGCCCGAGGTGTGCAACCACAGTACCAAGGCGGATCGGATAGCCTGGTGTACGTTTGTAGAAGAAGTCCAAGAGTTTCTTAAGGATATAGAAAAACACGGGCGTATTTTTGCCACAACACAAGTCCTTAATTGGGACATTCTTGTGTGCCTTTAGAAAAAGTTATATGAACAAATTGATGACGTGCTTTAAGTCACATTTACCGTTAGACAATGTGTTATTAGTTTTCGTTTATCATATGATCAATCTTTATTTATTTATTTATTTTTTTAATAGAGTTATACAAGTACTCGATGTGAAAATCGTCATCCTACTCGTTGTCTCACAAAATTGGATAAAGGTCGTAAGATCCTACCACGATGAAGCTTTCATATGTAGTATAGATAGAGGTGGCAAAACGGGCGGGCACGGTTCAAACAGGCTAGGGCCTAAACGAGCTAGGTCCAAAAGGGCGCATATTATACGAATCGCTTTAGAAAAAACCCAAAACGATGAAATAAATTCATCAAACGTAACACCTCATTTATATTTAAAAATTAAATATATTATATCTATAAGTTTCTTTTTAAAAGCAATTGTAATGTTCTTCAATTGAGAGAAAAAATATGTGCATGGTTGTGCTCATTTAATTTTTAAATTAACAATATATGCCAATTAAAAAAAAAGTGCTAAATGTCGCCAAATTTGCCAAAATTAGCTTATGTTTTTTACTTTGAGCATAAATTGTCACCTCTATAAGTATAGATATAAGAGCATCAACTATGAGAGGTCTAAGAATAAGTCTAAAAAACTTGAAAATGTTTATGTTTTATATTAGCCATTGATATGGTCATTTTAGTGTGAACGGATATCAATGATACATACAAAGTATGCGTGGAATTTGATTAGTCGACCTTTGTGAAAAGACCGACGTGCAAAACCCGTGAATACTATATATATATATATATATATATATATATATATATATATATATATATATATATATATATATATATATATATATATATATATATATGTGTGATACCGGGCAAGTGATCACCCGGGTCGTGTCCCAACGAGGTGTGAATGGGCAAATATTGTTTGAGGCTCGGAATTAAAGTGTTTGTAAGATTGGATGAGAGATTATTTGGAATTATGAGTCAGAAACGTGAGCTACTAATTTAAAAACGTATAAGAAACTGGAGAAAAGCTTTATAAAAATATACGCGACTATGTAAGCACGACTAGTCTTACGAGCGTAAAAATGATTTTCCTACGAACTAGATGACAAAAGGAAATTTTAGGAATAAGAAAATTAATTATTTGGTAAAAGTACTAATTAATATTAATTAAAAACTCTTTAAGACTAATTAAATTCTAATAAATACTAAAACTTATCAAATAAATCTGAACCTTTTTCTACAAATACTACAAGATACTACTAATCTAAGAAAAATAAAAGGAGGGGGTACACAGTGGAAAAATAAGTAGGAAAAAAAAATGATAAGATTACAAAGGCTAAATAAAAAAAAACAAGGGATAGATATTAAATTATGCAAAGTATGACAAGTAACAATCAAGCGAGTGGTTATGCATGTGGCTTTGTGATCTGAGTGGCGTGGGTTCAAGATCCTCCCACGTCAGTTTTTTGCAAACATTTCTTACTTTCAGTTTCTCTTTTTACGAAACTACTAAACAACAAAGTATACACAACTTTTGTGAAAGAACTTAATTTGATAAGCTTTAAACAGGCTGATACAAGATTGAAAAAAAAAAAACAATAGTTATGGGTTTTATGCCCAAGTGAGTTGGAAAGGGAGTAGCAGCTGGCAACTAATCACAATTGCAAAAACCAAAGCACACACTATGCAACACAACCATAAGCAACACAATCAAGTTTCAACACACAAGGTAAAACTCAAACAGAAGCATGAATGAAACAGTAGAAACATGCATCAAGTAGTGTTTAGGCATGAAATGAGTTTATGCCTAAAGTGATATTAACAAAAATAGCAACTATCACAACAGCCTATGAACTAACATAAGTGAAATTCAAGCTGTAATCTAGGTGAACATGAACTCATATAACTTCAAACTAAAATCCTGATAACAGTTAATGAACAAGAATCCAAGGAAAAGGAAATCAAAATGGCTAAGTTGCTGCTGAAATATCAGCAGAAAAGACGGCTATGGGGATAACTTGGGAGGGTAAACTAAGCTAGCAAGCAAGCATATAAGAGCAAACTCCTTATAGAACTAACATGCCAATACTGTGGGGTATACAAAGCATCAAAAATCAAGGGCTGAGCTCAGGTTTGGAGCACATTATGGTCAATTGAAATACGGGTTAGAAAGGTGAAACCAATGGTGCCGGGCAAATACCAGACCAAACGGGTTACTTTGAGATTGATTTTTGTTAAGCAAATCCGTTTCAAAATGAAATTTCCTATTTGATTCACGTACTCTAGCCATGAATGAGCATAAAATAACAAGATTTAATCATTTCCGAATAAGATTAAAGACTACACAAGAACTGATGTTTTGCTCAATTATTACTCAACATGAAAATTTTGACCTTTTTAGTTATTACAAAAGTTGACTACAACGAAATTTAAATGATTCTAGATTGCTAATTAAGATGTATAGACCTATAATGAGACTAGATTAAGCAAACTAAGCATGTATTAAATCTAATATGATTGTTATGCTAACTGATGTCTACACAGTTATGCAAAACTAAGTTTGTAGGATGAAAGTTTGACTTATAACCAATACCTTACAGATTTTAGATCGTAACTTACCTATATTACCTTAAAGGGGTACTAACTAACTGGTTTATACTACTTATAATCGCAAAAATACCCAAATAACGAAGTTAATCCAAACACTATTTATAAAACTATTATGAAAAATCTAATCAAGGAAATGAGAATTTAAGCTATAAACTGATGTTTTAACTTGTACTTATAAAAAGAATGATCACAAACAAGCAGGTAGAAACAGAAACAAACAACGAAGTATCACTAAAGCTGATGAGAACAAGTTAGTCAAGGCAATACTAGGAATATGAAAATTAGAAAACAAGCGTATAAAACCTTCAACCTAGTTGAGCCGTGGTGCTATCAATTTCTACCCATCCTAATGCTTCCCAAGAAGCTCTAAATCATTTCCAATCATATTTCTTCACTGGTACAACTTCTTCTTCTTTTCTTCTCTTTTATACTTTCGAAAGCTTATGAGAGATTACGAAAATATTTTAAACAACATTGAAACATATACGAGATTTTTTTTACTAAACCTTCAAATTTATATTAAAACTGAAAAGTGAGTACAACGCTGGTATTACAATCTTAAAACTGATATTTAAAAGAGCAGACTACTAAAATATTAAACTAGAAACTATTAAAAATCTACTTGCCATCAAAGGCTTACAAGTGCTCTTATTTATACTAAAATACCAACTAGGGGGGTCTTCACTTGTGCTTGTTTAGATTAAATCCCACCCATTGAATTATCTTGGAACAATCTCAGCCCTTCATTGCATTTTTGGCGCCAATTTTGGGGTTATGATGTGCCAGGAGATTAAATATCTTGTGGAGATACTGAGGGAACAAGAAGGTGGCTGGAGCAGGAGTATTGGGGGATAGGGGAGGAGACAAGACACTTGGAGGATGTGGGATATGCTGGATTTGTTTAGGAGGTTGTGGAGAATTTGTGTGGCTTGTGATGTTCTGGGGGAAGGTAAAGTAGATGGAGGTGGCTGACTTTTGTTTTCCCTTGCATGTATTATTAAGGACGCAAATGGTGGTTTTGGGCCTGGTGATCGGATGTGGGCCGGGTTTGATTTGGACTTGTTAGGGTTTATGTTTAGATTGGGTTGGGAAAGATTTGGGTTGGCTTTGGTTAATGGTTAAGCATAGTTTTGGATTAATATCACACAACCACATTCAAAATTTACTCGACTTCGTCTTTAATATCACATTATGCACAATTTGTTGTCGAGTCGTTCAAAAATACACGTTTGTCGATCAAAATTGTATGTTTCTGCCCAGATTTCAATCTTTTGTACCTGAGACACATAAAAACACAAAACCAAGGATATCTATATTGTTTTTGGCCTTTTTTGTATTTTTACGTATCAAAATTGGTGGTGAAATGATGAATATTTGCATACTCATCAGCCATAGTGGAGTTTTATTTCATACAAATGTGGCATGAAAAAGACCTAGATGTTAGACCTCTTCATAATTTCAAGACATTTAATGCATGTGTTGTGTGAAACAATTATAAAGCTTTAAGATGATTATGATATAGTAGAAATAAATTTATTAACTCAAAAGATCTAAAACTTATTGATGTGACATGAAAAAATTAATTTACAAAACTTTATAATATTTTAATGATGTACTAAATCCCAATAATAGGCTCATTAAAATCCTTGAATCTAATTACTCACGTTCACCATCCAATTCAATCACGTGACTCTTTTTCAATTCAATTAAATCTTGTAATTTTATACAAACCCTAACGCTAATATTTCCAATAAATTATAGCAACGCATCCTTCTTGAACTATCCCTATTATTCAGTAAATGTTATTTCTAATATGTTTCAGAAGTGTTTGGTAATGCGTTTTGAAAGGGGTGCTTGGCATTGTGATGATTATTTTTATTGTTGTGATAATTGGTTAATTAGCTTGTTTGTGAAATAATTTCTTAAAGCACAAAATGTAGAAGAGAAAACGCATTTAGAAGATAGTAATACCTAAAGAAGTAGTAGTTGCATTCTTAATTGTTTGTCAAATAATTTCTTAAAGCACAAATTTTTTGTTTAGGGAACTTGTGTTTTAATTTAGCAAAATGCCGAATTGAGAATTACAATATATGAAGGTAACTGTAACATTTGTCCGTTGCACAATACTCATATATAATATCTGTACAATGTGAGATGCAGACAAAAATAGTGTTCTTAAGTTTAAATATGTCTTTTTAATTATTGAAAAATGCTTTCATACTTGCAGTAATTGGATTTCAAGGCGATCGCGTAACATTTTTCTCTTCTTGTTCCATCGTCCAAATTAAAAAACTGTTTGGTGTTATGCCTTCTACGTTTCCAACAACATGAATAAGAAGCCCATTCGTCCAAACACTTGGAACCAATAAATCCAACATTTATTTCTATTCTGGTTGTAGACACTTACAAAAATGTCAGACCACATTCCTTTCGAAATCCAAGCTGAAATCATGAAAAGGCTTCCTGTCAAATCTTTGATTCGGTTCAGGTCAGTTTCTAAACCATGGAAGTCACTTATTGAGAGCTCGAACTTCATAAACAACTACCACATCAACAACACACAGCCTCAACATCGCCTTTTTGTACAATACAATTTAAATAAAGAGAAAAAGTATATCTCGATTACAGATGACAATACTTTCCCCAACCAGAAATCTTCCCTAACTTTTACCCAGCGCCCCCTTAGCTTACTAGGGAGAGTTTTAACACTCAATTCTATGAATGGATTGTTGTGTTTTTACGGTGTACTCCAAGATTATGTAGCAGGACATAGTAAGATGGTTGTTCTTTGGAATCCTACTGTCAGGAAAGCATGGACATAATTATATTGGTTTTGGGGTTTGTCCCAACACTAGCTACCCTAAGCTTGTTAGAATTAATACTATTGGTTATGAGGTTGTTAGTTGGGAAGCTGAGGTTTATACGTTAAATACACGTATTTGGAAAACTGTATCAAACTTTCCTCCTGCTTTTAAACCTTGTCATTTGAAGGATGATCATCAAGTTTTTGTTGGAGGGTTTATTTATTGGAGTGCGTTTGATAATATTAGATTGGGTGATAAAATAATTAGGTCTAATTTGATTGTATCGTTTGGTTTAAAGAATGATGAGTTTGGTGATGTGTGTCTTCCGGATAGGTTAGTACACTCATATAATAATTTAAGGGTCGCAAAGGTCTATGAGTCACTTGGTTTGCTTGAGTACTACCTGTTAAAATATTGGATAAATATTAATATGTAAATGTCTAGTATCGAACCCGAGACCTCGGGATTGCACACATTACAAACGAGAGTCAAAGATTAATAAATATTAATTGTTAGTTATATTTATTAATAACACAAGTTTAAGGATTAATGATCGTTAGTTATTAAATGTATGGACTAATTATCGTTAAAAGGAAACGGAAAGGACTAGACTATAAATTGGATGACAAGAAGGATCCGGAACACCCTTTGGTGTGCATGGCCGGTCGAACCAAGCCCAAAGGGGTCGACCTATGTTTTTGTCTTGCTCTCCAAGATTTAATCTAGTATAAATACAAATCAAAGGGTTATTGTTTGGTGATCTTTTGTGCACACACAATACCCTAAATTTGTATTTTTCTCTCTTGTTTATTCCATCCGATCGAATCCCTAAACCCTTAGGGTTTGATCGAAACTTTTTATATCAAAATAATACTTGTGTTTAATCTTGCAATTAATTTGATTCGGTATTAGTTTGTGTGTACAAGAACGAGGTAACAACATACTTTTGTTGTTATCAAGGGATCGATTAACAAAACGGTAAGGGGTTAATCATTGATCCATATAAACCCTAATTAGGGTTTATCACATGTTCAAGATTATTAATTGATTCTTGTTTTGCTAGAATCACTAAAGGTACGTTTCTATTTAATTTATGTTAATCTCTTATGTGTTATAGATGTTCCTACGCTTCCGCAAATGTGTTTACCTATTTATGATTGTCATGATTCTTATATTCTAACAGTGGTATCACGAGCTTGCTATAACATGTAATTGATTACATAAAACACATAAAAAACGAATTTTGATTGTTTTGGATACATGTTTTGGATCTAGGGTTTTGTTTTTTTTTTAATTTTTTTTCGAAACCCTAACCCTAATTTTGGGGGGGGGGGTCGATTTATTCCATGAACCCTAATTAGGGTTTGTGGTTTTATTAATTAATTGGATTAGAAACCCTAGATTGCCTACATGTTTATGTGTTATTTGGGCGTATCCTTGACCTAATTGGTAATTGTTATGCTTTGATCCGTGACGAAACATGCATGTTAGTCATGGGTTATTAATTGTTAAGCTTTTTCACATGTTTAGATAGATCTAACATTGGGGAAGACCCCGTAATTATTAAAATCAATTATGTGTTATGTGGTATGTGATTAGCTTCGGCCTACGCAATTGACTTGTCAATGTATGTGGCTCACTTCCATTAAGAGGTGAAGGCCCTAGTTAATTGTATACATATAAAAACCTAGAATTGATTTTGTTAGGATCTTTTCTAAAAAGATTGCATGTGGCTAATTGTTTCACCTTTATAATTGTTATGTTATTAGTTGTTTTGATTTGTCTTTATTACTTGTTTTATTGTTTAATTGTTGGACACGTTTGTAAGCAATAAAAGGGTAATTTTTATAAAGAAAATAATATGGACTAATAACGGTGAAACAAAAGTGATAAAGTAAGAATCTTGTAAGGTCTTAAGTGCCGCTAGTGGTCCGATTCGCACGGTAATCAGCTCACAGGCGAGACTAGCAAAATTCATACTTTATTACATGATTTTGAGATTGAATCCATAAACTTTTGCTTGATTGATGTTTTGTACAAATATGCTTTTAAAATTAAGTCCTTTAAGACGATATTCATAACCGTGATTTGAAGGCTTAGAAAAGAGCCTTAGAGTCTGCCTTGGTTATCACAATCTTGAATATGTCTTAAACGAATTACTTTTAAAATCATAATTGTAGAAAGTCATCTTAGGGTTTATTAAACCTCAAGTAAAACTTTGTGTATTAATTTCACGAATTGGTAATAAAAAGGTTTTGAAAACTTATGTTATAAAGATGAGTGCATGCATCTTTATACATGTTTTGATTTTCACATCAAAAATTTATACCCTAAAATTTAAGTTACATGCCATCTAACTATAATAAACACTTGAAGTTATTATTTAGTAAACGTGAGACGCATGCTAAATTTTAATGACAAGGTAAATTTCCGAGTGTGCGTGAGACC
Source organism: Artemisia argyi (assembly GCA_030686995.1). Lineage (NCBI taxonomy): Eukaryota > Viridiplantae > Streptophyta > Magnoliopsida > Asterales > Asteraceae > Artemisia > Artemisia argyi. The sequence goes on from CM060692.1 coordinate 21,506,537, forward strand.
ACACATGGAGAATTTGCAGTTTCTAAGTTAGACGACTTAATTAAGTTGATGCGTGAGACCTAGAACTTAAGGCATGAGATGGGATGAAACATACTTACATGACAAATTGATGAATCAATTTGATGTAAATCCCATAATGATCTAGGAATTGGAAAAGTGTTTGCCAATTATTGTTCGACAGATTACCATCTTTTATACTTTCATCACTAGCAGATCAACTGATGTGGTGGAATCTATGTAAAGTTGGATCCTAGATTTTCAAGAAAATATGTTGGTTATATGAATATATCCTTGGGTATTATATTTTCTTGGAAATATAAATTATCGAAAATGCTAAAATTGAATTTTATAAATTTTTTAAATGTATTAATGCAACATTAAAACCGTAAACGTAGGTTATTCTTTTAATTGATCTACACCCGTTTGGGTTTTTGGTTAGAGTCAATTTTACTAAAAGAATAAATCTAGTCTTCTTTCCATTAAGAGAAGTGTGAGACTAAATCCTAATCCTTTTCATGAATGAGAAAGGTATAATAGGATGATTAGAATTGTCTAAATTCTAAATACATAACTCATAGAAAAATTTAATAGTAAGATTATTTGCACTTTATGAGTTATTAAAATAGAAGTTAGACTGAGTACTGCACAATGGTAAAAGACGAATTAGATTAGTTTATCTAGTTGTTTTGATTTGACCATTTAAAATACTACATACAATTGTTGGAATGGTAGATCTATACAGGAAGAAATTGCATGTCCAATTTTTCAAGTTAATAGTTTGGAATGTGATGAATCACATTTATGTAGAAGAATACATTCTTTCAGTACCTAATTAATTGTTACGAATAGGTTTTCTCAAAGATGTAGGAAAGTGAATAACACACTTTTTCTTTTCACTGGATTAATGAAACATTTACAATGTTGTCAAATTCAGTGGGAGTAGTATGTGTGTATTATTGAATAAGGAATCATAGCAATGATCTCTAATTCAGTAGGAGTTACAAGGATTGTTACCTTGGTAATACTCTATCTTATCTTTGAAAATATCAAGATAAATACTTTCCAAATATAGACACTAATATTTTCAAGGATAGTCATGTGCGTTTCCTTGATTGATTGAGTAACTCTATATCTACTAGTTATGCTTATGACACAAATCATATTGTTCACATTAACAAGCGCGTGCGTGTTGTTCATATGGTACATGATGTTGTTCCATGCAAGTGGGAGAAATCTACATTGTGTGCAAGGTACAACACATAAGAATATGATTTAACGGATTCTCTTAACTGCAAAGTAAGAGACTATAGTTCTAATATGATTAATATAAATCTAATCTAAAAAACACTTGGTGTTGAAATTTAGTAAACGTGAGACGCAGGCTAAATATTAACAATAAGGTGAATTCCCATGTATGCGTGAGACCAACATTGATAATTTACGGTTTCCAAATTAGACATCTAGTAGAACATGTGTCAATAACAATACTACTTCAACTTTAATATTTATATATTATCGGAATGACATAAATGCATGAAGTAATATAATACTACTTCAATAATTATGTATTCTTAGAATGACACAAATAGATGAAGTAGTGTGTTAACTTGAAAATATTATTGAAACCAAATGATGGTGTTCATGATTACTTTAATTATACATGTTTATACATTATTGTATAGTTATAAACATGAAGTCTTTTAAGTATTACAAGACTTATAATAAAGTAAGATGTTAGCTTGTTATGGTCTTTTAATTAACACATATACAAGAAGTCATTGAGATGATCAATGATTAATAACGAATAGTAGGAATATAACACGTTCATGTTTTGAAGAGACATGAACATGAAGTGACTTGGTTAAAAGTACTTATGTTATATAAAAAGCATGCAATTAGTTTGGAAATACTATTATACCATTAAGTTGACTTAGTTGGTAAATAAGTATACCAAAAGGAATATGGTTATCTTATATTGTTAGATCTTCTTACAATATTAATTCTAATTGAAATACCATATTTTATGGTATGTTCAGTTAGGGAAATCAAACTCTTGTTAGATTGTTTGATTAAAGATAACTATGACTTCTTTTCTTCCAAAAGTTATCAAGGTTAGAAAATTGAGTATGTAATGAATATACTCAATTATACTCCTAGAAGATTAATAAGACATTATGAAATGTGATGAATCACATCAAGTCTTAAATTGGAGTTCTGAATTTGTTAAGCTACTTATGGGTAGGTTGTTAACAAACGAATGTCAGGAACTGTCAATGTGTATTTATAATGTCCTAAAAGAGAACGTTGGATTGTTGCTCTAATTGCTAAGTATTTTATTCTATATAATACTAAAGGCAAGTGAGAGTATTTTATCTTGAAAAGATAGAATTATAAGATACATAATCTTCTAAAATCACACTAGTGAAAATCATGATGAGGCAAAACATGTAAATGATAAACCTCAAGATGATGGAATTATCATTCATAGATCCACTTGGATATCTCAGGTATTTAATAAATATGCTGACGATTATATGATGTAGTATTACCAAATAATGAATTGGGTAAAATACTCATACTATGAATGTTATAGATGTTGTTCATAAAGATATTCAAATTTAGAAAATTTGGTTTATCTTAATTCTTAATGGTTAGAGAATGAAGATGAGTTAATTCAAAGATAATATAACCCTAGTGGTTTAAATCTTTGTGTAATAATCATATGGACAAAATTGTATACATATTTTAATGTATGTCTTATGACAAGATTATTAATCATACTTAAGCAATTAACTATGATTGAATACTCTTTCTTAAGCACATTAAAGATACAAAGATGGTTATTGTCATATTTATATGAATATGAAATTTGACAATGGAATATCAAAAACTCTTTCTTGAATAATTACTTGAGCGAGGACGATAAGTAATCAAAAAGGAGTTTATGAATTCAAGTAAATCTTTGGAAGTGTACAAAGTGCAATAATCCATGAATAGATAAATGCATGCATCTAGAAGATTAATCTTATGTTTAATTATTATATCCATGAATTGATTTATAATTGAAATAAGATAATTTCTAGGTATTCCTGAAAGCTAGTGGGAGTATTATGTTTGATTTACTAAATCATATATATTGTGGAGTAACATTCCATATAAGTAAAAGGTTAGACTTAATTTGGAATGAAACTTTACTTGAAAGATTTAGAAAATAAAACATACAACATTGGAACTAAAGTTTATTATTTAATGAACAAGTGCAGTAAATAGATTCTAAATAGAATATGATATATTATTTTGAATGACTAAAGGGATATACATATTTGTAAAGATCAAACATGAATAAAATCTAAGTTTGACTGAAGAATTTTCATGTGCATTATATTATTGTTGTATCATGCTTAAGTGCTTAATGATTTGACAATATTATGATATCCAATTAAAAGTTATAATATAACTTGTGTAATAGATATTCTAATGAAAAATGTTTGAAATTAGAATAATGATCCTTAACCTGGAATAGCTCCTAAACATTACACAATGGATATTAAGTTTACGGAAAATTTTAAAGAGCATATTGTGTTTAATATACAATGATGCGGGTTTAATTGAGATGACATTCAATGACTAGTCATGAAGGATTTCATGAGAACTAGTTGTGCTCAACTAAGAGCATAGTTGCATTAAACATTAAAAGAATTAGAATACTTTAAACTTTAAAAAGGTTTGAAAGTTTGATTGTCATAAGTTGGTGATTGAGGATATCACACCATTTATAAAAAATTATGTGGCTATATCAAGATAGTTGGATTTACACATACAAGAATTTTAATTATTTAATTCTTGAAAGAAGTATTCTCAAAATTTGGATAGATCATAGTTAGATGAAATAATGTCTTGTCAACAAGTATGATTGTCATTACTTGAGGCATAATTGTCTTCAAGTTATTACTTGAGGAAAATTCATTAACTAGTATAATCATGCATTGATCTATTTTGGTATTTGGATAAAGGACATTAAGCAATTATTATTTATAATGAATTAAAGTACTTAGTACGTTTGTTTTCATTAATAATATATTGTGTCCTATATTTGCATGTTTAAAATCCGTGAATAACTAATATTATTCTAAATTGTCCATTGTCGATTAATGATATGGGAATATCATTGAACTAAGACAAATCTGAGTATTGGTTAAGAATATACTTGAAAGTATATTGATGCGTTGACATACCAATTTCACATGATATTCGATGAATTGAATATAGGACTTATCCCAACTACATGATTTTACTTTATGGATCTTGTCAGTAAGTAAATCATGAATTTGTTATCCTCAGACTTGAGATACCAGATAAGAGTCATGGATGTAGTGCATTTTTGTGAAGCAATCTACCGCTCACCGTAACAGGGAGTTATAAGGGTTATTTTCAGAAGTGTTGCAAAGTTCATGGGTTATTCTTGTAGTCAAGAAAGAATTTGTTCCTTCAAATTTGTTTTGAAGTTTAATACTGCTGGGCCCCTGTTAGGGTTGACAAGATGTTTGCGTGCGCACGCCCAAAGTCTATCTGGAATACGTTCAGATATTTTGGTAATCTTGCTCAATTATAAACAACGAGAAACAAAATTGTTAATTAAAGAATGACTAAGATCCATATCTTTATTAACGTAGTATTAGAAACAAAAGGATGATAATAATGATGAATCATTAAAGGTTTTTTCAGGAAAACTACCTCGAGTTGAACTAGGGGCATTGGAGTGTTGCAAGACGCCAACCAATGTCATTTTACTATTAATAGATATCCAAGTGGGAGCTATTAAAATATTGGATAAATATTAATATGTAAATGTCTAGTATCGAACCCGAGACCTCGGGATTGCACACATTACAAACGAGAGTCAAAGATTAATAAATATTAATTGTTAGTTATATTTATTAATAACACAAGTTTAAGGATTAATGATCGTTAGTTATTAAATGTATGGACTAATTATCGTTAAAAGGAAACGGAAAGGCCTAGACTATAAATTGGATGACAAGAAGGATCCGGAACACCCTTTGGTGTGCATGGCCGGTCGAACCAAGCCAAAAGGGGTCGACCCATGTTTTTGTCTTGCTCTCCAAGATTTAATCTAGTATAAATACAAATCAAAGGGTTATTGTTTGGTGACCTTTTGTGCACACACAATAACCTAAATTTGTGTTTTTCTCTCTTGTTTATTCCAGCCGATCGAATCCCTAAACCCTTAGGGTTTGATCGAAACTTTTTATATCAAAATAATACTTGTGTTTAATCTTGCAATTAATTTGATTCGGTATTAGTTTGTGTGTACAAGAACGAGGTAACAACATACTTTTGTTGTTATCAAGGGATCGATTAACAAAACGGTAAGGGGTTAATCATTGATCCATATAAACCCTAATTAGGGTTCATCACATGTTCAAGATTATTAATTGATTCTTGTTTTGCTAGAATCACTAAAGGTACGTTTCTATTTAATTTATGTTAATCTCTTATGTGTTATAGATGTTCCTACGCTTCCGCAAATGTGTTTACCTATTTATGATTGTCACGATTCTTATATTCTAACACTACCGTGATGATGGTGATCATATAGAGTCTTGTGGTGTATGGGTATTGAAGGAGGGTGTTGCCAAGTCATTTAGTAAGATGTTCATTATTAAGCCACCACCCGTACCAGATCCTTTGTTGGAAGAATATAGAGTACTAGAGTTTAGAAACAATGGTGATGCTATCATTGAATATTTTAATTTTTATGCCCTTTTTGAATCTGAATTTGATAGATCTCTACTTGAAGTTTATGCACCATGCTCAGGACACACAAATGGCCTTGGGATTAATGGAAAATGCGATTCATTCTCAGTAAAGTCGTACATGGAAACGCAACTCCTGCTTGATCACTCAGATTGTGTCATTCATTGACGACGATGCAAAGGTATAGAGATCAAATTCTAGTTACACATTCAGCTATTCAACTGTTCCTTATGCATTTAGGTTATTATACAGATGATGCATTTTTTAACCTGTTTTCATTTCTATCAGGTGAGTGGCAACACTTAAGTGTTTATGCGTCTTGTTGAGTTTAGCTCAATGGTGGGGGTTCCTCTTTTGAGTGTTTTTCTATATATACGTACACTTGTAAGTCTAGGGTCATTTAGGATTAATGTTTTAGTCAGAATTGCCGTTTCAGTGTCGTTGCAATTCCTTATCTTGCTAGTTTTGTTATTTATATTGTTAGATATTGTGACTTCACCTCCTAAGGGTATTTTGGTAATATTAGTAGTAAGGGTATTTTGGTCATTTTGTTAGTAGCCTAGAAGTATCAGGAAACTATTATGTCGGTGTTTTTTGTATGTCGGTTATTCACTCTTACAAAGAGTAATATCTGTAACTTGTAAACTAGACTTTGACTTCATAAATAAAACACCAGTTTTTGCTCCCAAATTTTGAGCTTCTGATCTTTGTACCTGTTTTCTGTCTTTGGGTTGCTGGTCTTTCCTTTTTCCCCATGTATATCTATCCCTAATCCTAACAAATTGGTATCAAGAGCCACTCGATCGATTGAAGCAAGCTGCAACTGTTTTGGGTTTCTGAATCGACATCAGCTTTTTTTGGTTGATTTCAAGATTCAACATCTTGATGTCATTTGGATTTGTTTCTGCTTGGTGGTTTGTTGATTCGTTCAACTGAGACATCAGGTGTGGTTTTTTGGTTTTGTGTTTGGTGGTTGTTGTCGATCAATCTTGGAAACATGAGGTTTGTTGTTTTGTTATTGTTCAATTGATTTTGCTTCTTCTTGTTTGATAGATCGAAGGTGTTTATTGATTGGGATTAGGGATAGTTAGAACTTGTGTTGAATCGATATTAGGTTTGTGATTTAGGATTTTTTATTGATCGACCTGATAATGCTTAGGACCGATTTTGGTTTTAGAATTTCTCATGGGCTTATATTGGAATTCGGGCCTTGATTTTGGTACAAATAATCAGGCCATTAGAACTACTGATTGTTTTGAATTAGTTATTGGGTTTGATTATGGTGGAGCTATTTGATGATTTGAATGTATGGATAGTTTTTTGTGATTGGTCACTATTTGGATTTTGATGTGATCGTTTGTTTGAAGACTAGCCCGTGATTAGGTTATTTGGGTATTTGTATTCGTATTTAGACTATAATTCTTATTGGATAAGTGGGTCATTGGTATTATTATCCATATCATATTTGGAGTGTTTGAATTATTAGGGCTCATTCGTCAAGTTATATATTAGCTTGAGTTTGTTTGATACGGATAATAAGTTTGAAGTTGGACCGTAATACTTATCAAATAAGTGGGTCGTTAGAATTTGAATTTGTTATTTGAAATTTGAAGATCGATTTGGTGTTTGAAGACTTGGTTCAAGTCGTTTGAAGTAGTTTGTTCGATCGTTTGAAATTAGTAAGTTTAGAAATTTGGATCTTCATTGTCGAGCTTTTGAAGTTTGCTGCCTGAATTTGATTATCATTGGTGAAGATCGTTTGAGTCGATTTGTTTGTTCGGTTGGCCGTTTTGAATTTGTCGGCTAACATTTGATAGTTCGCTTTGAAGACAATTGGCATTTGTTTTTGCATCGTTTTCGGATTCGATCGTTTGATTTGAAATTGGCTAGTATCTCTAGCTCTTTGGAACTTTGAATTTGATTTGAAGCAGGTGGAGGAGTTTAACTCGGGACCTCATTTACGGTGGTGAACCTGAATATTTGGTTGCTTGCAACTCAGATTTGGATTATGCTGCGGATCTTGATTCTAGAAGATCCTTATGTTTTCACCATTGGAAATTCGGTTGTAAGTTGGAAAGCTACATTACAACCATCAGTTCCTTTGAGCAAGTATCGCCATTGTTTTGGATTTGCTCGAAATTGGAGATATGGAGTTACTTATGAGTTGAACTCAAGGTGGAGATTGTTAGATATTGTGACTTCACCTCCTAAGGGTATTTTGGTAATATTAGTAGTAAGGGTATTTTGGTCATTTTGTTAGTAGCCTAGAAGTATCAGGAAACTAGTATGTTGGTGTTTTTTGTATGTCGGTTATTCACTCTTATAAAGAGTAATATCTGTAACTTGTAAACTAGACTTTGACTTCATAAATAAAACACCAGTTTTTGCTCCCAAATTTTGAGCTTCTGATCTTTGTACCTGTTTTCTATCTTTGGGTTGCTGGTCTTTCCCTTTTGCCCCATGTATATCTATCCCTAATCCTAACATATATAAATGCTTTAACAAACATGCATTACAAATAAACTGATGCTTGTGATCATTAGGTAATGTTTTTTTTCTTAAATGACGAGATACATGTTTTGATTCTGATCGATCTTCAATACAAACAGCATCAACTAGTGGTATGTTTCTACTGCTGGGATTTCGGTGTCTATTGTTCATTTACCCTGTGTAATCTACCTTGATGGGTCACACACGTATACACCGAGGTATCATCTTTTATAATGTATTTAATGTGATTATAGTAAGTACGTTATTTATAATGTATTTAACGTGATTATAGCAATTACGTATACACCGAGGTATCATCTTTTGCAGCAGGTAGCTTGTATATGGCTATGGCTTATCTTAGGGGGGTGGCAACACTCTCAGTATGGAGCTCTGCATGTGAGGCATGACTCGGCATGATCAATGCCACTCATTCGGTATGGATGTTGCGGCAAGCCATTTGGTAAACTTCACCGATTCGGTATTGTCTTTTGCATTGAATATTTCGAACGTTGGCAATTAAATGCCATAGCCATTTGTGGCATTTTTCAAAAAAATAAAAATAAAAAAATAAAATTAGTTTTTATTTGCATCATGATTGCCACTAAAAAATGAAGGTGAGGTATGGTGAATCATGGAATGTGTTGGCTTGATTTGATTGGTTAATGACGAATCATAGTGAGGTATGGTGAGGCATGACTGCCACCCCCCTTAATGATTAAAAAAAAACATTTCATCAGGGATGCAAGATGTTGTGTACCTTGAAGATGAAAGGGAGATTCCTTTATCTTCAAAAAGTAGTGCTTTAAGTGACCCAGCTTCCATAAACACAACTCTAAAGGACCTTGGCTTGGTGTGTATCAGTACATGGTACAATATTATGATGATACAATAATGATGGGTTTTGCTGACAATGGTCCTTAGGGTTGTGGTTATCAAGTTGATTTATGTTATAATTAATTGTAAGAACTTGAATCATCCAATCAACATCTGTTGTCATGGTTTTCGGGATTGTACCCACCTTTTTCAGAATTGTCAACCAAGCGTGATTATTCATTCTTATCAATGTAATAAAATGCCTCTTGTTAACAACAACCCTTAAGGCTGTTGTTAGCAAAACCTAATAATTACTAGACGTTCTAGTTTTGACTTGTTTACTTACTAATGTTGAGATCGTTTGTGTTTTCATCTTAAACGCGTCACATGGATGGGAAAAAAAACTTCAAGCCAAATGGGTCAATCGTCACCTGAAGACGCATAAGACTTTCTGGATATTTTTTTTTAAATGTTTAGATTTTATAATTATTTGTGTCTTCATAATGAAGGCGTTACTATAAATTGATCCGGGCCCTGCCTGTTTTGACCCTTACTAGAAATGATCCCTTTCGATTCATACTAAGAAAGGCCTGATTTCACGCAGACCGTTTTATGTTCAGAAAATTGGTCAAGCCGCTTGACATAGCTAATTACTAGCGGCACTCAAAGGATGACCTACTTGAGAGACGGTGGTAGACCAAAACGTTTCAAGAAATATAAATAAAAAGATTAAACCGCAAATTCATTTCAATAAATAAAAAGATAATAATATAAATCTGTAGCAACAATGATAATTCGATACAAGAAAGAAGATTCAAATAAGTTACCATAACGTTTGATGCATGATAGCAGTCGTCGTTAGATATATTAGTGTTTGTGACTGCAGGTAGTACATGGCTCATTGTTATTCTTCTTTGTCTTATGATGCTCCTCGTACATTTGAAGATAAAATATCACCCTTGACTCATATGCATCAGAACGTTGTTCACATGCATCCATCCGCCGTCTTAATGCACCAGCAAGCCGTTCCAGTGCATCAGTATGCCGTCCCAATGCTTCAATCCATGGTTTTAATGGACTAGCCCGCCTTCGCAATGCATCAGCCAGTCCCAATTCCTCAGCCTGCTCTTCCAATTCCCCTCAGCCAATGTTAATATATTATCCCACTTTCTCGTCAATTCTTTCATGCTATCTACTAAATCACGATGTTGTCTCGCAAGAATATTATAATGTCTTGAGTCATCAACCCGCAGCAATAGTGCATCAAGCATCCGTGAGAATTCATATTTCTTAAATTCACGGAACCCTGTTTGGTGAATGGAAATAATGTGGCCGATGATGTCTGCATCAACAGTTTTTATTAAAAACAAAGTTGTAAAAAAAATAATACTAATAAATAAATAGATAAAATGATTCAGATCCTCTCAAGTTGATATGAAGATGACCATTAATGTTCTCTCACAAACAAAACAGTGAGGCCTACTGAGGGACCCAGTATTCTTTTTGATTATGAGAGAACATGACAAGTCATGTTTATATCAACTTGAGAGGATCTTGATCCAAAAAAGAAAAAGGTGTCAAGGTAGGTTAGTTTTAAACAAAGACCTTTTGATGAGCAGTAACACATAGGGGAGGTGGATAAAGAAGTATTGCGTCCTCAAATGTGCATAAGGCGTTGCATTGGGGGCACTGTTGTTGATAAACAAAGGTAGTTAAGATAAGATGATTTACACAGTAGTAAATTTGAATGAATACGATATTTATGGGGTACAAACATACCTTCCCACTGGAGGAGCTTTGAAGAAGCCATTACTTTATACATGAGAATCCATACATATGCCCACAAGGAAGACAACTGCAAATGCAATCAAGTACATTACTACTCTTGACAAAGTAAAATCTTTAAGGTAAATTAATAATCTTTGGTAAGAATATACACAACAACAGTACCCAATTCCGCTGGAGCGAGGTATGGGGGAGGTGAAATGTAGATAGTCACACCCTTACCCGAGGGTAAATGACCTCCGGCAAATGCGCGTGTGCAAACGAACAGACAAAAAGAAATGTGTGGGAAAAGAGAAACAATGACATAAACAGAACCATATAAAGCAAAAACAGGAACACAACATGCGGCCAAAGACATATACGCAAACAGAAAAATAAACAAGGTAGCAAGCAAGCAAAAAAAAGGGGGTACGTAAGATCAAAATTTACAGAGACAAATATAAGACGAAAAAAGCAAAACACACCAAACAAACTTAATTAAAGGCATTAAACACGCAAAGGCAAACATAAAAGCCAATGAGCCATCAAAAACATACGAGCACAAAGGAGGAAAGGGAAAAACAAACCAACAAAAGCCGAAAACGCAAAAAAGTAAGAGAACCTACCAACAATAACACTAAAAGGGAAAAAGGGCGTGCACATATGTCAGGAGGAGTGGAGTCTACGCCTACGCGCCCTACTCATCTACCCTAAGGTACCTGACTTGATTCGGGTTCCTTTATCTCTTAGGTCTTCCAAAAGGAAAAGCTACCATGAAACTCTACACCTATGCGCCTTACTCCGAGTTCTCCACGTCACGCGTTCCTATCAGAGGTCAGGTCCTTGGATTTGGTAAGAATATGAGTAGAGTTGTAAAAAGGAAATTGAAGTTTGGCCGAGTGTTAATAAAAAAGGTCACAAGGGCTTAAACCTTGAAACGATTATAGTTTTACCCATATATGTAGCCCAAAGATGAGAAAGAAGCAAATTCAGCAGCTTTCTCTTGTTTGGATTTTGAATAGGTGCAAAAAGCTTAATTTAGATTGGGGTAGATGGGTTTTGGCTCCTAGGAAAGTCTTTATGTTGTAAGCAGGGTTTAGATTGCTGGAAGCTCTAATGTGTTTTTGGTTTCTTTCTCAAGGGTGTTTTAATAAAAGCCTTGCTTCTCGAAAAGAAAATAGTATTACACAAAGAAAAATCATTGCTTTCTTCTTCTTAAAAAAGAAGAAGAGCCCGACTTGAAATCAAGAGAGAATAATAAGTCTTTTGAATAGAAGAGGATAACCAAACACTAGGTTTTACAAGATATAATAATAAGCACCCGGTTACTCAAATCAAGTATTGGCTGTTTGCAATCAAAGCTTGAAGAAACAAAATAAAAATCAAATAGGTAGGTAAAGCATGTTTGTTAGTATATAAAAAGAAAGAAAATTGCAAGAAAGTACCAAATTTGATGCTTTCTTCCCTGAGTAGTGGAAGGTGGTTGATAACAGATGGAGCAATCATCAAATTGGTATCGATTCTTTAAACGAATGATGCCATCATCGATCGCCATTATCCCATGAACTGTAATACCATCTGGACTCATCCAACTGGTAGCCACTGGTGGCCTCATCTCCTCCAATTGTTCGGCTTCCTCTTCTTCTTCTTCGGATTCCATTATATCTTCATCTTCTTCTTCTGATCCCATTATATTGTCTCCTTCTCCTTCAAATACATATGCGGCGGATTCTTGTTCTTCTTCCTCTGTTCTGTTGTCCATTCTTCTTATAGATTAGTAATTAATTAACTTTAATACAAACAACCAACAGACTGTAATGATCGATTCACCAGACCCACAAAAAGAAGAAGATATCCTAGGGTTTATATTTTAACTGATAAGGTTATGAATCGAAGGTCGACAACATATATATATTTCAACTTTTGAAAGTCGTTTTCTCGCATTTACATCTTCGGTCCTTTTACTTTATCCCTTCTACTTTTTCTTTTTAAACCATCTTTTATTTTATTATTTATTACGCACGTGTCTACTTTTTTCGCACTTACGGCCAACTTATCGGCACTAACCGCCTTTATTTTATGAGGAATGCTAGATCCACAAAAAAAAAACATCCACAAAAACATTCACAAAATGAGTTGTCGAAGTGTGATTGGTGTAGTTTGCTATAGTTCCTCTCTCATCTATTTGATTAACCCAATCACACCTTGACAACTCATTTTTTGGATATTTTTTTTGTGAGTCTAACATTCCTCTTATTTTATTATCTAGGTACCTTGGTTCATATCTTTGCACTATAAAGCACTAGTTATAATACCCGTGCAAGCGCGGAGTTTTCTCTAAAATTTTAAATAACATATTTTTGTTTATTAAAAAATAAATAGCTTTTATTTTTTATTTTTTTTCTTTTTTTCTTTGTTTTATGCTTACTTTTATTTTATAATTATGTTTGATGTACGTTTTGAAGTTCATATATGGTATTTTCATAAACATAATCATCTTTATGTATGAAGTTTAGCTGCCGCGTGTTGTGTTTATGTATCGATAGTTTAGATAAATTTATTTCTTAATATTATGCTGAAACATTAATGGTTGCGTTACCATGTAACTTTGTAAGTTTAGCTATTATGGAGTATAACTAACATTCAAACACCCCTTTGATATCAAAATTAAATTTATATGTTAGCAAGAGCAAGTATACTTCTTTTCTTAAATCAACATGTTACATAACCACGAATTAAATTAAATCAACATGTTACTAAGAGCAAAATACCTACTAAATTTATCGTGTCTTACATGGTTTTACTTGCTCTATTAAAAATCTGAACTCTTAAATATATATGTTTTTATTTATTTTCTGTTTTCAAATAATGATTTTGGATTAAGAATTATCTTATAAATTTCAAGCAAAATGTCATGCAATGATATTTTTCTAAACGTGTCATTAGGGTGGCATATCACGAATTGATCCAGGCTTAAACTTGGAAGCCTCATGTCTAGAAGGTTACGGAGGCATAGGACTGTTGATATGTATAAGCATTTGCTCTAGATAATAGAACATACGTCATATACAAAGAGTATAATTTTCAATATTCCCAGGCATATCATAGTTTATAACATGGGCGACATTTTATATATCAATGCCAAGTCATACAAGATTAGCATTAAATAATACACTGGCCACATTTGTATTTTAGTCCTCAAAGCATTAAGACTAAAATCTCATTGCTCTTGCGACTTTCCATCATGCAAAGATGTCACCCGATAACCTGATTTTTTTTAATGTTTTGGATACATTACCAACAAAGTTTTCATACGATGGCCACAGTACCAAGGCGGATCGGCATAGCCTGGTTTTTGTAGAAGAAGAGCAAGAGTTTCTGATGGATATAGAAAAACATGGGCGTATTTTTGCCACAACAAAAGTCCTTTTTGGGACATTCTTGTGCGCCTTAAGAAAAAGTTATATGAACAAATTTATGACGTTCTTTAAGTCAGTCTTACCTTCAGACAATGTGTTTTGTTACGCATAACTAACTACATTTATTATTTTTCGTATGTTATATGATCGACCTTTATATTTTTTTAAAGATAGAGTTTTACAAGTAATCGATGTGAAAATCGTGATTCTACTTGTTGTCTCATAAAATCGGATGGAGGTCGTAAGATCCTACCGAGATAAAGCTTTTATATGGTATAGATATGAAGCCCAATAATAGGCTCATTAAAATCCTTGAATCCAATCACCCACGTGCACCATCCAATTCAATCACGTGCCTTTTTCAATTCAATTAAATATTGTAATTTTATACAAACCCTAACCCTAGTTTTTCCAATAAATTTGAGCAACGCATCCTTCTGGAGTTCTGGAACCTATTATTCAGTAAGTGTTATTTAACGATATTCGAATATGTTTGAGATGTGTTTGGTAATGGGTTCTGAAAGGGGTGCTTGGCATGCATTGTGGTGATTTTTTTTTTTTTTATTATTATTTTTTTTAATTGTTGTGATGATCAGTTGGTTTAATTTGAGAAATTTCGTTGCTATTAAGAATTTTTACATATCAATGACATCGAAATCATGAGATAATCATATTGAGTATTGTTGCGGAACTGATCGTTTCAACTACACCCCCTAAAGAAGGAGTCTTGTTTCTGAAATGCCAAACTGAGTTACAATATATGTAACTGTAACATATATTTTGTTGGTTGCAAAATACTCGTATATAACATCTGTACAATGTGAGATGCATGATTTTTGGACAAAAATAGTGTTTTCTGGTTTAAATATGTCTTTTTAATTATTGTAAAATGTTTTCATACTTGCAGTAATATAGTGGATTCCAAGGCTATCGTGTAACATTTTTCTCTTCTAGTTTCATCGTCCAAAGTAATAAACTGTTTGGTGTTGCAGCTATGCCTTCTACGTTTCCAACAGCTTGAATAAGAAGCCCATTGGTCCAAGCACTCAGAACCAATAAATCCAACATTTATTTCCATTCTCTAGCTGTAACACACTCACAAAAATGTCAGACCACATTCCTTTCGAAATCCAAGCTGAAATCATGAAAAAGCTTCCTGTCAAATCTCTGATTCGGTTCAGGTCAGTTTCTAAACCATGGAAGTCACTTATTGAGAGCTCGAACTTCATAAACAACTACCACATCAACAACACACAGCCTCAACATCGCCTCTTTGTACAATACAATTTAAATAAAGAGAAAAAGTATATCTCGATTACAGATGACAATACTTTCCCCAACCGGAAATCTTCCCTAACTTTTCCCCGTCCCCTTAGCTTACTAGGGAGAGTTTTAACACTCAGTTCTATGAATGGATTGTTGTGTTTTTACGGTGTACTCCAAGATTATGTAGCAGGACATAGTAAGATGGTTGTTCTTTGGAATCCTACTGTCTGGAAATCGGTTGGAATTCCTATTCCTAATGCTAAGCGTGGACATAATTATATTGGTTTTGGGGTTTGTCCCAACACTAGCGACCCTAAGCTTGTTAGAATTAATACTATTGGTTATGAGGTTGTTAGTTGGGAAGTTGAGGTTTATACGTTAAATACACGTATTTGGAAAACTGTAGCAAACTTTGCTCCTGCTTTTAACCCTTGTCATTTGAAGGATGATCATCAAGTTTTTGTTGGAGGGTTTATTTATTGGAATGTGTTTGATAATATTAGATTGGGTGATAAAATTATTAGGTCTAATTTGATTGTATCGTTTGGTTTAAAGAATGATGAGTTTGGTGATGTGTGTCTTCCGGATGGGTTAGTACACTCATATAATAATTTAAGGGTCCCAAAGGTCTATGAGTCACTTGGTTTGCTTGAGTACTACCACGATGATGGTGATCATACAGAGTCTTGTCGCGTGTATGGGTAATGAAGGAGGGTATTGCTAAGTCGTTTACTAAGATGTTCATTATTAAGCCACCATCCATAGCAGATCCTTTGTTGGAAGAATATACAGTACTAGAGTTTAGAAACAATGGTGATGCTATCATTGAATATTTTAATTTTTATGCCCTTTTTGAATCTGAATTTGATAGATCTCTACTTGAAGTTTATGAACCATGCTCTGGACACACAAATGGCCTTGGGATTAATGGAAAATGTGATTCATTCTCAGTAAAGTTGTACATGGAAACACTACTCCTGCTTGATCACTCAGATTCTGTCATTCATTGACGAAGATGCAAAGGTATAGAGATCAAATTCTAGTTACACATTCAGCTATTCAACTGTTCCTTATGCATTGTTTAGGTTATTATACAGATGATGCATTTTTTTAACCTGTTTTCATTTCTATCATTTTTTTAACCTGTTTTCATTTCTATCAGGTGAGTGGCAGCACTTAAGTGTTTATGCGTCTTGTTGAGTTTAGCTCAATGTTGGGGGTTCCTCTTTTGAGTGTTTTTCTATATACACGTACACTTGTAAGTCCAGGGTCATTTAGGATTAATGTTTTAGTCAGAATTGCCGTTTCAGTGTCGTTGCAATTCCTATCTTGCTAGTTTTGTTATTTATATAAATGTTTTAACAAACATGCATTACATATAAAATGATGCTTGTGATCATTAGGTAATGCCGTTTTCTTAAATGACGAGATACATGTTTTGATTCTGATCAATCTTCAATACAAACAGCATCAACTCGTGGTATGTTTCTATTGCTGGGATTTCGGTGTCTATTGTTCATTTCCCCTGTGTAATCTACCTTGATGAATATGTTGATCTATGTGAAGCTATATGATGAAACTTTCATGAGTCATCATCAAACCAAATCATGTCCAAATCTGACATATATATTAGCATATCAGCGGGGCCTAAAAAACACTAGGAATTAAGCTAAACAATCTAATGTTGCATGCCTTTGGTAGGAGGTAATTAATCATTTGGCGTTAACAAATAGGTGATGACTTTAGTAGGAGGTAATCATTTTCCGTTAACAGAGGACGGCCAAAGATATTGTTGAGGTAAAATCTTGCTTCTACCTCGGACAAGCGGAATGAGCCCTCCGGACTATGATTGGTCCTTCGGGTTCAAGGCATTCCTTAATTAGTGTAGGTTCCTTCGGATATCTGCAAAACAGATACGTCCGTTAGTCTCGCCCCGGGAGTATGTCCCAGGACCAACCTCCGGCGTGAAAGTAAGTATATGTTCTTAGAGAGAGAAAGTGTGAGTATAAATATAAGTAAAGTTTTAAGGATGAGAGAGTTGTTTAACCTTGACGATCTCTTCTCTATTTATAGGCTACCTTAGCGAAGTACAAGGTTGATTAGTACTTATCCCTTAGTGGTTGCTTGTTTATGCTCCATTACCAAGTACTTGTGTACTTGTTTGTACTTTGTTTTACTTGACTACTGGCTATCCAGAGTGTCAGTTCATCCGGAGGGACGTGGCCTTCCGGATGTCGTCATTGGTCAGCCTTGTTCCAATGGTCCGTTCCATTTGACTGTTGGTTCAAGCTGTCCGGGTTTATTCGGGAGGGTACATACGGCAACATGTCCCCCCCCCCACCCCCCAGTATCATAGTATTGGTTTTGCCAATGGTGTGATACTTGAAGTTTTTGGGTTTTGCAGTTTTCGGGAGGGCACAACATTTTTTTGTCGCGTTAACGTCGTGTACAAGGTGCCAAAAGTAATTAATGTGTCTTTTAAGGAGTGCCATCATTTTTACTGAGTCCCTTAGATCTGGACATGTGTGTGTGCTTCTAGATCCTTTGGCTGGAATCACGACACGTCAGCCCTACGGGTGATGTACCGTTTCGTGCCCATTTCTTTTGCCCTATAAATAGTTCATTTCTCCTCATTTTTACCACTGTAATTTTTCTGACACACTTTTCGCTCTGCATTTCCGAACGATTTTTTCCGAACGATTCGTCCTGTGTGTATTTCGCCGTTGCGTTTTAAGAGGTACGTGTTCATATCTAAGTGTTTTTTATTTGGCTATACCTCTTCTCTGCTCGTCTTTATTATGTCGGAATCTTCTATATCGGTCGATCCGGATGATGTTGTTGGGGTGGATGACTTGCCTGTTAAGCAAGATATCCAATGGAGATATTCGAAGACACGTCCGTCAGACGTGGTGTTCTTGGCTAATGCCTTTGGGGTGCCATTGGATCTTCATCCGATAGTTCCACCGGAAGGTACGACGATGGATCGGCTTCCGGCCGATGCCATCGGTCTTTACATTGAGTACTTTTTTTAGGGGGTCTTAACGTTCCTTTTTCTACTTTTCTCTTGGGATTCATTCAGTATTTCAAAGCAGACATCTCCCAATTGGTTCCTCTCGGCTTACATCGTGTCACCCTCTTTGAGGTGTATTGCCGGAGTATGCATATTCCCCCGACTACTCCTTTATTCAGGGTATTTTATAAGCTGAGTAAGTAAGGTTGCTGGTTCTCGTTTGAGAAACGGACGGGTAACAATAGGAAGGTTTGCTTTGGTGATTTTCCGTCTAGTTTGAAAGGTTGGAAGGAGGAGTTCTTTTTTATATATAGGCGTGCTATTCCTTTTGCTATGCCCTGGAGGCATCATGATTCCGATGTTTTGGATCCTTTTCCGAAGGGTGAGTTTAATGTTGTTCATGCTGAGAAGCTGGCTGAATGTGTCATCGAGCCCTTCCAAGTTCCGCATGATTTTCTATATCTGTTGGGGATGTCTTCTTACTGGAAGTATCCTGGTTATCGTGCTGCGTTGAGGGATGAGGAGGGAAGGGGTATAGCCTTTTGTCTTGTTATGTATGTACTATTACCGTGCATATTTATGTCTTTTTCTTACTTTCGGACTTCTTTTTGCAGGTGTTACCATGGTTGAATATTTGAAGAAACCCCCTCTCCACAAGAAGGCCAATGTTGTTAAAGGGGATAAACTCCGCGAGGGACAGAGCGTGGAGTTGCATTTGACCCAGCCGCTGGCTTCTAACGCTGAAGTTCCGGAGAAGACTGCTGAGCTCCGGAAGGTTGAGGTTCCTGATGATAAGGTCGTTGCTGCCAAGGACAAGAAAAAGGAGCAGACTGCCCGGACAGGGTCCAAGAAACCTCCTGTCGGTGCTGGTGGTAAATCCTCTGGTTCAGTGAAGAGGTCCAGAGATGATGTCTCTTCTCGCATTCTTAAGAGAAGCAGGCATTATGATCAGTCTCCTGTCATTGACTTGGACTCTACTGAGAGCATTCCTAACCCTTCTCCTATTCGCTCTCTTCCACCGCAAAGGCATCCTTCCGTGGGTGAGGAAGTGGGCAGTGTTCAGAAGAGTGATGCTGGAGCCGGTAAGTTTATATATATATATATATATATATATATATATATATATATATATATATATATATATATATATATACATATATATATATATATATATAT
This sequence comes from Artemisia argyi, assembly GCA_030686995.1. Classification (NCBI taxonomy): domain Eukaryota; kingdom Viridiplantae; phylum Streptophyta; class Magnoliopsida; order Asterales; family Asteraceae; genus Artemisia; species Artemisia argyi. Next base: position 21,526,253 of record CM060692.1, read on the forward strand.
ATATATATATATATATATATATACTGAGTACTTGTTTTCCTTGTTACTAGGTAAGTCGAAGGGAACCACTGCTGGGAAGGGTAAGGAGGTGGATGGCAATGATGATGATGTTGATGTTGAGGGAGATTCGTCGGATGAAGCTTTTGTTCCGGAATGGTCGGTTAAGAGAGGGACCAGGATGAATACCTCCGCCGTGTGCCGGGACATGATGATCCATCTGGCCACACCAGGGGAGGAAAAGTACATTGATGCCCATGATGACGAAGAGGCCACCAACCGTGCTTGGCTTTTGTTGGCAAAAATGCAACTGCCCAAGCAGACCTTCTGTTTCGTTTTGAGAATGTCGTGGAGGAGCGTGGTAAAGCTGTTGCAGCTAATAAGGATTGTAACCGTAAGGCTAAAGATGGTCTTAGAAAGTTTCAAACTTTGAAGGGTGAGTTGGAGAAGCTCAAGGCTGATCATGCTGGTTGCGCTTCGAGCGAGCCGGAAGAGCTAAAAAAGTTGAGGTCCGAACATGCTGGTTGTTCGGCTAGAGAGCTTGCTTTGTCTGGAAGGGTTGCTGATTTAGATAGGGAGAAGGAGGAGTGGCGAAAGGTTTCAAGTGGTCAGGCTGATCAGATCAAATCTTTGGAGGCTGAGTTGGAGAAAACGAGGTTGTTGTTAAGTGATGAAGAGATGACAACTCAGGAGCTCCGAAAGGAACTTGAAGGATTGGTTGTATCCTCCGGTAATGTGGAGATTGATCGCAATAGAGTGGTAAACGAGTTCCTTCCGGAGTTCGTTCGTCATTTTTTGAGCAGCCACGAATTTAAGGAAGCTTTGGCTAGGCCCTTCAACCTATTTTACCAATCCGGACTTATAGATGGGGCTAACATGGGATTGGAACTGGAGGAAGCAGCAAAGGTTTTGGAGCAGGTGGATGATCTGGATATGGAAGCTGATGGGAAGTATGAGACTTTGTATGATCAAGCTCTTACTCAGGAATATCCGTATGTGCAGAAGATCCGCAAGACGGTTTACAGATCTTTTAATGAGCTTATTGAGATGTTTCCTGACCCTGCTCCTTCCATCTCCGATGCTACTCATGTGGATGCGACTGCATCACGTTCTGCCAAAAATGCCAGAGAAAAACCTTCTTCTGAGAATCTGGAGAATCAAGGTGGTGATGCTCAGGATACTTCTGCTTCTGCTTGAGGATGTTGGTTATTTTAGAGTTTGTATACCTCCATTTTGACTATTGATTTAGGTATTACGAATTCTATGTGAAGCTTTTTTCAAACTTTTATTTCCGTTGGTCTGCTGCTGTATGCTGGAACTCGGGTACCTCCATTTTGACTATGGGTTTAGGTATTCCGGGTTCCTTGTGAAGCTTTTATCAATCTTTGTTGAAGTTGACGTTCTTTCGATTAGTCTCCCCGTTGGTTAACGACGGATGAATTATGGTAGATGATGGATGTATTAGGGTGGTAAGGTTGACAAATGATGTATTGTAGTTCCGTATTTTTATAGCGTAGGGCTCTAATGGCCGTTCGGAACGAAAGATGTAATAGCTTTTAGACTTTATTGAATATATACATCTTTTTTGCTTTACTCTTTGATTATGAACGTGTGTTTTTGTTTTTACCTTCCGTCGTATTAAATTTTAGTTGTGAACGTGTTGTGAAACACTTGATGTTGGTTGTATGTTAACCATTGCATTCATTGTTCCGTTGATGTGAGTTATTTTGGCCGTTAGGGTGACTTGTGCTGATGGGCACTTGGCCTTGCAATTTTTTCGCTCTTGGCCGTTAGGGCAACTTGTGCCGATGGGCACTCCTTCTTATAACTTTTTGGCTCTTGGCCGTTAGGGCAACTTGTGCCGATGGGCACTTGGCCTTACAATTTTTTGGCTCTTGGCCGTTAGGGCAACTTGTGCCGATGGGTACTTGGCCTTACAATTTTTTTGGCTCTTGGCCGTTAGGGCAACTTGTGCCGATGGGCACTTAGCCTTACAAATTTTTGGCTCTTGGTCGTTAGGGTAACTTATGCCGACGGGCACTTGGCCCTATAACTTTTTGGCTCTTGTCCGTTAGGGCAGCTTGTGCCGATGGGCACTTGGCCCTATAACTTTTTGGCTCTTGGCCGTTAGGGCAGCTTATGCCGATGGGCACTTGGCCTTGCGATTGGATGTTTTGAACAATAATACTAGCCGAACAGTTGTATGCGAATTTTATTAGAAGAGGAGTGGCTTATGAGCCTTACAATAGTTCTTTCGGATGTTTCCGATTACATAAAACATTTCTTTAAGTTGACGGCATGCCATGTCCTGGGTACCTCCATGTCTTCCATGGTTTGAAGTTTGTATGTACCATGCTGGTAAGCTTCTATTACTCGATACAGACCTTCCCGATTTGGTCCCAATTTTCCTTGATCTTCTGCCCTGCTAGCTTCATTTCTTCGATACACAAAATCTCCCACCTTAAATGTTTCGAGTCGTACCCTTCGGTTATAGTATTGTTCTACATTCTTTTTGTATTTGGCTTCCCTTATTGCTGCCATTTCTCTTCGCTCTTCCAGCAAGTCCAAATTTAGGTTGATCCCTTCGTCATTGTTCTCTGCGTTTGTCATCATGGTCCGGAAGGTAAGCATACCGATTTCGGCCGGGATGACAGCTTCACTTCCATAGGTTAGGCTGAAGGGTGTTTCGCCATTGCTGGTCTTCAGAGTGGTGTGGAAGGCCCATAATATGTTTGGTAGTTCGTCAACCCATCCGACCCTTTCTCTTCCTAGTCGTGACTTGAATCCATTCATCAACTTCTGTTGGCCCTTTCTACTAGTCCGTTGGCCTGAGGGTGTGCTACGGCTGTGTTGATCTGGGTGATGTTCAATCTTTCGCACCAACTTTTGAATGGGTCGCTAATGAATTTGCTTCCGTTGTCCGTGACGATTATCTTGGGTAATCCGAACCTGCAGACAATGTTATCCCATACGAATTTCTTTACTTCTTTTCCGGTTGTCTTGGCTAACAGCTTTGCCTCCATCCACTTAGTGAAGTAGTCTATTCCAACGATGACAGGGGTCCCAAGACAACCATTGCCCATTGGTAAAAAGGCCATGGTGCCATGACGGAGGTTAGTGTTGTTTTTGGTAATTTGGGAACCGGAGCATGTATCTGGCATGAATCACATTTCTGAATCACCTCTCTAGTGTCTCGGTGCATGGTTGGCCAATAATAGCCTTGCCTCATGAGCATAGCCACCACGGATCGTGGTCCGGAGTGCATTCCACATGCCCCTTCATGTACCTCCCGGATGATGTAGTTGGCTTGAAGAGGACCTACACATTGTAACATTGGGCCTAAATATGACTTTTTGAATAGCACGTTGTCGAGTAGAGTATAGTGGCTTATTTTCATTCGGAGGGCTCGGGCCTCGTTCTGATCTTCCGGCCAAATCCATTCTTTTAGGCATCGGAGGATGGGTGACATCCAATTCTCCTCCTCTTCTTCCACTATTGCATTGACTACTTCTTCGGTGGATGACTTTTCTAATACTTCTACCAGGATTTCTTTCGTCAGGTGATCAAATGCTACGGATGCGAGTTTGCTTAGTATATCGGCCTTTTGATTTTGGGTTCTTGGGATATTTTTTATTTTGAAACATTCGAAGTAGGCAATTTATTCTTTGGCCTTGGCTAGGTACTTCGTCATGCTCTCCTTGTATGCTGTGAAGTCTCCATTAATCTGACTTGCTACTAAGTTTAAGTCTACCCGTACGTCCAGTGCTTTTATATGCATACTTCTTGCAATTCTTAGTCCGGCCAATAATGGTTCGTATTCCGCCCCGTTGTTAGTAGCATCAAAGTTTAATCAGAGGGCATAAGTATAATCTTCTTTACCCGGACTGATTAAAACTAAACCTGCTCCGGCGCCTTTTTTGCTGGATGCTCCATCAATATATAGTGTCCATTCGTCAGCTTGGGAGATATCATATATCTCCTTGCCCCTTCCTTTCGGATCCTCTCCAGAAGATCTGATGGCGATTTCATTAATGAAATCCGCTAAGACCTGTCCTTTGATTGTATTTCGTGGCACATAGGTGATATTATAAGCTCCGAGCTCTACGGTGTACTTGGCTAGACGTTCGGAAGCTTCTGCTTTGTCCAATATTTGCTTGATAGGCTGATCAGTTATGACCTTAATAGGATGAGCTTCAAAGTATCGTCTCAATCTTCTGGATAGGTGTAGGAGAGCCAGAGCTAATTTTTCTACCGGAGCATACTTCTTTTCCGCTTCATGCAGCGTCCGACTCACATAGTGTACCGAAATCTGTCGTCCTTCTCTTTCTACTAGCATTACTCCACTTATTGCTTCTTTTGTAGCCGATAGGTATAAGTACATGTCTTCCTTTGGTTTTGGTGTTGTTAAGCAGGGGAGTTCTAAGATCATCTTCTTCATCTCTTGAAAAGCCCTTTCGGCCACTTCTATCCATTGATACTTGTCTTTGTTATCTTTGGGGATGTTTTTAAGGGTCTCGAAGAAAGGCATGGACCGTTCGGCTGACTTGGATAGGAAACGGTTCAATGCTGCGAGCTTGCCGCTTAAACTTTGCATTTCTTTGAGTGACTTAGGCGATTGCATGTCGGTGATTGCTCTGGTTTTCTTGGGGTTTGCCCTGATCCCTTTCGAGGATATTAGGTAGCCGAGGAATTTCCCCTCTTCCACCCTGAAGGAACACTTTTTGGGGTTCACCTTCATATTGATCTTTCGGAGATTGTCAAACGTCTCGGCTATGTCGGCTAGCAGCTCCCTTTCTGTTTGGCTCTTGATTACCATATCGTCTACATATGCCTCTAAGTTCCGACCAATCTGTGACCGGAAGACAGTATCTACCAGCTTTTGATATGCTGCTCCGGCGTTTTTCAATCTGAACGGCATTTTGGTGTAACAATATGTTCCATGATCAGTGTAGAAGGCAGTTTTCTCTTCGTCTTCTTTCGCCATTTGGACTTGATGGTATCCTTTGTAAGCATCAAGGAAGCATTTGTAACGGAATCCTGTTACCGATTCAATTTTCCAGTCGATTTCTGGCAATGGGTAATAATCCTTCCGACAAGATGAGTTGAGGTTTTTGAAGTCGATACACATTCTCCAACTGCCATCCGGCTTTTTTACTAGCACCGGATTTGAGATCCATGTCGGATACCGAACGGGCCTGATGATTCCGGCTTTTAGCCATTCCTTTACATCTTTGTTTATGGCTTGGTTCTTTTCCTCTGAGAAAAATCTCTTCTTTTGAGCCACGGGTCTGTCCTGAACGTTTACATTGAGTTTGTGTTCGGCAATCCATCGAGGTACGCCCTTCATATCCGATGGTTCCCATGCAAAAACCTCCTGACTGTTCTTAATTAAGGTTATCAGCTGCCTTCGTCCTTTTTTTGAGAAATTTCTTCCTATTGTTACTAATTGATCCGGATATGCCGGATGGACTAATATTTCTTCGGTTTCTGTGGCTTCATTAGTGATTGTTGTTATCGGAGGGGCCTTTACTTCGGTTTCTTTCTTCAATAGGAATTTTTCTTCTAACTTTCTACATTCTGAAATGATGACGGAACGAGTGACCAAAGTAGCAATGCCCCTCGGGGTTGGGAACTTCATCATGGAATGTATTGTTGAAGGGATGGCTCTTAGCTTCTTAATTCCGGAGTGCCCTAATATTATGTTATAAGGGGAGGGAGACCTTACTACTGCAAACTTCATGGTTGTCCGACGATACAACCCTTCACTTCCAAAGCATACTTCTAATTCGATTTTGCCTAGCGGATTAATTGCTTCTCCGGAGAATCCAACTAGAGGTGTATTTGTTTTTGTGAGCCGCGATCGGATGGAGGGGTCAAAGTTTAGGAAATAGTGCTCGTACATTACCTCCACCGAAGCACCCTGATCAACGTATACTCTTCAGACTGTGTATCCTTCTACTTCGGCCTCGATTATGAATGGCTCATCCGAGACATCTCCGGGTAGGATCGGGGGAAACTGATAGGGGTATTTATCCATTCTTCTTCTTGGTCCATGCTTTTGCGTTTTCGCCCTTTCTCTTGATACTGAACCATATTGATGATTCTTCCTTGGTTGACTTGGTGATTTCCTCTTTGAGGTGCCCTATCCCTTTGCCGGACGTCTCTGATCAGATGATCGAGTTTTCCCATTTCCATAGCTTTTTTGAGTTGTTCTTTCAAACTATGGCAGTCATTTGTGAGGTGACCCTTTTCTCCATGATAGTCACAATACTTATCCATATTTTCTCTTGACGGTCTTCCTCTCAACGGAGGTGGTGCTGGTAGTCAGAGGTGATGTTCGGTAGCTAAGACTTCTTTAGGAGCCTTGGTAAGCACGTTCAAATCTATAGGTCTAGTATCCCTTCGGATTATGTCATTATGACAATAATCCCCTCGATAATCTGTTCTATTATCATTCCTCAGTGGGCCGTAGGGCATGAAGTGATTGTTTTGACGAGGCCTGAATTCATCCCGGTTGTTATCTCGTCTACGATTTCCTCAGAAGGGGGGTCGTTGAGTGCTTGAGTCGTACTTGCTGTACGGGCCGTATTGGTGATCCCTTTTTCCGTTATCCATCTTTTATCCTCTTGGCACTTCGGCTGAACGGTATGCTCTTTCAGAACGGATGAAATCATCGACTCTTATCATCATTTCGGTTACCGTCCGAGGAATCTTTTCGGAGAATCTCTTCGCTAGCTCCAGACATTTGCAACCGTCAATGAAAGAGGATATCTGCATTACCTCAGGAACACCTGAAATGTGACTAGCTTCGTCTGTCAATCGTTCTTTAAATCCTGATAAGGATTCGTTGGCTTGTCGGATGATTTTTATGATTTCCATAGGATCTCTGACACATTTTCTTCGAAGGGCAAATCTCTGCACGAACTGCTCACATAAGGTATCCCAATTGTCAATGCTACATGCGGGAGGCTATTGAACCATCCCCTGGCTGCGTCGTCTAAAGTTTGTTGGAACATCATACACCATATGGGCATGGGCCACGCACCCTGATTGGCAGCTCCTTCGAACCTTGTGACATGATCATCCGGATCTGTTGACCCATCGTACAACTTTATATGGGAAGGCATCAAATATTTTGCGTTTTTGGGTCCGGAGAAGTCAATGATCCTTCGGGTGAAGGGACTCTTAGATGCTGCTTTGAAAGGTTTAGAAAAATCGTCCATCGTTTCCTCTTCGATTTTTTGAGCTCCGGTATCTTGAGATTCTCCGTCCTCGAAGTCGTCCTGGATAGGTTTAATTGGCGTTTCCCCAATGGTGTTGTACTGTTGGATTAGAGCTTTTAGGGTGGTGATGTGATTTTGGATTTGTTCTATGCTACTACCGTGAGCATTGTTATCTGTGTTTCTTCCACTACCTTCGGGTGTGATTGGGGTAGGACCTGTCATTTCTTAATTTTGGTAGAGTGAATGATGTGTCCTACGGATGGCGCCAATATGTTGAGGTAAAATCTTGCTTCTACCTCGGACAAGCGGAATGAGCCCTCCGGACTATGATTGGTCCTTCGGGTTCAAGGCATTCCTTAATTAGTGTAGGTTCCTTCGGATATCTGCAAAACAGATACGTCCGTTAGTCTCGCCCCGGGAGTATGTCCCAGGACCAACCTCCGGCGTGAGAGTAAGTATATGTTCTTAGAGAGAGAAAGTGTGAGTATAAATATAAGTAAAGTTTTAAGGATGAGAGAGTTGTTTAACCTTGATGATCTCTTCTCTATTTATAGGCTACCTTGGCGAAGTACAAGGTTGATTAGTACTTATCCCTTAGTGGTTGCTTGTTTATGCTCCATTACCAAGTACTTGTGTACTTGTTTGTACTTTGTTTTACTTGACTACTGGCTGTCCGGAGTGTCTGTTCATCCGGAGAGACGTGGCCTTCCGGATGTCGTCATTGGTCAGCCTTATTCCAACAGTCCGTTCCGTTCCGTTTGACCGTTGGTTCGAGCCGTCCGGGTTTATTCCGGAGGGTACATACGGCAACAGATATCGAGGCCTTTGATGTTACAGTAGATTGATTATTATTGTATATCATGACCACAGAATTCACCAAATCGCTCTCAATTACTTTTGTATGTGTGCTTGTTTGATAGATTGATTAGTATGAACTTACATTTATACTTCAATATGTCAAATGCATACTTCAATAACTTAAAAAGCTTTCTATGTTTCACAACAAAGTTGAAAAGAACCGAATCTCGTGTCTATTGGATACAAGGTTTCAAACATGGTCCAACAAACCACAGATTTTGCAGATATGTTTACTAGGCAAGATTTACCCACTCTCAATCAAGGTCCGCCAAACCAAAACACCATTAACAGTTTCTTTATAAACAACCACATGCACGTACACCACCCAAAAATTTTACTGGACGAAGCATCACTACTAGTCTACTATCATCTTGACTTGAAGATATTGATTATGATAGACTGTGACTGAGGTGTGCCACCAAGGTACCAAGGCTTTTACGATATTTACTCGTGATAAAGATGATTGGTAATCCTTCACAGAAAAACCATTTTTCAGACCGAAGAATTGAAGGGCATGTGCTCGATCCACGTTCACCGCATTTTCCACCATTTTTGTATATCACCGGGTACCCTTTACCCCAAAAAAACATGGTACCAAGGCGGATTGCCAGGTGCAAGAGTTTATAGCATGTATGCAAAGAATACTATTTACATCTACCTTTTGAGCTGAAAAGTATCGATTGTTATTCACTCTTAGCCAAATCTCCATTGTTTACATTATCAAATCTGAATATATACATCAAGTCATATCTTTATATCATATTCAGGGCATTTGGTTATAAGCATCTAATTTTTTAACTTGGTTCGTTGATGGATGTGATTTTCGTGTTCTTTGAGTCTATAGTGATCGCCAATAATGTTTTTCAATCTTGAAATCCTTAAATTTTGCTTGTTTTTATGTTTCATTAGTTGAAAAGCATAATCATAGTGGCATTAATGAGTCTGCGAATCTATTCGGTGGTGGCAACACTAGACACGCGATCAACAAACTTGTTTCACATATATTTCTTTACCGTGTTAAATTAGTAAAACAACCTTTATTATTGTTAGTGTTTAGGTTGTGGTTGAATTTTTCGATGCGATAAACTAAAAAGATCATGTTTGTGTTGAGATATTTCAATCTGGCAACCTGTTAACCTAGACATGACCTAAATTGTCACCTCTAATTAACCACCGATTCTAAAAGGATTCCAAATTATATATAGTCCAAAACACACACACAGAGAATATATTTCACGTGATGATTATTTTATATTGATACATGCAACACTAGACACATTGTTTGTGTGGATACTTGAAAATAACAAGTAATTTTTATGCTTACAAAAGGATGTAAATGAACAATGTTCAGGTAATGAAGGACGTAAAACAAACATGAAAAGAGAAGTCAACACTTATTTACCTAAACCCTAAATTCCACCCCAATCTCCCATCAAAGCTTCACGTCAGAAACCAACTCTTTAATCTGTCCGCATTTGTTGACGTCCAAATCACAACCTTCATGCAAAAATCCTTATTATAATACAAATATAATATGGATTTGATTTCATTATAAAGTCAACAATGGTGGCTGATGTATATTTGTTTGATTTTGATGTTTACTTAAAAAAATAATAATAATAATAATAAATAATGTTTTTCATCTTTTCAGGAGAATACATTGTTTTATTCTCCGATAGGATACTTTGGTTTATCCTGGTCTGGGATACTTTGATTTATCCTCTATAAAAAAATGAATACTTTGGGTTATCCGCAAATGAAAAAATGAATATTGTTGGTTATCCCGTATGAAAAATAAAGGATACTTTAGGTTATCCGCAAAAAGGGTAATTTGGGTAGTTCTCCAGGTCCAGAAGTCTTCATCAAATAACTAGTTATTGATTTAATGTTTTATTTTGCTTCCGCCGCTCGTACCGCGTTGAGGATTAGTGGATAGAATATAAGGCCCAAGCCCGTCTGTAGGTTCGAGTCCATTAGGGTTTCCAGATATGTTGCTTTATAAATACCATATGAATAAACATTATACGGGGTTTTCCATCATCCAAGACATATAACACTCATCCTTCAACTTCTCGTTTAAATACGCCCATTAGAGTGATCATTTTATACCACTTATATTAAATGACTCAATTGCAAGTTTTACTTTATTAAAAACAGTAAATGTAGAAAATTAGCTAAAAGTGAATTTGGTCAAACACGTTTAAATTGGTCATCAGTTGCTTAACTTGAATTCAAATGCTTATAGCGTCATAGATTCGTTTTATATGATCATGTAATATATCAAAAGAGATCTATATTGATCCTGTACTTTTTGTAAACTTATTAAACGCACTTCTTATTTACAAAATACAGTACAAAAGAATAAAAAGTGAAATGGGTCGAACATGATTGAATTGGTCATCAGTTGCTTAACTCGAATTAGAATTCTTACAGCGGCATAGATTCGTTTTATATTGAAAGAAATATCTTGCTATTCTAATCCTATAGTTTTTGTAAACTTATTAAATGCACTTCTTATTTACACTATACAACACCCAAAAGGACCCACCCGTACATAAATATAGACTTTCCTCATTAAGTAGAAAGCATTCAAAGTTTCAAACACACAGCAAATGAAAAGACTCAGTTTTATGATGATGACTGATATGAACTACTTCATAACCAAGTCTTTGTCGAAAAACTTTCTAACCCATCCTATGGGTTGGGCATGGCTTCCACATTATAGTTTTCTCTTCAACTTGATAGAATTTCAATTGGTGTCCACACAATTTCTGTCATACTCTTTGACTCTTTCTTCATAAATTCACAGAAACAAACATAATTCCATTTTAGAAAATGTAAGCACCAGGAATACTATCCATTCATTTCTAAACTTTTTAATCTAATAAAATAACAGACAAACACACAATAAATGACTGGTTTTTTCTTTCTTTTATAGTAAGTTTAATTAGTTTCAGGAATCTGCCATTTGTAATCAATCTTATTTGGCTTTAGTTTTCACTATGTAAAAGTAGTTCTAACAATTTTGACCCATTTACAATAATCGGGTCGATTTGAGTTATGATTTACAATATTAGTAACCAACTCTTGTTGGATTCCAGAAGGATTTTATCTCAGTAACATTTCTGATACCATGTCAAAAACTAGTAGCAATGACTCACCCCTCACTTTGACTAATGTCACGATGATAAAATCACTTTCATCCTCAAATTCATGGCCATTGCCACAGTTCTTTTTACCAGAATCACAGGCACCGACATGCCAATAAGTTGCTTTCTCTAAAATTAGTGCTATATTTCCAACTGTCATGTTGCATCAAATAAGTACTCAAAATAAGTTGTTTCGTATATTTTTCATACCTTTGCACTTAAGCTTTTATTACAAACCATACATTTTTATACAAATATCTTAAAAACATTATTGGCTCCAAGTATGAGAAAAAAGGAACATAAATTAAAGATGTTTTCTTGACAAGTTTCTTTGACCAAATAATGTAGTCTTGCAAATTATTGGTTCTAGGTTTGTACATTTTCTCAACAATGAAGATCGTAGACGGCCTTTAAAGAAGAATTAATGGATGTTCAGATTCTTGACAAAGATGATAGCCTCATTGATCACAAATTTATTTAGCTTTGCATTTTGCTTTTTTTTTTTTTCTTTTTTTCTTTTTTTTTTAATTGACTGAAATTTAAATTGGGGAAGAAAATAAAAGCGCAAATATGATGAACTTCCAGCATAATCTATTTAAAATAGGGTTGAAATTATGTGTTAGCATTACATGTTATTAAGACCATACCACCCCTTTGATGATACGGAGTGTGAGAAGGATCCTGCACGTGAGGGTTTTTTTTTTTTTTTTTTTTTTTTTTTTTTTTTTTTTCCTGAAAAGGTGCATAATATATTAATCACAAAACTTTACATAAGTAAAGAGTCATTCAATTCAGAACTTGAGCAAAGGACATTCCTTACGCATCAAATCTGGACTACCGACTACCAAAAAAATCCAAGAGAATTAGCAAAAGAACAATGATCATTGAGTTTTTGCATGACATTCATAAGTCAATACATGATTTCTTAAAATCATTCCAACTAAGAGCACAAACAGAACAATCACCATTTTTGCATAATCTCATTTATACAGAGAACACTTCTAATTCCACAGAAAAACACTGCACGCTGAATATGAATATGAAACTCCAGTTTTTTTATCATATACATACAGTTGGGACCTGCTACCTACACATATGCTGAAAACGAGATACGCAGAAGTATAGATGTTGCTCTCCATATAATAAAGCTGTGAGAGAGAGACTGAACTGAATCATGATATCCTCAACGCGATAATTCCTGTGACACACTTCTCATGGTTGGCCTGGCCTTTGGATCTGTGAGAATACATGCCAATGCCACATGACAAACACGCAAAATTTCCTTTTCGATTAGCCTGTCTGTTGGGTAAGAGAGACGCTGGTCCAATATATTTTCCAACATTGTACCATGACTGGTAGAAGAGTTGAAGTATGAAAGAAGCTCTCCGGGATGTTTCCCTCCAATTGTTTCGAGTGCCACCACTCCAAAGCTATACACGTCACATTTTTCATTCACAATCATGCTATATGCAAGTTCTAAATGATCATATAGAAAAAAGAATGTTAGCAAAGTTTAGCTGCTACTAGCTAGACTTAATTAAACTTAAGAAGCGTAAGAGTGCGTAGAAGTAACTACCTGGAGCAATGTATCCCAAAGTCCCTGCGATGTCTGTTTGGTTGGATGAATCGGGGTCAAGCAATCTGGCTGTTCCAAAGTCAGCAACAAATCCTTCCATTTCCGAGTTTAGAAGAATGTTGTTGCTTGATATGTCTCTATGAACGATAGGCGGATTGCAATCGTGATGCATGTAAGCTAAAGCATGGGCTACATCTTTGATTATGTTCACCCTCTTCATCCAATCCACTTCAATAGCAAACTCATTGTCAGTCAATGCACAAAATAGGCTCCCCTTTTCCATGTATTCATATACAAGGAAGTTGCATTTGTTATGCAAACAAAAGCCGTAAAGTTTCACAATGTTTTTGTGCCTCAGGTTAGTTAACACTTGGACTTCATTCTTGAAGCTCTGGTCGAATGCCGGTTGCTTAGCTTCATACTGGTGAAGTTTTTTCAATGCAAATGTTTGACCACTAGGCAGTTTTGCCACATAAACACTACCATAGCCACCAGTTCCAATGCAGTATTTGAGGTCAAAATCCTCTGTAGCTGTAACGAAGTCTTCATACGCAATTGTTCCATCATAATTCAATATCGAGCGTACATCTCCATGTTTTGTGATTTCAAGCAGAATTTTCTTTGTGGTACCCTTTTTATGACTGTAAAAGAAACACGCAACCACCAAGAAGCAAAGTCCAATGATAATGGGAACAAAAACGGTCAAACGGGGTACGTGTTGTTTTCTTTGCTTATCTTCATTGGTTTCTGATTGTCCTCTAGCCAGATAATGGCAGCCCATTTCTCCATTAAGCTGATTATGAGATTGATTTGAAAACGATAAATATGGGAAGTCGCTCTGATTAAGTGCTTTTCCAACATAATGATTACCACTAATGTCCAAGTGTTCTAAGTTTCTGCAATGACATACACTTGAGACAGCTCCCGTCATCAGATTACTAGAAACGTCTAGATACCTAAGAAAACAGGGATTACCAAATGACATGTTTCCTGACAACTGATTTGATGATAAATCAAGGTGAGACAGAGATGAGAGCTTCCCAAATTCTGGATGAATAGCACCCTCAAGACGATTATGATGAAGGTCTAAATGTCCCAAATTCTTCATATATGCTATATCTAGGGGAATAGGCCCACTGATAGAATTCATGGCAAGGTATAAATATTGCAGCTGGCTTAGATTACCAAAACTTGACGGAATTGGACCATCAAGATTGTTGTCGCTCAAGTCGAGAATATTGAGATTGACCATGGATCCAAAAGATGGCGGGATGAGATCCGTGAAGTTGTTTCGACTAAGGTCAAGGTTTACTAATTGTGTGAGATTGGTTAGCCAAACTGGTAACTTACCTGTGAGTAGATTCCCACGAAATGAAAGATGGGTCAGGTTGGTGAGATTGGCCATGGAATCAAGATATGATGGGATCGAACCCATTAACTTGTTTTGACTAAAATCCACCCTAACCAAATTCCTCAACCTCACTAGCTGAGATGGAATAAAAACGTTAAAACTATTATGAGAAAGACGGAGGTATCTTAAACTTGTGAAAGAAACATGTAAATTAGCTCTTGAGGGAATTGGACCATGAAGATTGTTATAACTCAGGTCCAACGATTCAAGCTTATGCAAGTTAGTTATAAGTGTAGGTGGGATTGATCCATTCAGCCGATTTGTGCTCAGGTCAAGGTTTGTGAGATTAACCATGGAACTAAAAGATGAAGGGATTTGACCAGTAAAATTGTTACTACTAAGATCAAGGTTTTCCAAACGGGTGAGATTGGCAAACGAGACAGGTATTTTACCTGTGAAATTGTTACGAGAAAGATAAAGGTATTTCAAACGAGTGAGATTGGCCAACGACACAGGTATTTTACCTGTGAGATAGTTATCAGAAAGATCAAGGCGTTCCAAACGGGAGAGATTGGCAAACGAGACAGTTAATTTACCTGTGAAATTGTTATCAGAAAGATCAAGGTTTTTCAAACGGGTGAGATTAGCAAAGGAGACAGGTATTTTACCTGCGAGAAAGTTATTAGAAAGATCAAGGAATTCCAAACGGATGAAATTGGTAAACAAGGCAGGTATTTTACCTGTGAGTAAGTTATTAGAAAGCGAAAGATATGTTAAGTTTGATAGCAAACCAATCTGCTCTGGGATGCTCCCTTCAAACTTGCAGTTAGAAAAAGAAAGTTTCTTAAGGTTTGGAAATGAAGCGAAGTCAATACTTCCCAGATCACCTAAATCTTTATTATCATCACCGTGAAAGAATATTGAAATGACACTTCCTGCTTCATTGCAAGTGACTTCAGTCCAAGAACAATGATCTGATGAAGCATTTCTATCTCCCCACCAATTCGTTGCATGCAAAGCCTTTGCTTCACTTGATTTGTTAAAATTATTAGCAGACGCTTTACATAACACGAGAACGAGCATCATAAACAAATAAGTGAAACTGTGCATATGAACAGTAAGATTTTTGGAGGAAGTTGGACACATTATTAATTTTTGCTTGATCGTCAAAACTCAAAAGTAAGAACTCAAGATTAATCATATGATATATAACTGGTAATCATCATGTATATTTCAAGTCAGTGGCAAAGACTTAACGATAGTCAATGCCAAGTCTTTGTCAAAAAACTGATCTAACCACAGTTTCCACATAATTGTTATCTCTTCAGCTTAATACAATTACAAATGGTGTCCACACAATTTGTCATACTCTCTCTGACTCTTTCTTCATAAAATTGACAGTAACAAACATTGTCATTTCTAAAATTATGTTAACATTTTTGTTACACAAACGTAATTCATTCTACAAAGTTTAAGTAACAGGAATACTGTCCATTAATTTCTGAACATTTTTATCTGATAAAAAACAGACAAACATACCATGGCAGTGTTTGAGCCTGTTATCTATCTATCTAGAGTGTATGTTTGTGTGATTGTTCTTTTCTTTCTTGAAATATAGTTTTAAACTGTTTATTTTTCTTTTAGTAAAACGCAATTTGTAATTAATCTTCTTTCACTTTAGTTTGCACTATGTAAGAATGTTTTACAATTTTGAAATATTTATGGTATATGGGTCAATTTGAGTTACGTTATACAACACTAGAAAGGTGCCCGCGCGATGCGGGGGCGGATTATTGGGGGTGAAGAGGAGGGAGGTGGGGTGGTGAAAAGTGGTTGTTGAGGTGGTTATAAATTGTTGAGGTAGTTATAAATTGTTGGGGGTGGTTGTTGATGTGGTTATAAATTTTTAGGGGTGATTGTTAAGGGTGGTTGTTTTTCCATATTTAGTAAGTAAAAGTCTGAATTTTTAAGCCTTTCTAATTATAGAATAGTCCCAAATACATTATATAGTAGTATAGATTAGTAACCAACTCTTATTGGATTAGAACCTATTTCTGGAACTTTTCTGAACCCATGTCAGAAACTAGTTGCAACGACTCAACCCGACTTTGACTAATGCCCAATGATAAAATCGCTCTCATCCTCAAATTCATGGCCATTGTCACCATTCTTTTCTGGAAAATATAGGCATCTCCATGCCAATAATTGGTTAGAACTGATGTTTCCTCAAAATTGAATCCCACCTCTTAGTCACTGGCGCCTTTGCTGCTGGTGTCATCTAAGCCCTAAGATTCCTAATAATCGGTCTTTTGATGACCAACACGAGACAAATGAACAAGTATCTTGTTCATTTATGCAAGCTATAGCATTGTTATTGCATTTTTATAAATAATGCCAGGTAGTTTTGCATCTTCATCGTCTAAACTAATAAACAGTTTGGTGTAGCAGCTATGCCATCTACGTTTCCAAACAGCATGAATAAAAAGCCCATTGATCCAAACACTCGGAACCAACACTAGTACAATCGGGGCCTTCCCCGACGACATTTTTGATATTTTTCCTACGCCGTGTCATCGGCGTGCACGAGGTTTCCCCGACGACAAGTAATCGGTATTGTGTCGTCAGGGCTACCTCATCGGAATATACATTCCCGACAACTTTTCCTGATGACAATGTGGGACCCACAACAATTTCCAGTCAAACATTTGCATGGTTCGACCAACTTGTTACTGACGACATGTCGTCGGTACAAAATTTGTTAATTAATTACTTAGTTAATTAACAAATTAACTAATTTAGTTTCCCGACGATATGGCGTCGGTACCAAAGAGAGCCAAGTCAACGATAGTCAAATCCTTCGTATTAATTGCCTACGATATGTCGTCGGTACAAAAGTGAGTCAAGTCAATATTAAAGTACACTTTCCGACAACTTGTCGTCAGGAAAACATACAACTGCTACTGCACAAGTTTTCTAGATTTTTTCTGGAAAAAATCCTACCACAACCAATACCAACATGCTAATATCCAAAAACAACTTATAACGGCTAAAACACTTATATATTTGCTAAACACCCTCAAATACATTAAAACATTACAAAGTCTACAAAACGGGTGTTATAATCTACAAATCTAGCTGTCAGTCCAGAAAAGTTGCAATATCCGCAATGTTCAAGTCGCCAAAATGTTAAAAGTGTACAATGACAAGATATAGGTCACACAAAATATAGTTTAAAAGATAAGTGGCACAAAATAACCCATATACCTCTACTGTCCCTCGTCATCATCCCCGCTACCATCCTCGCCATCACCACTCCCGCCCGCGCAACTCCCGCTGCCCGAGCCTAATTCGACTTGAGAAGGCAAATGGCTCAATAACTTGGCCCATTGGAGGTTACTCTATAATAGAGACATCACCTGATTGAGTTGGCGTCGCTCGGCCATCATCGAATCAATCTGGGGCCCAATGTACGTACCTGGAGGCGGCAAGTAAGGTAACTTTGTCTTGCCACTGCTGCTAACACACCCCTGCCGGGTATGTGAAAAAAGATGAGAAAATTAATATATTAATCAGTTTACTACATTATATTTCAATAAATCATTAAAGTGCGTGTATGAAGGAAAAAAAATTAAAGCTGGGCCGCCTCCTGCAACCTAGTCCTTTAACTTTACATGTTTGGAGAGTAAAATTGTGGAGGGAAAATCTGTTTCTATTGAGTTGAAATGAAATAACAGAATTACAAAGTTATTTATACTAGGGTTGCAATCGAGTCGTATTCAGGTTGACCTATGCGGGTTGGCGGGTCACTATAACCTCAACCCAAACACGACCCATTTATTAATCGTGTCAAGATCGAAACTCAACCCTAACCCAGACCTGCATAACATGTACAACCGCCGTTTGTGACTTATTTAACCTGTTTAAGTAAATATGTCAAACGATGAATAAGGTTGATGGTTTATCGATTTAGCTACTTTAAATAACATACAAATAACTATACGGCAATTTCAATAATATGTGAGTTATAATCGTAATCCACTTATAACAAATATAAATAAAAAAAATACATTTAATCCAAATCTAACGTAAAATCCAAGTTATAGATTTTATTTTTAGAGCCTTATATATTTAAACGGGTTCACATGTTGACCTGTTTAATACTTACTCAACCCAAACACAACCCGTTTATTAAACGGGTTAGACGGGTTGACCTGTCTTTGACCCAAACCTGTTTAACTTCGTATTGGGTTTATGTCATTTATCATGTCGTGTCGAGAATTGACACCCCTAATTATACTAATCTATTAGCGATGTGTAAACTAGTCCTTCAACTTTACAACTGTTACTTAACTAGTTCTCTGACTAGCCTTGACATTCTCTTGCATAATGTTATACACGGTTCGGTTCGGGTAACCGCGGAAAATTGAAAGTAAAAAACCGAAAGCAAACAGTGATAAGCAGGTTTTTCCGGTTTTGGGGTTTCTCGGTTTCGGTTTCTTCAGTTATTGGTTTTTTGCGGTTTCGGATTGAGGGAATCGGCTCGGTTCATTTTTTCTCGGGTTTTTTGAACACCCCTAATCTTTAGATTGTTATCTTCTATATCAGAGCTTGTTGCAATGCGTAAACATATACACCTCGTTAACAACATATACTAGTTTTCGTATATTCAACGACTAACTTTTATTTTATTTTTCTGTAACATAGTTTTATAAAAATCAAAAGATTTAACATTATATTGTCCAAATTGTAATCCTAATTAAGATGGAACAGTCAATGAAGTTCTCAATTTAACACTTGATAAATAATCAAACAATCCTATTAGAAAAAGGGTTTTTCTAACTTGTGCCCTAGGGGCACAAGTTAAGTACACCAAAAGTACACAAGGCCCATGAAAAAGTACACAGAAATTCACATAAAAGTACAGAAAAGTGTACTTTTATGTGGGTCCCTGTATACTTTTGATATACTTTTGATGTACTTTTGGTGTGTTTAACTTGTGCCCCTAGGGCACAAGTTAGAAAAACAATGAAGTTCTCGATCTGACTTCTCTCATAGGTTTTGTAATCAATGCTCTGATGCCCTTCACGGTAACTATGTAAAGGGTGAATTACGTAATATTACCATTAAAATGACATGATGACAAGATTTGAGTTCATGATCTTCTCTTTACACTGCAAGCAAATCCTCATCTGGCTACTATTGACTCAGTGCCAGTGAATAGTGATAAGCATATGCTAGTGGTGACATGTCTACACATCAAGCCTTCGATTTCGAAAAGCCTCCTTTTGATACAAAAGTTGGGCGTTCCTAGTTTGGGCTCTTGCTCTCGTACCAATTCGCTTCTTAATGCTTGAAACCTGCGCACTAAGAAAGTAAACAACACCGTTAGGCTTATCGTGGGATTGTCTCCCACGATTAGACTTCGGCGTGAGAGTAAGTAATCGATTTAAGGTTCTCGTAAAGAGTTTAGGGTTTGTGAATCGTACCTTTAATGAGAATTATGTCATTCCTTATATAGGCGCGGTAGTTTTCGTGCTCCTTACGTTTCGCACACGTGGTGCTTATCCAGTTTAAGGATATCTATTCCATAGATAGGAGATCCTTATCTAAACCGTATATATTTTAGTTGGGTTAGGGCTTACGTGAGCCTATTCCCATTATTGGTGCGGCCCAAGTTATAATAGCCCACGCATGGTGGCTTTGGGCCTTAGTAATGTTTATCATTTGGGTTCGTGGCCCAAATATAGACTATACGTCATCATGTCCCCCCAGTCTAGTATGCGCGGCTCGTAGCCGTAGATGCTAGACTAGTTAGAACAGCGGTAAGCGTGGCGGGATGAATTTTGAATATTGCCGTCCAATATTGAGAACTATGTATCTAGTCCAAGATATTCCAAAGAAATGCCTCGAAACTCGGGGGTTGTGCCCACGTGTCCCTTGGAAAATGGGAAAAAGTGCTTGTACGTTTCGTATTCTGGCCACACGTTTTTGTGAGTGGGATCCACGTGGCCTTTATCTAGGGTTTTTTGATTACCTATATAAGAGTCACCGCCTCCATTTACCGAAAACACACAGTAAAAACACACATTCACCATTGCACATTTCTTCAAAGCGTATTTTCAAAGAAATCAGTTGTTTTATTAGGTAATTGAGCGTGCGCCTCTTAGTATATCTTTTAAAATGGTTGCTCAGTTGGATGAGTTTCGCTCTGCGATGAGTAAGGATGATATTCGTCAGTTTTCATCTAATTACTTCATTCCTCTGGATGTGCATCCAGAGGCTCCAGACGTTGATGCGTGTATAGCCGATTTCCCCGAAGGGAAAATAGGGCTATACACGCGCTTTTTTGAGTACGCTAATTATTGCGTACCAATATCCATTTTCTTGAGCAATGTGCTCAATTTCTATCACCTTCATATCTCACAGCTGCACTGTATAGGTGCGGCGAAGGTATCGAATTTTGAAGTAAACTGTCGTTTACTTGCGATAGAACCGACCGTTGACCTTTTCCGCGCATTTTACCACACAACGTGGTCGCATGGATGGGTATCCTTTGCGAAGCACGCGAGGAGCCTTCAGTGCTATACCGAGAAGGTAGACTCCCTGAGGCATTGGAGGGAGTATTTTTTCTGGGTGGATGATTTGGTGTTTCCATCACCATTTGAGTTTTATACTCAAGACACGTTGCCGAGGGATGGGCGCCCCGCACCCGGTTCATATAGTTTGGCAGATGCGCAGACTATTGATGCCAACCGCATCCCCATTAACCCTTATCCTGAGGAGTTTTTGGTGCATGTGGGGTTGAGTCGCAGCTATTTCGGGGGTGCTGACGAAGTGCCAACCTTCATTGATGAGGAAGGCCGGGGTGGGTGTTCATCCTTTTTATTGTTCGCTTCCAATAATGTAAGTTTTTCTGTATGCGCGCTTTTAATAACTAATCTCTGTTTTGTTGTTTGTCCTGTGTGTCACAGAGATGGATTTGTTCGCGGTGGTAAAGTTGGAGAAGCCGAAGCAGGTGACCGTCGGTGTGCGTCCTTTGAGGGAGAACGAGCAACCGCTATTAGAAGCGACTGCGGGTCATCTGACCGTATTGGGGCCAGTTGCTCAGGAAGATTCGCCCCCTCTTCTTGTGACGCCAGTGTAGAGTGTGGCACCGGCTGTGGAGTCTGCGCATGTGGAGGAAGTGCAAACTGAATCTCCTGACAGCGTGGAGGTGCTGAAGCCTGAGGAGGTACTGAAGCCTAAGGAGGTAGCGCAGAAACTGAAGCTCAAGGGAGAGGCTGGTAGTAGCGGTACTTCCAAAAGGAGGCGCCATCTGATTGCGGATGTGGAGTCATCTGCTGAGGAGGAGACATCCGCCCCTGGCGCAGATAAGGAGGCTGCAAAGGCCTCTCCATTCCTGT
This sequence comes from Artemisia argyi, assembly GCA_030686995.1. Classification (NCBI taxonomy): domain Eukaryota; kingdom Viridiplantae; phylum Streptophyta; class Magnoliopsida; order Asterales; family Asteraceae; genus Artemisia; species Artemisia argyi. The sequence continues at coordinate 21,547,810 of CM060692.1, forward strand.
AAGTGATCTGTCTCATGCTATGTATTTTTTTTTTACTTGTCATAATATGTGCTAACTGTTTTCCTTATTTATTGTAGCGACGATGCTGTGAAGGATGATGGGGCCTTCGTGGAGACTGTGGTCCCTCCTCAGAATGAAAACAAGGAGGAGGGAGTGAAGGTGGATGAGGACGTATCTGCGCAGCAATTGTTGGTGGAGTTGGCTGCTACTGCTGAGCGTCAAACTGAGCTAGTTGCTCAGTTGAAGACGAGGTACGTCGGGGAGAGTAGCACTCTCGCCCAAAAAGATGAGGAGATAGCTCTTCTCCGTGCGCAGCTGGCGGAAGGGCAAGCGCAGGTGGGGTCCTTCAAAGCGCACGCAGACAAGGTCACTACTGAGAAGTTGACCGCGATGGCTGAACTGCAGCGAGCGCACGGAGATCTTCATCAGTTTAGGGCTAACCTTACCTGGGCAGTAAGGTATCTTGAGGAGAAGAAGGAGGAGCACTTTGCGAACATTAATGAGTTCAAGGTGCGCATGGAGAAGATTATTCAGGTGCAGGAGGAGAAGCTGTGTGGCCTGAGTATAGACTATGATGAGGAATTATACCCTCATCTGATGTCCACCATAGCTGAGCGCAGGTACGTCCTTAAATATTTTCCTGCAATGTTGCCCTTTATATTTGTTGGATTATTTCTTCTAATGCAAGTTGTTCTCGTTGATGTAGGTGGTTGATCAGTCATGGACTGCGCTTGGCTGCTATGGGCACCTTGGAGTATACAGAAGTGGTGGGGACCTTTGGAAAGGTGGTGCAGTGCGCCATGGAGCGTGGAAGGGCGCAAGCTATGGAGGAGCTCCATGAGGCCAAGGCATTGAACGTGGCCCTGACTGAGGTGCCTGGCTATAACGCAAGTGCGTATGACGAGCTGATGCAGGCCATGGAGGGGATGAAACTTCTTGAGCTTCCTCATATTGCACAGTTGGAGCACGACCAGGATAACCCAATAAAGGTAATTATGGAGGGGTTGACCCTGGGGCGCCATATTTTGGAGGATGCAGAAGCGCAGCTGGACTACTTCCTCAAGCTTGACGAGTCGCAGCTGCAGGTTCCTGTTTTTGCGCAGCCTCGCCACATGCTGAATCCATTTGCTCTTGAGAAGGAGATTCCTCTGAAGGAGGTATTGGAGCGCCACACACAGAGAGCTGCCCAGAAAAAGGGTATTAAGGGCAAGGTCGTCTTATGCGGCGTAGGCGCTGCACATATTCCCAGGTCTGATGGGATTCCTGTGAGTGTAGCGACCGTATTGCCTAAGGATGCTTTACTCTTGAGAAAGCTTCAAGAGGCAGGAAGTTCCGCTGCACCGGAAGATAGCCCTGAGCATCGTCATAGCATATAGGATTTTTTGTAATTTGTATATTTATTGTATAAATAACAAAGTGTCTCTTTTGTATGTTATGGTAGTTATCTTTTGATAAAATACTCTTTTATGTTTAAATTAAGTGCGTGACTTAAGATAAATTATAAGAATAAACTTGCATTATTTTTTGCGAAGTTTTATTATGTGACCAAGAGTCTTGGCTCGTTATTTGCTAAGCTTTGTACAGTGTACTTGATATTTGCGCATCCTTCGTGGGACGCGCAAGGGAAACTTACCTCGACGTCTCAAAAGTAAGGCGCTTAGCAAGGATGCGTGATCCAATGTTGATGGATTTGCAACCCTCTTACTCAACAAGTGAATTATTAGGTTTACTCATCCTTTATGCCTTCGTGGGTCTTAATAAGTGCATGCACGCCATGTAGGCAAAAATAGAATACAACAATATTGACATATATAAAGAGACTACGCAATAAAGTGAAATACGTTATGGAGTTAGCTAGAAACCATAACATTTTATTGATACTTGCAAGTTTTTGAAAAAATAAAAGACAATTCCTAATAAAGAAAAGAAAAAACAAACAATCATTGGGCACGTTCTAAAGTGAAAAGTTGTCTGTTTATGGGCCGTAGCATTTCCTAAAGATAGCATCTTTTAAGATTGGTGATGTTCCAGGTGCGCGCTAGGTCGTGACCTTTCATATCGCGTAAACTGTATGCGCCATTGCCTAGCACATCGGTGACCTCGTAGGGTCCTTCCCATTTGGGTCCGAGCTTGCCTGTGTCTTCTGCGTGGCTTGCATCATTGGCGCGGTATACAAAGTCTCCTGGCCTGAAGGAAGTGTGTTTGACCTTTGCATCATAATACTTCTTCATTTTTGCCTTAGCCTTTGCTTCGCGTATAGCTGCGCGTTCACGTCTTTCTTCCAGTAAGTCCAAGTCTATTTGTGACGTTGACCTCTGCTGTTCGTATAGTTGGCATTCCTATCTCAGCTGGTGTGACGGCTTATGTTCCATAGATAAGGGAGAATGGTGTGTCTCCAGTACTGGTTTTGATTGTAGTACGATGCGCCCATAAGACATGTGATAGCTCGTCCACCCACTTTCCTTTGTGTCTGTCAAGGCGCGCTTTTATTACTTCACCTAGACTGCGATTCGCACGCTCAACTAAACCATTGGTTTGTGGGAGTTTTACTGAAGCGAAGTGTTGTGTTATGTTCAATTGCGCGCACCAATCTTTGAATGGGTTGTCGCAGAACTGCTTCCCATTGTCTGATATGATATCTCCAGGTAGTCCGAAGCGACAGACAATGTTATCCCATACAAAGCGTTTGACCTGGTTGCCCGTGATGCTCACCACCGCCTTTGCTTAAATCCACTTCGTGAAGTAGTCTGTGGCTACGATAAGGAATTTTAACCCTCCTGCTGCAACTGGAAAAGGTCCTGCGATGTCAAGGCCCCATTTATAGAATGGCCATGGTGAGGTAATGGGTGTTAGCTCTTGTTGTGGTTGGCGCGGAATTGGCCTGTGTACTTGGCAATTGCTGCATTTCTTTATCATATCGCGCGCGTCGCGGTGCATAGTTGGCCAATAATACCCCGACCGTAGAGCGCGCGCTACAACAGATCGTGGCCCTGAGTGCATGCTACATGATCCAGCGTGGATTTCTCGGAGTACATAGTCTGCTTGAAGAGGTCCAACACATCGGAGCCAAGGTTGCAAGAAAGAACGTCGATAGAGGATGTTGTCCCGTAGTTCAAATCGCTGCGCTGTGCGCCGCACTCTTCGAGCGTCCTTATGATCCTGTGGTAAGACTCCTTTGCTAATGAATTCAATGATAGGTGTCATCCATGTAGGATCTTGTTCTTCTATCACTGTGGATACTTCCATCTCCAAGATTGACTTGTTTTGTAAGGTTTCTACCAATACCTGTTTTGATAAGTGCGCAAAGCTTGTGGATACAATCTTGCTAAGCGCATCAGCCTTCCTGTTGTCCCCTCTAGGTACTTGTTTTATTGTGAACCTATCAAGGTTCTTAATTAAGGACTTGGTCTTATTCAGGTATTGGATCATGTGCTCATCCTTGGCTTCATATTCACCTAGCACATGGTTAGCGACTAGCCGAGAATCTACGTTTGCCTCCAGGTTGCGTACACCCATTTGGATTGCAATACGCAGTCCAACGAGTAGGGCTTCGTATTCTGCCTCATTGTTTGTGGCTGTGAATTTGAAGCGCAGCGCATAGGTGAATTCTATACCTTCTGGATTAGTAAGAATAAGGCATGCGCCTGATCCATCCACACATGAGGATCCATCTGTGAACAGAATTCAGGGTTCCTGTAGATCTGTTTTGATTGTTGAGGTTGGACTATCGGTATCTGGCTTCTCAACAATGAAATCGGCTAATATCTGTCCCTTGATTGCAGTGCGTGGTCTATACGAGATGTTATATTCGCTTAACAAGACACTCCACTTTTGTAGCCGTCCTGATGCGTCAGGTTTAGAGATAACTTGTTTGATTAGCTGGTCTGTGATTACAGCTATTGGGTGCGCTTGAAAGTATCTGCGCAGTCTTTTAGCTGCGAATACTAGGGCTAAGACCAGCTTTTCCATGGCGCTGTAGTTAGTGTCTGTCTTCTTCAATGCTTTGCTTACAAAGTATATGGGTGTCTGGACGGAGTTTCTATTTGTCAATAGCACTGCGCTAACTGCTCCATGGGTTGCAGATACGTACAAGATTAGCTCTTCCCCAGGTCGCGGTGCGACAAGTTTGGGGGGTGAGGCTAGATGCTGTTTTAGCTGTTGGAAAGCTTCTTCTGCTTCCTCAGTCCAACGAAAGTCTCCCTTTTTGGTGCACTTCGTGAGTGTTTTAAAGAGAGGGAGTGATTTGTCTGCTGATTTAGATAAAAAACGGTTTAGCCCAGCTAGCTTTTCGTTTAATGACTGGACTTCCTTGAGTGTGCGCGGTGAGGGAAGATCGATAACAGCTTTTGTTTTTTCTGGGCAAGGTTTGATTCCATCGGGTACTTAAGGCCAAAAGGCTACTTGTTTTTCGAAAGCTATGTCCACCAGTCACTGGTATGTTGCACCTGCGTTCTTTAGGCCAAAAGGCATTTTCGTGTAGCAATAGACCCCTTGACTGGTGTGGAAAGCTATTTTTTCTTCATCCTCGACTGCCATCTGGATTTGATGATACCCTTTGTATGCATCAAGGAAGCATTTAAAAGGATATCCGCACAGGGATTCTACCTTCCAGTCTATTTCTGGCAGTGGATAGCAGTCCTGTGGACATGCTTTGTTAAGGTCTGTGAAGTCCACGCACATTCTCCAACTGCCATCACTCTTCTTTACCATCACTGGATTAGAAAGCCAGTCGTGATAGTATACTTCGCGTATGATGCCTGCGTCTACGAGTTTGTGTACCTCTTCCAGAATAGCTTTTGCACGATCTGGGGCCTGGCCGCGCTTCTTCTGTCGTATTGGGGGATATCCTTGTCGGATTTGTAGCTTGTGCTCCGTGATAGAGCGTGGCGCTCCGGTCATGTGCTATGGTTCCCATGCAAAGATATCTAGGTTCTTTTGCAAAAGTGCGCACACAGCTGCTTTACCTTTGTCAGATAAAGATCCTCCAATCGAGATTTGTTGATCTGGGTAATCGGGATGCATAGCGACCTTTAAGTTTGGTGTTTTTTCTGTACGCTGCTCTGGAATATTCTCCACCTCAGTGGTTACTGCGTTGCATTCTTTTGGTGGTACCGTGGTGTTGTAGAGGGTAACAACTCCTCCTTCCACTGGAAATTTGAGCATCCCATGTGCTGTGGATGGTACAGCGCGCATGGATGATATTCTAGGTCTCTCAATGATGCCATTGTATGGTGAGGGAGACTTGATTACCATGAAATTTATCCATGTTGCTGTTGAGTGTTGTTCATCACCCACAACTACTAGCAAGCGCAGTTGCCCCATAGGCCAAATCTTTTCTCCTGTGAATCCAGTCAGCGCTGTTGTAGATGGTATCAATTGACTTTGGATCTCAGGTCGTAGCCTTTTGAAGCAGTGCTCATATAGAATATATGCGGATGCTCCTCCATCGATATACATGCGGCGAATCTCGTGTCCCCCCGTCTGTATCTCAATGGTTAGTGGTTCCACCACTGCGTTGTCCGCAGCTAAAGTGGGGAAGGATATAACCTTTTCTGAAGAGAACCTTTGACTGACTTTTTGTTTTGTTTTGCGTTGCCATGACTGTATCATGTAGATGACGTCCGCTTTGTCTTTGGAAGGTTCTTTTTTGCCCCCATTCCTTTGTTTGTCCTTCCCTTCTTTAATGTTTTTTACAAGGTTGATAAAGTCGTTTCGTAGTATATATTATTATTCCGAAGAAATACTCGTGGAAGTATTTCCCGGGTCGTTCTCCCAGCGAAGGTGAAATGGAATCGTGAATAACCGAATCGAGAAATCGTGTCGAGAAAAGCGGGAAAGTGAAAAATATGATTTTTTTAAGTCAAGTTATGCTAAGAAATGATAAACTATTAAGAATTTACAATCTAGGTATGTACGGATGTTAAAAACGCGAAAACGGAAACGCACACGCGTTATTTAAAACGTAACGTTTAATGAAAAATAATCCTACGAACTTGAAAATATTTTCTAAAAATCTTAAACTACTAAAAAGAATTTTGAGAAAAAGAAAAATATTTTTTAGACTTTTTATTTATTTTCTAGAATTAATTTTCTATTTTTGGAATTAAAAATGAATTAAAAATAAGGAAAAATAGAAAAATAACTTGGAAAAATAAAAATTAAATTCTAAAAATTCTAAAATATTATAAAAGAAATTCTAAAAATATTTTTGTGTTTTTAAGGGCTTTTTCTGATTTTTTATTTGATTTTTTATTATTTAAAATGATTTAAAAATGGAGAATAATGAAGAGAAATTAAGAAAGATAGTAAATCAACTAGGAAAAATCTGAAAAAATTCAGGAAAATCTAAAATATTATTCTAATACTAGGAAAAATAAGAAAGTTTAAATAAGCCCACTAATAAGCAGTTTGGACACAATAAGCAGTTAGAATAAGCAGTTAGAATAAGCACTTCTACATGAAATCGCACCAAAAGCTTAGGGAATGTGTAATGGACCTAAAAAAACTTAATGAAGCTCAAAAATCTCAAATAAGCCTTGCCCGTAAGCCAGAAAGCTCAGCCGCGTGTCCTATGTTACTAAAGCAAAAAGTGTGTAAACCTCAACTTGCAGGCACAAATAAGCAGTCTAAATAAGCTCTAAACATCAGGTTAAGCACAAAATCAAGAAGCTAGCTGTAAAATCTATCGAACGAGCCAAAAATCACTCAATTGTGAGCTTATATGAGCTTCTAAACCTAGCTGCAAAAAGGCTACTTGGGACAGCTCTAAAGGAGCAGGGCATCAATTAAGAGGACACATATGCAGGCCTAGCTATGGTTATACATGTATGAAAATGGGTCAAAGTGGGTAAAAACTATTCCATGACATATAAGTCCTAAATACCAGATTATGAACAAGCTTACTAACCAATTCAAAAGCTGTAACAATAACTAAATGATGCCCAATCTAGATTATACTAAACTTTTATTTAGGAAATAGATTTATGACATATCTAATAAAAAGCTAGTTCAAATTCTACAAGCCTACATGTAAATGCTTACTATGACTAAAAACATTCTACAACTAACAAATGGAAGCTAAATCAATAAAAGCAAATGGTTAACAATAGTTCCAGGCACTCAAAGTAGCCTTGTGCCAAACACTACTTATCCTACTTGAAACAGATTAGAACAAGATAAAAGAAAAGGGCTGCTAAGGGCAGAATACAGGTCATTGAGGCATTTTCCAAATGAACTTTTACCAACTAAATTTGAACCAAATTTTAAAATCTAACTTTATATTTCAAGTTTACCAATCAAATAACTCAGAAAAAACGCATTCTAGTATTTCCATAAAGATTTGATGTTCTAAAATTGATGTGACGAAAGGCTATATGAAAACTATCTATTGAATTTAACTGATGCAATGCTATCAAAAAGAAAGAACTAGGTAAAACTATCTTGAATTCAAAACTCTAAGTGCAAGTCTACTTAATATGCAATAGTGGACAAACAAAACTAACTTCATCACCTAATAGGTTCTAAATCTAAATTGTCCAGTGTGAACAAATTTTAACTGCAATAATTCTAAAAACTTGGATATCAAATGCAATTTCTACAATCTTACTGGAAACTGGTTCGAATTACCTCTAAACTACTTCCACAATCAAATTATAGCCTAAAGTAATTCAGAAAATAACCTGGAACTATGTTTGACCCCAAAAGTCAACTTAACCCAAACACTCCTAAATAGTCTAACTGTTTTAACAATTGCAAATCAGATTACCAATAAAACTAGTAATAACAGAATTACAATCAACAACTACAGTAATATTAGAAATCAATATAAGTCTCAAATTAAAATCTAGAGTAACAATCAAAATCAAACTCAGATGAAATAACAATGCTACAGTAACTACTAATCTATGAAACAGAAAATCACTACAAATAAGAACTGTAACTCACAAATCCTAACAATCTAGCCAAACTGTTTAATAAGAGATCAAATAAACTCAATAATACTACCCACTACAACTACAACTAAATTCAAATCAACAAATTCAAACAATGACAGTTACTAATGAAAATCAATTAAATCAAAGACAAATGTGAAGCAATTTGGTTCAGAGTTTTACCAATAAACTCCCCCTCAGCATGAACAGAGGGGGACTCACTTAGCTTGCCTGTCTTTGTGACAGGCTAGATCCTTCAACCTTCTGAGTTCACCTGTCACTTACACTTACTGAGACTTACAAAACCAACAGTAGCAATTACTAACAACAATTAAGCTAACTTACAACTGATTTTAACAAAGTTATTTTTTTAACTTTTCTGAATTTATGAAAACTAATTGAGTATATTAAAACTAATTGGATTACAAAGAGATTTGAAATTCAAGTAAGATATTAAAACAGAAATATAATCTAATCTAATACTTGTAAGCAACAATGAACTGAAATGATTGAAAAGGAAATTATTTCATTGAAAATAAAAGTAATACAATTGGAAAATTACAAGCTGAGATTAAAAAGTGGCAGAGCTTCGCTATTCGAAACTCCACACTAAAACTAAGCTAACCTAACATCTATTTATAGGAGGTGAGGGGTAGAAGCTCACGGATTGCCAGGTTGGCAATCCGTGTGATTTTGTGTTTCTTTGAAGTTCCTCAGCACCATTAGATCATTATCCTATCCATCACATCTCATAATTGCCCTTGGATCAAAATATATGACGCGTTCTTCCCAATCATTGGCTGCCACGTATGCCACTCGTGTGTTTCTTAGATTCTCTTACACTCTGACACTCTGACCATCTTCTAGAAGCCAATTGATTAGACTATAAAGCCCTTACTTGCTGTAATTGGGACGGGTACAGTAACTAGGGTTCTTGGTGAATAGTTTTTGCTGGGTAAATGGGGTGAAAAGGGGGAATTGGGATTTTATTTGTTTCTGTGGCATTGACCGGGTATTAAGTGGTGTTTGACCGGGTATGGCTTGGGCCGGGTCAAGGATAGGGATGGATTGGGTTTTGGTTTTAATATGTGGACTATGGGTTAGACTTTGGGCTTGATAACTCATGGACCAGGTATGTGATTTAATTTCAGATTTTTGGTAATAAAATTACCAAGGACCAAAGGTGTATTATAATGAAAATTCAAGGGCTAATTCCGTCACTTTTGCAAAGTTAATTCAAGTACTGATCTTGACAAAGTAAGATTCTTCAGGGTAGATTATGACAAATTGAGCTCATAAGTGATCCTTAATGAAAAATGCTTCCTGGTATCGGCTTTTGAACCTTTTCATACTCTTGTGCCCGTGTTTGCATGTTTTTGTCCATTTTTATAAATATCCGTACATGCATATCACAAACATAAAAAACATGTGTTTTCTTGGCATTTGTTAGCTCAAATAGTCGTTTTGGTTCGGTTTTTGGCCATATAATAGTGAGTGAATAAGCACTCACCAAAATCCCCCCGACTAAGGTATTGCCGTGTCCTCACGCAATGTGATCAATTCACGCTCTTGGGTTAAATAATTTTGATACTCTTTTTACTAACTTTGAAAAGTAGCAAGGAGGTTCAAAAGAGATAACAAAATCGTTTATACCCGAAAACGCTCCGTTTTCCAAAAATTTTCCTTTTATTCCTTTATTCCACTTATACTTTCTATTTTTAGATTTTTCCATACTTCATACTTGTGACGGTATGTTGAACTTTCATTATTTTGCAATAATTATTAGGGTCAATGAGTAGAAACACTTCTTATTAAGAAGCGACCATACGGATAAAAATCGTCATCCTTGATTTTTCACAAGTCCCCAAACTAAGCGTACAAACGAGATCACAACTTATCTACAAATTAGATGCTAACACTACTCATAACAGTTACTTGTGGAAACTTCTTACTCCCATTTCCTAGATTTTGTATCTCAATATTTTATTTTGTTGAGAAATGAATTGCTTCATATTTTCTCGTTTCGATAATTTTTAAGTCCGATAGTGATACCTAAGTTAAAACGATAAATAGTTATTCATTTTCTCTTAAGAACCACTGCAATAGAAATTCGGTCCACATCAAAGAATTTGGGGTACATACAATATCAAGGATATAAGTTGCGGAGTACGATCACGTGCACCTCATGTGACTGATTACTAATCACTAATCACATGCACCTCACGCGCCAACAACTTATTTACATTCAAGCTCTTGTTCAACATAACTTTCAACTTTCATTTTTTTTTCATTTCACTTTTTTCATTTTTTTCATATTTTTCACTTTTTTCTTTCTTTCTTGACTTTTTTCTCAACATCAATGGAAGCTTATCGGGTAGCTCCAAAACCACATAAATAATCAACTTTTGACTTTTGATTTTTTCACTTTTCGCTCTTATTTTTGGTGTTCCTTGATATGTACCCAACTTCTAAAGCAAAAATTCTCTTAAGAAAACAAAAAACTAAATATTATTCAAACCGAAATACCACTAATTAACCTAGAACATCTATTTATATATTGGTGTCGTTTCTGATGGGAGTAAAAAGCCACAAGTACCTCTTATGAGCTCTAAAGAGAACCACTACTCCACGTTTAGCATCTAACTTCTAAATAAACTCTATCATTTCTCGCTCTTCGCAATTTAAGATTCCAAATAATGAAACCCGCGAATACTTAGCCGATAATCAGCCACACATATATAAAGTCAGATACGGAAACTTGCAAATTCTAGAAGAATAATTCGCGTTTTCTAGCTCCTGATGTAAAAGACTAGCGAAAGCTTTTAAGCTGCGCATGTATAAAGTCAAGTACGGGAACTTGCAGATTCTTAAGAAAGAATTCGCATTTTATAGCTCCTGGTGTACAAAACTAGCACAAGCTTATGTGATCATCATTGGTTAAGGGAACAAGCTAGGGCTCAACACGCCCGGTCAAGTCAAAATATTTATTCCTACTCTCGCCAGCAAGAAAGTCAACAAGGTGTCAAAACACTTATTCAAACTTTATTATATTTTTGCACAACTTTTTCAACTTTTTCTCATCTTTTTGTGCTTTTTCATTACTTTTTCATCAAAATTTTTGAAATTTTCTCATTTTTTCAATTTTTTTATTTTTGGTGGAAAAACGGAGTTGCAAGAGTACACGACATGTGAAACATGCAAGGTCAAAATCGAATCGAAGATTCACCCTCCCCCCGACTAGAACGAAACATTGTCCTCAATGTTTTATGGGTTAAGGTAATCCTAACAAAATTCTAGGCCGTTTATTAATTATGCCAAAGAAAACGTTAGTTGATAAGATTTAACGGATATAGGATTTCCAAGTAGCACCGATGAATGAGACTCCAAGTGAAGAGATAACGAGCACGAGAGTCATCATAAATCATGGACAATCCTGAACAATCATCACAAACAACCACGAAACACAAGAGAAATGGAAGAGGTTGCCCTCCTCACGTTAGGTGTTAGAAAATAGAAAATAAGAAGATGAAATTGGATAAGCATGGGTTGCCACCCACGAAGCGCTTGTTTTTGTTCACCGAGTCACATGAGCTTGACTCGATCCCCGAATTAATTCGTCCTTGGGGAGAGCAAATAGAATGGCCACTTGGCACTAAAGATTGAGATGCCAGGGTCAAATATGGTATCCTCACTCCCGGTGGAGTGAAAAAGTGACGAAGTGATGGGATAAACAAAGAATGGATGAAACACTCGGATAGTAAGAGCAAATTCAAGTTTAGAAACCTCGTCCACCATTCTAAAAATAACTTCATTCGTACCGGATTCATAATCTATATCGGGTGGTTTTGCAAGTGGACGAGAAGAAAGCAAATCGGAAGAAATGTCATTCTCATCATTCTCAATACCCGGTGGTATCGAGTCATCCGCAGCAAGAAATAGATCGGCATCCTCTAAAAGAGGGTCACGTAACGGATTATCGGAAATAGGTATATAATCAATCTCAAAGTTAAAACACTCATAATCCGGAAGAGAGATATCAGCATGAATAGTGGGACTGCCACTACTCGTCTCTTCAAATTGAAAAATTTCAAGCTCGGGTAAAGAATCACTATCCATATTGGGGATAGGAGAAGAAATAAGAGGATCATTCAATGCCTCAATATGGGAGATAAGAAGATTGACATTTAACAATGTCTCACGTAAAGCTTCATCTCGGATTTCCGTGTCATCATCTTCTTCATTATCATCTTCAAAACTTTCAAGCTCAAGATGTTCTTCATCAACATAATCGATCTCTCCACATGATATAGAATCATCGTTATCAGAATCGGAGAATAACTCATCACAATTATCTTCAAACGGTATATCATTCGTATCAACTTGATCATCAAAACGATTATTTTCAACAAATTCAGAATCATTGTTAGAAATCTCCTCGGACTCACTCGGGATTGGAACGAGGTTCTCAACACTAGACTTATTGAATTCGTCCGATTCCGTTGCCGGAATAGTGTCAAGATGCCCGTCCCCCATTGTTAGAGAGTCTTCGGGTTCTACGGGAGAAGAGATAGAATCATTTTGAGGATTTATATTGATCGTAATCGTGGAATCATCATCGTATAAACAACACTCGCAAAATTGGAACTTTCTTCCTTCGACTCGAGGTACTTCCATCGATCTCTCATTAGGCTCGGGAGAAGATGTGTAACGATTATTCACCATCTCTTTCAACTTATCGAGCATTGATTTAAGTTCAAGAATATCATTATTGAAATTGGAAGTTTGTGGGGGTTGATAAAAATCATTAGAATCGTAACAAGAATTAGGTTCATGATAAGAACTTTCAAACGATCCCCCACAATTTTCAAAACTCGATGTATTTTGAAAATCACCATTGTAGCACGAATTTGGCTCATAAAAATCATTTTGAGGAAAATTATTCAAGCTCGAGTCGTAATCGTAAGACGTGTGAGCATTCGGAGCATAGCACATACAATCGGTGTATCCACATCCGTCACAAAAACATCGCCCACATGGCCTTCCTTCTTCGGACGGGTTTCCACAATTATAGCAATAAAACGCAGGTGGTGGTGGTGTATAAAAATCGGGAATATTAGACGAATTGTTGAACGAATTTTGATCATATGTATGAGAATTACAATTCAAACAAACGCCATCTCGAATATTATCTCCACATTCGTCGCACGTACACCACACACACAACCCTCCGAAGAACGGTTCTCCACAATAGAGACAAATCGGATCCATGAGAATTAAACGTAAGAGGGATTGAGAAGAAGAATCAAATATAAGAGGATAAGAAGATTATTTAAGTTTTTGATTTTAAAATTTTTATATTTTTATAGAAAATATATACAAGATAGTTAAAAACTTAACGCAACACGATTTTTCAACACGAATATTCAAAACTCACGTCCACCTTCCCCGGCAACGGCGCCATTTTGATAAAGTCGTTTCGTAGTATATATTATTATTCCGAAGAAATACTCGTGGAAGTATTTCCCGGGTCGTTCTCCCAGCGAAGGTGAAATGGAATCGTGAATAACCGAATCGAGAAATCGTGTCGAGAAAAGCGGGAAAGTGAAAAATATGATTTTTTTAAGTCAAGTTATGCTAAGAAATGATAAACTATTAAGAATTTACAATCTAGGTATGTACGGATGTTAAAAACGCGAAAACGGAAACGCACACGCGTTATTTAAAACGTAACGTTTAATGAAAAATAATCCTACGAACTTGAAAATATTTTCTAAAAATCTTAAACTACTAAAAAGAATTTTGAGAAAAAGAAAAATATTTTTTAGACTTTTTATTTATTTTCTAGAATTAATTTTCTATTTTTGGAATTAAAAATGAATTAAAAATAAGGAAAAATAGAAAAATAACTTGGAAAAATAAAAATTAAATTCTAAAAATTCTAAAATATTATAAAAGAAATTCTAAAAATATTTTTGTGTTTTTAAGGGCTTTTTCTGATTTTTTATTTGATTTTTTATTATTTAAAATGATTTAAAAATGGAGAATAATGAAGAGAAATTAAGAAAGATAGTAAATCAACTAGGAAAAATCTGAAAAAATTCAGGAAAATCTAAAATATTATTCTAATACTAGGAAAAATAAGAAAGTTTAAATAAGCCCACTAATAAGCAGTTTGGACACAATAAGCAGTTAGAATAAGTAGTTAGAATAAGCACTTCTACATGAAATCGCACCAAAAGCTTAGGGAATGTGTAATGGACCTAAAAAAACTTAATGAAGCTCAAAAATCTCAAATAAGCCTTGCCCGTAAGCCAGAAAGCTCAACCGCGTGTCCTATGTTACAAAAGCAAAAAGTGTGTAAACCTCAACTTGCAGGCACAAATAAGCAGTCTAAATAAGCTCTAAACATCAAGTTAAGCACAAAATCAAGAAGCTAGCTGTAAAATCTATCGAACGAGCCAAAAATCACTCAATTGTGAGCTTATATGAGCTTCTAAACCTAGCTGCAAAAAGGCTACTTGGGACAGCTCTAAAGGAGCAGGGCATCAATTAAGAGGACACATATGCAGGCCTAGCTATGGTTATACATGTATGAAAATGGGTCAAAGTGGGTAAAAACTATTCCATGACATATAAGTCCTAAATACCAGATTATGAACAAGCTTACTAACCCATTCAAAAGCTGTAACAATAACTAAATGATGCCCAATCTAGATTATACTAAACTTTTATTTAGGAAATAGATTTATGACATATCTAATAAAAAGCTAGTTCAAATTCTACAAGCCTACATGTAAATGCTTACTATGACTAAAAACATTCTACAACTAACAAATGGAAGCTAAATCAATAAAAGCAAATGGTTAACAATAGTTCCAGGCACTCAAAGTAGCCTTGTGCCAAACACTACTTATCCTACTTGAAACAGATTAGAACAAGATAAAAGAAAAGGGCTGCTAAGGGCAGAATACAGGTCATTGAGGCATTTTCCAAATGAACTTTTACCAACTAAATTTGAACCAAATTTTAAAATCTAACTTTATATTTCAAGTTTACCAATCAAATAACTCAGAAAAAACGCATTCTAGTATTTCCATAAAGATTTGATGTTCTAAAATTGATGTGACGAAAGGCTATATGAAAACTATCTATTGAATTTAACTGATGCAATGCTATCAAAAAGAAAGAACTAGGTAAAACTATCTTGAATTCAAAACTCTAAGTGCAAGTCTACTTAATATGCAATAGTGGACAAACAAAACTAACTTCATCACCTAATAGGTTCTAAATCTAAATTGTCCAGTGTGAACAAATTTTAACTGCAATAATTCTAAAAACTTGGATATCAAATGCAATTTCTACAATCTTACTGGAAACTGGTTCGAATTACCTCTAAACTACTTCCACAATCAAATTATAGCCTAAAGTAATTCAGAAAATAACCTGGAACTATGTTTGACCCCAAAAGTCAACTTAACCCAAACACTCCTAAATAGTCTAACTGTTTTAACAATTGCAAATCAGATTACCAATAAAACTAGTAATAACAGAATTACAATCAACAACTACAGTAATATTAGAAATCAATATAAGTCTCAAATTAAAATCTAGAGTAACAATCAAAATCAAACTCAGATGAAATAACAATGCTACAGTAACTACTAATCTATGAAACAGAAAATCACTACAAATAAGAACTGTAACTCACAAATCCTAACAATCTAGCCAAACTGTTTAATAAGAGATCAAATAAACTCAATAATACTACCCACTACAACTACAACTAAATTCAAATCAACAAATTCAAACAATGACAGTTACTAATGAAAATCAATTAAATCAAAGACAAATGTGAAGCAATTTGGTTCAGAGTTTTACCAATAAACTCCCCCTCAGCATGAACAGAGGGGGACTCACTTAGCTTGCCTGTCTTTGTGACAGGCTAGATCCTTCAACCTTCTGAGTTCACCTGTCACTTACACTTACTGAGACTTACAAAACCAACAGTAGCAATTACTAACAACAATTAAGCTAACTTACAACTGATTTTAACAAAGTTATTTTTTTAACTTTTCTGAATTTATGAAAACTAATTGAGTATATTAAAACTAATTGGATTACAAAGAGATTTGAAATTCAAGTAAGATATTAAAACAGAAATATAATCTAATCTAATACTTGTAAGCAACAATGAACTGAAATGATTGAAAAGGAAATTATTTCATTGAAAATAAAAGTAATACAATTGGAAAATTACAAGCTGAGATTAAAAAGTGGCAGAGCTTCGCTATTCGAAACTCCACACTAAAACTAAGCTAACCTAACATCTATTTATAGGAGGTGAGGGGTAGAAGCTCACGGATTGCCAGGTTGGCAATCCGTGTGATTTTGTGTTTCTTTGAAGTTCCTCAGCACCATTAGATCATTATCCTATCCATCACATCTCATAATTGCCCTTGGATCAAAATATATGACGCGTTCTTCCCAATCATTGGCTGCCACGTATGCCACTCGTGTGTTTCTTAGATTCTCTTACACTCTGACACTCTGACCATCTTCTAGAAGCCAATTGATTAGACCATAAAGCCCTTACTTGCTGTAATTGGGACGGGTACAGTAACTAGGGTTCTTGGTGAATAGTTTTTGCTGGGTAAATGGGGTGAAAAGGGGGAATTGGGATTTTATTTGTTTCTGTGGCATTGACCGGGTATTAAGTGGTGTTTGACCGGGTATGGCTTGGGCCGGGTCAAGGATAGGGATGGATTGGGTTTTGGTTTTAATATGTGGACTATGGGTTAGACTTTGGGCTTGATAACTCATGGACCAGGTATGTGATTTAATTTCAGATTTTTGGTAATAAAATTACCAAGGACCAAAGGTGTATTATAATGAAAATTCAAGGGCTAATTCCGTCACTTTTGCAAAGTTAATTCAAGTACTGATCTTGACAAAGTAAGATTCTTCAGGGTAGATTATGACAAATTGAGCTCATAAGTGATCCTTAATGAAAAATGCTTCCTGGTATCGGCTTTTGAACCTTTTCATACTCTTGTGCCCGTGTTTGCATGTTTTTGTCCATTTTTATAAATATCCGTACCTGCATATCACAAACATAAAAAACATGTGTTTTCTTGGCATTTGTTAGCTCAAATAGTCGTTTTGGTTCGGTTTTTGGCCATATAATAGTGAGTGAATAAGCACTCACCAAAATCCCCCCGACTAAGGTATTGCCGTGTCCTCACGCAATGTGATCAATTCACGCTCTTGGGTTAAATAATTTTGATACTCTTTTTACTAACTTTGAAAAGTAGCAAGGAGGTTCAAAAGAGATAACAAAATCGTTTATACCCGAAAACGCTCCGTTTTCCAAAAATTTTCCTTTTATTCCTTTATTCCACTTATACTTTCTATTTTTAGATTTTTCCATACTTCATACTTGTGACGGTATGTTGAACTTTCATTATTTTGCAATAATTATTAGGGTCAATGAGTAGAAACACTTCTTATTAAGAAGCGACCATACGGATAAAAATCGTCATCCTTGATTTTTCACAAGTCCCCAAACTAAGCGTACAAACGAGATCACAACTTATCTACAAATTAGATGCTAACACTACTCATAACAGTTACTTGTGGAAACTTCTTACTCCCATTTCCTAGATTTTGTATCTCAATATTTTATTTTGTTGAGAAATGAATTGCTTCATATTTTCTCGTTTCGATAATTTTTAAGTCCGATAGTGATACCTAAGTTAAAACGATAAATAGTTATTCATTTTCTCTTAAGAACCACTGCAATAGAAATTCGGTCCACATCAAAGAATTTGGGGTACATACAATATCAAGGATATAAGTTGCGGAGTACGATCACGTGCACCTCATGTGACTGATTACTAATCACTAATCACATGCACCTCACGCGCCAACAACTTATTTACATTCAAGCTCTTGTTCAACATAACTTTCAACTTTCATTTTTTTTTTCATTTCACTTTTTTCATTTTTTTCATATTTTTCACTTTTTTCTTTCTTTCTTGACTTTTTTCTCAACATCAATGGAAGCTTATCGGGTAGCTCCAAAACCACATAAATAATCAACTTTTGACTTTTGATTTTTTCACTTTTCGCTCTTATTTTTGGTGTTCCTTGATATGTACCCAACTTCTAAAGCAAAAATTCTCTTAAGAAAACAAAAAACTAAATATTATTCAAACCGAAATACCACTAATTAACCTAGAACATCTATTTATATATTGGTGTCGTTTCTGATGGGAGTAAAAAGCCACAAGTACCTCTTATGAGCTCTAAAGAGAACCACTACTCCACGTTTAGCATCTAACTTCTAAATAAACTCTATCATTTCTCGCTCTGCGGTACGCATCGGCGGAGGCTTTGGGAAGTTTGCTCCTTCTGTAACAAATATTTCCCTCGGAGTTTTTGTGAGAGGGGTATACTTGTCATTATCTCGTCCACTGCGATAATTCTTGCTGCAGTTGTTATTCTGATCATTGGATTGTCTCCTAGGTTGTTCTTATTGCCTATAATTCGAGTAGCCTTTTTTGCTGTCCGCAGCGGCTGCTTCTCCTTGTATGAAAGATCTTGTGCGCTTTGTTAGCTCATCAAAAGTTTGGGGAACCTTGTCGTTTAGCTTCCGAATGAGTTCTGGGTTGTTAATCCCATTCATGAACCCTGAAATTTTTAGAATTTCGGGACACGCTTTGACATGTATGCACTCATCTTTAAAGCGTTCCATAAAAGCGCTGGTTGATTCCCCTTGGCGCTGTTTTACTCTGGCTAGTTCAACAGGGTTTTTAGCGCACTTCTTTCTTTGGGTAAAGTTTAAGCGGAATGCTTTCCGTAATTCTTCAAACCCACCGATGCTTCGTCGTGGGAGTTTGCTAAACCATGTGCGCGCATTCCCTACTAATGTAGAATTAAACATATGGCACCACACAGGTTGTGGCCAATTTTCGATAGTAGCAGCCGATTCAAAAATGTTTAGGTGGTCATCCGGATCACCTGTCCCATCATATGTTTTCACGTTAGTGGGCATGCGCCTCCTTTTGCGATCGGAGTAATCGCTGATGCGTCGTGTAAACGCATCAACTTTCTGGCGACGCCATGGAAGAGACATGTCTTCATTTTCTTCTTCGTAACGTCTTCCTCTTGACTTCCAGTGTCCTGTTTCCCTATCCTCGTTGTCCGAGGAGTCGCTGGAGGAAGAGTAATTTCTTTTGCGGCGCTTGCGCCGGCTTCCTTCAGAGGAAGAGCTTGAGGGGCTTTCACTTGGGGATATTCTCCTCCCTAATCTATCGTGAATTCTTTTGCTCCTAGACCTGGAGGAACCTTCGCTTGGTGAATGTTGAGGTCCTAATCGGTCTTGTATCCCTCGACTGCCAAGTCTGGAATGAACATTAGTGCGCCTCTCACAGCCTTCATATTCCTCTGAATATTGTGAGTCGGATGTCGTACCCAGCCTATCGTAGATAGTGGTACATTTTTCGTTATCTGCGCGTCTTCCTCGTGGGTGGCACGGTGGTGATGATTCGCGTTCAGGACCAAAATTGAGCCAGGCTTGTAGGCGCGTACTCGACCTTCTCCTTGCTTCTTCTTGCATGAGGGCAGTTAGGGTTTCATAATTTTGGGATACAAAATTTCCCAGCGTTAGGTCAGGTGTGTCCTCAGTTGCTGCAAGAATATCTGCCTCAGTATTGGGCACCCTATCTTGGTTAGGCGCGCCTGGTGGTACAGTGTTGTCCACTGTAGGTACCGTTTGGTGAGGAGTATTGAAGAGGGTGCGCTGGAGTTCCTCAACGTTTGGAACCACTGTGGTGGCTTGGGTAGTCCTGATAGGCAGTTCTACCACTGGAAGAGGTTGGGTTGTTCCCGCCTCTTGGTGACCAGGTGCGCTGGTTGTCCCAGAAGTCTGCCTAGGGGTCGAATCTTGTTGATTCTTCCTCTGGGGGTCACGTGTTTTTTCCAACTGCGGAGTCCGCTGGCTTGAATTTTTATTCTTCGTCATTCTAGTTCCTTAGTTCTTAGTAAGGGTCCCACGGATGACGCCACTTGTTGATACAAAAGTTGGGCGTTCCTAGTTTGGGCTCTTGCTCTCGTACCAATTCGCTTCTTAATGCTTGAAACCTGCGCACTAAGAAAGTAAACAACACCGTTAGGCTTATCGTGGGATTGTCTCCTACGATTAGACTCCGGCGTGAGAGTAAGTAATCGATTTAAGGTTCTCGTAAAGAGTTTAGGGTTTGTGAATCGTACCTTTAATGAGAATTATGTCATTCCTTATATAGGCGCAGTAGGTTTCGTGCTCCTTACGTTTCGCACACGTGGTGCTTATCCAGTTTAAGGATATCTATTCCATAGATAGGAGATCCTTATCTAAACCGTATATATTTTAGTTGGGTTAGGGCTTACGTGAGCCTATTCCCATTATTGGTGCGGCCCAAGTTATAATAGCTCACGCATGGTGGCTTTGGGCCTTAGTAATGTTTATCATTTGGGCTTGTGGCCCAAATATAGACTATACGTCATCACCTCCAAATTATACATAGTTCATTATACACACCTATAATACACCAATTATAAATATGTGCAACACTTGACAAATTGATTAACAACAAACATTTTCGTTTCATACGTTTTTTTTTTTTTTTTTTTTTTTTTTTTTTTTTTTTTTTTTTTTTAAATCAGAAAAAGGGCCTATTTTATAGTTATCTCCTATGTTATTATCGGTGTTATAAAAAATGTTTATAAGACCGATTAATCGATATCTAGCTCTAATTGTCCACCAAACTTTCATATTTATGTAAATCAGTCAACCACGATCAACGATGGTTAAACTTGTTAGAAACCTACAAATATTGTTAGAAATACACAAACTCGCCGTAAACGTGTTTTAATCACTTATAGTTAGGTCCGTTCCTTAATTTTTGAAAATTTTGAGTGTCCTAGACGAAATTACATAGTGAGGCCTTTCAAGAAGGAATATTATATATAAAGTGTCACGGTGCATAAGATATAATACAATTAGTTATCTAAATATTCAACATATTATTTATTTAAAATATTTTCTCATTTAAATGTTGTTTTTCATCGTGAAAAAATATGTGTACACACACACACACACACACACACATATATATATATATATATATATATATATATATATATATATATATATAATTGTCAACAGGACAAAATTTGGGGTGGCTAAATTTTTTGAGGCCCTGAGTGGTCGTACACATCAGACACCCTCAAAGACGGCCCTAGTTATAGTCGTGGTTTATATTTATTACAATTTTGTTTTTAAGGAAAATATTATCGAGAATACCCAAAACTCGTCAGAAATGCCTAAACTCACCGGAATTGTCAATCCAATTAATCTCGCATAGACCGATTATAAGTTAGAATAGGTGGACCGACCGACGTCTGATTCACGATTTTTGCAACATCAGTTATAACCAGGGACAGACCCAGTACTTTTAATAGGCTGTTGCACAAAAGAAATGTTAGACTAACTAAAGTTACACTATACGAAACAAAAGTAACAAAAAAAATTGAGGGTTGCACGTACCACAAAAATGGCACCTTTGAAACTTTTTTTGCATTTCGTGACCTAAAATAGGGTGCAGCCCGTGCCACACCCGGCATACATGTAAGTCCGTCCGTTATAACATTGTTTAAAGAACCATAAAAAGAACGAGTATATCATGTATGAATAGGGGATCTCATGGTCCAAAAACCGAACCGGACCGGATGGAGACCGAATCCGGCAAAAAACATAGACCGAGACCGGACCGAATGTGGTCGGTCCGGTCCAGTCTCGGTCCAAATAGGCTAAATGTTCGGTTTTTAAGCCGGACCAGACCGGACCGAGACCAAAATTATGAAAATCCCTAGACCGATACCGGACCGAATGTGATCGGTCCGGTCCGGTCTGATCGGTTTTATCGGTCGGTCCGGTCCGTTTGCTCACCTTATGTCTGAATTTGTAACCGATTCTTTATTATTAAGTCCAAAAGCAATTCTAATAATTTATAGATTTGACTTTACCAAAAAAAAGCCCAATAAAGGCCCAATAGAAAACCCACCCATGACCCACCCAGTACTCATCCAGCCACCCAGCCACCGCCTCATATATATGATCTCCCTGACCTATATATACCCCCCTCTCAAAACCACGAGATCCCTCATATATAAACCTTCATTCTTTCAAATTCCATTCCGCCAATCCTTTCAATTCCATCAAATCAATTCAATCAGACCGTTATTATCAAATCATCAAACTGTATATCCAATTTCAATTTTAATTTATAAAAAAAAAAAAAACAAACCCTAATTTTATTTTTTTATAAAACTGAAAAAGTGTGTTTTTTTATATATATAAGTTATTGATATTGTTGTACTGGTTTGGGTGAGTGAAAATGATGATGGGTGAAGGGAGTAGTAGAATGATGATAGGTGAAGGAAGTGAGCCTGTTGATCACGCTAGGCATCCTTCTGGAATTGTCCCTACTCTTCAGTAAGTTCATTGCTTTTCGATTGGTCCATTTTACGCGATTTCGGGTGTTTCAGGAGTGTTTGGTTATGGGTTTTGTGTTTTGTTTTCACAGGGGGTGTTTGGCATTATTATGCTGTATGATTAACTGTTGTTGTGAGATGGGTTGTAGTTGATTATGATAAAGGTGTCATCTTTTTGAAAGGGGGTGTTTGGCATTGTGGTTTAGAAATTGGATACATTAACTAGTTTTGATAGGAATATGGTATTGGTTTTTGAAAAGGGGTGTTTGGAATTGTGGTTTAGAAAGTGATTGGTATCTGATATGGGTTTTGGTTGTTGATGATAAAGTTATCGTCTTTTTGTACTTGTGATGATGATAAAATCATTAGCTTTTTTATGTTGTGATAGTCAATATATAGGCTTTTTGTAGTTGTGATAATCAAAATGCACGCGTTTTGTAGTTGTGGTAATTGGTTAATCACCTTTTTGTAGTTGTGATGATTTGTCGTGATTATGGTGTTTGATGTGGTGGTGGGGTTTAGGAGTGTTTTGTATTTGTTTTTGAAAAGGGGTGTTTGGAATTGTGGTTTAGAAAGTGATTGTATGATATGGGGTGATTAATTGTTGTTGTGAAATGGGTTTTGGTTTGTTAATGATAAAGTTGTCGTCTTTTTGTACTTGTGATGATGATCAGATTATTAGCTTTTTTATGTTATGATGATCAAATTGTATGTTATTTGATGTTGTAATGTTCAAAATATGCTTTTTGTACATCTGATAAAAAATTTCTGTGCTTTTTTGAAGATGTGATTATTGGCTTTTCAATTGTAAGTGATTGTGTGATATGTAACTATTGGAAATTGGGTGATTAATGTTGTTGTGAAATAGGTTTTGGCTGATAATGATAAAGTTATCGTCTTTTTGATGTTGTGATGATTTTGATATATGTTTTCTGTTGTTGTGATGATCAAGATATTAGCTTTTTGAAATTTATGATGTTGTCATTGTAGTTTTGATTCAGCTTTATGATGTTGTGATGGTCGATTTATTCCCTTTTTGATATTGTCGTGATAAATATATATGTTTTTTGCAGTTGTGGTTTAAGTTTTTTATCGTTATCATAATCAATCTATGTCAGCATTTTGATCTTGTGATTTAAGTTTTACTTGTAGATGGCTTCTGACTAATGAGATAATGATTTTTAGAAACAGTCATTTGAAACAACTAGATAAAGATTGTTTTCTTATTATACTTATAACACTAGAAAGTAGAAACTGGTCACTTGCAAGTGCAGACGTGTTCTAAAGATAGTAATCACTTCTAAAGCAATGCGTTATGAAGATAGTAATCAATTTGAAAGTGCAAAGCCAAACACCCCCTAAAGAAGTAGTTGCATTTTGGTTTTGAAATATCGTTGCTTATGTAAGTTGTATGGTGTAGGTCAATGTGTCATCTCATCTCATTACAGAGCAATAGTATTATGTTATATAACCATATATCTTTGAATCTTGAAATCTGCGCATACGCTTATTATGTTGTGTCATCTGATATATATGTAATTGTAGCCTTGTGTTTGTTGCGCTTGTGATATCTGTAATAATTGCAGCTTTCTAGACAAATAGTGTTTTGGAGTTTAAGTATGTTCTGATCATATGTGAATGCTTTTACACTTTGTAGAAATATAGTGTCTACTGTCAATCTGGAGTGCAAATTGGATTTGAAGGCTATCGCATTACAGGCTCGAAACGCAGAATACAACCCAAAGGTATGCTGGTCTATATATCAATTGTATTCATCATTTGAAATGTTAATGACATCCATATATATGATTGTTCATTTTGTGAACTGCAGCGTTTTGCTGCTGTTATTATGAGGATAAGAGACCCAAAAACGACAGCATTGATTTTTGCTTCTGGGAAGATGGTGAGTTTTTCAGTTTTAACGCAATATTGTTCAAAAATTGTCATCTGAATATTAAAACTGTAGAACTATTCTAGTGTTGAACTTGATTTGCCTGTACTATGCAAGACACTATATAAATCACATCCATCATCTTTTTATTCTCTCTTGTTTCTTCAGGTCTGTACCGGTGCGAAGAGTGAACAATCATCAAAATTGGCAGCGAGAAAGGTACACGAACATTGTAAAAAAAATATTAATCAAATGCAGAACTCTTACAAACGCCATAGTTATAAAACAAGCACATAAAACTACTATTACCGTGCTTAAAGACTTCATTTTTGTTCTCAGTATGCTCGAATCATACAGAAACTTGGTTTCCCAGCAAAATTTAAGGTAAGACACTCACGCTCTGGTGTTTTTTGCTTCTATATGGTTCATCTATCGTACATGCTATTTTGTTACTTAATCATATTGTTTTTGGTATACGCTTGTAGGATTTCAAGATCCAGAACATAGTCGCGTCGTGTGATGTGAAATTCCCGATCAGACTCGAAGGACTTGCATTCTCTCACGGTGCTTTCTCAAGTGTAAGTTCACCTTTGAGTCTGTATGATTCGTTAAACAAGCTCAACTCAATGTTTTGTGGGTCTGTAAATTTTCTTTTGCTAATAATTTGACGCGGTGGATTGGTGATATAGTATGAGCCTGAACTATTCCCTGGACTCATTTACCGGATGAAGCAACCTAAAATCGTGTTGCTCATTTTTGTTTCCGGGAAAATCGTTCTTACCGGTGCTAAGGTGAGTTGACTCAATCTTTGTCATTATTGATTATTAACGTATAGTGTTGTATTTTTATTTGCTTAACTTTACTTCTTTTGGTTGTGCTTACAGGTCAGAGATGAAACATACACTGCCTTTGAGAATATATATCCCGTGTTGACTGAGTTCAGAAAAGTTCAACAATGGTATGTCATTTTTCATGGAAACTTGAATTATGCATTCTCATTTTCCCCTTGTCTCGTGTCAAGAACACGCTCTGATTTGTGCATTTAAATATTATGCAGATTTCGCAATTGGGATATTCGGCACCTGAAATCCCAATCACAGACAGCAAATACGGGAGGAAAACTACAGAAACTGTTAAGTTATGTCCATTGAAAAATATCCATACGAAAAAAGTTGTGTAATTGAGAACTGGCATCTTAATGCTATTCAATGTTTTGGTAGAGTAGGTTTTTCCATTTGTTATAATGTTTCAGACAATTTTTGGGTATTCCTTTTTTTCCAAGAGCTTGAATAAAATGGACTCTTGTCAATTATGGTCGTTTTCAAGTTTCAAATATAAAGTTAAATGGTCGTGCTCTGTTAATGTTTCGACCTGCGAACAACTTTGTTACCTTTACCGCCCAGAAATCTTAATGTTACCAATTTGAAAGCCACAACGTTAGTGGTTCATGTAGTCTTGTTTGTTGAGTTGTGGGTCATAACTCGTATAGCGCAGTTGATTTTGCCAAAAGCTCTTTCATTATGAAATCCTTCTATCTTATTACCTATATTAAGTGATAGTAAGTTACCTTTCTATTTTTCAACATCTTACTTTCTTTCTTCTTTTTCATTTGGAATTGAAACATTCAAAGATGGTTCATGAATGTCAGTTAGTTAAAAGCAGCATAGAACTCATTCCACGAGTAAAACAATATCATACTTATTCTAAAACTTAAGGAGAAACTTGTGTTGCAAATTCCCGATTCCCGCCCTTCTTTTCTAGGTCAATTGTCATGGTACAAAGAACTAAAACACAACCCTACTAGACGATCTAAATTTACAAGGCAGTATTACACCGCGTTACTCGTTAATGGAAGAAAAAGAACCAACATAGAACATAGATATAGAAAGGCACAAAAACAAGGGAAAATGAAAGACCAAAAATGAGAATATAAAGAAGAAACAAGAAACGCTAGCACAGAACTAGCTATTGCACTAGTCAATAGTAAATATTGTTCTTTTTTATAAAAAACCATTTGCATATATTGAATCCCACATTGGTTGGAGAAAGAAATGTTCGTAGCTTATATACCCTAACGTATACCCTTCAAGCATCTTAAGGTTAATATTATTCACACATAGAGCATTAATTCACTAACTCGTGGATTACATACATCATGTGTGAACATGCTATTAACTCTTAACTTTTTTCACAATTAACTATCGTAGAATACAACTCCAAATTTTACATATCATGTTTGAACATGTGTATTAACTCTTAACTTTTTCCTATTCTATAACAATTAACTCTCTCATAGAACAGAACTTCAAATTTTACATGAAAATATAAACAATTAACTCCAAAGACAATACCCGAATCCATGTTGTCACATCATCATATTCATCATGTTGCTAGCAGATAAAATGCCATTTTGGTAGTTTTCAGTACTTTGTTACATAATTCTCAAATTTTACATGAAAATATAAACAATTAACTCCAAAGACAATACCCGAATCCATGTTGTCACATCATCATATTCATCATGTTGCTAGCAGATAAAATGCCATTTTGGTAGTTTTCAGTACTTTGTTACATAATTCTCAAATTTACACATCGACTATTTGATAAGATGTCTAAATGAAATATAAAAGTGGCTTAGTTGAGTAAATGAAAAAGTCCGTGGTCAAAAGTTATGAGAATAAGAGCATATGAAAACAAATTTTGATTTTTCAAACGGACAACTTCATACATTGTACTTTCTCACTATTAGCTAAGTATGAGTTAGTTTACGGATTAGACCACCTAATGAACATACAAGTTGAGTAAGCAAGTTTAACGGAAGGAAAAGAACTAGCATAGAACATATATATAGAAAGGCGCAAAAGGAAGTGAAATAAAAGACCAAAACATATAAAGAAACAAGAAACGCTAACACGGAAAAGGGATGAAGAGAGAAACAGTGTTAGAAAGCGGTACCAGTCTTTTTTTTTTGGTTATAAAAATCATTTCCCTCAGCTCATTGAATCCCACATAAGTTGAAGAAAGGAAATGTTGGTAGCTTATATACCCTAATGTATTGAATTAAATGGACTCTTTATGTTTGTTATCTAGTTGGACAGAACTAAAGTTTAATAGTCGTGCTCAGTTAATGTTTTTAACCTTGGAACAACTTTCTTTCCTTTACCGACCAGAGTTACTAATGTTTTCAATTTGGAAGCTGCAACGCAAGTAGTTCATATCGTCTGGTTTGTTGAATTAAGGGGCATAACTTGTATATCATGTACTGTTGATTTCGCCAGAAAGTCTTTCGTTATGAAATCCCTCTATCTTATTTCCTATATTAAGTTGATTGTAAATTTTATTTTGTTTATCACTTCCTATTTCGAATTGAAAGAGGAAGAAGTAAATGAAAATCCAAAGACATATGAAAAGAAAATATTGTATAACAATAAACATTGTACGAGTAAAAGTAAAGTAAAGTAACTCCCAATACCATTTTTCATAGGTTATGGGTAACAATTAACATCGAGTCAATAGTATAAATATTGTTCTTTTTTATTAAAAAAATAATAATAATAAAAATAAAAATAAATAAAAAATAAAACCCATTTTCACATTCGATCCCACATAGGTTGAAGAACGGAAATGTTTGTTGGTTATATACCCTAGTTTGTTGCATATTTGTGGTGCTTCCAGTTTGTGGAGTTACACACGTTATGTATCGAAATATTGTATGAACTCTTAACTTTTTTCATTGTTTTTTAACAATTAACTTTCTCGTTGAATAGAATTCGAACTTTTACAAAAATTTACTCCAAATACGATACCCGGATCCATTAATTTTGTTGTAACGTCCTCATATTCATCATGTTAATTACTAGCTGGTAAAATGTCATTTTGGTAGTTGTCAGTATTTAGTTACATAACTCTCAAATTTACACATCGACTGTTTGATAAGATGTCTAAAATCTAAATGAATTATTACCCACAAAACTCCCTTATAAATGAAAAAAAAGAGGTCTGTGGCCAAAAGTTATGAGAATAAGAGCATATGAAAACAAATTTTGATTATTCAAAAACTTAAAAATATGGATGTTAACGAGCCTAGCTTTTAAAGAGCTACTTGAGCTTGAGCTCATTTAATTCGAGTCGAGCTTGAAAGTTATCTAGCTCGAGTCGAGTTAAAACAAAAATTAGTGCTCAATAAGTTTCACGAGCCGAGCTTATAAAATCTAATACTCGACTCGGCTCATTCAAAAGCTCGTTTATTTACTCGAGTCAAACAAGCTAGTCAAGTCAAACGAGCTTATCGAGCTAGACAAGCCAGATAGCTTATTTTTATAAAATTATATTTGCATGTTATAGACAGTATTAAATACCTGTTTTCAATTTCTAACTCTAAATAAATCAAAGTTTAGTAGCATCAAATCATAACTTTAACACTCTACTCGACTCGGATCGTTAAGAGCATATGAAAACAAATTTTGATATTTCACACAGAGAGCTTCATACATTTTACTTTCTCATTATTAGGTAAGTACCACAACAACCAAGGCTTTACCCGGTTTGAACTTGTGTGGTGGGTTCAAAACATGTGGATTAGTCGGCCAAAAGTAAGAAACAGTTACCTAAAAAAAATTATGACTTTGTTTACCAATTTGACCACCTATGAACATACAAGTCAAGTTAGCAAGTATACAAAAGACATGGATCCAAATTGACATCCATAGTGAATGTCAAATATTAGCGAAAAAAACACCATAAAATTTGTCGGTTAGAGATGCGACGTAAAACAAAATCTACATTCACTTGAAAAAAATTGTTAACGCAAAAATAACACCAAATTTGCAGCCGCACATAAGATTCATTCCACGATCAGTCACAAGTCAATACACAAAGTAAAGCAAAACCAAAATTATTCAAATTGGCAGCGAGAAAGGTACACAAACATTGTAAAAAAGAACTATTAATCAAATGCAGAACTCTTACAAACGCCATAGTTATAAAACAAGCACATAAAACTACTATTACCGTGCTTAAAGACATCATTTTTGTTCTCAGTATGCTCGAATCATACAGAAACTTGGTTTCCCAGCAAAATTTAAGGTAAGACACTCGCGCTCTGGTGTTCTTTGCTTCTATATAGTTCGTCTATCGTACATGGTATTTTGTTACTTAATCATATTGTTTTTGGTATACGCTTGTAGGATTTCAAGATCCAGAACATAGTCGCGTCGTGTGATGTGAAATTCCGATCAGACTCGAAGGACTTGCATTCTCTCACGGTGCTTTCTCAAGTGTAAGTTCACCTTCTAGTCTGTATGATTCGTTAAACAAACTCAACTCAATGTTTTGTGGGTCTGTAAATTTTCTTTTGCTAATAATTTGACGCGGTGGATTGGTGGTATAGTATGAGCCTGAACTATTCCCTGGACTGATTCACCGGATGAAGCAACCTAAAATCATGTTGCTCATTTTTGTTTCCGGGAAAATCGTTCTTACCGGTGCTAAGGTGAGTTGACTCAATCTTTGTCATTATTGATTATTAACGTATAGCGCTGTATTTTTATTTACTTAACTTTACTTCTTTTGGTTGTGCTTACAGGTCAGAGATGAAACATACACTGCCTTTGAGAATATATATCCCGTGTTGACTGAGTTCAGAAAAGTTCAACAATGGTATGTCATTTTTCATGGAAACTTGAATTATGCATTCTCATTTTCCCCTTGTCTCGTTTCAAGAACACGCTCTGATTTGTGCATTTAAATGTAATGCAGATTTCATAATTGGGATGCTAAAAAAAACATCCCATTTCCAGAAATGTCTTAAATTCGGCACCTGAAATCCCTATCACAGACAGCAAATACGGGAGGAAAACTACAGAAACTGTTAAGTTATGTCCATTGAAAAATATCCATACGAAAAAAGTTGTGTAATTGAGAACTGGCATCTTAATGCTATTCAATGTTTTGGTAGAGAGTAGGTTTTTCCATTTGTTATAATGTTTCATAGACAATTTTTGGGTATCTTCCTGTTTTTTCAAGAGCTTGAATAAAATGAACTCTGTCAATCATGGTCGTTTTCAAGTTTCAAATATAAGGTTAAATTGTCGTGCTCTGTTAATGTTTCGACCTTCGAACAACTTTGTTACCTTTACCGGCCAGAAGTATTAATGTTACCAATTTGAAAGCCGCAACGTTACTGGTTCGTGTAGTCTTGTTTGTTGAGTTGTGGGTCATAACTCGTATAGTGCAGTTGATTTTGCCAGAAACTCTTTCATTATGAAATCCTTCTATCTTATTACCTATTTAAGTGATAGCAAGTTACATTTCTATTTTTCAACATCTTATAACTTTCTTTCTTCTTTTTCATTTGGAATTGAAACATTCAAAGATGGTTCATGAATGTCAGTTGTTAGTTAAAAGCAGCATAGAATTTGTTGGTTTAATGATGCGGCAGAAAGCAAAAGCTCCATTCACTTAAAAAAAAACTGTTAAAACAAAAATAACTTCAAATTTGAAGCAGCACAGAACCTCATTCCACGAGTAAAACAATATCATACTTATTCTAAAACTTAAGGAGAAACTTGTATTGCAAATTCCCGGTTCCCGCCCTGCTTTTCTAGATCGATTGTCATGGTACAAAGAACTAAAACACAACCCTACTAGACTATCTAAATTTACAAGGCAGTATTACACCGCTTTACTCGCTAACGGAAGAAAAAGAATCAACATAGAACATAGATATAGAAACGCACAAAAACAAGGGAAAGTGAAACACCAAAAATGACAATATAAAGAAGAAACAAGAAAAGCTAACACAGAAAAGGGATGATAAGAGAACACTGTTAGAAAGCTAGCTATTGCACTAGTCAATAGTAAATATTGTTCTTTTTGATAAAAACCATTTGCACATTGAATCCCATATAGGTTGGAGAAAGGAAATGTTCCTAGGTTATATACCCTAATGTATACCCTTCAAGCAAGATAAGATTAATATTATTTTCACACTGCACGTATGAACTTCACTAACTTTGATTAGTGGATTACATATATCATGTGTGAACATGTGTATTAACTCTTAACTTTTTCACAATCACTAGTAACTATCGTACAATAGAGTAGAATAGAACTCCAAATTTTACATATCATGTTTGAACATGTGTATTAACTCTTAAATTTTTCCTATTCTATAACAATTAACTCTCTAATAGAACTCTAAATTTTTCCATGTGGCCATGTGGGTTTTGGCTGGCTTATGTCTCTGTTTGGCTTGCACATTTAGTGAGTTAGTTTATAGCTTCAGGATATTGTGATTATTTGTATTTTTTTTTTTCTTTTTTATCTTTTGGTCTCATCCTCTTTTAATTAGCTTGTTAATTGAGGTGGGATGCCTTGTATATTGTAGCTTTTCTTTTCTTTTTTATGGTTCTTAATAATATGATGCCTTTCAAAAAAAAAAAAAAAACTCTCATAGAATAGAACTCCAAATTTTATATGAAAATATAAACAATTTACTCCAAAGACAATACCTGAATCCATGTTCTCACATCATCATATTCATCATGTTGCTAGCAGATAAAATGGCATTTTGGTAGTTCTCAGTACTTTGTTACATAATTCTCAAATTTTACAGATTGACTATTTGATAAGATGTCTAAATGAAATATAAAAATGGCTTAGTTGAGTAAATGAAAAAGTCCGTGGTCAAAAGATATGAGAATAAGAGCATATGAAAACAAATTTTGATTTTTCAATCGGACAACTTCATACATTTTACTTTCTCATTATTATATATACTAAATGTAACACCCTCAAAATTTGATACAGCGGAAGACTCAACAAGCTTTCGGGGTGCTACGGGGATTGGCATCCAACACGAGACATAATAGAACGAGATAAAGTAAACAAAATAAAAACACAACCAAAACAGGGTTTTAAAGTTTACATTTATCCCAACATCATTCAGAGTCAGGCCCAAAAATAACATAACAGTAGGTCCATAATTAATTATCAGAGTTTAGAAAAATAGATCCATAAGCCAAGAGCCTTAGCCGAGCCTTCCATTCCAAGCATCCAAATCATCACTTAATTACCTGAGAAAACATGCTAAAAGTCAGCTTTCGCTGGTGTTGGGATAAATGTAGTGGACATATAGTGGACATATACGCAAAACGCTTGCTAGCTAGACTAAGGATTCGCTAAAAGCCTGCGGATACCCTCCGCTCCAACATAGATATTCGGGTAACCCCCGCAATATCATAAATACTCGGATAACCTCCGAAGTATTAATAACCTATAGGTGCACACTATAGTATCTAAATAAGCCAACCTTGAATAGTACACACAACAAATATATGACTAAAGCTGACAATCCATCAATAACCAAATAAGCCAACCTTGAATAGTACACACAAAATGTGTGACTAAAGCTGACAATCCATCAATAACCAAATAAGCCAACCTTGAATAGTACACACAACAAATATGTGACTAAAGCTGACAATCCATCAATAACCAAATAAGCCAACCTTGAATAGTACACACAAAATGTGTGACTAAAGCTGACAATACATCCTAGTCCATACGCATAGCAAGTTTAGAAAGAATATAAAAGCGATAATAGTCCACATAAAATAATTTGCACGTTTCTCACCCCAAGTATTGAAAACATAGTTCAAGATTAAAAAGTGGGGCTATGACTCACCTCAAGTCCAGAAAACAGCAAGAAGAAGTCGGTAGAAATAAGATGTATAGTAACTCACAAAACAGCAACTACGGACTCGGCACGACCTAACAATATCAACTCGTTCAGAAATCATTTCCTCAAATTCAAAATATTCCCAAACCCGGACGTAATCCGTTTTATTTTCCGAAAATCCATTTCGTAAGAGTTTGGTGTATTTACGTTTGGTATCCATACGGGTGGTGGGTCGACACAAAACAAACAAAAAGGTCACACAAATAATAATAAAATAAACTATAGATCTAATATTAGCCCAATATATTATTTAAATAAATCGCCGAAGTTTATCAAATCCGTCGATTTGATAATCCTCATATTTATTTACGTAACATACCGTTCCAAGATTACACCCAATCCTAAAGCACATAGCACATAAATACTATATGGTATATATCGTAATTTAATAAATTCCTTATATACATCGTCAAATTGGCCAAATTCCCCGATATATATATATATATATATATATATATATATATATATATATATATATATATATATATATATATATATATATATATATATATATACATATATATATATATATATATATATATATATATACATATATATATATATATATATATATATATATATATATATATATATATATATATATATATTCGCAATTTATTACCCTTTACATATACCACAACCTATGGGCGTCGTAGGATACGATGCCCATTAATATATTCATTTCATATAGCCAAATAACCCGGTTCAACCCTTCGGTTAAGTGGTTATTTAGTTATAGAAAACGTTTATATTAATCGTCATATATCCGTGACAACACGAAAGTCACAAATAAAACTTACCTGAACTCGAGTGACTACGACTCCGCACAACTCGATAAGTTTACTCGTTATTTATATAAAATGACATTTTATTTAATATTTAGTAATTGTCGAGAGTTTCTCATTTTATAACACATTTTTATAATAATAATACGTTCAATAATATTACGCTACTCTCGTAGCCTAATATATATCTAGGCGTATTATTTATAATATGACTCGTGATTATTATTATTATTAATATACGCACTTATATAATTATATATCCGTTATTCACGTCTACATATTCATATAAACGTTTATATTCCTAATAATTATTATTACGAGTTTTATTATTTATGTTTTATTTGTGAATAGTTATCGAGTCATACGAAATGGTCACATGTCCGAGTCATGACTCTCGGCTCATTGTCCAAGTCCAAAGTAATAAGCAATAGTCATAAAAACAAATGCATCTCCGTCCAACACAATCCCAATCCACGTGCTACAACAATAGGGTCCGACTACGGCACCCGACTAACCTATCTCCGTCAAACTAAGTGACCGTCTCACAATCGGTCCCCAAAACCATTTTTCGTCAACACTTCTTCAAATAATACCACGAGTCCAAAATAACTCGTCAACCGCTTTAAAATCCAATAAGCCGCAATAATAATGATAACCAACAATTTATACAAATAATAACCATAACAAATAAATTTAGCCGAAATATATATATTTCGACATCAACAACGGTTCTCAAAAATTAACCGTATTCGGGTCAAATATCAAGTCAACTCAAGTCAAATTCATATACCAAGAGCCACGTGGGTCCCACCCGAGACCACCATGGTCGCGGCTAGCTCACAAGAGCTCAACCCAAATGACCGAAATCGACCCATATGGGGTCTTCGGCTCCAACATGAATCGACCAACACCCATAACCAAACTAACTCCAACTAATCAATCAAACCAAATCAAACAAATAATCACCATGACCAAAAGTGGTCAACAATCAAGAAAACGATTCAAAAATGACCACCGCGACCCGGAATCAATAAAAGTCGAGGGGGAGACCTCGGCTAGGGGTCGACCACGCAACAAAACCCAACCAAACTTCAAAACCCGGATACCAAACCTAGATTTAACAAGTTTTTAACAAAACCCATTATTATTTTTATCCATTTCTTCCAAATCCGACCCAAGTTAATATGAATTCGTGGGTTTGGGTTCGTTTTTCAACAAAATCGATGCACCTCGTGCACACTTACCAGTGGATCTACAAAAGTTAACCAAGAAAGATGATGGTGGTGAGGTGGGTGGTGTCGGTGGTGTTAGATCGAGGTGGGGAGGATGGTTTTTGGGCGCGTGAATCACCACAAAGTAACAAGGAAGAGGTGGGGAGTGTTTTGGGAGTGGCGGTGTACGGCGGTGTGCGGCGGTGGTGGCCGATTTTTGGTGTGGCCGGCGGTGAGGAAGAAGAGGAGAGGGAGTGGGTGAGGTTTGAGTGAAAATGATAATATTAGGTTAGGGTTAGGGTTTAAATAAGGTATTTTTCACTTTAGGTCCCTCAACTAAATTTTCTTATTATTTGCACACCAAACCTTTTTACCTCCAAGTTTAATTAATAAAAACGTCCCCTCACGTAAGTGAAAACTTACGATTAAAATATTATACGTCCCCGAAACTCGTTATTTTCACCATTTGACGGACTATATATATATATATATATTCCACCGAAATTTATAATAAATGCGTTATTAAAAGTCCAACGTATTAAAACTCGTAAGTTTTTAAACTTTTAAGTTTCCTAGTGCCGGAGTCAACATAGTACCAAGTGAGAATTTAAGAATACATCACCGAGCATAATATTAAAATGAATTATTAAAATAATTCACGAATTTCATAACGTCATCAAATATAATTATCCATAAAATAGGTCTTACAAGTTCGTTGTGAATAAAAATTCCAAATAAAAATTATAAACGAACTTTAACGTAATGCGGGTTTTCAAAATAACTCCCTAATTGCCGGTTGTCACATCCTCCCAGTCTCAGAAGAAACCCGTCCCGGGTTTCTCTCGGAACAATTTGTCTACGAAGTGAAAAGCTTCGGATATTTCTTCCGGAACTCGTCCTCACGTTCCCACGTAAATTCTGGTCCGTGTCGGGAATTCCAACGAACCTTGACGAGCGGAATGCGACTTCGCTTGAGTCGTTTAACTTCACGATCTAAAATCTCAATTGGCTCTTCCACGAAATTCAATTTCTCATCAACACGAATATCCTTCATTGGAATAATAGGCATCTCATCAGAAAGACATTTCTTCAAATTACTAACGTGAAACACGTCGTGAACTTTACTCAGTTCATGTGGTAATTCCAACCTATAAGCCACGGGCCCAATTCTTTCTAAGATAAGAAATGGTCCAATGTAGCGTGGGTTGAGTTTTCCACGTTTCCCGAAACGTATCACACCCTTCCAAGGCGAGACTTTCAGTATCACTTTGTCTCCAACCTGGAATTCTAAGGGTTTACGTCTCTGATCGGCGTAACTTTTCTGCCTATCTCTGGCTGCTTGCAACCGATCACGAATCTGAGCTACTTTCTCTGTAGTTTCCAAGATAAGTTCAGGGCCTGTGAGTTGGCTATCTCCAACTTCTGCCCAACCAATAGGCGAACGACACTTTCTGCCATACAAGGCTTCAAATGGTGCAGCTTTAAGACTTGTGTGGTAGCTATTATTATAGGAAAATTCCGCAAGGGGCAAGTACTTCTCCCAGCCTTTACCAAAGTCTATGATGCATGCACGAAGCATATCCTCTAAAGTCTGAATGGTCCTCTCACTTTGACCATCGCTTTGGGGATGATATGCAGTGCTCATATCAAGTCTCGTCCCCAAAGCCGTTTGAAGTGATCGCCACAAAGCCGACGTAAAGCGGCTATCGCGATCAGAAATAATCGATATCGGGACTCCATGACGAGAAATAATTTCCTTCACATACAACCTCGCAAGTTTATCCACACTATCATCTTCACTAATTGCTAGGAAATGAGCAGACTTTGTCAGACGATCCACAATTACCCAGATAGCGTCACAACCTCTAGCTGTCCTCGGTAATTTGGTAATGAAGTCCATTGTAATCCACTCCCATTTCCAGACTGGAAGTTCTGGTTGCGTTAGGAATCCTGACGGTCTCTGATGTTCGGCTTTAACCTTAGAACATGTCAAGCACTTACTAACGTATGATGCTATATCTGCCTTCATGTTTGGCCACTAATATAACTTCTTAAGATCCTGGTACATCTTGTCAGACCCAGGATGAATAGAGTACCTTGACTTATGCGACTCATGCATAATTAACTCCCGAATTCCTCCATATAAAGGTACCCAAATCCGATCTCCAAAACATAGTAATCCATCAGAACGCTTAACAAATCCTTTCTCATTCTCAGCCATCCCAAATATATTCTCAGCAGATCGGTTTTCTGCTTTCAACGCTTCCGTTTGAGTTTCAAGCATTTGAGACGGTAACGGCGATACGATAGTCATTCCCAATGACCTAACTCGTAGCGGTGGTATTCTTTCCTTTCGACTAAGAGCATCAGCAACAACGTTTGCTTTACCAGGATGGTAGCGAATTTCGCAATCATAATCGCTTAGCAACTCAATCCAACGCCGCTGTCTCATGTTAAGCTCTTTTTTATTCAAAATATGTTGCAGACTTTTATGGTCAGTGAACACAACACACTTTGTCCCATACAAGTAATGTCTCCATATCCTTAAGGCGAAAACCACATCACCTAACTCCAAATCATGGGTGGTGTAGTTTTTCTCATGCTTTTTGAGCTGTCGGGAAGCATAAGCTATCACCTTCTCTCGTTGCATTAACACGGCTCCCAATCCTTTATGTGAGGCGTCACAATAGACGACGAAATCCTCGTTACCTTCAGGTAGCGCTAAGATAGGTGCACCACACAGCATCTTCTTAAGCAATTGGAATGCTTCCTCTTCTTTATCTCCCCATTCGTACGTAACACTCTTTTGAGTCAATTTGGTTAATGGTTTAGCTATCTTCGAAAATCCCTCAATGAATCTTCGGTAATAACCGGCTAAACCTAAAAATTGACGAACTTCGGTTGGGGTCGTAGGTGCAGCCCAATCTTTTATTGCCTCAATCTTAGCGGGATCCACATGGACTCCTTGCCTATCAATTACATGACCCAAAAAATTGTACCGTCGGAATCCAAAATTCGCATTTCGAAAACTTGGCATAGAGTTTCTCCTTCCTGAGCAATTCTAAGATGAGTCTTAGATGCTCTTCATGCTCCTTCTCACTCTTCGAATAAATCAGAATGTCATCGATGAACACAATCACGAACTTGTCTAAGTAAGGCTTACACACCCGATTCATGAGATCCATGAATATCGCCGGTGCGTTAGTCAACCCAAACGGCATCACCTGAAACTCATAATGCCCGTAACGGGTTCTGAAAGCCGTTTTTGGAATATCTTCCTCGCGAACTCGAAGTTGATGATATCCCGATCTCAAATCGATCTTCGAATACACACTCGATCCTTGAAGTTGATCGAACAAGTCGTCGATCCTCGGTAACGGGTATCTATTCTTCACCGTTAACTTGTTCAACTCTTGGTAATCAATGCACATACGAAACGATCCATCCTTCTTCTTCACGAATAAGACTGGGGCTCCCCAAGGTGAAGAACTTGGTCTTATGAATCCTTTTTCGGCTAACTCCGCCAATTGTTTTGACAACTCTTCTAGCTTGGTAGGTGCAAGACGATAAGGCGCTCGTGCTACAGGTGCAGCACCAGGTATCAACTCAATCTGAAACTTCACTTGTCTAGTCGGCGGGATTCCCAGCAACTCATCGGGAAACACATCAGGAAAATCACGAACTATAGGCACATCTCCAATGCACCTTTCCTTTTTCTTCGTCCCTCCTTTCTCAGAAATTTGAGCTAAGAAAAGGTAAGATCCCTTCTCCATTAGCTTTGGTAACTTAGTGCAAGAAATAACTGCTAATCGGGATGGGCTCCTTGAATCCTTTCGATCTCCTAATATATTTAGGATCTCCTTTCCGTAAGGTACACGCACGATCTTCTCGTCACAAAGTATGTGAGCACGATATTTCGATAGCCAATCCATACTAATGATGACATCAAAACTTCCTAACGTGACGGGTAGAAGATCTATATTGAAAGGGTGGTTTAAGAAATTTAACGTGCAACCGCGAATGATGGTATTAATCCTTTCTATATTCCCATTTACTAACTCTATATCATATCCAATTCCTAAGGCCATCGGGGGTTTCTCTAGTAAGGGTGCAAACGTAGTGGACACAAAGCTTCTATCGGCACCAGTATCAAATAGTATGGAAGCATAACGATTATGGAGAAGGAACGTACCAGTAACGACGTTCGGATCTTCTCCTCTCTCGTTCCCGAGTGCATACACTCTTCTCTGAGCAGCTCCAGCTTCCACACGTTGGTCCCCATTATCTTGTCGTCCACGGTTTCCCCCAGCTCCACGGTTTCCATGATTGTACCCATTACCACCCCGAGCCTTGATTTCCTCGGTTCCACGATTCTCTACACTCATTCCTATAGTGTCCCTTCTTTCCACACCCATAACAAGTAATGTCTGCCTTATTTCTCATCTCAGGAGCAGCTTGAACCATAGCAAGAGGTCGAGCTCTACAATCCTTAGCTGTGTGTCCTTTCCTTGAGCAGTTCTGGCATTTCACACTACACCATCCAGTATGATGCTGGTGGCAACGACCACACTTGGGTGCATCACCGTTTTGATTCTTCTTATCTCCATTCCCAATAGCATAAGCCTTAGCTTGTCTCTTGCTTCGGTGATCATTAACCTTAGAGTGCTGGTCTCTCTTTCTCTTTCCATTCTTCTCCTTATCAGCTCTTTCCAACTCCAACGAATCCATAAGTTGTTGAGCAATTGTGATTGCCTCATGGATGTTTGCAGGCCTAGCAGAAATCACATCATTCCTTGTAGCTACAGGAAACCCATCAGTATACCTCTCGATCTTTTGAGTCTCGGTTTTTACCATATCTGGGCAAAGCAAGGCCAACTCCTGGTAACGACGAGTGTAAGTCGTCATATCATTACCTTTCACCTTGTGGTTCCAAAACTTAATATCTAGCTTCTTAACCTCATTCCTTGGGCAATAAGTCTGAATCAACAGAGACTTAAATTGCTCCCAAGTCATGGCATAAGCTACATCACTCCCAACGGAATTTCGGTAATTGTTCCACCAAGTTAAAGCCTCATCCTTGAAAGTAAAAGACGCAAACTTTACCTTCGCATTCTCCGCACAACCACTGACATTGAACACTGACTCAGTCTTCTCAATCCATCTGACCAAGTAAACCACTCCTTCAGTTCCACCAAACTCAATGGGTCCACAAATCTTGAACTCCTTGTATTGACATCCATTAGTACGAACAGGTGGAAAAGTTCCAGCCGAATTGTTGGAATGATTTGACTCAGCTAGTAGTTCAGCAACTCTTTGCTCCACAAGTTGATTGATCATTGCTTGATCCACAGTAGGTGCATTAAGTGGAACATGATTATTGTCTCCCTGAACATCAACATTTTGATTCCTGTTGTTGCGGTTTGTAGTGTCTAGGTTGTCAGGAGTAGGGGTTTCAACATTTCGAGTAGGTCGGCGTCCTCGGCGACCAGGGGTAGTCACTGCAGGACCAGTTCTTGTAGCTCTAACAGGGTTTCGTCGTGGGGCCATTGATCTGAAACATCATACAAGTTCATGAGTCTCCAATAGAACTTATCAATATGCTCAACAAAAGAAATTCAACGAAGCCAAGTCATGGAAAGAATAGCAACAATACACCACGTAACATCAATAAAGCGAATAGGGACTCAATTTCCATAATACCCAAAATCACATAATACCATATATTAATAACCATCAACCATACAATAGAGATCTAACATCGTTCCAACTACTGGAAACACAAAACATACTAATCGTTCCAAACGAGACGAATACTGAACAAATACATCAAAATATGATAACTAGCTTTTCTAGCCGAACACCCTCGGGTAGAAAGCAACAAGACAACATAACCCAAGCAACTAGCCACGCTGCTGGCGGAGGCTCCTCAACTCCTGCCTCAAGCCATCAAGATCTCTCCATAATGATCCTAACTCCACGCTATGGGTGTCTCGGTCTCTCTTGAGGTCAGCCACCTCCTTCTCTAGCTCGGCATTCCTTTGCCATAGCTTGCGGTCGGCCTCTCGAGCAGTAACAAAATATGCTCGTGAACCTCCATCAAAACTCTCCTCATCTCAGTAGTCCTGCCCACAACCACAGTCATATCAACTCTCAGATCCGCTATGAACTCTCCAATAACCCTCTCAAGTTGATCAGATACACGTGCAACTCTCTCACCAAGCTCAGTAATCTGAGCCCATAACCTGCCAATCTCACCTAACTCTGCATGCTCAGCAGAAACCTCAGAAGATGCATCTGACCCATCGGGACTACCAGGTGTCAACTCAACCAAAAACGGATGATCAGGTGAATCAGGCTCAATCGGATGTACAGGTGAATCAGGCTCCTCAGCCTGAGCTGGTGGTACTAACACATCATCATCATCAGGCATCTCATACTCCTGAGGGTCATCCTCCTCCTCAGGGTCATCATCATCACCCTGCTCAGCCTCCTGAGGGTCATCCTCCTCCTCAGGGTCATCAGCCTCATCCTCACCCTCGTATTCCTCCTCATCCTCATCGGAAGAGTACCTCATCAATCGTCGTCTCCTAATAGGTGAACCATGTGGAGATGTGGTAGGTGATCTAGGACGACGATGCAATGATGTGGGTGGCGCCTCAGACAGAAGAGAGTGAGCGTCAATCTATAAAGGTGATGGAGTAGGGCGTACCGACATGCGTGCCGTAGCTCGGTGGGCAAAGCGTGGGGCTACACGAGCCAAAGCCTGATGAAGAGTAAGCTGCCTCGATGTACCAGGGAGCCCTAGAGAAGATGAGGGTCCCTGCGTAGATGCAGCAGGTGGTGCTGAAGTAGAAGCTGCCTGCGGCACAATAGCTGAAAGCATGGCCATCTGGTAAGGATCATCAGATGTCATAGTGAACTGTGCAGGTAAAACCGGTGCAGTAAGAATATCCTCGACAACATCGGGCATATGGGAGGCCATGGTCTGTGACAACGGCGTAGGGTAGGTGTAAGTGTTTCAAAACAACTAAATCACAACTCAAAATACCATACCAAAAATCCTCATCATATAATTCAATCATATAATCTCAATAAAAAGAGTTTCAAATACCGCATTACTAAAATATTTATAAAACATTTAGACCATATAATTCCTCGAAACGCCATCTTATTACTAAATCCATAAACCTCAAATCATCTCAAGAAATCCCAAATCTAACAATCATCTCAAATATCTCATAATACCTCAAATAATAGAAGATGCTTCGGCTTGGCGGGCTGGCGGGCAGTGGTCAAGGATCATTTTCAATAAAAATACGGTTATAGTTTAGGTGTTTATTTACCTAGTTCTCTATAACCTTGGCTCTGATACCAATCTGTAACACCCCGAAAATTTGATACAGCGGAAGACTCAACAAGCTTTCGGGGTGCTACGGGGATTGGTATCCAACACAAGACATAATAGAACGAGATAAAGTAAACAAAATAAAAACACAAATAAAACGGGGTTTTAAAGTTTACATTTATCCCAACATCATTCAGAGTCAGGCCCAAAAATAACATAACAGTAGGTCCATAATTAATTATCAGAGTTTAGAAAAATAGATCCATAAGCCAAGAGCCTTAGCCGAGCCTTCCATTCCAAGCATCCAAATCATCACTTAATTACCTGAGAAAACGTGCTAAAAGTCAGCTTTCGCTGGTGAGATCATAGGTTTAAATTCATCTAACAATATAGTGGACATATACGCAAAACGCTTGCTAGCTAGACTAAGGATTCGCTAAAAGCCTGCGGATACCCTCCGCTCCAACATAGATATTCGGGTAACCCCCGCAATATCATAAATACTCGGATAACCTCCGAAGTATTAATAACCTATAGGTGCACACTATAGTATCTAAATAAGCCAACCT
Source organism: Artemisia argyi (assembly GCA_030686995.1). Lineage (NCBI taxonomy): Eukaryota > Viridiplantae > Streptophyta > Magnoliopsida > Asterales > Asteraceae > Artemisia > Artemisia argyi. The sequence continues at coordinate 21,590,814 of CM060692.1, forward strand.
TGAATAGTACACACAACAAATATGTGACTAAAGCTGACAATCCATCAATAACCAAATAAGCCAACCTTGAATAGTACACACAAAATGTGTGACTAAAGCTGACAATCCATCAATAACCAAATAAGCCAACCTTGAATAGTACACACAACAAATATGTGACTAAAGCTGACAATCCATCAATAACCAAATAAGCCAACCTTGAATAGTACACACAAAATGTGTGACTAAAGCTGACAATACATCCTAGTCCATGTGCATAGCAAGTTTAGAAATAATATAAAAGCGATAATAGTCCACATAAAATAATTTGCACGTTTCTCACCCCAAGTATTGAAAACATAGTTCAAGATTAAAAAGTCGGGCTATGACTCACCTCAAGTCCAGAAAACAGCAAGAAGAAGTCGGTAGAAATAAGATGTATAGTAATTCACAAAACAGCAACTACGGACTCGGCACGACCTAACAATATCAACTCGTTCAGAAATCATTTCCTCAAATTCAAAATATTCCCAAACCCGGACGTAATCCGTTTTATTTTCCGAAAATCCATTTCGTAAGAGTTTGGTGTATTTACATTTGGTATCCATACGGGTGGTGGGTCAACACAAAACAAACAAAAAGGTCACTGATGAGGCGAAAAATGATCCGTTTTTAGGGGGTCATTTAAGCCCGAATCCGACTTTATTTGATCAAATATTGCCCTAAATCGTTCCTTTTGTGATTTTAGGTGTTTGGAGAGTGAATTCTGGAAAAGAGGCTATTTTGGACGTTTTTGGAGCATAAAGTGAAGAAAACGGCAAAGTACCAAAAATCCAAGCTGAGGATACAAGGTGACGGCGTCAAGACTTGCTTCTTGACGGCGTCAGACATGGAGAATAATTTACCGTAGCTGGTGACGGCGTCATATGGAGAGGTAACGGCGTCAAAGTGGCCAAGAATAATTTACCGTGGGTTGTGACGGCGTCACATAGGCCGTCATAAGTGGATCAAGGCCGTCCGAGGAAGTTTATGGCGGCGAGGTGACGGCGTCAGACTCAACTCTTGACGCCGTCAGAACGATTTTCCTATATATAGTTTTCTAGTTTTTTCATTAAAAGAGAGAAGTTTTGGTGAAACCCTAAAGACGATTTTGGTGCCTCTTTTACAGGTTTTTCAAGGGTTCCAAACCCTTGAGACCTTGCATTGTAATTGAGATAAGTATACTCTTAATTCAATCAATATGTCTATGTGTTGGTTGTTTATCTTTTGTTCTTGTCTCAATTCTACTATGCTAGGCTAGATCTCTCTTGTGTTTGCTTAGATCTAATGAAACCTAGATGTTGATTATGTGTTGATTACTTGTCTATTCTTGTTTTGAATGAATGATTTATATGTTAGGCTTAAGAAAACTGGCAGATCTCCAAATGGTAACATGCTTGAACGTCTTAAGAAACATGAACCGAGGCGTACTAGGTCTTTATTGGTTGTATTTAATGCATGAGCCACTGTTTACAATCCTTATAGTTGTGCTGGGTCACGGTGTAGGAGGAGATAAGAGCTCATAGAGTTGGGGAGTTATGTATGCCACCCCACGAATGGTATTAAGGAATACAATCCGTCATTCATACAAGTGTAACAAGTAATTAACATGTAAAAGATATCTAGGGAGTAATGAAGTCTAAGTAAACACAATTTCTCCAAATACTGCTCACAACCTTAGTTTAAATAGTTTAATTTCATTTTTATTATTTTATTTTGATTGCATCTTAGTTTTGGGTTAGTTGATTAGCAACTAATTCCGCCCACTCTTCCAAAACCCGAGATTTTACTTGCTTTCATAAAAATATAAAAATACAAAAATAATCATCCCTCACCTCTAGAACTATTTATTAGGTTTTCTAATCCTAGCGACACTATTCCTAAGCTGAACGATCAATCCCCCGGTACTTGTCACTATACTATACTACAACGATCAGGTACACTGCCTGGTGGGGGTTGTAAGCTTCTCGAGATCCCTCGAGAGGTAAAGCAAGGTGCGATTCCCACGCATCAAGTTTTTGGCGCCGCAGCCCGGGGAATAGTTATTGTCTAGGTTAGGATTTCTTTTTATTAGGTCTACTTGCTAGATTCCTTTCTAGTAAGATTTTTATTTTTATTTTTAGGTCTTCTTTAGTCTATCTTATTTCTTCGTGCCTTTGTTCGTAACTCTTTACCATCCGACATCATGGAAGGTGGTAACATCTTTGAACCCATCATCCCACCACAACAAAACCCACCATTAGAACCCCTTAGGTCCCGAACCTTAGGAGAGTATTCCCGACCTAGCCACCAAGGCTACCGAAACACCATTGAGCTCACCGGAGCCAATGTGACCCCCTTGAGATCCGACACCATCCGGTTGGTGCAAAGCGGATATGCATTCCATGGACTTCGTTCCGAAGATCCAAACCAACACCTTAAGGACTTCCTCAAAATCGTAGATTCCATAGACCTAGGTGTTGAAACTAGAGAGACTACCCGTTTACGCCTATTCCAATTCTCTCTACGGGATCAAGCTAGTCAATGGCTTGAGCGTTTACCCGCGGGATCCATCACCACATGGGATGATCTCACCACTCGTTTCCTTGCTCAATTTTTCCCACCGGGGAGAACTACTAAACTTAGGAATGACATCTTGATGTTCCAACAATGTCAAAATGAATCTCTTTATGAAGCATGGACTCGTTTCAAGGACTTACTCCAAAAAGTCCCTCATCATGGCATAGATCTTTGGCTCCAAGTCCAAATCTTCTATGACCATATCGACATCTCCACGAGGCGAACCATTGACCAATCGGCCGGTGGTAAGCTACGTGATCTTAGTGCGGAACAATCATGGGAACTCATAGAAGATCTTGCTCTCTATGACAACGAAAGTTGGAATGATCCCCGTGATTTGAACAAAACGGTCAAGGCAATATCTTTGCCTTCGAATAATTCAAGCACTTCCGACCGTAGGATCATGGAACTTGAGGACCAAGTCAAGTTTCTCATGAAATCTTACGAAGCTCTGAAGCATTCAAGCCAAGTGAACAAAATCACTTCTTCATGCGAATTATGTAGTGGTCCCCATGACACTCGTGATTGTGTGGAACTCCCCGGAACAGCTTTTGCGGACTACGCATCCACGCGTACCGACGAAGCGGGAGATAAGTGGTACACTTTCAAGCCCGAGCCAAACACATACGGTGATTCATATAACCCCTCATGGAAAAATCACCCAAACCTTAGGTGGAAACAAAATCAACCAAATTCTTCCAATCCGCCTAATCGTTACCAATCAAACGGTCCACCATCCAACCGTACCTTCAACAACAATCCTTCTAACAACTATGGTAGTACCAACAATCTTGAAGGATTGATGTCAAAGTTCATGGCATCTCAAGAAGCCCGCATAGCTAAGTTTGAAGCCGATTTCAAACAAAATCAAAGCGAGATGACCAATAGAATTGATGCATTGTTGAAAGTTCTCAATGACCGAGAAATGGGAGGACTCCCAAGCGACACCATCAAGAATCCGAAACTAAACGTTAATGCCATATCTTCAGTTTCGTCACCCACTTCGTGTCCACAATACTACTCGGTTAAATCAACGAGCACGTGTTTCAAACAACACCAAGTTCCCCAAAAGGACCAATCAACTAAAACACCCACTATAGAGCCGGTCAAAAGCATAGTTGAAACACCTCTTACGCAAGACCTTGACGATGAATTCAAAGAACTTCACCTTGAACGCCCCGTCATTGATGTCTTAGTGCGTGCTCCTTACTATAGTGCCCTCCTAGAAAAATATGAGAAGTATAAGCTAGGTAAAAATGGGACCGCCTTCGTTCAAAACAAGTTGCCTAAAAAGCTTGATGATCCGGGTATATTTGTTTTGCCTTGTAAGATAGGAAGATCCGAAGCTTTCGACACACTAGCCGATTTAGGGTCAAGCCTCAACTTGATTCCCTTATCCTTATTCACCGCTCTTAAGCTAGGAAAGTTAGAGGAAACGGAGGTATTGATAGGGCTAGCGGATGGAAGTATTGCCCACCCGGTTGGAATGATTAAGGATGTAGTTGTTCACGTAGGAAGGTTAACTATATTAGCGGATTTTCACGTCCTAGACATGGTTAGTGACACTACATGCCCATTATTGGTAGGAAGAGGATTTTTAGCAACCGCTAGTGCCATGATAGATTGCAAGGAATCCAAGATAGCGGTAGGAGAAGGCGATACTTGGTCGGTGTATGATGTTAAGAAGCATAGTTATGATTGTGATGATGAACCAACACCGCATTGGGTAGAGATGAATAGGAGACCATCTAGATATGGACCTTGGATAGAAAGGAACTTCATAGGACCTCAATGCCCATTTTATCTAGAAAAGGATTTCGTTGAGAAGACACATTCGGTAGAACAACTCATAGCTAGGGATGAGGAGCTAGATCCCTTTGAGGACCCCTTAGTCTTTAGAAAGATGATTGAGTTCTTGAGCGTAATGCCTATTAATATAGAGTTGAATAAATGGAAAAGAGATGGAGATAAGTATAAATGGAGGTGGGACAAGCCACCTAAAGAAGGTGACGGGTCATGGCATATTAGAATGACCTTGTATGATCCGGATGGAGAAAAGTTTGAAAGGTCATACCACACTAAGGGAACCGATAGGAAGTTGAAACCTAAGTTCGATCCCAAAGATGTCCTCAATGAGGAACTCACCCGAATCACGTAGTAACCCACGACTTTGAGTCTAGCTACAAGACTCGTAAATAAAGAAAAGCGCTTCTTGGGAGGCAACCCATGTTTTGTGTGATTTTTATTTGTTTGATTGTTATTTGCTTCCGTATGCATGTTTTATTTTTATTGTTGGTTGATCATGTTTCTCTACTAAAAAATGGAAATACTTTATTATGTTGTTTAGCCTAGTCTTAACTTCAACCTAGAGGTATTTTTGCAAAAGATAAGTGTAAGGGGAAACCTCAAATATGTTTTTAAGAAACAAACCGATCATGATTATCCACAATATTTAATGAACATGTATATTCGTATTTGTTAGAGTCAAATGCTTGTATTGAGTCATAATGAAGTTTTGCAGGATTTTCCAGGAAGTAGGACAAAGTTTTTCCAGAAATTTTCCGGAAACTTAACATAAGAATTTCTGCAGGTCCATTCTGACGGCGTCAGGGTTTGCTCTTGACGGCGTCAGGAGTTAAAATCTGGAAATTTTACCGGTTTTGTTTTTCTAACGGAGTCTTATAGTTTTTGTGAATTATTAAGTTTTATAATCTCCAGGAAATCTGCAAACTTCATTCCACAAGCATTATATCTTACTTTGTTTTCTAGGATTTAGTAACTTATATAGGATGCCGCCGATTTTACGCGAGGTTGCCTTGTCTACTTTTGTCAGGATTTACAGGTTATTTGTGACAAGAAGATGATTTATATTCTGGAAGGGAAGCGTTGATTGTTCGTTTTCTTGGAAGAAGATTTAACCTGGCCATCCTAAAATCCATACCGAGCGAATCAGGGGAGTATTTGATTTCATTCTCTTTATTTTTTTCACTTTTACATTCTTTACTTGAACATTGGGGACAATGTTCATCTTAAGTGTAAGGGGAGGGTAAAAAGATGATACCTTACATATGCACTTTCGCTTGAGTTTGTTTTGTTTAATAGTAGATGAGTAATAAAACTACGAGAAATACTTGTTAGTGTAATTTTAGCGCCAAATTTAAAATTTTTTACAAACATTTAGGAGTGAAACTTTAGCCATAGCAAGCGTCTCATGGATAGGAGGTTGTATGACTAGCACATAACCGTATATTCAGAAAAATTTTCCACCCAAAAATGTGAGGTTCGCCTTTAGATTTGATAGGAAAAGCATTCATTATTGGTGCTTATGAGTGTACCGGTAGCATTTAGATTTTAGAACTTGCGTTAGTGATGCATCCCGAGACCGCTAGTGAGACTACATTCGTGTGGTAGGATTTACTACATGATAAGAGGCATTAGGATCACCCTTGTGTTAAACCCGTATTACAATTACTTGACCATTTAAGTCATATTACTTGGCTAGTTAAGTCAACTAATTTTTCCCACACCCTTAGCGTTGTACTCATTTTTAGTACACGAAACCCCTAGTACACCCCTCCGAGCCTATCTTTTCGTTTCTAACTTTAAGCATTTTACTTAAAGGAAGAATTTGTTACACCCCACTTAAATGTACACCCAAATCACCTTAGCCTTCCGTGTATGCGCTCATTTTTAGTGCATTATTGTTATTTGTTAAACCCTAAGTTAACTTTCTAATTGATTACATGGTTGCTAAGTCGAGTCATATCATTGTACATATTGTTTTGGGACGATTGGGACTCATGGGTAAGTACTTATTTTATGGAGTAATGGGGAAGAACATCACTTATTACCCCCATATGTACGTTAATCTTAAAAGTGCTCCAAGTGTTTTGATTTTCTTAATTCGAGTCACTAGAATAGTTAAATGTAAAGTATGTAAAGATTCAAGTGTAAGGGGAATGCTCAAACCCCTATGATGTATTATTTTGGATGGTAGGGTAAGAGTGTATGCAAAAAAAAAAAAAAAAAAAAAAAAAAAAAAAAAAATCGATAATAGATAAGAAAAAAAAAAGAGAAAAAACATACGGACTACCATCCCATTTTTATTCTATGTTTATTTTATGTTTTTGTTATTTTTCATTTATTAGCTTAAGTCGAGTCTAGTCTTGGCTTAGCAACGCCATCTTGTATATGTAATTAACTAAGATTGTTAACTCGCCACCAGTAAAACTTCCTTTATCCAACAAAACCGTGTAATTCATATCCCTATACCTAACGTTACAACCCTTTAAAAAGACCTCTTTGATAATTTATCCTAGGTGCTTACGCCATGTGGTGGAGGTTTGATCCTTTCCCAAGCCTATGGTAATCTATTTTGCTATGACAGGTAGTGAGAGATATCTTCCATTTCCATAATGTTATATTACTTTATTACACCCGAGAGATGTGAGTATCTAAACACTATTTGTGAGGTGCTTGTGTATGACCTCCGTGCTTGTCTATTGGTCTTTAGTGGAACGATTATCTGTTGTAATTACTTTTATATTAGTGTTAAATGACCCCTAACTTGTCTTTTGAGTAGAATAAAAGCTCATTTGCTTGAGGACAAGCAAATCTCAAGTGTAAGGGTATATGATGAGGCGAAAAATGATCCGTTTTTAGGGGGTCATTTAAGCCCGAATCCGACTTTATTTGATCAAATATTGCCCTAAATCGTTCCTTTTGTGATTTTAGGTGTTTGGAGAGTGAATTCTGGAAAAGAGGCGATTTTGGACGTTTTTGGAGCATAAAGTGAAGAAAACGGCAAAGTACCAAAAATCCAAGCTGAGGATACAAGGTGACGGCGTCAAGACTTGCTTCTTGACGGCGTCAGACATGGAGAATAATTTACCGTAGCTGGTGACGGCGTCATATGGAGAGGTAACGGCGTCAAAGTGGCCAAGAATAATTTACCGTGGGTTGTGACGGCGTCACATAGGCCGTCATAAGTGGATCAAGGCCGTCCGAGGAAGTTTATGGCGGCGAGGTGACGGCGTCAGACTCAACTCTTGACGCCGTCAGAACGATTTTCCTATATATAGTTTTCTAGTTTTTTCATTAAAAGAGAGAAGTTTTGGTGAAACCCTAAAGACGATTTTGGTGCCTCTTTTACAGGTTTTTCAAGGGTTCCAAACCCTTGAGACCTTGCATTGTAATTGAGATAAGTATACTCTTAATTCAATCAATATGTCTATGTGTTGGTTGTTTATCTTTTGTTCTTGTCTCAATTCTACTATGCTAGGCTAGATCTCTTTTGTGTTTGCTTAGATCTAATGAAACCTAGATGTTGATTATGTGTTGATTACTTGTCTATTCTTGTTTTGAATGAATGATTTATATGTTAGGCTTAAGAAAACTGGCAGATCTCCAAATGGTAACATGCTTGAACGTCTTAAGAAACATGAACCGAGGCGTACTAGGTCTTTATTGGTTGTATTTAATGCATGAGCCACTGTTTACAATCCCTATAGTTGTGCTGGGTCACGGTGTAGGAGGAGATAAGAGCTCATAGAGTTGGGGAGTTATGTATGCCACCCCACGAATGGTATTAAGGAATACAATCCGTCATTCATACAAGTGTAACAAGTAATTAACATGTAAAAGATATCTAGGGAGTAATGAAGTCTAAGTAAACACAATTTCTCCAAATACTGCTCACAACCTTAGTTTAAATAGTTTAATTTCATTTTTATTATTTTATTTTGATTGCATCTTAGTTTTGGGTTAGTTGATTAGCAACTAATTCCGCCCACTCTTCCAAAACCCGAGATTTTACTTGCTTTCATAAAAATATAAAAATACAAAAATAATCATCCCTTACCTCTAGAACTATTAATTAGGTTTTCTAATCCTAGCGACACTATTCCTAAGCTGAACGATCAATCCCCCGGTACTTGTCACTATACTATACTACAACGATCAGGTACACTGCCTGGTGGGGTTGTAAGCTTCTCGAGATCCCTCGAGAGGTAAAGCAAGGTGCGATTCCCACGCATCAGTCACACAAATAATAATAAAATAAACTATAGATCTAATATTAGCCCAATATATTATTTAAATAAATCGCCGAAGTTTATCAAATCCGTCGATTTGATAATCCTCATATTTATTTACGTAACATACCGTTCCAAGATTACACTCAATCCTAAAGCACATAGCACATAAATACTATATGGTATATATCGTAGTTTAATAAATTCCTTATATACATCGTCAAATTGGCCAAATTCCCCGATATATATATATATATATATATATATATATATATATATATATATATATATATATATATATATATATATATATATTCGCAATTTATTACCCTTTACATATACCACAACCTATGGGCGTCGTAGGATACGATGCCCATTAATATATTCATTTCATATAGCCAAATAACCCGGTTCAACCCTTCGGTTAAGTGGTTATTTAGTTATAGAAAACGTTTATATTAATCGTCATATATCCGTGACAACACGAAAGTCACAAATAAAACTTACCTGAACTCGAGTGACTACGACTCCGCACAACTCGATAAGTTTACTCGTTATTTATATAAAATGACATTTTATTTAATATTTAGTAATTGTCGAGAGTTTCTCATTTTATAACACATTTTTATAATAATAATACGTTCAATAATATTACGCTACTCTCGTAGCCTAATATATATCTAGGCGTATTATTTATAATATGACTCGTGATTATTATTATTATTAATATACGCGCTTATATAATTATATATCCGTTATTCATGTCTACATATTCATATAAATGTTTATATTCCTAATAATTATTATTACGAGTTTTATTATTTATGTTTTATTTGTGAATAGTTATCGAGTCATACGAAATGGTCACATGTCCGAGTCATGACTCTCGGCTCATTGTCCAAGTCCAAAGTAATAAGAAATAGTCATAAAAACAAATGCATATCCGTCCAACACAATCCCAATCCACGTGCAACAACAATAGGGTCCGACTACGGCACCCGACTAACCTATCTCCGTCAAACTAAGTGACCGTCTCACAATCGGTCCCCAAAACCATTTTTCGTCAACACTTCAAATAATACCACAAGTCCAAAATAACTCGTCAACCGCTTTAAAATCCAATAAGCCGCAATAATAATGATAACCAACAATTTATACAAATTATAACCATAACGAATAAATTTAGCTGAAATATATATATTTCAACATCAACAACGGTTCTCAAAAATTAACCGTATTCGGGTCAAATATCAAGTCAACTCAAGTCAAATTCATATACCAAGAGCCACGTGGATCCCACCCGAGACCACCATGGTCGCGGCTAGCTCACAAGAGCTCAACCCAAATGACCCAAATCGACCCATATGGGGTCTTCGGCTCCAACATGAATCGACCAACACCCATAACCAAACTAACTCCAACTAATCAATCAAACCAAATCAAACAAATAATCACCATGACCAAAAGTGGTCAACAATCAAGAAAACGATTCAAAAATGACCACCGCGACCTGGAATCAATAAAAGTCGAGGGGGAGGCCTCGGCTAGGGTTCGACCACGCAACAAAACCCAACCAAACTTCAAAACCCGGATACCAAACCTAGATTTAACAAGTTTTTAACAAAACCCATTATTATTTTTATCCATTTCTTCCAAATCCGACCCAAGTTAATATGAATTCGTGGGTTTGGGTTCGTTTTTCAACAAAATCGATGCACCTCGTGCACACTTACGAGTGGGTCTACAAAAATTAACCAAGAAAGATGATGGTGGTGAGGTGGGTGGCGTCGGTGGTGTTAGATCGAGGTGGGGAGGATGGTTTTTTGGCGCGTGAATCACCACAAAGTAACAAGGAAGAGGTGGGGAGTGTTTTGGGAGTGGCGGTGTGCGGCGGTGGTGGCCGGTTTTTGGTGTGGCCGGCGGTGAGGAAGAAGAGGAGAGGGAGTGGGTGAGGTTTGAGTGAAAATGATAATATTAGGTTAGGGTTAGGGTTTAAATAAGGTATTTTTCACTTTAGGTCCCTCAACTAAATTTTCTTATTATTTACACACCAAACCTTTTTACCTTCAAGTTTAATTAATAAAAACGTCCCCTCACGTAAGTGAAAACTTACGATTAAAATATGATACGTCCCCGAAACTCGTTATTTTCACCATTTGACGGACTATATATATATATATATTCCACCGAAATTTATAATAAATACGTTATTAAAAGTCCAACGTATTAAAACTCGTAAGTTTTTAAACTTTTAAGTTTCCTAGTGCCGGAGTCAACATAGTACCAAGTGAGAATTTAAGAATACATCACCGAGCATAATATTAAAATGAATTATTAAAATAATTCACGAATTTCATAACGTCATCAAATATAATTATCCATAAAATAGGTCTTACAAGTTCGTTGTGAATAAAAATTCCAAATAAAAATTATAAACGAACTTTAACGTAATGCGGGTTTTCAAAATAACTCCCTAAATTGCCGGTTGTCACACTAAAAGGGGAACCTTTTACTGTTCGACACTGTAGCTACAGTGGACGAAACAGTGCACGATTGCAAAATAGTCCCTAAGGTAAAACTGTCGTTGCAAGATAGGTCCTTTGGGGACTAACGATGCAACATGTTGGGGACTAACGATGCAACACGTCAAGAATTTTAGGGACTTTTTATGTAAAAAAACATATTATTTCCAGAATTATTTTGTACCTAACAAATTTACAAAAATGGTCCTTCTTGTTAGCTGTAAATAGCACCGTTAGTCCCCTGTTAGCGATCTTTTGCAAATTTAGTCCTTAATAATTTTTTTCCTGATAGTTTTATTTTAATTTTAGATTAGACACAACATTCTCGCAGTAACGCGTGGGTGCCCTCACTCGTTATTAGCTAACTATGAATTAGTTTACCGATTTGACCACCTAATGAACATACAAGTTGAGTAAGCAAGTTTACAAAAGGCATAGATCCAAATTGACATCAATTGTGAATGTCAATCATTAGCAAAAAAAAACAGCATAAATTTTGTCGGTTAGAGCAAAAGCTAAAACTACATTCACTTCAAAAAAATTGTTAAAACAAAAATAACTTAAATTTTCGGTAGCACTAGAGACTCGTTCCACGACCAACCACATGTAGAACTCATAGTACAAACAACAAAAATATAACCCTTACGAGACGATCTAAAATTTACAAGGCAAGATTACACCGCTTTACTATTTACTGAAGAAAAAGAACCAACATATATAGATCATAGATATAGAAAGGCACAAAAACAAGAAACAAGAGACAACAAAAATGACAATATTGTTCTTTTTGATAAAAATCCATTTCCACATTAGATCCCGCATAGGTTGAAGAAAGGAAATGTTGGTAGCTTATATACCCTAGTGTATTCCTTTCAAACATATTGGGATTAATATAATGCTCTCATGCCTCCATGTTTGACATATACGATGTATGGAAATATTGTATGAACTCTTAACTTTTTCCTTTTCACGTTATCATATTCAACATGTTACTAGCTGATCAAATGTCGTTTTGGTAGTTCTTGGTACTTTGTTATATAATTCTCAAATTTTACACATCGACTATTTGATAAGATGTCTAAATGAAATATTACCAACAAAACTGGCTTAGTTGTGTAAATGAAATTCCAAAAGAGGTCCGTGGCCAAAAGTTATGAGAATAAGAGCATATGAAAACAAATTTTGATTTTTCAAATGGAGAACTTCATACATTTTACTGTCTCATTATTAGCTACGCCAACCTCTTGAAAATGGAAGGCTTTACCCGGTTTGAATCTGTGTGATGGGTTCAAATCCAGTGGATTAGGCGGCCAAAATATCATAACCATGGTTACCTAAAAAAAAGTAGGACTTAGTTTAGCGATTTGATCACCTAATGAACATAAGTTGAGTTAGCAAGTTTACGAAAGACAGAGATCCAAATTGACATCAATCGTGGATGTCAAATATTAGCCAAAAAACAGCATAAAATTTGTCGGGTAGGGATGCGACGTAAAGCAAAATCTACATTCACTTCAAAAAAATTGTTAACACAAAAATAACTTCAAAATTGCAGCAGCACATGAGACTGATTCTACGATCAGTTACAAGTCGATACACAAAGTAAAACATAACCAAAATTATTCTAAAACTTCAGAAGAAACTTGTATTGCAAATTCCCGTTGCTTGCCCTGCTTTTCTAGATCAATTGCCGTAGTACAAACAACTAAAACACAACCCCTATGAGACGATCTAAATTTACAAGGCAATAGTAGTACACCGCTTTACTCGTTAACGGAAGAAAAAGAATCAACATAGATCCTAGATATAGAAAGCCACAAAACAAGGGAAAATAAAAGACCAAAAACTACAATATAAAGTAACAAGAAAGTTAAACACAAAAAAGGTATGAAAAGAGAAACACTGATAGAAAGTTGCACGAGTCAATGGTAAATATTGTTGTTCTTTGTTTAAAAAACGATTTGCACATTGAATCCCACATATGTTTTAGAAAGGAAATGTTCGTAGGTTATATACCCTACTGTATTCCTTCAAGCATGATAAGATTAATATTATTCTCAAACTTGATGTATGTAATTTATTAAATAAAGGCAATTAGTGGATTACGTATATCATGTTTGAATATGTGTATTAACTCTTAACTTTTTCCTATTCTCTAACAATTAACTCTCTCATAGAATAGAACTCCAAATTTTACATGAAAATATAAGGGATAATTCCATATTTATCCCACTTAAATATCAAAATTTCATATTTCCCCAAAACACAAATAAGTATGTTATTATATGAAATTATGGTGTTTAAGTTGGGTAAATATGGATTGGCCCAAAATATAAACTCGAAACACAATACCGAATCCATTAATTGTGTTGTCACGTTATCATATTCATCATGTTGCTAGCCGATAAAATGCCATTTTGGTAGTTCTCAGTACTTTGTTACATAATTCTCAAATTTTACACATAGACTATTTGATAAGATGTCTAAATGAAATATAAAAATGGCTTAGTTGAGTAAATGAAAAAGTCCGTGGTCAAAAGTTATGAGAATAAGAGCATATGAAAACAAATTTTGATTTTTCAAACGGACAACTTCATACATTTTACTTTTTCACTGTTAGCTAAGGATGAATTAGTTTACGGATTAGACCACCTAATGAACATACAAGTTGAGTAAGCAAGTTTACAAATGACATAGATCCAAATTGACATTAATCGTGGATGTTAAATATTAGCCAAAAAAGAGCATAAAAATTTTGTCGGTTAGAGATGCGACATAAAGCAAAATCTACATTCACTTCAAAAATTGCAGCAGCACATGAGACTCATTATATGATCAGTAGCAAGTCGATACACAAAGTAAGACAAACCCAAAATTATTCTAAAATCTCAAAAGAAACTTGTATTGCAAATACCTTATTCCTGCCCCTGCTATCCTAGATCGATTGTCATAGTGCAAACAACAAAAACATAACCCCTGCGAGACGATCAAAATTTACAGTGATTATACCGCTCTACTCATTAACGGAAGAAAAAGAACTAGCATAGAACATATATATAGAAAGGCGCAAAAGGAAGTGAAAATAAAAGACCAAAACATATAAAGAAACAAGAAACGCTAACACAGAAAAGGGATGAAGAGAGAAACAGTGTTAGAAAGTGGTACCGGTCAATAGCAAATATTGTTTTTTTTTTTTTTTTAAATAAATAAATAAAAATAAAAACAAAAAACAAACCATTTCCCTCGGCTCATTGAATCCCACATAGGTTAAAGAAAAGAAATGTTGGTAGCTTATATACCCTAATATATTAAATTAAATGGACTCTTTATGTTTGTTATCAAGTTGGACAGAACTAAAGTTTAATAGTCGTGCTCAGTTAATGTTTTTAACCTTGGAACAACTTTCTTTCCTTTACCGACCAGAGTTACTAACGTTTTCAATTTGGAAGCTGCAACGCAAGTAGTTCATATCGTCTGGTTTGTTGAATTAAGGGGCATAACTTGTATATCACGTACTGTTGATTTCGCCATAAAGTCTTTCGTTATGAAATCCCTCTATCTTATTTCCTATATTAAGTTGATTGTATATTTAACTTTGTTTTTCACTTCCTATTTCGAATTGAAAGAGGAAGAAGTAAAAGAAAATCCGAAAAGATATGAAAAGAAAATACTATATAACAATAAACATCGCACGAGTAAAAGTAAAGTAAAGTAACTTTCAATACCGTCTTCCACGGGTTATAGGTCCCAGTACCGTCTTCCATGGGTTATGGGTAACAATTAACATTGCACGAGTCAATAGTATAAATATTGTTCTTAAAAAAAAAAAAAAAAAATAGACATTTTCACATTCAATCCCACATAGGTTGAAGAATGGAAATGTTCGTAGGTTATATACCCTAGTGTATTCACTTTAACC
The DNA here is from genome assembly GCA_030686995.1 of Artemisia argyi. NCBI lineage: Eukaryota > Viridiplantae > Streptophyta > Magnoliopsida > Asterales > Asteraceae > Artemisia > Artemisia argyi. Next base: position 21,605,864 of record CM060692.1, read on the forward strand.
AACTTGAGACTAATATTATGTTCTGCTACATATTGTTGTTGCTCCAATTTTTGGAGTTACACACATTATGTATCGAAATATTGTATGAACTCTTATTTTTTTCCCTTTCCTTTAACAATTGACTTCCTCATAGAATAGAATTCGAATTTTTTCAAAAATTTACTCAAAATACGATACCCGAATCCATTAATTTTGTTGTCACGTCCTCATATTCATCATGTTACTTGCTGATAAAATGTCGTTTTGGTAGGTCTCAGTACTTTGTTACATAATTCTCAAATTTTACACATCTTGTGTTTGATAAGATGTCTAAATGAAATATTACCACTAAAAATGACTTAATTTCGTTTTAACATGTTTGACAGATGTTGTTCGATTATCGACACTCATGTATATGATCCTATCTAGTTATGTAGAGTGAACAAAGAGATCACCGATTCACCATTAAACGACACAGTAGTCGTGTCTTTTATCCTATAAACACAAGCGTTAAGTAAAAAGTTCACGTCCATCTTCGAGAAAAGTTAAGAGTTCCAATTTATAACCAGGAGGAGCTCTTATACAACATGAGTTAAAACACTGTACTACCCCTTTTTTTGGCTGCTCCCTCATCATCTTTTGCAAAAAAAATTATAATCAATAGAATGCAGAATCCTTGCAAACACTCTTAGAGGGACTATGGCCTTTTAGTCCACGGAAGTTTGAGGCAATAGCGGGTCTGTGAATACTGTAAAGGATCATATACACTACAAAAAACTAGTTGAATTCTCCACATTTTAAAAGCCAAATAGCCACATTTAAAAATGTATAAAATTATTGATTCCACACTTTCTCAAGTGTGGTAATAATAGGTGTGACAAATTTTGCCACACATATAAGTGTGGAGATATTATCTAAATGTCTATAGTTAAAAATATGGAAATATTCTTTGAATGTCCACACCTAAAAGTGTGGCAAATTTGCAAAAAATGTTCAAAAATAAAAGTGTGTAGACATTTGCTACACTTATAAGTGTAGCTTTATTGTAATTGTTATATATGTGGATTGTTTTTTAAATATTTGTCACAGCTATAAATGTAGCAAAATTATTATCCATATAAAAAAAATCCATGGTTCACCTTACTGTGACAAAATAAGTGTGGAGAATAGCAATATTTTTTGTAGTGATATAAAACAAAGTTCTTTACTTTAGAGTCGTCAAATTAAAGTTATAAAATTTAAAGAATTTTAAACTAGTTTCCTCTTTCATTAGTTTCCATATAACCTTCCATAATCCATACCATGTTTTCTTTGTATTATTTAAAGTAAGTAAATATTTATGACCGCTTTATCTAGCTGCTTGTTATTCATGTTTCAAAATTATATATAAAGGGATCCTCACGTATCTTTTACTACCATCCAACATAAATTCAGCATTCTCGATTTTCTTTTAAGGTTTACGTATCTCTTTCAAAGCTCATGGCCTTAACTGATTTAGAACTTGCTACCGGAAGGACGACAAGTGATGATCAGCATGTTACCATTGACATAAGACATGAAGAAGGACAACAAAAAACACCATCAGATCTTGTTCCATTGTAAGTCGACGTTGGTGTTTTAATTATATAAAAACGCAACTCGGTTGAGTTGGTACTTCAAAGATAGTAGGTTTCTTAAGTTGGTAATCATGTAATGTGTAGTTTCTTTTTGCACCCATTACAGTAACCGAAAATCTTTATTTTACCTAAAAGTTTAATATCGATTTTTTTTTTTTTTTTTTTTTTTTTTTTTTTTTTTTTTTGCTATTTCGTTTGGGACTTTAATAGGCTGTTTAGGACTTTGGTTTTAACTTTTACTTTTGAAGAAAATATAATGTCCAAGTATAATTGGTTGTTGAGGTTTTGCTTATGAGGTGGATTGTTAAATTTTGGTGTTTCGTTCACGATGTATTGATCTCGATCATCAACTAATTAAGGTTTTTGATTTTAATATTAATAATAATAATAATTGAGCTGTTGTGTTTCAGGTTTTACTCCTACTTCATATGGATCAATTGCGTAGCTTTCGTTGACGAATATATTCTGGTGGGCCTAATAACGGTTCAGTCGTTTCTACCTGGAGCCTCCTCTGAAAACAAATTGCAATTTTTCTCTAGAAAAACCCCTTTAAAAACTAAGTTAGATGGTCTGTTTATGATGATGAGCCTTACCACATTATTTGTGGGACTACTAGCATCTGCGATTTTAGTTTTTGTAGAATACTATCTGCGAAGTCGGATGAAGGATATCCATCACACTATCCTAAAAACTATCAGTGGTTTTGGATATTTTCTTGCACTTTTTTCCATTATCTCTCGTATTGTCGTCCTATTCGACCCCACCCATGACTGGAACATCCATCACAACCACACTTGGATCAGGTATTTAGCCATCAGTATATGCTTATGTGTGACCCTAGTTGCATTTTACTTTTTTTGGAAAAAGGTATGCAAGTATCAACAAGAAGAACTTGAAGGCCCGGTTTCTTTTGCTGTCCTTGGGTTCGTACCTCTTCCTGTAGGGTTCGGCTTTGTGTTGTGGTACTCCGAACTCATTGGCTGGTTATGGTTCTTGTGTTTATTGGGGGGTATTTTAGCAGCATGGATCTGGATAAAAGCTGATGAGAGTGAAAAGAAAATGCGACAGGCATCCAATATCAACAATCATCCTTGAGCAGCTAGCAACTTGCATTATATTCTAACTAGCAGTTATTATTGAGAATGGATTTGTAGTAAACATATTTACTGATTTTAGTATCTTAAGATGAAAATTTTGATATCCTAATTCATGCAATGTCTTTTACTTATGAAGAAACAAATAAGCTAGCTTTAGCCTTTGAGTAAGCTAAATCAGTGACCTTCTTAATTAGAAAGTTAAACATATTTTATATTTATAATTCCTTGTGAATTGTGCTACCATATAATTCGATGAGATGGTTGATGTTTGTTGAAGTGATAACCTTTACAATGGGCCAGTTAATTTGTTCATACAGAGGAGTCTCATTAACTCAATGATGCAACGTAAAGCTAAATCATAAAAAGAAACTTGTATTGCAAAAAGAGATGTTAACGAGCTGAGCTTTTAACGAGCTACTCGAGCTTGAGCTCATTTAACTCGAGTCAAGCTTGAAAATTATCAAGCTCGAGTCAAGTTCAAACAAAAATTAGTGCTTGATCTAGTCGAGCTTACAAAATCTAATACTCGGCTTGGCTCTTTCAAAAGCTCGTTTAGTTACTCGAGTCAAACTAGCTAGTCGAGCTTAATGAGTCAAACAAGCTTAACGAGCTAGACGAGCCAGATAGCTAATTTTTATAAAATTATATTTACATGTTAAATATTAAATAGCTGTTTTCAATTTCAAATCATAACTCTAAAACTCGACTCTCGGATTGTTAACACCCAGGTTGGAAATTCCCTGTTCCTGCTGTCATAGTACAAACAACAAAAACATTACCCCTACAAGACTATCTAAATTTACAGGGCAGGATTACATCGCCTTACCCCTTGATTGAAGAAAAGTAACCAACGTAGACCATAGACTTAGAAATGCACAAAAACAAGGGAACATAAAAGACCAAAGATGACAATATAAAGAAACAAGAAACACTAACACAGCGAAATTAATGTTGCACGAGTCGATAGTAAATATTGTTCTTTTTGATAAAAACCATTCCCTCATTGAATCCCACATAGTTGAAGAAAGGAAATGCTGGCAGCTTATATACCCTAATGTATTCTAATCGAATATCTTTAGGTTAACATTATGTTATCATATGTGATATTATGTGCTCAGACAACATCATACATGAAAATATGTCTTAACTTTAAACTCTTTCCTTTTCTTTTGAGAGTTTACTTTCTTAGAATAGAGTTCCAATTTTTACATGAAAATTATGGTAAAAATAAATACTCCAAAGTAGGGGTGAGCATCGGGCCGGATCCCGACCCGACCCGATAAGTACCGACCCGATAAGTACCGATACCGACAAACCAAAAAAACCTATCTCGATACCGATACCGACGTCTGTCGGGTCGGTTCGGTTTTAGTCGGGCTAAGTCGGGTCAGTTGTCGGGTACACCATATCTAGCCCGACAAGAAATACAGTAGGCATACAAAATTCTTTCCAGAGGCATACAATTCACTTAATACAGAGGCATAGAAATACAGTAGGCATAGAAATACACCCATAAATTCTTTCCAATGTAAAACAACAACAACGACATAGATGCACTTACCTCAAAAAATAATAATAATACACCCATAGAAACAGTAGGCATACAAAATTCTTTCCAGAGGGTATTTAGACAATACCAGAAATCTATTACATAACGAATTGAAGTCCAAAAGTAAGATCATGAACTACAAGCAGTTCAAAAACTTGCTTATAATCTCAACAGAAAACATGAGATTCAAGTGAGGGGCCTGAGAAGATTCAAGTGAGGGGCCTGAGAAGATGATGTCTCTATGCTATTTTTGTTCGCTGCGGTGTTTTTGATGTTGGGTTGTGAAATAGTGAAAGTGAGAAAGAAAGAGGCGCTTATATAAGGAATGGAATAATGGATAACCTAATGTAGTTTCGGGTAAGTCGGGCTCATATCGGGCTTAAGTCGGTTTAACCTGATACCGACCCGATACCGATATACATCCTTTCCTCTAACCGAATACCGACCCGCTAAGGGACTTGTCGGTTTCGGGCCTTATCGGTTCGGTCGGTTTGTTGGGCCTTGTCGGTTTCGGTCGGTTTTGCTCAGCCCTACTCGAAAGACGATACCCGAATCCATTATTTGTGTTGTCACTTCTTCATATTCATTTTCCTTTTCTCTTGAGAGTTTACTTTCTTAGAATAGAGTTCCAATTTTTACATGAAAATGATGGTAAAAATAAATACTCCAAAGACGATACCCGAATCCATTATTTGTGTTGTCACTTCTTGACTTCTTCATATTCATCATGTTAGTAGCTGATAAAATGTTGTTTCATCATGAAGTTATCGGTACTTCTTTCAAAATTCTCAAATTTTACACATTGACTATTTGATAAGATGTCTAAATGAAATATTACCAATAAAAACGCTTAATTGTTTCATTTTAACGTGTGTTACTGATGATGTTTGAATATGGACACTCATGTATATGATCCTATCTAGACATCAATTCACATTAAACGACACACTAGATGTGTCTTTTATCTTAAGTACAAGTTCACGTCGATCTTCGAGAAAGTTAAGAGTTCCAATTTATAACCAGGAAGAGCTGATATACAACATGAGTTAAAAAGACTGCACTACCCCAGTAGCCCTTTCTTTGCCATTCCGTCATCTTCTTGGTTCTGCAGGTTTGTGCGGGTGCCAAGAGTGAACAATCATTTAAATTGGCAGAGCAAGAAAGGTACATTAATATTGCAAAATATTACTCGTAATAATCAATAAAATGCAGAATCCTTGCAAACACCCTGGTGTAAAACAAGCACATAATGCTACAATTTCTCTGCTTAAAGACTTCATTTCAAAGCTTGCATTCTCTCATGGTGCTTTCTCAAGTGTAAGTAAGTTAACGTCCGATTTTGTCTACAGAACCAATCTTTGTACTTGGTTTTGATTTTGGTTTCCTCATAAGTTCATTTGGTGGATTGGTGGTGTAGTATGAGCGGATGAGCCTGAAGTATTCCCTGGAATAATTTACCGGATGAAGCAACCTAAAATCGTGTTGCTCATTTTTGTTTCCGGAAAAGTTGTTCTTACTGGTATGTAAATAGTTCACATCAGTCTCAATTTTTAAGTGCTTGAACAAAATGGACTCTTTATGTTTGTCAATCATGTTCGTTATCAAGTTAGAAAGAACTAAGGTTAAATAGTCGTGCTCAGTTAATATTTATTAGCCTTGGAACAACTTTCTTTCCTTTATCGACCAGAGTTATTAATGTTTTCAATTTGGAAGCGGAAACACAAGTGGTTCATATCGCCTGGTTTGTTGAATTGTGGGGCATAACTTGTACATCACAGTTGATTTAGCCATAAGCTCTTTCGTTATGAAATCCCTCTATCTTTTTTCCTATGTCGAGTTGATTATAAACTTTATTTTGTTTTTCACTTCCTGTTTCGAATTAAAAGACGAAGAAGTAACTGAAAATCCAAAGACAGAAAAGATATGAAAAGAAAAAATTGTTTAACAATTAACATTGCACAAGTCAATAGTATAAATATTGTTCTTTTTTATTTATTTATTATTTATTTTTTAAAAAAAAAAGACATTTTCACGTTCAATCCCACATAGGTTGAAGAATGGAAATGTTCCTAGGTTATATAACCTAGTGTATTCCCTTTAACCATCTTGAGACTAATATTATGTTCTGCTACCTATTTGTTGTTACTCCAATTTGTGGAGTTACACACTTATGTATCGAAATATTGTATGAGCTCTTAGTTTTTTTTTCCTTTTCTTTAACAATTAACTTTCTCGTTGAATAGAATTCCAATTTTTGCAAAAATTTACTCCAAATACGATACCCGGATCCATTAATTTTGTTGTCACGTCCTCATATTCATCATGTTACAAGCTGATAAAATGTGGTTTTGGTAGTTGTCAGTACTTTGTTACATAATTCTCAAATTTTACACATCTCGGTTTGATAAGGGGAACACCTAACCGAACCCTCCCTATACTAGGGAGGTGGTACTTTTTGTACCTTTGTCCCCCATTTTGTCCCTCCTTTTTTTCAGTACAGCACAGTTTTTTGTCAGTTTCTGTTCCGTATTGTTAACAGTTTGAAGCGTTTGACATATTAAACTTTATATTTTTTGTTCCGCACTTTCAGGTTTATAGTTTTTTTATATTAGCAAAATTATAAATTAAAAAAAAAATGGGGAGGGTCCGGTTAGGAAAAATAGGGAGGGTCAATATATCTCATCCCTTTGATAAGATGTCTAAATCAAATATCACAAACAAAACTGGCTTAGTTGAGTAAATGAAAAATCAAAGGAGGTCCTTGACCAAGAGTTATGAGAATAAGAGCATATGAAAACAAATTTTGATTTTTCAAACAGAGAGCTTAATACATTTTACTTTCTCATTATTAGCTAAGTACCACACCAACCAGGGCTTTACCCGGTTTTAACTTGTGTGGTGGGTTCAAAACCTGTAGATTAGTCGGTAAAAAAGTAACAAACAGTTACCAAAAAAAAGTATGAAACAGTTACCTAAAAAAAAGTTTACCGAGTTGACCACCTAAGTTACATACTAGTTGAGTTAGCAAGTTTACAAAAGACATAGATCCAAATTGACATCAATCGTGAATGTCAACCATTAGCCAAAAAAACAGCATAAAATTTGTCGGTTAGACATGTGGCGTAAAGCAAAATCTACATTCACTTCAAAAAATTTGTTAACACAAAAATAACTTCAAATTTACAGCAACATATGAGACTCATTCTGCGATCAGTCACAAGTCGATACCCAAAGTAAAACAAAACCAAAATTATTCTAAAACTTCATAACAAACTTGTATTGCAAATTCCTGATAATTCCCTGCTTTTCTAGATCAATTGTCATAGTACAAAGTACAAACAACTAAAACACAACCCCAACGAGACGATCTAAATTTACGACGCAGTAGTATATGTACACCGCTTTACTCGTTAATGGAAGAAAAAGAACCAACATAGATTATAGATATAGAAAGCCACAAGAAAAAGGGAAAATAAAGACAAAAAACGACAATATAAAGAAACAAGAAACCTAGACACAAAAAATGTATGAAAGAGAAACACTGATAGAAAGTTGCAAGGAGTCAATGGTAAATATTGTTCTTTCTGATAAAAACCTTTTTACATTCAATCCCACATAGGTTGAAGAAAGGAAATGTTTGTAGCTTATATACCCTGGTGTATTCCCTTCAAGCATGTTAAGATTAATATTATGCTCAAATTGGTATCTGTATTACACTAAATAAAAACAATTACAGTAAGAGGTGAAATCTATGCAAAACAAGTACTCCCTCTGTCCCAAAGTCTCAAATTATAAGTTCATTTTTAATTTGCACAAAGTTTAATAAAATTCCACTAACTTATCTATTCATTAATCAAATATATTCTCTCTCCACTAATTATGAGTCCATTTTTAATTTGCATAAAGTTTAATAAAATTTCATTAACTTATATATTCACCATCAAATATATTCTATCTCCACTAAAGTGTGTTGTGATTGATTGAAATAGAAAATAAACAAGTATTTTGGGACACCTAAAAGTAAGAAAATGGACTTATAATATGGGACGGATGGAGTATCACTTAAAAAAACAAATAAGTCAATCTCAACCATCTATCCATCTTCCATCTAATGGCTAAGATCACATCAAAAAATAACAAAAATAGGGCAAAATTGGCATTTTAGCTCATTTAATATAAAAACCCACTTTCCACCTTTTTTTAAAAAACAACATATCTTGCAAACGGTAAATCTTCAAACTACGAAAAATACACTATCGCGACGAGAAAAAAAATATTTTTCTATATATATGCATTGTTATATACTTTCGACGAACTTTTTTTTCTCAAAATTCCGTCCAGAAAAATCCCACCGCATTCGTAAAAATTCTCATGGGATTCGTAAAAAGACGATTTTTTTTTTTAAATTTCCGTCCAGAAAAATCTCACGGGATTCGTAAAAAATCCCATGGGATTCGTAAAAAGGCGAATTTTTTTTTTTCAAAATTTCCGTCCAGAAAAATCTCACGGGATTCGTAAAAAGACGAACTTTTGTTTTTCAAAATTTCTGACCAGAAAAATCCCACGGGATTCGTAAAAAAAAATCACTTTTGATTTGTTATTTTTAAAAAATCACAAGTAATTTGTAGGATCATAAAAGTGTAGATTGGCAGGGACACCTCAACCCTGTGTATCATAATGGTACCCATCAACCCTACCGAGCAAAGGTTTGATGCCTGTGAAATACCTCCACCCAATACCCAACCATGCTGCGGAACGGAATCGAACTCGCGTCCTTTAGTTGGATCAAGACATCACATGGTTGGGCCCAGGCTTTTAAGGTAGCTGGTTGATATCATTAGAGCTTGTGGTCCCCAAGTGAGGACTTCCCGGTTGGTCACCCAACCCGGTACTACTCTCACCTAGGCTCGCTTAACTTAATAAGCTTCACCCAGTGGACCACAAAGCCCCGTGATTTGTAAAAATGAGCAAATCACTGTTTTTGAGTAGGGCCCTTCTTTAGATATGGGATTCTGTACGATTTATCTTGTCGATAAATCACAAAAGATTCTGTGTGAAATCACATGGGATTCTTTGGTGCACATGAGATTTTTTTAGTATTTTAGTATATGAAAAATTGTCTTTAAAAAAATATACAAATATATATATATATATATATATATATATATATATATATATATATATATATATATATATATATATATATATAATACGTAATAAAAAAAAGTTATAAAATCAATCAAGTCGATTATTAAAAAGGTAATAAGAGCATTTCTTGAAACAGTTTAATGTGAAAAGGAAAAGATATGAAAAAAGTAAAATAGTTGTTTCCTACGAGAATTTTACTGTAAGAAAATTTGACTCTATTATAGGGAGGTGATTTGCATACTCACTTAATTAATTGGCACATTTTAAATTAGAGTGTGTTGACATTTATACCCTCATAAAATGAAAATTTGTAAATTAATGTGAGGGTATAATTATCAACACACTCTAATTTAGAGTGTGCCAATCAATTTAGAAAATATGCAAATCACCTCCAATTATAAAAATGAGATAAACTCACATGTGACACTTTCTCGATCTCAGTACTCTTGACCACGTAATAAAGTTCACTAAAAACAAAATTAATGAAGGCATCTTCTAAACCAAAAACACTAAAATATCCCTACTAAGTTATCACCTTCTCCGGCGACAATGTCCGGCTGTTCTCCATGTCAAGTTTTTTTCCTTTAATTTTATGTCTTTCTTTTCCAATCCAGACCCAAGGTGGTTTCCGGTTAGTTTTTAAGGTAGGTCCCAAAACGACGACGACGATGTTCGCTCGGTCGAATCAACGAGGCAAAATCTGCGGCCTCTCCATCGACGGCGCCGGAATGAGAAACATCTTCGCCGAAAAAGCTCTAGCTTATCTCGAAAACAATATCCGGTGATCCTAACGCTGCGATATGCGACTATTTCGACATCACTGCTGGTACTGGTGTCGGAGGCGTGTTTGGGGATCTGAGAGAAAGATGAGAGACACGAGTGTGAGTGTATGTGTGTAGAGTGTGTGTTTAGAGGTTAGGGCTATGTTTGGCAAAAGTAGCTGTAAGCAGTAGCAGTGAGCTGTAAGCATTAGCTGTGAGCAATAGCCAAAAAAGCTCACAGCTTCATAAAGAAGCATTGTCAAAATGTGTTTTTCTAAAAAATAGCAAAGCCCACAGCTCTCATGCCAAACGAACACTAAAAATAAAAAAGCTCATTTTTCACCGCTCATTACCCAAAAAAGCTCCAAAAAGCTTTGTGACAAACATAGCCTAGGTAGAAGGAATGATTAAAATGCCCCTTAGTATATTTGTTCATTTTAATCTAAACCGTCAGATGAAAGAAGGATGGATGGTTGAGATCTTGTTATATGTTCTTTAGATAAATGTTGTTTCGTATTGAACTTTTCTCTTATAGTAAAACCTCTATAAATTAATAGTGTCAGGACCGGCATATTTTACTAATTTAATAACATATTGTTATATCGATAAATTAATAATTTATTAATTTAAAAAGATTTTACGTATAACCTTAAAACATACAAGTCCAATATACTAGTTACAATGTGTACTAGTTAGAGATGGATAGCTTTATAAGAACTGGCGGGTTGCATTCAGTGGCGGAGCCAGAAAATGTAATCACTGGGGGCGTTGATTGATAAAGAGTGTTTTTGTAACATGAAAAATGTCAGGTCGGGTTTATTATTTTCTTTTGGTGAACAACTCGGGTGAGATTTGATATAATGTTGAAAAATTACAATTACAAATTTACAATATATATGATGTTAACAAATTATATACATTAACCTATCACGCTAACCACTCAAAAAAGAAAAAGAAAAGCATTGTCAAAACTTGAGTATATGTGGTGGTATGCTCAAATCTTGTGAATTAATATATAGACTAAAGGATCGAAAATTATAATTACCAGAAAAAAATAAAAATAATCAAACTAAATTTTCACATGTACGCAAAGAAGAAACTAAATTATAAGTATTAACAATTTAACATCATACGTTCAAATGTTAAAAGATATACATGAGTATACTTGACGGAAAAAGGGATCAAAACTTAAAGGTAATTCAATATAGTATATTATTTCTACTCTATATGTTATATTCACTTATAAATCGAGGGGTAAGTTAATAACTCACGTGATGTTTGACCCCACCACACAAACTCAACTACAATTCTACAAATCACTTCTCCCTTATCTAGTCATCATCTCACTTTTTACTTACCCTTTTTTACTCCATTGTTTCCGGTAAACAAAATAATCAGAAACAGTTTCAACACTAAAGAGCACTGGTCTTTTTTGTTAAAGTGGGAGTGTCGAGGGCACTTTGATTATTTGCGTGAGGGCACTGGTCTTTTTTGTTACTAATTCGAGTTTTTTTCTTATGTATTTTTGGTATCAGCGAGAGCTTGGTTGGGGGCAACGCCTCCCAGCACTATACATATAGCTCCGCCCCTGGTTGCATTAAAAGCTAAGTTGGCGTGATAGACAATGTATGAGTTTGAAAACAAAATGGCTTTCACAAAGAAATGAGCATGGTTGTCGCTTTAAGATCCTACAACAAAGCAAAGATTACAAACAAAAAATTACAAACCCAAGACAAGTGCTTAAATCAAAGCAAAGATTATAAACAAAATAAGAAACATGGTTACGCAAGAATATAAAGAAAAACAACACAATCAAGATTTACATATTCAATATCCATGAAAAAGAGGGGAGCTATAAAACAAGGGGTCTGAAAACGGATGCTTATAAACGAAGGGGTCCATCTTGGTCCGGTTCAATACCAAGTGGAGTTGGCTACAACCTGTTGGTAAAATTTAGTGCACTTGAGTGATCAAATCATACTTGGAAATGGGTTTGGAGGTACACCTGAGTATGTGGCAGCAACGGAAGCGTGCAAAGAAATATTGTGGTTGAAAAGGTTTTTGCAGGAGCTTGGCTTCAAGCAACAGTGCTACGTGGTTCTTTTTGATAATCAAAGTGCTATTCACCTTGCGAAGAATTCTATGTTTCTTAAGCGAACAAAACATATTGATGTGCGCTATCATTGGATTAGAGATGCCATTGAAGATGGTTTATTTGAACTTGATAAAGTTCATACCGATGATAATGGTTCCGATATGTTGACCAAGCCGTTAGCAAGGGAGAAGCTCAAGGTCTGTTGCTCGATCGCCGGGATGGCGAACTCTTCCTCATAGGCAGAAAAGGAGGAGATTTGTTGGGTATTTTTCTTAGCCCATGAGGTTAAGAGCCTAACACATTGAGGCCCATCTTGGGTCCATTTTAGTCCCATATTTATGCATATGTTCCGTGGTTAGAAGTGTATCAAACAAGAGTGAAGTGAGAGAAAAGGAAGAAAAAGAAAGAAGTTTTTCGGAGTTAAATATCACCCAAACCCAACTGCAGTGTTTCTACGATCACCGGAGATTGAACCGTTGGATCGTCATGATTTTCGGAATGTAGCTTCCTTACATATAATGGAAGGTTTTGACCATTGGGATTCTGATTTTGAGCCCTGGAAGTCCTGTTTCTTTCCCGGGTAGATTGCATCAGTTTTGGTGATATTCTTCCTTTCTTGTTCTTTGTTTGTTGCCATATATCTTGATGTTGATTCCAAGATTATGATGTTTGTTGTATACCTCTAGTGTTATCTAGAGAATAACTTGTGTACCTCTCTTGGTTGATAGTGGATTCAAGAGACACTAGGTGTCCCGTGGTTTTTACCCGTTTTGGGGTTTTCCACGCTAAAAGTTTGGTGTTCTTATTGTGTGTTTGATTATCTTTATTACCTGCTGATTGGGGCTGATATGATATTGTTAGGGGCTGTTTAGAGTTGTGATTAGTTTGCCTTATTTGTTTACTTCCTCATAAGTTCATACGGGTTTGGGTAGGTGTTGTCAAACGAAGGTTTGCTTCCGCATTTGTGTTTATTCCGTTGTGACCCATTGCACCTTTATCCGTCACAGCAGCGTGTTGGAGGACATGGAAACAGAAGCTTTGATGCGTGAATGGAGTCTAAACGAAAAGGCGTTTCAGTGCTCGCCATCAAGTACTACCTCGTGTGGATCGGGTTGTCCACCTGACCTTTCTCCTCAAGAGCCGCTTGAGCTTCCTCCACTCGGTGAAGGGTTGGGGAAATTTGTGCAGACCAGTAACGGAGGGTTCTTACGTTTGATGAATCCTATGATTTTCAAGAATGCTAAAAGCGGAGGGAACTTGATTATGCATGTGTCTAGTCCAACGTATGATGTTTAGGAGTGACAAGTTTAATTACGACTAGCACATTAGATTTACACAGATGATCAAAATGAATGATTCAAACTAGCATTTATTTCATGACTAGAAAAAGGCAAATGATGGAAATATTATATGGTTAATAACAAAAGGAGAACTTACTCTGGCTTTTGTTTGCTTTGATCATGGACCTTTGCCTCCTCTGGTTTCTTGTTACCACCGGATGCATCTATTTTTAAAAGAAACATTTGTAAATAAGAAGAAAGAAAAGAAAAATGAAAAAATGTATCATCTTGAGGCAACTTACGCTCATCTAACAACTTAGTGTGCTTGTTCTTCCCATAAAAAACCACTTCTGAATATAGCAGGGGTGAAATAGGCACGGCTACCACCTCGCTACCTCGATTAATAGTGTAGCTCTCACATGGTGTACATACAATGGGCCCAACAAGGAACACAGCATCAGAATGAGCAAGGGTTGGACTGTGACTCCCATTGTAAATAGTTTAAAGAGGTTAGCTCATAAAACAAATTATGTTTGAAAAGACTACACAAGAAATAGGTCTCATAAAACTTACCACGCAATGTCTTCGCTTTGGTTCCCTGAATAAACGCCTGGCTTTTCTTACTCAACTTTTTGCCTGAATCCCACATATGTTGTTCTTTGTTTAAAAAACGATTTGCACATTGAATCCCACATATGTTTTAGAAAGGAAATGTTCGTAGGTTATATACCCTACTGTATTCCTTCAAGCATGATAAGATTAATATTATTCTCAAACTTGATGTATGTAATTTATTAAATAAAGGCAATTAGTGGATTACGTATATCATGTTTGAATATGTGTATTAACTCTTAACTTTTTCCTATTCTCTAACAATTAACTCTCTCATAGAATAGAACTCCAAATTTTACATGAAAATATAAGGGATAATTCCATATTTATCCCACTTAAATATCAAAATTTCATATTTCCCCAAAACACAAATAAGTATGTTATTATATGAAATTATGGTGTTTAAGTTGGGTAAATATGGATTGGCCCAAAATATAAACTCGAAACACAATACCGAATCCATTAATTGTGTTGTCACGTTATCATATTCATCATGTTGCTAGCCGATAAAATGCCATTTTGGTAGTTCTCAGTACTTTGTTACATAATTCTCAAATTTTACACATAGACTATTTGATAAGATGTCTAAATGAAATATAAAAATGGCTTAGTTGAGTAAATGAAAAAGTCCGTGGTCAAAAGTTATGAGAATAAGAGCATATGAAAACAAATTTTGATTTTTCAAACGGACAACTTCATACATTTTACTTTTTCACTGTTAGCTAAGGATGAATTAGTTTACGGATTAGACCACCTAATGAACATACAAGTTGAGTAAGCAAGTTTACAAATGACATAGATCCAAATTGACATTAATCGTGGATGTTAAATATTAGCCAAAAAAGAGCATAAAAATTTTGTCGGTTAGAGATGCGACATAAAGCAAAATCTACATTCACTTCAAAAATTGCAGCAGCACATGAGACTCATTATATGATCAGTAGCAAGTCGATACACAAAGTAAGACAAACCCAAAATTATTCTAAAATCTCAAAAGAAACTTGTATTGCAAATACCTTATTCCTGCCCCTGCTATCCTAGATCGATTGTCATAGTGCAAACAACAAAAACATAACCCCTGCGAGACGATCAAAATTTACAGTGATTATACCGCTCTACTCATTAACGGAAGAAAAAGAACTAGCATAGAACATATATATAGAAAGGCGCAAAAGGAAGTGAAAATAAAAGACCAAAACATATAAAGAAACAAGAAACGCTAACACAGAAAAGGGATGAAGAGAGAAACAGTGTTAGAAAGCGGTACCGGTCAATAGCAAATATTGTTTTTTTTTTTTTTTAAATAAATAAATAAAAATAAAAACAAAAAACAAACCATTTCCCTCGGCTCATTGAATCCCACATAGGTTAAAGAAAAGAAATGTTGGTAGCTTATATACCCTAATATATTAAATTAAATGGACTCTTTATGTTTGTTTTCAAGTTGGACAGAACTAAAGTTTAATAGTCGTGCTCAGTTAATGTTTTTAACCTTGGAACAACTTTCTTTCCTTTACCGACCAGAGTTACTAACGTTTTCAATTTGGAAGCTGCAACGCAAGTAGTTCATATCGTCTGGTTTGTTGAATTAAGGGGCATAACTTGTATATCACGTACTGTTGATTTCGCCATAAAGTCTTTCGTTATGAAATCCCTCTATCTTATTTCCTATATTAAGTTGATTGTATATTTAACTTTGTTTTTCACTTCCTATTTCGAATTGAAAGAGGAAGAAGTAAAAGAAAATCCGAAAAGATATGAAAAGAAAATACTGTATAACAATAAACATCGCACGAGTAAAAGTAAAGTAAAGTAACTTTCAATACCGTCTTCCACGGGTTATAGGTCCCAGTACCGTCTTCCATGGGTTATGGGTAACAATTAACATTGCACGAGTCAATAGTATAAATATTGTTCTTAAAAAAAAAAAAAAAAAAAAAAAAAAAAAAAAAAAAAATAGACATTTTCACATTCAATCCCACATAGGTTGAAGAATGGAAATGTTCGTAGGTTATATACCCTAGTGTATTCACTTTAACCAACTTGAGACTAATATTATGTTCTGCTACATATTGTTGTTGCTCCAATTTTTGGAGTTACACACATTATGTATCGAAATATTGTATGAACTCTTATTTTTTTCCCTTTCCTTTAACAATTGACTTCCTCATAGAATAGAATTCGAATTTTTTCAAAAATTTACTCAAAATACGATACCCGAATCCATTAATTTTGTTGTCACGTCCTCATATTCATCATGTTACTTGCTGATAAAATGTCGTTTTGGTAGGTCTCAGTACTTTGTTACATAATTCTCAAATTTTACACATCTTGTGTTTGATAAGATGTCTAAATGAAATATTACCACTAAAAATGACTTAATTTCGTTTTAACATGTTTGACAGATGTTGTTCGATTATCGACACTCATGTATATGATCCTATCTAGTTATGTAGAGTGAACAAAGAGATCACCGATTCACCATTAAACGACACAGTAGTCGTGTCTTTTATCCTATAAACACAAGCGTTAAGTAAAAAGTTCACGTCCATCTTCGAGAAAAGTTAAGAGTTCCAATTTATAACCAGGAGGAGCTCTTATACAACATGAGTTAAAACACTGTACTACCCCTTTTTTTGGCTGCTCCCTCATCATCTTTTGCAAAAAAAATTATAATCAATAGAATGCAGAATCCTTGCAAACACTCTTAGAGGGACTATGGCCTTTTAGTCCACGGAAGTTTGAGGCAATAGCGGGTCTGTGAATACTGTAAAGGATCATATACACTACAAAAAACTAGTTGAATTCTCCACATTTTAAAAGCCAAATAGCCACATTTAAAAATGTATAAAATTATTGATTCCACACTTTCTCAAGTGTGGTAATAACAGGTGTGACAAATTTTGCCACACATATAAGTGTGGAGATATTATCTAAATGTCTATAGTTAAAAATATGGAAATATTCTTTGAATGTCCACACCTAAAAGTGTGGCAAATTTGCAAAAAATGTTCAAAAATAAAAGTGTGTAGACATTTGCTACACTTATAAGTGTAGCTTTATTGTAATTGTTATATATGTGGATTGTTTTTTAAATATTTGTCACAGCTATAAATGTAGCAAAATTATTATCCATATAAAAAAAATTCATGGTTGACCTTACTGTGACAAAATAAGTGTGGAGAATAGCAATATTTTTTGTAGTGATATAAAACAAAGTTCTTTACTTTAGAGTCGTCAAATTAAAGTTATAGAATTTAAAGAATTTTAAACTAGTTTCCTCTTTCATTAGTTTCCATATAACCTTCCATAATCCATACCATGTTTTCTTTGTATTATTTAAAGTAAGTAAATATTTATGACCGCTTTATCTAGCTGCTTGTTATTCATGTTTCAAAATTATATATAAAGGGATCCTCACGTATCTTTTACTACCATCCAACATAAATTCAGCATTCTCGATTTTCTTTTAAGGTTTACGTATCTCTTTCAAAGCTCATGGCCTTAACTGATTTAGAACTTGCTACCGGAAGGACGACAAGTGATGATCAGCATGTTACCATTGACATAAGACATGAAGAAGGACAACAAAAAACACCATCAGATCTTGTTCCATTGTAAGTCGACGTTGGTGTTTTAATTATATAAAAACGCAACTCGGTTGAGTTGGTACTTCAAAGATAGTAGGTTTCTTAAGTTGGTAATCATGTAATGTGTAGTTTCTTTTTGCACCCATTACAGTAACCGAAAATCTTTATTTTACCTAAAAGTTTAATATCGATTTTTTTTTTTTTTTTTTTTTTTTTTTTTTTTTTTTTTGCTATTTCGTTTGGGACTTTAATAGGCTGTTTAGGACTTTGGTTTTAACTTTTACTTTTGAAGAAAATATAATGTCCAAGTATAATTGGTTGTTGAGGTTTTGCTTATGAGGTGGATTGTTAAATTTTGGTGTTTCGTTCACGATGTATTGATCTCGATCATCAACTAATTAAGGTTTTTGATTTTAATATTAATAATAATAATAATTGAGCTGTTGTGTTTCAGGTTTTACTCCTACTTCATATGGATCAATTGCGTAGCTTTCGTTGACGAATATATTCTGGTGGGCCTAATAACGGTTCAGTCGTTTCTACCTGGAGCCTCCTCTGAAAACAAATTGCAATTTTTCTCTAGAAAAACCCCTTTAAAAACTAAGTTAGATGGTCTGTTTATGATGATGAGCCTTACCACATTATTTGTGGGACTACTAGCATCTGCGATTTTAGTTTTTGTAGAATACTATCTGCGAAGTCGGATGAAGGATATCCATCACACTATCCTAAAAACTATCAGTGGTTTTGGATATTTTCTTGCACTTTTTTCCATTATCTCTCGTATTGTCGTCCTATTCGACCCCACCCATGACTGGAACATCCATCACAACCACACTTGGATCAGGTATTTAGCCATCAGTATATGCTTATGTGTGACCCTAGTTGCATTTTACTTTTTTTGGAAAAAGGTATGCAAGTATCAACAAGAAGAACTTGAAGGCCCGGTTTCTTTTGCTGTCCTTGGGTTCGTACCTCTTCCTGTAGGGTTCGGCTTTGTGTTGTGGTACTCCGAACTCATTGGCTGGTTATGGTTCTTGTGTTTATTGGGGGGTATTTTAGCAGCATGGATCTGGATAAAAGCTGATGAGAGTGAAAAGAAAATGCGACAGGCATCCAATATCAACAATCATCCTTGAGCAGCTAGCAACTTGCATTATATTCTAACTAGCAGTTATTATTGAGAATGGATTTGTAGTAAACATATTTACTGATTTTAGTATCTTAAGATGAAAATTTTGATATCCTAATTCATGCAATGTCTTTTACTTATGAAGAAACAAATAAGCTAGCTTTAGCCTTTGAGTAAGCTAAATCAGTGACCTTCTTAATTAGAAAGTTAAACATATTTTATATTTATAATTCCTTGTGAATTGTGCTACCATATAATTCGATGAGATGGTTGATGTTTGTTGAAGTGATAACCTTTACAATGGGCCAGTTAATTTGTTCATACAGAGGAGTCTCATTAACTCAATGATGCAACGTAAAGCTAAATCATAAAAAGAAACTTGTATTGCAAAAAGAGATGTTAACGAGCTGAGCTTTTAACGAGCTACTCGAGCTTGAGCTCATTTAACTCGAGTCAAGCTTGAAAATTATCAAGCTCGAGTCAAGTTCAAACAAAAATTAGTGCTTGATCTAGTCGAGCTTACAAAATCTAATACTCGGCTTGGCTCTTTCAAAAGCTCGTTTAGTTACTCGAGTCAAACTAGCTAGTCGAGCTTAATGAGTCAAACAAGCTTAACGAGCTAGACGAGCCAGATAGCTAATTTTTATAAAATTATATTTACATGTTAAATATTAAATAGCTGTTTTCAATTTCAAATCATAACTCTAAAACTCGACTCTCGGATTGTTAACACCCAGGTTGGAAATTCCCTGTTCCTGCTGTCATAGTACAAACAACAAAAACATTACCCCTACAAGACTATCTAAATTTACAGGGCAGGATTACATCGCCTTACCCCTTGATTGAAGAAAAGTAACCAACGTAGACCATAGACTTAGAAATGCACAAAAACAAGGGAACATAAAAGACCAAAGATGACAATATAAAGAAACAAGAAACACTAACACAGCGAAATTAATGTTGCACGAGTCGATAGTAAATATTGTTCTTTTTGATAAAAACCATTCCCTCATTGAATCCCACATAGTTGAAGAAAGGAAATGCTGGCAGCTTATATACCCTAATGTATTCTAATCGAATATCTTTAGGTTAACATTATGTTATCATATGTGATATTATGTGCTCAGACAACATCATACATGAAAATATGTCTTAACTTTAAACTCTTTCCTTTTCTTTTGAGAGTTTACTTTCTTAGAATAGAGTTCCAATTTTTACATGAAAATTATGGTAAAAATAAATACTCCAAAGTAGGGGTGAGCATCGGGCCGGATCCCGACCCGACCCGATAAGTACCGACCCGATAAGTACCGATACCGACAAACCAAAAAAACCTATCTCGATACCGATACCGACGTCTGTCGGGTCGGTTCGGTTTTAGTCGGGCTAAGTCGGGTCAGTTGTCGGGTACACCATATCTAGCCCGACAAGAAATACAGTAGGCATACAAAATTCTTTCCAGAGGCATACAATTCACTTAATACAGAGGCATAGAAATACAGTAGGCATAGAAATACACCCATAAATTCTTTCCAATGTAAAACAACAACAACGACATAGATGCACTTACCTCAAAAAATAATAATAATACACCCATAGAAACAGTAGGCATACAAAATTCTTTCCAGAGGGTATTTAGACAATACCAGAAATCTATTACATAACGAATTGAAGTCCAAAAGTAAGATCATGAACTACAAGCAGTTCAAAAACTTGCTTATAATCTCAACAGAAAACATGAGATTCAAGTGAGGGGCCTGAGAAGATTCAAGTGAGGGGCCTGAGAAGATGATGTCTCTATGCTATTTTTGTTCGCTGCGGTGTTTTTGATGTTGGGTTGTGAAATAGTGAAAGTGAGAAAGAAAGAGGCGCTTATATAAGGAATGGAATAATGGATAACCTAATGTAGTTTCGGGTAAGTCGGGCTCATATCGGGCTTAAGTCGGTTTAACCTGATACCGACCCGATACCGATATACATCCTTTCCTCTAACCGAATACCGACCCGCTAAGGGACTTGTCGGTTTCGGGCCTTATCGGTTCGGTCGGTTTGTTGGGCCTTGTCGGTTTCGGTCGGTTTTGCTCAGCCCTACTCGAAAGACGATACCCGAATCCATTATTTGTGTTGTCACTTCTTCATATTCATTTTCCTTTTCTCTTGAGAGTTTACTTTCTTAGAATAGAGTTCCAATTTTTACATGAAAATGATGGTAAAAATAAATACTCCAAAGACGATACCCGAATCCATTATTTGTGTTGTCACTTCTTGACTTCTTCATATTCATCATGTTAGTAGCTGATAAAATGTTGTTTCATCATGAAGTTATCGGTACTTCTTTCAAAATTCTCAAATTTTACACATTGACTATTTGATAAGATGTCTAAATGAAATATTACCAATAAAAACGCTTAATTGTTTCATTTTAACGTGTGTTACTGATGATGTTTGAATATGGACACTCATGTATATGATCCTATCTAGACATCAATTCACATTAAACGACACACTAGATGTGTCTTTTATCTTAAGTACAAGTTCACGTCGATCTTCGAGAAAGTTAAGAGTTCCAATTTATAACCAGGAAGAGCTGATATACAACATGAGTTAAAAAGACTGCACTACCCCAGTAGCCCTTTCTTTGCCATTCCGTCATCTTCTTGGTTCTGCAGGTTTGTGCGGGTGCCAAGAGTGAACAATCATTTAAATTGGCAGAGCAAGAAAGGTACATTAATATTGCAAAATATTACTCGTAATAATCAATAAAATGCAGAATCCTTGCAAACACCCTGGTGTAAAACAAGCACATAATGCTACAATTTCTCTGCTTAAAGACTTCATTTCAAAGCTTGCATTCTCTCATGGTGCTTTCTCAAGTGTAAGTAAGTTAACGTCCGATTTTGTCTACAGAACCAATCTTTGTACTTGGTTTTGATTTTGGTTTCCTCATAAGTTCATTTGGTGGATTGGTGGTGTAGTATGAGCGGATGAGCCTGAAGTATTCCCTGGAATAATTTACCGGATGAAGCAACCTAAAATCGTGTTGCTCATTTTTGTTTCCGGAAAAGTTGTTCTTACTGGTATGTAAATAGTTCACATCAGTCTCAATTTTTAAGTGCTTGAACAAAATGGACTCTTTATGTTTGTCAATCATGTTCGTTATCAAGTTAGAAAGAACTAAGGTTAAATAGTCGTGCTCAGTTAATATTTATTAGCCTTGGAACAACTTTCTTTCCTTTATCGACCAGAGTTATTAATGTTTTCAATTTGGAAGCGGAAACACAAGTGGTTCATATCGCCTGGTTTGTTGAATTGTGGGGCATAACTTGTACATCACAGTTGATTTAGCCATAAGCTCTTTCGTTATGAAATCCCTCTATCTTTTTTCCTATGTCGAGTTGATTATAAACTTTATTTTGTTTTTCACTTCCTGTTTCGAATTAAAAGAGGAAGAAGTAACTGAAAATCCAAAGACAGAAAAGATATGAAAAGAAAAAATTGTTTAACAATTAACATTGCACAAGTCAATAGTATAAATATTGTTCTTTTTTATTTATTTATTATTTATTTTTTAAAAAAAAAAGACATTTTCACGTTCAATCCCACATAGGTTGAAGAATGGAAATGTTCCTAGGTTATATAACCTAGTGTATTCCCTTTGACCATCTTGAGACTAATATTATGTTCTGCTACCTATTTGTTGTTACTCCAATTTGTGGAGTTACACACTTATGTATCGAAATATTGTATGAGCTCTTAGTTTTTTTTTCCTTTTCTTTAACAATTAACTTTCTCGTTGAATAGAATTCCAATTTTTGCAAAAATTTACTCCAAATACGATACCCGGATCCATTAATTTTGTTGTCACGTCCTCATATTCATCATGTTACAAGCTGATAAAATGTGGTTTTGGTAGTTGTCAGTACTTTGTTACATAATTCTCAAATTTTACACATCTCGGTTTGATAAGGGGAACACCTAACCGAACCCTCCCTATACTAGGAAGGTGGTACTTTTTGTACCTTTGTCCCCCATTTTGTCCCTCCTTTTTTTCAGTACAGCACAGTTTTTTGTCAGTTTCTGTTCCGTATTGTTAACAGTTTGAAGCGTTTGACATATTAAACTTTATATTTTTTGTTCCGCACTTTCAGGTTTATAGTTTTTTTATATTAGCAAAATTATAAATTAAAAAAAAAATGGGGAGGGTCCGGTTAGGAAAAATAGGGAGGGTCAATATATCTCATCCCTTTGATAAGATGTCTAAATCAAATATCACAAACAAAACTGGCTTAGTTGAGTAAATGAAAAATCAAAGGAGGTCCTTGACCAAGAGTTATGAGAATAAGAGCATATGAAAACAAATTTTGATTTTTCAAACAGAGAGCTTAATACATTTTACTTTCTCATTATTAGCTAAGTACCACACCAACCAGGGCTTTACCCGGTTTTAACTTGTGTGGTGGGTTCAAAACCTGTAGATTAGTCGGTAAAAAAGTAACAAACAGTTACCAAAAAAAAGTATGAAACAGTTACCTAAAAAAAAGTTTAACGAGTTGACCACCTAAGTTACATACTAGTTGAGTTAGCAAGTTTACAAAAGACATAGATCCAAATTGACATCAATCGTGAATGTCAACCATTAGCCAAAAAAACAGCATAAAATTTGTCGGTTAGACATGTGGCGTAAAGCAAAATCTACATTCACTTCAAAAAATTTGTTAACACAAAAATAACTTCAAATTTACAGCAACATATGAGACTCATTCTACGATCAGTCACAAGTCGATACCCAAAGTAAAACAAAACCAAAATTATTCTAAAACTTCATAACAAACTTGTATTGCAAATTCCTGATAATTCCCTGCTTTTCTAGATCAATTGTCATAGTACAAAGTACAAACAACTAAAACACAACCCCAACGAGACGATCTAAATTTACGACGCAGTAGTATATGTACACCGCTTTACTCGTTAATGGAAGAAAAAGAACCAACATAGATTATAGATATAGAAAGCCACAAGAAAAAGGGAAAATAAAGACAAAAAACGACAATATAAAGAAACAAGAAACCTAGACACAAAAAATGTATGAAAGAGAAACACTGATAGAAAGTCGCAAGGAGTCAATGGTAAATATTGTTCTTTCTGATAAAAACCTTTTTACATTCAATCCCACATAGGTTGAAGAAAGGAAATGTTTGTAGCTTATATACCCTGGTGTATTCCCTTCAAGCATGTTAAGATTAATATTATGCTCAAATTGGTATCTGTATTACACTAAATAAAAACAATTACAGTAAGAGGTGAAATCTATGCAAAACAAGTACTCCCTCTGTCCCAAAGTCTCAAATTATAAGTCCATTTTTAATTTGCACAAAGTTTAATAAAATTCCACTAACTTATCTATTCATTAATCAAATATATTCTCTCTCCACTAATTATGAGTCCATTTTTAATTTGCAGAAAGTTTAATAAAATTTCATTAACTTATATATTCACCATCAAATATATTCTCTCTCCACTAAAGTGTGTTGTGATTGATTGAAATAGAAAATAAACAAGTATTTTGGGACACCTAAAAGTAAGAAAATGGACTTATAATATGGGACGGATGGAGTATCACTTAAAAAAACAAATAAGTCAATCTCAACCATCTATCCATCTTCCATCTAATGGCTAAGATCACATCAAAAAATAACAAAAATAGGGAAAAATTGGCATTTTAGCTCATTTAATATAAAAACCCACTTTCCACCTTTTTTTAAAAAACAACATATCTTGCAAACGGTAAATCTTCAAACTACGAAAAATACACTATCGCGACGAGAAAAAAAATATTTTTCTATATATATGCATTGTTATATACTTTCGACGAACTTTTTTTTCTCAAAATTCCGTCCAGAAAAATCCCACTGCATTCGTAAAAATTCTCATGGGATTCGTAAAAAGACGATTTTTTTTTTTTAAATTTCCGTCCAGAAAAATCTCACGGGATTCGTAAAAAGACGAATTTTTTTTTTCTAAATTTCCGTCCAGAAAAATCTCACAGGATTCGTAAAAAGACGAACTTTTGTTTTTCAAAATTTCTGACCAGAAAAATCCCACGGGATTCGTAAAAAAAATCACTTTTGATTTGTTATTTTTAAAAAATCACAAGTAATTTGTAGGATCATAAAAGTGTAGATTGGCAGGGACACCTCAACCCTGTGTATCATAATGGTACCCATCAACCCTACCGAGCAAAGGTTTGATGCCTGTGAAATACCTCCACCCAATACCCAACCATGCTGCGGAACGGAATCGAACTCGCGTCCTTTAGTTGGATCAAGACATCACATGGTTGGGCCCAGGCTTTTAAGGTAGCTGGTTGATATCATTAGAGCTTGTGGTCCCCAAGTGAGGACTTCCCGGTTGGTCACCCAACCCGGTACTACTCTCACCTAGGCTCGCTTAACTTAATAAGCTTCACCCAGTGGACCACAAAGCCCCGTGATTTGTAAAAATGAGCAAATCACTGTTTTTGAGTAGGGCCCTTCTTTAGATATGGGATTCTGTACGATTTATCTTATCGATAAATCACAAAAGATTCTGTGTGAAATCACATAGGATTCTTTGGTGCACATGAGATTTTTTTAGTATTTTAGTATATGACAAATTGTCTTTAAAAAAATATACAAATATATATATATATATATATATATATATATATATATATATATATATATATATATATATATATATATATATATATATATATAATACGTAATAAAAAAAAGTTATAAAATCAATCAAGTCGATTATTAAAAAGGTAATAAGAGCATTTCTTGAAACAGTTTAATGTGAAAAGGAAAAGATATGAAAAAAGTAAAATAGTTGTTTCCTACGAGAATTTTACTGTAAGAAAATTTGACTCTATTATAGGGAGGTGATTTGCATACTCACTTAATTAATTGGCACATTTTAAATTAGAGTGTGTTGACATTTATACCCTCATAAAATGAAAATTTGTAAATTAATGTGAGGGTATAATTATCAACACACTCTAATTTAGAGTGTGCCAATCAATTTAGAAAATATGCAAATCACCTCCAATTATAAAAATGAGATAAACTCACATGTGACACTTTCTCGATCTCAGTACTCTTGACCACGTAATAAAGTTCACTATCCGGTGATCAACGAGAAACATCTTCGCCGAAAAAGCTCTAGCTTATCTCGAAAACAATATCCGGTGATCCTAACGCTGCGATATGCGACTATTTCGACGTCACTGCTGGTACTGGTGTCGGAGGCGTGTTTGGGGATCTGAGAGAAAGATGAGAGACACGAGTGTGAGTGTATGTGTGTAGAGTGTGTGTTTAGAGGTTAGGGCTATGTTTGGCAAAAGTAGCTGTAAGCAGTAGCAGTGAGCTGTAAGCATTAGCTGTGAGCAATAGCCAAAAAAGCTCACAGCTTCATAAAGAAACATTGTCAAAATGTGTTTTTCTAAAAAATAGCAAAGCCCACAGCTCTCATGCCAAACGAACACTAAAAATAAAAAAGCTCATTTTTCACCGCTCATTACCCAAAAAAGCTCCAAAAAGCTTTGTGACAAACATAGCCTAGGTAGAAGGAATGATTAAAATGCCCCTTAGTATATTTGTTCATTTTAATCTAAACCGTTAAATGAAAGAAGGATGGATGGTTGAGATCTTGTTATATGTTCTTTAGATAAATGTTGTTTCGTATTGAACTTTTCTCTTACAGTAAAACCTCTATAAATTAATAGTGTCAGGACCGGCATATTTTACTAATTTAATAACATATTGTTATATCGATAAATTAATAATTTATTAATTTAAAAAGATTTTACGTATAACCTTAAAACATACAAGTCCAATATACTAGTTACAATGTGTACTAGTTAGAGATGGATAGCTTTATAAGAACTGGCGGGTTGCATTCAGTGGCGGAGCCAGAAAATGTAATCACTGGGGGCGTTGATTGATAAAGAGTGTTTTTGTAACATGAAAAATGTCAGGTCGGGTTTATTATTTTCTTTTGTTGAACAACTCGGGTGAGATTTGATATAATGTTGAAAAATTACAATTACAAATTTACAATATATATGATGTTAACAAATTATATACATTAACCTATCACGCTAACCACTCAAAAAAGAAAAAGAAAAGCATTGTCAAAACTTGAGTATATGTGGTGGTATGCTCAAATCTTGTGAATTAATATATAGACTAAAGGATCGAAAATTATAATTACCAGAAAAAAATAAAAATAATCAAACTAAATTTTCACATGTACGCAAAGAAGAAACTAAATTATAAGTATTAACAATTTAACATCATATGTTCAAATGTTAAAAGATATACATGAGTATAATTGACGGAAAAAGGGATCAAAACTTAAAGGTAATTCAATATAGTATATTATTTCTACTCCATATGTTATATTCACTTATAAATCGAGGGGTAAGTTAATAACTCACGTGATGTTTGACCCCACCACACAAACTCAACTACAATTCTACAAATCACTTCTCCCTTATCTAGTCATCATCTCACTTTTTACTTACCCTTTTTTACTCCATTGTTTCCGGTAAACAAAATAATCAGAAACAGTTTCAACACTAAAGAGCACTGGTCTTTTTTGTTAAAGTGAGAGTGTCGAGGGCACTTTGATTATTTGCGTGAGGGCACTGGTCTTTTTTGTTACTAATTCGAGTTTTTTTCTTATGTATTTTTGGTATCAGCGAGAGCTTGGTTGGGGGCAACGCCCCCCAGCACTATACATATAGCTCCGCCCCTGGTTGCATTAAAAGCTAAGTTGGCGTGATAGACAATGTATGAGTTTGAAAACAAAATGGCTTTCACAAAGAAATGAGCATGGTTGTCGCTTTAAGATCCTACAACAAAGCAAAGATTACAAACAAAAAATTACAAACCCAAGACAAGTGCTTAAATCAAAGCAAAGATTATAAACAAAATAAGAAACATGGTTACGCAAGAATATAAAGAAAAACAACACAATCAAGATTTACATATTCAATATCCATGAAAAAGAGGGGAGCTATAAAACAAGGGGTCTGAAAACGGATGCTTATAAACGAAGGGGTCCATCTTGGTCCGGTTCAATACCAAGTGGAGTTGGCTACAACCTGTTGGTAAAATTTAGTGCACTTGAGTGATCAAATCATACTTGGAAATGGGTTTGGAGGTACACCTGAGTATGTGGCAGCAACGGAAGCGTGCAAAGAAATATTGTGGTTGAAAAGGTTTTTGCAAGAGCTTGGCTTCAAGCAACAGTGCTACGTGGTTCTTTTTGATAATCAAAGTGCTATTCACCTTGCGAAGAATTCTATGTTTCTTAAGCGAACAAAACATATTGATGTGCGCTATCATTGTATTAGAGATGCCATTGAAGATGGTTTATTTGAACTTGATAAAGTTCATACCGATGATAATGGTTCCGATATGTTGACCAAGCCGTTAGCAAGGGAGAAGCTCAAGGTCTGTTGCTCGATCGCCGGGATGGCGAACTCTTCCTCATAGCCAGAAAAGGAGGAGATTTGTTGGGTATTTTTCTTAGCCCATGAGGTTAAGAGCCTAACACATTGAGGCCCATCTTGGGTCCATTTTAGTCCCATATTTATGCATATGTTCCGTGGTTAGAAGTGTATCAAACAAGAGTGAAGTGAGAGAAAAGGAAGAAAAAGAAAGAAGTTTTTCGGAGTTAAATATCACCCAAACCCAACTGCAGTGTTTCTACGATCACCGGAGATTGAACCGTTGGATCGTCATGATTTTCGGAATGTAGCTTCCTTACATATAATGGAAGGTTTTGACCATTGGGATTCTGATTTTGAGCCCTGGAAGTCCTGTTTCTTTCCCGGGTAGATTGCATCAGTTTTGGTGATATTCTTCCTTTCTTGTTCTTTGTTTGTTGCCATATATCTTGATGTTGATTCCAAGATTATGATGTTTGTTGTATACCTCTAGTGTTATCTAGAGAAGAACTTGTGTACCTCTCTTGGTTGATAGTGGATTCAAGAGGCACTAGGTGTCCCGTGGTTTTTACCCGTTTTGGGGTTTTCCACACTAAAAGTTTGGTGTTCTTATTGTGTGTTTGATTATCTTTATTACCTGCTGATTGGGGCTGATATGATATTGTTAGGGGCTGTTTAGAGTTGTGATTAGTTTGCCTTATTTGTTTACTTCCTCATAGGTTCATACGGGTTTGGGTAGGTGTTGTCAAACGAAGGTTTGCTTCCGCATTTGTGTTTATTCCGTTGTGACCCATTGCACCTTTATCCGTCGCAGCAGCGTGTTGGAGGACATGGAACAGAAGCTTTGATGCGTGAATGGAGTCTAAACGAAAAGGCGTTTCAGTGCTCGCCATCAAGTACTACCTCGTGTGGATCGGGTTGTCCACCTGACCTTTCTCCTCAAGAGCCGCTTGAGCTTCCTCCACTCGGTGAAGGGTTGGGGAAATTTGTGCAGACCAGTAACGGAGGGTTCTTACGTTTGATGAATCCTATGATTTTCAAGAATGCTAAAAGCGGAGGGAACTTGATTATGCATGTGTCTAGTCCAACGTATGATGTTTAGGAGTGACAAGTTTAATTACGACTAGCACATTAGATTTACACAGATGATCAAAATGAATGATTCAAACTAGCATTTATTTCATGACTAGAAAAAGGCAAATGATGGAAATATTATATGGTTAATAACAAAAGGAGAACTTACTCTGGCTTTTGTTTGCTTTGATCATGGACCTTTGCCTCCTCTGGTTTCTTGTTACCACCGGATGCATCTATTTTTAAAAGAAACATTTGTAAATAAGAAGAAAGAAAAGAAAAATGAAAAAATGTATCATCTTGAGGCAACTTACGCTCATCTAACAACTTAGTGTGCTTGTTCTTCCCATAAAAAACCACTTCTGAATATAGCAGGGGTGAAATAGGCACGGCTACCACCTCGCTACCTCGATTAATAGTGTAGCTCTCACATGGTGTACATACAATGGGCCCAACAAGGAACACAGCATCAGAATGAGCAAGGGTTGGACTGTGACTCCCATTGTAAATAGTTTAAAGAGGTTAGCTCATAAAACAAATTATGTTTGAAAAGACTACACAAGAAATAGGTCTCATAAAACTTACCACGCAATGTCTTCGCTTTGGTTCCCTGAATAAACGCCTGGCTTTTCTTACTCAACTTTTTGCCTGAATCCCACATATGTTGTTCTTTGTTTAAAAAACGATTTGCACATTGAATCCCACATATGTTTTAGAAAGGAAATGTTCGTAGGTTATATACCCTACTGTATTCCTTCAAGCATGATAAGATTAATATTATTCTCAAACTTGATGTATGTAATTTATTAAATAAAGGCAATTAGTGGATTACGTATATCATGTTTGAATATGTGTATTAACTCTTAACTTTTTCCTATTCTCTAACAATTAACTCTCTCATAGAATAGAACTCCAAATTTTACATGAAAATATAAGGGATAATTCCATATTTATCCCACTTAAATATCAAAATTTCATATTTCCCCAAAACACAAATAAGTATGTTATTATATGAAATTGTGGTGTTTAAGTTGGGTAAATATGGATTGGCCCAAAATATAAACTCGAAACACAATACCGAATCCATTAATTGTGTTGTCACGTTATCATATTCATCATGTTGCTAGCCGATAAAATGCCATTTTGGTAGTTCTCAGTACTTTGTTACATAATTCTCAAATTTTACACATAGACTATTTGATAAGATGTCTAAATGAAATATAAAAATGGCTTAGTTGAGTAAATGAAAAAGTCCGTGGTCAAAAGTTATGAGAATAAGAGCATATGAAAACAAATTTTGATTTTTCAAACGGACAACTTCATACATTTTACTTTTTCACTGTTAGCTAAGGATGAATTAGTTTACGGATTAGACCACCTAATGAACATACAAGTTGAGTAAGCAAGTTTACAAATGACATAGATCCAAATTGACATTAATCGTGGATGTTAAATATTAGCCAAAAAAGAGCATAAAAATTTTGTCGGTTAGAGATGCGACATAAAGCAAAATCTACATTCACTTCAAAAATTGCAGCAGCACATGAGACTCATTATATGATCAGTAGCAAGTCGATACACAAAGTAAGACAAACCCAAAATTATTCTAAAATCTCAAAAGAAACTTGTATTGCAAATACCTTATTCCTGCCCCTGCTATCCTAGATCGATTGTCATAGTGCAAACAACAAAAACATAACCCCTGCGAGACGATCAAAATTTACAGTGATTATACCGCTCTACTCATTAACGGAAGAAAAAGAACTAGCATAGAACATATATATAGAAAGGCGCAAAAGTGAAAATAAAAGACCAAAACATATAAAGAAACAAGAAACGCTAACACAGAAAAGGGATGAAGAGAGAAACAGTGTTAGAAAGCGGTACCGGTCAATAGCAAATATTGTTTTTTTTTTTTTTTTTTAAATAAATAAATAAAAATAAAAACAAAAAACAAACCATTTCCCTCGGCTCATTGAATCCCACATAGGTTAAAGAAAAGAAATGTTGGTAGCTTATATACCCTAATATATTAAATTAAATGGACTCTTTATGTTTGTTATCAAGTTAGACAGAACTAAAGTTTAATAGTCGTGCTCAGTTAATGTTTTTAACCTTGGAACAACTTTCTTTCCTTTACCGACCAGAGTTACTAACGTTTTCAATTTGGAAGCTGCAACGCAAGTAGTTCATATCGTCTGGTTTGTTGAATTAAGGGGCATAACTTGTATATCACGTACTGTTGATTTCGCCATAAAGTCTTTCGTTATGAAATCCCTCTATCTTATTTCCTATATTAAGTTGATTGTATATTTAACTTTGTTTTTCACTTCCTATTTCGAATTGAAAGAGGAAGAAGTAAAAGAAAATCCGAAAAGATATGAAAAGAAAATACTGTATAACAATAAACATCGCACGAGTAAAAGTAAAGTAAAGTAACTTTCAATACCGTCTTCCACGGGTTATAGGTCCCAGTACCGTCTTCCATGGGTTATGGGTAACAATTAACATTGCACGAGTCAATAGTATAAATATTGTTCTTAAAAAAAAAAAAAAAAAAAAAAAAAAAAAAAAAAAAAAAAGAGACATTTTCACATTCAATCCCACATAGGTTGAAGAATGGAAATGTTCGTAGGTTATATACCCTAGTGTATTCACTTTAACCAACTTGAGACTAATATTATGTTCTGCTACATATTGTTGTTGCTCCAATTTTTGGAGTTACACACATTATGTATCGAAATATTGTATGAACTCTTATTTTTTTCCCTTTCCTTTAACAATTGACTTCCTCATAGAATAGAATTCGAATTTTTTCAAAAATTTACTCAAAATACGATACCCGAATCCATTAATTTTGTTGTCACGTCCTCATATTCATCATGTTACTTGCTGATAAAATGTCGTTTTGGTAGGTCTCAGTACTTTGTTACATAATTCTCAAATTTTACACATCTTGTGTTTGATAAGATGTCTAAATGAAATATTACCACTAAAAATGACTTAATTTCGTTTTAACATGTTTGACAGATGTTGTTCGATTATCGACACTCATGTATATGATCCTATCTAGTTATGTAGAGTGAACAAAGAGATCACCGATTCACCATTAAACGACACAGTAGTCGTGTCTTTTATCCTATAAACACAAGCGTTAAGTAAAAAGTTCACGTCCATCTTCGAGAAAAGTTAAGAGTTCCAATTTATAACCAGGAGGAGCTCTTATACAACATGAGTTAAAACACTGTACTACCCCTTTTTTTGGCTGCTCCCTCATCATCTTTTGCAAAAAAAATTATAATCAATAGAATGCAGAATCCTTGCAAACACTCTTAGAGGGACTATGGCCTTTTAGTCCACGGAAGTTTGAGGCAATAGCGGGTCTGTGAATACTGTAAAGGATCATATACACTACAAAAAACTAGTTGAATTCTCCACATTTTAAAAGCCAAATAGCCACATTTAAAAATGTATAAAATTATTGATTCCACACTTTCTCAAGTGTGGTAATAATAGGTGTGACAAATTTTGCCACACATATAAGTGTGGAGATATTATCTAAATGTCTATAGTTAAAAATATGGAAATATTCTTTGAATGTCCACACCTAAAAGTGTGGCAAATTTGCAAAAAATGTTCAAAAATAAAAGTGTGTAGACATTTGCTACACTTATAAGTGTAGCTTTATTGTAATTGTTATATATGTGGATTGTTTTTTAAATATTTGTCACAGCTATAAATGTAGCAAAATTATTATCCATATAAAAAAAATCCATGGTTCACCTTACTGTGACAAAATAAGTGTGGAGAATAGCAATATTTTTTGTAGTGATATAAAACAAAGTTCTTTACTTTAGAGTCGTCAAATTAAAGTTATAGAATTTAAAGAATTTTAAACTAGTTTCCTCTTTCATTAGTTTCCATATAACCTTCCATAATCCATACCATGTTTTCTTTGTATTATTTAAAGTAAGTAAATATTTATGACCGCTTTATCTAGCTGCTTGTTATTCATGTTTCAAAATTATATATAAAGGGATCCTCACGTATCTTTTACTACCATCCAACATAAATTCAGCATTCTCGATTTTCTTTTAAGGTTTACGTATCTCTTTCAAAGCTCATGGCCTTAACTGATTTAGAACTTGCTACCGGAAGGACGACAAGTGATGATCAGCATGTTACCATTGACATAAGACATGAAGAAGGACAACAAAAAACACCATCAGATCTTGTTCCATTGTAAGTCGACGTTGGTGTTTTAATTATATAAAAACGCAACTCGGTTGAGTTGGTACTTCAAAGATAGTAGGTTTCTTAAGTTGGTAATCATGTAATGTGTAGTTTCTTTTTGCACCCATTACAGTAACCGAAAATCTTTATTTTACCTAAAAGTTTAATATCGATTTTTTTTTTTTTTTTTTTTTTTTTTTTTTTTTTGCTATTTCGTTTGGGACTTTAATAGGCTGTTTAGGACTTTGGTTTTAACTTTTACTTTTGAAGAAAATATAATGTCCAAGTATAATTGGTTGTTGAGGTTTTGCTTATGAGGTGGATTGTTAAATTTTGGTGTTTCGTTCACGATGTATTGATCTCGATCATCAACTAATTAAGGTTTTTGATTTTAATATTAATAATAATAATAATTGAGCTGTTGTGTTTCAGGTTTTACTCCTACTTCATATGGATCAATTGCGTAGCTTTCGTTGACGAATATATTCTGGTGGGCCTAATAACGGTTCAGTCGTTTCTACCTGGAGCCTCCTCTGAAAACAAATTGCAATTTTTCTCTAGAAAAACCCCTTTAAAAACTAAGTTAGATGGTCTGTTTATGATGATGAGCCTTACCACATTATTTGTGGGACTACTAGCATCTGCGATTTTAGTTTTTGTAGAATACTATCTGCGAAGTCGGATGAAGGATATCCATCACACTATCCTAAAAACTATCAGTGGTTTTGGATATTTTCTTGCACTTTTTTCCATTATCTCTCGTATTGTCGTCCTATTCGACCCCACCCATGACTGGAACATCCATCACAACCACACTTGGATCAGGTATTTAGCCATCAGTATATGCTTATGTGTGACCCTAGTTGCATTTTACTTTTTTTGGAAAAAGGTATGCAAGTATCAACAAGAAGAACTTGAAGGCCCGGTTTCTTTTGCTGTCCTTGGGTTCGTACCTCTTCCTGTAGGGTTCGGCTTTGTGTTGTGGTACTCCGAACTCATTGGCTGGTTATGGTTCTTGTGTTTATTGGGGGGTATTTTAGCAGCATGGATCTGGATAAAAGCTGATGAGAGTGAAAAGAAAATGCGACAGGCATCCAATATCAACAATCATCCTTGAGCAGCTAGCAACTTGCATTATATTCTAACTAGCAGTTATTATTGAGAATGGATTTGTAGTAAACATATTTACTGATTTTAGTATCTTAAGATGAAAATTTTGATATCCTAATTCATGCAATGTCTTTTACTTATGAAGAAACAAATAAGATAGCTTTAGCCTTTGAGTAAGCTAAATCAGTGACCTTCTTAATTAGAAAGTTAAACATATTTTATATTTATAATTCCTTGTGAATTGTGCTACCATATAATTCGATGAGATGGTTGATGTTTGTTGAAGTGATAACCTTTACAATGGGCCAGTTAATTTGTTCATACAGAGGAGTCTCATTAACTCAATGATGCAACGTAAAGCTAAATCATAAAAAGAAACTTGTATTGCAAAAAGAGATGTTAACGAGCTGAGCTTTTAACGAGCTACTCGAGCTTGAGCTCATTTAACTCGAGTCAAGCTTGAAAATTATCAAGCTCGAGTCAAGTTCAAACAAAAATTAGTGCTTGATCTAGTCGAGCTTACAAAATCTAATACTCGGCTTGGCTCTTTCAAAAGCTCGTTTAGTTACTCGAGTCAAACTAGCTAGTCGAGCTTAATGAGTCAAACAAGCTTAACGAGCTAGACGAGCCAGATAGCTAATTTTTATAAAATTATATTTACATGTTAAATATTAAATAGCTGTTTTCAATTTCAAATCATAACTCTAAAACTCGACTCTCGGATTGTTAACACCCAGGTTGGAAATTCCCTGTTCCTGCTGTCATAGTACAAACAACAAAAACATTACCCCTACAAGACTATCTAAATTTACAGGGCAGGATTACATCGCCTTACCCCTTGATTGAAGAAAAGTAACCAACGTAGACCATAGACTTAGAAATGCACAAAAACAAGGGAACATAAAAGACCAAAGATGACAATATAAAGAAACAAGAAACACTAACACAGCGAAATTAATGTTGCACGAGTCGATAGTAAATATTGTTCTTTTTGATAAAAACCATTCCCTCATTGAATCCCACATAGTTGAAGAAAGGAAATGCTGGCAGCTTATATACCCTAATGTATTCTAATCGAATATCTTTAGGTTAACATTATGTTATCATATGTGATATTATGTGCTCAGACAACATCATACATGAAAATATGTCTTAACTTTAAACTCTTTCCTTTTCTTTTGAGAGTTTACTTTCTTAGAATAGAGTTCCAATTTTTACATGAAAATTATGGTAAAAATAAATACTCCAAAGTAGGGGTGAGCATCGGGCCGGATCCCGACCCGACCCGATAAGTACCGACCCGATAAGTACCGATACCGACAAACCAAAAAAACCTATCCCGATACCGATACCGACGTCTGTCGGGTCGGTTCGGTTTTAGTCGGGCTAAGTCGGGTCAGTTGTCGGGTACACCATATCTAGCCCGACAAGAAATACAGTAGGCATACAAAATTCTTTCCAGAGGCATACAATTCACTTAATACAGAGGCATAGAAATACAGTAGGCATAGAAATACACCCATAAATTCTTTCCAATGTAAAACAACAACAACGACATAGATGCACTTACCTCAAAAAATAATAATAATACACCCATAGAAACAGTAGGCATACAAAATTCTTTCCAGAGGGTATTTAGACAATACCAGAAATCTATTACATAACGAATTGAAGTCCAAAAGTAAGATCATGAACTACAAGCAGTTCAAAAACTTGCTTATAATCTCAACAGAAAACATGAGATTCAAGTGAGGGGCCTGAGAAGATTCAAGTGAGGGGCCTGAGAAGATGATGTCTCTATGCTATTTTTGTTCGCTGCGGTGTTTTTGATGTTGGGTTGTGAAATAGTGAAAGTGAGAAAGAAAGAGGCGCTTATATAAGGAATGGAATAATGGATAACCTAATGTAGTTTCGGGTAAGTCGGGCTCATATCGGGCTTAAGTCGGTTTAACCTGATACCGACCCGATACCGATATACATCCTTTCCTCTAACCGAATACCGACCCGCTAAGGGACTTGTCGGTTTCGGGCCTTATCGGTTCGGTCGGTTTGTCGGGCCTTGTCGGTTTCGGTCGGTTTTGCTCAGCCCTACTCGAAAGACGATACCCGAATCCATTATTTGTGTTGTCACTTCTTCATATTCATTTTCCTTTTCTCTTGAGAGTTTACTTTCTTAGAATAGAGTTCCAATTTTTA
Source organism: Artemisia argyi (assembly GCA_030686995.1). Taxonomy (NCBI): domain Eukaryota; kingdom Viridiplantae; phylum Streptophyta; class Magnoliopsida; order Asterales; family Asteraceae; genus Artemisia; species Artemisia argyi. The sequence goes on from CM060692.1 coordinate 21,642,832, forward strand.
CATGAAAATGATGGTAAAAATAAATACTCCAAAGACGATACCCGAATCCATTATTTGTGTTGTCACTTCTTGACTTCTTCATATTCATCATGTTAGTAGCTGATAAAATGTTGTTTCATCATGAAGTTATCGGTACTTCTTTCAAAATTCTCAAATTTTACACATTGACTATTTGATAAGATGTCTAAATGAAATATTACCAATAAAAACGCTTAATTGTTTCATTTTAACGTGTGTTACTGATGATGTTTGAATATGGACACTCATGTATATGATCCTATCTAGACATCAATTCACATTAAACGACACACTAGATGTGTCTTTTATCTTAAGTACAAGTTCACGTCGATCTTCGAGAAAGTTAAGAGTTCCAATTTATAACCAGGAAGAGCTGATATACAACATGAGTTAAAAAGACTGCACTACCCCAGTAGCCCTTTCTTTGCCATTCCGTCATCTTCTTGGTTCTGCAGGTTTGTGCGGGTGCCAAGAGTGAACAATCATTTAAATTGGATGAGCCTGAAGTATTCCCTGGAATAATTTACCGGATGAAGCAACCTAAAATCGTGTTGCTCATTTTTGTTTCCGGAAAAGTTGTTCTTACTGGTATGTAAATAGTTCACATCAGTCTCAATTTTTAAGTGCTTGAACAAAATGGACTCTTTATGTTTGTCAATCATGTTCGTTATCAAGTTAGAAAGAACTAAGGTTAAATAGTCGTGCTCAGTTAATATTTATTAGCCTTGGAACAACTTTCTTTCCTTTATCGACCAGAGTTATTAATGTTTTCAATTTGGAAGCGGAAACACAAGTGGTTCATATCGCCTGGTTTGTTGAATTGTGGGGCATAACTTGTACATCACAGTTGATTTAGCCATAAGCTCTTTCGTTATGAAATCCCTCTATCTTTTTTCCTATGTCGAGTTGATTATAAACTTTATTTTGTTTTTCATTTCCTGTTTCGAATTAAAAGAGGAAGAAGTAACTGAAAATCCAAAGACAGAAAAGATATGAAAAGAAAAAATTGTTTAACAATTAACATTGCACAAGTCAATAGTATAAATATTGTTCTTTTTTATTTATTTATTATTTATTTTTTTTTAAAAAAGACATTTTCACGTTCAATCCCACATAGGTTGAAGAATGGAAATGTTCCTAGGTTATATAACCTAATGTATTCCCTTTAACCATCTTGAGACTAATATTATGTTCTGCTACCTATTTGTTGTTACTCCAATTTGTGGAGTTACACACTTATGTATCGAAATATTGTATGAGCTCTTAGTTTTTTTTCCTTTTCTTTAACAATTAACTTTCTCGTTGAATAGAATTCCAATTTTTGCAAAAATTTACTCCAAATACGATACCCGGATCCATTAATTTTGTTGTCACGTCCTCATATTCATCATGTTACAAGCTGATAAAATGTGGTTTTGGTAGTTGTCAGTACTTTGTTACATAATTCTCAAATTTTACACATCTCGGTTTGATAAGGGGAACACCTAACCGAACCCTCCCTATACTAGGGAGGTGGTACTTTTTGTACCTTTGTCCCCCATTTTGTCCCTCCTTTTTTTCAGTACAGCACAGTTTTTTGTCAGTTTCTGTTCCGTATTGTTAACAGTTTGAAGCGTTTGACATATTAAACTTTATATTTTTTGTTTCGCACTTTCAGGTTTATAGTTTTTTTATATTAGCAAAATTATAAGTTAAAAAAAAAATGGGGAGGGTCCGGTTAGGAAAAATAGGGAGGGTCAATATATCTCATCCCTTTGATAAGATGTCTAAATCAAATATCACAAACAAAACTGGCTTAGTTGAGTAAATGAAAAATCAAAGGAGGTCCTTGACCAAGAGTTATGAGAATAAGAGCATATGAAAACAAATTTTGATTTTTCAAACAGAGAGCTTAATACATTTTACTTTCTCATTATTAGCTAAGTACCACACCAACCAGGGCTTTACCCGGTTTTAACTTGTGTGGTGGGTTCAAAACCTGTAGATTAGTCGGTAAAAAAGTAACAAACAGTTACCAAAAAAAAGTATGAAACAGTTACCTAAAAAAAAGTTTACCGAGTTGACCACCTAAGTTACATACTAGTTGAGTTAGCAAGTTTACAAAAGACATAGATCCAAATTGACATCAATCGTGAATGTCAACCATTAGCCAAAAAAACAGCATAAAATTTGTCGGTTAGACATGTGGCGTAAAGCAAAATCTACATTCACTTCAAAAAATTTGTTAACACAAAAATAACTTCAAATTTACAGCAACATATGAGACTCATTCTACGATCAGTCACAAGTCGATACCCAAAGTAAAACAAAACCAAAATTATTCTAAAACTTCATAACAAACTTGTATTGCAAATTCCTGATAATTCCCTGCTTTTCTAGATCAATTGTCATAGTACAAAGTACAAACAACTAAAACACAACCCCAACGAGACGATCTAAATTTACGATGCAGTAGTATATGTACACCGCTTTACTCGTTAATGGAAGAAAAAGAACCAACATAGATTATAGATATAGAAAGCCACAAGAAAAAGGGAAAATAAAGACAAAAAACGACAATATAAAGAAACAAGAAACCTAGACACAAAAAATGTATGAAAGAGAAACACTGATAGAAAGTTGCAAGGAGTCAATGGTAAATATTGTTCTTTCTGATAAAAACCTTTTTACATTCAATCCCACATAGGTTGAAGAAAGGAAATGTTTGTAGCTTATATACCCTGGTGTATTCCCTTCAAGCATGTTAAGATTAATATTATGCTCAAATTGGTATCTGTATTACACTAAATAAAAACAATTACAGTAAGAGGTGAAATCTATGCAAAACAAGTACTCCCTCTGTCCCAAAGTCTCAAATTATAAGTCCATTTTTAATTTGCACAAAGTTTAATAAAATTCCACTAACTTATCTATTCATTAATCAAATATATTCTCTCTCCACTAATTATGAGTCCATTTTTAATTTGCAGAAAGTTTAATCAAATTTCATTAACTTATATATTCACCATCAAATATATTCTATCTCCACTAAAGTGTGTTGTGATTGATTGAAATAGAAAATGAACAAGTATTTTGGGACACCTAAAAGTAAGAAAATGGACTTATAATATGAGACGGATGGAGTATCACTTAAAAAAACAAATAAGTCAATCTCAACCATCTATCCATCTTCCATCTAATAGCTAAGATCACATCAAAAAATAACAAAAATAGGGCAAAATTGGCATTTTAGCTCATTTAATATAAAAACCCACTTTCCACCTTTTTTTAAAAAACAACATATCTTGCAAACGGTAAATCTTCAAACTACGAAAAATACACTATCGCGACGAGAAAAAAAATATTTTTCTATATATATGCATTGTTATATACTTTCGACGAACTTTTTTTTCTCAAAATTCCGTCCAGAAAAATCCCACTGCATTCGTAAAAATTCTCATGGGATTCGTAAAAAGACGATTTTTTTTTTAAATTTCCGTCAAGAAAAATCTCACGGGATTCGTAAAAAATCCCATGGGATTCGTAAAAAGACGAATTTTTTTTTTTCAAAATTTCCGTCCAGAAAAATCTCACAGGATTCGTAAAAAGACGAACTTTTGTTTTTCAAAATTTCTGACCAGAAAAATCCCACGGGATTCGTAAAAAAAATCACTTTTGATTTGTTATTTTTAAAAAATCACAAGTAATTTGTAGGATCATAAAAGTGTAGATTGGCAGGGACACCTCAACCCTGTGTATCATAATGGTACCCATCAACCCTACCGAGCAAAGGTTTGATGCCTGTGAAATACCTCCACCCAATACCCAACCATGCTGCGGAACGGAATCGAACTCGCGTCCTTTAGTTGGATCAAGACATCACATGGTTGGGCTCAGGCTTTTAAGGTAGCTGGTTGATATCATTAGAGCTTGTGGTCCCCAAGTGAGGACTTCCCGGTTGGTCACCCAACCCGGTACTACTCTCACCTAGGCTCGCTTAACTTAATAAGCTTCACCCAGTGGACCACAAAGCCCCGTGATTTGTAAAAATGAGCAAATCACTGTTTTTGAGTAGGGCCCTTCTTTAGATATGGGATTCTGTACGATTTATCTTGTCGATAAATCACAAAAGATTCTGTGTGAAATCACATGGGATTCTTTGGTGCACATGAGATTTTTTTAGTATTTTAGTATATGACAAATTGTCTTTAAAAAAATATACAAATATATATATATATATATATATATATATATATATATATATATATATATATATATATATATACATATATATATATATATATATATATATATATATATATATATAATACGTAATAAAAAAAAAGTTATAAAATCAATCAAGTCGATTATTAAAAAGGTAATAAGAGCATTTCTTGAAACAGTTTAATGTGAAAAGGAAAAGATATGAAAAAAGTAAAATAGTTGTTTCCTACGAGAATTTTACTGTAAGAAAATTTGACTCTATTATAGGGAGGTGATTTGCACACTCACTTAATTAATTGGCACGTTTTAAATTAGAGTGTGTTGACATTTATACCCTCATAAAATAAAAATTTGTAAATTAATGTGAGGGTATAATTATCAACACACTCTAATTTAGAGTGTGCCAATCAATTTAGAAAATATGCAAATCACCTCCAATTATAAAAATGAGATAAACTCACATGTGACACTTTCTCGATCTCAGTACTCTTGACCACGTAATAAAGTTCACTAAAAACAAAATTAATGAAGGCATCTTCTAAACCAAAAACACTAAAATATCCCTACTAAGTTATCACCTTCTCCGGCGACAATGTCCGGCTGTTCTCCATGTCAAGTTTTTTTCCTTTAATTTTATGTCTTTCTTTTCCAATCCAGACCCAAGGTGGTTTCCGGTTAGTTTTTAAGGTAGGTCCCAAAACGACGACGACGATGTTCGCTCGGTCGAATCAACGAGGCAAAATCTGCGGCCTCTCCATCGACGGCGCCGGAATGAGAAACATCTTCGCCGAAAAAGCTCTAGCTTATCTCGAAAACAATATCCGGTGATCCTAACGCTGCGATATGCGACTATTTCGACGTCACTGCTGGTACTGGTGTCGGAGGCGTGTTTGGGGATCTGAGAGACACGAGTGTGAGTGTATGTGTGTAGAGTGTGTGTTTAGAGGTTGGGGCTATGTTTGGCAAAAGTAGCTGTGAGCAGTAGCAGTGAGCTGTAAGCATTAGCTGTGAGCAATAGCCAAAAAACCTCACAGCTTCATAAAGAAGCATTGTCAAAATGTGTTTTTCTAAAAAATAGCAAAGCCCACAGCTCTCATGCCAAACGAACACTAAAAATAAAAAAGCTCATTTTTCACAGCTCATTACCCAAAAAAGCTCCAAAAAGCTTTGTGACAAACATAGCCTAGGTAGAAGGAATGATTAAAATGCCCCTTAGTATATTTGTTCATTTTAATCTAAACCGTTAAATGAAAGAAGGATGGATGGTTGAGATCTTGTTATATGTTCTTTAGATAAATGTTGTTTCGTATTGAACTTTTCTCTTACAGTAAAACATCTATAAATTAATAGTGTCAGGACCGGCATATTTTACTAATTTAATAACATATTGTTATATCGATAAATTAATAATTTATTAATTTAAAAAGATTTTAGGTATAACCTTAAAACATACAAGTCCAATATACTAGTTACAATGTGTACTAGTTAGAGATGGATAGCTTTATAAGAACTGGCGGGTTGCATTCAGTGGCGGAGCCAGAAAATGTAATCACTGGGGGCGTTGATTGATAAAGAGTGTTTTTGTAACATGAAAAATGTCAGGTCGGGTTTATTATTTTCTTTTGCTGAACAACTCGGGTGAGATTTGATATAATGTTGAAAAATTACAATTACAAATTTACAATATATATGATGTTAACAAATTATATACATTAACCGATCACGCTAACCACTCAAAAAAGAAAAAGAAAAGCATTGTCAAAACTTGAGTATATGTGGTGGTATGCTCAAATCTTGTGAATTAATATATAGACTAAAGGATCGAAAATTATAATTACCAGAAAAAAAATAAAAATAATCAAACTAAATTTTCACATGTACGCAAAGAAGAAACTAAATTATAAGTATTAACAATTTAACATCATACGTTCAAATGTTAAAAGATATACATGAGTATAATTGACGGAAAAAGGGATCAAAACTTAAAGGTAATTCAGTATAGTATATTATTTCTACTCCATATGTTATATTCACTTATAAATCGAGGGGTAAGTTAATAACTCACGTGATGTTTGACCCCACCACACAAACTCAACTACAATTCTACAAATCACTTCTCCCTTATCTAGTCATCATCTCACTTTTTACTTACCCTTTTTTACTCCATTGTTTCCGGTAAACAAAATAATCAGAAACAGTTTCAACACTAAAGAGCACTGGTCTTTTTTGTTAAAGTGAGAGTGTCGAGGGCACTTTGATTATTTGCGTGAGGGCACTGGTCTTTTTTGTTACTAATTCGAGTTTTTTTCTTATGTATTTTTGGTATCAGCGAGAGCTTGGTTGGGGGCAACGCCCCCCAGCACTATACATATAGCTCCGCCCCTGGTTGCATTAAAAGCTAAGTTGGCGTGATAGACAATGTATGAGTTTGAAAACAAAATGGCTTTCACAAAGAAATGAGCATGGTTGTCGCTTTAAGATCCTACAACAAAGCAAAGATTACAAACAAAAAATTACAAACCCAAGACAAGTGCTTAAATCAAAGCAAAGATTATAAACAAAATAAGAAACATGGTTACGCAAGAATATAAAGAAAAACAACACAATCAAGATTTACATATTCAATATCCATGAAAAAGAGGGGAGCTATAAAACAAGGGGTCTGAAAACGGATGCTTATAAACGAAGGGGTCCATCTTGGTCCGGTTCAATACCAAGTGGAGTTGGCTACAACCTGTTGGTAAAATTTAGTGCACTTGAGTGATCAAATCATACTTGGAAATGGGTTTGGAGGTACACCTGAGTATGTGGCAGCAACGGAAGCGTGCAAAGAAATATTGTGGTTGAAAAGGTTTTTGCAGGAGCTTGGCTTCAAGCAACAGTGCTACGTGGTTCTTTTTGATAATCAAAGTGCTATTCACCTTGCGAAGAATTCTATGTTTCTTAAGCGAACAAAACATATTGATGTGCGCTATCATTGTATTAGAGATGCCATTGAAGATGGTTTATTTGAACTTGATAAAGTTCATACCGATGATAATGGTTCCGATATGTTGACCAAGCCGTTAGCAAGGGAGAAGCTCAAGGTCTGTTGCTCGATCGCCGGGATGGCGAACTCTTCCTCATAGCCAGAAAAGGAGGAGATTTGTTGGGTATTTTTCTTAGCCCATGAGGTTAAGAGCCTAACACATTGAGGCCCATCTTGGGTCCATTTTAGTCCCATATTTATGCATATGTTCCGTGGTTAGAAGTGTATCAAACAAGAGTGAAGTGAGAGAAAAGGAAGAAAAAGAAAGAAGTTTTTCGGAGTTAAATATCACCCAAACCCAACTGCAGTGTTTCTACGATCACCGGAGATTGAACCGTTGGATCGTCATGATTTTCGGAATGTAGCTTCCTTACATATAATGGAAGGTTTTGACCATTGGGATTCTGATTTTGAGCCCTGGAAGTCCTGTTTCTTTCCCGGGTAGATTGCATCAGTTTTGGTGATATTCTTCCTTTCTTGTTCTTTGTTTGTTGCCATATATCTTGATGTTGATTCCAAGATTATGATGTTTGTTGTATACCTCTAGTGTTATCTAGAGAAGAACTTGTGTACCTCTCTTGGTTGATAGTGGATTCAAGAGGCACTAGGTGTCCCGTGGTTTTTACCCGTTTTGGGGTTTTCCACGCTAAAAGTTTGGTGTTCTTATTGTGTGTTTGATTATCTTTATTACCTGCTGATTGGGGCTGATATGATATTGTTAGGGGCTGTTTAGAGTTGTGATTAGTTTGCCTTATTTGTTTACTTCCTCATAGGTTCATACGGGTTTGGGTAGGTGTTGTCAAACGAAGGTTTGCTTCCGCATTTGTGTTTATTCCGTTGTGACCCATTGCACCTTTATCCGTCGCAGCAGCGTGTTGGAGGACATGGAACAGAAGCTTTGATGCGTGAATGGAGTCTAAACGAAAAGGCGTTTCAGTGCTCGCCATCAAGTACTACCTCGTGTGGATCGGGTTGTCCACCTGACCTTTCTCCTCAAGAGCCGCTTGAGCTTCCTCCACTCGGTGAAGGGTTGGGGAAATTTGTGCAGACCAGTAACGGAGGGTTCTTACGTTTGATGAATCCTATGATTTTCAAGAATGCTAAAAGCGGAGGGAACTTGATTATGCATGTGTCTAGTCCAACGTATGATGTTTAGGAGTGACAAGTTTAATTACGACTAGCACATTAGATTTACACAGATGATCAAAATGAATGATTCAAACTAGCATTTATTTCATGACTAGAAAAAGGCAAATGATGGAAATATTATATGGTTAATAACAAAAGGAGAACTTACTCTGGCTTTTGTTTGCTTTGATCATGGACCTTTGCCTCCTCTGGTTTCTTGTTACCACCGGATGCATCTATTTTTAAAAGAAACATTTGTAAATAAGAAGAAAGAAAAGAAAAATGAAAAAATGTATCATCTTGAGGCAACTTACGCTCATCTAACAACTTAGTGTGCTTGTTCTTCCCATAAAAAACCACTTCTGAATATAGCAGGGGTGAAATAGGCACGGCTACCACCTCGCTACCTCGATTAATAGTGTAGCTCTCACATGGTGTACATACAATGGGCCCAACAAGGAACACAGCATCAGAATGAGCAAGGGTTGGACTGTGACTCCCATTGTAAATAGTTTAAAGAGGTTAGCTCATAAAACAAATTATGTTTGAAAAGACTACACAAGAAATAGGTCTCATAAAACTTACCACGCAATGTCTTCGCTTTGGTTCCCTGAATAAACGCCTGGCTTTTCTTACTCAACTTTTTGCCTGAGTTCAGAAAATGGTTAACCATACAACAGATCCACGCTGCTAACCATACAAAACAAAAAGAAATTACCTCGGATGACATTCATACGTCTCACCCACGGGTTAACCGGTCCACTGACACACAATTTCGGTTCCTTGAAACATGCATAAACGAGTGTCATGGCAATTGCCACCAAGAAATATTAAACTTCACTAAATATGAAAGTTCAACTTAACACGAGCTAAAAGTTTTGACAATTTTTAGTTTTCTCTTTAAAACTTACAGATAAATTAAATACTTAAAAGATTGTGCTACTTTTTTTTAAATTAAAACAATATAATTATTAGAATTATCAGAATTCAAATTTTATTACCAAGGAATCGAAATGGATAGACTTTCAGGCGGCTTCAAGAAGTCTGGACGGGCGTTTTTCTAGTATGAGTGCTTTGTACGCCCATTGCCCCTTTATATTGTGACAATTGTAGAAATTAGTACGTAACTAAAAAAATATTACGTAAATCAATCAGGAGTAAATAAATGGCGTAATAAACGATTACCTTTTTCTCATTAGTTCCTATATCTGAAACGACAAAAAATAAAAATACATTAATAGTCATTTAAGTCAAAAAAAAAAAAAAAAAAAAAAAAAAAAAAAAGAAAAAAAAAAAAAAAAAACAAACGTTTATTGGTATAATGCAAGGGAAGAATAAGTATTCGTGGTAGGGCTTACCAAAAGATCTCACGTGTGGCCACTTTAGACAATAGAGGGAAAATTGGCTGTCCCGGCCCTTCACCGGTTTCTTCAAGTCGTTCCCTGTCATCCATCCCACCTGGCAGCTTATACTTCTTATACTCAATAGGCTTGCCAAGTGATATTCTCTCGTTTATATAATCACCGGCTACCTTGGAAAATTTCGACCATTTAAAGAACATATCCGGATAAAAGCGTTTCGCCAAGAATCCAAAGAGGGTTTGATAAATTTCGAAAAATGTGATCCACGTATGGGGAAAGAAAGGCCGTCAACATATCTACTGAGCCCGTGGGATCGTGCCTTTGGCGACAATGATGAGGAAAGCAGTTGCAGTTCTAAAAACACAACTATTGACATTTGCAAATGTAAGTCGATAACCTTCAACACTGTACTAAAATGTAGGTTCCTAGGTTTATGAAAGAATTATTAGAGGAATTAGAAAGTTTTGCTTGTTTATTAGGAGCGGATAGTTTGATTAAGGTAAGGATTTTAATAGAATAGGGGCGTTACATTGATGTCGTAGTACAAAGAATAGACGGATACTTACTAGGAGTAATTAAGAATGGAGTATTGTATGAGTATTTTAGAAAGAACCACCCCGCTAGGTTCAATTCGGCGACACCATTGTCATATTTTGAAAATCACCCAAGCCTCTCTGAGTTGAAGTTGGGGGCTAACACCTTTTAAACAAGTTGTTCGAAATGTATTTGATAAAGTGCCAAAGACGTGGCAATACGACCTGACTCTAATCACCCTCACTCTTTGCGAGGGGTCTAGATTTAACCCCTTTTATAAGATTCTCTGCCACATAATGCGGTCAGAGTTAAATCTAGACCCCTCACAAAGAGTGAGGGTTATTAGAGTCAGGTCGTATTGCCACGTCTTCGGCACATTATCAACTACATATTGCACAGCTTGTTTGAAAGGTGTAAGCCCCAAATTTCAGAATACGGAGTCAGGTCGTATTGCCACGTCTTCCGCACATTATCAACTACATATTGGACAGCTTGTTTGAAAGGTGTAAGCCAAAAATTTCAAAATACTGCAATGGTGTTACCGATTTGAACCTAGTGGGGTTGTTCTTTCTGGAATACTCATACATTACTCCATTCTTAATTACTCCTAGCAAGTATCCATCTATTTTTGTACTATTACATCAATGTAACGCCCCTCTTCTATTAAAATCCTTACCTTAATATAATAATCCGCTCCGAATAAACCAACAAAATTTTATGATTCCTCTAATAATTCTTTCATAAACCTAGGGTACCTACATTTTAGTACAAGTGTTGAATGTTATCGACTTACATTTGCTAATGTCAATAGTTGTGTTTTTAGAACTGCAACTGCTTTCCTCATCATTTTCACCAAAGGCACAATCCCACGAGCTCAGCAGATATGTTTACGGTCTTTCTTTCCCCATACGTGGATCACATTTTTCGAAATTTATCAAACTCTCTTTGGATTCTTGGAGAAACGCTTTTATCCGGATATGTTCTTTAAATGGTCGAAATTTTCCAAGGTAGCCGGTGATTATATAAACGAGAGAATGTCACTTGGCAAGCCTATTGAGTACAAGAAGTATAAGGTGCCAAAGGTGGGATGGATGACAGGGAACGACTTGAAGAAACCGCTGAAGGGCCGGGACGGCCAATTTTCCCTCTATTGTCTAAAGTGGCCACATGTGAGACCCTTTGGTAAGCCCTACCACGAATACTTATTCTTCCCTTGCATTATACCAATAAACGACGCTTCTTCTTTTTTTTTAATTCATAAAACTAATGTGATAATTAATGGAGAGTTAATGAGATTATACCTGATGATTGATGAGAAGCGTAGCAACAATTGGAAATGTAGAGGTGGAGAGTTATGGAAAGTTTAATGGAGGAGAAGGTTGATTTAAAGGAGAGTTATTAATTGAGTGGAGGATGAGGTACAGGTATTGGTGGTATATTTATGGAGAAAGTTATGGAGGAGGTACTGGTGTAGTTATGGAGAAGTTATGAAGGAGGTACTGGTGAGTGTGGTATAGTAATGGAGAGTTAATGAGGGTAAAAATGTACATTGATAAGGAGGTGAGTTAAATAAAGCAAATACCTCATAAAGACACCCCTTTTCTTTACTTATCAAAACACCCATAAATAAGCTCATAAGCCCGCTCAAATAAGCTTAGCCAAATACTTGGTTTGGGCTTATGAGCTTATATAAGCTAATAAGCTCATAAGCCCACTAAATAAGCTTAGCCAAACACCCCGGAGTATTTATTTTGGGTCCTTCTAAATATACCTAATGATGATGTTTATGCGTGTGTGTTTGTTATTTATGTTTTGCTAAATTACTTTTTTTTTAACAAGTTTTTCTAAATTACCTAACATATGCATTTTCACAACCAATGATGATGTTTATGCGTGTGTGCGCATTTGTTTATTTATGTTTTTCTAAATTACCTAACATATGCATTTTCACAACCAAGCATTCCCTAAGTAACATTACGCATTAGTCTCACCCGCACACCTGCACTTGTCGGAAGTCTCGTTGGAAGCCGTCTCTCTACTCCCGGGTTTATCATGGGGTAGGGGTATGATATGTCTACATTCTATCTCCGCTATACCCTGTCCCGGCGGGATTGGGGTTTGTTGTTGTTGTAACATTACGCATTAAGATACTCATTAATGATTGCAGTAATCGATGTTTACTTTTTAGCTAGCAAATAAAATTGTGAGTTTGCTTACATTTCCCGACAAGAATTTTTAAAGGGGACTTTTTGTGAGTTTTTTTTACCAACAAATGACTATTGAGGAAAATATTTACTAATGTATGACTTATTTAATAATATTGACTATTGCATAGTACTAGGGATAAGTCCCGTGCACGCACGGGGCTTACATATAAATCGAATTTGTTTTAAAATTTTAGTTTAGTATATAGACATATAAGAATTTACCTGTGAAAATTGTGATATAAGTACAACTAATAAATATGCATGAGTTTTTCATTATGTATTAATATCTATTAATATTTTGTAAAGAAAATTATTGGATAAAAGATTTAACTTTGTTTAGCTGATATAAATGTTGGGGTTGAGGTTGAGGTTGATGTTGTTGTTTAACTTTAACTATTGATATCTGTTGTACAAAATGTGCGAGTTTAATAGCACACAATGAGCGTTGATAAAGTTAAAATATACTCCGTAAAGTTTATTAAAAGTATTTTTTCGAATATCCGTAAATAAACTTTAAATAATAATTATATGAATCGCGTATATTTATTTTCATATCACAACAACTTGTACTTACAATTTGATATTTATATTACCGTTAATAATAATTTAATCGTATTTAATATTTAAACCCGTGTACGCATATATTAAACCTTTAAATTGAATTAAAAAAAAGTTTAAGACTTAACAAATATTTTTAGCGGTATCATACCCACTTATTATTATTTTTTAATAAGTGCGACAATATTGCTACATATATGGGCCACTAATCTTAAGTTTGTATAAAGGTACACACCAAAGTATATAAGGAAACAATATATCATTTTTTTGATCGATGTGGGATTTAAAAGCATAAAACAAGTTCTCATAAAAGCAAACATACAAAAAAGATCTAACATCTCACGTGGAGTTGGGTACTCCTCACGCACATCGTTTACAAGTAAATGAAATTGTCTAAATTATCAAGTAAATGGAAAGATTAAAGGTTTACCCTTATTTGGTTCGTGCTTATTACTATTTGGATTTAAAAAAAACATTAGTTTAATATATTAAAAAATTAAATATATTATTTGGATAGAAACAAAATACTTTTTTTATTTGGATAGAAGCAAAGTACTTTTTATTTACAAGCATTTTTCCCTTGACATATTCCAATACAGGTGTAAACAAGACAATGACAAACCATTCTTGGCCAATTTTCTTTATTGAGTCCATTGTCTTACAAACAACTTGAATTTTGCTATATCTTATAGTTATAGTTAATGTATTTACAAACACACACTCACAATGTTCGAAACACTATAAATAGTGACGCACAAACTTTATTAAAAGTAGCGGCCCACCATTGTTGTTTCATATTGTATTGCTGATATTGTTGGTTTAATTGTTGCCTTCATTTGAGTGATACCAAGCACAGGTGTTAGATTTTGCTGTAAAGCATGTGTGGCAAGCTGTTAGAACCCGAGGTAATGAAGTTGAGTGGTCTCAATTGGTATGGTCGAGTTATGCTATCCCTAGACATGAGATTCATTTGTGGCTAGTGATGAAAAGACGTCTTCTTACTCAAGATAGATTACGACAATGGCATGTCGGTAATGATGTTGAGTTAGCCTTGCTTCGTTGCCCTTTATGTAAATTGCAGCCGGATACGCATGAGCACCTATTCTTTGAGTGTACGGTGTGTACCTACTCGACTCAAGTCTGGAATCGGGTTATGGACATGGCTGGTATTAATCTCGTTTCTTCAAAATGGAGTGATATAGTAGCGTGGTTACTTCCTATCGCCAAGTACAACAAGGTAACAACTATTGTTGGTCGTCTTGTTGTGGCTGCATCTGCTTATTATGTTTGGCAAGAGCGAAATAATCGTCTCCGTGGGAAGGGAGATCGGCCTCCTGATCATGTAGCCAAGGTAATTATAGATGTGGTTCGTTTGAAACTGGTTTCAGTTCGGTTCAAGAAGACTGCTCGTGTAGATCATATGAGGAAACTTTGGAAGATTGATAGAGTTATCATGGACACTAGGTGATTGGTTCTTAAAAGCTAGAGGCTATGCGTTTTCATGTGTTTTATATTTTAGTAGCCTCTTTAGCTTTATGTAGCTGAGTGTGGTTGTTATGTTTTGAGCGTGTTCAAAACATATAGGCGTTAGGTTTAGGGTGGCTCATTACCACCCTCTCATGTTCCTAAATCCTTTTTTCTTTTAATATATTCACCGGGTATCAACCCTTTACCAAAAAAAAAAAAAAAAAAAAAAAAAAAAAAAAAAAATGAAAATGTTTGGCTAAAGCAATATAAACTAAAATATATTTTACCATGGTGAAAAATCCTTTTTACCCAAAAATATAAACTAAAATATAAACTCAAGTCTGGTTAGCCTAAAGCAATATAAACTCACCTCAACATTTGTGTCTACCGCTGTATGTTTCAGGAGGGATACATATGACAATTCTTAATTTTGCTAGTATATATAAAGATTCAAAAGTTGACAACTTTCTAAGGAGTATTCAACAAAATGATCCCCTCCTTATGTTGATTGTTATCGCTTTCTCAGATTCCCAATCACCTCAATTTATCTAAGCAGATGAAACAACCATCATAACGTTAATCAATAAAATTCCAAACATAAAAGAGTTGAAGCCTTAAGCAAGATAGCTAACCAATAGATAATTTAGCTGCATATTAAGCTCAACATGTATAATTACCTTAAATTTTTTCCATTCATACTTAAAAGATAATGTACAAGCAGCAGCAAGTAAACAATCAGCCCCGATCAGTCGAACACATACACTCAAGTGAAGTCGCTCATGGATTCCTTATGAAACTATATACCAACTATTTCGAGGATTAATCGAACTATTGAGTCAACCAAATGACTTTACAACAGGTCCATGAACCGTCTTAGCTAGGCTTACATGGTGTTGAACAAGTGTAACTCAGATAACTGCTCTGAACAACAGACTTACATTCATTATGTTTGGGGTGTTTTGAAATATAAGCTTCTCAAATTTTCTTTTCTAAAGACATATTACGTAATATTGTAGTTGGCAATCACAACCCGTAATACTATGTGGGTAAATTTTTAGACCTGTCAGGTGATACGGGTCTCCATAAGTTTTAGATATGGGTTGATATCATCCGTTTTGTGAACATGAATTGTTGGTATGTTCAAAATCAAAAAAAGTACAAAAATTATGATCTTTTTTTTTCTTTCTTTCTAGGCTACGGGATGTTGATACCAAAGCTGAAAGCTCAAATAAAGATTAAAGAGCATATATGCTATATTACTATGAAACAGATGCTAAGCGTACGAAACTATTAGCTCACATTAATATTACATCAAGAAATTACTACTATATTTGCATAATACCATCACAATAGTTCTTGAACTCGGATCCTTCACATTTACAAACACTAAAACAATCTCCGTGTTGCAGATCGACTACGTGTCTAGATGCCTATATTGCACAACGTTCAACTTGCACCATGGGTTGAAGTAAGATAAAATAAATAAATAATCAATCCAAACAACTTGCACTAAGGATTCAACTCGAAACAAGAACATATAATGCAATATAAAAAACTTGTCATTTAATTACATAAAAGAATATCACTAAAAGTGAAAAAGTGTCACAAAAAGTAGGTGGTGTGCTTGTGTTGTGTGTTTTGAATCACTTTTGTCAAAACTTGTATGAAGAAAGTTTTTTTGTCCCACATGGATCGAACACAAAACATTTTGGCTGGTTATATATTGAGGTGTAAACGTTTCATACAAGTTGGTGTTAGTATCATGTAGTCGCTTATCAGAAAAGTCGATTGTATCTATAAATTTACAATCGACTCTTGTTTGGGCGAATTTTTTAATGTAATTAATACGTTGTTTAAGTTTTTGTGACTGGAATTTTATAATGTAATTAATACGTTGTTTAGAAGATTCACATAAGTTTATTTATGTATTATGTTGTTAATTCTTCATCTTATGCTGGTTGGTACAATAGTTGTAATAGTAGTGTTATAGTTGAGGAATTCACAATGTATATACATGTTCTAAGCCTTTTGGTTTCTCTTTAAGGCACCCGAACACACAAGGACAATACAGCCATTAAAAGGCGCCATTTTCCTCAACACCACTTCAAGCTCCTTATAATCCTTCCCTAGTTTCAATAGCATCACAAGTTCACAACATAACTCAAGCTGAATATCAAACTTAACCGCTTTTCGCAACTGTGAAAATCTCTCTTCCCAATTTTTCTCAATTTCACTTAAAGTATCTCTCTAGCATGGTTCAAGAATAAAAAATTTTGTTTGCTTATATACTAAGGTGTACATTTACTATGTAGTTTGATAAAGGTATAATGTTGGTGGGTTCTTGTATTCGATGTTGTTTACCAAACAATATTGTTTACGAAACTGCACTGATTCATACAATTTGTTAACTTTTGACTGTCTAAGTTTATGAATCTTGTTAACATAATTTTTTTTCTTCTTTCTAAATGTCAAAGAGTGTGTCTTATTATGTAATTTACTACAATACCTTATTATCAATTTATTATTAGTTATTAACATAGTTAGTGGCATTACCGGTTCCGCGGTTCAACTATCCGGCGGAGGCTGCAGTGTTGACAATTGACAAAGGCATTTAGATTGTGTTTGGTGTTTGAAAGGTGGTTTCGATCACTTTTATGACGGGATTAAAATCTTAATGATGTTTGTATTTCACTCACTGAGTAAGTCGTTTACTTCTTCGGTTTTGAATATTCATTTTTTCATAGTATGTCTTGCGCATCGAGTAAAGCATTCAGTCCCACATCAAGTAAAGAAAAGAAGGTTTGCTTAGTTATATACAATGGTGTATATCGCTCGAATAAGTTAAGACTATCATCGGTTAGTATCGAGTGTCGAATAATGTTAAAGGGAAAAAAACGGATTTCAATACTCGAAACTGACACTTCATATGATAAGTTCCTAACCTTTTTGACAATTCTAAATATTTAAAAGTCTATCTTCATTATGCAATTAATTAGTACGTCACCTTATCTTTGATTTCCTATTACTTTAGTAATTTACAAGATGAATAAGGGAAAAGTTACATCCCAATGATTTTTATAAGACTTTAGCTTATACCGTTTCATTGTTATGATTTTATTTTTTTTATATACAGAGAAGATATTAGGTACTTAAGCTCTTGTATTAAGTTGCTTTTCTGATTAGAAGAAAACATAAAAGAGACTGCTTACGGATGAACCGGTCAATACTCTGCATTTTTGACCAACCCGGTATGAACCGGACTTTTTTTACAGTTGGGCCTCCTTTTAGGCTAGACTGCTAGACAATTATTTTTATTTATTTATTTATTTTTTTTTTAAGCGATGTGGGAAATTGGAAGAAACAAAAAGAGTATAGTAGTATGTTGTGGTCATTCTAGTATTTGGGTATAACTTTTGGCAAATTTATATTGTAGAACTTACAAAATGTCACTCATTCCATCCACAAATTATATTCCGCATTTTCATTTTGAGATGTTTCAAAATGATAGTTTCTATAATGAGTGAGGATAATATCTTATTGGTTGAAAATTTAGTAATCTCACTTTTTTAAAATTATGTGCTTTTTTCTGAGGTGAATAATTTTGAGACACAAAGAATAACATTTAAAACACAAAAAGAGTAGGATCCAAATATGTGTTCCTGCTATGTTCAAAAGAATCACATATAAATCTTAAAAAGTTGATAACTTGTATATTTTTTTAATTTATCCAGCATACCTAGTTACGAAGCATGAGCAATCAACATCAAGATATACAGTATTAAGTAGCAAGTTTGT
The DNA here is from genome assembly GCA_030686995.1 of Artemisia argyi. Classification (NCBI taxonomy): domain Eukaryota; kingdom Viridiplantae; phylum Streptophyta; class Magnoliopsida; order Asterales; family Asteraceae; genus Artemisia; species Artemisia argyi. The sequence goes on from CM060692.1 coordinate 21,661,131, forward strand.
ACAATTTTTTCCTTTTGAAGCTATGACAAATTGATGCCGGACTCGAATAAGTTTACTTACTGAAATTTACTTGAGATAAATGTTAAGCTTACAAATAACGTATCGCATGCTGGCATAAAAGATAAATCCAAAAGCTAATTTACAACTTTAATGAACTGCTCCTCTTATTGCTATTTGGTTTAACTTAAATAGATTTCGAGTGTTGAAGTATCCAAACTTCACATGACTTCAACAAGCAGAATTCAAGTTATTCATTATAGAGTAAAATACACCGCTCGTCCTTGTGGTTTGCGTTGACCGCAAAAATATAGTGTTAGTCCTTAACTACCAAACGTTATCCGTCATTAATCCTTCTATTTAACGGCTCATACTAACGCTCGTTAAATGTAAACGCGTGATTGGTATTTTTGTCAATTTAACACATTATTTTCTTGTCTTGTCTCCTGTTCCCCAATCTATTTTCTTCGATCTTCTTCCTTACAAATTCATAAAGCAATACTAGTACTAAAATATGTGAGGCATATTAATAACCTTGTACTTATCTCACTCATACTGAAAATTAGATTATCAAGAGAATTAAGACGGTTAGTTGAAAAATTGGTAGAAAAAGTGTGCCAAAAAAAGCCAAAAAAATAAAAAATAAAAAATAAAAAATAAAATAAATAAATAAATAAAAATTGAAGGATCTCTCTTTTTACCATATGGAAAAAAACTTTCACTCGAATTATACTACAACTAAAACTTCTGTTATATCACTACGATAATATTTTGCCTATAAATACGATAGATTACCGTTCCAAATTTATAAATCAAAGTTTAACGTCGACTTTCCTTTGGATTTGCATGTGCACAGGTATACTTTTCGATTCTATATTTCATAACATCACATCAAAGTTTGTTACATGAAAATATAATTTCCTTTAATTAGGTGATTTTGAACGAAGGAGATTAGGCTTAGTTTAAATCGTTCATTTGTATACATTATTAAGGAAAGGGTATGATCAAGGCACATGATACTTACTTACTTAGCAATAATTAAACTAGTTTTAGTTCTCACCCTACTTCCCTTATAAACAGATACATCGCCTCTTTGTTAGTTATAATCTTACCCCTACTTCTTACCCTTATAATCGAAATGAAGATTCTAACTGTTTTGTTAGTTATAATCCTATCGGCTGTATTAGTTGCGGGAAGTCCAACGCCGCCGCTGCTTTCTCCATCCGATAAGATACTGGAACAAATAGTGGTTGAAGAAAAAGTTCCGGTTAATTTTACCGCCATCGCAGGAGGCATAGCCCTCATTATAACTGCGCTGTCGGCGTTCCGGTTTTTTTACAAGAGAGACTCAGCTGGAACTGAGTTCCATCTAGGCAGATCAGGGGCGGAGCCAGGATTTGTGGTTAAGGGGGTTGAAGTTCATTATATAAACCAATAAAAGTTTAAAAATGGTTTTCAACTTTAATTTATACAAATAAACCATCATAAAAACTTACGAATGCATTACTAAACCTAATTTTTCTAACATATTTAGTGGATAAAAAGTATAGTAAACTCAAAATAAGGTTTTTTTTTTTTTTTTTTTAATCTATTTTGATGCTTTTGAGTATATAATTAGGAGAGAGCAACAAAGCCGAAACTTTCTAAGATTTCTTGATTTAGGTTTCGGGTGTTCAAAAAATATACGTTTTCGGATATCCGAAAACTTGATCATAATTTACTAAAAAGTTTTTATGAAATGACAGTTTTGGAAGTCATATAAAAGTTTTCCAAAAATTATAGATATCTGGATTTTCAGATACATAAAAGTGTAATCTGGAATTTCGAATATCCGAATTACAAAAACTTAGATAAAATATAATGTCTAACAAAAAACAATCATCGAAAATTTCGGATATCCAAACTTTGCGATATAACTAGTTGTTGACAAGTCCATTAAAATTTTTAGATTAACAACAAAAAAATATTGTCAAAAATGTCTCACTTCATATTTTCGCTTCAGTGGCCACTTAGATAGGAGATATTTCATGTCACTTGTTTTCTTTTTCTTTCATGATAGAAAAGTCGCTAGTTAAGAGATGCTAGAATATTAAACATTAAATTATGGGCTAAACAATGGTATATTAATACAATTATTGGGCTTATTGGAGGGGGCCTAGCACCCGCTGGCCACCCCCTCCCTCCGCCCCTGAGGCAGATGATGCTGCTGTCAATTTAAGTGTGATTCTTAATATTTTTAACGAGATTGGCAGCGACCGGCCGCATTGCGGCCAAGCAAGTTTTTTTCAGTTGAATTTGGTAAAAAGTACGTTTTTTTTTTTCTTTTTTTTTTTTCGTCGTTTATTACTGGCTGTTAGTTTTGTTAAAGATTCTTATAAACAAAAGAGATAAGCCAAATATATACACACAGTGATGTTTATGATTGGTTTGTTGTTTATGTCGAAATTTTAATAACTTATGAATTACATTGTTGCAGTGTTTTTTTTTTCTTTTCTTTTTTTATTTTTTTTTTTTATTTTTTTATTTTTTTTAATAGTAAGTTTAATATTTTCTTTGTGTATTTTTGTTAAAATATTATTGGGCTACATATTGAGTATAGGAGGCAACATAATGTTGGGAGAGTAGAAGTAAGATGGGGCTGTGATGACCAGGCCCAGATAAGCCCAAATAAAATGGCGGGAAACATGCATGCAATACGTCGTCGTTTTTGATGACATTTAATATATATATATAATAATGTGTGTCAATTTAAGTTTAACATCTTTTATGTAATAAGTGATTTTTAATAATGTGTGTGATTTCATGTAATTCACCTTTGAGTAGAAAAATCACGCTCACCCAACTCACAAAACCTACAGGCTTGTTCTCGTTGTATTCGAGGCTTTAGACATATCGCCTTTTGGAGGGACAGTGGTTTGGTTCATTGGTTGGAAATAACTTGGGTATTGGTATGCTGTGCTCCATAGAGCTGACCATCTTGACCCGGTGTTGGCACGGGACCACGGGTGAACCAGCAGGTGAGTACGGAGCATATGGTTGACCCGGTGTTACCTGAAAACGATGATAAAAAAGTTAATCCAAAGACGATACATAAATCCATTAATTGTGTTGTCACTTCTTATTCATCATGTTACTAGCTTGATAAAATGTCGTTTTGATAGTTCTCAGTACTTTGTTACATTATTCTCATATTTACACATCGATTGTTTGATAAGATGTCTAAACGAAATATTACCAGCAAAACAGGCTTAGTTGAGTAAATGAAAAATCCAAAGGAGGCCCGTGGCCAAAAGTTATGAGAATAAGAGCATATGAAAACAAACTTTGATTTTTCAAACGTACAGTTTCATGCATTTTTACTTTCTCATTATCAACTAAGTACCACTCCAGTCTCCAACCTCTTGAAAATGGAGAGGGTTTGAATCTGTGTGGTGGGTTCAAACCTAGTAACTTAAAAGTTATCAAGCTCGAGTCGAGTTCAAACAAAAATTAGTGCTCGATAAGTTTCCGAGCAGAGCTTATAAACTCGGCTCGGCTCGTTCAAAAGCTCGTTTAGTTACTCGAGTCAAACGAGCTTATCAAGCTAGACGAGCCTGATAGCTAATTTTTATAAAATTATATATACATTTTAAACATTAAATAACTGTTTATAATACAACTTGAATTCAATTTCAAATCATAACTCTAAATATATTAAACTTTACTAGCATCAAATCATAACTCTGAATATATCATAACTCTAAAACTCGACTCGGCTCGAATCATTAACACCCGTAATTGCAAATTCCCTTTTCCTGCCCTGCTTTTATCGATCATCTGTCGTAGTACAAACAACTAAAACATAACCCCTACAAGACTATCTAAATTTACGGGGCATGATTACACCGCTCTACCCCTTGACGGAAGAAAAATAACCAACATAGAACATAGATATAGAAAGGCACAAAAACAAAGGAACATATGAAGAAATAAGAAACCCAAACACAGAAAATGTATGAAAAGAAAACATTGTTGGAAACTGCACGAATCAATAGTAAATATTGTTCTTTTTTATAAAATTTATCCCACATAGGTTGAAGAAAGGAAATGCTGGTAGCTTATATACCCTAATGTATTCAAACCAAATATCTTTAGGTTAACATTACATTATCATGTACGTTAGAAGTGATCTACTAAAATAGTGGATCACTTAAATCATACATGAAAATATGTGTTAACCCTAAACTTTTTCATACCCGAATCCATTATTTGTGTTGTCCCTTCTTCATATTAGCTGATAAAATGTCGTTTTGGTAGTTCGTACTTTGTTACATAATTCTCAAATTTTACAACTCTCATGTTTGATAAAATGTCTAAACGAAATATTACCACTAAAAAATGACTTGGTTGTTTCATTTTAACATGTGCTACAGATGTTTGATTATGTACACTCATGTATTTGATCCTATCTAGTTATGTAGAGTGAACAAGAGATCACCAATTCACTATTAAACGGCAAACTAGGCGTATCTTTTAGCCTATAAACACAAGCGTTAAGTTAAAAGTTCACATCCATCTTCGAGAAAGGTGAAAAGTTCCAATTTATAACCTGGAGGAGCTATTATACAACATGAGTTAAAAGACTGCACTACCCCAGTACCCCTTTCTTTGGCCGTTCCGTCATCGTATTGTATCTTGGTTCTGCAGGTTTGTACAGGTGCAAAAAATGAGCATATCATCGAATTTTGCAGCAAGATATAACCAATCTTTGTACTTGGTTTTAGTTTTGGTTTACTCATAATTTCATTTGGTTGATTGGTGTAGTATGAGCCTGAGATATATTCTCTCGACTAATTTACCGGATGAAGCAACCTAAAATCGTGTTGCTCATTTTTGTTTCCGGAAAAGTTGTTGTTACTTAGTTCGCATCAGTCTCATCATTTGTCAAACAACCCAAGATTTAAAGGGGGATTATATAGGCACACAAAAAGTAACTTCAAATTTGTAGCAGCGAACAAGCCTCAGTCCACGATCAACCACAAGCCAGTAAACAAAGTATAACAACCAAACTGATTCTAAAACGCTGAAAGAAACTTGTATTGCAAATACCTTATCTCCCACCCTGCTTTTCTAGCTCGTTTGTCAAAAGTACAAACCACAAACCCATTACTCCTACGAGACTATTGTACACTCGATCTAGATTTACAAGGCAGGATTACACCACCTAACGAAAGAAAAAGGACCAACATAGAGGACATGGATATAAAAAGGGGAAAAAGCAAAGGAAAATATAAGACCAAAAACGACAATGTAAAGAAACAAGAAACCCAAACACAGAAAAGGTATGAAAGAAAAACACTGTTAGGAAGCTAAAACACTAAATAAGAAACCAACCCATCACGACATCATAACATGGGACTTCCGATTCTGGACCCTTCTATTTTACATGCCCTCATTCTCTCGACCTCCCATTTTCTTATCCTTGTGTACTTTTTTCATCTTTGTAAAATCAAAGGATCCAACCAAATTGGGCAGCACCTTCATAAGTGGAGGCCATTGTGAATTCGTTCACGAGCGCCGCCCATTCACATTGCTGATTTAGCAACTGCTTGTAACCTCATTAGATACCGATCCGTTCTCAGTAGGTTTGGTCTCTTCCTTGACCAACTCTGGTGCAATAGCCTCTTCCTTGTTCTTCTCAACTATGGCCGGTTTCTCTTCCCATGCCTAAAAATCCACGACATGAAGTTATTACATGCACAAACACCATTAAGCATTAAGAAAACCAAAAATGTGCATAAAAAGACACCTACCTGTTTCTGAAACTGTTGTTGCTTTGCCTTCTTCTCCTGAATCCTCTTCTGTCTCTCCTCGTAGAACTCGAAATCATCTAATATGCATTGCTTGCTAGAATGATCTTTAAATATTTTGATCACTTGCAACCCATGTTCTAACTTAACCTGAACAAATACCCATAAGATCCGTCAAACATTATTCACCAATGGTTTTTAATTAGTAGATTAATAAAAGAAAACAAACTTTACAAGCAAAATACCTCTTGGGTGTCCCTGCTATTGGTTACGGGCTTGTTTTCGTTATATTCTAGGGTGATGTGCTTCAACAAGCTGTTTGGCACGTCCTTGACGATATGCCACTTAACAGGGAAGCAGCCGATCCATTTGTCTTGTTGCCAGTACTCCAAGCTTTTGTTAAAATCAACTGGACCTACCATTTCAGCAACACCCACAAATTGTCCACTAGTATTGACCTGCAAAATACAAAGTCAGTGCTGCTCATGAAAAAGAAACTTCTTAAGTAGTAACAGAAAACGCTTACCGAAAAGAAAAGGAAAACCGGACATGGGCCAGACTTTTGTTGGGCCTCCTGGTATGCAGCATCAAGCTTCTTGTTTCCATTTTGTGTACTGGACCAAACATTATACTTGATACTCTTGTGAACATCATCCTCACTGTATGACTTAATGATAAAGAACTTGGCATCGTCATAAGTGTCGGGAAATTCCGTCTGGTTGTATTGCTCTCTGTCTGGGGCAGCACTCACTTTCTCTTTCTCAACAACGTCAATATTTGGAGAAGTTCCATTTGGTCCCTTAATAGTGACTTGGGTCGGGACCTTTTGGCTCTTAATGATCCTGGCTCTAGGCCCTCTGTTAAGTTCATTCAGACCATCACTGTTTTCATTGCTGTAATCAAAGAAGCCATTTCCTCTTCCTCTAGGTTTATACTTGTTGTCCACAGTTAACCAACCGTTTGTACTATTTTGTGAGCCATAAGTACTAGAACCAAAACCAAAACCGGATCCATAGGTGCTCCGGTACTGCCCGTATAATTTGTTTGGATACATTCTATTCATATATCCACTTGCAGCATTTATTCCAGACATTGGCCTTGGACTCTGCAAAAACGAACAAACTATCAAAACCAAAAGAAATAACAAATCACAATGGAAGAATAAACAGAAGCATAAAACAATAAAAACGTACCACAAGATGAGAATTGGTACGGAAGTTTTGATTCTTTGATGCAAAACCATTTGCATTTGACAAAGGGGTGGTGTTGGTATTGTTTCTAGATAGCCCATTAGAATATACCGAGCTGTCTACCCATGGAAGCGGGGAATGGACTCCGTCAAAACCATATCGTGCATCCTGGTACGTGCTTTGTGCACCCCTGTTATAGGAACCATTTGAGTTAAAGGCCGAATTCTGATACGCTGCTGGTCTCACGGGACCCTTGTTTCCATTGGCAGTAGTGTCCACGGACAAGGCTGGTTGACCGGCACCTGAGGCTTTAGACATATCGCCTTTTGGAGGGACAGTGGTTTGGTTCATTGGTTGGAAATAACTTGGGTATTGGTAATGCTGTGCTCCATAGAGCTGACCATCTTGACCCGGTGTTGGCACGGGTGAACCAGCAGGTGAGTAAGGAGCATATGGTGCATAACCGTAACCAGGATACATAAGTGACCCGTTCTCCCCATAAACACCCTGGAAATTTACACAAAATTGGTCAGCATCAGCATATATAAATAAATAACGCAACTTTAGATAAGCGTGTCACGATTGAAATTACAAAAAGATATGTTCTTACGTGAGACATATCAACTCCATCAGTGTTCATGTATCTTGAATAGTCATCCCAGTCGCTGGTAGTACCATCATAACCTAACACAAGAATATCATTAACAAATCGTTTTCTATCAAACAAATATACACTTTTGCTAAGCGTAGACATTTATAGCAATAACGATGTTTTGTTAAGTCCAATATGATTGTTGGAGTATTGAATTACCAGGATAGTAATAAGCAGGAGGAGTATAAGCATTGGGAAAATACGCGACAGTCGGGTCCGCGTAATCGGGTATAATTGGAGTAAGGGACCGATCAAATGGTTGACTTTGACCATTCCCATTGACACCTGAGTCAACCGAGGGCTGCAAAGTACACAAACCACAAAATCAATATCTAACAATCTCAACCGGTAATAAACAAACACGATTAACACGAAAAGCCTTGCATAATGCCACATGAAGTTAAACTAAAGTACTGAACCCTCACCTTCTTAGCAGCCTCTGAGACTTCCAAAGTCTTGGGTTGCGAATCGATGGAAAGATTCTTTAGCAAATCAGCAGCTTCTGTGGAGAAATGAATCAAGGATAGCCAAATTTTTTCATATTTTGTTTACCGTTAACAATAAGTTTACAGCACTAAAATACCGCCAATAAGCCAATAAACCTATAAAGCATATTCAGCTGATAAATTACTCAAATCAAGAACCAATACAACACATAGAATAAAAATGCAAAAAAAACACCCATACAACCAATTATCGAACTAATTGCTAATTAATCAAAACTCCATTAGAAAAAATACTTAAATCTAATCAAGCTAAAATCTCAGCTTTAATAACTAACCTTTAGATCTCAGTAACAATTAACTAACTTTTAGCTAAATTTTCATACACCAAATAAAAAAAATATAAAAAAATAACACTTTAATCTAATCAAGCAAAAATCTCAGCTTAAATCACTCATTTTTAAACCCCAATAACCAATTAACTAACTTTTTAAATAACCCTATAAAAGTTTAAAACTTTAATTTTATCAAGAAATAATTATTAGCTAAATAATCATAAACCCAATATTAAAATCAGAACTTTAATCCAATCAAGCTAAAATCTCAGCTTAACATAACTACTACTAATTTTCAAACCCAATAAACTAACTTTTAGCTAAATAATCATAAACCCAATAATTATTAGCTAATCAAACACAAACCCAATTCAGATAATCAAATCTTTAATCCAAAAAAGCAAAAATCTCAGCTCAACATAAACCAATTAACTAACTTTCAACTACCTAATCATAAACCCATAATAAAAATCAAATCTTTAATCCAAAAAAAGACAGATCCAATAAAAAAGAACAAAACCCAATTGAGAAAACACAAAAAGGATACGATCTGCAGAAGGAGCAACAGATGCCATGATTGGAATTGATAGATCTTGATAGATAGATAGATAGATGGATAGATAGATATAAACCCTAATTAAAAATTGGGTTTTTTTTTAAGGGGTAACCCTAAATATGGTTTTTATGAGAGAGAGAGTAGTGATGAATGAGCCGCCACAAATGAAGTGAGAGAGAAGAGAGAGGGGTTTTGAAGCAAGAGGTTTTGAACCATTTAAAAGTGGTGGTTTTAGTGATTCCACATCATCATTTGTTCTTGTTGGACTCTTTGGTACCTGTGGTTTTTGTATGTGTCTGTTTTTGACACATTTGTTTTTGGTTTTGGTGATGTGTTAGTCGCGTTAGATGAACGGATAATGTTTTTTTCTGTTCGAGTTATTTATATGTACGTGATGTGTTAGTCGCGTTAGATGAACGGATAATGTTTTTTTCTGTTCGAGTTATTTATATGTACGTGGTTTAATTGAGGTTTTTGTGATTGTTTCTGACTTTTTTTAGTTGCAATATAAAAGTGGGTAACGGGTAATATTTGAATGTTAAACTTATTATGAAGAAATCTGGATTTTATTCATTTTCAAGTTATTTATATGTAAGCAGTTTAGGTGGGGTTCTTTGGTACCTATGGTTTTTATATGTATGTTTTTTTACACATTTGTTTTGGTTTTGTTGATGTGTTCGTCGTGTTAGATGAACGGATAATGTTTTTTCTGTTCGAGTTATTTATATGTACGTGGTTTAAGTGGAGTTTTGTGACCGTTTATGAATTTCTTTAGTTGAAACACAAAAGTGTGTAATGGGTAATATATGAATGTTAAATTTATTATGAAGAAATTAGGATGTTATTCCTTTTCAAGTTATTTACGTGTAAGCGGCTTAGGCGGGGTTCTTTGGTACCTATGGTTTTTATATGTGTTTTTTTTACACATTTGTTTTTGGTTTTGGTGATGTGTTAGTTGTGTTAGATGAACGGATAATGTTTTTCTGTTCGAGTTATTTATATGTACGTGGTTTAAGCGAGGTTTTTTTTACTGCTTCAGACTCTTTTTAGTTGTAACATAAAAGTGTGTAATGGGTAATATTTGAACGTTAACCTTATTATGAAGAAATCTGGATTTTATTCATTTTCAAGTTATTTATATGTAAGCGGTTTAGGCCGGGTTCTTTGTACCTATGGTTTTTATATGTGTGTTTTTTTTACACATTTGTTTTGGTTTTTGTTGATGTGTTAGTCGTGTTAGATGAACGGATAATGTTTTTTTTTATATGTACGTGGTTTAAGCGGGGTTTTTTAACTGTTTGTGACTCTTTTTAGTTGCAACACAAAAGTGTGTAACGGGTAATATTTGGACGTTAAACTTATTATGAAGAAATCAGGATGTTTTTCCTTTTCAAGTTATTTACATATAAGCGGTTTAGGCGGGGTTCTTTGGTACCTATGGTTTTTATATGTGTTTTTCTTTTTACACATTTGTTTGGTTTTGTTGATGTGTTAGTCGTGTTAGATGAACGGATAATTTTTTTCTGTTCGAGTTATTTATATGTACGTGGTTTAAGAGTTATTTATATGTACGTGGTTTAAGCAGGGTTTTTGTGATCGTTTCTGACTTTTTTTAGTTGCAACACAAAAGTGTGTAACAGGTAATTTTTTAACGTTAAACTTATTATGAAGAAATCATGATGTATTTCCTTTTAAGGTTATTTATAAGTACGCGATTTAAGCGGAGATTTTATGACCGTTTCTGACTTTTCTAGTTGCAACATAAAAGTGTGTAACAGGTGATATTTGAATATTAAACTTACTGTGAAGAAATCAGAGAGTGATGCGCCAGTGGTTATGTTCTCTTTTAAACATTCAAAAATGAAAAAAAAATTAAAAAAAATAGTAGTACAATTATATAATATAGGAATGGTTTAGGGATGAGCACGGCACCAGATTGGTACCGAGCACGTACCGAATTAGTGGTACCAATTTTTTCCCGAGCATGAGAGGGGATGCTGATATCGTACCGGACGGGATTCGGTACCGGAACCGGTATCGGGAAATCGGTACCTATCCGGTTCTTCCCTTTTTTGTTAAACCAACAAAAATTCCAAGAAAATGTAACAAAAAATAGGGCAAAACAAGCATTTTCAAGTGATATAAAACCTCGACGTCGCACAAAACACAACCTAACACTTAAAAAAATACAAGACCAAGATAGTCGTAACATACAAACGTTACAAAACTTTTAAAATAGGTTCGTATTTAATTTTTTGGAATGTTTATGAAGGATCTATAGTTGTCACATTAAGTTTTTCGAATTTTTTTTTTTTTTTTTTTTTTTTTTTTTTTTTTTTTTTTAAGGTTTTACATGACTAAGTTTTTACATATAACAGGCTCAATGGGTGTTTGGATATGTTTTTTAATTAAAAAAACTTGACTACTCAATTTTTGGGAATTTTTTCGGTACTGCTCACTTTGTTACCGGTACCGTATTAGTGGTCCTATTTTTTTTTTTTTTTTTTTTTTTTTTTTTTTTTTGCTCGATTCATGGTAGCGGTCCCGTACCGTTTATAGAGATTCGATACCATAGTCATGGTTGTAGCATAAAACGTACTTTTAAGTAATTGCTCCATATATCATGTATGTGTCTATATGAAAAAGGATTCATATTACAAAAGTTGATTATTATTTGTGCAATTGATACTTTGAACTTGGAACGAGAGAAAAAAATTAGCGATACTCCTTTATCTTTTGAGTTGTTTTGAGTTACTACTGACAGATCAATCACTCAAGATCTTTGGTCTCTACCCGTACCAGAAAAAATCTATACTCTCTCCGTCCCAAAAGATAAGTCCATTTTGATTTTTTGAAGTATTTTTTTAATATAAATTTGACTTTTTTTTATATAATACTTGATGAAAATTATATGAATAAAAACTATATTTAAAAATCAATTCATTTATAGATTTTGCATCAAGTATTATCTAATACAAATAAAAATATTTAAGGTAAAAGTTAAATAAAAAAGACTTTAAAAAGTTCAAATTGTAGAAACTATAATGGGGGGTTGAATAGTTTCACCGTCTTTTTACTTGTTAAAATGATTCGCCGTTTTTAAGTCCGATTAATTTTTTTTGCAAACTTGTTGAATTCTACTAGTTATGTGATATCTAATAAGCTACAAATAAATGTAAACAAACAAGTAATGTAAAGAGTAAGGAAAGAGCACAACCAAAGAGACGCGGAGATTTGTAGTGGTTCGGCACGAAGCTCACTCTTCGCCCTACTCCACTCCCCGAGTACCACACTCGAGAGTTATCAATCACTATATTAACACACTCCTTCAGGCGGAGCAATCCGTACACAAGCTTACATAAAGTTTAACGACACTAAGCGGAATGTCGAGTTCTAATCGTAGCTAGAACCAATCTACTCCAATGCCCACTTGGTCACACGAACAAGCACACTTGTCCTACTTGGATCTTCACACAATCCAAGCCTTCACACAGAGACACACTTTGATCTTCACCCAATCCAAGTCTTCACACTAAGACACACTCGGATCATCACCCAATCCAAGTCGTCACTCATCGACACACTTAGATCATCACCCGATCCAAGCCTTCACACACCAATTCCTCTAAGTCCTAAATTACATCAAGACTCTCAACTCTCCTCACACCAAATACAAGACCTATTCTAGTTACAAGACATCTTGGATATTCATCTTCTTCAAAGTTCACACAAATAACCCCATTCTCGACGCACACACAAGTCGGAAATATTTACAATATTTACAAGAATAAAATAGAGGGAAGAATAGAAACGCAACTGATGAGGCGAAAAATGAACCACTTTTAGGGGGTCATTTAAGCCCGGAATTGAATTTATTTGATCAAATATTACCCTAAATAGTTCCTTTTGTGATTTTAGGTACTTTGGGAGTGAAATCTGGAAAAGGAAGCAATTCGGACGTTTTTTGAGCATAAAAGTGAAGAAAACGCCAAAGACTTAATTTTCCATGCTGGGAACAGTGTATGACGGCGTCAAGAGGAAATTCCTGGCGGCGTCAAGAGTAAAATCCATGACGACCCAGAAGAAACCTGAAGGCGTCACAACTAGAGCGTCAAGAATTAAAATCATGACGGCCTGCATAAGGTGTACACATGACGGCGTCAGATCCAGATCTAGGCAGTCCGAGAAACTATTTGGCGGCGAGATGACGGCGTCAGACATTTGTTCTTGACGCCGTCACCTTCTAAAATCTATATATAGTTTTCTATTTTTCATTCATTAAAAAGAACTTGTGTGGAGAAACCCTAGGGCCGAACTTTGTGAACCATAGCTCGTATTTTACAGTAAATTCAAGGGTTTTCACCCCTTGAATCCTTTCATGTGCTATTGAGATAAGTCTTCTCTCAATTCAATCAATATGTCTATGTGTTGGTTGTCTATATCTTGTGCTTGTCTTGATTTCAACATGCTAGGCTAGATCTATCTTGTGTTTGCTTAGATCTAATGAAACCTAGATGTTAATTATGTGTTGATTACTTGTTTATGGTTGTATTGGATGAATGATTTCAATGTTAGGCTTAAGAAAACTGGCAGATCTCCATTGTGTAACATGCTTGAAAGTCTTAGGAAACATGAACCGATGTGTACTAGGTTTTATTGGTTGTATTTAATGCATGAGTAAATTCTAATGATACCATGTTAGGAGCTTCTTAGCCGGCTCGACATAGGAGTGAAGTAGGCACTCATAGGATTGGGGAAGTAAGTACGCCACCCCATGAATGGTATTAAGGAATACAATCCGTCATCCACGCAACTATAACAAGTAATTAACGTGTAAAAGATATCTAGGGAGTAGTGAAATCTAAATAAACACATTTCTCCCATATATTGCTCACAACTTTAGTTTAATATAGTTTATTTTTATTTCTAGTATTTTATTTTGATTGCATCTTAGTATTGGGTTAGTTGATTAGCAACTAATTCCGCCCCAAATCCTTAAAACCCGAGATTTTAATTTGCTTTCTAAAAAACATAAAAATACAAAAAGAATCATCCCTCATCTCTAGACCTAGTCTTTAGGTTTTCTAATCCTAGCGACACTATTCCTAGTTGAACGATCAATCCCCCGGTACTTGTCATTATACTATACTACATCGATCAGGTACACTGCCTGGTGGGGGTTGTAAGCTTCTCAAGATCCCTTGAGAGGTAAAGCCTGGTGCAATTCTCACGCATCAAGTTTTTGGCGCCGCAGCCCGGGGAATAGTTATTGTCTAGGTTAGAATCTCTTTTTATTAGGTCTACTTGCTAAATTCCTTTCTAGTAAGATTTTATTTTTATTTTTAGGTTCTATTTAGTCTATCTTATTTCTTTGTGTTTTTGTTCGTAACTTTTCACTACCCGACATCATGGACGATGGGAACATCTTTGAACCCGTCATCCCACCACAACAAAACCCACCACTAGAACCTCTTAGGCCCCGAACCTTAGAAGAGTATTCCCGACCTAGCCACCAAGGCTATCGAAACACCATTGAGCTCACCGGAGCCAATGTGACCCCCTTGCGATCCGACACCATCCGGTTGGTGCAAAGCGAATGTGCATTCCATGGAATTCGTTCCGAAGATCCAAATCAACATCTCAAGGACTTCCTTAAAATCGTAGATTCCATAGACCTAGATGTTGCAACTAGAGAGACAACCCGATTACGCCTATTCCAATTATCTCTACGTGATCAAGCTAGTCAATGGCTTGAGCGTTTATCCGCGGGATCCATCACCACATGGGATGATCTCACCACTCGTTTCCTTGCTCAATTTTTCCTACCGGGGAGAACTACTAAGCTTAGAAATGACATATTGATGTTCCAACAACGTCAAAATGAAACTCTCTATGAAGCATGGACTCGTTTCAAGGACTTACTCCAAAAAGTCCCTCATCATGGCATAGATCTTTGGCTCTAAGTCCAAATCTTCTATGACCATATCGATCTCTCCACGAGGCGAGCCATTGACCAATCGGCCGGTGGTAAGCTACGTGATCTAAGTGCGGAACAATCATGGGAACTAATAGACGATCTTGCTCTCTATAACAACGAAAGTTGGAATGATCCCCATGATTTGAACAAAACGGTCAAGGCAATATCTTTGCCCTCGAACAACTCTAGCACTCCCGACCGTAGGATCATGGAACTCGAGGACCAAGTCAAGTTTCTCATGAAATATTACGAAGCTCCTAAGCCTTCAATTCAAGTGAACAAAATCACTTCTTCATGCGAATTATGTAGTGGTCCCCATGACACTCGTGATTGCATGGAACTCCCCGGAACAGCTTTTGCGGACTACGCATCCTCGCGTACCGACGAAGCGGGAGATAAGTGGTACACTTTCAAACCCGAGCCAAACCCTTACGGTGATTCATACAACCCCTCTTGGAAGGCGGAAACAAAATCAAGCCAATTCTTCCAATCCGCCTAATCGTTATCAGCCAAACGGTCCACCCTCCAACCGTACTTTCAACAACAATCCTTCTAACAACTATAGTAGTACCAACAATCTTGAAGGGTTGATGTCTAAGTTCATGGCATCTTAAGAAGCTCGCATAGCTAGGTTTGAAACCGAATTCAACCAACAACAAACGGAGATGACCAACAAGATAGACAAGTTGTTGAAAGCCCTCAACAACCAAGCGTTAACTACACCTAGGAAGGACACTAGGGACACCAATAACGGAATCCAAATTATGGACCCCTCATCATCCAAACATGTCCACTTTGTCAATGTTGTCACCATTAAGCCAATAGATAAGGAGATAAAAGAAAGTGACAAGGATGAAGTTGGAGTAGAAACCGAGACTAGGGATGAAAGTAGGGAAATTGAGGTTAATAAGGGAGAGGAGTTAGAGGAAGTAGAAACTATAGAAAAGCACTTTGATAAGTTGCCCACCAAGGAAGAACGGGAATACCATAAGGATTTATTCGATGGCCCCGAGACATCATATATCCTTGGCACACCCCTTATCAAAATGGGAGACCCCTCTAACATCAACATACCATGCAACGTTGGGCATATGCATATATGGAAAGCTTACATCGATCCTAGATCTCCTGTAAACATCATGACTAGGACATATTACAATTGGGTGATGAAGAAACAACTTGATTATAGAATGGTGCCCAATAAGAATTTGATAAGTAATTTTGTAGGAAGAGTGAAGGGATTGCATGTGATTATAGGTAATTTCACTTATGAGATCGATTTTATGATAGTAGAAGACACTCGTCCGGTGATAGATGATTGCCTAAGCCAAATAATATTCGGAAAACCATTTGTTGAGGCCACTAGGATGAGTTATGATCCGACTTTAGGGATAGTTAGGTTCAAGGAAGAGAATGATGAGATTGCTTACCAAATGCCCTACAAAATTGAGCAATACCGCCTTCTCTCTAATATAGAAAAGGAACACAAGCAAGCGGCTTATTATAAGAATGATGAGGATAGACGTAGAGGAGTAGAGTATGTGAAGAATAGGATGCTTGGTTTCTACAAAGAATGTTTGCAACTAGGTCCGGAGTACAAAATTGGTTTAGAAGACGACCTAGAGAGTGAAACCAACGATGAGGTCACGTAGTAACCCATGACCTTAAGTCTAGCTACAAGACTCGTAAATAAAGAAAACCGCTTCTTGGGAGGCAACCCATGCTTTGTGTGATTTTTATTTTCTTTGTTTGTTATTTGCTTCCGTATACATGCTTTATTTTTATTGTTGGTAGATCATGTTTCTAAACTAAAAAGTGGAAATACTTTACTTTGTTGTTTTGGCCTAGTCTTAACTTCACCAAAAGGTATTTTTGCAAAAGATAAGTGTAAGGGGAAACCCCAAATATGTTTTTAAGAAACAAACCGATCATGATTCTCCACAATATTAAATGAACATGTATATTCGTATTTGTTAGAGTCAAATGCTTGTATCGAGTCATAATGAAGTTTTGCAGGATTTTCCAGGAAGCAGGACCAAGTTTTTCCATAAATTTTCCGGAAACTTAACATAAGAATTTTTGCAGGTCACTTCTGACGGCGTCATGAGTTTACTCTTGACGGCGTCACGTGTAAAAATCTGGAAATTTTACCGGTTTTGTTTTTCCAAGGGAATCTTAAAGTTTTTGTTGAATTATTAGTTTTATAATCTTCAGGAAATCTGCAAACATCATTCCACAAGCATTATATCTTATTTTGTTTTCTAGGATTTAGTAACTTATGTAGATTGCCGCCGATTTTATGCGAGGTTGCATTGTCTGTTTTCTCACGATTTACAGGTTATGTATGACAAGAAGATGATTATTATTCTGTAAGGGAAGCTTTGATTGTTCATTTTCTTGGAGGAAGATCTAACCTGGCCACCTTATTATCCATATCGAGCGAATCAGGGGAGTATTTGATTTCATTTGTTTTACTTATTTACTTTTACATTCTTTACTTGAACATTGGGGACAATGTTCATCCTAAGTGTAATGGGAGGGTAAAATGATGATACCTTACAGATATACTTTCGCTTGAGTTTGTTTGTTTAATAGTAGATGTGTAATAAAAATATGAGAAATACTTGTTAGTGTAATTTTAGCGCCAAATTTAAATTTTTTTACAACATTTAGGAGTGAAACTTTAGCCATAGCAAGCGTCTCATGGATAGGAGATTGTATGACTAGCACATAACCGTATCATTCAGAAAAATTTTCCACCCAAATATGTGAGGTTCGCCTTTAGATTTGATAGGAAAAGCATTTACTATTAGTGCTTATGAGTGTACCGGTAGCATTTAGATTCTAGAACTTGCGTTAGTGATGCATCCCGAGACCGCTAGTGAGACAACATTCGTGTAGTAGGATTTACTACATGATAAGAGGCATTAGGATCACCCTTGTGTTAAACCCGTATCATAATTATTTGACCATTTAAGTCATATTACTTGGCTAGTTAAGTCAACTAATTTTTCCCACACTTTAGCGTTGTACTCATTTTTAGTACACGAAACCCCTAGTGCACCCCTCCGAGCCTATCTTTTCGTTTCTAACTTTAAGCATTTTACTTAAAGGAAGAATTTGTTACACCCCACTTAAATGTACACCCAAATCGCCTTAGCCTTCCGTGTATGCACTCATCTTTAGTGCATTATTGTTATTTGTTAAACCCTAAGTTAATTATCTAATTGATTACATGGTTGCTAAGTCGAGTCATATCCTTGTACATATTGTTTTGGGACGATTGGGACTCATGGGTAAAGTACTTATTTTATGGAGTAACGGGGAAGAACATCATATATTACCCCCATATGTACGTTAATCTTAAAAGTACTCAAAGTGTTTTGATTTTCTTAATTTGAGTCATTAGATTAATTTATTGTAATGTATGTAAAAATTCAAGTGTAAGGGGAATTTTCATTCCCTATGATGTATTATTTTGGATGGTAGGGTAAGAGTGTATGCAAAAAAAAAAAAAATCGAAAAAAAAATAAAAGAAAAAAAACATACGGACTACCATCCCTTTTCATTCTATGTTCATTTTATGTTTTTGTTATTTTTCATTTATTAGCTTAAGTCGAGTCTACTCTTGGCTTAGCAACGCTATATTATACATGTAATTAACCAAGATTGTTAACTCGCCACCAGTAAATACTGCCCATATCCAACAAACCGTGTATTTCATATCCCTACACCTAACGTTACAACCCTTTAAAAGACCTATTTGATAGTTTATCCTAGGTGCTTGCGCCATGTGGTGGAGGTTTGATCCTTTCCCAAGCCTATGGTAATTTATTTTGCTATGACAGGTAGTGAGAGATATCTTCCGTTTCCATATTGTAATTTATATTTTATTACACCCGAGAGATGTGAGTATCTAAACACTATTTGTGAGGTGCTAATATATGACCTCCGTGCTTGTCTTTGGTCTTTAGTGGAACGATTATTTGTTGTAATTACTTTTATATTAGTGTTAAATGACCCCTAACTTGTATTTTGATTAGAATAAAAGCGCATTTGCTTGAGGACAAGCAAATCTCAAGTGTAAGGGTATATGATGAGGTGAAAAATGAACCACTTTTAGGGGGTCATTTAAGTCCGGAATTCAATTTATTTGATCAAATATTACCCTAAATCGTTCCTTTTGTGATTTTAGGTACTTTGGGAGTGAAATCTAGAAAAGGAAGCAATTCGGACGTTTTTGGAGCATAAAAGTGAAGAAAACGCCAAAGACTTAATTTTCCATGCTGGGAACAGTGTATGACGGCATTAAGAGGAAATTCCTGACGGCGTCAAGAGTAAAATTCATGACGACCCAGAAGAAACCAACATAAGAAGGAAACCCATGGAATTTCAAGTAGGAGATAAAGTCTTATTGAAAGTATCTCCCTGGAAGGGAATGGTACGATTTGGAAAACATGGAAAGTTAAACCCAAGATTCATTGGAACTTTCAAAATCCTGGAAAGGATAGGACCCATGGCTTATAAACTCGAACTACCCGAAGAACTTAGTCGGATTCACGACACCTTTCATGTGTCAAACCTTAAGAAGTGTTTATCCGATGAATCTCTCGTTATTCCATTGAAAGAAATTCGACTAGATGATAACCTTGTCTTTACCGAGGAACATATTGAAATCATGGATAGAGAAGTCAAACAACTCAAGCAAAACCGTATCCCTATTGTCAAAGTTCGTTGGGACTCCAAGCGAGGACCGGAATATACTTAGGAGCGCGAGGATCAGATTCGCTCCAAGTACCCACATCTCTTCACCTAAGACACCCTTGACAACTATTTTAGACTAGAATTCCGGGCCGGAATTCCCTGTAAGAGGTAGGTAATGTAACGTCTCGTAAATTTCCCTTACGATTAGTAAATGCACACGAAGAAATAAAACGATGTTATGATAACTTAACACCATTTTTACGGGTAACATTTTTTTTATTTATGGCTTGATATTGGAACCACTACGATAACTGTGATTGACCGTTTACCCAGGAATGATGCTTACACACAACCTAGATAATCTATAATTATTGCGAACTATAAAGATATATAAAACGTTTATATTTATAACTATACATTTCGTCTAAATACCGTATACTATTTATATATTCCCCGAACCTACGAAACTTCCCGAGAACGCTCGTTTATATTTTTGAACCTCGACACGATATTTGAAACACACCATGTGGGCCCCCAACACCCAATGGGCCACGGATACACATTACAAACCAAACGGACTCACTTTTCTTTCTTTTCTTTCTTTGGGCCGACACAAACCACAAGCCCACAAACTAAACCCAAACGCACCCTTGTATTTATTTTCTTTCTTTTGTTATTCTGTCGCGACCAAGCTCCAAACCACCCTCGTTTCTCTCAAATTCAACACATAACACAACTATTTTCACATCTCTTGATTTACCTTGTTGCTAAGAATTGAGATTGTAATGTCTCGTTCCATGGTTTGCTCGTTTACTACCCAAGAAAGGACCCAAGCAACGAACCAAACTCACCCTTTGAAATCCTACTAAACGTGTCACAACATTCCTCATTGCCTCCCCTGCTCCCCAATAACAAGTAAGCAAACACTATGCACAATGGTCATTGTCAGGAATGAATAGAAGATCTATGACACAATCCTAGCTTTGTAAGTAACCGATTGGACAAGAGGAGAGGCGCAAAACATTCGTATCTATCCTACACTCAAAAATCATGTGAACCTACCTTGCATATACCTTTCAAAACTTGCTATATAAACTTTCCCATGCAAGCTCAGATGTCACATACACTCATACGTACCACATTACACCAAACATAACGAAGAAAGGAAGTTGTTAAGGACGAATGGATTGCCAAGAGTACCACGACTCAAGTGAACCTAGGACATCAAGCTTGTAGCCTCTTGAACCATTGGTGGAACGTGAAGTGAACCACGAAGCCATTTTACCCTCACACGATCTCTACACTTTGTTTTACACCACCTTTTAAAGGTGAGGTGAGGCCTTGAAACTTTATTACTATATTTAGATACGTACGTTTATGTTTATGCACAAACACTTGATACTAATAAATCGTAAAATATAAACACAACATATATGTTGTATACATCGTACCCATTGTTAGTTAAGTCCTTAATGAGGACCTATAAAAGATTTGAACTCATATTAACGTATACACAAGAATAATCACACGTTTCTAAGTTGTATTGAACCTATACGATTTTACTAAAACACTTAGAATTATTTTGAGTTTTTATAGTTTTGCGTATTGAGTTTTGACCATATACTTTGGCCTCGTCATTTTAAAAATCGACACATGACCACTATATATTTAAACTCGACCTATGACCAACTGGTATACTAACGAGAATGCTAAATATTTCGACCTAACAACTTAATTTGATAGCTTAAACGATCCTAAAGCAAAACGAGATTTCATAAGATTTTCAGGAAATTAAAACTATATATGGGCCGTAAAGCCCAAAAAGCTATTTTTAGCTTATTACGATAAGCTGAGTGTAAAAGCTATTTCGAAATGTTTTTAGAACTTAAAATGATGGACTTTGATAAACCTAGTGTTCCCCCAAACCCCTTGGATCACAAAACGTTAACGGACCCTTAATTTTGGATCGCAAGGCCCATTTAATGAAAAATAAGTAGAATAAGCTAATAAGCTATTGAAATAAGCTGTTCTACACATTCTGAGCTTATTGAAATATTAAAAATGTTAAGTTTCAAGTTTGGTAATTTTTGGACTAATTTTGCAAAATTTCGTTAACTAGGGACTAAAATTGTCAAACGTGTAAACTTTGGCTAAAAATTGTCAAATCTGTTTTCTAAGGGTATAAACAGTTAATATTGAAGCTTGGAGCTAATAAATGTAATTATTGATATAATTGGACATAAAACGTAATAATATATAACTTTGGACTAACGACGTAAATATATTCCGTTAAGGGTAAAATGTGTAAATTGAAGAAACTTAAAGGATCGAATAGTAATATTGATTTTGAATAATAAATTTTATATACAATTATATATATATATATATATATATATATATATATATATATATATATTGAGATAATAGAAATTATAAACGTAACTTTTATATATATATATATATATATATATATATATATATATATATATATATATATATATATATATACACACGTATAAAATTTATATAACTATAATTAAATTTTAGACGATAAAATAATACGTAATATTCTTTTTACATCTACGACGTAACACATCACGTATGCACATTATGGATTATTCATGACTAATAATAAATGTTCGCAATAAAACGAGACTTAGAAACTGACAACTTGCCATATCTTTTAGGTTGTGTGTGAATCCGTTGCCTTGCATTGTTGAGATTACGATTATTATACTGTACTACTAAGGTGAGTTCATAGCCCACATTTAACTTGGTTTTGTGGGAGGGGGGGATACATGCTCAAAAACCGAACACAAGTCTTTTTCTGATATTATTATTGCTTAAGTAGCTATTGCCAAAAGTCCCTCGATCATGAACCTTAATCACTTGAAGGGTGAAAGTAAATAATTGTGAATAGATCTGTTAGGAATTGACAATCCCCATTTGGTTGCTAGAGGAAAGTTACCAAATGCACTTTATTTAATATCATAGGTTACTGGCAAATACCTATCTTGGGGGCAACTTATTTCACATCATTATTATGGATAATTTTGATGTCTGTTAAATCGTTGAGTGTCATGAGCTTAAGGCAATAATGAATGTGATTTCTAACTTGTTTATTCGTATCTATATACAATAAACACCTATCTCTTGTGTTTAAACTATTAATTATAAACCTATGAATTTCACTCAACTTTTGTTGACTTTTAGCATGTTTATCTCAGATAACTAAATGGAATGGATAGCAAAGGCACGAAGTGGGCAAGTAAAGAAACATTTATTTCTCTTTGAATAAAAACTTGTTGTTGAGTAATGAAACCTCTTAGAAACATGAATATTTGGTATTTTAAATAAAACTTAAAACGTCTCATTTGAGTCATTTTCTATAATTGTGAAAAAGATCCACGATATAATACCCCAAAAGTCTTCCGCTGTCAATAAAAGTCTTCCGCTGTATTGTTTGTTTTTGGGGTGTTATAGTACTTGAATTTGCAACTTCTTGGTAAGAGCATCTATCACATAGTACATCTAGGCTACAAATACGCTTAGTGTTGTCTTACGAGTTCTTACGCACATGGTGATTTTTTGCCATTGTTCATTCTAATGATAATAGATACAAATTAGGGCCCGTTTGGTTTGTAGATGGGTTTAGATTAAGATTTGGGGTTGATGGAAAAGTTGTAGATTAGGATTTGAATTTGGGTTTAAATTAAATGAGGAGAGAGAAAAAATAATATTTAATAATTAATATAATTAAATTGAAAAATATGTAAAAGATATTTTATAATTTATTTATTGTAATATTTTAATAATAAAAAATTAAAAAGAGATAGAGAGAAGTGTACCTTATAAACAATATGTGGCTGCAAATGAAAGATACCAAAAGAAATTTCCAAAACGCAGGTAGTGGGTCTCCTTTTGCATTTTGGGTACGAGTCCCATGTTTTATTCAGATGGAGATGCACCAAACAACATAATTTGGGCATCAACCTAATCCCCATCATGAAAAACCCCATAACAAACGGACCCTTAGTTTAGATATTTGTAATTGTACTTTTGACATTTATCCAATGAGAAGTGTAATTATTGCACGTCTTTGTATATATAAAGAGAGTATAATGGAGTTTAAAACACTCAAAATATAAAATAAAAAAATTACAATAAAAAGAAACATGAAAAAAAAGAAAAAGAAAAAAAAGACATACTCATGTACCCTCAATCTCAATAAGTATTATGTATTGATAAGTTTTGCACAATCTCATTTATCTAATTAAACAGTGTTTTATTCAGCTGTCTTGATTGATATGACATATTTCAAAGTCAACACATTTTGCACAATCTCATTTATCGGTGTTATGTTCGGCAATATAAAGATTATTAAATTTAAGTTTTGATGCTTTTAACTATCTAACAACTTTTATAACTGTAATGCATGATAACTCGTATGATTGTTATTTCTTAAAAAAAAAAAACGGCTTTTTTTGACTTTGTTTGTATTTAATGATAACATAATTACTTTCAAAAAAATGCAGTCACACACTCTACTATATAACACACCATTTATCGATGTTATGTTCGACACTATAAAAATTATAATTTTTTTAATTTTTGGTGGTTTTAAGTATTTAACAATTTTATAATTGTAATGCATGATAACTCATATAAATGTTATTTCTTTAAAAAAAATAATAAAAAAATAAAAAAATAGTAGACCTTGTTTATATTTAATGATAACATAATTATTTTTAAAAAAATGCATTCACACACTCTATTATATAACACACCATTTGTGTGAGTTGATGAGTTTATTGATTAAAAAAAAAAAAAAAAAAAAAAAATCCAGAAATTGATGATATTATTGTTGAGCAAGTTTCTAACTAAAATGAGAGTAACATAATTATAGTACTTTATTTATTTCCGTATTTCAATCCAAATTGTTCAGTGCGTTGTCTAGATAGATATCAAGTAAAACTACGAAAGTATTAGTGAAGCATTCCCAAAAGTTCAGTTAAGAAGGAATCTACACCTCAAATATCGTCTAACAAGAAGTTTCGGTGTAATTTTTAATTTTCAATTTCATTAAATGTTTTTAAACGTTATGTGATACATTTTAAAACTGTTCTTCGAGTTGTATTATTATATGCCCAAACTTTCTCAATTACACTTTGATTATTTTACGATCTATACATACACGTTACACGAAATATTTAACATAAATATCGCAACTATAAATGTTTTTCGCTATAAAATCCTGATGCCATAGAGAGGCGTTCACCTAGTTTAAAGTTTAAACTATTGCCTGATACAAGTTGGTCGATGATATTTTCCATGTATCGTGAATAAAATCATTTTAAACTTGTGTCATACTGTAATAAATAAGTTTAAATATAAAGCTATATTATAACTCATCGAAATATAGAAATAAAGAGTAAATTGAATTTGGTCCTTGTAATTTCATCAAATTACATGTTTTGTATTTATTTTTTCAAAAGTGCAACTAACATCTTTATTTTGAACTCTAGTCTGCATATTCAGTCCCTAACTAAAGTTAAATAAAACATCATTTTTCTTCTTCCCTTTTAATTTTTAGATTATTTATTTATTTTAGGGGTTTTTGCATATATCTTTCTGAAAATACATAATTGCATATATATCCAAAGCATGCATAAAAACCATTGTATTATGTGCATAAAAAACTTGTACAAATGATATATATGCAATTATTTACTTTGGGAGTAATATATATGTAATTTTGCCTTATTTATATATCATATACCGAATACTTAACCACCACTTTCTTTTTTTCTCTCCCGTCATCTTCAATTATTTTTTATTGATTAAATCCCTAAATTTATTATCTTCAATTTTTTCCCCAATTTTTTAAAAAGTTCATTTTTAACTTTTTTCTCATTCACACAACAACACCAAAAACTTTTCTAAATCTAAAACCTTAAACCTCCAATAAACACCTAAATCATGGTCCTGCTAATAACCATGAAAAGACATATCATCACCTCAACAAACATATCATCAACTCGTTTTTTAATATATATTATAGCCACTAAAATTAGACACCCATTTGTTGTTGTTTGAGGTGAATACGTGATGACAAAGGCTTAGGGAATGATAAAGACTCAACGGAAAAATAAAAATAAATAAGGAACAAGGTTTAGGCATTTTAGTCAATTAACTTAAGCCACTGACCGAATATGCAAGTCAAAGTTCTAAATAAGAATGTTTGATGCATTTTCGAAAGAACGAGGATCAAACATGCAATTTAGCCAAACCATAAGGACCAAAATGCAATTTACTCAAAAAGAAAAAAAGATATGTTTTGCTACTTCTAGCATAAGTTAAAATATAAACCATAATCATTGATGAATCAAATATGGAATCAATTAAAACAACAATAGTTATAACAAACTCAAAAAGATGAGGGGAAGGGCAAAAGGATCTGGGAAAATTAGTATTCTAAGGGAAAGTATACATCTCAAAAACTTGAATTGAAAAAAAATGCAGCAAAAACTAAAAACGGTTGGCTTTTGTTTATTAGACACACCAGATCGGTCTACACCAAGCCGTATAAGCGACCGGGCATATGATCATGGGCAGAGATAAAGGGGGGCACAAAAGGCAGGTGCCCCCTTAGTGCAAAAAATTGTAGTGTAAAATTTCGAAAGTATTTGGCTTTTTTGTAATTTGCCCCCGCTAAGTACCAATTTATAGTATAGTTTTCTAAAGTTTATCAAAGCGTGCTTCCTTGACCAAAAACTTTTGGCACCGCCCGTGCATACGATTCATTTATCGTTTAAGTACACTCATAGAAAATGGTTCTCGTTTTGAGTCGGGTTGGGTCATTTCGGTTTGTGCTGGACCCATATATCACCCCTGTATACATGTAATACTAAACAGTAAACACCTAATGATCTAATCGAACTTGATTGTAATTTGATACCTATGTTTTATTGCCATGCAATTATGCAAACTTATGACTTTTCTACCAAATATTTACTTATTTAGACAACATTGAGATATTTTCAAAGTTAGATATTTAGGTCACATGACAAAACAAAAACAAGATATCCATCAAAAAAATTGTTGCCCAGCAAAAATCATCAAAATTTTTGCCTGGTACATCCATAACTCATCTTGCAAAATCACAAGTATGTTTTTACCAAGGATCAAAATTGTAGTTCATTAACTTTACATTGCTTCTTTATGGTCATACACTAATACCTGATGTGTCAATGAGTCATCAACATAAAAGAAAAAAAGGTTGATCACTCGTTTTGTTTTAAAAGCCACGACCACGTACCATTATATTTTTGTGAAGTTAATGCCAATGTTTAATAGAACCTATAAAGGCTGAATAATATAGCAGATAGTAATGGTCATAACTTTTGATTTTCGAATGATGTTTTTTCCAACTATAGTTTTCGACTTTTTGGATGATTAGTCTATGAGATTTGAACTTACCGTAACACCGACTCTGAGCAGTTAAAGCTCTTTCTTTTCAATGGTTTAGCGTGACCACTTCAGGAGAAGTGATAGTTTGCATATTTGAACTTGAAATCTTTCACATTTTAATATAATCACAAGTTTTTTATTTTTATTTTTTATTTTTATTTATTTATTTATTTTTTTTTTGTCGCTAAGTCACCCTAATTAAAATTTCAAATATTTAGTTTATTTCTCATAAGAAATTATCATATACGTGGGTTTTCAATTGTGAATTTGTGATGCTTTGATTTATATGTTGTTTGTTTGTTAAAAGACTCTGAGTTTGAATGTGATTCACATGTTTAAGTCAGAATTAAATAATGTTGTTTGTTTTTGTAAATGTTCAACTTATTAGAATACAACAACTTGTTTATATATCATTAACATATAGTAAGATACTTTTCCAAATCTTGTTGGGCAAAATATTTAAACATCTTAACGCGATAAAATCATTAAAAGGTAATAACTGATTTTATTAAGACAACAAAAACAACCTTAATGTTATGATACTCATCTGGATCAGGATACCTATAATTCGGCGATTGAAGAACATTACGAAAGTAAGGAGGAGGAGGGAAAAAAAAAAAAAAAAAAAAAAAAACTCACGAGTCACAAAATATGTAACTATGAAAGTTCAATAAACATTCATTTCAATAGCCCAATAAGCTAGTTAATTGGATCATGGCTTAAGACCCACTGCCACGAGTAATATAATTTTTGAGCAAGTACCACGAGTAATATAGAAAACATTAAATTTGATATGTATTTAACGATAAAAAACCAAGTTAGTGGATGCACGATCTGAAGACCAAAGATTGCAAATGTCATAAGAGATCGTAACTTATTTGAGGCATTAGGACATGAAATGTAAATCATGGATATATAATATCAAATTAAACTAAGTCTTCATAAATAGGTACATACATACACATGTAAAGTTAAAAATAGTCTTGCAAAGAAGGTTTTATATACTAACTAACAAGTGAGAACTACAACCACAGATCAATAGTAACTCTTTGGCTTGAAATTCTTTAATACATTGAAATAAATTTAAAATATGATTCATTACACCTTACAAAGACAATCTTAATAATCGTTTGAGAGCATTTAAAAACGTAAAATGTTTGTGCTTATTAATTAATGCTTGTTTGACAAACAACAAAAACTTTATCTTTTTATTTCGAAATACTCCTTTACAAAGCTCCATTAAAGTATTATTTAGAAACGTTATAACACTTGAGAGCTGCTAAATGTTTTTATAACAAAAAATTAGGGATGAGCATTTTGACCTGAATCCCGAAACCAAACCGAAACCGTACCAGTACCGTACCAAAACGGTACCAATCCCGATATACGGTACAATACCGAGACTACGAAATAAGGTGAAAAAAAATTCGGGACCACTAATTCGGTACGGGACCGTTACCAAATCGAGAAATTCTCAAAAATAGGGGGAACCCGATTTTTCGATACCGGTACCGGTATCCGAATCCCGATCGATACGGTACCGATACCACTAATTTATACTCGAGAAAAAATCGATACAACTAATTCGATACGAAATCGGTACGTGACTGATACCGTGCTCATCCTAACAAAAACCAATATACTTTTGTAAATTGCAAAGTACTTTCCTAACTAAGTGAGTGAAAGCAAGATGGTAATTATTCTAGTTTCTTCTTTTAACAGGAGTATATAAAAACCTCTTTTAATCACATTACAAATCACAAAGTACTTTCCAAAATCCACTTTTGCTAAAAATAGTTGCCACATAGACCCACACACACATCACACCAAGTCAACTTTAATCACCTAGAAACTTCATCATAATTGTGTACTCCACCTCACCTACCCAAAAATAAACACTCTTCCAAACTCCAAGGACCAAAAGTGTAACATAACGTGGTGCTATTTGAATCACATCTTTCAATCAAACAAAACCCGTTTTCTCCCAAAACCCTAAAAACACACACACAAAAACACTTTCTTGGCGGCTGAAACCCTAATTCTCAAAACCCATAAATTTTTCCAGGGTTTCAATTCCATACCCAATCTATCAAGTTATTATCATCATGGCTGCTGTTGTTCCTTCTGCAGATCGTATCCTTTTCTACCTTTTTATTTTTTAAATTTTTTTCTAGGGTTTTGAATTGGGGGTTTTTGTTTAAGTGTTTAAGATCTGGAATTGGTGTGATATTTGAGATGGGTTTTTGATTTTATGAATGAATTTGTATTTTTCTTGGATTAGTTTTTGTTTATTTTGTTATTTATTTATTTATTTATTTGTTTATTAAAGATTTGAATTAGGGGTTTTTGTGTTTGTGTTTAAGATTTGTAATTGATTTGATATTTGATATGGGTTTTTGATTTTATGAATGAAAATATATGTTTCTTGGATTAATTTTGTGTTTATGGTTGTGGATCTTGTTTTTTTGGTTTAGGGTTTCAGGTTAATTTATGTGGTTTAGTTTTTTTTAATAAAGAATTATGATTTATGTGTGTTTATTGGTTTAGTCTTTGTTAATTTTAATATTTAGTTAATTATTTGTTCCTAATGATTTGAATTAGGGGTTTTATTTGTAGCTGTTAAAATCTGTAATTTATGTGATATTTGTGATGGGTTTTTATTTTTATGGTTGAATTTGTATGCTTTTTGTTTGAATTTTGAACCGGTTTTTTGGTTTTGCTGGTTTTAGTGGTTTGTTTTACTAATTTATTTGGCATGAATTTGGATGTAATTGTTTTATTTTGAGAATTTGTTTAAGGTTATTGGTTTTTGTGGCTTTTAGTGTTTTGGGTGTAGCTATATGGTTGGGTGTTTTGGTAAAAAAATTTATGGGTTAGTTTGCTTTTTGTATGTTTGCGAATTTGTTACTAGATCATGTGATTTGTTGGTTGCTTGTACAAAAGGCATTTAAGCCCTTCAAGTCAGTTTTAGTGCTTATATGAATGTTTGAATCTGTTGCGAAATTGATATGCTACCGGAATTTGGTTTGGGTGTGTAGGGTTTGAGTCTAATTTTTGTAGTTAAAAGTGTTTATGATAAAGGACTTGGTTGGCTTTCCCTAACTTATATTTAACAGAAGCTGCTGATTTGTTGAAGAATCTATCAATCGATTCACAAGCCAAGACTTTGGAAGTTCCTGAACCCACCACGAAGGCGAAATATTTGTTTCTTGTAGTAATTTTGTATCGGGTTTATGTATAAATATATTTATTGACTGTTATGTATATGGTTAATTTTGCAGACATCTGTCAACAATGTGAATGGTCAGGTGCAATCTGGTAATAAGACTGGAGCCCCGTTGGTATCAGATTACGTCGATCCAAGTTTGGCTTATTATCCAAATGGCTACCCGTATTTCTATGGTATGATCACTTGTTTATATGTTATTTTTATTGTTTCGTAAATATTTTTGTGTATGTGTAGTAGGTGTGCTTATTTTATGTTTATGTTTATGCATTAGGCTATGATGGAACTACCACTGATTGGGATGAGTACAGTCGTTACATGAGTTCTGATGATTTGGCTCATGTAAGAATTTTTTCTATTATTCCGTGATGTTTCGTCGCTAATTCATAGGATATACTTTGCTATGAGTTGTTAATTTGGTTTCTGATGAGTGTTGGGTGTGTCTTATTTGTAGGGTGTTTATGGGTATGGTTACGCACCGTATGCGCCGTATTCTCCTGCTGGCTCACCTGTGCCAACAGTTGGTCAAGATGGTCAGTATTATGGGGGTCAACAATACCAATATCCTAGTCCCTTTTTCACACCGGTGACACCTACCGGGAATGGTTACCCTGCTGCTGCTCCTGCGAAAGGTGATACTACCGCACCTGCAGCTGCTGACAAACCCATTTTGGCTGTTGACACTGCTAAAGGAAACACTAATGGTGTGGGTGCAAAGGGAAACACAGTTCCTGGTCCACTGAAGCCAACAACGTACCAATACAATGCAAATGGTTCATATGGAAGCGGTGGGCTGAATAGTTATCAGGATCCGAGATTCGGTTATGGTGGTGTCACCTCCCCAATCTCATGGATGGACAACTCGATGTACACTAACCCGCAGCGTAGAAACAATACAAACAGTGTTCCTGTGTCGTATGGGAAAGGTGTTGCATCAAAAACCCCAACTAATCTCATGGTATGCCAAATGTTTATTATTATTTTTGTCTGTATCATATTGACTTTTTTTTTTTTTTTTTTTTTTTTTTTTTACTGTTAGCCGAATGACATTTGATGTTATTGGAGTTCTTATTTAAAACATGTATTTTGCAGAATCAAAGGCCATTGACTGGTGTGAATACAGCAAGCGGATACATGAACAGATTGTATCCTAACAACTTGTATGGTCAGTATGGAAGCACCTATCGATCTGGTTATGGTTATGGATCCACTGCTTATGATATGCAAAACAATGGGCGTGGCTGGATGACCGTTGATAACAAGTACAAGCCAAGAGGTCGGGGCAACGGTTTCTTTGGTTACAACAATGAAAACAGTGATGGTCTGAACGAGCTCAACAGAGGTCCTAGGTCCAGAATCACCAAGAACCCAAAGGTGTTCACTCCCATTGCCATTGCTGTTAAGGGACAAGAGATAGCTCTGGCTCCCACTGAGAGCGTTGAGAAGGATGTGAAAGAGGTTGCTGTAAAGGAAGTCACCGTGACCCCAGACAGAGAGCAATACAACAAGACAGATTTCTCTGAAACTTATGCTGATGCCAAGTTCTTCATCATCAAGTCATACAGCGAGGATGATGTTCATAAGAGTATCAAGTATAATGTCTGGGCGAGCACACAAAATGGAAACAAGAAGCTTGAAGCAGCTTACCAGGAGGCTCAAGAAAAGCCTGAAGGGTGCCCCATCTTCCTTTTCTTCTCGGTAAGATTGTCTGCTGATAAGAAAGTGTCCGTTTATTCCTTCCTTTGTTCTTGATTTTAATATATACTTGTAATGTTCCAGGTTAATACAAGTGGGCAGTTTGTGGGTGTTGCTGAGATGGTAGGACCTGTTGACTTTAACAAAAGCTTGGAGTATTGGCAGCAAGACAAGTGGATCGGTTGCTTTCCTGTTAAGTGGCATATCGTCAAGGATCTTCCTAACAGCTTGTTGAAGCACATTATTCTTGAAAATAATGAGAACAAGCCAGTTACTAACAGCAGGGATACCCAAGAGGTATTTTCTTTATAACATACAGTTTCTATGCTGAATCTTATTTTCTTATGTATATACTAACACTAATGTTTCAAATATGTACAGGTGAAGTTAGACCAAGGATTGCAGGTGATCAAGATCTTCAAAGAGCATTCAAGCAAGCAATGCATCTTGGATGATTTTGAGTTTTATGAGGATCGTCAGAAGAAAATTCAGGAAAAGAAGGCAAAGCAACAACAGTTCCAGAAACAGGTAAGACAGTGGCATCTAATGTTTATTATCGTTTTCCAACTAGTATTAAAGTACGTGCATTTTATAACGTTTTGTGTTTTTTTAGGCATGGGAAGGAAAACCTGCTATTGATGAGAAGATCAAAGAAGGTATTAAAGCGGATGCTACCAAGTCAGTTGATGTTGTGACAGCTTTGGTGAATGAGGTTAAACTTGTGAATAATGTGCAAAATGATGTTGCTAATGGTGTTGGAGATGTGGCGAAGCCACTTGAGGAGAAGGTTGTGGCAAATGGGATTGCAAACGGTTGCTAAATCAGCAATGTGTGTAGGCGGTTGGAAGATTATGATGAAGGAAAAAAAAGGTTGAATTAGGGAGTGTAAATTTGGAGAGGACCACCTATGTTTCTTGTGATGGGTGGGGACTCTTCTATAGTGTTTTTAGCTACAAACAGGTTTTTCAGTACCCATTAGGATTTTGGTTAGGTTTTGGTTATATTCCGACTTCAAGTGGTTTCCTTTTGGTTCTAGTGTTTTTTCTTTGTTTTCAGTCTTATGAGTTCTTATTATGTGTCATGTTTAGTTTTTTTTTCCCCTTCTATTTCTTTTTGTTTTATCCTTTGTAGATGTGTACCAAGTTACATCGATGTAGCAAAGCAAAGCGTTACAAGTTTTGGCAAGTATTAGTCGTTTTCAGCATGCTTTCGATGTTTTTATAGGGTTCAAAATGTGTTGTTGCTTGACTAGCCATCACTTAGCATAGTTGGAAGGTAGGTATGAAAAGAAATATGTAGTGGAAAGCATCAAGTTTGTTAACCTACAAAGATAGCTTTTTGCTCAACTTGAGGACCACATCAAGAAATACCAATAAGCAGCTGACATTAGATGTTGAAAAGCTAACTTTATGAAAAACAACTAAAAAGTAGATCAAAAGCCAGAACAAGGAAATTGGTTGTGACTGTTTCTTCTTTCATTGTCCTGCACCAATTGAAAGCTATGAACTTAAAAGGTGATATGAGTTGATTTACACTATAAAGACTTTAATGCATTGTCTTGGAATCATTGTTTGGTATAAATAAAGAATCAAACATTGGAATCATTTTAATCACTTGACTTGTAGTTGCAAACATGATTCCTGCACTCGTAAGTTGATTCCCATTTTGGTCTCTGTGAGCTCGAAAAAGTAAAAATATGGTTTTGGGTATCTCTGCAGTTGCAAGGTCTAAGAAGATGGTTTCAAGAGACATGTAGTCCGGTGGTTGTGAGCCGTAAGAACATGGTTTTAACTTAAGATAAGAAAATTCGAATGAGAATTGTAGCCAATACTTGATTACGGATTATCGCAGATAAACAACTTCTGCGATCAAAGATACACACAAAACACAAATGGAAAACAACTTGTATAATCATAAGTAACCATTCCCACCCTGCATTTCTAGCTCATCTTGCAAACCACCAAATCCATATTGAAATGTATTCTCGATCTAGATTTACAAGGCCGAATCATGCCACTCTTACTCAACAAAAACTAAGACAATAACAAAATACTAGAAACGCAGAAGAAGCGATTTGAAAAGAACAGAGACAAAAAAGATGATACATAATAAACCCCAAACCACTTGTTAGAAGCCAAAAAACTATAAAAGAGACAAACCCATCACAGGATTTTCACATCTGGATCCCCCTATCTAACACGCCAGAACAAGATAACGACTATGGCCATTGTAACCTCCTATTTCTTGTGTGTACATTCATCCAAATGATGGATCCTGTTCGGGCAGCACTTCTCCCAAAAAGGCAAAGTTCAGAATGATAAAAAAACTTGAGACTATCCTTCCTTTAGAGTGCCACCCGTGCACATGGCTGAACCTAACAACCATCAGCAACCCCATTTACTACAACCGTTTTCTCAGCGGGTGTAACTTCTCCATTTATATGAACAACGGATGTAGCTTCTTTGACGTTTTCTTGGGAAATTTCAGATGACTTTGGTGGTGGAATCTCGACTTTAATACCCTCCTTAGGTTTTCCTTCCCAGACCTGTTTCTGAAACTGCTGTTGTTTTGCCTTCTTTTCCTGAATTCTCCTTTGTCGTTCTTCATAGAATTCAAAATCGTCTAATATGCATTGCTTGCTGGAATGCTCTTTGAAAATTTTAATGATCTGCAATCCCTGCTCTAATTTCACCTGAACAGAAGACGGAATTTCAGTAACCAAAACAATAATATAAAGGAAAACGAATGTTATGAGAAAATATACCTCTTGGGTATCCCTGCTATTGGTAACAGGTTTGTTCTCGTTATTTTCTAGGGTGATGTGCTTCAACAAGCTGTTTGGCATATCCTTAACGATATGCCACTTTACGGGGAAGCAACCGATCCACTTATCTTGTTGCCAGTACTCTAAGCTTTTGTCAAAGTCGACTGGACCAACCATCTCAGCAACACCAACAAACTGTCCGCTTGTATTGACCTGTGAAGTGTGAGCATAACGTTCAGTTGTTAAAACTAAACATTAGAGAGAACAACGAACGTCAATGTCAAAAAATGACAATATTCTTACCGAAAAGAAAAGAAAAACAGGGCAAGGTCCCGACTTCTGTTGAGCCTCCTGGTATG
Organism: Artemisia argyi; assembly: GCA_030686995.1. Lineage (NCBI taxonomy): Eukaryota > Viridiplantae > Streptophyta > Magnoliopsida > Asterales > Asteraceae > Artemisia > Artemisia argyi. Next base: position 21,696,288 of record CM060692.1, read on the forward strand.
CAGCATCAAGCTTCTTGTTACCGTTTTGTGTACTCGCCCAAACATTATACTTGATACTCTTATGGACGTCATCCTCGCTGTATGACTTGATAACAAAAAACTTGGCATCTTCATAAGTCTCTGGGAAATCGGCGTGGTTGTATTGTTCTCTGTTGGGAGTTGCACTCACCTCCTTTACTTCTGTCTCTTTCGCAACACCATCTGTAGGTGTAAGGTTTTTATTTTCTCCCTTCACGGCTAAGGTGACAGGTGTCAAAACCGTTTGGTTCTTCACGGTTCTAGCTCTAGGTCCCCTGTTAAGCTCATTCAGACCATCTCCGTTTTCATTGTTGTATCCAAAGAAGCCATTGCCTCGTCCTCTAGGCTTGTATTTGTTATCTGCTGCCAACCAACCACGTCCGTTGCTTTGGGAATTATAAGCATTGGACCCGTAACTGTAACCCGGACTATAGTTACTTCCGTATTGGTTATATAACTTGTTTGGATACATACTATTCATATAACCACTCCCGGAATTTACACCCGACAAAGGTCTTGGACTCTGCAAAGCCTGTATATATCACTACTTCAGCAAATTGCGATCTAAAGACATATAACATAAAGATATTACCCATAAAAACCAATACAAACTAGGCTTACCATAACATTAGTATGCGGACGGAGATTTTGATTTCTAGATGTTACGCCATTCCCACTGGAAAAAGGAGCAACATTAGAATTGTTTCTCATTTGTCCATTGGAATACATCGGGCTGTCCAACCAGGGGACTGGGGAGTGAACACCGTCAAACGCGTATCTTGCATCCTGATAACCGTTTGCATTATAAGCTGGACTCTGATAAGTTGTTGGCCACGTAGAGGTTGGACCCTTAACACCCACACCATTTACAGTGCTATTAGAATTTCTATTAGCAGTGTCGACGGTCAAAGGTGGCTGATTAGAAGACGCTGTGTTCTCACCTTTCTGTGGGGTCGCAGTTGGGGTCATTGGTTGGAAATAGGGACTCGGGTATTGGTAATGTTGAGCTCCATACATCTGACCATCATGACCAACTGTCGGCACAGGTGAAGTAGCAGGCGAATAAGGACCATATGGTGCATAACCGTAACCGTGATACATATCCCCATAAACTCCCTGTAGTAAAATCACAACCAATTGTCATCATAAAAAACCGCTACAAGTTATCAAATACTAAAGAAAGAACATCTACACAAATAAAGTCTTACATGAGACATATCGACTCCATCAGTATTTACGTATCGTGAATACTCATCCCAATCAGCAGTACTCCCATCGTAACCTAAAAACATACACTAACAAATTTTAAACAACTACGAGATATCAATAAGCACGCTCCACAACTAGTACGAATATGTATTAAATTACCTCCATAGTAAGTATAACCATTGGGAAAATACGCCACTGTCGGGTCCATATAATCAGGAATTTGAGGGGTAATCGACCTATCTAAAGGCTGGTTTTGACCATTCGTAGTGTTGACGGCATCAACCCCGGTCTACACGGCAATCACACGCATAGTTAGCAAATGTAATTACGATATTAACAATTGTTAAAAACATGAATAAAAACAATAGTGCTTTACCTTCTTAGTAGGTTCCAATGTTTTTGATTGAGAATCCAATGATAGATTCTTCAACAAATCGGCAGCTTCTGAAGTAAAAACAAGTTAAGGAATTCCACTTCTTTTCAAAACAAATTAACAAACCGAAGGGGGTGTTTTTTTCGGCTTTATATAGCCGGCTTATGGCTTATTTGGTTTTGGGCTTATGTTCATAAGCTCATTTTTTTTGTGGCTTATATAAGCCGAAAATTTCAAAATAAACCACAAAATGTGAGCTTATGAAAATATAAGCTCAAAACCAAATAAGCCATAATTAAGCCGAAACAAACACCCCACAAATTACGCTCCTAAACCATGAAAGTTCAAAAACAACTTATAAGCATAAATAATCATTTTTTCCAAACAAGCTAAAGCGATTTGCTTATTTTTTCTGCTTAAAAATAAGTACTTATAAGCTGCTTAAAAATAAGTACTTTTGGAAACAATGTTTTGAATTTGCTTATTTCGTAGAATCTACTCGAAAAAAATACTAATTTGATAGAAAACTTAATCAATATAAGCTACATAGAAAAAGCAGATAAGAAAAAAATTTGGATATTAAAACTGCTTTTCTGCTTAAAAATAAGCAATCCCTTTTAATCACTAATAATACAGTACAATATAAAATAAGCAGCTCCTAAGCTTCTATGAAAAGCTACTTACAAAAAGCAGATAAGAAAAAATATATATGGATATAAAAACTGCTTTTCTGCTTAAAAATAAGCAAATAAGCAATCCCTTAATCAAGATCCAACATAGCATAAAACAACACCACCATAACAAAATCAAATCACATAAAAATCAAAACTTTATAATAACTTAAGCATTTTCAGCTCAAATAAGTTCAAATTAAGCAAAAAATATATAGGATACGATCTGCAACAGTAGCCATGATTAAACTTTCAGCTGATAGAATTAAAAATAGAAACCTTTGGAGATAACCAGCTGCCAACGAATCTATTTAAGGAAAGGGGTTTTCTTTTTAAGCAAGAAAGAGGATTTTTATTTTTGGAAATAATCTCTCATTTAAAAATAGCTTTTCATGGATGTGTACTTTTGGTCCTTTTGGTTTTCAAATTGATGTGGATGACACTCTAGCTGAGCAAACAACAAAGGTCCAAAACCGACCCGACCCGACCCGAGAACAGATTTCGTGAAAATATGAAGCGAAACCGAACCGAATATGATCGGTTTGGTTTTGTGTCGGTTCGGTTCGATTTAGGTGTGTTTAGGTCTGCTTTTGTCATTTTGGGTCGAACTGGATCGAACAGAACCGACCTGAAACATAAAATAGGAAAAACATGAAACCCAGACTGAACCAAAGGGTTGTCGGGTCGACTATTGTCGGTTCGGTGGGTTTTATCGGTCCGGTTCGGTTTTAGGTTGTCTATGCTCAGCCCTACTGTAAATCATGCTTGCAAGAATCACGAATCAGTAGTCGATCGATTGATCCTTTTGTAGCTTGTAATCGGTTGACCACCATTAACCATTGTTGAACAATTTGTTTAACGATTTGAATATCTCGAAAAAGTTGGTGGCTGATTAGCGCCTAGACAATGATTAATCGGCGTTGTAAACTTTTTTTTACAGTATTGTTATAAATGCATTTGGTAACACATATGTATTATTAGCACTAATTTGTAAAGTGTAAATGTTAGTTGCTTGTTAAATGATATTAGAAGTAATGTTTAAATTGGACCAATTAAAGAATTGTAAACACTAGTTAGTTGTTGTCAAACAAATATTGTATTCGAAATGATATGTGTTAGTTGCTTCTAAATGCTCGCTTTCAAAGTTGCAATTAATATAATGATTTAGTTCGTCTGTAAGTGCAAAATAAAAAGGGTTTTGCTAATCTCTGCCCACTAGGCAAAGGATTAGCTATATATATAAAGAATTTTTGAACTAATTTATATCAAAATGATGATCAATTATAGTAATTTTAGAGATGAATAAATGTTTATTAAATGCATTTTTTGATTTAAAAAGAAATTTTATCTTCATTAATTGCGCTTAATCCTTTATCCAGTGGACAAAGATTATCAAAACCCAAATAAAGATTAGACTTAAAAAGGAAGAACTTATACTATGTTGGGTGAGTTTAATAAAGATTAACAAAAAAGCAAAGATTAAATAGGCAAATTTTGGCCATTCATTTTTTTTACACCAAAACCCTTCTTTTTTATTTTATTTTTTATTTTTTTATTTTATTATTATTATTATTATTATTATTATTATTATTATTATTTGAAAAATAAAATATCCTTCCAAACAATAAACCATTAAACGAAAAAACATTATCGTGACGATAACTTTTTATATTTCAATAGACGGACATTTCAATATAATTTCAACAAACTTTTTCTCGTTTTTCATGGGTATTAAATACGGAGTACTAAACACTATAAAATTACATGCGATTTGTGATGCGAGTTTTAAATTTCAAATCACAAATCACATGTGATTTGTCATATATCACATATAATTTTATAAATTGCGCGTGCTTTTTCAGAGCGTAAGTTTCAACACTAAAAAAAAATACTCGAAAAATGTTGATACAAAAGTTGGGCGTACCTGGTTGTTGGGCTTTGCTCTTATATCAATTCGTTCTTTAGCACTTTGTTACCTGCGTACTAAGAAAAATAGAACAACACCGTTAGGCTTATCGAGGGATTGTCTCCCCCGATTAGACTCCGGCGTGAGAGTAAGTAATCGAATTAGGTTTTTAGTTGAAGAGTTAGGGATTTTGTAAATCGTACCTTGAATGAGAATCGTATGATTCTATATATAGGGGCTAAGAAACCGTGTTTCTTGCTCCTTACTTTTCGCACGCATAGTGCTTATCTAAGGTAAGGATATCTATTCCTTGAATAGATAATCCTTATCGTGTACCCGGTGGGTTAGATTGGGCCTTTGAGCTTCATGAACCCAAAGCGTTGATACTACGGCCCATACCATTGTCATGGTAGCCCATTCGTGATGGGCTTAGGTGTAAGTAATGTTTATCATTTGGGCTTGCGGCCCAAATATAGGCTATACGTCATCATGTCCCCCCAGTCTAGTGTGCGCGGCGCGTAGCCGCGGGTACTAGACTTAATATCAGCAGCGGTAAGCGTGGCGGGAAATTAAACAAATTGTTACCGCCTTTTTGGAGGTGCAATGCACCTAATAGGTTCAAAATAGTTGCCTCGGAAATCGGGGGTGGTGTCCACGTATCTCTTGGAATTCGGGAAAAAGTGCATGTACCTTTTCACCTTCCAGCCACACGATCACTGTGAGTGGGTTCCACGTGGATAGGGATTAGGGTTTTTACCACCCCTATATAAGTGTCACCGCCTCCCTTTTTTACACACACAGTAAAAACACACACACAACTACTATTCACCGTCTTCTTCAGTTTTAGAGCGTTTTTTTTGCGAGAAAACCTTTTGACCTTCGTAGGTAACTTTTGTGTGCGTCTTCTTAGGTTTAAGATGAAAATTGTCGCTCAGTTAGATGAGTTTCGCTCTGTGATGTCTGTCGAGGATGTGATGCATTTTTCTTCCGACTATTTTGTGCCTTTGGATGTACATCCAGAGGCGCCAGATGTCGATGCATGTATAGCAGACTTCCCTGAAGGGAAGATAGGTTGATACAAGAAATTTCTTGAGTACGCTAACTACCGCGTACCTATATCTGTATTTCTGAGCGATTTGCTCAATCACTATCGCCTTCACATTTCTCAGCTGCACTGTATAGGTGCGGCGAAGGTGTCTAATTTTGAGATAAACTGCCGTTTATTGGCGATAGAACCCACCGTAGACTTGTTCCACTCCTTTTACCACTCAACGTGGTCAAACGGTTGGGTATCCTTTGCGAAGCGCCCGGGGGCGTTTCAATGTTATACGGAAAAAGTTGACGCACTCAAGAATTGGAGGGAATATTTCTTTTGGGTAGACGACGTGGTCTTTCCCTCCAATTTTGAGTTTTATACTCAGGCGTCCTTACCAAAGGATGGGCGTCCCGCACCCGGTTCATATAAGATTGCTGACGCGCAGACGTTAGATGCCAATCGATTGGCCATTAACCCTTATCCGGAGGAGTTTTTGGTTCATGTAGGATTGAGTCGCGCGTATTTTGGCGCGGCAGATGAGGTTCCCACTTTCCTAAGTGAGGATGGCCGGGGTGGGTGTTCATCCTTTGTAATTGTTTGTAAGTATTTCATTTCATATCTTCGCGTATTTGCCAACTAACCTTCGTTGTTTGCTTGCTTTATTTTTATATGTGCAGAGATGGACTTGTTCGCGGTGGTGAAGCTTGACAGACCAAAGCAGGTCACCATAGGGGTTCGTCCCTTGAGGGAAGGGGAGCCGCCCCTACTTGACGCGACCGCGGGGCATTTGACTGCTCTGCCCTCGGCCGCTCCTGAGGAGACGCCCCCACTCGTAGTGACGCCTGTGCAAACTGTAGCTCCCGAGGTGGTGGCGGAGCCTACTGAAAAGTCGGTGCCTGAGGTGGAGGTGGCGCATGAAGAAGCGCGCTCAGGGTCATCTGATAGCATCCGGATCCTGAAGCCTGAGGAGGTGCTGAGAGAGGAGGTTGCGCAGAACTTAAAGCGCAAGGGAGAGGCTGGAACTAGTGGCACCAGCAAGAGGCGTCGACACGTCATCAGAGACGCAGGGTCGAACGCGGAAGAAACTTCGACCTCCGGCACACGGTTGAAGGCTGGTGCGTCGCCGTTTCTGTAAGTGTGCACTCCTTCTGTTTTTATTATTATTTATTTTTTCTCAATTACTTCTTGTAATTTTTTGCTGAATGTCTTTTGTTGCGTAGGGACGACGGCGCGAAGGATGATGAGGTTTCCTCTCCGCAGAACGAAAACAAGGAGGGGAACGCCAAGGCTGTTGATGGTGGTGAGGCGCAGCAGCTAATGGATGAGCTGGCTGCGACTACCGTCCGCCAAGCTGAGCTGGTGGCTCAACTGAAGGGAAAGTATGCTGGGGAGAACCGTGCTCTTGCCCAGAAAGAGGAGGAGTTGGCGACCCTCCGTGCGCAGTTGGCTGATGCGCAGGCGGAGCTAGGGGCCTCGAAGGCCTATGCTGAGAAGATTGCTCAAGATAAGATGAGCATTTTGGCTGACCTGCTGTACGCGAGGGGGAAGCTTGAGCAGGTAAAGGCAAAGGCGTCATGGTCGGTGTCGTATCTTGAAGAAAAAAAGGCAGAGCATTATGCTAGCCTGCAAGAGTTCAAGGAGCGCATGGAGAAGACACTCGTGATGTATGAGGAGAAGCTGCGCGCCCTCAGCATCGAGTATGACGAGGAGCTGTACCCTCATCTTATGTCTACGATAGCCGAGCGCAGGTATTCTTACACCCTTGTCTTTTAAGGTTGCTTTTTTGCCCTATTGTATATCTTACCCCTTTTATCACTTTGTGAATGCAGGTGGTTGATCAGCCATGGGCTTCGTCTGGCAGCTCTAAGTACTTTAGAGTCTGCGGAGGTGGTGGAAGCCTTTGGGAAGGTTGTTCACTGCGCGATGGCGCGTGGCCGTTCGCAGGCTATGGAGGAGCTCCGTGAGGCCAAGTTGCTGGAGAAGGACTTGGCGGAGATTCCTGGTTATAACGCAACAACGTATGATGAGCTGGTGCAGGCGATGGCGGGGTTGAAGGTTCTGGAGCTGCCGCATATAGGTAGGTTGGAACGCGACCAAGATGACCCTATTGATGTGCTCATGGCGGGTCTGACGTTGCAGCGTCATCTTGAGGAGAATGCAGAAGAGGAGTTAAATTATTATCTAAAGCCTGATGTCTCGCAGCTTCAAGTTCCAGTTTTTGCGCGACCCCGTGATATCCTCAAACCTTTTGCTTTGGAGAAGGAGGTTCCTTTGAAGGAGGTGCTGGAGCGTCACGAGCAAAGAGTTGCCATAAAGAAGGGTATTAAGGGCAAGGCTGTGATGTGCGGCATTGGTGCTGCGCACCTTCCTCGATCTGATGGCGTGGCGGTGAGTGTTCCAACCGTTTCGCTCAAGGATGCTATAACCTTAAGTAAGCTGAAGGAGGCGGGTAGTTCCGCCGCACCAGAAGAGAGCCATGACCATCGCCATAGTATATAGGTTGTTTGTAAATGTATGTATTTTTCCTTGTAATTTTAATAAATATGGAATAAGATACATTTTGTTATAAGTTCGTAACTTAAATGTGCTTGCATTGTTTACTAAGTTTTTTAAGTGCGTGACTTAAATATACTTTTTATTATCTGACCAAGTGTCTTGGCTCGTTATGTTGCTAAGCTTGTACGGTGTACTTGGTATATGCGCATCCGTCGTGGGGTGCGCATGCGAATCTTACCTCAACGTCTCGAGAGTAAGGCGCTTAGCAAAGATTCGTGATCCAATGTTGATGGGTTTGCAACCCTCTTATTCAACAAGTCAATTAGTAGGTTAACTTATCCTTTATGCCTTCGTGGGTCTTTAAGTGGTGCATGCACGCCATGTAGGCAAAAATATAAGATAGACAATATTGACATATATGCAATAAAGTAAAAGTGCGCTATGGAGTTAGCTAGAAACCATAACATTTTATTAATACTTGCAAGTTTATTGAAAAAATAGAAAACATAATTCCTAAAAAAGAAAAGAAAGACAAACACTTATTGGGCACCTCGTAGGGTGTGAGGGTGTTTGTGTAAGGGCCGTAGCCTAAAAGTAACATTTCTTAAGGTTACAGATGTTCCAAGTGCGCGGCAGGTCATGACCTTCCATGTCGCGCAACCTGTATGCGCCGTTGCCGAGCGCGTCCGTGACCTCGTAGGGTCCTTCCCATTTGGGTCCGAGCTTGCCTGTGTCTTCTGCGTGGCTTGCGTCATTGGCGCGGTAAACAAAGTCCCCTGGTCTGAATGAAGTGTTTTTGACTCTTGCATCATAATACTTCTTCATTTTTGCCTTAGCCTTTGCTTCTCGTATAGCTGCACGTTCGCGTCTTTCTTCCAGTATATCTAAGTCTATGCGCCGTTCCTCGTCATTTGTTGTGACGTTGACCTCTGCTGTGCGTAAAGTGGGCATTCCTATCTCAGCTGGTATGACGGCTTCTGTTCCATAGACTAAGGAAAATGGCGTGTCGCCAGTACTGGTTTTGATTGTCGTGCGATGCGCCCATAAGACATGCGAGAGCTCATCTACCCATCTTCCTTTGTGCCTGTCTAGGCGCGCTTTTATTCCTTCGCCTAAACTGCGATTGGCGCGCTCAACTAGGCCGTTGGTTTGTGGGTGTTTGACTGAAGCGAAGTGTTGTGTTATGTTCAAACTAGTGCACCAATCTTTGAATGGGTTATCACAGAATTGTTTTCCGTTGTCTGATACGATCTCACCTGGTAGGCCGAAGCGACAGACAATATTGTCCCAGACGAAGCGTTTGACTTGGTTTCCCGTAATGTTCACCACAACCTTTGCTTCGATCCACTTTGTAAAATAGTCTATGGCTACAATGAGGAATTTTATTCCTCCCGCTGCGACGGGGAAAGGTCCTGCGATGTCAATACCCCATTTGTAAAATGGCCAGGGTGAGGTGATTGGTGTTAGCTCGTGCTGTGGTCGGCGCGGAATAGGTCTATGTACTTGGCAGTTGCCGCACTTTCTTATTAGGTCGCGTGCGTCGCGATGCATTGTTGGCCAATAGTATCCTGACCTTAAAGTGCTTGCCACCACGGATCGTGGCCCTGAGTGCATACTACATGACCCAGCGTGAATCTCGCGGAGTACGTAGTCTGCTTGGAGGGGTCCGACACATCTGAGCAATGGTTGTAAGAAAGATCGCCGGTAGAGTACGTTGTCGCGTAATTCGAATCGTTGCGCTGTGCGCCGTATTCTTCGAGCGTCTTTATTATCTTGGGGTAGGATTCCCTTGCTAATAAATTCGATGATAGGTGTCATCCACATAGGATCTTGTTCTTCTATCACCGTTGATATCTCCATATCCAGGATTGACTTGTTCTTTAAAGTTTCCACCAATACCTGTTTTGAAAGGTGTGCGAAGCTTGTGGATGCAATCTTGCTGAGTGCGTCCGCCTTTCTGTTATCTCCTCTAGGTACTTGCTTTATTGTGAACCTATCAAAGTTTTTGATCAAAGATTTTGTCTTATCCAGGTATTGGATCATGTGGTCGTCTTTGGCTTCGTATTCTCCTAACACGTGGTTGGCGACTAGCCGAGCATCTACATTTGCTTCTAGATTGCGTACACCCATTTGAATTGCGATGCGTAGTCCGGCTAGTAGGGCTTCATATTCTGCCTCATTGTTTGTGGCTGTGAACTCGAAGCGTAGCGCGTAGGTGAATTCCGTACCTTCTGGATTTGTGAGAATAAGTCCTGCGCCTGATCCATCTGCGCATGAGGATCCATCGGTGAACAGTGTCCATGGTTCTTGTAGATCCGTTTTAGCAGCAGATGTTGGGCTATCGCCCTCTGGCTTCTCCACGATGAAATCAGCTAAGACTTGTCCTTTGATAGCAGTGCGCGGCCTGTATGAGATGTTGTACTCATTTAGCATGACACTCCATTTTTGTAAGCGTCCTGATGAGTCTGGTTTGGAGATAACTTGTTTAATTGGCTGATCAGTGATGACCGCGATTGGATGCGCTTGAAAGTATCTGCGCAGTCTTTTTGCGGCGAACACTAGAGCCAAGACCAGCTTTTCCATGGCACTGTAGTTAACCTCTGTTTTCTTTAAGGCTTTGCTCACAAAGTATATGGGTGTCTGGACGGAGTCTCTATCTGTCAATAGTACTGCGCTGACTGCTCCATGAGTTGCTGATAAGTACATGATTAGTTCTTCCCCTGGTCGTGGTGCGACTAGTTTGGGAAGAGATGCCAGATGATGTTTGAGTTGTTGGAAAGCTTCCTCCGCTTCGTTGGTCCAGCGAAAGTCTCCCTTTTTTGTGCACTTCGTGAGTGTTTTAAAGAGGGGAAGGGACTTGTCTGCTGACTTAGATAAGAAACGGTTCAGTCCTGCCAGCTTTCCGTTTAGTGACTGGACTTCTTTGAGTGTGCGCGGGGAGGGGAGATCAATAACAGCCTTCGTCTTCTCTGGGCATGGTTTGATTCCATCGGGTTCTATTAAGTATCCGAGAAACATGCCTTCAGTTGCGCCGAAGATGCACTTTTTGGGATTTAGTTTCATGTTTATCCGCCCCAACGTTCGGAATGTTTCCTCGATGTCGCGCACCAATTCGTCCTCTGTATGGCTTTTTATAACAAGGTCGTCAACGTAAACTTCCAAGTTGCGGCCTACTTGTTTTTCGAAAGCTGTATCCACCAGCCGTTGGTATGTCGCGCCTGCGTTCTTTAAGCCAAAAGGCATCTTTGTGTAGCAGTATACCCCTTGACTGGTGTGGAAAGCTGTTTTTTCTTCATCTTCCACTGCCATTTGGATCTGGTGGTACCCTTTATATGCGTCTAGGAAGCACTTGAAGGGGTATCCACATAGGGATTCGATCTTCCAGTCTATCTCTGGCAATGGATAGCAGTCCTGCGGGCATGCTTTGTTGAGGTCCGTGAAGTCCACGCACATCCTCCAACTACCATCGCTCTTTTTTACCATAACTGGGTTAGAAAGCCAGTCGTGGTAGTACACTTCGCGCATGATGCCCGCATCCACTAACTTGTGTACTTCCTCCAAAATAGCCTTTGCACGATCTGGGGCTTGGCCGCGCTTCTTTTGCCGTATCGGAGGGTATCCTGGTCGGATTTGTAACTTGTGCTCTGTGATAGAGCGAGGTACTCCCGTCATATGCTTTGGTTCCCATGCAAAGATGTCTAGGTTCTTTTGCAAGAGTGCGCATACGGCTGCTTTACCTTTTTCAGATAAAGATCCTCCAATCGAAACTTGTTGTTCCGGATAATCTGGGTGAATAGCGACCTTTAAATTTGGCGATTTTTCCGTGCGCTGTTCTGGAGTAGTCTCCGCTTCGGTTGTTACTGCGACGCATTCTCTTGGTGGTACCGTTGTGTTATAGAGAGTGACAACTCCTCCTTCAACTGGGAATTTAAGCATTCCGTGTGCTGTGGATGGTACTGCGCGCATGGATGATATTCCTGGTCTTCCAATTATACCATTGTATGGTGAAGGAGACTTGATTACCATAAAGTTTATCCATGCCGCGGTTGAGTGTTGTTCATCTCCTACGACCACCAATAGGCGTAACTGCCCCATGGGCCAAATCTTCTCTCCTGTAAATCCTGTTAGTGACATTGTAGCTGGTGTCAACTGACTTTGGATTTCGGGTCGCAGCCTTTTGAAGCAGTGATCATACATGATGTCTGCGGATGCTCCTCCATCAATATACATGCGGTGGATGTCGTGTCCCCCTGCATGTATTTCAATGGTCAAAGGTTCTACAACTGTGTTGCCCGCATCTACTGTAGGGAAGGATATTTCTTTTTCTGGAGAGAATTTTTGGCTGACTTTTTGCTTTATCTTGCGCTGCCATGATTGTATCGTGTATATAGTTTCAGCCTTTTCCTTTGGAGGTTCTTTCTTGCCTCCATTTTTCTGTCTCTCTTTTCCTTCCTTGATGTTTTTGACGAGGTGGTCCATCCTTCCTTCTCTAACTAATTTTTCAATTAGTTGTTTCAGTTGGACACACTCGTTGGTTGTATGACCCTTTTGGCCGTGGTACTCACAGTATCCACTACCTAGGCGCTTTTCTTCTGCCGTGCGCATTGGTGGTGGTCTTGGGAAGTTCGCGCCTTCTGTTGCAAATATCTCCCTCGGAGTTTTTGTGAGAGGAGTATATTTGTCGTTGTCTCTTCCTCTGTGATAATTCCTGCTGCGGTTGTTGTTTTGATCATTGGATTGTTTCCGCGGCTGTTCTTGTTGCCTATAATTTGGATATCCTTTCTTACTGTCCGCAGCAGCTGCTTCTCCTTGTATAAAGGATCGGGTGCGCTTTGTTAGCTCGTCAAAAGATTGTGGAACTCTGTCATTAAGCTTCCTGATTAGTTCTGGATTATTAATTCCATTCATGAACCCTGAAATTTTTAGGATTTCGGGACATGCTTTGACTTGTATGCACTCATCCTTGAAGCGTTCCATAAAGGCGCTGGTTGATTCCCCTTGACGTTGCTTCACCCTTGCCAATTCCACGGGATCTTTAGCGCACTTCTTTCGCTGGGTGAAGTTGTGGCGGAACGCTTTCCGTAATTCCTCAAAGCCGTCTATACTCCTACGTTGGAGTTTGCTAAATCATGTGCGCGCGTTCCCTACCAATGTGGAATTAAACATGTGACACCACACAGGCTGTGGCCAATTTTCGATAGTTGCGGCTGACTCGAAAATTTTTAGGTGATCATCCGGGTCACCCGTTCCATCATATGTCTTCACATTAGCGGGCATGCGCCTGCGCCTGTCGTCTGAGTAATCACTTATGCGACGTGTAAACGCATCAATTTTTTGGCGTCGCCATGGGAGAGACATATCTTCGTTCTCTTCCTCGCGACGTCTTCCTTTTGATTTCCAGTGCCCTGTTTCTTTATCCTCGTTGTCCGAGGAATCGCTGGAAGAAGGATAATCTCTCCTTCGGCGCTTGCGCCTGCTCCTTTCAGAAGAGGAGCCTGAGGGATCTCTGCTTGGGGATCTTCTTCTCCCCAATCTATCTTGGACCCGCCTACTTCCGGGCTTGGACGATCCTTGGCTTGGCGAATGTTGAGGGCCTAATCGATCATGTATTCCCCGACTGCCAAGTCTGGAATGGACATTGGTGCGCCTACCGCTGTCTCCAGAGTTTTGTGAGTCGGATACCGTACCCAACCTGTCGAGGACATTGGGACGTTCTGTACGTCTTCCTCGTGGGTGACGTGGTGGTGATGGTTCACGTTCTGGACCAAAATTAAGTCGGGTTTGCAGATCCGCACCTGCTCTTCTTGCCGCCTCTTCCTGCATGAGGGCCGTTAGGGTTTCATAATTTTGGGATACAAAGTTTCCCAAAGTTAGATCGGGTACGTCCTCGGTTGTTGCAAGAATTTCTGCTTCAGTATGGGGCGCCCTGTTTCGTTCAGGCGCGCCTGGTGGCGCAGTGTTGTTCACTGTGGATGTAGCCTGATGAGGAGTGGTGAAGAGGGTGCGTTGGAGTTCTTCAACGTTTGGGACCACTGAAGAGACTATAGGTAGTTCCATTGTTGGAAGGGGCTGGGTTGTTCCTGCCCCTTGGTGATCAGGTGCGCTGGTTGTCCCAGCAACCTGTTTAGAGGTCGAATATTGTCGATTCTTCTTTTGATGGTCACGCTTTTCTGACTGCGGAGTCCGCTGGCTCGAATTCTTGTGTTTTGTCATTCTAGTTCGTTGTAGGGTCCCACGGATGGCGCCACTTGTTGATACAAAAGTTGGGCGTACCTGGTTGTTGGGCTTTGCTCTTATATCAATTCGTTCTTTAGCACTTTGTTACCTGCGTACTAAGAAAAATAGAACAACACCGTTAGGCTTATCGAGGGATTGTCTCCCCCGATTAGACTCCGGCGTGAGAGTAAGTAATCGAATTAGGTTTTTAGTTGAAGAGTTAGGGATTTTGTAAATCGTACCTTGAATGAGAATCGTATAATTCTATATATAGGGGCTAAGAAACCGTGTTTCTTGCTCCTTACTTTTCGCACGCATAGTGCTTATCTAAGGTAAGGATATCTATTCCTTGAATAGATAATCCTTATCGTGTACCCGGTGGGTTAGATTGGGCCTTTGAGCTTCATGAACCCAAAGCGTTGATACTACGGCCCATACCATTGTCATGGTAGCCCATTCGTGATGGGCTTAGGTGTAAGTAATGTTTATCATTTGGGCTTGCGGCCCAAATATAGGCTATACGTCATCAAAAAATATTAGTTAAAAGTATATATACTATTTAGAAATGTCTCTATGATGTAGATAATTTGGATTTACGTGTTTGGACCCTTTTGTATTTAAAAAGTTGGTTATGGTCCTTGTGGTTATATGGTGACTCAACTGCATGTTTTAAAGTGTTTATCCACGTGAAGAGGAATGGGTGTGTTGGCGTCACTCGTGTTGAGATCTTGGGCTTTGATTGGTGGTGATTTGGGGTGTGTGACCGTACGTGAGTTTAGTAAGCTTGAGATTTGCGAGTTTTTTGCTTAATCTTTACAGTTTACACAATAAAATGAAAAGGTAAAAGAAGTCATGCTACTTAGCATTTTACCATTTTAAATAGGATAAAATGGGTTAAATAGCAATTATTATTATTATTATTTTTTAAAATTTAGTGATTAAGTAAATGAACTCTGAAAAAGTTGCGTAAATATAACTAATTTTCATAAAAATGTTACAATTTGCATATTTTGATAAAGTGTCATACCTGAAAGTCTGTCACATGATACTATTTTTTTATAACTTGACATGTCATTAAAATGTGTAGATTGAAACACTTATGAAAATTCGCTACATTTATGCAACTTTTTCATAGTTCACGTATCTAAACAATATAATAAAGAAAGTTTGTTGCTATTTTATAACCAAAGTCTTAAAAAAATTAAGAAAGATATGAATAAATTGAATTGAAACTTATTTGCAGATAAACTGAAGTTCGTAGCCGATTTACTTGGTAGATTGGACACTTTCAATAGCTGGTTTGGCTGAAGTTGTTTGATGCAAAATGATAAATTAGATAAATTTGAAAGGAGATGTATCAAAAGAGTATATAACGACGATAACTCATCAAAGAGAATCTTTAAAATATATACCTCTGGTGAAAACATAAAGTCATGACTGAAGATTGCGACATATATTATTTAATTGATTATTATTTCTAAGTATAATCTACTTATTTATTTATAAGTAAAAACATAAGGAATAAAAATAAACAAGTCACAAACACCTTATGAGAAGTAATGTTCAATCCCTCGTATTTGATCTTTTGTACATTTGTTTGTATTAATTATTTCATATTTAACAACAAAACATTTTTCTATCTTAATACCATTTTTTTTTTACTTGTTAGTAATTTAGAACACGTGTTTTCGCTATCTTTCTTAATTCTTAATGTACTAACCAATTTTTTAAAACCGATTTTTCGATTGACCTGGCCAAGCTATCGGTTTGTTTTAGTTTTTTCTCAAAACCGGCTTCCGATTATCCATCCGGTTTACGATTCAACTGGTTCACTAACCGGATCAATCCGACTTTTAAAACACTGATACTAATTCCTTCATGTGTTAACATTTAAAAGTTAGTTATTAGGAAAGTCCAGTTACATTAATAAAAACTTCATTTCTCTAACTTTTTTTTCCATGCAGAAAGTGGTGATTCAAATAGCACCACGCTCACTTTGTAATAACTTTTCCATCTTTTATCTTTATATTTGTATTCGATAAATCTGGTCCTTATCTAGTCGGCTTAAAGTCTTTGCCACGTGGCGATAACTGAATGGTCGTGTTGTCGTCATTCGTGTTAAGATCGGTGAATTTGATTGGTGGGTTATTTGTAGTATCTGACAGTAGGTGACTTTTATAGATTCTAGATTCGCAGATTAGGCAAGGAGTCAACTTTGGTCCTTTTAGAAGCATATATTACATTTTTGTTATGTAGATATATATAC
Organism: Artemisia argyi; assembly: GCA_030686995.1. Taxonomy (NCBI): domain Eukaryota; kingdom Viridiplantae; phylum Streptophyta; class Magnoliopsida; order Asterales; family Asteraceae; genus Artemisia; species Artemisia argyi. The sequence goes on from CM060692.1 coordinate 21,712,479, forward strand.
AAAACTATTGTCTCATTGCAAAGTCTTTCACCAATCACTTTGTATCAAGCAACTTATAAGACCCAGTGGCGGCGATTAGCATGTGCAAATGGTGCAACCGCACCGGACCCCCTTTGTAAGAGGCCCCCAATTGAGTATACATTCATTAATATTTATAGTTTTATATATAAACGTTTTGAATTTTTAGTGTCTTTGTTAAATATTATCAAAGTTGAACCGGGACATATACAAAAAATAGAAGATAAACTTTGGGCCACATACAAAAAGAATGAAAGACTTGGATTATGGGGGCCTCATTTGTGATTTCGCACCGGGCCCTCCAAATCGATGGGATGGCCCTAATAAGACCTATGCGTTCTCTCAACAGTAGTCCAATAGTTAAAGACGTGCAGCGAAAAAGAAGATAATAGATATGCAGGTTTTGTGTCCTTTTAATCATTGTATCACATGATTCATTTTTATCATGTTAGTCGTAAGACTGGTTGATAAGAACTGCTAAAAGATTATTACTTTTTTTCAAAATCCAGAAAAAATAAAAATATATCTTGATATGTTTCAAACAGCACTACTTTGTAAAAGTTAGTAATAGAAACTAGGTTGAAATTCCTTTCGCAAAGTGATTTTTATAAATGTTAAATTGGTTTAATGTATGTTTATGCTAAAAAAAAGGTTAAAAGTCTCGTATCTCTAGTGGTTATGTATTTGGGTCTAACTGGGATTATGTATTGAAGATCAATGATGAAATTGTTTATGTATTAGAGACTAACGGTGTAATTACCATATTAAGTGGTTAGTCATTTTTGTTAAAGTTTGAAAGTATAATAGTGATAGTGGACCTTTTGAAATTCTACTAATCATATTAGCACATTTAGGTAAGTACCAAGGCCGTCCCACTGATTTGGGTGACCCGGTGTAAAATCATGAATGAGACCTTATAAATCACAAAAAGCTATTTTGGAAAGGGGAGTGATTTGCACACTCCCAAAAATGATTGGCACACTCAAATTTTGAGTGTGTTGACATTTATACCCTCACATGGTTTGGACTTATTCTTATCTTGTAAGGGTATAAATGTCAACACACTCACATTTTGAGTGTGCCAATCACTTTTAGGAGTGTGCAAATCACCTCCCATTTGGAAAATAAAAAGTTCTTTAATATTACGCAAAAACACTAAAAATTCAACTATGATACTCCCTCCGTCTCATATTTATTGTTCATATTTCCTTTTATTGATGTCTCAAATTAATTGTCCGCTTTCTAGTTTTAGTAAGAAAAAGAGAATTTAGTGAAAAAATATTCTATTTGAGTGATTGAGAATTATAATGGTACAAATTTTATTAAACTTTGTAATTCTTGTCTCTTGACAATAATTTTGAGACAGAGGGAGTAAATTGGAGGCCCCTTACAACGAGAGACCCTGTGCGGTTGCACCACTTGCACATGCTAATCACTGCCGTTGGCAAGTACATTACTAATTTATAGCTTTTGCACATATATCTCTACTACTTATAAAGGAGAAATGGTCAATGTTGAGTTTTCAAGTCAATGTCAAATTGTTGAGTTTTCAACCTTCTATTGATGGAAACGAGTAATGTAATTAATACTTATATTAAAACACCCCATTACTTAGAAGTACAGTGATTTATTCACATTGTACAACCAATTAAAACATATCTACCAAATTAAATACAACCAATTAAAACACAAACCGGGTTGATTCGAGAAGCTTCAAACCCGGAGGGTTGACTCGGTTTAATTCGACCCGTTTTCAACCCAACCTAGCAAGTTGACCCGGTTTAAATCGACCCATTTTTTGACCGAAACGGTTCAACCGGTTGAACCACTCAACTACCTGGGTCGAACCGGGTTTCAAAACATTATCCATTATTTAAAAGTACAATGATTTATTTACATTGTACAACCAATTAAAAACAAATCTATCAAATTAAATACAACCAATTAAAACACAAACCGGGTTGACCCGGAACGCTTCAAACCCGGCGGGTTGAACCAGTTTAATTTGACCCGTTTTCGACCCAACCTAGCAAGTTGACCCGGTTTAAATCGACCCATTTTTCACCCGGAACGGTTCAACCGGTTGAACCACTCGGATCGAACCGGGTTTCAAAATATTATGTTTAATTCCAAAATCTTCAAACTTTTATTATTTTTCATTTATAACATATAAACTTTTTTTATCAATAAACTATTTATCGCTATAAAATCTCGTTGCTATGCACGGTACTCGTCTAGTAATTATTAAAGTCTTATTGTCTACTTTCTTCAAAAGTATTACAAGGATGTCACCATTTTGGCATTTTCAAACAAGATCATTATAAAAATAAACGTCTCGTGTAATTCACTTAGTTTGTGCACTATGTTCTTTGTCTCCCTTGCTTTTTCTCAAAACCTCCAATTATATTACGTATTTATCCACATATTAAATGATTGTGGTATGTGGATGGTGACATTTTAGGAAGGCATGATGGTTAAAAACATCACTAATTACAAATAGTTGGCCGAACAAATCAATTATTATTACTAGTATTATTTTTACATATAATTGAAAGATGGGTTGATTGAAACTACATACTCAAATGTTTACAGTTGTGTTATAAAGGATATATGATGAAACTTAAGTCGATAAAAATGAGCTAGTGTTAGTGTGTTACTCACTTTACCTAACAAAACTTCTACCACAAAACTGATAGATATGAATGATTTTATGACATAATGATCAAACGCACATAAAAAACATAATGCTTATCTACTTACCCAAAATATCATAGACACTATCATACATGATTACAATTTCTTTTTATAGCAACTTATCCATGTAAAACATTGCTATTTGTAGAGTGTACATAAAATTATAAAGCAACTTATCCATGTAAAACATTGCTATTTATAGAGTGTACATAAAATCATAAAGCAAAATCACTTTGAGAACCCTTGTCAATCATTACTCAAATATATTACTCATTCCGTCCCAAAATTATTTTCTCTTATTGACTTTTTTAGTCTTTACTTTTAAACTTTAACCTTAAATATTTTTGTTTATATTACATAATACTTGATGCGAAATATATGAGCGGATTGAGTTTTAAATGTATTTTCATTGGTATAATTTTCATTAAGTATTGTATAACACAAACAAAAATATTTATAGTCAAAGTTGTGAAAGAAAGACCGATAAAATCAATAAGGGATAATAAATTTGAGACGGAGATAGTAATAAAAATAAAAAGAGAAACATGACATACATCCTTGTTTTATCAAAAACTTGTCATTAAATACCAAATAATTTGTGTATTTACCGAAACATGTATATGTGATTTTAGTGTCAAACATTTTGAGTAATTAAAGATCAAAAGAATCTCAAGTTAAGTTTTAATACAAATTAGGAGGTGCTAGGCGCACACTTGTATAAGCTACGGAGTAATTAACTTGATTTTAGATACTATAAATGACATATGTTATGAACGTAAGTAAAAAGGTAAGAGCCTTGACTATCCACAACACAATGGATTTCAGTCATCACTAGAGCGTCGTAACACTTGATGTGACTGATAATGTTAGTGGAAAAAAAAACTGTTGCTGATGAAGTGTTAGTGAAATAAATGGTTGTGATAATTTATGAATGAGAGATGATTTGCACACTCAACTTTATGATTTGGACACTTCAATGTACAACCAGTTAAAGCAGAATGTATAAACTGCACAATTGTTTAATTCATGTGATGAAGTGTCCCAATCAAAAAGTTGAGTGTGCAAATCATTTTCTTTTATGAATGGTTGTGACATTTTGTTTATATTATATGGACACATTTTAGTCTTTCATCTTATAACAATACATGTACAACAAATTCTCTAATTTTACTCTGTTTTTGTTGCCTAGAATTTAAGTGTTTATTCTTTTCTTATTAATATAAAATTTCTTGTAGCCAAAAGTAATCAATAAAGTAGAAATATTATACTACAAAAGTGAATTTTACACGATTTAGAAAATTATCTAAGCAACCAAAAATCAAAAAATTACGCATTTGTTTTGCAAATGTGCCAAATTCTTGATTATGTTCAAAATTAGAAAAAATCTCGCAACATATGAAGAAAATCTCAAAAAACTCGTAAGGTTTGTAAAGTGTGACTATACTTGTTTACATATGGTATGTAAAGCGGGATTAAGAGTAGATTAGGATTGTTGTATTTTTTGTTTTCCCGTGTTGAACGGCAAGGATCCGAATAGATGATAAAGATCAAGAAACTTGGATAACATTTAAACAAACTATGTGTGTGATACTGTGTGAAAAACAATATTTTGCCCAAGTTTGTGAACTTATAAAAGTTGTGTGTGGTGCCTCTATTTATAGAGAAGCATGTAGGGTTTAGAGATAAACACTTGATGGATGATCAACGGCTATGGGGAGGCCACACGTTGTTCATCTGATGAGCACACAAGGAAGACAAGTAGTCTCTCCTTCTTGGCTCGTACATGATGGTGCATGGCGTGCGTTCCTATTGTCATATGTCACATTATACATCTTAACCATTAGTGACAGTCGGGGAGCAGCGGTCCTATGTGTTCAACATAGCCTGATGAGTTTTGTCAGGCCAAGTGTAGCCTGTGATTCTAGCCAGGCCCTAATTAAGTGTTTATTGATGGACCTTGATAATGGGCTTCATTAGTGCGTATGTTTAGTTGGCTTGGGCCATTAATACTGATACACTATCAATGCTATTGACAAACGGCTCCTAATACATTGTTAAAATATCGTTAATTGTCGCTAAAATGTCTAAAATATTGCACGTTTAGAAGAAAAAAAACATGTGCATATGCGAAATATATGTTTTAATGTATTTGATAATTTACTGTCACTCAAAAATTTGTCGCTAAAGTTCAGAAAATGTGGCTTATAGAAATGTCAACAAAATTTACAAAAGATGGCACTAATGCTATGTTCTTGAGTTTGATTTAGAGGAGAAAGGAAATGATTTTGGAAAGAAATTGAAGAATCTTGTGTTCTCAAGATGTTTTATGGGGAATAAAGGAAATTATTTAAAAAGAAGAAGGAAGGAAGATTCAATGTTTTTTGGAAAAAAAATTTGTTCCGCCTAATTTTAAGAAGAAAAGAAAAGAAGAGAAGTGATTGTATCTTCTCTTCTTTTCTTTTACGAAGAAAGTCAAAAAAATAATGCTAAGTTTTTTGGGTTTTCTTATAAACTTAAAAAGTGTAAGTTAAAGTCAATTTATATTGACACAAAAAAATGTAAGGATAAAATTTGTGCCTAACAAGACAAATATTTTTCAATAAAATGTTACTAAATCTCAAATTTTCTCTTTCTGCAACATTTATATTGAAAAATGTCATTAAAAATTATATTTAATGTCAATAAACTGTCACTAAAATCAAGTAATAAAAGATTCTAAAGAATATTATAATGGATTTAAACCAAAAGCTCCCATCCACCCACAAACTGCCACGTGTCACAAGATAACTGAACTCAAACAACAGTCCATGACATCCACTGATCAACCATCTTCATGAGTCATGGCATTGAACTCGAAAACATAACAGAAAAAAAAGAACATTCAGTTAAACTAACTAAAGTAGTACTAGAAAAGCATCATGTCAACTGCCCCTAACAGCTACCCATCACTTTGTTCCTCACCACCATTATCCAAAACAAGTACTAAACAAGCATTACCATCTTTTGTCACTTTTAAGCCATCTTTTCTAACCAAGAATGCAAAAAGTTTGGATTTTTCGATAAGGGTAGGGAATTCGGGGTCTGGGAAGCGGTCGGTTTTTATCGTTAGAGCTGAAAATGGCGAAACGGAAGGAGAAGAGAAGTATGAGGAGTATGAAGTGGAAATTGAGCAGCCTTATGGTTTGAAATTTGCTAAAGGTAGAGATGGTGCTACTTACATTGATGCTATTGCCCCGGGTGGTTCGGCTGATAAGACTAAGATGTTTAGTGTTGGTGATAAGGTTTTGGCTACTAGGTATTATTCGATATGATGCTTATATGAAATTATGTAATATTGTTATTGGAAGTGTATAATGTTTCGTTATCTTGGTTTTTGAGGAATTGGTTATGTTTAGAGCGATAAGCGGTTATAAGAGTTACCCATTTCCCGAGAATCGATTGCTTACTTTACAAGTAGTACTTAACTATTTATTGACTTATTGTAACATTAGGTTCATAGTAAACGAATGAGGTTTTCCCTGTTTAGGTTACTCGGGGAGAGTGAGTCTTTGGCTCATATGTACGTGGCCTAACTGGGGTATCCCCGTGACCGATTCCAACCCTTTCCCTGGGCAACCAAGATGTGTAACTAGTGAGGTTTCAACCTGAGACCACTTGTGTGGACATCCGAATGCTTGGCCACTAGACTTTGATAGTATCATTTACAAATCTGTTTATGGTCGAACCTGAAATGTAGAGCAGAAATGGTGTTTTCGGGCATCATTTTAGGCATGTGCATTGAATGCTAATACACAGTGAAATCGGAGTCTTAGTATATGTACTTACCGGGTCGTATGAACCTTTGTTCTTCTTATATTATTCTTGGAATTCATCTTGGTTGAGGTGAAAATGTGATGGTTCAAAATGTGGTAATAAAATGCTAAAATGTTGCAGTGCAGTATTTGGAACAGAGATGTGGCCTGCAGCCGAATATGGAAGAACTATGTACACCATTAGGCAAAGAATCGGGCCTTTGCTCATGAGAATGGAAAAGAGATATGGTTAGTTCATTATTTCAGTCTTTACTCTTATCTATAATGACAAGCTTAAACTTATGTGACTACCTATTGTCTCTTGATAAAAGCAAACTTACATGGTATGTTTGGTTGATTGGCAGGGAGGGCGGAAGATACAGGTGAGCTTACAGAAAAGGAGATCATCAGGGCTGAAAGAAATTCTGGAATAGTTAGTGGAAAACTTAGAGAAATCCAAGTACGTTTCCATATCCTCCATAGTTTTAGTGAAGCATGTGTGTTTTTTTTTTGCTAGTTTAGTAGTTTAATTTGTTGGTATTGGTCGGGTGAGATTGACCCGAAACACTTTTTAGACTATCCCATTTAGGCTATATTTCTACGGGGTATTATGTTTTACTTCTTGGCCCGTCATACAAAAGAACATATCTCAAATTGACCCACTTCAAAGTTAATGGGTAAAATTTTCCATTTTCACTGACATTGTTTGTGGTTGATCAATGTTTATGACTTAGATGCAAAACTACTTAAGGAAGAAGGAACAAAAGGAAACTCGAGAAAGGGAGCTTCGTGAAGGACTGCAGCTTTACAAGTAAAATTATCTTTGACAAACCCATTTTAGCTCAAAAACCTCCAAGGCTCAATTTGTTTGTGATTATTTTTCTCAATAACTTTTTTCTAGGAGCGGCAAGTATGAAGAGGCTTTGGATAAGTTCGAGTCTGTTTTGGGATCAAAACCTGAGCCTAATGAGGCTTCTATAGCAAGTTACAACGTTGCATGCTGCTATTCTAAGCTTAATCAGGTATGGATCTATGATACGATTAGTTAGAGGTGATAATGTCGACCCATATACTTATGAAGACAATTAGAGCTATATATTATCTCTAATTAGTCAAACGGGTAAAAGAAAGGATTAACATGAAACTAGCTTTGCTCATTTTTAATTTGCAAATGATAGATACAAGCCGGTCTTTCTGCTCTAAAAGACGCTATGCAATCAGGATTTGAAGATTTCAAGGTACTTATGAACTTTTAATTGTGGAGTTTCAGCCATATTTCATATTAAAAGGTTGTTAACAAATGCTACTATCATTGCAGCGGATCCGTTCTGACCCTGATCTAGAGAATATTAGAAAGTCTGAAGGGTTTGAGCCCCTGATGCAAAAGTTTGACGAGTCATTTATCAATGAGAACGCATTAAATGCCATTAAATCATTGTTTGGATTCGGCAAGAAATAGAATCTACTTTTTTAGAGCGGATATATCAGAACCAAGCGCACAACAGGTTTTTTGTTGATAGAATACGTTTCACCATTCTTGAATGAAGATCGAAAGTGTTTTTTGTCATTATTTCAACTATGTATAACTAATGATTGTTTAGCATTGGTACATAAACAAACTGTTACTTTATAAAAAGCTTTAAACTTGATGAGGATGGAGTCGAACCGGGAGTCCTTTTACTGGTGTTGCCAAAGGATCATACTCTATTTTCTCATCAGGAATTAGTAGGTCCCACTTAAACTTTGTCACGATGTTGTGTAGGAACACAAGTATTTGCACACGAGCTAGCTCTTTTCCTAAACACATCCTTGGACCGCCTCCAAATGGTACATAGGTGAATGGGGTTGGCCCTGCTCCTTCAAACCTTGAAGGATCAAACTTAGTAGCGTTTGGGAAGTTGTCCTCTTCCTTATGAGTCATGACCGCACTCCAGATTATCTAAATATCACAACACACACAAACACAACATTCGAGTTAAAATTTCTGCACAAAATTCTTTGTTTTTTACATAGAGGACAAGCCGGTTGGGTAATAGGTTGAAATGGGTCACTTTAAAAGTACATTTTCAAAATGGGATGGGTTAGGTTGACCCACACACCTATTTCCCCAATTTTTATATAAAATATGGGCGACTTTTAACTCGTTTGACCCATTTGAGATAAAATGATACCCAAAACGACCGATAAAGTAAGTGAGTCGAATTTGTGATAGCCAGCTTTATGATACTCATGGGAAGGGTTTTACCTTCCATCCTTTGGGAATTGTATAACCCGCATACTCGAAATCTACCAGGGCCTCCCTAAAAGAACCGACCACTGGTGGAATTAGTCTCATCACTTCACATACAACATTCCAAGAATATCTCATCTTCTGTATATCCTCCCAGTTTAGCATTTCACCGGGCGCTTTTGCCTCCAGAATGCCCAATTGCTCTAAATCACATTCACAAACAATCAACCGTTGGTCAAAACCAAAAGCAAAATAATGTTTAGCAATGATTTTTTTTAGTACACACCTTTCAGCACGTTATCATAAACTTGAGGATGTTCTGCAAGACTCTTCATGAGAAACGTTATGGAAACAGCAGAAGTATCATGTCCAGCAAACAATAGTAACAGTACATTATTTGCAATCTCGGCTTCTGACAAAAAGCGACCATTTTCATCTGAAGATACAAGCAGATGCGACAGAAGGTCTTCAAAAGATGATGACTGATCTTCTTGTTTCAGTGCCTGTCTCCTCTGCTTGATGATTACTATTAGTTGTTTCTTAATAGCGTTAGCTGCTCTCTTTGCCCTGTAAAACTGTGTCCCGGGGATATTGATAGGTAGCTCTGTGAGCCCTTTAAGGAATTTGTTGAATAAGGTTCCAAGTTCTGCAACATGCTTTGGATCATCCAGGCTTAGAAATAGTCGACAAGCTAGCTCGAATAGGTATGGTCTCACCGTCTCGAAAACCTTTAATTCACTCCTACCTACATAACAACAAATCGGTTTTTTATCGTATTTTGGACGATAGATTAGGGAAGAAATTAAACCAAGGTTCTGCTTATATTTACAATAGTATTAGCTTAATCGGAAACTGGACAAATGGGATGAATGGATTAAAAGTCACCATACGTGCATTTTTAAAATCTTTAAAGTGGAGTTCACTTGTCTTGGGGTCCACTTAATCCCAAAATTCAACTCCTGCAATAGTTTACTGTCTACCCATTGACTCACTAAGTCAAGCACTTCTATCTCTTTATAATCACCAAATAGCTAATACAAATGAATCACATATACAACCACCATGATCACCACCATAACACAACCACTCTTAAACCTGTTAGTACTTAGTTCAATACTAATTCCGTCATCATTATCATGTCCTATGCACCAAAAACAGTCACTTCTCAACTTCAAAGCAACTCTCACTACAATCTTTAACTCAAATTCCGACCCAAACTCCCCAGACTACATCCCATTTGAAGAGCTCGACTCATGGACACCCAGCACGAGTTGTTGCACGTGGGACCGTGTAAACTGCACGAAAACTCTGAACAAAACACAAACCATAAAAGAACTACACTTATCCCAGGTTGTCCCTTTATTCATTAATCCTGTTACAGTATCCTCCAATATCTTGACTCCACTTTTCTGGATCACTTCACTAGAACTACTAGATATCTCGATGAACTCCTTGGTTGGTGAGATATCAGGAGACGGTTTTGGTAACTTGACGAGGCTAGTTCATCTTGACATGATGCAAAATAGCTTCAACGGGTCTGTTCCTAGTGCGTTTTATCGGTTAACGAGATTAAGGTACTTGGACATGAGCAATAATTTGCTTGAGGGCGAGTTAGGTTCTGAAGTGGGGGCTTTTCGTGATTTGACGACTTTAAGGTTAGGTGTGAATCAGTTCAATGGTTCGATTCCCTTGGAGCTTTTTGAACTCGTATCACTTCGTTTACTTGATTTGAGTAATAACAGTTTTGCTGGTGGTTTAAGTTCTGAAGTTGGTAAGCTTGGGTATCTTGAAACGTTGCTGTTGAACGAGAATTTTCTTACAGGAAATGTCCCCGATGAGATCGGGAACTTGACGAGGTTACGTGAATTTTCGGTCAGGAAAAATCAGTTTTCTGGTCGATTCCCAGCTTCGATTGGAAACATGAAAGAACTTGAATCATTGGATTTGTCTGAAAATTCTTTCTCGGGTCAAATACCGGTTGGGATTGGGGAGTTAAGGAATGTGACGACACTTGATTTGAGCAAGAACCAGTTTACGGGTCCCATCCCACAATCGATACAAAACCTGACAAAGTTGGTAACTTTTCGGTTAAAAAACAACAAGCTCAAGGGTATCATTCCAACATGGTTATTCAAGATCAAAACTTTAAAGAATCTGTTTATAGGAGGTGAAGGTAACAACTTGACATGGAATAACAAAGCAAAGATTTTTCCAAGATGTAGTCTAAAACAGATCTCTATGCCCAACTGTCAAATTTCGGGTCAAATTCCTAGATGGATTTCGACACAAAAAGATTTGGACTTTCTTGATTTGAGCAAAAATTGGTTGGAGGGGCGGTTTCCAAATTGGCTCGCTCAGATGAATGCGGGAAGCATAATCCTCTCAGACAACAAGTTCACTGGTCCACTTCCCTCTCGCCTGTTTGAATCTCTAAGTTTATCGATTCTTGCATTGTCAAGAAATAATTTTTCCGGTGAGTTGCCTGAGAACCTAGGCAATGCTCGAGGGATCATGATTCTAATGTTGTCAGGAAATAATCTTTCCGGGAAAATTCCAGTTTCCATATCGAATATTTACCGCTTACTACTTCTTGACTTGTCAAGAAACAAGTTTTCCGGGGACAAATTTCCGGTTTTCGGAGATAACCCACTTCTTGCTTTCATTGACTTGTCTTATAACGAGTTTTCCGGTACGATTCCGTCAAGTTTTTCTACAGAAACACGAATTCTTTCTTTGGGCGGAAATATGTTTTCCGGCGACTTGCCTCAGAATTTGACTAATTTGGTCAACCTTGAACATCTTGATCTTCATGACAACTATATTACGGGAAACTTCCAGGATGTACTTCCTCAAATCCCAAATCTTCAAGTTTTAAGCTTGAGAAACAATTCCCTTGAAGGGTTTATCCCAAAAACGATCTCGAACCTTACTTCTTTACGTATTCTTGATCTTTCTGGAAACAACTTAATGGGAAGCATTCCACCCGAAATACGAAACCTTACAAGAATGATCAACACTCCGGATACATTAGCATCAGTCGACATTTTCAACTTCAATATCGAGTTTCAAGACTTGATGCTGATCTGGAAGAACTCATTTCAAGGTCTATCAAGTCGAAGACTCGATATATACTCTTTCTTGGATTTGTCAGAGAATAAATTATCTAGTGAAATTCCAGCGTCATTAGGCAATCTTGAAGGCCTAAAGCTACTCAACATTTCACATAACAACATCTTCGGACAAATACCAGTGTCTTTCGGTAATCTGAAGAGCATAGAGAGCTTGGATTTGTCACATAACAGGCTCTCAGGTAAGATTCCTCAATCACTAGCGAACCTATATCAGCTCGCAATCCTAGATGTGAGTGACAATAGGTTAACAGGGAAGATTCCTCTCGGTGGGCAAATGAGCAGGATGAATGACTTGAAGTATTTTGCAAACAACAGTGGATTATGTGGTATGCAGATTAGAGTCACATGTCCCGAAGATATCCAACCATCAGAAAGAAAAGAGGTGGAAGACGAGGATAAACTGTCGTGGATTTCATGGGAGGGAACTTGGTTCGGATTTCCAATTGGATTCTTTTCGTCAATCTTGATCATGGGCTACACATTGAACTTTCTACAACTGTTCAAAAGTTGGTGAAAAAATGTGCAATTACTTTGCAAGTTTGCAGTTTCTATTTTAGCAAGGAATCAGCCTTTATTTGTATACAGTATGTTCTTACATAAACTCTCATTTCGCTCAAAAGGGTAATTCAGAAATCAATAAATGGTTAAATTCCCGATCTAAATACAAAAACAACAACAAGCTTTATGAGGTTTTTTAGTAAGAAATCGGCTTTCATTTCTGTTTTAGCACAAACCCACATTTCGCTCTGAAGGGCTATTTCAGAAAATCAACAACAATTAACATCCCAAACCAAAATACAAATAGCAACAGCTTTACAAGGATTTTCATTTGGAAAGCGCATTATATTATTATCGTCTTTGTTGTCTGTATCTCCTGTTTCACTGTCATAAAACGTGCCAAATAATTCAAGAAACATCAGACTATAACCGAAGTAAATTGCCTGTAAAATAACTCCCACTATTCAAGTACACCAGCACAGAGAACAACTTAAAAGTAATAAACAATCTTCAATGCAACAACTATGTTAGGTACAGCGAAATTGCTTCTCATTATCTAGCGCGTCATATGATATAATCAATTTAGGAGAAGCTGCAACAAAACCATTTACCTATTCAATACTTGAACAATTAAAAGTGTCTTAATAAATCCAAACACTATTTTCTGTTTCAATAAAAGTTAATCATCCGATTCTTTCATATAAAATAAGCACTCTAAAAAGCAATGCTAAACAACCCTTATATAACATTTCTTCGCCATCAATTTGCTAATCAGCCCAAATATTATTCCACTCCATTCGATCGATCCTTAACACGAATCAATGACTACTATTTCCATTATTTCTCAAACTATCCTACAATTAATCCTATAATCTAGAGATCTCTAAATCATAACTCAAAATTCACATGAACAAAATCGATAACAATATAAATTTACACAAGAATTAAATCCCACATTCACAAAAGCATAACCAAACAAAGATTATACAAACCTTAATACAAACATAAGTATCTTGGCAAGTTTAGATCTCCCGAGTATCGTTTCGAAGGAGCGGTGAATTTAAGATTCATCGGTAAGTCTAATTGATGTTTAGTTCTAAAAATTGATTTTTGGTTTTAAAACTAATAATTATACAGTAAAGAAAAAGACAAATGAATAATAAAGAAAATGGCTATTGTTACCACACCCCCTCTATTTTTTATCCCAACCCTCCCTAAATGGGAGGATGTATTTTTTTTATTTTTTATTTTTTTCTAATAAGTTCGTAATGTTTTTGTTTTGTATATTTTTTTGTAATGTTAGTAATGTTTGTAATGTTTTTGTGTTGTGTATACTTAATTAATAATTGTCTATATGACGTTATAAAAAAATATGACGTTATAAAAAAAGATGACGTTGACTCATTTGCATTTATAAACTACTACAAAATCAGTGTTTACACCTAAACTTATATTATTTAAAAACAACAACTATTATTATAAAATTAAACGTCAACGTTAACATATTATTTAAAAACAACAATATCTACGACATATGAAGATTATTCATTTCGGTTAAAAGATCATGGAGCCTTGCACCCGACTGACAAGCGTGATCCTCAGGATTCCTTGCCAATTCTAACTCCATCTCTAGCGTCTTTATTCTTGCCTTCAACAACTTGTTCTCATTATCTTTAGCAACGCAGTTTGAGCATTGCGTTGAAGAAGAGACTGTTGAAGAAGAGGCTTGATTAAAGTACTCTTCTTCAAATTCATCTTTCCACCTGAAGTATCGACACCAATAGTCTTTTGTACCTGGCTGTTACATGTTAAGAAAATAATAAGAAATGTATTTTTAACAAACAAATTATTTGCATAACTAAGCAAACGTATGACTATTTACCACTGAAAGAGGACATGCATAAAACTGTCGCCCACGACTACCATCTTGCCAGGATGTCCGTTCTACAATAAATCCTTTATCACATCGACACCAAAAAGGATTTCTTCGGCCTACCTGACAAAAGAATTTGCATAATCAATCAATAATGTTATTTACTAATTTAAATAAATATTTAATCATTTACTATATAATAAAAACAGTTATTTACAACATAAATCAATAATTATTTACAATGTTTTGTCGGTATAATTATTTACAACGTAAATCAAAAATCATTTACAATGTTTTGCCTGTATAATATTTACTCCATTAGTCGATGTTGATATAAAATTATCCATTCGGCTGCAATTGGCTCTCGGTAAAACCTCCATTGTGGGTAGTTACGCGGAAGTGAAAAATTTGGGTCTAGCGTCGGTAAAATGTAGTGAGCACAACCTCTCTCCCCCACACGGGCAATCACAAGGGGGTCGATTCCTTGTGATGAGTTTGCCCGGAAAAAAGCGGAAAACATGTGTTCCAACCACGCTCGGATATAAATACAACCGGTCGGTGAATCACTGAAGCGATAACCAGCCCCGTCATTGGCATCACCATCCAGCGACCGTCAGGTGCACCTCCATTGAATCAGTCTATTGTATACCAAAGATGGTCAAAGTCATGTTGTTGCCACATATTTATGTAAGTTTGCCTATGATAATCTAACTCTTGCAATAACATATGTCTGACTTCGGCCCACCTATGTTCGCTTTGGAAAATACTGTGAGCAACGCACTGAAACCCGCAATTCCCATCACCCAGCACATTATGTATACTTATTACGTGTGGACGGTAAATCTCTGGAATTGCCTCAATAAAACCATTGCTCACATTATCTCCAATATAAAATCTGTGGCGTAGACTATCACCCGTGTAAGAACTATGTCTTGGAGGCTCTTGCCGAGTGTTCGGGACTTTTGTAGATCTTGAATTTGTACTTCTTCGGTGACCTACGATTGGTACTTCATTCAAGTCCGGAAGTTTTGTAGCCTTGGACCTTTTGTCCTTTGCACTCGGACGTTCACGGGTATTTTCCTGAACAATAGGTTGACGTGTGTCAACAGATTCAGGTTGGTATATCCCTCTTAACTTGTGCAACATATTCTTCTTGACAAACGACGTCGCTTTGCCAAAAACACTCTTGAATTGTTGCACGCCATTTTCAAACTCTCTTGTATCATCATCATCATCATCATCATCATCATCATCATCAAGCACAAGAGTACTGACAACAGGCCATGGTACAGACAAGGTTCTCTAAAATATATCAAGGCTATCCAATGGAATGGGCACACCTGCATTCATTAAAAGTGACTTATGTAAAACCATTTCGTGAAAGCATTCATTAAAATTGACTTTAATATACTTACCATTAATTCGATAGTAAGTCATTTGACAAAAGCACGGTAGTCCATAAATTGATCGCAACTGATGGCTACAATCTTCTGCGGCGATCTTCATTTGAAGGAGTTCTTTGTGCATGAGTATAAAAGCATATGTAATACATCGTAAAATCCCAGGTCATTTATTAATGCTAATTACCGACATTATTCTTAACTAAGCCATTTTTGCGGGCTAATTTAAATTTTTTACATGAGACACTGTTTGTTTGAACACCCGATTGTTTTGATCACTGTTTATTTGACACCCGATTGTTTTGAACACCGTTTGTTTAACACCCGAACATGTTTTGTCACCCGATATCACCCGAACGTCACTCTTGGATATCACCCAATGAGGTTAAACACCGGTAACTCCCACTTGCGACCCGACACCCAAATTGAACACCGAGAAACTATTAATAAATATATACGACACTATGTATATATTAACTTTCTACAAATTTATTATTATATATATGAGTATATATATATATATATATATATATATATATATATATATATATATATATATATATATATATATATATATATATATATATATATAAATGACGACACCGTTTAAATAATTATGGATTTCACGAACCGACACCGACACCGAGAATTATTTCACAAATTGTACGGAACACCGACACCCCGATATTTTTGGGCCGAATCACCTCCCTAGCCCACCTTGATTCTTTTCACTTGGGCCGGATCACCATCACCAAGCCCACACGGTTTATGCTTTATTCACTTTGGGCCGAGGGATAACACAAGCCCACCACACCATGTTTTTGTATTGGACCGGATTTTTGGCACAAGCCCACTGGCTACTCTTTTGTTCTTTCTTTTGCTACTACGCAAGTAATACAAACGAGTATACATGCACGTTTTTCTTTTGTTCCCTCACACTCGACACACAAAACTTTCTTGATAAGTTTGACTTTGTTCTAACATGGGAATCATTCAAAGGGAAGCTATAAGCCGGCCTAGTCTCTAAACTTTAAACATACGATCCCATGGGTTATGTTATTACACGAGTAAACAACCCCACAACTTACTAATCCTTGTAACCCTTGGATATTATGCCCCTAAAACCACTTACAAACTTAATAAACTAATCACCAAGTGTACCAAGCTAAGCCTAACCATCCTAACTTCCTAGTCGATCCAAGCCACAAGTCAAAGGAGACATGACATGACACCTTCATATCACACGAGACACAAATGTCTCACCTAGAAGAGACATGCGTATACCTTGCCACCAAACGACTCCAATATATAAATACGTCATTTATTGCACTTTTGCTCACAATTACTCAACTCACCAAAACTCTCATTCACTAAAACGACTTGGAGATAACGAAGGGAGCAAGGAGGAATTTGAAAGACGGTTTGGGTAACTAATATTGGAACGGGTAACTACTAAGAGGGCATAACGATTGTGTTTCTAGTTGTCACATACTACGTGAACTTCCCACCAATTGGTGTCGTAAGTTTTCCATTCTATCTCGTTTCCTACTCTATTTATGTCGTGCATTTCACACCACATTGCAAATCTATAGAAAATGAAACAACTTAAAACATTTGTGACTAAGTATACCAACATACTCGACACCCTTAGAAATGGACTTTTCATTTCATTTTTATACGTACAATATATATATATTTTTCGACATACTAATTTTACGACGCAAGGGTAACCAAACTAACGACACATGCAAGGTATTCTCGATTTTATACTATGAAAACGAAGCCTAATCCAATCCTAGTCGAACGCACTCTTTAACAACTAAAACAAACCACTTGGGCCTAGTTTGGGCTAACGAGCCCAGTCCATTCTCAAATAAGAATTTCGGTATCGAAACTTGGGAGATAACGAGAAACATAAAACCGAATTTAAGGATTTTTATAAGATTTAAATGCTACTTTCGTTATAACAAAAGTTTGGGTTTCGAAAACTAAATCAAGGACCATTTTTGCAAAACCTTTCGTTAAAGGACTAAGACCGTCAAATCCACCAAACTTTTGGGCTAAACATAACGCAGTCAATTTTTAAATAAAACTCGAGGGTAGAAACTGAAATTTTCAAAAGATCAAGGATTACGTGGAAAAAGGTACAAAAGGGACAAAAATTGTAATTACTTTTAACCAAGGGTATAAAGTGTAATTTTGTAAAAGTTAAGGGTTGAATTGTGACAAGACATATTCTTATAATTTATTTATTTCATACACTTTTATAATTACATATATATATATATATATATATATATATATATATATATATATATATATATATATATATATATATATATATATATATATATATATTCTTTAACTTTAATATATATATATATAACTTTATTAAAAATATTTAATCATAAATATTTTTAAATAACATTATTTCTTACGACGAGTTAATATTTATCGAACACCGATTCGTAGCAACCCTAACAAATAACTACGTAAAGTTATTTGGAATATATTTAAGACACCCGAAACAGGATATCACCGTACACGAGACATATTGCATGTCATTTACGACACGAATCTAAAACACCGATTACAATATATTTATAGGTCGCAAGTCGGAGGAATTTCATTGCTAGTCATAGCAATACACCATCACTTTTGAGCACCTTGTGATTACGCACCTTTAAGGTGAGTTCATGGTCCCACATTTTTAATTGTTTTTAAACCCCGTGGGGAGATACATGTTATAAATCGAACACAAGTATTTTTCTGTATGCTGTTATCACCTGATATTGCCTAAGTTGACACCTGTGCTACAAGTCCCTCATATCACGAACCTTAATCACTTGCGAGTGAGCGCGATTATAGTTGATAGATCTATTGGAATGGCAGCCCGCCTCTGTCAAGGCGATCACTTGGCAGGAGGTGTGCTATATTCGAGGTATTATGGAAATTTGGCACATTTCCTGTCACCGAGGGCCTCTTGTCATTTACATCCGCTGTGGTGTAGATGATTGTTATTATCTTTATGATATGTCAAATCAATGTTAAGGCTTGCGTTTCGTGAGGCTTAGGAGCAATATTACACCCGATTTAGTCAAGACCTGTCTATCTTGGCTTGTTTATTTCAAATGCTTGACTTGTGTTCACACTATTACTACTTAAACTACTATGGATTCACTCAACCTTTGTGTTGACTTTTTAAGCATGTTTATCTCAGGAAATTAGCAAGCATGGCGGCACGGAGCTGGCAAAGGGCAAAGGACCTCCCTTTTGATTTCAATAATTATATCATTCTTTACAAACTCATCACTTCTTTTGCTAAACAATTAACATTTTGGAAAAATGTTTGTAACTCTGAATATTTGAGTTTTCATGGAATGATATTGACAATCTTTTGAATTGTTTTCTATGAGTATGACTGTGTACTAAACTGTAATGACCCCGATTAGACTTCTGCTGCTTAATCAAATTTCGGGGTGTTACAGCATATTTGAAAATGTTATGCCACAACTCTGAAAATATTGGTATATCACATTTATTTATTTTCTCATTTATGCTTCTATTAAAATTCTCTTGTATCACGCTCTTTTGAGAAGTAAGAATATTATCAATCGAAATCAACAACGTGTTTAAGTTGGACTGTGTGCCGCCCAAATATAATTTTAACAACGCGTGTTGAGCCTCTACTCTACACGTTGTTTCCTGGCCGTAGTTGCGATATTCATCGGTAACACACGAGACAAACATATTCCCGTAATCTCGCAGCCAGTTATCCAGATACCGAGCAATATCTGAAAAAACGATGAATTAATACAAGGTCAATCGGGTGCATATTTGTTAAATAATAAAAACACTGAACTAATAATTAAGTACCCGATTTGTTGACCAATTTTTGTTGTAGGCGTCGATAATGTTGCTCGAATAAGGCGTGTGTTTGAGCTTTAACCATCCAATCCCATGTGTGTTTGATGGACTCGTACTCCTCTAACGACCCACATTTACCTCTGTAATGCTGAAGTATATTTTGGGAAATATGCCATCGACATAGTACTTTGTGAGCATGCGGGAATTCTACTCTGCATGCCCCAACCAACGCTAAATCCCTGTCGGTGACGATAACACGTGGATAGTATCTTTCGTCTATCACCATCTTTACGTGTTGCAATACCCATTCAAAATTAGACACTTTTTCACTGTTTAAAACGCTAAACACCATCAAAAATGTTTTATTTGTTGATGTTACTCCGACAATTTCCAAAAATGGCAATTTAAACAGCGTGGTATTGTACGTGGAGTCTATTAGCATGATTTCAGGGAACGTACACCATAAAGCGTACGACAAAGGGTGAACAAAAAATAGTTCCTCAAGCTCATTATTGTCACTTACCCTATCGTAATATGTGTACCCTGATTGCGTCAAATGTGCGTAAAGGACTTGAATTGGAGTTAGATTACCTATTTTGGCTCTCCGGATCTTAACTTGTGCGTTATATATAGTTCTAACGCTAAACACCTTATCCGGATTATGACCCTGTATTGTCGTGAGTATTTTACGTGGTTTTACGGTATACTCTGTCAAATCTTTAACCAACTCGAACTCATCATCATTTAATCGCATTGCATATGGCACACCATGCACCGACTCTAACATACGATGATTATGACTATCATCCTTCACTTTCAAAATCCAATATGATCTTCTTTTAAGATATTTCGCCACCAATTTGAATGGACAACCGGTTTTAGAGGTACTGGTATTCCGTTTTCCAGTACCTTCGGGTTCATAAATCCCGCCCTTTGTACACCCATAATTGATTTCGTTCATAATACCGTTTTCTGATTTAGTTCTTCTTTTAACAATGACAAAACCGAGTTCCCGAGCTATGTTTTGCACCCAATCCGTTAATTGCTCGTGAGAACCGAACCCCTGAAAAAATATTACGAATTTACCTTTTTTTTTAATACTAACTTTTTTTTTTACAAAACTACTACAATACTTTTATTATAATTAATACTTTTACAAACGCGTATGGTGACATTTTTTTTAAAACTAACTTTTTTGTATAACAAAGTGTTTTTTTTTATAACAAAATATTTTTTTTATCACAATTTTTTTTACAACTAACTTTTTTGTATAACAAAATGTTTTTTTTTGACAAAATATTTTTTTTATCACAATTTTTTTTACAACTAATTTTTTTGTATAACAAAATGTTTTTTTTTAACAAAATATTTTTTTAACAAAATACTTTTTTTTTATTCACATTTTTTTTACAACTAACTTTTTAATACATTTAAAAAAAATACTTAAAAAACTTTTTAATACATTTTTTTACAACTAACTTTTTAATACATTTTTTACAACTGACTTTTTATTCACAAAATACTTAAAAAGAAAAAAGAAAAAAGAAAATAAAAACGCGTAATGGGGTGGACAGCTGTCTCACACCCACACACTATTATCACCACAACTGTCTCACACACCACACACTCACAAACTCTCTCTCTCTCTAAGTTATCTGCTCTTTTTTCTCTCTCTATTTTTAGATCTAAAAACGTTTTTAGATCTAAAATCACTAATATTTGTGATGTTTTTGGTGATTTGTGAGAGAGTTTGTGAGTGTGTGGTGATGTTGTTGGTGATCTGTGTTGGGGGGTTTCTCAAAAATTGAGGGTTATTCAAAAGTTAGGGTTTCGTAAAAGTAATTTGGGGGTTTTTCTGTGGTGGTGGTTCTGTGGTGCTTAATTCAAAAATATTTGGGTTTTTTCAAAAATAATTTGGAGGTTTTTCTGTGGTGGGGGTTTTTCGTAAAAGTAATTTAGGGTTTCAAAAATATTTGGGAGTTTTTCTGTGGTGCTTAATTGTGTGTTATTATGTGATATGTGATACTCTGATAGATCTAACTAGGGTTTCAAAAATTAGGGTTTCAAAAATATTTGGGGGTTTTTCTGTGGTGATTGTTCTGTGGTGCTTAATTGTGTGTAAGACAGCTGATTTGTGATACTCTAATTAGGGTTTCAAAAATTAGGGGTTTCTAAAATATTTGGAGGTTTTTCTGTAGTGATGGTTCTGTGGTGCTTAATTGTGTGTGAGACAGCTGATTTGTGATACTCTGATAGATCTAATTAGGGTTTCAAAAATTAGGGTCTCAAAATTATTTGGGGGTTTTTCTGTGGTGATTGTTCTGTGGTGCTTAATTATGTGTGAGACAGCTGATTTGTGATACTCTAATTAGGGTTTCAAAAATTAGGGTTTTCTAAAATATTTGGGGGTTTTTCTGTGGTGATGGTTGATTCGTGTCAAAACCAATTATAATAATTATAGTATAGTATCGAAGTGATCCGCGTAAAATACGGATCACCCGAGTCGTTTTCCAATGAAGACGAATGGAATCGAGAATATCGATTCGTGAAATCGTGAGTTGTAAAGTGAGAAAGTGAAAAATAGCAATCAAATAGTTCACGTATTCACAAACAATGATAAAGCATGCAAAGAGTACAAGCTAATTATGCACCGAAATGAAAAACGTAAAAACGGAAACGCAACCGTAAAATTTAAAACGTAACGTATGACGAAAAATAATCCTACGAACTTGAAAATATTTTCTAAAAATTTTAAACTAATAAAAAGAATTTTAAGAAAAAGAAAAATATTTTTTAGACTTTTTATTTATTTTCTAGAATTAATTCTCTATTTTTGGAATTAAAAATGAATTAAAAAATAAGGAAAAATAGAAAAATAACTTGGAAAAATGAAAATTAAATTCTAAAAATTCTAAAATATTATAAAAGAAATTCTAAAATTATTTTTGTATTTTTCAGACCTTTTTATTACTTTTTATGAATTTTTGGTAATTAAAATCTAATTAAAAATTGAATAAAACCAAAAGAAATTAAGAAAAATAGCAAAAAGCCTTAGAAAAATCTGGAAAAATTCCTGAAAATCAAAAATAATAAAAGAAACTAAGAATAAAAATTTTAAGTGAAAAACAGCTTATTTAGAGCTTTTTCTGACTAAACTGCTTATCACAAGTGCTTATTAAAAAGCACTTGTGATCTGAACTTGATGAAACTTTAAACACAGGTCAAGAATGATGTATAAAGCTCAATTGTGACAGATAATGATCAAAGTTAAGCTTAGAAGTACACAGATACTCATAATAGTAGCAATAAGCTATGAAATAAGCACTAGAGGCAATACAGAATAAGCACAAGCCAACTCAGAACCAATATGATCAATCACAAATCAAAAGCTATTCAGATAAGGCACAAATTACTTCACTACTCACAATAAGAAACTCAAAATCAAACTAGCAGGCCTAAGCTTGAAATCAGAAATACTAGTCCAACTGCCCAACTTGAACAACCAAATAAGCTGGGCAAATAAGCTAAAAATAGAAAGCTTTAGGGTTCAATCAACCAACTAACCACCAGAGATCTCAATTCCACCAATAAAACAGATTCTAGAATCAATTTATTGATCTAAAAGGACCCTAGGATTATGGCTTAACACTGTGGTGCAGAGCAATGCAGGATCATACAACCAACTTCAATAAGCTTTTTCAAAGAGCAAATGCTTTTCAAATCTCAAATTTCTTTTTGGAACTTATAAAACACCTATCAAAGTTCACAAAACTACTTTCCAAATTGAATTTGAATTAAAATTGAGAACTGTGCACTTCTTTGAATTTCTGACCAAAACAGGCAACCAACAACTTTTTGACTCTTCTATGAAACAGAAATTTGACCAGATTGGATTTTGATTGCTAAGATTTGAATGAGATTGTAATGTTAAGCTATTATATAGATGAAATAATATAGATATACTACTTATGCAACTAATTGACTGATTATGCAACCTAATCTCTAATCTATCTAACTGTTATCAATAACCAAAAGCTAATTTTGACTTTTATAGTATTAACTTACTGTTTTTAAATTTAACTAAGACTAATTTTAAACCTAAGTTGCTTACTAGACCAAAAGTAACCTCTGAATCACAATCTATATCAGCAAACCAGCCTTAACCAAACACCCTTAATAGACTGTCTCAACCTAAAATTACCACAGATCCAAACTAGTATGCAATCCAAACTCAACCTCAGTACTCAATTATGATTCAAATACTCAAATAAAACAGTGAAACAGATATTTGATGCCCTATCAATCCAAAACACCAACAACTAAGATTCCATAGATATGAAATGGATAAAACAGTAACTAAGAAAATTCAAACTTAAATCTAACAAAAGTGAATAAGTGAACAATGTAATAAGCAACTAGCAGACTAAAAAAACAACAGTTAACAATACTCAATCAAACAAAATGAGATCTAAACTACTTATCTAGATGATGCAATATTTAGCTTTGAAAATGAAAATTGAGAACTTACAACTCATCCCTCAGCCAAACAGAAGGATGAATCCCACACAGTCTGTCTTTTGACAGGCCAAGAGCTTCCATTTCTCTCTTTTACTTGTCACTAAACCCCAAATATTCACCAATTTCTCACCACTTGACTTTGGTTGACTGATGATTGATCAAAAACTAGAATCCATTCCTCAATAAGCTAGAAAGCTTACAAGAAATTAAATGACTGATGAACAACTTATTTGTAAATTTTTAATGAAAAGTATGAAAACTTTTTTTTATTTTTTGTTTTATATTAGGAATGAAATCTGAGTTAACAAGTTTAGAACAATTAAGCTAACTAATAAAACTGAAATGATTAAACTAATTTTGAAACTGAAAGTAACTAATTAATAAGGATATAAACGTTTAAAAATTAAAAGTAAAACAATTAACTAATATGAATTGAATTAAACTAAATTTTATTGAAATAACATCAAAAGTACAATTACATAAACTACACTAATACAATATGAGAAAACAAATTAACAGAGCTTCGCTACAATTTTCTACACACTAAATAAGCTAATACATGTCCCTATTTATAGAAAAGGATGGAGGTAGGGGTCTCGGATTGCCAAGCTGGCAATCCGTGTGACCTGTGTTACATTGAAGCCATGGAGAACCGTCTGATCATACTAATCATTGCTCAATGAATAACAACCCTTAGATCAATCCCAATTGACGTGTCTCCTCCAATCAGCTCTTGCCACGTAGCCCGTTTGTGTTTCTTTGCTCTGACGCACCTCTGACACCCTTCTAAACTTCTAGAAACGTACATGATATGACATCCGTACCCTTAATTGTGGTGAATTGGGACGGGTAATTTTCTAGGGTTCTTAGTTACTATTCATGTCTGGGTTAATTTGGGGGGAAAGAGTGGAGGGAAATGGGGTACGGGTAATTTTATTATTTGTTTGACCTTGGTGGTGTTTGACCGTATATAAAGGTGGGTCGGGTAATATTTTGAGGTGGATTGGGTTGGGCTTAAGGATTTATCTTGTAAGACTTGGGCTTTGGGCTTGATTTTGATGTTATAAAAATTGGACCAGATTTGTGTTGTTTGCAATTGATATTTTGAGATGAAAATTGCAAGGACCAATTATATGAACTTTGTAACTTCAAGGACTTCTTCTGTCATTTTTGAAAAATATATCGAAGGGTTAAATATGACAACTGAAAATTCTTCAAGGATTGATTTGGCACTTTGAGCTCAAATAATGATCCAAACTTGTAAATTCCTTCCCCGGCTTCGGCTCTTGAACCTTTTCATACTCTCGTGCTCGTGTTTGTTGTTTTCTCGTGATTTTTCGTCACTTTGTAAAATATCCGTACCTGCATATCACAAGCACAAAAACAAGTGTTTTCTTGGCATTTGTTAGCTCAAATAGTCGTTTTGGGCTGGTATTTGGTCAAATAATAGTGAGTGAATAAGCACTCACCAATGGTTCTGTGGTGCTTAATTGTGTGTGAGACAGCTGATTTGTGAGACTCTGATAGATCTAATTTTTTATTCAAAAATTAGGGTTTAAAAAATATTTGGGGGTTTTTCTGTGGTGATGGTTCTGTGGTGCTTAATTGTGTGTTATTATGTGATTTGTGATACTCTGATAGATCTAATTAGGGTTTCAAAAATTAGGGTTTCAAAAATATTTGGGGGTTTTTCTGTGGTGCTTAATTGTGTGTTATTATGTGATTTGTGATACTCTCATAGATCTAATTAGGGTTTCAAAAATATTTGGGGATTTTTCTGTGGTGATGGTTCTGTGGTGCTTAATTGTGTGTGAGACAACTGATTTGTGATACTCTAATTAGGGTTTCAAAAATATTTGGGGGTTTTTCTGTGGTGATGGTTCTGTGGTGCTTAATTATGTGTGAGACAGCTGATTTGTGATACTCTGATAGATCTAATTTTTTATTCAAAAATTAGGGTTTCAAAAATATTTGGGGGTTTTTCTGTGGTGATGGTTCTGTGGTGCTTAATTGTGTGTGAGACAGCTGTGGTGATAATAGTGCTGGTTCTATGGGTAGGTTACTGCTTATGTTTAAGGAGTTTGTGATGAATACATGTGGCTGTGGGTAGGTTAACACCTTGATCTGCCACCTTAGAGTGGTATGAATACCTGCTCTGGCCTACCCCCAGTCCATAGGCTCTAGTTTTAAGCATATTTGAAACTTGGTTTTTTTATAAAAAAAACCGAGATACGGCAATGATGATTTAGAAAAAAATGATTTTGGCGTGGCATTTCCAAATGGACGGCAATAAAAACTTTGCAACATTTGATGTTGCAGCCATATATGATACGACTTGCTTATGTGCAACTAGTCTATAATTTGAGCCTATTACCTCTTGTGTGTAAAATCGTGAACTAGACATTTCGGCAGCCTTGTTACAATGTTGTTGCCTTTTTGTGCTACTCTGCCCCAACCCTTGTTACAATATTGTTGCTTTTTATGATGCTCTGCCTTGTTGTGATACTCTGCTTGTAGTGTTTGTTGCAATGCTTGTAGTGTTTGTTTGTAATGGTTGTTGTGTTTGTTGTGATACTGCTTTATTGATTGAGCTTTGTTTATAATCTAGCAAAGCTGCAGATTGTGAAATCTTACTGTTGAACTTGTGACATGCCTGTTTTGACAGCCTTGTTATGTTGTGATACTGCTTTCTCGTGATACTTGAGTAATTGTGGAATCTGTTGTTGAGCTGTTGAGCTTTGCAGTCTGTGGAATCTTTACTGTTTAGCTTGTGACATTCCTGTTTTGACAGCCCTTGTTGTGTTGTGATACTGCTTTCTAGTGATATTGTGGAATTTGTTGTTGAGCTGATGAGCTTTGCTGTTGAGCTGTTGAGCTTTGCTGTTGAACTTGTGACATGCCTTTGTGTATAACTGCACTTTGTAACTTTGAGGAAAAAAATGGTTTTTAAAACCAAGGCGATGACGAATGGTTTTTAAAACCGAATGGATGGCAGAGTGATATTTTTATCACTTTCGCAACCTTCAAATCCGAGCCTTCTAAAAATCTGATCCTATAAGGCGATGACGAATTTAACATTTCATCTGAGCCTGCAGTTGTGTTTTGTGTTGTCTTTGTGTGAACCTGCAGTTGTTGTGTTGTCTTTGTGTGAACCTGCAGTTGTGTAATGTTTGCACTTGATCACTTTGTTGTGGTTTCTTGTTTGCACTTTGGACAAAAAAAAAAAAAAAAAAAATAGGACTTGGCGATGACGAATTTAACAATGATCCGAGCCTGCAGTTGTGTTTGTTTGTGTTTGTGTTTTGTTTGCACTTTGGACTTGATCATTTTGGACCAAAAAAATGCACTTTTGTGCTTTGACAAAAAAAATAGGACTTGGACCAAAAATGCACTTTTGTGCTTTGACAAAAAAAATAGGACTTGGACAACAAAAAGACAAAAAAAAGGACAAAAGCTGTAACAGGTGGGCCCCACTAGGGAGGGTTTGCAGCCTAGTGGGAGTAGACCTCCGTGGGGTTAACAGCACCCTGAAAATATGTTTGCCTTGAAATCGGTGATTAATAGATAGTATGATTTAAATGGTGAAGGTTAACTTATTCATACAGATGTGTATTTCAATCTTAACCCTATTCGTGCGCATTAAACCATTTAGTCTATATTCTAAGTTAGATGTTGACTACTAGAGCGTTTGACCTTTTTAATCGAACGAGACAGTATACGGATGCGCAATTCAAACATCGTCCGTCTAAAGAGATAAAACGATCTAAGTAGGCCTTAGGTCGGATTTCTCCTGTTAATGGCTACTAGACTAAGTTACGCATATTATAGTTAACGGTTCGTTAAGTAGATACAAAACTCGTCTTACTTACCTTACCTTAAGGCTTAAGCTAGATATGTCTAGTCAAGAATAAGGCTCGAAAATCGATCAAACGGACTTTTCACTGTTTTAGTCAAGACATGCTTTTTATCTGCAAAATGAACCGTTACAAAAAAATGACTAATCCTAATCTCTAGTCAATAAACTAACCTAAAATACATACTAAAATCACCAACAAACTTCCAAGCCTAAACAACAATATAAATAAACTACTCTACCATAGTACTACCTCCGTCCCATTATAAGTGTCCAGTTTGACTTTTTGTAGTCTTTCTTGTTCAACTTTGATCTTAAATTCTTTTATTTGTGTTATATAATACTTGATGCAATATACATGAATGGATTAGGTTTTAAATGTATTTTTCATTGATATAATTTTTGTTAAGTATTATATATCACAAATAAAAAGTATTTAAGGTCAAAGTTGAGGAAGAAAGACTTCAAAAAGTCAAACTGGACACTTATAATGGGACGAGGGAGTAATAAGCAACAATAATAAAATATAAGCTAAACATAATAAACATAAAAGATAGATAATCAAAAAGGGGTTAGAAGTCACCAAATATAAAGATCTTTTATATAATAAAACAAAACCCCTATTAGAAATTTTCCATTTAAAAAAAATCAATTCATTCCTTTATTAGTAATAATTTTTTTAATCTGAATTTTTTTCTTCTAAATATTTCTTTATTTGGCAAAAACCTAAACCTACAATCGTGATTTGTGATGAGAGTTACATTCCTTCTAAACTTCTAAATACTATTGCTATCAGAAAATTATAAAGCATGTCTATCATAATCAACACCATTATATCATAATATGAGATCATCGATCATCATCACCAACAAATCGAATCATCATGAAACCGATCATCCATTGTTTGGACACAAGTATCCCACAACAAAGGTTATAACCCATTAAATTTTCTTTACTTGCAACCTTTTGATGAATTACCGATTACTTTTTATTTTTCCCCAATTTTATTGTTCAATTGTTTTGTAGTATATTGACTGATTTGTTTGATTGTGGGTTATCTGATTGTGTATGTTGATTTGATTATTGGGTTTCTCATATTTTGATGATTATTTTAGGGGTTATATGTGGAAAATATGGAGAGGTAACCCGTTGAATTTATTAGTAGATGATTCTATACTGTTTAGTAATGCTTCGTTTGTTTTGAATTATGATTAGTGTTTTATGCACTAATGTTTTTGAGGTTGGATTATTTATAGACAAGATTATCCTTGAGCTCTTTAATCCAAATTGCGACTTCTGTCCGGTTTCTTTATGAGTGGTAACCTTATATTGATTCAATTTCCATTTGACAATCATCTTTCGTGCATTGTTGAGATAGTGCTAATCATTAACTGTTATCATGTTTGTTGATAATATTGAAGATGAACAAATATTTATATGAGGCCTTCTAATTGTCTACTAAATAGGTAAGATACTGGAAGCTAAGTGAGTAGCCTTAGTATGCTGCATGCTGGAGTCTATTACGTGCGGGGCCTGCAACATCTCTACGTATGAACATTCAAGCAGTAAGTCTATCAGTAACAAATAAATAAAATTAATTTCTGAATGATTATGTGTTTATGTGTTTACGAGGTTTTTGTCACACCCCCAAAATCGGGTCCAGCGGAAGCATACATGTAGCTGGGGTGTAACTCAATTGGTATTACAACACAAGTTCAAAACTGGTTTTCACTTGAATCATTTAGAATAAAATAGTTTAATCAAAAATGTTAAATTTACATTGTTAAAAGTAGTGCGGAAGTAGGCCCTTAAAATAGTTAAAAACGGTCCCCATATAAATAATCAAAGTCTTCGATGACCATGCCATGCCCTGCCAAAACCTCCTGTAGCGTGCCATAGGTTAAAACCTGAAAATACATGCTAAAGTGTCAACACGAGGTTGGTGAGTTCATAGAGTTGTTTAACAAATAAAGTATATAGAAAAAATGATATCACAGCAAAGGCATCGTAAATCCACTCAGTTACAAGTCCCGCCATAAGAGACTTGTAACCTGTGTGTTCACAACCCACTGCCAAATAGTTGCATGTTTAGTAGTCAAGTACACGTGGTCAATATAGTTTACAATAAGGGCACATAGTACAACATAAGTCAAGGCCGCTCCGAACAAGGGAGACTTGAAGTCACTCCGCCACCTAGGCAAAGAATTATTAGTCACTCCGCCGACCTGGCGAAGAATTATTAGTCACTCCACCATGGCGAGAATGATTAAGGATGCTCTGAACATGAGAGACTTTATAGTGTTGCTCCGAACAAAGGAGACTTTAAGTCTTAGATCATACAGTACAATAAGTCCAAAAGTTCAAGTCAAAAGGTTCAATAGTTCAAACAAGTTAATTTGAGTACGTTTTGCTTATGAGCATAAATAGTGAAGCAAGAGTCATTTAAGTTCAATTAAGAGTAAACAGTTTAAGCATGTATCTCCCCCAAAGAGTTTAAAACAAGTACCAAAGAGTAAAAGTGGGGCTATGACTCACCTGGTGCGATAGCTACGATGACAAAAGTGGATACACAGAAAAGAGGTTCGATCTCTAACCGCAACCTAATATGAATGATAGTGATCTACTTAGATCATGAAATGATGAAGAGAATATGCATGCACATGATACCTATACCACTCATAACTTAGAAATAATAGTTATAGTCAAAGTAAAGTATTTTCCATACTTAGAAAAAATAAGTCCAAAAATAGAAGTATATAACTTGTCGTATTATCTCGGATGAAAATGTTAGCGTTATATTCCTCGTATCGAAAACCTTAAAATAACGTCGTTAAGTCGTATAAATATTCTTTTGGGTCATACGTATTTCATTTGTTAAGAATATAGTCCTTAGTAACATTTCTAGAAAATATACCATTTAGTACGTAAGTTATTATTTTCTAGTAGTGACTAAATATATATATATATATATATATATATATATATATATATATATATATATATATATATATATATATATATATAGTTTTGACGATTTTAAAACGTATATAACTTGGTCATTTTAAGTTCATTTTCCTCGTTCTTTATATTCACGGATTCGTTTTAGTATGTAGTAATATATTTTTGATAACTCGGCTCCTCTAGGTTACGTTTAACGTCTCTATTTGCCCGTCGAAAACTGTCAAACAGCATGCAGTTTTTCCAAAAATAGTTTTCGTCGTTAAATTTACAAAAATCATATCTCCTTCGTTATAAGCTCGTTTTAATCCGTTCTTTCGCCAAAAGTTTCGTTTTTGAAAGTATTTTCTAAATCTTTGATCAAAATTTACCCATCATCCACTGATTTTCCCACGTTTCAAAAATAGGGACAGTAGGTCAATATGTAGTTTCAAAAATCATTTTCCTGGTTTCAAACTTGTTTCAACTTCAACCAAACCACTTTCAATCACCACAAATCTAGTCTAATCTTATCATACACCTTCTTAGGGTGTCATGGGTTCCTAAACATCATAAATCAAGTGGATCTAACAAGGATCTAACTATAATCCATTTCTAGAGTTCAAAAGTTAGATATATATATAAATGAGTGGTATAACTAACATATGCATGTAGATCTTGAGTGGAAATCATATGATCACAAAGATAACATGAAGAAATTATGAAAAATAGTTTGACAACTTACTTAGAAAGATTATAGAGCTTGGATGAGTAAAACCAAAGAAACCTTGAGTTTTTATTTCAAAACTCAAACAAGAACAACTAAAGGAACTAGATTAGAGCTTGATCTTGGAAAAATGATGGATTCTTGATGTTGTTGTTGTTTAGGTCGAGCACCACCAAAGGAAAAAGGAGAGAAAACTAGTTGAATTATTGGATGAAATGAGAAATGAGATGAGATTTTGCTAGTTACTTGTATATATATTTTATTTTTAGACAAAAAGGACTAGTATTAATGGTAGCAAGTGAAAAATTTCAATTGTGTAAGTGATTGGAATGGGGTGGATGAGTATGTAAGAAATTCTTGACTTTGGTGTAGAATTGGGTAGATATTATTAGTTTTAAGTGATACCGGGTACCGAGTTAACTAAAAATAAATTTTAACGAGATAAAATAAAATATAATGAAGTTATAAAAATTGTAAAATAATATTCCTGATGAGAATCGGAAGTTAAAATAATGATCGGGTTGAAATATCGCAAACCGACGGAGTTATAAGCTTTGACCGGAAAACGTAACAGTTGATTTGAAAACACCGGGCAATTTAATAATAAAATTTTTATATTATTATTATGAGTATAAAAATGGGTTAGGACCATAGTTGGGATTGTCGGATCAATTATTTAAAATAATAGCTCATAAGATAACGTTTATTAGGTTGATAACCGTACGTATACAGAAATGACGCAACTCACGTATAAATGACAAATTTTCTCCGGAGGTGAATAGTGTTTTATGAATAGTAAAAATTTTAAAACGCTTATCAGAATATCAAATTGACTCCGAAAAAGATGAATAGTAAAATGATGAATAGTGATCGATGAATAGTAACCGATGAATAGTAAATGTTGAAAGTTCGGGAAAAGACCAGAATTTACGAGTTGTGACAGTTTTGAAATTATTGTACAGCTAGCGCAGTATGCAGATGAAGTTGTCAATGGTAAAACCGCTCCAAATGATGTGGATCAATGTCTCAAGTTCCAAAATAAAAATGACAAAATAATCCGAGTATATGAATAATAACTATATTGCCCAAATAATCTGAGTTGATGAAATATCCGATATGAGCTTATATGGGAACTTACATTTGCGCATTTGCAGTGGTAGGTAATAGAGAACCTACGCTACAACCTTTGGCTTATAATTGAGCTCAACTCACCTTAAATCAAGGTATGTAAGGGCTATTTTTATATTCATGGTCGTATTGTAGGGTACACTAATTTCTCTTCTTTTGGGCAAGGAAGCTTGGACCGTATGTCATGGCTGTAGTTGAAAGACATGTTTAAGGTGGATACTATTTAAAGAAAGATGAGTTTCGCAAGCCATTAGGTATCCACAAGAGGTCAGTCTAGAAGATCTCCCTCAAATTATGATAGACATAACTAGGCAGGTTCTTTTAATTATGTTTTATTTTTCATGTAAACTTAGAGGCTTACAAGATGAATTACACAATCAATTTGTAGCGGATGAGATTTTGGACTCAGTTTATGATCTTGCACAAGATCAGTTCGGTAATTATGTAACTCAGGTTCGTTCCGTCATCCCTTTTAAATGTATGGATACAAAATTCCGCAAAAAGCAAAACTGGTTATCGGTTTTAAGATGGCTTTTTGGCAAAAGATTTGCTTTTTTTATAAGTTTACCCAAACACTCCCTTATTATAAACACTGTCTTTTGCATTATATATGCAAGTTTGAAAGAAAACCAAGATTGAGATGACAAGTAACTGCAACCAGACAGTCCTATTGATACATATCCTCCACACAAAACTAACAAATGTACTTTTTAAAAAGTGTGCTCTTATTTCTCATGGTATGAGAAACCCATTAGGTGATCCAATATCTGTTATGCCATGGTGTTACTAATCTCAATTCGCTCATAACTTCTTTTGTAACAGTAAAAGTCAATATATCAGGTTTCCATCTCCATGAAATATTCTTCAACTGTTGAAAATTCTGGAACATGTGGTGAAGAAACCGAGTGGCAAATTGAAGTCAGTTTTGTGGCAGCAAATAATAGTTATTTTGAATAGAATAATGAAGATGGTTTGATACAACTCTTAATTGACTAGGTTGGTGGTTCTTCTTCTAATAACTTATTACTGGTTTGAATAATAAAGTAAAGAAGAATCATATTAGTGATGTAAATCTCTTAGACTATAGCTGAAAATTGTTCTTTTTAAGGACCATTATAAGGTTGCATTCTGATGACCTGGGTATATTAGTTTTGTTGTTAGACAAGGTTCACATGTTTTAGTATTATAGGAAAACTAAGATTAAATTATTTATTTTTAATAAATAAAAATACATTATTTAAAAAAAAATAGAACAGCCTAATAGAGATTCAAGTGAGATAGGAGTAACTTATACAAAATGCACAAACAACGAATACCAATCTTAAGTTCATTAAAGCATTAAGGGGTATAATGTACAAACATGGGATGGGACATCAATGAAGACTTGATATATACTGTCAAGATTGGGATGACACTTCAATGGAAATCAATATTGACACTCTTTGGGAGAAGTATTTGAAAGGTGTGGGTTGAAGGGTACACAAGACATTTACGGCGTTGGTTTTATTTTAATAAAATAATCTTGCTTTATTTTCTTATTAGCAAAATTGAATACATCAATTTAGTTTTGGTTTCAATTTTATATAAAGTGAAAATTTGGTTTGAACGTACTTTTAGTTTCAGTTTTGGTCTTGCTATTAAACTTTTAGAGCCGTTATGAGATAAAGTGTTTTTGATTTCATATTTAACGATTATGACAAGAAATAGTAGCGGGGAAATCAAACTTATGGAATTTATAAAGTCATCGTTTCTGGAGCCTTTCCCTTTTTACAAACGGGAAAGTGTGCCATTCACCAAATTATGAGTCAATAGGTAATAATAATAAGTTTACTGTATTACTTCTATTTGTGTTATATATGAAATTTATGTTCTTTTTTTGGAAACGACAATAATATTAAAACCTGCAAG
Source organism: Artemisia argyi (assembly GCA_030686995.1). Taxonomy (NCBI): domain Eukaryota; kingdom Viridiplantae; phylum Streptophyta; class Magnoliopsida; order Asterales; family Asteraceae; genus Artemisia; species Artemisia argyi. The sequence continues at coordinate 21,747,052 of CM060692.1, forward strand.
GTTGAAAAGAAGGATGATACTACGTGAAACTTATGTTCTTTATTCCTTATAAAACTACACACAATGAAAACACATAAATGGGGACAATAGATTACTCTACGACTGTGATGAAGAGAAAACGGCTTGATCATTTTCCAGTGGGCTTTTATTACCGTTTCGAGTTTATGGACCATTTTACAACCATAGGCGACCCATTAGCGATTCATAGATTCTATGCGTTACATGATACTTATATGTATTCTTTTTCGCAACACTATCTTGCATATTATTGTAAGTATATTTAATGAATCTTACGATGTACTTAATGCAGAGTGGCTACAAATGGTTCAAAATGGGGGCTGATCATGTGCCGCAACACGTTCACGGTGGTATCTTTGACTGCTCAAGCCTTAGTTACTAATTCATCACATGTAAGTCACTGTAATTGAAATAAGTATTATGCCATATCTTGATGGCTCACTCATGTGTCACGATGCATGTAATAATCACTAAGAACCACGTTGAAACGCATCATCAAGACACATTCAATATGATCTTCTAAAGCATGGGGCATATAATGGTTTAGATGGCTACCATAATAAATGTTTGTTTTATGTGATTATAAGCATACAAACCTAATACAGTAGTAAGCAAAAAAAAAAAAAAAAAAAAAAGTTTGTTCTTGCTAGGACTGTAACTTTCTATTTAATTATGCACGATGAATAGGTACGTTATGGGTGCTAATCAATGTGCATATTTTCCATTTGAGGAACTTTGTGATAAACCTCTTGGTGTTGCCGACTATTTTGAGTTATGAAGCAAGTAATTTAATACCAAAGAAAAGTCAAATAGTTGACCTTAAAAGTCAAAATGGTTATGATTGACACCTTGAAGTGTAATTTAAGTTCAAATTATATATATAATAATCTTTTCATATTTTACAGGTTGAATAATTGTTCACAAAATCATGAAATTGTTTGGATGCGAGGCTTTTGGACTGCAAAAAGATTGATGGCAATCATCAAAAAGTTGAGCAGAAGCGTATGAAGTCAACACAGGAAGTACACACACAAAAAATTGACCAAGTTGTGAAATCCCAAAACTTATTACAGGAAAACTTAAAGGTCATTCAATGTGCTACTCAAAAGTATCGGCTTTACTTCAACGTCGACAACCTGGTATCGATATGCTTAGTTAGAATGAACAACTTCTGTAATCTTGTTTGCTAAAAAGTACTCCTTAGTAGCAGCTTTCAATATTTGGTACAAGTGATAATTGTCTTTAGGGACAATTTTTGGCATAAGTGATAATATTTGATATAAGTGGCAATTGTTACAAGAACTTTGTGTAACTGATTTGTTAGTGGTTATAGCTTGATGAAATATACAGTGTTGAGTAATTGTGTTTATTTGTTTGGTTATAATTTTATGGATATTACCAAGCAAGAACTGGGCTGTCGCCTTGCAACCAGTAGTAATGACACGTTTCTTAACCATTAGAGCACTGGCTACCGTGGTGTCGTTGGCAAAAAGTGTTGCTACGTCACAAAAACCCTCTATGGGATCACAAATCTTTTGGCATCACATTTTGTGCCGTTACACTTGGCACTAAAAAAAGTGGTGCCGTTAGTCCACACATACCTCACTAAATACAAAAAAAAAAAAAAAAAATCAACCACAGTGGTTGGTATTTACCAGCCGAGAACCTTTGGCACCAACCACGGTACTTGGGCTTGTGATTTGGCGCTACCCTTCCAACCAACTGTACCTCCCACTCTTATAGAGATGAGTGAATATGAAAATGAGTGGTTATGAAAAAGATAACACATCGAATTAAGACAAACACAACTTAGCTTTAAAAAATATATATATATATATATATTTAAAGCTAAAGTATAATTACAAATATTTTAAGTTTGAGTTATCACTATGGTCTAAAGGAAAACCCCACAAGGGCAACAATAAATAAAGAAAACTCTATAATAATATTGGTTTAAAGCAACCAAATGTGTTGAACATAGTTTTAGCCAAACATACAAAATAATCAAAAAGAAAAATCATAAGTAAACGTTCTTACGTTGAAAATTTATATTTGAAATTGAAAAGCTGACAAATTTATAAACATTTTATAATAATGTTTTTTATTGTCTACAAAAATATAATAAAATGTCATAATAGCTTATCTAACAATAGTAACACAACATCAATATTCCAACATAAGATTAAACTATTAGTTTATCAAAATTAACGATGCAAAAACACAACAAACGGTAAGTTAACTTGGTTTATAAGTTTTGTGATTAAACTTTTTTGAAATATAAACATGACCACTTACTACGTCAATAAAAAATAATTAAAATCCAAAACTAAGAATCATATTTAAAAATAAAACAAAAATAATTTTTGTTAATAAATAAAAATACATTATTTAGAAAATTAAAAAAAAATCCCGTGCGTGCACGTGATTTATAACTATATCATTTGTAATTTTCACAACAATGTCTCCACAAGCAAAAATGGTGTTTGTTGGGCTCCTTCCTTTTTCCTTCCTTGTGGCCGATTACCTTATGAAAGTACTATATATGACTTTTAGCCCGTACATCAAACATAATTATAAATCAAAATTAAGAATCATAATTAAAACGAATAACAAAAAACCAAAATTAAGCTATTTATTTTTTAATAAATAAAAATGCATTATTGAAAATTTTAGAAAAAACCCCGCGCGTGCGCGGGCATTATAAGTTTATAACTAGTTTACAAATAAAATAAATCCAATGACATATTACAATTAATACCCGAATCTACAAGCTCATATACCCATATCCTCCTTGGTAGGAGCTCTATAACCACAACTCAATTATTTACTAAAGATTGAAAATCATTAAATAATGATACTACAAGAATAAAAAAATTAATGCAACAATATTGAATAGAAAAATAGATTTGTGAATGTTGGATGTGTTGTGAACCGACCCCATGTGGGGGTGCGGCTGAAAAAGATTAACCGGTCCATCTTTCTTGACATTGGACTTTGGGTCGACGGTTTGGACCGGTTACGAGGCTAAATGGGCTTAAATTATAACTTGTGCTACAATAATTTTGGTTTGTGTGGAATTGGTTATGTTTATTGCGATAAAGCGGTTATAAGCGTCACCCATTTCCCGAGAATCTATTGCTACTTTAGGTTCATAAAATGTGTACACTATGGCTATATAACTTTACACTACGTAGTATTATATTTACTCGTTGACCTGTCATACAAAAGAACATATCTCAAATTGACCCACTTTAAAGTCAATGGGTCAAATCTCCCATTTTCACTGACATTGCTTGTGGTTGATCAATGTTTATGATTTAGATGCAAAACTACTTAAGGAAGAAGGAACAAAAGGAAACTCGAGAAAGGGAGCTTCGTGAAGGCCTGCAACTTTACAAGTAAAATTATCTTTGACAAACCAATTTTAGCTCAAAAACCTCCAAGGCTCAATTTGTTTGTGATTATTTTCTCAATGACTTTTTTTAGGAGCGGCAAGTATGAAGAGGCCTTGGATAAGTTCGAGTCTGTTTTGGGGTCAAAACCTGAGCCTAATGAGGCTTCTATAGCAAGTTACAACGTTGCATGCTGCTATTCTAAGCTTAATCAGGTATGGATCTATGATACTATTAGTTAGAGGTGATAATGTCGACCTGTATACTTATGAAGACAATTAGAGCTATATATTATCTCTAATTAGTCAAACGGGTAAAAGAAAAGATTAACAAGAAACTCGCTTTGCTCATTTTGAATTTGCAAATGATAGATACAAGCTGGTCTTTCTGCTCTAAAAGATGCTATGCAATCAGGATTTGAAGATTTCAAGGTACTTGCAAACTCTTAATTGCGCACTTTCAGCCATATTTCATACTACGCATTAAAAGGTTGTTAACGAATGCTACTAATATTGCAGCGGATCCGTTCTGACCCTGATCTAGAGAATATTAGAAAGTCTGAAGGGTTTGAGCCCCTGATGCAAAAGTTTGACGAGTCATTTATCAATGAGAACGCATTAAATGCCATTAAATCATTGTTTGGATTTGGCAAGAAATAGAATCTACTTTTTTAGAGCGGATATATCAGAACCAAGCGCACAACAGGTTTTTTGTTGATAGAATACGTTTCACCATTCTTGAACGAAGATCGAAATTGTTTTTTGTCATTATTTCAACTATGTATAACTAATGATTGTTTAGCATTGGTACATAAACAAACTGTTACTTTATAAAAAGCTTTAAACTTGATGAGGATGGAGTCGAACCGGGAGTCCTTTTACTGGCGTTGCCAAAGGATCATACTCTATTTTCTCATCAGGAATTAGTAGGTCCCACTTAAACTTTGTCACGATGTTGTGTAGGAACACAAGTATTTGCACACGAGCTAGCTCTTTTCCCAAACACATCCGAGGACCGCCTCCAAATGGAACATAAGTGAATGGGGTTGGCCCTGCTCCTTCAAACCTTGAAGGATCAAACTTAGTAGCGTTTGGGAAGTTGTCCTCTTCCTTATGAGTCATGTCTGCACTCCAGATTATCTGGATATCACAACACACACAAACACAACATTCTCGAGTTAAGTTTCTGCACAAAATTCTTTGTTTTTTACACAGAGGTGGCAACTAGCAAGCGGGCAGGACTAGCCGGTTGGGTAATAGGTTGAAACTTTAAGTACATTTAAGAATGGGCTGGGTCGGGTTGAACCACACACCTATTGTCCCATTTTTTATATTTAAATTTGAGCGACTTTAAACTCGTTTGACCCATTTGAGATAAAACGATACCCAAATCGACCAACAAAGTAAATGAGTCGAATATGTGATGGCCAGCTTTATGGTACTCATAGGAAGGGTTTTACCTTCCATCCTTTGGGAATTGTATAACCCGCATACTCGAAATCTACCAGGGCCTCCCTAAAAGCACCAACCACTGGTGGAATTAATCTCATCACTTCACATACAACATTCCAAGAATATTTCATCTTCTGTATATCCTCCCAGCTTAGCATTTCACCGGGCGCTTTTGCCTCCAGAATGCCCAATTGCTCTAAATGACATTCACAAACAATCAACCGTTGGTCAAAACCAAAAGCGAAATAATGTTTAGCAATGATTTTTTTTTTAGTACACACCTTTCAGCACGTTATCATAAACTTGAGGATGTTCTGCAAGACTCTTCATGAGAAACGTTATGGAAACAGCAGAAGTATCATGTCCAGCAAACAATAGTAACAGTACATTATTTGCAATCTCGGCTTCTGACAAAAAGCGACCATTTTCATCTGAAGATACAAGCAGATGCGACAGAAGGTCTTCAAAAGATGATGACTGATCTTCTTGTTTCAGTGCCTGTCTCCTCTGCTTGATGATTACTATTAGTTGTTTCTTAATAGTGTTAGCTGCTCTCTTTGCCCTGTAAAACCGTGTCCCGGGGATATTGATAGGTAGCTCTGTGAGCCCTTTAAGGAATTTGTTGAATAAGGTTCCAAGTTCTGCAACATGCTTTGGATCATCCAGGCTTAGAAATAGTCGACAAGCTAGCTCGAATAGGTATGGTCTCACCGTCTCGAAAACCTTTAATTCACTCCTACCTACATAACAACAAATCGGTTTTTTATCGTATTTTGGACGATAGATTAGGGAAGAAATTAAACCAAGGTTCTGCTTATATTTACAATAGTATTAGCTTAATCGGAAACTGGACAAATGGGATGAATGGATTAAAAGTCACCATACGTGCATTTTTGGAATTTGTAAAATCTGGTGAATCATTTTTTTTTGCGTGAAATTATTGATTTTTTTCTGGTTGACACGAATAGTACAAAAAATTACTTTTTCTTTCAATACGAACCCGTTTTGACCAGTTAGTCAACTCGTCCATTTTTCTGACTCATACCTTGCCAGTGATTTTGGATATGTCGTCGAGTGACTACATCCATGGTGCCAGTATACCGATTAGATAAAGCATCAGGACCTAGATACGCAAACATCATCTTTCTCAACCACTTGGCTTCATCTCCACGGATTGTGATCAAACACTTCTCAAACAAAATCCTTACCGAATTAGGCCACCATGACGCTACCAGCTTATTCTCATTCCCAAACAGAAACTTATTCCCCTCGGGTCCACAGAACACTGCCATACGTTCACCAGCCACTGATGTTTTAAACACCAGTGTACTTCCATATTTCTCAATTCTCTCCTTTGTAAATCTCTCGGGGTCCCCACCCCTTTTAGAGCGAATATATGCTAGAGTTTCACCTATAAATGGCCATCCGAAGCTTCCAGGTGGAAGATTCTTAGTGGTTGTTGAGTTATGTCGATGGACAAGAAAGAAGCATATAGCGATGAACAGCAAGAAAACAAAGAGCAACATAACCGCCATTGGCATATGCTAGCTTCTATACTTAGACATGATTAAGGTATATAATAGAATTATTATAGAAATGGCTATTAAAATATTTTGACTTATATGAATTGGAATTTGTTGTTAAAGAGAGAAATGGATCTTATGATATGATTAGATGAAGGGTCAGCATCTTGATCACCTGGTTTTGTTTTGTTACTTATATTAGTACTAGTGGTAGTCATAGTCGCGTTATTAAACTAATTGCCAAGTTGTGCAATTAAAAACCAAAAGTCCAAAACAAAATCTCTCAGGGGTCCCATCCCTTCGAGAGCGAATAAATGCTAGAGTTTCACCTCTAAATGGCCATCCGAAGCTTCCAGGTGGAAGATTCTTGGTGGTGGTTGAGTTATGTCGATGGTCAAGGAAGAAGGATAGAGCGAAGAACAGACAACGAGCAACATAATAGCCATTGGCATATGCTAGCTGCTACGCTATAAGGCATGATCAAGGTATTTAATCAAGTTTTTCGAAATGGTTAATTATTGATTTTTGACTTGATGTGAATTGGAATATATTGTTGAAGAGAAGAAGGATCTTAGCATATGATTCGATGAAGGGTCAACATCTTGATCACCTGGTTTTTTGTTATGTTATTTATGTTAGTACTTTTGGCAGTCATAGTCGCGTTATTAAACTAATTGCCAAGTTGTGCAATACAAACCAAAAGTCCAAAACAAAACTCAAACATCCTGAGAAAAACATAAGGAACCAGCATATAGAAGCCAGAGATTTCGTTAACTTTGAAATTTCCAGGTTATTTCAAAGTGGCCCGAGATAAGACTCAGACCATGTGTCACGTAGGACCAAAAAGAATCATTTTTTCAGAACAAGTTTTACTAAAGTAAGACGCCCACCAAATGACGTAGAATCAGTCTTCCAAGTATATAGCTTCTTCTGACAGAGGTTCAAGAATGGATCATATTCATGTTAGCCACACAACCGAGAGGTCAAGATATATGAAGGGTAACTTACACGCCGCAAGATTGGAAAACGATATAAAACAAAGTACATTTACACTGCATTTTCAAGTTTGTTTCCTTCTCTTATTTTTTGTAAGAAAAACAGGAAAACAGGATGTCAACAGAATGACTAATTACATGAATATTTTGCTATGAAAATGTTTGCAAAAAATGCAGTTTCTAGGAAACTACATGCTCCAATTTATCAACCTTAAATTAGAAAAAGTCAACTTAGGCCTGTCTTCATTCTCATTGACTTTGACTTTAATTGGTCCATCAACTTTATCTGTTTGCTATACAAACTACATCATTTACTGTATATGTATTGCAACATCTAGAAAGGAGATAGATAATGAAGAGTGTTATACTGTTATCTTTATCATAAGAAATTAAGAATCATATTGTGTAGATTATTTGTTCTAGTTTTTTACATTCATAACGCCTTATCAACAGATGTGGCTTGGCTTAGAGGAAAGTAACGACTTTAAAATTCTAACGTTAGAACCGATGAACTATTACTCAAAAAGTTTACGCCGGTTTTCTTTATTAACAAAACTTGATATTTCTTTCCAAGTATTTTACACATATACTCAGCGAATATTACATGTTTATTATTATTTCGAAATTTCAAATACAACAACAATAACAATATCCAATCCCGTCAGAAGCATGTTTAGGAAAGTAAGATGCATACTCTTTTCTCTATCCGAAGGCAGAGACTACTTCAAGATCAAAGCTTAAATACATATACCACGTAATAATGAATTACTTAATCACAAGTATTAACATCATATCAAAATCTTTAAAGTGGAGTTCACTTGTCTTGGGGTCCACTTAATCCCAAAATTCAACTCCTGCAATAGTTTACTGTCTACCCATTGACTCACTAAGTCAAGCACTTCTATCTCTTTATAATCACCAAATAGCTAATACAAATGAATCACATATACAACCACCATGATCACCACCATAACACAACCACTCTTAAACCTGTTAGTACTTAGTTCAATACTAATTCCGTCATCATTATCATGTCCTATGCACCAAAAACAGTCACTTCTCAACTTCAAAGCAACTCTCACTACAATCTTTAACTCAAATTCCGACCCAAACTCCCCAGACTACATCCCATTTGAAGAGCTCGACTCATGGACACCCAGCACGAGTTGTTGCACGTGGGACCGTGTAAACTGCACGAAAACTCTGAACAAAACACAAACCATAAAAGAACTACACTTATCCCAGGTTGTCCCTTTATTCATTAATCCTGTTACAGTATCCTCCAATATCTTGACTCCACTTTTCTGGATCACTTCACTAGAACTACTAGATATCTCGATGAACTCCTTGGTTGGTGAGATATCAGGAGACGGTTTTGGTAACTTGACGAGGCTAGTTCATCTTGACATGATGCAAAATAGCTTCAACGGGTCTGTTCCTAGTGCGTTTTATCGGTTAACGAGATTAAGGTACTTGGACATGAGCAATAATTTGCTTGAGGGCGAGTTAGGTTCTGAAGTGGGGGCTTTTCGTGATTTGACGACTTTAAGGTTAGGTGTGAATCAGTTCAATGGTTCGATTCCCTTGGAGCTTTTTGAACTCGTATCACTTCGTTTACTTGATTTGAGTAATAACAGTTTTGCTGGTGGTTTAAGTTCTGAAGTTGGTAAGCTTGGGTATCTTGAAACGTTGCTGTTGAACGAGAATTTTCTTACAGGAAATGTCCCCGATGAGATCGGGAACTTGACGAGGTTACGTGAATTTTCGGTCAGGAAAAATCAGTTTTCTGGTCGATTCCCAGCTTCGATTGGAAACATGAAAGAACTTGAATCATTGGATTTGTCTGAAAATTCTTTCTCGGGTCAAATACCGGTTGGGATTGGGGAGTTAAGGAATGTGACGACACTTGATTTGAGCAAGAACCAGTTTACGGGTCCCATCCCACAATCGATACAAAACCTGACAAAGTTGGTAACTTTTCGGTTAAAAAACAACAAGCTCAAGGGTATCATTCCAACATGGTTATTCAAGATCAAAACTTTAAAGAATCTGTTTATAGGAGGTGAAGGTAACAACTTGACATGGAATAACAAAGCAAAGATTGTTCCAAGATGTAGTCTAAAACAGATCTCTATGCCCAACTGTCAAATTTCGGGTCAAATTCCTAGATGGATTTCGACACAAAAAGATTTGGACTTTCTTGATTTGAGCAAAAATTGGTTGGAGGGGCGGTTTCCAAATTGGCTCGCTCAGATGAATGCGGGAAGCATAATCCTCTCAGACAACAAGTTCACTGGTCCACTTCCCTCTCGCCTGTTTGAATCTCTAAGTTTATCGATTCTTGCATTGTCAAGAAATAATTTTTCCGGTGAGTTGCCTGAGAACCTAGGCAATGCTCGAGGGATCATGATTCTAATGTTGTCAGGAAATAATCTTTCCGGGAAAATTCCAGTTTCCATATCGAATATTTACCGCTTACTACTTCTTGACTTGTCAAGAAACAAGTTTTCCGGGGACAAATTTCCGGTTTTCGGAGATAACCCACTTCTTGCTTTCATTGACTTGTCTTATAACGAGTTTTCCGGTACGATTCCGTCAAGTTTTTCTACAGAAACACGAATTCTTTCTTTGGGCGGAAATATGTTTTCCGGCGACTTGCCTCAGAATTTGACTAATTTGGTCAACCTTGAACATCTTGATCTTCATGACAACTATATTACGGGAAACTTCCAGGATGTACTTCCTCAAATCCCAAATCTTCAAGTTTTAAGCTTGAGAAACAATTCCCTTGAAGGGTTTATCCCAAAAACGATCTCGAACCTTACTTCTTTACGTATTCTTGATCTTTCTGGAAACAACTTAATGGGAAGCATTCCACCCGAAATACGAAACCTTACAAGAATGATCAACACTCCGGATACATTAGCATCAGTCGACATTTTCAACTTCAATATCGAGTTTCAAGACTTGATGCTGATCTGGAAGAACTCATTTCAAGGTCTATCAAGTCGAAGACTCGATATATACTCTTTCTTGGATTTGTCAGAGAATAAAATATCTGGTGAAATTCCAGCGTCATTAGGCAATCTTGAAGGCCTAAAGCTACTCAACATTTCACATAACAACATCTTCGGACAAATACCAGTGTCTTTCGGTAATCTGAAGAGCATAGAGAGCTTGGATTTGTCACATAACAGGCTCTCAGGTAAGATTCCTCAATCACTAGCAAACCTATATCAGCTCGCAATCCTAGATGTGAGTGACAATAGGTTAACAGGGAAGATTCCTCTCGGTGGGCAAATGAGCAGGATGAATGACTTGAAGTATTTTGCAAACAACAGTGGATTATGTGGTATGCAGATTAGAGTCACATGTCCCGAAGATATCCAACCATCAGAAAGAAAAGAGGTGGAAGACGAGGATAAACTGTCGTGGATTTCATGGGAGGGAACTTGGTTCGGATTTCCAATTGGATTCTTTTCGTCAATCTTGATCATGGGCTACACATTGAACTTTCTACAACTGTTCAAAAGTTGGTGAAAAAATGTGCAATTACTTTGCAGTTTCTATTTTAGCAAGGAATCAGCCTTTATTTGTATACAGCATGTTCTTACATAAACTCTCATTTCGCTCAAAAGGGTAATTCAGAAATCAATAAATGGTTAAATTCCCGATCTAAATACAAAAATAACAAGAAGCTTTATGAGGTTTTTTAGTAAGAAATCGGCTTTCATTTCTGTTTTAGCACAAACCCACATTTCGCTCTGAAGGGCTATTTCAGAAAATCAACAACAATTAACATCCCAAACCAAAATACAAATAGCAACAGCTTTACAAGGATTTTCATTTGGAAAGCGCATTAATAACAAAGATTCTACAAACCAACTGGGCTTAGCTCAGTTGGCCACCTGAGGTCTCCTAAGGAGCTTTGGGGGAGGTTGTTTCCATGAGGTCTCAAGTTCGAGCCTCATTGGGTTTTCGTTCTAGGTAAGAATCTGTGTTGGGCTCTGCCCACTCAGATGCGTCAAGTCTTTGACTCACTAACCGATAGTATTGTACTAGCTTGCCGTTCAAAAAAAAAAAAAAAAAAAAAAAAAAAAGATTCTACATGAAGTGAACTGAATACATGAACTTACAGTTGATCTTTTCTTATTATATAAACATGGAGATTGTTTAGAAGCCTCACAGAATCGTGCAAAAACATGCATTATATTATTATCGTCTTCGTTGTCTGTATCTCCTGTTTCACTGTCATAAAACGTGCCAAATAGTTCAAGAAACATCAGACTATAACCGAAGTAAATTGCCTGTAAAATAACTCCCACTATTCAAGTACACCGGCACAGAGAACAACTTAAAAGTAATAAACAATCTTCAATGCAACTACTATGTTAGGTACAGTGAAATTGCTTCTCATTATCTAGCGGGTCATATGATATAATCAATTTAGGAGAAGCTGCAACAAAACCATTTACCTATTCAATACTTGAACAACTAAAAGTGTGATAATCATTTTTGCCTAATAAATCCAAACACTGTTTTCTGTTTCAATAAAAGTTAATCATCCGATTCTTTCATATCAAATAAGCACTCCAAAAAGCAATGCTAAACAACCCTTATATAACATTTCTTCGCCATCAATTTGCTAATCAGCCCAAATATTATTCCACTCCATTCGATCCTTAACACGAATCAATGACTACTATTTCCATTATTTCTCAAACTATCCTACAATTAATCCTATAATCTAAACAAAATCGATAACAATATAAATTTACACAAGAATTAAATCCCACATTCACAAAAGCATAACCAAACAAAGATTATAAGAAATGGAAAGATTATACAAACCTTAATACAAACATAAGTATCTTGGCAAGTTCAGATCATCCGAGTATCGTTTCGAAGGAGTGGTGAATTTGAGATGTTTAGTTCTCAAAATTGATTTTTGGTTTTAAAACTAATAATTATACAGTAAAGAAAAAGACAAATGAATAATAAAGAAAATATGATTGCCTTCAAATCGGTGATTAATAGTTTGGATTTAAATGGGGTGAACATATACTCAAACAAGGGTTAACTTATTCATACGGATGCATATTTCAATCTTAACCTTATTCGCGCGCATTAAACCATTTAGTCTATATTCTAGGTTAGATGTTGACTACTAGAGCGTTTGACCTTTTTAAAAGAATGAGACGGTATATGAATGCGCACTTCAAACATCGTCCGTCTAAAGAGATAAAACGATCTAAGTAGGTCTTAGGTCGGATTTCTCCCGTTAATGGCTACTAGACTAAGTTACGCATATTATAGTTAACCTCGTCTTACTTACGTTACCTTAAGGCTTAAGCTAGATATGTCTAGTCAAGAATAAGGCTCGAAAATCGATCAAACGGACTTTTCACGGTTTTAGTCAAGACACGCTTTTTATCTGCAAAACGAACCATTACAAAAAACGACTAATCCTAATCTCTAGTTAATAAACTAACCTAAAATACATACTAAAATCACCAACAAACCTCCAAGCCTAAACAACAATATAAATAAACTACTATACCATAATAATAAGCAACAATAATAAAATATAAGCTACACATAATAAACATAAAAGATAGATAATTAAAAAAGGGTTAGAAGTCACAAAATATAAAGATTACGAATAAAATAAATCCAATAACATATTACAATCAATACCCTAATCTACAAGCTCATATAGCCATATCCTCCTTGATAGGAGCTCTATAACCACAACTCAATTCTCTCTATAATACAATTCTCAGGTGACCGAAGTCCGATGCATATAAAATAATACAACTTCCGTAATAAACTATTGTTTTTGCTTCCGTCCGGCGGCCAAGAACTAATAAAAAAGAAAAGAATTACAAAATTCATCCTGAACTATGCAATAACTTGCAAAAATAACCCTAGACTTTTAACTATTTACAACTTTTTCATATAACAAACTTTATTTATCAAATATCTAACAGATATCTAGCGATTTCATGAATAAAAAAAATTCCGCTAGAAGGATCTTTCGATGACGAATAAAACGAGCCCAATATTGATAAGCTTTTGACGTACGCACGATTATATAAAAAAAATGTGAAGTTTGATATATATAAAATAAAAGAACTTTTATAATGCACCCTTAATCAATCAAATAACTTTTAAAATTATTTTAAAATTAATTTAAACCACAGGGGGGGAAACGTACACTTTAATAAAAGTTTTAGTTACGTACCAAATTGTAACACCCCCAAAATACGGGTCGCAGCGGAAGAATATGTCATTGGGGTGCTACTAAATTGGTATCACAACACAAGGAACAAAGAACGGTTTTTAACTCAACCGTTTAGAATAACTTTCATTATCAAAATATTCAATTTACATCGTTCAAAATATAGGCCCATAAAAGAATCTATGTGGTCCCAAATACATCAGAGTCATCTATGACCATGCCATGCCTTGCCAAAAACCTCCAATAGTTAGGTAACGCCTTAAACCTGAAAATACATGCTAAAAGTGTCAACACAAGGTTGATGAGTTCATAGGTTTATAATAAAGCAGTAAGAGTAATGTGAGTTCAACAGAAAGTTTTGTGACCATTGTGTCTCTCACAATGTCATGAAGATAAATGTTTTGCAATGTGGACCACAAGCGTTAAAGTTTGTTTGACCAGTTCATTCGGTCATGTGACCAGTTCATTCGGTCATGTTACGAGTTCATTCGGTTATGTTACCAGTTCATCCGGTCATGTATGTACATAGCAGTTGGGCCAGTTCATTCGGTTATGCAGGCATAAATGTTTTAAGCACTTGTGTCCATGAGTAAGAAATCAAGTATGTAACATGTAACCACGTAACGCATTCGAATAAACAAGCAAACATTTAAGTAGAGCAAGTAATGATTTGAGTAAACAAGTGGCATATTCAAATAGAACAAGTATTGCATTTAGATAAAAACGAGCATGTATTCTCCCTCAAAAGTATTTCAAAACAGTAAAATAGGGGTCATGAACTCACCTCAACCATTAGCAGTCTGATAGTAAAAAAATCAAGTAGTGATAGAGTGCTGCACCGACACGCGACCTAGATTAGTATGGCAAGTTGTCACACCCCCAAAATCGGGTCCAGCGGAAGCATACGTGTAGCTGGGGTGTAACTCAATTGGTATTACAACACTAGTTCAAAAATGGTTTTCACTTTAATCATTTAGAATAAAATCGTTTAACCAAAAATATTGAATTTACATCGTTAAAAGTAGTGCGGAAGTAGGCCCTTAAAATAGTTTAAAACGGTCCCCATATAAATAATCAGAGTCTTCTATGACCATGCCATGCACTGCCAAAACCTCCAGTAGCGTGCCATTGCTTAAAACCTGAAAATACATGCTAAAGTGTCAACACGAGGTTGGTGAGTTCATAGAGTTTGTTTAACAAATAAAGTTTATAGAAAAATGGTCACACAGCAAAGGCATCGTAAATCCACTCAGTTACAAGTCCCGCCATAAGAGACTTGTAACCTGTGTGTTCACAATCCACTGCTAATATATATAGTAAGATTAAACATGTATAAGTTCATCACAACAGTTAAGCAATTAGTCGTGAGTCTACACTTCATCTCCGAAGACCTCACGTTTGTATATATGTCTCAATGGTTGTGTCCAGCAACTTAATCTGGGGCCATTGGAAGTCTCAGTAGCCATCCAGCAACTTAATTTGGAGCCACTGGAAGTATGTATGTATGTATGATTACTGGGTGCCATTTCCCAAAGTATCAGTTGCTCAAGAATACACAATCACAGTTTAGTATAACACAGTTAAGTATAGCACAATCACGTATGTATGAAATCAAGTATAAAACAATCAAGTATAAAACAATCAAGTATAAATGTTTTGAGTATCAAGAAAGTATGTTTTGAGTATTTATACTAGTAAGCAAGTAGTTGAGCATGTATCTCCCCCAAAGAGTTAAAACAAGTATAAAGAGTAAAAGTGGGGCTATGACTCACCTGGTGCGAATAGCTACGATGACAAAAGTGGATACACAGAAATGAGGTTCGATCTCTAACCGCAACCTAATATGAATGATAGTGATCTACTTTAGATCACGCCGTGATGTAATTAATGCACATGCACATGATACCTATACCACTCGTAACTTGAAAATACTTGTTATTGTCAAAGTAAAGTATTTTCCATACTTAAGAAAAATAAGTTCAACTAGAATAATAAAAACTTGTCGTAATATATCGTATATAAAAACGTTAGTGTTATATTCCTCGTTTTGAAAACCTTAAGATATCGTCTAGTAGTCGCATAAATAAACCTTGGGTCGTACGTATTTCGTTAGTTAAAAATAAACTCCTTGAATAAGAAATCTAGAAAATATGTCATTTAGTACGTAGTTATATTATTTTCTAGTAGTGACTAAATATATATATATATATAGTTGTGACGATTTTAAAACGTGTATAACTTGGTCGTTTTAAGTTCATTTTCCTCATTCTTTATATCCACGGATTCGTTTTAGTATATACTAATATATTTTCGATAGCTCGGACCCACTAGGTTACGTTTAACGTCTCTATTTGTTCGTCGAAAAATGTCAAACAGCATGCAGTTTTTCAGAAAATAGTTTTCGTCGTTAACTTCGGAAAATCATATCTCTTTCGTTATTAACTCGTTTTAATCCGTTCTTTCGCCCACGGCTTCGTTTTTGAAAGTATTTTCTAAATCTTTGTTCAAAAATATCCCCTGAGTTACTGAGTTTCCCACGTTTTCAAAATAAGGACAGTAGGTATTTATATAGTTTCAAAAATCATTTTCCTAGTTTCAAACTTGTTTCAACTTCAACCAAACCACTTTCAATCACCACAAATCTAGTCTAATCTTACCATACAACTTCTTAGGGTGTCATGGGTTCCTAAACATCATAAATCAAGTGGATCTAACAAGGATCTAACTATAATCTATTTCTAGGGATCAAAGGTTAGATATATATATATATATATATATATATATATATATATATATATATATATATATATATATATATATATATATATATAATGAGTGGTATAACTAACATATGCATGTAGATCTTGAATGGAAATCATATGATCATAAAAATAACATGAAGAAATTATGAACAAGAGTTTGACAACTTACATAGAAAGATTATAGAGCTTGGATGAGTAAAACCTAAGAAACCTTGAGTTTTTATTTCAAAACTCAAACAAAGATCACTAAAGGAACAAGATAATGACTTGAACTTGGAAAAATGATGGATTCTTGTTGTTGTTGTGTTCTTGGCCGAGCATCACCCCAAAGAGAGAAAGAAAGAAAGTCTTCTAGTTTGATTGGATGAAATGAGATGAAAAAGTATAGTTTTAGGTTATATGTATTATTGGAAAATGGTACAAAGACAAGATCCATGAATTAAGGAAATCAAAGGGGGGGGGGGGGGGGGGCGGCATTTGTCAAAGGGTGGAAGAAAATGAATGGGTTGTGTAAGATTTTGTGATATTAGGTGTAGTATTAGGTGTTTATTTGTAGTTTTAAGGTGTACCGGGTACCGAGTTAACTAAAAATAAATCATGACGCGATGGAATAAAATATGACGAAGTTGTAAAAGTTGTAAAATATTATTCCTGATGATAATCGGGTGTTAAAATAATTATCGTGTTGAAATATCGCAAACCGACGGAGTTATAAGCTTCGACCGGAAAACGTAACAGTTG
Organism: Artemisia argyi; assembly: GCA_030686995.1. NCBI lineage: Eukaryota > Viridiplantae > Streptophyta > Magnoliopsida > Asterales > Asteraceae > Artemisia > Artemisia argyi. The sequence continues at coordinate 21,764,175 of CM060692.1, forward strand.
ATTTGAAAACACCGGGTAAATTAATAATATAATTTTTATATTATTATTATGAGTATAAAAATATGTTAGGACCATAGTTGGGATTATCGGATCAATTATTCATAGTAATAGTTTATAGGATAACGTTTATTAGGTAAATAACCGTACGTATACAGAAATGACGCAACTCACGCATAAACGACAAATTTTCTCCGGAGGTGAATAGTGTTTTATGAATAGTAAAATTTTAAAACGCTTCTCAGAATATCAAACTGACTCCGAAAAAGATGAATAGTAAAATGATGAATAGTGATCAATAAATAGTAACCGATGAATAGTAAATGTGAAAGTTCGGGAAAGACCAGAATTTACGAGTTGTGACACAAGCCTTAGTTTACAATTTCAGGTTTAAGACTCGATGAAGTTTAAATAAGTTTAAGTGTTCTCAAGTGGTTGTGTTTATTGTTGCTTGTGTGGTAGTGTTTATGTTTAAATAAATTTAAAAGTGTTTGTAAGTATTGACTCTTGGAAAAAGTGTATGAGTATATAAGTATATAAAAGTATTCATGACGGATAAGTCTCGGGTTCGGAAGTAACCGGACGACTAAGTACGGAAAGTATTCATAAGTAAAGTATCGTGAAAAATATATGTTGTCGGAATATAAAGATGTCGTAACTAATAGTATATTTATACGTTTAAGTTAACGACATAAAATAGTTATTGGAAAATATAATATTTCATTTTTCACCTTTTAGTCGGGTTATGATGAAAAATAATCTAAGTGTCGATTTTTGACGTAAATCGGGCATGGCCCATTCGTAAATATTCGTTTTCTTTTATAAGTCAATTGCCACAAAAATATCTCATGTCCAAATAATAGTCTTACTAATTAAATATACTTATTAGTTTTAATTTTGTTGGAAGTTATTAGCTAATTCTTAATAGTTTCAGTATTAAATGTGAAATAATGTCAAAAGAAATAAGTGTCAAAAATGACAAGAACATGATTCGATCCCTAGACCTCTCGCTTAACAATCAGCTTCCAAACCATCAGACCAACCAATCTTATGTGTAATATTATCAAAGCAATTAGTATTTATTATGCTCTAATCCAGTGATTTTATTTTTGCTAAAAAAACCTTAACAGTAGTGTTATACGTTTGGTGTTTGTGTTGGTTTCGTATACGCTGAAACAAAGCACACCCTTATGTTGAGAAAGCAACAAATTTTTAGGCCAAAAGTGCACCACTGTGGTTCGACCACAGTGAGTTTTCTTCCCGAAACAGAATCCGACATGACTCAAACTCAAAACAAGATTAACCCTAACTTCAACAAGTCAAAACATAGGCTATGCATCGACACTTTCATCATTAGCCAATACTTAAGTTTTGTTTAGTAATTTCGAGTTAAAAACTTTAAATAAGTTTGCAAACGTATGGGTATGTCGAGTAGCATACGCACAAGCTCATTTTCTTTTAAGCACACAAGTGTTAGGAGAGTTTTAAAAAAATTCACCACACAAGCTTTAAACATAACCTAGTCATATATGTGTATGTATGTCGTGTAGTATATAAGTTTACAAGAACATATTTTAGTTTTCCCAACTTGAATATATTAACAATATATTACGAAATATCAATTGCACACATTAAGCTCAAGTGTAAAACTAGTTTAAGGATTTAAAGAAACCTTACAGTGGGGTTATGTGTGTGTCGAGTGAAATGAAAACCAAGAGACACATTTTTGTTTTCAAATCTTAAGTGTAGTCATATTTTACTAAATAAAGTTATGTCTAGCACATTTGCAACTTAAGTAAACCAAAACAAAAACACAAGATTTGTTTAGAAATCCTTACAGTGAATGATGTGTGGGTGTCGAATGAAATGATGAACCAAGAGCAAAGATTTTTCTCTAACCCAAATTCCAAATGCCAAGTTGTTTACCAAGACTTCCAAGCTCAACTCCTTAACAATTGTGAAATGGTTTTGTGAAAGTTTTGCAAAATGAAATGTTTGTTGAGTGTGTCTTTGGGTCGGCTGAGTTTTAAACACAAAGAGAGAATCAAAAAGAGGTGCTTGGTTCATTGGATAATTGCATGCTTAGCTCTTTTATTTCTATAAACCATGTAATACTAAGCAAAGTGACTTTTCACAAAATACTAAGTATGCATGTGAATTATGGGCTGTAATTGAGCGGTAAAAACAGATCTTTAAGGGGAGAATATTATTTTGATTTTTTGTGGTGTATTTCGTGTCCCGTTTGAGCTTAAATGTGTGTTGCGGTGTCCCGATTTGACGTTTTTAGTAAAACTTGTAATGTACAGTTTTGAGTGCGTTTTTATAAGAGTGATATAAAATATTATTTCTGACTCAGAAATATATTTATTTGACTTCTGCCATAATTAACTGAGTGTCGGTACACGTGCGGTGTTATTTTTCAGTAAATGTGAGATAGTCTCTCGTTTTTGAGTTTTGATTGTCGGTAAATGTCAAGAAATATAAGATTTGATATTTTCACTATTAAAATAATAGTACGGAAAATTACGGGTGGTTACACAAATACCTACCGATTAAACAAAGCGAGCTCAATATTGGTATGCTTATTACATATGTACGATTATATATATATATATATATATATATATATATATATATATATATATATATATATATATATATATATATATATATATCACGCTTAATACGTATAATTTTTGTAATAATCTACGCAACCACCCTAAACTTTCAAAATGATCAAAAAATAGGTTAAAAGCTCGGCCACGACATTCAAAACCGAACTATCAAAAAGCCATGCATAAGTCAGACGAAAATAAAATTTTGTCAGCGTCGCCGCGATGCACGGGTGCTATTGATATACTTCCAATATACGTATGATTTTATAAAAAAATGTTGAAGTTTGAAATATATTAACAAATTGCGGAAACTACCCTGAACTTTTTGTTATTTACGACTTTTTATATATCACATTGATTATGCTCCTGTTTAATCGACAAAATATTCGAACGACACACAGATTTAATCAGAATTGGCGAAAAAAACCCGCCAAATTGTTATTTACTAAAAATTAAAAATCATTAAATAATGATACTACAAGAATAAAAAAATTAATGCAACAATATTGAATAGAAAAATAGATTTGTGAATGTTGGATGTGTTGTGAACCGGCCCCATGTGGGGGTGCGGCTGAAAAAGACAAGAAACGTCTTAAGAAAAGCCAGGTGGAGTGATCTTACAACTGCTGCTACATCTTAACCGGTCCATCTTTCTTGACATTGGAACTTTGGGTCGACGGTTTGGACCGGTTACGAGGCTAAATGGACATAAATTATAACTTGGGCTACAATAATTTTGGTTTGTGTGGAATTGGTTATGTTTATTGCGATAAAGCGGTTATAAGAGTCACCCATTTACTACTTATTGACTTATTGTAACATTAGGTTCATAAAATGTGTACACTATGGCTATATAACTTTACACTACGTAGTATTATATTTAGTCGTTGACCTGTCATACAAAAGAACTTATCTCAAATTGACCCACTTTAAAGTTAATGGATCAAATTTCCCATTTTCACTGACATTGCTTGTGGTTGATCAATGTTTATGATTTAGATGCAAAACTACTTAAGGAAGAAGGAACAAAAGGAAACTCGAGAAAGGGAGCTTCGTGAAGGCCTGCAGCTTTACAAGTAAAATTATCTATGAAAAACCACTTTTACCTCAAAATCCCCCAAAGCTCAATTTGTTTGTGATGAGTTTTCTCATTAACTTTTTTAGGAGCGGCAAGTATGAAGAGGCCTTGGATAAGTTCGAGTCTGTTTTGGGGTCAAAACCTGAGCCTAATGAGGCTTCTATAGCAAGTTACAACGTTGCATGCTGCTATTCTAAGCTTAATCAGGTATGAATCTATGATACTATTAGTTAGAGGTGATAATGTCGACCTGTAGACTTATGAAGACAATTAGAGCTATATATTATCTCTAATTAGTCAAACGGGTAAAAGAAAAGATTAACATGAAACTTGCTTTGCTCATTTTTAATTTGCAAATGATTGATACAAGCTGGTCTTTCTGCTCTAAAAGACGCTATGCAATCAGGATTTGAAGATTTCAAGGTACTTATGAACTTTTAATTGTGGAGTTTCAGCCATATTTCATATTAAAAGGTTGTTAACAAATGCTACTAATATTGCAGCGGATCCGTTCTGACCCTGATCAAGAGAATATTAGAAAGTCTGAAGGGTTTGAGCCCCTGATGCAAAAGTTTGACGAGTCATTTATCAATGAGAACGCATTAAATGCCATTAAATCATTGTTTGGATTTGGCAAGAAATAGAATCTATTTTTTTAGAGCGGATATACCAGAACCAAACACACACCAGGTTTTTGTTTATAGAATATGTTCATTAATATTGAGCGATGGTCAATATTCATTTTTTGATTGTCTTAACTATGCAGAATTTAAACAAGTACGAGTATAATTGTAATTGATAAATACTTATAAAAAAGCTTCAAACTTGATGAGGATGGAGTCGAACTGGGAGTCCTTTTACTGGAGTAGCCAAAGGATCATAGTCTATTTTCTCATCAGGAATTAGTAGGTCCCACTTAAACTTTGTCACGATGTTGTGTAGGAACACTAGTATTTGCACACGAGCTAGCTCTTTTCCTAAACACATCCTTGGACCGCCTCCAAATGGAACATAGGTGAAAGGGGTTGGCCCTGCTCCTTCAAACCTTGAAGGATCAAACTTAGTAGCGTTTGGGAAGTTGTCCTCTTCCTTATGAGTCATGACTGCACTCCAGATTATCTGGATTTCACAACACACACAAACACAACATTCTAGTTAAAATTTCTGCACAAAATTCTTTGTTTTTTACATAGAGGACAAGCCGGTTGGGTAATAGGTGGAAATGGGTCACTTTAAAGGTACATTTTCAAAATGGGATGGGCCGGGTTGACCCACACACCTATTTCCCCATTTTTTATATAAAATATGGACGACTTTTAACTCGTTTGACCCATTTGAGATAAAATGATACCCAAAACGACCGATAAAGTAAGTGAGTCGAATTTGTGATAGCCAGCTTTATGGTACTCATAGGAAGGGTTTTACCTTCCATCCTTTGGGAATTGTATAACCCGCATACTCGAAATCTACCAGGGCCTCCCTAAAAGAACCGACCACTGGTGGAATTAGTCTCATCACTTCACATACAACATTCCAAGAATATCTCATCTTCTGTATATCCTCCCAGTTTAGCATTTCACCGGGCGCTTTTGCCTCCAGAATGCCCAATTGCTCTAAATGACATTCACAAACAATCAACCGTTGGTCAAAACCAAAAGTGAAATAATGTTTAGCAATGATTTTTTTTTTAGTACACACCTTCCAGCACGTTATCATAAACTTGAGGATGTTCTGCAAGACTCTTCATGAGAAACGTTATGGAAACAGCAGAAGTATCATGTCCAGCAAACAATAGTAACAGTACATTATTTGCAATCTCGGCTTCTGACAAAAAGCGACCATTTTCATCTGAAGATACAAGCAGATGCGACAGAAGGTCTTCAAAAGATGATGACTGATCTTCTTGTTTCAGTGCCTGTCTCCTCTGCTTGATGATTACTATTAGTTGTTTCTTAATAGCGTTAGCTGCTCTCTTTGCCCTGTAAAACCGTGTCCCGGGGATATTGATAGGTAGCTCTGTGAGCCCTTTAAGGAATTTGTTGAATAAGGTTCCAAGTTCTGCAACATGCTTTGGATCATCCAGGCTTAGAAATAGTCGACAAGCTAGCTTGAATAGGTATGGTCTCACCGTCTCGAAAACCTTTAATTCACTCCTACCTACATAACAACAAATCGGTTTTTTATCATATTTTGGACGATAGATTAGGGAAGAAATTAAACCAAGGTTCTGCTTATATTTACAATAGTATTAGCTTAATCGGAAACTGGACAAATGGGATGAATGGATTAAAAGTCACCATACATTTTTTTTGCGTGAAATTATTGATTTTTTTCTGGTTGACACGAATAGTACAAAAAATTACTTTTTCTTGCAATACGAACCCGTTTTGACTAGTTAGTCAACTCGTCCATTTTTCTGACTCATACCTTGCCAGTGATTTTGGATATGTCGTCGAGTGACTACATCCATGGTGCCAGTATACCGATTAGATAAAGCATCAGGACCTAGATACGCAAACATCATCTTTCTCAACCACTTGGCTTCATCTCCACGGATTGTGATCAAACACTTCTCAAACAAAATCCTTACTGAATTAGGCCACCATGACGCTACCAGCTTATTCTCATTCCCAAACAGAAACTTATTCCCCTCGGGTCCACAGAACACTGCCATACGTTCACCAGCCACTGATGTTTTAAACACCAGTGTACTTCCATATTTCTCAATTCTCTCCTTTGTAAATCTCTCGGGGTCCCCGCCCCTTTTAGAGCGAATATATGCTAGAGTTTCACCTATAAATGGCCATCCGAAGCTTCCAGGTGGAAGATTCTTAGTGGTTGTTGAGTTATGTCGATGGACAAGAAAGAAGCATATAGCGATGAACAGCAAGAAAACAAAGAGCAACATAACCGTCATTAGCATATGTTAGCCTCTATACTTTAGACATGATTAAGGTATATAATGGAATTATTAACGAAATGGCTATTTAAAATATTTTGACTTATGTGAATTGGAATATGTTGTTAAAGAGAAAAAGGATCTTAGGATATGATTAGATAAAGGGTCAACATCTTGATCACCTGGTTTTGTTTTGTTACTTATGTTAGTACTAGTGGTAGTCATGGTCGCGCTATTAAACTAATTGCCATGTTGTGCAATAAAAACCGAAAGTCCAAAACAAAATCTCTCAGGGGTCCCATCCCTTCGAGAGCGAATAAATGCTAGAGTTTCGCCTATAAATGGCCATCCGAAGCTTCCAGTTGGAAGATCGTTGGTGGTTGTTGCGTTATGTCGTTGGATAAGGAAGAAGCATAGAGCGATGAACAGAAAGAAAACTACGAGCATCATAATAGCCATTCGCATATGCTAACTGATATGCTCTATCACATGATCAAGTTATTTAAACGAATTTTTCTATATAGTTATTTAAATGATTTTAACCTTATGTGAATTGTAATATATTGCTGAAGAGAAAAAGGATCTTAAAATATAATTAGATGAAGGGTCAACATCTTGATCACCTTGTTTTGTTTTGTTATTTGTGTCAGTACTAATGGTAGTCGTTGTCGCGGTATTAAATATAAAACTCAACCTAAACACCCTGAATCAAACATAAGAAACTAACATTAGCAGCCAGAAATCTCAAGAAACCATGCAATTTCCTGGTTGTTTTTGAGTTAGCCTGAGTTACTCCACAACGAAATCACACAGGACCAAGGAGAGTCGTCTTTTCTAGAACTGAGTTTCACTGAAGTAAGATGTAACCAAATGACATAGAATTAGTTTTCCATGTAAAACAAAATACATTTACGCTTCGTTCTCAAGTTTGTTTCGTATTCTTAAGTTGACAAGAAATAAGAATAAGGAGAATCAGTCATATCTTTATCATACAAAAAGTTTGAAAATCAGCTAAATATGTTACATGTATGTTATACCTGATGTTTGTGAAAGATGCAGTTTCTAGGAAACTACATGCTGCAGTTTATCAAACTTAAATTCGAAAAGGGTGGTGATTTGTACACCATTTCTTTTATCCATCCACAACTAAATCATGCATAGCAGTGTTGTACTCTGTGCATCACTGGTGTAATTTAGTTGTAGATGGCTAAAATAAATGGTGTACAAATCATCTCCCTTCGAAAAAGTCAACTTAAGACTTTGTGATTTGTCTTCATTCTCATTGACTTTGACTTAAGTAGCTGGTCCATCAACTTTATCTCTTTTGGCTATATAATGTATGGAAAAAAATAAATCATCTATTATGAGACGTTTATTATATTAAAAAATGAGTTTTCCTTAACAACAAAACTAATATGACGTCTCATGTTCAAATAGATCATGAGAGGATCCTAATCTATACTCTACAAGCTACATCATTTACTGTATATGTATTACAAGATAACGAAGAGTTTTATCTTTATCATAAGAAATTAAGAATTATATTGTTTCGATCACTCTCTCTTGTTTTCTATATTCGTAACACGTTATCAGCACATGTGGCTTAGAGGAAAGTAACGACTCTTAAAAATTCTAATGTTAGAACCCGATGAACTATTGTAACAAAAAAAAAGTATACACCAACATTTTCCTTTATCCATACTCTACAAACTACATCATTTACGTTATCAGCACATGTGGCTTAGAGGAAAGTAACTACTCTTAAAAAGTTTTCTTTACTTTAAAAAACTTAGATTTCTCTCCAAGCATTTTCCTTTACATATGAAATTTCAAATACAACAGCAATAACAATATCCAATCCCGTCACAAGCAGGTATATGAAAGTAAGATGCACAGTCTTTTCTCTACCCGAAGGCAGAGACTACTTCAAGATCAAAGCTTAAATACAGATACCGAGTAAGTAAGCTAACAAAAAAGCTTTAAATAATGCATTATTAATCACAAGATATCATATCAAAATCTTTGAAGTGGAGTTCACTTGTCTTGGGATCCACTTAACCCCAAAATTCAACTTCACAATAGTATACTTTCTACCCATTGACTCACCAAGTCAACCACTTCTATCTCTTTATAATCACCTAATAGCTAATACAAATGAATCACATATACAACCACCATGATCACCACCATAACACAACCACTCTTAAACCTGTTAGTACTTAGTTCAATACTAATTCCGTCATCATTATCATGTCCTATGCACCAAAAACAGTCACTTCTCGACTTCAAAGCAACTCTCACTGCAATCTTTAACTCAAATTCCGACCCAAACTCCCCAGACTACATCCCATTTGAAGAGCTTGACTCATGGACACCCGGCACGAGTTGTTGCACGTGGGACCGTGTAAACTGCACGAAAACTCTAAACAAAACACAAACTGTAACAGAACTACACTTATCCCAGGTTGTCCCTTTCTTCATTAATCCTGTTACAGTATCCTCCAATATCTTGACTCCACTTTTCTGGATCACTTCACTAGAACTACTAGATATCTCGATGAACTCCTTGGTTGGTGAGATATCAGGAGACGGTTTTGGTAACTTGACGAGGCTAGTTCATCTTGACATGATGCAAAATAGCTTCAATGGGTCTGTTCCTAGTGCATTTTATTGGTTAACGAGTTTAAGGTACTTGGACATGAGCAATAATTTGCTCGAGGGCGAGTTGGGTTCTGAAGTGGGGGCTTTTCGTGATTTGACGACTTTAAGGTTAGGTGTGAATCAGTTCAATGGTTCGATTCCCTTGCAGCTTTTTGAACTCATATCACTTCGTTTACTTGATTTGAGTAATAATAGTTTTGCTGGTGGTTTAAGTTCTGAAGTTGGTAAGCTTGGGTATCTTGAAACGTTGCTGTTGAACGAGAATTTTCTTACAGGAAACGTCCCCGATGAGATCGGGAATTTAACGAGGTTACGCGAATTTTCGGTCGGAAAAAATCGGTTTTCTGGTCAATTCCCGTCTTCGATTGGAAACATGAAACAACTCGAATCACTTGATTTGTCCGAAAATTCTTTCTCCGGTCAAATTCCAGTCGGGATCGGAGAATTACGAAACATGACGATACTTGATTTGAGCTGGAACCAGTTTACGGGTCCCATCCCATCATCGATAAGAAACTTGACAAAGTTGGAAACTTTTCGGTTAAGAAACAACGAGCTCACAGGTGTTATCCCAACATGGTTATTTAAGATCAAAACTTTAAAGATACTGTTTATAGGACGTAAAGGTAACAGATTGATATGGAATAACAAAGCAAAGATTGTTCCGAGATGTAGTCTTGAACAAATCTCTATGCCTAACTGCCGAATTTCGGGTCAAATTCCAAAATGGATTTCGTCACAGAAAGCTTTGATCTTTCTTGATTTGAGTGACAATCAGTTGGAGGGTCGGTTTCCGGATTGGCTAAGCAAAATGGATGTTGGAAGCATACTTTTATCAGACAACAAGCTCACGGGATCACTTCCCTCTCGCCTGTTTGAATCACCAAGTTTATCGATTCTTGCATTGTCAAGAAATAATTTTTCCGGTGAGTTGCCTAAGAACCTAGGCAATGCTCGAGCGATCATGATTCTAACGTTGTCAGGAAATAATTTTTCCGGGAAAATTCCAGTTTCCATTTCGAATATTTACCGCTTACTACTTCTTGACTTGTCAAGAAACCAGTTTTCCGGGGATGAATTTCCGGATTTTGGAGATAACCCACTTCTTGCTTACATTGACTTGTCGTATAACGAGTTTACCGGTACGATTCCGTCAAGTTTTTCTACAGAAACACGAATTCTTTCTTTGGGCAGAAATATGTTTTCTGGCGAGTTGCCTCAGAATTTGACTAATTTGGTCAACCTTGAACATCTTGATCTTCATGACAACAATATTACGGGAAACTTCCAGGATGTACTTTCTCAAATCCCGAATCTTCAAGTTTTAAGCTTGAGAAACAATTCCCTTGAAGGGTTTATCCCAAAAACGATCTCGAACCTTACTTCTTTACGTATTCTTGATCTTTCTGGAAACAACTTAATGGGAAGCATTCCACCAGAAATAGGAAACCTTACAAGAATGATCAACACTCCAGATGAATTCGCATCAGTCGACATTTTCAACTTCGATATCGAGTTTCAAGACTTGATACTGAACTGGAAGAACTCATTTCAAGGTCTATTGAGTCGAAGACTCGATATATACTCTTTCTTGGATTTGTCAGAGAACAGAATATCCGGTGAAATTCCAGCGTCATTAGGCAATCTCAAAGGCCTAAAGCTACTCAACATTTCACATAACAACATCTTCGGACAAATACCGGTGTCTTTCGGTAATCTGAAGGGCATAGAGAGCTTGGATTTGTCACACAACAGGCTCTCAGGTAAGATTCCTCAATCACTAGCGAACCTATATCAGCTCGCAATCCTAGATGTGAGTGACAATAGGTTAACAGGGAAGATTCCTCTAGGTGGGCAAATGAGCAGGATAAACGACTTGAAGTATTTTGCAAACAACAGTGGATTATGTGGTATGCAGATTAGAGTCACATGTCCTGAAGATATCCAACCATCAGAAAGGAAAGAGGTGGAAGACGAGGATAAACTGTCGTGGATTTCATGGGAGGGAACTTGGTTCGGATTTCCGATTGGATTCTTTTCGTCAATCTTGATCATGGGCTACACATTGAACTTTCTACAACTGTTCAAAAGTTGGTGAAAAAATGTGCAATTATTAAATTTCTACACTTAATAGTACTACTTTGCAGTTTCTATTTTTAGCAAGGAATCAGCCTTTATTTGTATATGTTCTTACATAAACTGTCATTTCGCTCAAAAGGGTAATTCAGAAATCAACAAACCGTTAAATTCTCGAATCTAAATACAAAAATAGAAACAAGCTTTATGTGGTTTTTTAGCAAGAAAACGGCTTTTATTTCTGTTTTAGCATAAACTCACATTTCTCTCTGAAGGGGTATTTCAGAAAATCAACAGCAACCCCGAACCAAAATACAAATAGCAACAACTTTACAAGGATTTTCATTTGGAAAGCTCATTAATAACATAAATTCTTACATGAGAAAACAGAAGAGCCAATGTAAAAGAATTAGACAACGAAACCTAAAAATGGAGCACAGCTCGTTGTAGGACAATCATCTTTATATCCAATTTAATGAAGGCAAATGAATACATGAACTTACAGCCGATCTCTTCTTATTATATAAACATGGAGATTGTTATGGAAGCATCACAGAATCGTGCAAAAACAAGCATTATTATCGTCTTCGTTGTCTGTATCTCCGGTTTCACTGTCATAAAACGTGCCAAATAATACATGAAACATCAGACTATAACCGATGTAAACTGCCTATGAAAGAACTACTACTTTTTTTGAGCAATAGAAATAAAACAATCTTCATAGCAACAACTATTTATGGGGTATTAAGTATTGCATCAGACTATTTGAGGGTCATATCATTAACTCAATACTAACAACTGTCTTAATATCACACTTATCATATTTGCCTAACACATCCGATCATCCAAACACCAGTTGATCATCTAATTCATTTATTACAAATAAGCACTTTAAAAAGCAATGTCAAACAACCCTTATATCAAAATTCTTCGCTATCAATTTGCTAATCAACCCAAATATTATCTACTCCATTCGATCCTTAACGCAAATCAACGACTACTTTTTCATTTTTTTCTCAACTTATCCTACAATTAATCCTATAATCTAGAGATCTCTAATTCTGATGATCATAATACAAAATCCACATTAACAAAATCGATAACAATTCAAATACACTACATTCACAAAAGCATATCCAAACAAAACATCAAGAAGCAAACCTTGATTCAAACTCTCTAATATCAACAAGCTCTTTGCCTAAATCATCCATCCATTGCACTTTCTTTCCATCAACTACCGATCTCTGCGAATCGCCTTTATTCTTCAAACAACTCCTAAGTACAACACTCTCAACCACTGAATCCTTCTCCCCATCCTCTAAAACATCTTTCTCCTTAACTTCAACTATCTCTTCAACAACATCATGATTCTGGTCTAATGGATCATTTACTACTAATGGACTAGGGGCTTGTGTGCAATTTTCCAATTTCAAAGGACCAGAATTGTATAAATGTGAAGCAGTTGATGGTTTGCAAAAACATATGAATGAAGGACAGTGGATCTTGCAGAACAAAACCCTCATGAAAATACTCTTCATTAACTATCCCATTAATTAATCACAAAATATAACAATACACTAAAAGATCAAATCTTTGTTATAAAGATTCAATCTTTTAACAAAATAATAATGACCCACAACTTAAATTGGTGCTAGAAATCAAGATTCATAAAAAGATCAATTTTTTTAGGAAAATAAAGATGACCCATAAGTTAAATTTGCACTAAAAGTACTTAAAAATAAAGAGATCACGTTTCAAGATTCATATAAAGATTATATATTTGAAGAAAATAAAGATGACCCAGATGGATTTAAGGCAAATAAAGATGACCCAGAAGTTAAATTTGTACTAAAAAGTATTTTGACACCAATTTTTTGCTATGAAAGTGAGAAAAAAATGGTTTTTTTTTGATAATCAAGATTTATAAAAAGTTGGATTTTTGAGGAAAATGAAGATGACCCACTTGAATTTAAGGCAAATAATGATGACCCAAGAAGTTGGATTTGTTGGTTGCTAAAAGTGGTGAAAGTAAAATTGAAAGACTATAGATGCTTTGCAAGTGAAACAAGTAAGTTTGTTTTGATGCAAAGAGGAAATACTTTGTTCTCAGGACATTAATTTATTATCCACATATTTATGTTTCTTGAGTTACTTTACTTTTAATTTTTTAATGGAAAGAGTGTAAGACAAGATTTTTTTTTTTTTTTTTTTTTTTTTTTAAGTAAAGAAAGTGAAAGATGACACAAGGGAAGAAACATTCTTGAATTTTGATTGACCCATTTGCCCTCATCAATGGCTAAAAGGAGATGCGGTTATCGGGTTACCGTCACATCATCGTCACCTCAGTTTTCTCTCTTCTCTTACTTTCACTTATCTTTTATTCGTTTTGGTCACATTCCCTCCATCTTTCATTAAAATATTTATTTTATACAAATATACCATACTAAATATCACACATACACTCATAAAACAAATAAAAAATACTTACTTTTTTGAAAATAGGCTCCACTTTTTTTGCACTTCACTTTAGTAAGCCGGTCACCATTAGATTACAATTTGGCCGTGACATGCAACATATATTTTGGTTGGTGGCGCGTGAAACATGATGAGTGGTGAGTGGGTCACTCCTACTCCGGATAGTCTTATATAAATGCATCTAGAAGTCTGATTAATCTCATGAATTGGTAACACTGTGTTCCCAATTATCACTTAAAAGAACAAAGTAAAAAAATGAATTGAAACAAAAATGATTGTATTCTCGAGTATCATTTAAGGAGGAAAACAAAAGAAAAAGAACCAATTTGAATAATTTTAAAGATGTTTCATCTTAAAAGTAGACTGAAAATATTTAGTTTTTATTTCTTTAATTTTTCTTATTAAAATAACTTAAGAACTAAGCATAAGTGTAACTTGTTAGCTTTATGTTAAGCAATATATCATTGTTTAGACGGATAAAATTAGACTTCAATCACTAATCATGAGTTTGAATATGGTAAAAGTCCAATATTAAAGAATAAGGACCCGCTTGGTTTGTAAAAGGATTTGGAATCAAATTTAGATTCGTGTTAGAATGAAAGAAAATGAGGTAAGAGAAAAAAAATATTTTATTAAAAACTTTATTTTAATAATTGATAAATAATTTATTAGAAAAAGAGTATGGTAGTTTTATTTTTTAATAATTAATTTATGTATAGATTGTGAGTGAGATATAAATGTGGGGTCCATTATTTAACAAAAGACACCACATACCCCATGAATCAATCTATCATTATCGGGCCCACTTCGATTCCCAAAAATAGGGCTGTAAACGAACCGGACGAACACGAACGGAACCTTGTTCATGTTCGTTCATTTAATTTTAAACAGACAAATAAATGGACACGAACGCATAAACGGACGAATTTAATGGTTCATGTTCGTTTATTAAGAAAAATGAGTTGTTCATGTTCGTTCATTAAGATATTAAACGAACGCTAAACGAACATAAATGAACATAGACAAACAAACATAAACTTTATTAAATTATGCACGATATATTATTTTATAAGTGTTGCTTATTTAAATAAATCAATTTTAAAATTATAAATTAAAGAACATGATATACGAAAATAAATAAATAAACGTACATAAACGAACGTTAACGAACGAATAGTCGAACGTTCACGAACATAAATGAACGAACGCGACTTTTGTTCATGTTCATTCAATTAACTAAACGGACGTAAAATATTATTCATGTTCATTCATTTAATAAATAAATGAACATAAACAAACTTTTTACCGAGTAGTTCATGAAATGTTCACTAAACGTTCAGTTCGTTTACAGCCTTACCCAAAAACTTGAACCAAACATTTAATTTTTGAAATGAAACCATTCCTTGAATCCAAAAACTATAAACCAAACGGGCCGTAAGTTCTTGATTCAAATTCAATGAAATAGTTTTGAGTTGTTACCTGCACAAATATAATTACATATCATATCAATCTACTATAAACTCAGGGTTTTGAAGACATGACTATTCGATATTTAGGGGGATTCTGGGTGGCATTGGAATTTATGCAAGTCGATGCACGTGAACAATTTCAAAACCATGCAGGGGCATCCTCATGGTTCACGTCGATAATACCATGGTCTAAAGATTTCACAGTGGACGAGCGAGTGTCTTGGGTGGATATTGATGGGGTTCCGTTAGTAGCTAGGACTCCTAAAATTTTAAAAAAATTGCACAAAGGTGGGGAGAACTGTTGTTTATAGAGGATCCAAACGATAACAATTTATGGAGGAAAAGACTGTGTGTAAAAACTAAATGGGATGGGTTCATAATGGAATCCTTCAAGATAGTAATTAAAGGCAAGATTTCTGTAATTCGAGCGAGAGAAATTATTGGATGGAATCCGGAGTTCATTGATGAGGATAATGAGAATGACTCACACTCGGAAGTTGAAAGTGAGTTTACATTGGCATCCAAAGAGTTGGGTTCAGAGGATAAGGTAGAGAATGGTATTGATGCTGATTTGGAACAGGAAGTCAAAGAAAAAGAAGGGGACAAATCAGACGATCCGTTCGGGTTGTATGATCTTTTGAAGAAGGGTAATCAACATGAGGAAAATACTAAGGAAGAGAGTGATAATCTTTCCAAACCCCCTGGGTTCGAGGTTAAAGTAACAGATGAGGCAATGCAGCAGACTAGTGAAGGGGAGAAAGTGAACTCACAAAGGAATGAGATAGCTACAGAACCAGTGTTGGGGTCTAAGAATTACGAAACAGAAAATGAGGTAGAGAAACAAGCCGAAGCAAATGTCGAGATAGAAGGTAGAAGTGGGTCTAGAAAGGAAGGTTTCGGTGATAGCAGGTCGTTTGTAGAGGGTTCAGTGCCGAGTGGATATAAACCTAGAAAGGAGTCGTCGCTGCTTGAAAAACTAAATGATTTTGTAGAGATTGGACAAGCGATGGGCTATTCTATGAAGGGTTGTTTAAGTAATATTGAAGAATTGATCAATCAGCATGGAGTTGAAAATGGTTTACAATGAATGTTCTTTCATTGAATATTCAAGGAGTTGGTTCTAAGGAGAAAAAAAAATGGGTCAGGGAGTTGTGTAGTAGTAGGAAAATTAATTTTTTAACGTTACAAGAAACTAAAGTGGAGCAGGTAGATGATGTTTTAGTTAAATCGTTGTGGGGGAACTCAACTTTTGATTATGCATTTAGTTCGTCAGTTGGTAATTCGGGAGGGGTGGTGTGTGTGTGGGATAAATCTATGTTCATAAAGGAAAATGTTTCGGTGTCAGACTATTTTGTTCTTGTGGAAGGGGAGTGGAAGTGCTCGATCTCTAAAACTTTAATGATTGCTGTTTATGCTCCACAACCTCTATCGGAGAAACGTATGTTGTGGGGATATTTACATGATGTGATTTCTCGTTGGTCGGGAGAGGTTATTGCTATGGGGGATTTTAATGAGGTGAGGATGGCTTCAAAAAGATATGGGTCAGTTTTTTATAAACCTGGTGCAGATGCTTTTAATCATTTTATCATGTCCTCTGGGTTGAATGATATTCATTTGGGCGGTTACACGTTTACTTGGGTTCATAAGGATGCAGATAAAATGAGTAAACTAGATCGCTTCCTTGTTTCAGAAGGTGTGCTAGCTTCTCTTCCTTCGTTGACGGGAGTAGTTCTCGATAAACACCTATCAGACCATCGTCCCATTTTATTACATGAAGTACATGTTGATTATGGTCCGGTCCCTTTTAGACTATATCACTCTTGGTTTCTTATTGAAGGGTTTGATCCTTTTGTAAGACAAGCATGGCAGGAGGATAAAGTGGATGAAAGGAATTCTATGGTATACTTGAAAAAAAAACTCCAACTGTTAAAACAAAAAATACGGGGATGGGGTAAAGAGGCCAGAAAGGATCTTGAGAAAAAACGGTTCGACATTTAATCTAAGATGCATGAGTTGGACAAGCAGATCGATAGTGGTTGCTTGAGTGCTTTGTTAACCAGCAGCCGGGCTTCTTTGCACAAATCCTTACTTGACTTAGATAAGATTCGAGATATGGAATTGACTCAAAAAGCCAAGCTTAAGTGGGCAATTGAAGGGGATGAAAATTCAAGTTATTTTCATGGTGTTATAAATAAGAGACGTCATCATAGATCTATTCGCGGTGTGCTTGTGAATAGAGAGTGGATTGAAAATCCAGAGCGTGTCAAAGTGGAATTTTACAACCACTTTGCTTCTCGTTTCTCTAGCTCGCATGCCAATCGTATGCTTTTTGAGGACTCTTTCCCTCGTTCATTGAGTTATGAACAAGCAGCCTCCTTAGAAGCAGTGGTTACGAATCAAGAAATAAAAAATGCTCTGTGGGATTGTGGTACTGATAAATCACCCGGTCCGGATGGATTTACGTTCGAATTTTTTCGTCACTTTTGGGATTTAATAGGACAGGATGTGTGTAAAGCCATTAAGGAAATTTTTGCATCAGGTAAGTTCCCAAATGGTTGTAATCCATCGTTCATTGCCTTAATTCCTAAGATCTCAGATGCTAAGTTTGTGAAAGATTTTCGGCCTATAAGTTTAATTGGTTGTCAATATAAGATTGTGGGTAAGATTTTAGCGAACCGATTGTCTGTGGTTATTGACGAATTGGTTAGTCCAGAGCAGCAGTCCGCCTTTATTAAAGGAAGGTAAATTTTGGATGGCCCACTGATTCTTAACGAGGTGCTGAGTTGGTGTAATAACAAGAAGAAAAAAACCATGATATTTAAAGTCGATTTCGAAAAAGCATTTGATTCGGTTAGATGGGATTTTCTGGATGATATTCTTCACAAATTTGGGTTCGGTTCTAGGTGGTGTGGATGGATAGCAGGCTGTCTAAAGTCGTCTACGGGTTCAGTTTTGGTGAATGGGAGCCCGACAAAGGAATTCCATTTTCAAAATGGTCTTCGCCAGGGAGACCCGCTCTCTCCTTTTCTGTTCCTGTTGGTTATGGAAGTCTTACACATCTCAGTGTCTAATGCCATGGAACATGGTTTCTTTAAAGGTGTGAGTATCGGTATTCACCATAACGTGTCGATATCACATCTTTTTTATGCGGCGATGCAGTTTTCATTGGAGAGTGGCAAGATACAAACTTTAAAAATATCGTAAGTATTTTACAATGCTTTTATCTTTCGTCAGGCCTTCGAATTAATGTTCAAAAGTGTAGTTTGATGGGAGTAGGTGGGGTCTCAAGTGATGAAGTAACGAGAGTAGCTAGAATTATTGGGTGTGAGGCTGCCAAAACTCCATTTAAATACTTAGGAGTTGTGGTTGGAGATCGTATGTCTCGTTCTTGTGCATGGGATAAGGTTGTGGAAAGAGTAGTCTCTAGACTTTCAAATTGGAAGGCACGGACATTGTCTATAGGTGGTCGACTCACTCTCATTAAATCGGTGCATGGGTCTTTACCATCTTACTATTTCTCTTTGTTTAAAGTCCCGAGCTTGGTGTTGAAGAGGCTTGAATCTTTGAGGAGTTGTTTTTTTCGGGGCACAAATGACCGTGATAAGAAGATAGCATGGGTTAGTTGGGATAAGGTTTTGACTAGTAAGAAAAATAGAGGCCTTGGGGTAAATAGCTTCTTTGCGATGAATAGAGCTCTCTTATTTAAATGGGTGTGGCGGTTCAAAACTCAGAATGACGTTCTATGGGTGAAGGTGGTGAAATCAATTCATGGGGATTATGGTGGCATAGAAAACATTGGTAGCAACTATCGTTCTTCGACATGGTTAGAATGCTTGAAAAGTGTTGATCAGTTAAAGAAAAAAGGGGTAGATCTTATGTCTTTTGTTCACAAAGAAGTTGGAGATGGAAAAGATACGTTATTTTGGCTTGATCCTTGGTTGGAAGATGTTCCTCTCAATTGTAAATTTCCAAGAGTTTATGCGTTGGAGGAGAATAAACAAGTTTCAGTGGGTGATAAGTTTAATTTGGGTCTCTCAGCCTCTCTTAGAAGATTGCCTAGAGGAGGTGTTGAGAGTTCTCAAATGGATAACCTTAGACACTTGGTGGATGGAGTTGCTCTTTCACATAAGTCAGACACTTGGATATGGTCTTTGGAGGCTTCAGGTTTGTTCTCGGTAGCATCGGCTAGGCGGTATATTGATGATGTCTTGCGTGCTTGGGAAAGTGCCCCTACAAGGTGGATCAATTTGGTGCCAATAAAGGTTAATGTTCTAGCATGGAGGTTATCTTTGAACAAGCTTCCGACTAGGCACAATATTTCCTTGCGCGGTATAGATATTCAATCCATCTCTTGTCCGATTTGCGAGATGAATGTTGAGCATGCAAATCACCTGTTCTTTTCATGTATCCTTGCTAGAGAGATTTATGAAAGGATCTTTAAATGGTGTGGTCTTTCGGTCGTGATGTTTTCTTCATATAATG
This sequence comes from Artemisia argyi, assembly GCA_030686995.1. Lineage (NCBI taxonomy): Eukaryota > Viridiplantae > Streptophyta > Magnoliopsida > Asterales > Asteraceae > Artemisia > Artemisia argyi. Next base: position 21,783,927 of record CM060692.1, read on the forward strand.
ATTGGCTAACGTGGTTCATTTCTCTCAAGTTATATAAGGTGGTTAAAGATTATTTGGAGGGCATTTTCTTTGTTACTTGGTGGCACATATGGTGGTTTCGCAATAAGATGGTTTTTAAGTCCGAGCGTCCGAGAAAAGATGTTGTTTTTGATAGTATAGTTTCCCATTCTTTTATGTGGTGTAACTCGAGAGGTAAGCGTAATATCTCTTGGTTGGATTGGCTTGCAAATCCTTTTCTTGTAATTTCGAATTGCTCTCGGTTCTAGCTTCTTGCTAGCCCCGTTTTTTTTTTCTTTATAAAATCTCGCCGTTCAAAAAAAAAATCTACTATAATAAAGTGATTAGTTTAAGTTATACATATTCACACTAACATCTTTATCGGCATTTTTTTTTTTCTAAGAAGAGCAACAATTTTGTTGTGTAACTTTTTTTTTTCTTTCTCTTACGACGCAAAAATGATCAAATTTCAACATTGATACTCATGCAAACCGAATATGATGATGCGATCACATGAGACGAAAGTTCAGTGAGTTGCATAACAAAACATTATTAGCTTAATAATCCTAGATAGGCAAAGACTAACATTTTACACAAAGTGAAGTTGTTATGACAAAAACCAAACCATAAATCTCTATAATCAATTAAAAATATGGATAAATCATAAATCCACGAATTAATGTGATTAAAATTAAATGAACAACAAATTAAAAAAGAAACATGATTGGGAGTGAGCTGTCGAACAAACAAATTAAAATAGTCAAAAGCTAGGAAAAGGGTACCTACAAAAGCCACCAATTTGCTATTTTGATAGGCAAAATATACTTTATAGCACATTCTTTAATCTTTGTAACTATTTTTTAACTAGCAAAAATATAGTGTCGTTACTCATAGAGTAACTGTCATGACTCATGTTTTTCTACTCTTTTTCTTGGATTTTATATTCCTTTCTTGGCCTTTTAAAGAAACTTTTCTTATTAAAAGATACTTTTGATAACACCCAATGGTGTGTTTTTATATGGTGTGTTTTATTAGTTCTAAAAGAATTACTCCTTCCTTCTCAAAATTATAATTCTTATTTTCATTGTAACATGTTTAAAAATAATAGTTGTCAAGCAATCAAAAATATATAAATAACTAAATAAAATTAGGTGGTAAGATAATATCTAATTGGTTAAAGAGTATATATAGTGGTTTCACTTTTAGTAAACTGTATTCTTTTGAATAGTAATTTTAAGACGAAAAAATTACCTTTTTTCATGCCCACAAAATATGTAAACTCTTTCAGAAGATCATATATTTAATTTTGTTTGTATCAAACATAGATATTTTTAATTTTGACTTGTCAACTTTTTTTTTTAGGTAAAAGGGATTTTTCACCCTGGTAAAATGAAAAAAGAAAACACTTGTCACGTTGATCTAAATTGATCTTTAAAAGGATGATCGATCGTCTTTGTTTAAATGTAAACAAATTCGTTTTTACACGAGATGTTAAACTATGACTAACTTCAAGAGCATGATTATAAACACAATAATTGTGTGATTTATAACGGGTAATATGTGTGTATTTATCTTATTTTTCTTTGAATTTTGAAGGTACAACTACTTAATATTTGATAAGTCATAAGCCTAAAAGCTTGTTAGCTAAGGGTGTGTTTGGCAAAAAAATATCAGTAGTAGTGAGTAATAGTAGCGAGTAGTAGTTTGTGAGCAATGCCATTTTTTTTTCCGTTATTATTATTATTATTATTATTATTATTATTATTATTAAAAACATTTGATAACATAGTTGTATATATAATTATAATGTATAAAACAACTCTTAAATGCTTAACGCTCCTAAATGTTATTTCATAGAGCGTTAAAAGATTAGCATTTCAAGAAAATAGATAAAGTTACTTGGTGCTTGCCAAACAAATATTAAAGATCACAATGCTTAACGCTCACCGCTCCTAAATGCTACTAAATGCTCCGTGCCAACTAAAGGCTAAACCTTATAATCATCTGCCAAGCAATTAAAGTCTCACATTGTTATAATTTTATGTTGCAATAATTAGCTCATACGTGAACTAACACAAACATATATAAACATTATATTTTCACAACATTTGGTTTTACAACTTGATAATGAGTTTCAATATGTCATGAATCAACTATTTAGATATAATATACAGGTCTCTACACCTAGACTATATAAATATGCTATTTTAAAGAAATAAATAAATAAAATTCCATATTATATCCTCTTTGATATAGAAAAATATTTGTTGCCTGAAAACTTTTGTTAGGATTAACCATCTTCAAAGAAGGGGTTTGGGAATGAGTTACTTAATCAAAACATATCAACTCCTTATAAACTTTGTGTCACATATGTTCATTGACTTGGGCTAAAGGGTTATTAACTAAATTACGAGTAAATGATCTAGATATAAAGGTTTTAATTAGCCTCTTATAGGAAAGAGAGAAGCTTTAATAAGTTTCTCTAAACAACCTCTAAGTCAATCCGGAACGTAAGTCATGTATCTTGGATGCGAAGCAATTTGCACACTTTGTTTTTTGATTTGCACACTAAAAGTGTACAAATAGTTAAAGCAAATTATAACTAAAGTACAATTGTTAACTGTATAAATTTGTGTGCGCGGATAAAAAGTAAAAATGTGTAAATTAATTCCCATATAAAAAACATGATCAAATACTTACATATGAAACACCTCAATGTAAACGTATAATTAACACAAAATTAAAGAACATAAAGAATATACGTGGTTTTACTAGATAAATGTGACACCGTGGACATTTTTAACAATGTTATCCAAGAAAAATATTTAATTTGCATGCTTGTTTTTTTATGATATATGTGACATAGTTTATAAGGATAAAATGAATCGTTTATGATGTAAATGGGGTCATGCTCTTTTTCACCATGAGTTAGAGACAGCCCTAGTGCATATGATTGTGTGTAGATGTCACCAATTATTTTCAATCTAAATTGGACATGCATATGTGCCAATCATATCATAGCATTCATGTTTCATATTCACTTATCTACTATTCACATTTTCTTTCATCCAGCAATACATACACCTCTCATATATCAAAGACAATTTAACCAAATGTTTAAGCAATTCACAATACTTGTTTGTAACATAATACTTTATTTTTTAAGTTTCGGAAGGACTTTTTTTTATTTAATTTTATCAAAATATGACCGAGATCTACAATGTATGATTGCCTAATTACCTAATTAACCTAATGTATGATCATTGTTTAAAATAAATTTACGAAACGTTAAGATGACACTTTTTTATGTCTAAAATGATGGTTTATTAAATATTGTAGGCATTGGGCCTAAACTAACTCATCAAGAGTCCAAGAGGGCCTTTTTGGTTTACACTTTTTGTAAAGATGAACAAAGAGCGTTGCATATAATATGTACATATTATATTAGTATGTGTATGTGTACTGATTTTGTTTGACAAGTTTGTTAGCTGAGGCCTGTTAATTAGTTTTAGTTAAAGGCAAACTAATATAATATGTATAATCTCATATACAAAACCCCACTTTTGTTTTGACATTTATTTATTTATTTTTTGAAAGAAGTTTTGACATGACTTGAACCACAATTTATTGGTAACAAACATAATCACATCACATGATATAGATGATGCTAATCTTGTCCAAAGCCATACATCAATTGTTAATCACATCACATAATCACATCTCATTTTCTAGTTAAATAAAATAAGCCCAATCTTATACATTTGTAAAGAAGTTAAAAGGGCCCAATGATTTACTTTTTGCTTTTGATCATATATATTTTTTCTATCTTAGGATATGAAGAATCCAAAATAGAGTTCATCATGTAACAACTGTTTATTTCGACTAGTATTTAGCAATTCTATCATTTATTTCTTTTATCAGATAGGAAAATAAACACAAATATGTGGCATCTCCAACTTTGTTTATTTCAGTAACTACAAATATAGAGGAGAAACATAATATTTACTTCAAATTTTACATGTAATAGAAGCTAATAGTTGTTATTCTCATCATGAATCATACGGATTTTATTTTGCATGCCACAAATAATAATATCACAATTAAAACTATCGAAAAGCTAGAAACAAAGTACAAACAACAATAGAAGTCTTAACTGAACAGGAGTTCTTACCAAATTTTGAAAAGTCGTATAAAATTTAAAAGGTAGCTCATTATCAAGATTGTTGAGAAGAATCCAATAGGAAAACCGATCCATGTTCCTTCCCAAAAAATCCGTGATAGATCCTCCTTCCTCCTGTTCCTCGATTCTTCCTTCTGATGATGGAACTCCGGACATTTGATATTAATCGGTATACCGCATAATCCACTATTGTTTTGAAAACCCAACTCATCCATAGTGTCCATTTGTCGACCACGAGGAATTTTACCTGTCAGCCTGTTGTTGCTCACATCTAGAACTGTGAGGTTGCCAAGCTGATCTAGTGATTTAGGAATCGAACCCGAGAGTTCATTATGTGAAACATCCAAGCTCTCTATGCCCACTAGATTGCCAAGTGACGATGGAATGTTCCCAGAAATCTTGTTGTGTGATATGTTGAGCTGTTTTAGAGCTTTGAGATTGCCTAATGATGCTGGTATTTCACCAGAAATACTGTTGCCCGACAAGTCCAACAAAACAAAGATACGCGAGTTGCCTAGGCGTTGAGAAGATTTCTTCCAATTCACTATTAAGTCATCACCGGAATGGTAAATAGTATTTGATGATGCTGACATATTCATTATTGGAAGGTTTGCCATCTGTTGTGGAATGCTTCCAGTTAGGTTGTTCCCGGAGAGATCAAGAATTCGAAGAGAAGTGCACTTAGAAATATTGGCCGGGATAAATCCTTTGAGGGAAGTGTTTCTTAGGACAAGTACTTCAAGAGAAGTAGGGAATTGAGGGAGAATATCTTGTAAATTTCCTGTAATAATGCTGTTACGAAGATCCAGATCAGTAAGGTTGACTAATTTGGTCAAACTAACAGGCAGACTGCCAGAAAACTTATTCCCGCCTAAATAAAGAATTTTAGTTCCTTTTGGAAAATTCGTCGGGATCTTACCAGAGAAATCATTGTCGGACAAATCCAGGTAATGAGCTCCCAAAAAAGGTAAACTGTCACCAGAGAATCTATTTCGGGACAAGTCGAGTAACCATAATCCCGTTAAATTGAAGATGGAATTTGGGATTAGTCCTGAAAAATGATTTTCCGAAACCGCAAGATAACGGATACTTGTAGCGTTACCTATGCTTTCTGGCAACTCCCCTGAAAAATTGTTCCGGGACAAATCAAGACTATGTAACCAACTAGACTCTGTAAATAGGCGAGGTGTGATTGATCCGCTGAGGTTGTTATCTGAAAGAATCATCGAACTGATGTTGTTCATCTCCGCCAGCCAATGTGGGAATCTTCCCTCCAATTTATTCCCGCTCAAATCAAGATCAACCAACTCTTTCTGTGATGAAATCCATTCAGGAATTTGGCCTGAAATTCCACAAGAAGTCATTAAAATATCTTGAAGACTACATCTTGGATCAACCTTAGTAGTGTTATTCCAAATCAAGTTGCTTCCCTTTCCACCGATGTATAATTCCTTTAGAGTTCTGATTTTGAATAACGAAGTCGGGATCTCACCGGCGAGCATGTTGTCTTCAAGCCAAAGTCCCTCTAACTTGCTCAAGTTTTGTATGAATGATGGTATCGGGCCTGTTAACTGGTTACTACTCAGGTCCAGAGAAGTCAAGTTGGTTAGTCTTCCTATGGAGGTTGGAATTTCCGATGATAAAGAATTTTGAGACAAATCCAGCCATTCTAATTTCGTGAGGTTTGCAATTGATGATGGGATTCCACCGGAGAAACTATTATTACCCAATGACAGTGATTCGAGATTTCGAAGCTTACCAACTTCAGGACTTATACCTCCCCCGAGCTCATTTTCACTAAGATCAAGATCTCGAATCGATTCGAGTTCGAAAAGTTGAGCAGGAATCTGACCCTTGAAACGATTATTATATAACCTCAATGTAGTCAATTTTCGAAAAGAACCCAGTTCAGGTCCTAGTTTTCCCTCGAGATGATTTAAACTCATGTCCAAGTAACGTAAATTTGTTAACTGGAAAAGTTGGCTGGGGATGGAACCATTGAAGTTGTTATCGCTCATGTCCAAGTAACGTAAATTTGTTAACTGGAAAAGTTGGCTGGGGATGGAACCATTGAAGAAGTTAGCATACATCTCAAGATGAAGCAGTTTGGTGAGATTACCAAACCCATCTCCTGGGATCTCGCCTTCAAACCAATTATACGAGATATCAAGTAATTCAAGTGACCGAATACGAAAAATGGGACTCAAGATTTCAGAAGATATCGAAACTGGATAGAAATCTGGAGGAGGGTAGGCTACCTCATATAGGTGAAGCTCGGTAACACTTCCGGTTCTGGAGCAATTAACACGCTCCCAAGAACAACAATGAGAAGTTGAATTCCATGAGTCTAGTTCTACAAACTTAACGGAATATGTGGAATTGTAGATGGCGGTGAGGGTGGATTTGAAGTGAAGTAGTGCATGCTTTTGATGAATGGGACAAGAGAATGATGGGATTATTATAATGGAAGTGGGTATTAACAAGATGGATAACATTAGCTTTAATAATGTTGTGCTTGCCATGGTGGATTTTGGTTGTTTTATATTTTTGATGCGTTGGTCTATGTTCTGGTAGCCATTATATAGGCCTTAGAGAATGAAAATGTAGATATTTCTTTCTTTCTTTCTTTCATTTCTTTTATTTGTTTATATAAATTCATATAAAATAATGTACTGCTTTATTATATGATGTACAAGTTACAAGCCACGAGTGCCGCAGTAGAAAAACGATCTGTGTTTGTATGTGTACAATATTTAAGTCAAGTCAATAGGTAGTGGATCCTTTTGCCCTTTTCACTATAATATTAGAGTATCACAGTATGTACTATACTGGGTTTAGGAAGGTTACTTTTTTTTTTTTAACTATTAGGAAGGTAGCTTTTTTTTGAACTATAATATTAGAATTTGACAGTATGTAATATTAGGAAGGTTACTTGAGCAGTAAAGGGTTTTTTTTTTTTTTTTTTTTTTTTTTTTTTTTTTTTTTTTTTTAACATTCATGGGAAGGTTATTTGGGGCACTCGTGTATAAAAATCATATAATACTAAACTAAAGGCTTTTGTTATTCATATTATGGTTTAATTTAAATACCAACATATTAGTGATTCAATTCCTAATTAGTTAAGTGTGATTTTTTAGTATTTCCAGCTGTCAAATACTAAAAAGTTGTAGCCTAACGACTAATGTCGATCAAGTGATGGACAATGGGGGATACAAACTTCAGGTTCAAAGTAATATATACCTTCCCACAGGCGATGTTACACGGTTGACAAAACTCTCCTTAGATGTGGTGGTTAACCAATGTATTCTTTGAAGATACAGAAACGTAGTTACGTTTGATTGCTTTTAAAGACAAAACGTGACACCGTTTGTTATAACATCAATTCAAATAGCTTACTTGGTGGACATAATGTTATTTTAAGTCTTGTTTATTCTTACCAATACAAGAAATCGAGAGTATATTGGTGTGGAATACATTGGGCTATACGAAAATAGATCATATCTATAGTGTAATACGTACTTAACAATAACGTATCTTATTTGAAATGTTTATTACAACATTTAAATCTAACTTTTACAAAGCTATGTCTTCATTTTAATACATCAGGGCCCGTCAAAAAACAAAGCTAAGAATGATACCTAATATCCTTTTGATATATTTCTTAAATGTGAGGCCTAAATAAATCGAACTTAAATGACATCATAATTATTAAAACCTTCTATATCTAGAGCATCAGGTGGTCCAGGTTAGCTGGACTTCGATAGGAACACTTGTTTGCTTGACTTGGTGGAAAATAAGGTCATTTTTAAGTATTTGATCTGATCAACCAACATGAGAGTAAATTAGACGTTCGTCTTTTTGGATATGAGGCATAGAATAAAAATGGAGTTATCATACATTAATAAACATGTCGTAAGAAAAGGGAAACAATTGACACCAAGACTTATTTTGTACATGAAAACACTACAATCTTTGAACTAATCAAGAATATCGGACTTTTTAGTTCAGTGATACTAATCAAGCATGTAACAGTTAGCTAGGCTGTTTGTCAATTTAATTTGGACTTCGTTTGAACGTTTCATATTTTAGTGCAAGTCTTTATATTACAGCAGGAGTGTATATTTGCAATTTTTAATTTCCAGTAAATTTATATGTGTATTTGCAATTTTTAATTTCCAGTAAATTTATATGTACTGTCTTAGCACATAACACTAACTTTAGCATAGGTATTTGGTTTTTCATGTTGCCGGTGGAGGTTTTATATATCGTATATCTGATGTTCATATGGTCAAGTTCATGGTGCGATTGTAACTGACAGATGACCAACTAAAATTGTCATTAGTTACATCACTTATATATATAGCAACACATATATGGAATACTATCATACGCATATCAGTACCAAATGTTGATGTGGAATGCTGAAAATATAAATATAACTGGGCTATGTATAGTAGAGGATGTGTAAATATAGCAGCTCGTATAAACATGTACGGATTATATTTTAAACAGAAATAATTATATATTGAAATTAAATCTCGAAACAGACTATAACTTAGGAGCTAATACACTAGGGGCACAATAACCTGCAACATACAAGATCGATTAACAATTATTATATGATATTTTCTTAATTTTATTTAGAGCTGACAATTTCTGACACGGACCTGTTAACACGACACGACACGACCTGTTCTTAACAGGTTTCGTGTCAGGTCTTCCTGTTAAGACACGAATGAAATTAAAAGGTTTCGTGTCTTAACATGTTTCATTATTTGAGCAGTTGTTTGAACATAGTTGAGATGCCTAGAAGATCATTACACATAATTTCATTTAATTTAAACTTTTGGCTGACGTTTGTGTTTAGTGAATGGGCCAGCTGGTCCATTAACCAAAGTAAAATAGGAGCCGACATATTAAAGAATAAATAAACGACCTACCAACTTAAAACTCAAAAGCGATTAGTATATTTTGTGAGGAGCTAGAACAATCCAAGTAGGGCTGAGCAAATCACCCGAAAGGACCAGATCGACCAACAGACTGACCGGGACCGGACCGGACCAGACCGACCACATTTGGTCCGGTCATCGGTCTCGGCTTTTGGGCTAATTCGGTCTCGGTCTTGGTCGGTCCGGTCCGGACCACAAACCAACTATTTTGCCTTGTTGTACCGGATCAACCACATTCGGTCCGGTCCTCGGTCTCGGCTTTTGAACTAATTCGATCTCGGTTTTTGTCAATCCGGTCCCGTCCGGAACCGATGCTCAGCCCTAAATACAAGTATTACAAGAATGATAATATTAAGATTAACACAGTTGTGATTGCCATGGTGGATTTTGGTTGTGTATTTTTTATTCATTTGTACTACTAACTCGTGGTTGTTATACATGGAATGAAAATGAGGGGCTGAATTTTTTTCTTTCTTTCTTTCTAATATATAAACCAATGTACCATTATTTTTTGAATGATGTACATTTACGTTAAAAAAATTTATTGTGGTAGTTGAAAACGGATTTCTGCAACCCTGCTTTTATCCGTTGCGATTATGATTTTATATTTAGGCCCAGTAATCCATAAATCATAATTAATTTTTAAGATAACATTTTTTATAGTACGTAGTCCTACGTTTAGTTAATAATATATGACTGTTAGTACAGCTTCTGGGTGGTTCAGGTTTACTTTGACTTCAATATTGTCTTGCGAAAATAATCGAACAAGACTTATATACGAAAGTGAGAGTAATTACGAGTCTTCATGAAACAATCCAATAAGAAATGGATTTGAGTACTTTGTATTTGTTAAAATTTTCCTGTTTCAATAATATCTAGGTGGTCCAGGTTTACATCGACTTTGATACACATGTTGTGGAAGAATTGGAAAGATATACAACAAAAAGACTTGTGACTTTGTGGAAAATAAGTTCGTTGAGTATTCGTCTACCAATATGTAAGTAAATGAAACGTTAGTCATTTCGGATGTTAGTCATAGACCAGAAAAAAGTTTATCATACATTACTTTTAGAGTTAATTGTTAATTTTGTCCTTTGGTTTACATCTTTTTTCAACTTTCGTCCTTTAACTTTAATAATAACACCGCCCGTCCCTATGATTGTCCATTTTCAACAAACTAGTCCTTTGACCAAACGGCCATTAGTATCTCTTTGTTAAATCTTTGCATATAAGTGCACTTTCGTTAGTTTCTACCTTGTCATCTTCAACCTCCTTTTTTTCAAACTTTTCACTTTTCTTTTTATAATTTCAAAAACACAATTAAATGTATGCATCTTCAACCTCAATTATTTTAAAAAAAACTTTCATGTTTCTTTATATAAACATCAAACACATCCACTATAATGAAACACAAATACATTATTTATAGAATTAGTACAAACACAATATTTCTATCTGTATGCCCAAATAAAGGCTAACTTTTTACAAACATTGGTAAATAGACATGTTTTGATTCATTCTCTCAAATGAAGGTTACTAGTATATGTGGCCTCTAATTAAATTTAGTTTTAGGGCCCGTTTGGTTTGTAGACGGGTTTCGGATTTGGATTCAGATTTGGATTTTGTATTGAAGTAAATGAGAAGAGAGAAAAATATTATTTAAAATAAAATACCTTATTTTTAAATAAACAATTTAATTTAAATAATATAAAGAATAATACTCTATTTGTGTAGATGAGAGAGGAAAATACAAATAAAGAGAGAAAACGTTAGCAAAGCATCGGGGCTGAGATTCTGGCATCACACCTACACTTGAGACCAATATGTAGATGCCAAACAATAGAATTTTAGTATCTCTCATCCTAAACCCATCAAAACCCACGTAACAAACGCACCCTTAATGAGGTCTTCACTATTTAATGATTTACTAGTGAAATTTGTTAATGCTTACTCGTATGGTCTTTTCACAGATTCATATATGTTCTCTATATTGTGACCTCAATCAAGCGTGACTTAAGGATATAAACACATAAGATTTTTCTTTCTAAATTAACATGGTCCACATTATCAAATTGCAAAAATAAACACCCAAAGTGTTATCCACACCCATCTATACAAAATAAAAAAAAAATGAAATAACCATTTACTCATTGCCGGATCTGACTGCCACTAATCTACGGGAAACAAGCTACCCGAAAACAGGGGCGGAACTTCATGAAGGCTAGGAGGGGTTGTGGCACCTTCAAAATTTTGAGTCATTAATTGTCTATATGTATATCACTTGGAAAATTTAGGAAAAAAACAAAATATGTATCAGCAAAACAAAGTGCAGTACCATTATGAGTTGCAGAACACCAAGGAAAGAAATAAAAGTACAATTATATATGTATTGGATCTTATACAACTTAACATTTTTACCCTTTTAACACTTTAGTTTAAGTGTTTAAGGGTGACAGTTCTAAAAATTTCAGAACAATATAATTCTACTGTCATTTTTTAACATTCATTTTGGAGGTATAAAATATTGAATCAAAGCGAATGCTTTAGGAAGAATTAGGAAATGCTTCAACTAACTAGTTTCAAGTTATGAACAAGGAGCGGAACTTCATAAGGGCTAGGAGGGTTTGAGACCCCCCAAAATTTTGAGTCATTAGTTTTCTATACGTATATCACTTGGGAAATTTAGGATAAAAACAAAATATGTATCAGCAAAACAAAGTGCAGTAGCTTTGTGAGTTGCGAGAACACCAAGGAAAGAAACAAAAGTACAATTATATGTGTATTGGGTCTTATACAACTTAAGAATTTTACCCTTTTAACACTTTAGTTTAAGTGTTTAAGGGTGAGAGTTCCAAAATTGCACAACAATATAACAATATTTTTTCTACTGTTATTTTTTTAACATTCATTTTGGAGGTATAAAATATTGAATCAAAGCGAATGATGTAGGAAGAATTAGGAAATTCTTTAAGAAACTAGTTTCAAGTTATGAACTAGGGGCGGAACTTCATGAGGGCTAGGAGGGGTTGTAGCCCCCCCCCCCCCCCCTACCCAATTTTTTTTGAGTCATTAATTGTCTATACGCATATCACTTGGAAAATTTAGGAAAAAAACAAAATATGTATCAGGAAAACAAAGTGCAGTAGCTTTGTGAGTTCCAAAACACCAAGGAAAGAAACAAAAGTAAAATTATATGTGTATTGGACCTTATACAACCTAGCATTTTTACCCTTTTAACACTTTAGCTTAAGCGTTTAAGGGTGACCGTTCTAAATTTTCTGAACAATATAATTCTACTGTTATTTTTTAACATTCATTTTGGAGGTAAAATATTAATTCAATATTTTATACATCCAAAATGAGTGTTAAAAAATAACAGTAGAAAAAATATTGTTATGTTGTTTTGAAAATTTGGAACTGTCACCCTTAAACATTTTTGTTAGGGAGGGAGGGAGGGGGGGGGGGGGGGGGGAGTTTATTACAACGTAAAAGTAACTTTTCTTTCATAACTTAAACTAGTTGCTTGAAGCATTTCCTAATTCTTCCTAAAGCATTCGCTTTGATTCAATATTTTATACCTCCAAAATGAGTGTTAAAAAATAACAGTAGAAAAAATATTGTTATATTGTTCTGAAATTTTGGAACTGTCACCCTTAAACACATAAACTAAAGTGTTAACACTGGTACAGAAAGTGCTATTGGTCGCTCCAAAAATGTGTGACGATATGCATATAGTCACACACGTTTTTTTCGTCGTGTGTGACAAAAGGTCCCGCCACCGTAGGTGGCATATGGTCACATTGTTGAGTTCGTGACCAATGTCATTGAAAAAGAGTGACCAAAACCCGAATATGTGTGACAAATTATGCACAACTTTTGTTGGATTAATCAGTATGTGTGACCGTAAATAGTTTATAGTCACACGAATGTTTTTAGAGTAACTATTGTTCGTCCTTTGGCCACATAAATATATAATATATGTGACATTTGAGATGATTTATTCAAGTAAATGTGTATTTTGTGTGACTATTTCCGTCGTATGGCCACATGAATATATAATAAATGTGACGTTTGTGATGATTTAGTCACACAACGGGTGTTGTTTTTTTAGTGTTAGTGACATACAATTAAGCAAAAAGTGGCTAAAAGTGTTAATAAGTGTGACCATATGCTGCTTAAAATAAAGAAATGTGTATTTTGTGTGACTATTGTTCACATGAATTTTTAGTTTGTGTGGCCTTTTGTAATATTTAGTCACACAAATCATGTTTGTTTTTGGTATTTAGTCACACACAATTAAGCAAAAAGTGGCCAAAAATGTTAACAAGTGTGACTATATGTTGTTTAAAGTGAAGAAATGTATATTTTGTGTGACTATTGATCATCCAATTGCCACATGAATTTTTTTTGTATGGCCTTTTGTAATATTTAGTCACACAAGGAATTAAGCAAACAGTGACCAAAAGTGTTAATAAGTGTGACTATATGCATATTTTAGTCACATTTAAAAAATCAATATATATGAAAACAAATTCAAATATATATATATATATATATATATATATATATATATATATATATATATATATATATATATATATATATCAAAACAAATTCAAATACAATAAAATTAGAATGTATATAATTGAATCAAATATAAAACTCGACATCCTTTTATACACCAAGGAGTCCTAACTATATGAACTAACAGTACTAAGTTATAACTAACAGTTGTAACTAATACACTAGTAGTATTAACTTCGAGCAGTCTTAACTTGGTACTAACAGTGCTTGGCACATTTTTAGAAATTGAAACCTGAAGAAGCACCAGTAGCACCACATGGTTGTTGAAGCTTGGCCCATTTATCCAACACGAGCCAGATTCATCAAGGTTGGTCCCAGAACATACGCCACTTGCTTGGTGCACACGACCCTGCCAAATAGCTGAGTAACCTGTTAACAACGGAAGTTGCATGCTTAGTTTTTTAGACAATCTATATACTCAATATTTTTGCCTTAACCAATTAAACACCTTTATAAGGCCTTGGTACTTATGCAACACCAAGCATTTAGAAATTACAGCACACAAAAACATTCAGAAACTTGTACGCATAACAAAATCAATGCTTATTGATTGCTGAAATAGCGGAAACATACTTTATAAGGCCTTGGTACTTATGCGACACCAAGCTGCTTCTTTATATCCTTCTGCAATAACAAAAAATAAAAAAACAAACAAAAATTCACTCAGATATGTCTTCAGGGGGTCAAATTTAGCCAAATAATAAATAGAAGACTGAGGTTTACCTCGATGCTTAGAGGAGTAGTGGTTGGAGCATAACGATCAACCACCTTTCCTTCTCTATTAACTAGAAACTTTGTAAAGTTCCACTTGATGTTGTCACCAAGAAGCCCACACTACTACAAAAAAAACGTTAAAGAGAGCGGTCGAAAACCCTCAAGGGTGACGAATAGTAACCAAACGCAAAATAGATCAGTCAATACCTAGGAACCGATCTTAGAAACATTTTTCCAAATAAAAATGAGCTTTAGCAGACCTGCAACATCACTAAAGTAGAAAGTTACCACCAGTCCACCTTCTATCGTTAGTCCGAAAAATAGGAATATTCAATGAAACTACTAACCCGTTTAGTTTGCGTTTCCCGTTTGTTAGCAAATAGATGTTGGAGAAGCGGACACGGCCAAGAAATAGGTCTTTAAGTTGCTTATTCAACTGTGACAAAGATAAACTGAATTTGATATTGTATCCATATAATATAAAATTAAGAAAAGAAAGTGCTCATTTTTTTTAACCTGGACCGACATTGGCAAATGCACTATTACTTCCATTCTTTAGCCGGTAAGTTAAATTAAGAACATGTTGCTGTGCAGGTGATCTGAAAACAAACAGTACATCTGGTCTCTAACTCTTATGAATCCACGAACAGTACATCAAGATCCTGTAAAAGGAGGACATAAATTACTTTAAGTTAAAGAACATTAAGATAAGAAATCACTGAATCCATGTTTAATTATATTTAGGTAGCATTACTGAATCCATGTTTAATTATATTTAGGTAGCATTACTGAATCCATGTTTATTTAATTATCCACATGATTACTGATTTTCAGTAACGAGTTAATACATGTTATATAACTTCTAAACAAGTAAATGCAACAAATAGCTGAATAACATCATAAAAACAGTTATAATAAATTAAATCAAATACATACTCAGCAGATCTATCATTTTAAATTCAATCCATACACATTAATTCCACCAAAAAATCATAAACAAACAAACAAATCCAGTAAACAACAAACAGGTCCATCAATTCTAATTAAATAAATAAATAATTTACCTTGCAAACAGTCACAGCTTTCAGCTTCCTTCCTGACAACATCGAGAACAAAATCAATCAACTCAGCGCCTTCAGTATATTGACCCTTGGCCAATTATTACCAGCGTGGATCCCAACAGTACCGTGCTTTACCTCACGTGGATCCCAGCACGACAGCGTGAGGCGGCTGTCGAGATGGTGGTCTGTGGGGAGGCGGCGTGTGAGGAGGTGAGGAAATTAGTTGGGGAGAAATTATTAAGAACATGAGATGCGAGAAGAAAAGATAAAAAGATGGGTGGAGGGGCAATTTGATTTTGGGGAAAAATTTAAGCGGGGCTTGTGAAAAGTTGAGAGGGCAATTTCATTTTGGGGAAAATTTAAGCGGGGCTTCTTAAAATTTAGGCAATTTGGTTTAGTGTGAGCATATATATCATTTGGTCACACTATTCAAGTGTGTGACATATATATTTGTCACTTTTAAATAATGTGTGACGAACTTGACTATATAATTTAACTACATACACAAATACTTCATGTGACCATATATGAATTTTGGTCACACTGTTCAATTGTGTGACATTTATTTGTCACATACGTATATATATAATGTGACTAATTTTTCAAACTTATTTGTATCCATCACACGTTCCAAATTATATGTGGACTAAATATTCAAAAAAAAAAAATTACAAGATACCTCTGGTCATGAAAATATTCGAATGTGTGACTGTAGCCTCAGTTGGAAAGACGAAATGGTCACACAAGTCGGATCAAGTGTGACTATTTATTTTATTATGGTACATTTAGTCACATAAAAAAGTTACTGTGTGGCCGTTCGAAAAACAGCATGTGTGACTAAAACCCATTTTTGTACTAGTGTAAAGGGGTAAAAATGTTAAGTTGTATAAGACCCGGTACACATTTAATTGTACTTTTGTTTCTTTCCTTGGTGTTTTGCAACTCACAAAGCTACTGCACTTTGTTTTGTTAATACATATTTTGTTTTTTTCCTAAAATTTCCAAGTGATATATGTGTAGACAATTAATGACTCAATTTTTTTTAGGGGGGGGGGGGGGGGGACCCCTCCTAGCCCTCATGAAGTTCCGCCCCTAGTTCATAACTTGAAACTAGTTGCTTGAAAGATTTCCTAATTCTTACTAAAGCATTCGCTTTGATTCAATATTTTATACCTCCAAAATAAATGTTAAAAAATAACAGTAGAATTATATTGTTTTGAAATTTTGAAACTGTCACCCTTAAACACTTAAACTAAAGTGTTAAAAGGGTAAAAATGTTAAGTTGTATAAGACCCAATACATGGATAAGGATCCTCTCATGTTCATTTGAACATGAGAGGTAAAGTTGTTCATGTTCTGATTGTACATTGCCATTATTGCAAAACATTTACTTTATTTTAAATCAAATGTACAATCATATCATGCACAACTTTACCTCTCATGTTCAAATGAACATGAGAGGATCCTCATCCCCAATACACATATAATTGTACTTTTGTTTCTTTCCTTGGTGTTCTGCAACTCACAAAGCTACTGCACTTTGTTTTGGCGATACATATTTTGTTTTTTTTCCTAAATTTTCCAAGTGATAGGTGGTCCAGGTTAGCTGGACTTCGATAGGAACACTTGTTTACTTGACTTAGTGGAAAATAAGGTCGTTTTTAAGTATTCGGTCCAGACGATCAACATGAGAGTAAATTAAACGTTCTTCTATTTGGATATGAGGCATAGAACGAAAAAGGAGTTATCATACATTACATCTATTACACTTTCCTTTTCAAAATCTGAGGCACCTAGTTGGTCCAGATTTACTTGGGCACAATAATAAATATGCCGTAAGAAAAGGGAAACAATTGACACCAAGACTTATTCTGTACATGACAACATTACAATCTTTGTCTAAGTAGTTATACACAAAAATCACGATCAGTAACGTTATCACAAATGCTCATGGTCCAAATTAGAGGTGTCAATTTGTGCGTAAAATAAAAAAAAATAGGCTAAGTGAGCAAATTTTTAAAAGATTAAGTACATGTATCTAAAACAATTAAAGATCCGGTTTTTATTACGTTTTAGTAATCAATTACATGTTATACATGGCTCGTGATGCCACTGTTAGAGTTTGACAATCAAATAACACATATTGCGGAAGCGTAGGATCAAGTATAACACATAAATATTAACTAAAACATAAATAGTAAACGTACCCGATGCACTTCAAATAAACCTTGATTCTTGTACAATTAGATCAATGATAAACCCCTTACCGTTTTGTTTATCGATCTCTTGATAATTACTAAAGTAAGTAATTACCTCGTTCTTGTACACACAAACTACCAACGAATAAAGGTTTGTTGCAAGTAAACAAAACACTAATGTTTTTGTCTTGGAAAAATCGACCCAAAGAACCCTAGGAGGGGGTGGACGATCGGCCAAGAAAAAAGAAGAAAGAAAACAAGATTTAGGGTTAGAGTGTGTGCACAAAAGATGTGAAAGTCTAACCCTTGGCCTTGTATATATACTATGTGAAACTTGGAGGACAAGACAAACATGGGTTGGGCTTCCCCCACCCTTGTTCGACCGGCCATAGCACCCCCAAGGGGTTTCTAGATCCTTCTTGACTCCCAAGTTACACTCTAGTCCATATCTTTCGTATTTAACGATAGTTAGTCCATACGGTTAACAACTAACGACCGTTTAGTCCATTAAGTGTTATAAATATATATATTCGATACATTTAACATATATATATTTATTTTACATTATTCTTGTTTGTAAAGTGTGCAATCCCGAGGTCTCGGGTTCGATCCTAGACATTTACTTATTAATGTTTATACGTAACATTTAGCAGCTCCCACTCGTATATTCATTAATAGTAAAATGACACTGGTTAGCGTCTTGCAACACTCCAATGCCCCTAGTTCAATCCGAGCTAGGTTTCCTGGAAAAACCTTTAATGATTCATCATTATAATTATCCTTTCATTACTAATACCACATTAATAAAGATGTGAGTTCCTTTATTAAATTTCTGTTTCTCGTTTCTTTATGATTGAACAAAATTACCAAAACATCTGAACGTATTCCAGATAGACTTTGGGCATGGCCATGCAAACATTTTGTCAACCCTACGAGGGGCCCAGCAGTATTAAACTTCCAAACAAATCAGAAGGAATAAATTCTTTATTGACTACAAGAATAACCCATGAACTTTGCAACATTTCTGAAAACAACCCTTATGACTCCCTGTTACGGTGAGCGGTAGATTGCTTCACAAAAATGCACTACATCCATGACACTTATCTGGTATCTCAAGTCTGAGGATAACTTTAAATATGATTCTCACATTAAATATTAAATCATATTGTTGGGATAAGTCCAATATTCAATTCATCGAATATTATGTGAAATTGGTATGACTACGCATCAATATACTTTCAAGTATATTCTAAACCAATACTCAAATTTGTCTTAGTTTAATGATATTCCCATATCATTAATCGACAATGGACATTTAGAATAATAAATTATTCATGGATCTTAAACATGCAAATATAGGATATATTATTAAGACAATGATAAATAAACATAAAACATATTTTATTCCATTAAAATAATAATTGTACATTACATCCTTTATCCAAACACTAATCACAAATGGGCATGAAACTTTCAGCTAATCTAAGTCCTACACCTTCAGCATGCTTGTAAAGCTTAGTGCCAGGTAGAGGCTTTGTTAATTGATCTGCCAAGTTATCATCTGTGTGAACTTTGAGCATTTCGATTTCACCTATTTCGACTTGTTCTCGAACATAGTGATGCTTAATCGGGAAATGTCTGGTACCTTTCATGATTCCAGGCTCATTGGCAAATGTAATTGCAGCTGAATTGTCACAATACATTTTAATAGGTCTTTGAATCGAAGGCATGACTCCAAGCCCTGAGACAAACTTCCTAATCCAAACAGCTTCCATTGCAGCTTCTGAAGCAGCTATATACTCACTTTCTGTAGCAGACATCGCTAGTACACTCTGCTTTCTGCTCCTCCAATCCACTGCTCCTCCATTAATGACAAAGACATAACCCGTCTGAGACTTCGTATCATCCTTATCACCTTTCCAAGAAGCATCGCAGTAACCTGTAACATCAAGTTCTGCTGATGGATTTCCCCCATAAACCAAGAACATATCCTTAGTAGCCCTAAGGTACTTAAGAATATTCTTAACAGCAGTCCAGTGAGCTACACCTGGATTTTGCTGATATCGACTGGTTAAATTCTGAGCAAACGCTACATCAGGTCTTGTACTTTTCATCGCATACATAATAGATCCCACAGCCGAAGCATAAGGGACTCTTTTCATGCGTTGCACCTCTGCAGGTGTTGAAGCACAAACCTTGTTGCTCAAGCCATGTTGCTCTTGCATCGGCAAATATCCTTTCTTGGAATTTTGCATACTGAATCTCTTCAGTATTTTATCAATGTAAGCACTTTGGCTTAATCCAATTAATCGCTGAGATCTATCTCTATATATCTTGATTCCCAGAATAAATGCAGCTTCCCCTAAATCTTTCATAGAAAAACACTTTCCAAGATATGCCTTAACCTTTTGCAAACTTGGAATGTCGTTTCCCATGATCAATATGTCATCAACATATAATATAAGGAAAATTACATTACTCCCACTAACTTTGTGATATACACATGGCTCATCAAGATTTTGAGTGAATCCATACTTTTTAATCTCACCATCAAATCTCTTATTCCATTGTCGTGATGCTTGCTTTAATCCATAAATGGATCTTTTAAGCTTGCATACACGATTTGGGAATTCTGGATTTACATACCCCTCAGGCTGCGCCATATAGATGTCTTCATCTAGGCGACCATTTAAGAAGGCGGTTTTTACATCCATTTGCCAAATCTCATAGTCATAGTAAGCAGCTATGGCTATAAGAATCCTAATTGCCCTTATGTCAGCTACAGGAGAAAAGGTCTCCTCATAGTCAACACCAAAAGTTTGTGTATAGCCTTTAGCTACACAACGGGCCTTATAGGTGTGTACAACGCCATCCATGTCAGTCTTTTTCTTGTAGAGCCATTTACTCCCAACTAGTTTGGCACCCGGAGGTAGGTCTACTTCTTCCCAGACATCATTGTCTTCCATGGATTGCATTTCCCCATCCATAGCTTCTTTCCATTTGGCCTTTTCAGGACCATTCATGGCAGCTTTATAACTTGTAGGCTCATCAAGATCACCCAGTATATACTCATCACTCTCTACATTAAGACATAGACGAGTAGGAGCTTTTACTGGTCTTCTTGACCTACGAATGGGAATCACTTCAACTTCAGGTGGAGGACCTAAACTTTCAGGTTCTACCGGAAGTTGGTTAGTGTTTTCAGAAGGTTCTACATCTTCTTGACCGTCTTCCAGATCATATATTCTCCCACTGAATTCTTGAGATATGAGTTCCCTTTCAAGGAAGTCTCCATACCTTGCAACAAAAACTTTGTTTTCAGGTGGGTAATAAAAGTAGTATCCCATAGTTTCCTTAGGGTATCCTACGAAGATGCACTTCACAGATCTTTGTTGGAGTTTGTCTGCTGAGTCACGTTTAACATACGCCTCACAACCCCAGACCTTAAGATAAGACAGGTTAGGAGCTTTTCCAGTCCATACCTCATATGGTGTCTTATCAACCTTCTTTGTTGGAACCATATTTAGAATGCGAACCGCAGATTCTAAGGCATAATCCCAAAACGAGAAAGGAAGAGTTGTTAGATTAAACATAGATCGTATCATGTCTTGCAATGTACGATTCCTTCTTTCAGATACACCATTTTGTTGTGGAGTATATGGAGAAGTAAGGTGCTGGACAATTCCCTCCTTTGCTAGATAATCTATGAACTCCTGACTCAGGTATTCACCACCTCTATCGGATCGAAGAGCTTTAATCTTCTTTCCAAGTTGCAACTCTACTTCTGCTTTAAACACTTTGAATGTTTCAAACACTTCATGTTTATGTTTAAGTAAATAAACATAACCATAATGGCTGTAATCATCCGTAAATGTTAAGAAGTAGCTAGCACCCCTCCTTGACACATGTCTAAATGGTCCACACACATCTGTGTGAATAAGACCAAGTAGATCATTAGCCCTTTCAATCCTATTTTTAAAGGGTTTCTTAGTCATCTTCCCAGCAATGCAAGATTCGCATTTATCAAATGATTCATCATTGATCTTATCTAAAAGCCCATCATGTTGCAGTTTTTTCATGCGATCTTTGCCAATGTGAGCAAGTCGACAATGCCAAAGATAAGACGAATCCAGACCTTTCTTGATTCTCTTATTGTTGATGCTATACATTGAATTATTTGTAACAAAAGCATTATCATTATCATTCATATCAATTTCAAATACACCATTCACAGCAATAGCATTAAAATAAAAAACATTATTTAAAGAAACCGAAATTCCATTGCTTGAAATAGTATGATGAAAACCTTGGTTCAACAAACATGAAAATGAAATTACACCTCTAACAATTGACGGTGCATAATGACAATTATTTAAAGATAGTACTAGGCCCGAAGGCAACACTAAATTAAAAACTCCTATAGCTTCAACTCCTGCATGCGCTCCGTTACCAACATGCAAGAATTGTTGTCCATAGGCCAGCTTTCTCTCAACTCTAAACCCCTGCATGGTATTGCAGATATGAATGCCACATCCAGTATCATATACCCATGAATTCAATTTAGGAGTAAGAGTGAATAATTCAATCATAAAGAACGCACCTGATGTGCTGGGGTTACCAGCATCATTCCCCTGCTTCTTGAGTCGCAAGTCATGAATGTAGAGAGGGCAATTGCGCTTCCAATGGCCCTTTTCATGACAATGGTGACAAGCCTGATCCTTCTTGTTTGGCGGATTCACCTTGTTCTGCTTAGGCTGATGTTGTTTCATCTTGGGTTGAGGTTGATAGGCCATGACCTGCTTGCCTTTATCACCTTTACCTTTGCCTTTGTTCACATGCGATTTCTTCTGGATTCTCCCCCCATGAATTGCCAACACTTGTGGGGTGGGAGTCTTGACCTTGGCTGGTAGACTTTTCTCATAATCAACAAGCAATGCGAGTAATTCTGAGACTGTCTTCCCCGAGCAATGCATGTTGAAGTTCTGCACAAAACAAGCAAAATCCCTGTTGAGGGATCTGTTGATCAAGTGCACTTGCACATTCTCGAGGTAACCAAAACCAATTCTGTGAAGTTGATCAAAGGAATCTTTCATCTCATCCACATAATCGGCTACTGGTTTACCATCACCATGCTTGCAGTTGTGTAGCTTGTCAAGTTCATCATACAATTCAACTGCAGGTGGCTTCTCATAAGACTACCTAAGCATCTCAAGCATGTCTTTTGGGAACGCGTACTCGTACTTCTTTTGTAACTGAGCACTCATGCTAGTGAGCATTAAACAAGCAACCTCATTAAACTTAGCATTTACCACCTTCCAAGCCGCCTTTGCTTCTGGTGTAGCAGTAGCAGCAGGCTCAGCTGGGCATTCTTCGGTCAAGAAGTCTAGTTTACCTGACGCCCTCAAGACAATTCTGAGCGAACGGTACCAGTCATTGAAATTCTTTCCAGTCAGTTTTTCTCTCTCAAGATGACTCTTGAAAGCAGAAATCACAGTTTGGTTATCGGGTTGAGCCATATCTACAGATAAAGTTCAAATATTAGTATTTTCGATAATCAATATCTTCAAGAAAATAAAATACCCAAGGCTATATTCATATAACCAACAAATTTTCTTGAAAATCTAGGATCCAACTTTACATAGATTCCACCACATCAGTTGATCTGCTAGTGGTGAAAGTACAAAAGTTGGTAATCTGTCGAACAATAATTGGCAAACAAGATTTCCAATTCCTAGATCATTATGGGATTTACTACAAATTGATTCATCAATTTGCCTTGTAAGCATGTTTCACCCCATCTCATGCCTTAAGTTCTAGGTCTCACGCACAACTTAATTAAGTCGTCTACCTTAGAAACTGTAAAATTACAATTATGGTCTCACGCGTTAAAAGAATTTTACCTTGTTATAGTAATTTAGCCTAGGTCTCACGTTTACTAAATTAAAATTCCAAGTGTTTCTTTTAGGTAGATGGCACGTAACTTAAATTTAAGGGTATTAATTTTTGATATGTCAATCAAAATTATGTACAAAGATGCATGCACTCATCTTTATAACATAAGTTTTCATAAAACCTTTTTATATCCAATTCGCGAAATTAATACACAAAGTTTTACTTGAGGTTTATTCCAAAACCCTAAGATGACTTTCTACAATATATGATTTT
The DNA here is from genome assembly GCA_030686995.1 of Artemisia argyi. Taxonomy (NCBI): domain Eukaryota; kingdom Viridiplantae; phylum Streptophyta; class Magnoliopsida; order Asterales; family Asteraceae; genus Artemisia; species Artemisia argyi. Next base: position 21,807,775 of record CM060692.1, read on the forward strand.
AAAAGTAATTCGTTTAAGACATATTCAAGATTGTGATAACCAAGGCAGACTCTAAGGCTCTTTTCTAAGCCTTCAAATCACGGTTATGAATATCATCTTAAAAGACTTAATTTTAAAAGCACATTTGCACAAAACATCATTCAAGCAAAAGTTTATGGATTCAATCTCAAAATAGTAATAAAGTTTGAATTTTGCTAGTCTCGCCTGGGAGCTGATTACCGTGCGAATCGGACCACGATTGGCAATAAGACCTTGCAAGATTCTTACTTTATCACTTTAGGGTTTCACAATTATTAGTCCGTATTAATTTTCTTTATTAAAACAACCCTTTTATTGCTTACATCAAGTCCAACTAAAAACAATAAAACAAGTAACAAAGAAAATCAAACAACCAATAATAAAAAGTGAAACTATTAGCCACATGCAATCCGTATTAGAAAAGATCCTAATAAAATCAATTCTAGGTATAATAATGCATGTAATCAACTAAGGCCTTCCCCTCTTAATGGAGGTGAGTCACATACATTGACGAATCAATTGCGTAGGCCAAAGCTAATAACACACCACATAGCATATAAAATTGATTTTAATATATATTGGAGTCTTCCCCAATTTAAGATCTATATAAGACATGTGAAAAAACAAGATCCATGACAAACATGCATGTAAGTCACGGATTAAAACATAACAATTAGCAATTAGGTCACAAGATACGTTCAATTAACCGGTTAATGACCTAGGGTTTCTAGTGATTACACATAATCTTTGAAAACCACAAAACCCTAATTAGGGTTTCATGGAAAAATCGACCCCCCCCCCCCAAAATTAGGGTTAGGGTTTCGAAATTTAAAAAAAAAAAAAAAAGGAAAAACCCTAGATAAAAAAAAACATGTATCTAAAACAATTAAAGATCCGGTTTTTATTACGTTTTAGTAATCAATTACATGTTATACATGGCTCGTGATGCCACTGTTAGAGTTTGACAATCAAATAACACATATTGCGGAAGCGTAGGATCAAGTATAACACATAAATATTAACTAAAACATAAATAGTAAACGTACCCGATGCACTTCAAATAAACCTTGATTCTTGTACAATTAGATCAATGATAAACCCCTTACCGTTTTGTTTATCGATCTCTTGATAATTACTAAAGTAAGTAATTACCTCGTTCTTGTACACACAAACTACCAACGAATAAAGGTTTGTTGCAAGTAAACAAAACACTAATGTTTTTGTCTTGGAAAAATCGACCCAAAGAACCCTAGGAGGGGGTGGACGATCGGCCAAGAAAAAAGAAGAAAGAAAACAAGATTTAGGGTTAGAGTGTGTGCACAAAAGATGTGAAAGTCTAACCCTTGGCCTTGTATATATACTATGTGAAACTTGGAGGACAAGACAAACATGGGTTGGGCTTCCCCCACCCTTGTTTGACCGGCCATAGCACCCCCAAGGGGTTTCTAGATCCTTCTTGACTCCCAAGTTACACTCTAGTCCATATCTTTCGTATTTAACGATAGTTAGTCCATACGGTTAACAACTAACGACCGTTTAGTCCATTAAGTGTTATAAATATATATATTCGATACATTTAACATATATATATTTATTTTACATTATTCTTGTTTGTAAAGTGTGCAATCCCGAGGTCTCGGGTTCGATCCTAGACATTTACTTATTAATGTTTATACGTAACATTTAACAGAAGATAGGTACCAAACAGGGCTGTATAAAACATAAATTTGTGGACAAAGCAAGTTATAGCTGCAATTCTAAAGATAGGTATCAGCTTACATGTCTAACATAGTTGCCTTTTAAAAGGTACGCTAAGACGGTTTCAGTTTTGTAGACTTGTAGTATTTTGGCTTTTGAGCCAAAAATGACCACAACCCTCAAGGTTGTATAGTGTAAAAAGACTTCTTTCTTTTACACCATTTTTTGTTTAAATTCGTCTGGTAAGGTTGAAATCATTAATTTGAATTATGAGCTGACATTTGTGTTTAGATAATGGGCCAGCTGGTCCCTTAACCAGAGGAAAATTGGAGCCGACATAATGAACAATAAATACACGATCTAGCAACTTAAAACTCAGAAGCGATTAGTACGTAGATACAAATCTAGAAAAAGTTTTAGAATCTATGCATATAGATGATGATGATGGGAATTCTGTTATTGAGGTTCGAAAGTCATTTTCAGTCCCTGATATTTTAAGAAAAGCGTTCACAGATGCATTTGGCGATGATGACGATGATGGTCTTCTTGATAACAAGCTCTTCGGAATAGCAGTTTGTGCTGTCTAGCTTGTTAGAATCTGCTTTAAAATTATCAAAGAATAATAACGTTAATGTTCAAGGGAGATTTCACTATGCTCTTCCGAACATTAAATAGTGGAGGTAAAATTGAATATGTCAAGATCGTATTTCAGAACCTAGGTAAGTATTGCAAGGTCAAGGGTTCGATCCTCACTCCCTACAAAAGACTGGAGGTCCTTTTCTACCTTAAGTAGAACCGGAAGCAGCCTCTCTACCTTAGGTAGGGGTAAGGCTGTCTACATCTCAACCTCCCCCATACACCGTGGAAGACGGTATTGGGACCCATAACCCATGGAAGACGGTATTGGGAGTTACTTCTTTTTACATAAAGAAACCGGGGCACACTAGGTGCTTGTAGACAAAGATAAATTACCATTTTTAAGTGTTGTATGGGCTAAAAATGGACAAATGGTTGATGAAAAAGAAGTATTTGAGTTTTGGAGAAAAATTAAGGATGGGCTCCAGTTAACATTATTAATCGATGTATGTGAAAGAATTGGTTCGGAACTTCCACCTTGTTTTATTAAACTACCCACTGAACTCAAACTAAAGATATTGGAATTGATTTCCGGTGTTGATGTAGCAAATGTGAGCTGTGTCTGTTCAGAACTAAGACAATTTAGCCTCGCATGATGATATGTGGAAACAAAAGTTTTTTGAGGAGTTCAAGTATACTGACTCGATATGGGAGGACTTTTAAAGAAGAATTTGCAGATTGGACAACTGAAAACAAAAATACACATGGGTTGGGTATTTTGTTAAGAATATGAGAGAAAATCCAACGCATGGTGATCCATTTGCTGCTGGCCGTCCTTTCCAACGAAAAAATCGTTATGCAGATCCATATGCCCTATTTTGGTGTTGGTCCTCCACTGGAAAAAGTTTGGTTAAACACTATCAGGTTCAAAGTAATATATACCTTCCCACAGGCGATGTTAAGCGGTTGATAAAACTCGCCTTCTTAGACGTGGTGGTTAACCAATGTATTCTTTGAAGATACAAAAACTTCGTTACGTTTGATTACTTTTAAAAGACAAAACGTGACACCGTTTGTTATAACATCAACTCAAGCAGCTATACTTGGTGGAAATAACGTTATTTTTTTATTCTTACTAAAACAAGAGACAGAGTATATTGGTGTGCAATACATTGGTCTATACAAAACCAATCCCTACGAAAATAGATCATACCTATAGTGTAATACGTACTTAACAATAACATATCTTATTTGAAACTGTTTAAAACAACACTTAGATCTACCTCGATGCCAAAATTTGCGCAACTATATCGACTTCTTAATATGCCCTGGTCACTATTTGGTATTGAAATACAATAATAACAATAATGATAATAAGAACATCATCAACACCTTGAAATGTAAAACAAATTAATGGTTTTTTTCCATATAATTACAACACTACAAGAATAAGATTCGTTTGAATTGACGGTCTAAACTTTTTTAAAGTACAAAACAAAACAAGAAAGTTAAAGTGACAACTATTCCTGTGACGAGAAAATGCAATAAAAAAACATCTAACACCTTCATCGGAGCTTGATCGGGTAGCCACACTGACCTAACCAATCTGACATGTGCTTTTAAGAAACCTGCAACCCAAACCCATTAAATCTCACTGGAGAACAAGAAGAACAAAAATGAACCATATATTGGTAACTGTAAGTCTTACTTAAGATGACATTAGATCGAGTTGGTACCACTAGGAATACTTGCATCGGTGACCTTTGAGTGTTTAAGACAATATAGAACATGAAATGAGACGATTTATAAACATTAGTCGTCTACATATATTTACCTGGGCATGAAGAACTTAATCACGGCTAGAAATAGGATGAAATAGTGTTGCTGTCATACTTTCTGCAGCTGTAACGCATCTTACTTGTTCAACCCTCCTGTATCATGGTCAAGAAATCAAACATTTTAATATCAACAAATAGCTAAAGCAAATTACTACTGTGATAAGTCGTTGAATTTGCAAGCTTACCACTTAGTTAAAGAGAGATACAATGTGGTTCAAGCGTACCTAAAGCATCATATAGTAGAAGGCAGAGTTTGGATCAAAGTTATACCTCTGGCTAAAGTGATAGAGAGGAAAGGCAATACTTCCATAGCTTTTGTAACTGAAGCTCATCTTCCCTATGGAATCGAAAATATATATTTAGAAACGACAACAGATATAACTTCAAACATGATTATAGCCAGATGTTATGTTCTTACTCACTCTTATTGTAGTTTCTGAAGTTCTCTTTCTCTTCTTCTTCAATCTTGGTTCGAATGTTAACCCTCTATAATTGTGCATAAATTGTGTGTCTAAGGTGGTTCCCAAGCACCACCTACCATAACCGTAGGTCAGCCTCTGCTGATTCTGGACCTCTGATCAAGTCTATTACAATGATTGTTTTCTGCCATTCTGACATGAAGATGATTGTTCGTTTGGCCTTTAAGAAGTTTTGAAACAAAGCTAGAGTGCAATAAGCACAGGTGTCACTCTCAACGCGAAACCTTTTGAAACTAGGTTTCGATACGTACTGAACTACTGATCAACAGTTCACAGTCAATCCCCACAGTTGGGCTAACTGTGACTGATAGTCAACCCGATACCGAGACATCCTTTGGGATTCAAAGGGCTGCGACCAGTCCCATCATAACACTAGTAAAGCTTACAAATAATAGACATGCTACTAAAAGGGATACTTAATTAGCTTACTTTTATAAAGCCCCAAACGGGCACACAACAAACCACATCAAACATGAGTCAAGGGAAAGAGTTTATCAAATATAACAATCACCTCCTCACGATGAGCTGCATCATGTGGTGGCATTACCTGCGCCAAAAAGTTGTTCAGTGACGGACCCTTTAACCATTCAGTTGTGTCACTAAACATTCTGAGCTCATATAAGAACATATCCCGGACAGCAATATACATCCCATGCGCATTAGACTTTTGAAATCCAGCAAATTGGAAAATGTACACACAAAGCTAAAAATATCAGATTACTAATTTCTTTCGAGCTGGCAAGACGGATGAATGATCTCACAAGTCTTGGGTGTTGTAGGGGCCCACTAACATATGACCCATTTTCATCACGGCTTGGTTGATCGTTTGATGAAATCATATGCCGAAAGGCAAGATCTGTAAGAAAAGCCTGCAATATCGTCATTAGTCACTCTATCAACCAAAGATTATACATCCAATCATTTTTATTTTTATCTATCCATATAAAAAATAGGTCAAATTGATTCTACATTTGAGTACTAACAAGTCAAGCAGGGTCCTAAAAGTATGTATCAGTAAGTTGATCCAAACCTGTTTTGACCCATCTTAGAATCTACCCATTCGGGACACTATAACCCGTTTTGACGGGTCAGCCAAGCTGCCCGAACCGCCCATTTTTGCCCCTCATAAATAATAAGAAATGATATGTACATTTCTTATCCATACGCTACAAAATTTGTTTCATTTTTACCATAATACCTTGTAGTAAAATTATGTATACCACTATCAAAAAGTGGTTAAGAAGTGGCACATAAAGATTATTTGGTCATCACTACTACCTTCCCCAAAATGCACTCAGCAGCCTGATTTCCAACTCGCGCACATTGGAAAATTATGTCTCTATAATGGAGATGCTTTCTGGAATCATCCGTCAAACCTTGAAAACTTACTACCCTTAATACAGAAGTTTGCTCAGCATGTTCCTTGAGCTTCTTAAACCTGCATAAAGTTCGCAAAGAAATTACTGATTAAAGCAAATCCAAATAACATTATAAAAAACATAAGAAATAATTAAGCAGTGAATACTTACGTTTTACTGACTCTTACAATATCTCTGGCTCCATTAGTAGATGCCGCTAACAGTATCAATATCAGATTCAGGATGTCGGAGGGTAATCCAGTCATTTCTTTCGTCCTCTGGCTGTAGGATTGGGAATTGCATGATAAAAATTTCAAAAGTAGATCAATTACAAATAAACTTAAATAGACGACGAAAGAAGCTATCTTTACGAGAGTAATAATCATACTTAAGATTCCAGTTATCAATAAATCAGTAAAAGGGAGCTAAAATAATAAGATTCGAAGTAGCATTTTCCTCTAAAAGCAAAATTCCTTATAAATTCTCTAATAAAGTCCAGATTTTTCAAAGATTTTTAGATACCACAATTACAGAAAAAAGTGCAAGACCTAATAACATATATACATTTAATTACGATTCAAGCATCGGATTATACACCATGGTAAAGCTTACTGACAAATCCAAAGATGATCTAAGAATTATGCATCTAGTTAAGGAAAAAATCATACACAAAGAAACTGATTCGAAGCATTTTTAGATGTAAGAAACTTGGACCATAAAATTACCTCAAGAAACTTAGATTTTTCAAGGAGGCACGGTGAGATGCCAAAAAAACGATGATGCCAATGTAGATAACCCCCCTTTTAGACGATATAAGTAGGGTTGGATATTGTATTTAATAAGTTGATCAAAACTTTCTGCTTTGTCAATAATTAAATGACTAAGTTTTCCTTCACTTACTAGTCTTTGAACTTATTTTTTTGTTGATTGATCAAGTAACTCATATCGACTTATCCAGGGTCATGCTTCTTTCTAATTAAGGTTCTAGTTCCATAGTCTATACAAGGTAAGGGCTTTATTTAAAGTTCACTTGCACTACAAGCGTTTCCATCACGCACCCTAGAATCATTCAGCAGTTCACAACAAGAAAATTTCAGTTTATTTCATTGCTTTTACATCTATGAAACATGGAAGATGAATGTAAAACATCCAAAATAATAGGATTTTTTAGACCAAAACATACTAATGAACTTACATCTTTTTGCATCCTCTGTTTGTGGCAACAGGCACCCCATGCTTGCTTCACATTAACTTATCTTGAAAACCTACAAACACGTGTTGTGTTTGAAATTCGAAAACAGTCAACTTTTGTATTCAGCTATGAAGAATATTAAGGCGAAAAGATGAATGAAAGAAAGAAAAGCAATATGAAGGAACGCAAAACAGGTTAAGAAATGATACCTTTGCATAATCCCTTTTCTTTAACAATCTCTGATGGGAAGATATTTCAACCCTCTCTGCACTTTATATATAGATAAATCATAAATCCAGAAATTTGAATTTTTTGTCTGAGCATTATCTGACTTTGTGCTTCTGATTTCTACCAAAAGCTTCGAATTTCTTACCTTAAATTGGTCATTTATGAAGTTCCAAGAAGAATAACAAATGTTGGTGGTTCACCCCAATCTGGCCCATCCCATTTTGACCAGCCCTTAAGTTCTACCCATTTAACCCAAACGCCCATATCATACCACATGACATATACATCATAAAGTAAACCGGGGTATATCAAAAACTACCAAGATTTATCCTTGTGAAATGTAATTAATCACGAAACTGTCCCTGCAGAGACGGATTTGGATAGATAAAGAACAATATGAGCTTAAGATCGAATGGATATACCTTTCCCAGAATAAGTTCAGCAATCGGATTTTGAGCTAGGGCTCATTGTAAAATGAGATCATCCCGACCATGATACTTTGTGTAGTCAAAGTTGGAAGTCAAACGATGTAAATTGACCACGCTTAAGACATGAGGTCGTTCAATCAAGATCTTGAAATACTCGCATCTGCACAAAGTTTGTAACGAAATTACAGATTAAAGCAATTCAAGTAGCATCATCAAAAAGAACATTAGAAAGAGAAATTATGAATCTAGCCTTTCTTGAGTGGGTTATATAAAAATGTCCTACCTTATGCATAAGTCAATATTTTTCCCTATTAGTTTCCGAAAGAACCAAAAAATTGATTTTTCCCAAAACTTTTGAGTAATTTCGCAAGAAGAGAAGCCAAATAATTCGCAGAAAATCCGACGGATTCCGCAAAAATCATGTTTTAAGTGATTTTTGCTGGTTTAATAATGGGTTATTTTGTTACATAACAGACTCAAAAACGGTCAGATTAGTAATTTTCCCGTATAAGAAATAAGTAAGCAGAGAATACTTACGTTAAACATAACCTTACGAGATCTCCAGCACCATCAGATGAGTTCGCTAACATTAATATGATCATAGTCAGAATGTCAACTGGTAATTCTGTGATATGAGGTGTTGTCTTCTGCTTTTGGATTGGCAATCACATAACAAAAATGCCATAACATTAACAGCTAGAAACAATAATTCTAATCTCATACAGAAGATAAAAGACACAACATATTAAAAATCATACATTGAATTTCCAACTACTAAATTCTTTCATAAATTTGCAATTTACAAAGACTTTAGGACATCAGCATATATTATTTTAAGAGCCACCTCAGCAACATATATTATTTTATAAAATTAACCCTTCAAAATTTTGATCAGCTAAACCGGTCACATTATATTACTAAATTAGCCCGTCAAATGCAAGTAGAAATACCAAAACAGGACCCCAAAAAAATGCATAATTACCAAAACGGACCATTGCAAAAAGTAGGTTGCTATAGTTTGACATGAGCTTCAACTCCTGCATGCGCTCCGTTACCAACATGCAAGAATTGTTGTCCATAGGCCAGCTTTCTCTCAACTCTAAACCCCTGCATGGTATTGCAGATATGAATGCCACATCCAGTATCATATACCCATGAATTCAATTTAGGAGTAAGAGTGAATAATTCAATCATAAAGAACGCACCTGATGTGCTGGGGTTACCAGCATCATTCCCCTGCTTCTTGAGTCGCAAGTCATGAATGTAGAGAGGGCAATTGCGCTTCCAATGGCCCTTTTCATGACAATGGTGACAAGCCTGATCCTTCTTGTTTGGCGGATTCACCTTGTTCTGCTTAGGCTGATGTTGTTTCATCTTGGGTTGAGGTTGATAGGCCATGACCTGCTTGCCTTTATCACCTTTACCTTTGCCTTTGTTCACATGCGATTTCTTCTGGATTCTCCCCCCATGAATTGCCAACACTTGTGGGGTGGGAGTCTTGACCTTGGCTGGTAGACTTTTCTCATAATCAACAAGCAATGCGAGTAATTCTGAGACTGTCTTCCCCGAGCAATGCATGTTGAAGTTCTGCACAAAACAAGCAAAATCCCTGTTGAGGGATCTGTTGATCAAGTGCACTTGCACATTCTCGAGGTAACCAAAACCAATTCTGTGAAGTTGATCAAAGGAATCTTTCATCTCATCCACATAATCGGCTACTGGTTTACCATCACCATGCTTGCAGTTGTGTAGCTTGTCAAGTTCATCATACAATTCAACTGCAGGTGGCTTCTCATAAGACTGCCTAAGCATCTCAAGCATGTCTTTTGGGAACGCGTACTCGTACTTCTTTTGTAACTGAGCACTCATGCTAGTGAGCATTAAACAAGCAACCTCATTAAACTTAGCATTTACCACCTTCCAAGCCGCCTTTGCTTCTGGTGTAGCAGTAGCAGCAGGCTCAGCTGGGCATTCTTCGGTCAAGAAGTCTAGTTTACCTGACGCCCTCAAGACAATTCTGAGCGAACGGTACCAGTCATTGAAATTCTTTCCAGTCAGTTTTTCTCTCTCAAGATGACTCTTGAAAGCAGAAATCACAGTTTGGTTATCGGGTTGAGCCATATCTACAGATAAAGTTCAAATATTAGTATTTTCGATAATCAATATCTTCAAGAAAATAAAATACCCAAGGCTATATTCATATAACCAACAAATTTTCTTGAAAATCTAGGATCCAACTTTACATAGATTCCACCACATCAGTTGATCTGCTAGTGGTGAAAGTACAAAAGTTGGTAATCTGTCGAACAATAATTGGCAAACAAGATTTCCAATTCCTAGATCATTATGGGATTTACTACAAATTGATTCATCAATTTGCCTTGTAAGCATGTTTCACCCCATCTCATGCCTTAAGTTCTAGGTCTCACGCACAACTTAATTAAGTCGTCTACCTTAGAAACTGTAAAATTACAATTATGGTCTCACGCGTTAAAAGAATTTTACCTTGTTATAGTAATTTAGCCTAGGTCTCACGTTTACTAAATTAAAATTCCAAGTGTTTCTTTTAGGTAGATGGCACGTAACTTAAATTTAAGGGTATTAATTTTTGATATGTCAATCAAAATTATGTACAAAGATGCATGCACTCATCTTTATAACATAAGTTTTCATAAAACCTTTTTATATCCAATTCGCGAAATTAATACACAAAGTTTTACTTGAGGTTTATTCCAAAACCCTAAGATGACTTTCTACAATATATGATTTTAAAAGTAATTCGTTTAAGACATATTCAAGATTGTGATAACCAAGGCAGACTCTAAGGCTCTTTTCTAAGCCTTCAAATCACGGTTATGAATATCATCTTAAAAGACTTAATTTTAAAAGCACATTTGCACAAAACATCATTCAAGCAAAAGTTTATGGATTCAATCTCAAAATAGTAATAAAGTTTGAATTTTGCTAGTCTCGCCTGGGAGCTGATTACCGTGCGAATCGGACCACGATTGGCAATAAGACCTTGCAAGATTCTTACTTTATCACTTTAGGGTTTCACAATTATTAGTCCGTATTAATTTTCTTTATTAAAACAACCCTTTTATTGCTTACATCAAGTCCAACTAAAAACAATAAAACAAGTAACAAAGAAAATCAAACAACCAATAATAAAAAGTGAAACTATTAGCCACATGCAATCCGTATTAGAAAAGATCCTAATAAAATCAATTCTAGGTATAATAATGCATGTAATCAACTAAGGCCTTCCCCTCTTAATGGAGGTGAGTCACATACATTGACGAATCAATTGCGTAGGCCAAAGCTAATAACACACCACATAGCATATAAAATTGATTTTAATATATATTGGAGTCTTCCCCAATTTAAGATCTATATAAGACATGTGAAAAAACAAGATCCATGACAAACATGCATGTAAGTCACGGATTAAAACATAACAATTAGCAATTAGGTCACAAGATACGTTCAATTAACCGGTTAATGACCTAGGGTTTCTAGTGATTACACATAATCTTTGAAAACCACAAAACCCTAATTAGGGTTTCATGGAAAAATCGACCCCCCCCCCAAAATTAGGGTTAGGGTTTCGAAATTTAAAAAAAAAAAAAAAGGAAAAACCCTAGATAAAAAAAAACATGTATCTAAAACAATTAAAGATCCGGTTTTTATTACGTTTTAGTAATCAATTACATGTTATACATGGCTCGTGATGCCACTGTTAGAGTTTGACAATCAAATAACACATATTGCGGAAGCGTAGGATCAAGTATAACACATAAATATTAACTAAAACATAAATAGTAAACGTACCCGATGCACTTCAAATAAACCTTGATTCTTGTACAATTAGATCAATGATAAACCCCTTACCGTTTTGTTTATCGATCTCTTGATAATTACTAAAGTAAGTAATTACCTCGTTCTTGTACACACAAACTACCAACGAATAAAGGTTTGTTGCAAGTAAACAAAACACTAATGTTTTTGTCTTGGAAAAATCGACCCAAAGAACCCTAGGAGGGGGTGGACGATCGGCCAAGAAAAAAGAAGAAAGAAAACAAGATTTAGGGTTAGAGTGTGTGCACAAAAGATGTGAAAGTCTAACCCTTGGCCTTGTATATATACTATGTGAAACTTGGAGGACAAGACAAACATGGGTTGGGCTTCCCCCACCCTTGTTCGACCGGCCATAGCACCCCCAAGGGGTTTCTAGATCCTTCTTGACTCCCAAGTTACACTCTAGTCCATATCTTTCGTATTTAACGATAGTTAGTCCATACGGTTAACAACTAACGACCGTTTAGTCCATTAAGTGTTATAAATATATATATTCGATACATTTAACATATATATATTTATTTTACATTATTCTTGTTTGTAAAGTGTGCAATCCCGAGGTCTCGGGTTCGATCCTAGACATTTACTTATTAATGTTTATACGTAACATTTAACAGAAGATAGGTACCAAACAGGGCTGTATAAAACATAAATTTGTGGACAAAGCAAGTTATAGCTGCAATTCTAAAGATAGGTATCAGCTTACATGTCTAACATAGTTGCCTTTTAAAAGGTACGCTAAGACGGTTTCAGTTTTGTAGACTTGTAGTATTTTGGCTTTTGAGCCAAAAATGACCACAACCCTCAAGGTTGTATAGTGTAAAAAGACTTCTTTCTTTTACACCATTTTTTGTTTAAATTCGTCTGGTAAGGTTGAAATCATTAATTTGAATTATGAGCTGACATTTGTGTTTAGATAATGGGCCAGCTGGTCCCTTAACCAGAGGAAAATTGGAGCCGACATAATGAACAATAAATACACGATCTAGCAACTTAAAACTCAGAAGCGATTAGTACGTAGATACAAATCTAGAAAAAGTTTTAGAATCTATGCATATAGATGATGATGATTGGAATTCTGTTATTGAGGTTCGAAAGTCATTTTCAGTCCCCTGATATTTTAAGAAAAGCGTTCACAGATGCATTTGGCGATGATGACGATGATGGTCTTCTTGATAACAAGCTCTTCGGAATAGCAGTTTGTGCTGTCTAGCTTGTTAGAATCTGCTTTAAAATTATCAAAGAATAATAACGTTAATGTTCAAGGGAGATTTCACTATGCTCTTCCGAACATTAAATAGTGGAGGTAAAATTGAATATGTCAAGATCGTATTTCAGAACCTAGGTAAGTATTGCAAGGTCAAGGGTTCGATCCTCACTCCCTACAAAAGACTGGAGGTCCTTTTCTACCTTAAGTAGAACCGGAAGCAGCCTCTCTACCTTAGGTAGGGGTAAGGCTGTCTACATCTCAACCTCCCCCATACACCGTGGAAGACGGTATTGGGACCCATAACCCATGGAAGACGGTATTGGGAGTTACTTCTTTTTACATAAAGAAACCGGGGCACACTAGGTGCTTGTAGACAAAGATAAATTACCATTTTTAAGTGTTGTATGGGCTAAAAATGGACAAATGGTTGATGAAAAAGAAGTATTTGAGTTTTGGAGAAAAATTAAGGATGGGCTCCAGTTAACATTATTAATCGATGTATGTGAAAGAATTGGTTCGGAACTTCCACCTTGTTTTATTAAACTACCCACTGAACTCAAACTAAAGATATTGGAATTGATTTCCGGTGTTGATGTAGCAAATGTGAGCTGTGTCTGTTCAGAACTAAGACAATTTAGCCTCGCATGATGATATGTGGAAACAAAAGTTTTTTGAGGAGTTCAAGTATACTGACTTGATATGGGAGGACTTTTAAAGAAGAATTTGCAGATTGGACAACTGAAAACAAAAATACACATGGGTTGGGTATTTTGTTAAGAATATGAGAGAAAATCCAACGCATGGTGATCCATTTGCTGCTGGCCGTCCTTTCCAACGAAAAAATCGTTATGCAGATCCATATGCCCTATTTTGGTGTTGGTCCTCCACTGGAAAAAGTTTGGTTAAACACTATCAGGTTCAAAGTAATATATACCTTCCCACAGGCGATGTTAAGCGGTTGATAAAACTCGCCTTCTTAGACGTGGTGGTTAACCAATGTATTCTTTGAAGATACAAAAACTTCGTTACGTTTGATTACTTTTAAAAGACAAAACGTGACACCGTTTGTTATAACATCAACTCAAGCAGCTATACTTGGTGGAAATAACGTTATTTTTTTATTCTTACTAAAACAAGAGACAGAGTATATTGGTGTGCAATACATTGGTCTATACAAAACCAATCCCTACGAAAATAGATCATACCTATAGTGTAATACGTACTTAACAATAACATATCTTATTTGAAACTGTTTAAAACAACACTTAGATCTACCTCGATGCCAAAATTTGCGCAACTATATCGACTTCTTAATATGCCCTGGTCACTATTTGGTATTGAAATACAATAATAACAATAATGATAATAAGAACATCATCAACACCTTGAAATGTAAAACAAATTAATGGTTTTTTTCCATATAATTACAACACTACAAGAATAAGATTCGTTTGAATTGACGGTCTAAACTTTTTTAAAGTACAAAACAAAACAAGAAAGTTAAAGTGACAACTATTCCTGTGACGAGAAAATGCAATAAAAAAACATCTAACACCTTCATCGGAGCTTGATCGGGTAGCCACACTGACCTAACCAATCTGACATGTGCTTTTAAGAAACCTGCAACCCAAACCCATTAAATCTCACTGGAGAACAAGAAGAACAAAAATGAACCATATATTGGTAACTGTAAGTCTTACTTAAGATGACATTAGATCGAGTTGGTACCACTAGGAATACTTGCATCGGTGACCTTTGAGTGTTTAAGACAATATAGAACATGAAATGAGACGATTTATAAACATTAGTCGTCTACATATATTTACCTGGGCATGAAGAACTTAATCACGGCTAGAAATAGGATGAAATAGTGTTGCTGTCATACTTTCTGCAGCTGTAACGCATCTTACTTGTTCAACCCTCCTGTATCATGGTCAAGAAATCAAACATTTTAATATCAACAAATAGCTAAAGCAAATTACTACTGTGATAAGTCGTTGAATTTGCAAGCTTACCACTTAGTTAAAGAGAGATACAATGTGGTTCAAGCGTACCTAAAGCATCATATAGTAGAAGGCAGAGTTTGGATCAAAGTTATACCTCTGGCTAAAGTGATAGAGAGGAAAGGCAATACTTCCATAGCTTTTGTAACTGAAGCTCATCTTCCCTATGGAATCGAAAATATATATTTAGAAACGACAACAGATATAACTTCAAACATGATTATAGCCAGATGTTATGTTCTTACTCACTCTTATTGTAGTTTCTGAAGTTCTCTTTCTCTTCTTCTTCAATCTTGGTTCGAATGTTAACCCTCTATAATTGTGCATAAATTGTGTGTCTAAGGTGGTTCCCAAGCACCACCTACCATAACCGTAGGTCAGCCTCTGCTGATTCTGGACCTCTGATCAAGTCTATTACAATGATTGTTTTCTGCCATTCTGACATGAAGATGATTGTTCGTTTGGCCTTTAAGAAGTTTTGAAACAAAGCTAGAGTGCAATAAGCACAGGTGTCACTCTCAACGCGAAACCTTTTGAAACTAGGTTTCGATACGTACTGAACTACTGATCAACAGTTCACAGTCAATCCCCACAGTTGGGCTAACTGTGACTGATAGTCAACCCGATACCGAGACATCCTTTGGGATTCAAAGGGCTGCGACCAGTCCCATCATAACACTAGTAAAGCTTACAAATAATAGACATGCTACTAAAAGGGATACTTAATTAGCTTACTTTTATAAAGCCCCAAACGGGCACACAACAAACCACATCAAACATGAGTCAAGGGAAAGAGTTTATCAAATATAACAATCACCTCCTCACGATGAGCTGCATCATGTGGTGGCATTACCTGCGCCAAAAAGTTGTTCAGTGACGGACCCTTTAACCATTCAGTTGCGTCACTAAACATTCTGAGCTCATATAAGAACATATCCCGGACAGCAATATACATCCCATGCGCATTAGACTTTTGAAATCCAGCAAATTGGAAAATGTACACACAAAGCTAAAAATATCAGATTACTAATTTCTTTCGAGCTGGCAAGACGGATGAATGATCTCACAAGTCTTGGGTGTTGTAGGGGCCCACTAACATATGACCCATTTTCATCACGGCTTGGTTGATCGTTTGATGAAATCATATGCCGAAAGGCAAGATCTGTAAGAAAAGCCTGCAATATCGTCATTAGTCACTCTATCAACCAAAGATTATACATCCAATCATTTTTATTTTTATCTATCCATATAAAAAATAGGTCAAATTGATTCTACATTTGAGTACTAACAAGTCAAGCAGGGTACTAAAAGTATGTATCAGTAAGTTGATCCAAACCTGTTTTGACCCATCTTAGAATCTACCCATTCGGGACACTCTAACCCGTTTTGACGGGTCAGCCAAGCTGCCCGAACCGCCCATTTTTGCCCCTCATAAATAATAAGAAATGATATGTACATTTCTTATCCATACGCTACAAAATTTGTTTCATTTTTACCATAATACCTTGTAGTAAAATTATGTATACCACTATCAAAAAGTGGTTAAGAAGTGGCACATAAAGATTATTTGGTCATCACTACTACCTTCCCCAAAATGCACTCAGCAGCCTGATTTCCAACTCGCGCACATTGGAAAATTATGTCTCTATAATGGAGATGCTTTCTGGAATCATCCGTCAAACCTTGAAAACTTACTACCCTTAATACAGAAGTTTGCTCAGCATGTTCCTTGAGCTTCTTAAACCTGCATAAAGTTCGCAAAGAAATTACTGATTAAAGCAAATCCAAATAACATTATAAAAAACATAAGAAATAATTAAGCAGTGAATACTTACGTTTTACTGACTCTTACAATATCTCTGGCTCCATTAGTAGATGCCGCTAACAGTATCAATATCAGATTCAGGATGTCGGAGGGTAATCCAGTCATTTCTTTCGTCCTCTGGCTGTAGGATTGGGAATTGCATGATAAAAATTTCAAAAGTAGATCAATTACAAATAAACTTAAATAGACGACGAAAGAAGCTATCTTTACGAGAGTAATAATCATACTTAAGATTCCAGTTATCAATAAATCAGTAAAAGGGAGCTAAAATAATAAGATTCGAAGTAGCATTTTCCTCTAAAAGCAAAATTCCTTATAAATTCTCTAATAAAGTCCAGATTTTTCAAAGATTTTTAGATACCACAATTACAGAAAAAAGTGCAAGACCTAATAACATATATACATTTAATTACGATTCAAGCATCGGATTATACACCATGGTAAAGCTTACTGACAAATCCAAAGATGATCTAAGAATTATGCATCTAGTTAAGGAAAAAATCATACACAAAGAAACTGATTCGAAGCATTTTTAGATGTAAGAAACTTGGACCATAAAATTACCTCAAGAAACTTAGATTTTTCAAGGAGGCACGGTGAGATGCCAAAAAAACGATGATGCCAATGTAGATAACCCCCCTTTTAGACGATATAAGTAGGGTTGGATATTGTATTTAATAAGTTGATCAAAACTTTCTGCTTTGTCAATAATTAAATGACTAAGTTTTCCTTCACTTACTAGTCTTTGAACTTATTTTTTTGTTGATTGATCAAGTAACTCATATCGACTTATCCAGGGTCATGCTTCTTTCTAATTAAGGTTCTAGTTCCATAGTCTATACAAGGTAAGGGCTTTATTTAAAGTTCACTTGCACTACAAGCGTTTCCATCACGCACCCTAGAATCATTCAGCAGTTCACAACAAGAAAATTTCAGTTTATTTCATTGCTTTTACATCTATGAAACATGGAAGATGAATGTAAAACATCCAAAATAATAGGATTTTTTAGACCAAAACATACTAATGAACTTACATCTTTTTGCATCCTCTGTTTGTGGCAACAGGCACCCCATGCTTGCTTCACATTAACTTATCTTGAAAACCTACAAACACGTGTTGTGTTTGAAATTCGAAAACAGTCAACTTTTGTATTCAGCTATGAAGAATATTAAGGCGAAAAGATGAATGAAAGAAAGAAAAGCAATATGAAGGAACGCAAAACAGGTTAAGAAATGATACCTTTGCATAATCCCTTTTCTTTAACAATCTCTGATGGGAAGATATTTCAACCCTCTCTGCACTTTATATATAGATAAATCATAAATCCAGAAATTTGAATTTTTTGTCTGAGCATTATCTGACTTTGTGCTTCTGATTTCTACCAAAAGCTTCGAATTTCTTACCTTAAATTGGTCATTTATGAAGTTCCAAGAAGAATAACAAATGTTGGTGGTTCACCCCAATCTGGCCCATCCCATTTTGACCAGCCCTTAAGTTCTACCCATTTAACCCAAACGCCCATATCATACCACATGACATATACATCATAAAGTAAACCGGGGTATATCAAAAACTACCAAGATTTATCCTTGTGAAATGTAATTAATCACGAAACTGTCCCTGCAGAGACGGATTTGGATAGATAAAGAACAATATGAGCTTAAGATCGAATGGATATACCTTTCCCAGAATAAGTTCAGCAATCGGATTTTGAGCTAGGGCTCATTGTAAAATGAGATCATCCCGACCATGATACTTTGTGTAGTCAAAGTTGGAAGTCAAACGATGTAAATTGACCACGCTTAAGACATGAGGTCGTTCAATCAAGATCTTGAAATACTCGCATCTGCACAAAGTTTGTAACGAAATTACAGATTAAAGCAATTCAAGTAGCATCATCAAAAAGAACATTAGAAAGAGAAATTATGAATCTAGCCTTTCTTGAGTGGGTTATATAAAAATGTCCTACCTTATGCATAAGTCAATATTTTTCCCTATTAGTTTCCGAAAGAACCAAAAAATTGATTTTTCCCAAAACTTTTGAGTAATTTCGCAAGAAGAGAAGCCAAATAATTCGCAGAAAATCCGACGGATTCCGCAAAAATCATGTTTTAAGTGATTTTTGCTGGTTTAATAATGGGTTATTTTGTTACATAACAGACTCAAAAACGGTCAGATTAGTAATTTTCCCGTATAAGAAATAAGTAAGCAGAGAATACTTACGTTAAACATAACCTTACGAGATCTCCAGCACCATCAGATGAGTTCGCTAACATTAATATGATCATAGTCAGAATGTCAACTGGTAATTCTGTGATATGAGGTGTTGTCTTCTGCTTTTGGATTGGCAATCACATAACAAAAATGCCATAACATTAACAGCTAGAAACAATAATTCTAATCTCATACAGAAGATAAAAGACACAACATATTAAAAATCATACATTGAATTTCCAACTACTAAATTCTTTCATAAATTTGCAATTTACAAAGACTTTAGGACATCAGCATATATTATTTTAAGAGCCACCTCAGCAACATATATTATTTTATAAAATTAACCCTTCAAAATTTTGATCAGCTAAACCGGTCACATTATATTACTAAATTAGCCCGTCAAATGCAAGTAGAAATACCAAAACAGGACCCCAAAAAAATGCATAATTACCAAAACGGACCATTGCAAAAAGTAGGTTGCTATAGTTTGACATGAGCCCTAGATTTACGCAGATTGGAACCACATATTTTTTTTGGGTAAAGGGTTTATACCCGGTGAAAAATTGGAACCACATATTTACCTGAGGAGATAGTAAATTTAAAAGGAGACGGCTAACATGCCAAAACAACTCCAATATGTTTCTGAATATGCTAACGGAAACCATCTTACTCTAAATGAAACCAAAAACACACAACCAGTTTTATATTTTTTAGAAATTGTGAAATCACATACATATGTCTAGTCCTTTTATATGCCTAACAAATTGATATGAACACATTTAAATGGATATATATAATTAATGGTAACATAACCAACTCTTTAATACTACTAATTCCACGAAAGAAGACAACTATAATATTTACTCAAGTCAACATAACAAACATGCTTACGTTTCTATGAGTTATCCATTTGGGATTGGTGACGGTAATTTTTTTGGTGAGTCAGTGCATCTATTCAATTCCATGAAGACAAATAATCAGCTTTTCAAGTTTATCTATAGTGTACAGAATTTCCAAAAGAAAGTATCTACAAGCACACAAGGCTAGCAAGGGAGGTACTCCGTCCAGTTTTTATACTTAAAATTGCTATTTAAAAACTTGGAGTAACACAGACCAAACCGAGCCTTCAAAACAACTAATGCCACAAAAGAAGATATCTACAATAGTTAATTCATACAAGGAAAAAAGAACTCACATACGTCAAACATCAATAAACTCACATTAAGCATTAACTGTTAACAAAGGTATGGTATATGTCACTATGATTACTCATTTCAACTATTACATTGGTATTAAATGATTCAATGCTTCATATATTTTATATTCATCCACAACAATGACTAATTGACTATCCTTTTCAAATAAGTTAAAGAGGGTGAGACGAAATCTGATATCTTTGGACCAACTATGGTACGATTGATCCTTCCACACTTTTTTGTTCAGATTTTTTTTGACCTTTTATAAGCAACTAGCGTAAATAAAGCCTATTATGTAATATAAAAAATAACTAAAACCATCTGAATACGTTTCTGTGACTTTTGACCACTTTAACCGGTTAGCTAAAAAATATACCCAGAATCAACCCGTTAGCCTTAATGTGACCTTTTCAGTAGTTATCCTACACATATATAAGAAAGAATATAAGAAGTAAGCAGTGAATTCTTACACAGCAGATGAAGCTAAAAAAACGTGGCACTTTTTGATTACCACAAGAACTCAGAAATGCCACCCTTTAGCTCTCCAATATTTCCTTGCATTTTCATCACGACGGCTTTTCTTAACCTTCAAAAACAGTATATAAGCCATCACGACTTTATTTGCAGCCAACAGTTTGTTATTCAACTTGGCGCAAATAAGCCTACTCGGACAAAATCCTTTCTCCAAACACTCCTCCATAACAATCACGCCTCTTTCAAGTTGACCATTATTGCAAAGCCCGTTAATAATATGCTCATAAACTTCAACGTCAGAAACATAACCATCTTGTTCCATCTCATCCCATACGTTCAAAAGCATACCACATTTACCAAAACGCGACAATCGCATAAGCAATGTTTTGTAAGCAGTTACTGATATAGTACACTTTGCGTCTTTTGCTTTTTTTGTAAATCGTCATAGCAGCGTGTGGTGGGCCGAAACTACATAAAGTATCGATAATTGACGTTACTACCCCTGTAGTAACTGTAACCCCCGACCTAGCATTTCGTCAAACATTTCTATAGCATCGGCTACCCTTTTAGCTTTAAGAAACGCAAAAATTATACGCACATAAGTATCCATATTCGGTTCACAATCATTACTCAATATCACCAACCGAAATGTAATTTAAGAACAGCGTCGTTTATCCGACTATAGGAAATGTATGAATATAAAATATATAAATATCAAATAAACGCAGCGGAACAAACATCACCCACACGGATCCATAGAGCCATATGATCAATCTAAATAAAAACAAATTAAACATATATGTTTTATACCTTTGTAGCGTGCACCGGGAATCACCAACAATGTCACAACACCACGAATGGAATATGAAACCCAAGAGATCAATAAGGTTGATCTCCTCTATGTGTGAAACACACTACACCTCCTTGGTTACCCCTTTGATGCTAGTCCTTAACCCCGTAACCTTTCTATTGCCTTTGAATGAACAAGATTCAAAGCAAGAGATCTAGAAAATCAAAACCCTAGAAGGGTGGTTGTTTGTGCCGTGAGTTAGAGGGAGAGAGAGGGGAGAGAATTATGGAATGTTGGTTGGTTAATGACTTAACGTGAGGAGATATCTCACATATATCTTGACCAAAAATCAAAACCAATCCCCTTAAAAAACCTCCCAAAACCGGCCACCCTATGGGCTTTTATGGGCTTCCCATAAATTTTCCAAGTCCAATAAATTAAGTCCATTACTTAATTATTAGAAGCCCGATAGAGTTTCCTAGTTACGTAAGGTTATTTATATATCGTAAATACAATAAACACGACATATAAAGTGGTACCTAAGTGTATATGTGTGTGACCCCATAGGCTCACATATGTCTAGCCATATAATTATTCATTATGACACGAGCATACTCCAACAGCTCCCACTTGCGACGTCATAATAATCAAGTAATTATACAAGCAAAGGTTAGCGTCTAGCAACACGCCAATGCCCCTAAAAATATGTGAGGGTAGTTTCTTAAACTTCTCAATTAAATGGTTTTAATGTCATCTTTTCTTTTGTTACAGATACTATGTTGAACACTAGACATGGATCTAAGTCATTCCATTTGTTCAACTATTCTGTTTCTCGATCTAAATATTGAACAAGATTACCAAGTGAATTAAGATTCATCTTAATCTCATTTGGGTACGGCCATACAAACATCTGTTCAATTCATCGAGGGGCCCAATAGTATCTAACTCCATGACATGTGGAGGAACAAATCCTGTTTTGACTGCACGTGTCATTCATGTGTTTCAAATCACTCCTGAAAATGGTTTTTATAACTACCTTATTCAGGACAGCGTTTAACCATATCAAAGAATAAAATTCCGCACATGCAAGACCTACTTGCATCTCAAGTCTAAGGATAAGAGACATAACCATTTGCGAGATTCACTATTGACGCCGATCCATGCAGTGAAATCTTGAAGGTTGGGTCAGTCCAATGTTCATCACAATGAACAACATATGAGTTTGGCAAATAAATATTTGCCTTAATTCGATGATACTCCCGTATCGTCAACTGACAATGGACAATTTTTGAACAATTAAATCATTCATGGATTAAACATGCAAAAATGGAATACAGTTGATATGTATGAAAACGACAATAACCATTACATCAATTCATTAAAGATATAAACTGTTCAACATTCCAATTATTTAAAAATACTAAAAATAGATTTACATGAGACTATTAGCAAGTCGCAGCCCAATGTTCCTAGCATGCTCCACATGTTTGGTACAAGACATTGGTTTAGTAAAAGGATCAGCTAAATTGTCATCTGTGTGAACTTTGAGGAGACGAATATCACCACTTTCGATAACTTCTCGAATATAGTGAACTTTCCTACGAAAGTGTTTGGCACCCTTTAGAACACCTGGTTCATTAGCTATGATTATGGCACCGGAATTATCGCAGTACATATCCATAGGTCGTTCATTGCTGGGAACAACGCCAAGCCCAGAAATGAATTTCCGTATCCAAACTGCCTCCATTGCAGCTTCTGAAGCAGCTATATATTCAGCTTCTGTAGAGGACATCGCAAGTGTGCTTTGTTTGGCACTCTTCCAGTCAACAGCACCTCCATTCATGACGAAAACATATCCTGTTTGGGATTTGATGTCATCACGATCTGTCTCCCAGCTTGCATCAGTATAACAAGTAACACTGAGCTCACGTTGGACATCACCACCATAAACAAGAAACATATCTTTAGTATTCCGCAGATACTTCAATATGTTCTTAACAGCAGTCCAGTGACATTCTCCTGGATTCTGTTGAAATCTACTCGTTAGGTTCTGAGAGAACGCTACATCAGGTCTAGTGCACCTAACCGCATACATGATGGATCCCACAGCCGAAGCATAAGGGATTCCCTTCATCCTCTTCACCTCGGCGGGTGTTGAGGGTCCTTGAGCCTTGCTCAATTCCGTATTTGGTTGCATTGGAAGACTTCCACGTTTGGAATCTTGCATTCTAAATCTCTTCAGGATTTTTTCAATGTATGCACTTTGACACAAGCCGATTAACCGCTTTGATCTATCTCGATAGATCTTGACTCCAAGTATGTACGATGCTTCTCCTAAATCTTTCATTTCAAAACACTTTCCAAGCCAGGATTTTACATCTTGTAGCATTGGAATGTTGTTTCCTATGAGTAATATGTCATCGACATATAAGATTAGGAATGCGACTATACTTCCACTAGTGTTTATGTATACACATGGCTCATCGGGATTTTGAGTGAAACCAATCTTCTTGATTTCCTCATCAAATCTCTTGTTCCAGCTTCTAGATGCTTGCTTCAATCCATAAATGGATTTTTTAAGCTTGCATACTCTGCTAGGATACTTTGGATTCACGAAGCCCTCGGGTTGCACCATATAAACGTCCTCGTTTAGGTGGCCGTTCAAGAAGGCAGTCTTGACATCCATTTGCCAAATCTCATAGTCATAATACGCTGCTATGGCTATAAGAATCCTAATTGCTTTAATGTCTGCAACAGGCGAGAAGGTTTCATCATAGTCAATTCCGTAGATTTGAGTGAAACCTTTTGCTACAAGACGAGCTTTATAGGTGTGTTCATTTCCATCCACATCGGTCTTTATCTTGTAGAGCCATTTGCTCCCAACGGTTTTAGCATTGGGAGGTAGTTCTACTTCGACCCAGACATCATTGTCTTCCATGGATTTCATTTCCACATTCATAGCATCGTTCCACTTCTCGCGTTCAGGACACGATATAGCTTCCCGATAGTTAGCGGGTTCACAATGATCCCCTAACTCATGTTCCTCAGCATCGATATAAAAACCATATCGTTCAGGTGCTTGAGGTATCCTTTCGGATCTACGAATGGGAGCAACATCTCGAAGAGGCTCAACATTTTCATGCTCAGTCTCATTTTGATGTTCACTAGTGTTACTAGAAGGTTGTGCATCTTCGCTTTGAAGTTCATCAAAGTCTACTTTGCTCCCACTTGCTTCTTGTGAGATGAGACTGTTCTCAAAAAACTCAGCATATCGAGCAACAAATATTTTGTTCTCGGTTGGGTAGTAGAAATAGTAACCCATTGTTTCCTTTGGGTATCCTACAAAGATACACTTGATAGCTCTAGGCTCAAGTTTGTTTGGCGTATCTCGTTTAACGAGAGCCTCACAACCCCAGACTTTCAAGTAAGACAGATTAGGGACCTTCCCATGCCATATTTCGTATGGAGTCTTATCAACCTTCTTAGTTGGAACCATATTGAGTATGCGTGCAGCAGACTCTAGAGCATAACCCCAAAAGGACATTGGCAACGTTGTTAGACTCATCATAGATCGAACCATGTCTAGCAAGGTTCGATTTCTCCTTTCAGACACACTATTATGTTGTGGTGTATATGGAGGAGTGAATTGTGAGACTATCCCACACCTTTTTAGATGATCTAAAAACTCTTGACTCATATATTCACCTCCTCGATCGGATCGAAGAGCCTTAATGGTCTTGCCAAGCTGATTTTCTACTTCACTTTGGAAGACTTTAAACATTTCAAAGGCTTCATGTTTATGTTTAATAAGGTAAACATAACCATATCTACTGAAATCATCTAGTTAGCTCCTTCTCTAGACATTGTTCTAAATGGGCCACATACATCAGTATGAATGAGTCCAAGTAGATCTGTAGCTCTTTCTCCAACATGGGAAAAAGGCTTTCGTGATATGCAAGAAGTGCATTTATCAAATGACACATTGTCGATTGACTCTAAAAGCCCATCGTGTTGTAGCTTCGTAATGCGTTTCTTGTTTATGTGACAAAGACGACAATGCTATAAAAAAGTGGAATCCAAATTACGTTTGGATTTCTTATTGCTAACAGTATATATAGAACTATTGTTTGAAATAGGATCACGCATATCAATTTCAAAAATGCCATCACGTGGAATAGCATTAAAATAAAACACATTATCCTTAGAAACAGAAATGCCAAAATCCGTAAAAGTATGAATGTAACCATCATCTTTCAAACGCGAAAGTGAAACAACACCTCTAGTGATAGTAGGTGCAAAATGGCAATTATTTAAAACAATAACTAGTCCATTTGGGAGGATAAGATCAAAGCTCCCAATTGCTTCCACAGCTGCACGATCGCCATTACCAACGTACAGATGTAAAGCTCCTTGCTTCAGCTTTCGACTTCCCCTAAGCCCCTGCACATTATTACAAATGTGAGTACCACAACCAGTATCATATACCCAGGTTTTGTTAGGAAAAGTATAAAGTTCTATAGTGAAGATACCTGATGTGCTAGCAACGCTAGCTTTGTTCTTTTTTAGCCCTTCCAGGTAGGCGTGACAGTTGCGCCTCCAGTGCCCTACCACTCCACAATGGTGGCAGAGGGTGTCCTTGGCTGGGTGCTCCTTCTCGGCAGGTGGGGGGATTTTGGGTTTGGGGGCATAAGCAAGCTTAGCCTTGCCTTTCCCTTGTCCCTTGCCAGGTGCCTGCGGTTTTCCCTTGTTCTTTTTCTGAATTCTACCTTGGTTGATAGCTAGGATAAGTGGAGCCTTCTTGGGCATGCCTTTCTCTGCAAGTTTCAACATGTTATGCAGTTCGGCAATGGTTTTTCCCATGCTGTGCATGTTGTAGTTCTGCACAAATTGGTCATAATCCTTCGACAGTGAGGTAAGTATCATGCTCACTCCAAGGATTTGAGGCATGGGGTATCCCAGTCGCTCCATCTGATCTAGATAGCTTTTCATTTTCATGACATAGCTACTGACCGATTGCCCTTCCTCCTGCTTGCAGGCATGAAAAGATTTGACCGTGTCAAATAATTCTTGCTCTGCTTGCTGCTCGAACATAACTTTCAGTTCTCGCAGCATGTCAAATGCTGAAAAGTTCTCTAAGTTCTTTTGCAACTCAGGAATCATGCTAGCCAACATAAGACAAGCCACCTCCTGCTGTTCGTTACTCCTACGTTGGTGGGCGTTACGAACAGCAGCAGTAGCATTAGCAGCAGGTGCTTCAGGTAAAGGTTCTTCCAGATGGTAAAACTTTTGTTCAGCCTTGAGGACAATCCTCAAGTTGCGGTACCAGTCCAAAAAGTTGTTACCATTCAATTTCTCTTTCTCGAGAATTGATCTGATTGACGAGTTGTTCATGGTTGAATTTGGAGTTGTCATCTACAAAATAAACAAAGTTCAATTTTAGTAATTTATCAATAATTAATCCTTTTTAAAATTAACTACCCAAGTTTACAATGTTAAAACAATTAATTTTACGAAAAGGCTAAGATCCTCATTGAGGTTCCACCATCACATCAGTTGATCTGCTAGCAATGGAGGATTCAATAGGTAGGTAACGTCGACCAATTGCATTACAAGTGCAACTCTTAGATCTTTATGGGACCCATGGCACTAGTGAACAAGCAACTGGTGTCAAGCTGGCATGTTTAGTCCCATCTTTGCCTCGGGTCAAGGTCTCACCGCTTAACTCGATTAAGTCATCCAATTTTTAGAATGTGCGAGAATATATCTAGGTCCCACGTATAGAGAATAGTCACCTTGGGTTACAATTCAACCTAGGTCCCACGCATAGGCAAAAAGTAATTGCAAGTGTTCTCAAAATTGGACGGCGTGACTTAAATTTTGACGGGTAAAAGTTTTGATGTGGATCAAAAGGTGTACGAAAAGAGCATGCATTCATCTTTCGTAGCACAAGTTAAAAACATTTCTTAACTTAAGTCTAATCATTGTTTTAATTTATGTGTGTCAAGTTGTCCATTTTCATGACTAATATTAATCCTACATGGAAAATAAAGTTTGGACAATACATAAATAAAATAACATACATAACAAGTTAAGGTGTTATTATAAAACAATGATTTTAAGTTTCAAAAACTTAGTAAAACTAAATCATAAGACTTAGCTTTAAAATGGTTTGTGTTTCGTTTTAAGTTTTATCAAAAACTATTTGCAATTTTACATATGAAACAAGATATATAAAAAGCAACACAAACACACAACCACAATATGCAAAGCCTCAACCGATGAAGAAACCTATGCTTGGTCTCGTGAGCCATCACAAGAACCAAGAGTCAACTAGGGACAACCACACAACCACACGGAGGACTCCCACTTGCTCCAAGACAATCAAGAGCAAGTAGGAAGCCCATGATGTACATGAAAAGCAGTTTCTGTCCTTCCAGAATTTCTGTGTTAGAGGGCCCAAAAGTCCATGATGGAGGCTTCCCCGGGCTTAGCTCAAAACTAGAAAGTTGTAGGCCCATGTCTTGGGTACCTGCAAAAAAAATTTCAGCCAAAAAGACCTTACCAATCACCGGGAAACTCCATTTTACCAACTAGTGTTCCATCAGTCATTTTTCGGCAAAAACGTCTTTTACTCTTTCACCTTTCACCACCAAGCCACGATTACATTATATTGAAAGTAAAATACAATTAATCTACTTTTAATCTACTCTAAAAGTGCCCAAACAATGGCTACAACCAAAAGAATATAATTACATAAATGCCGAAACAATGGCAAAACCCCAAAACACGAAATTAAGCAACATAAACAACCATTCAATGCACAAGTGGTCTAGGTTTTCATCGGCTTTGCATATAAACATAATAATACCATAATATTATGAATGAAACATGGTGTTGGCTAACTCCATGGACAAACATGCATGTATTTGCCATGGAAAACAAAATAATAACAAGAATTAAATTGTTAGCCAACGAAAACGAAGAAATTAATTGACAAGAATTAAAACCCCGTTTGGTACTTGTGTCAAATGGCCTTAGGTTCAAAACCCACTGATGTTAGGACCTTTTAATTATCTTTTTACCACAGAAAATTAAGCCATAGGGCCTGATTTGAAATCGTTTCATAAATCGATCAAAAACATGCGTTTTAGGCCATTTTCACGTACCCGATCAAGAAACCAATTGATGTATGCATAACAAATGACCATAGGATTAAAAAGTCCAGATCTTAAGACCTCATATAGGTCAACATATTCATAATATATAAGCCCTAGGGGCTATTTTAAGATTCCACTTTTAAATCCATTAAAAAAACACGTTTTTAGCCATTTTTACGCATACAAGATGATCATATGACATCATATGATGGCTCGTGATACCACTATAGGAAATGTATGAATATAAAATATATAAATATCAAATAAACGCAGCGGAACAAACATCACCCACACGGATCCATAGAGCCATATGATCAATCTAAATAAAAACAAATTAAACATATATGTTTTATACCTTTGTAGCGTGCACCGGGAATCACCAACAATGTCACAACACCACGAATGGAATATGAAACCCAAGAGATCAATAAGGTTGATCTCCTCTATGTGTGAAACACACTACACCTCCTTGGTTACCCCTTTGATGCTAGTCCTTAACCTCGTAACCTTTCTAATGCCTTTGAATGAACAAGATTCAAAGCAAGAGATCTAGAAAATCAAAACCCTAGAAGGGTGGTTGTTTGTGCCGTGAGTTAGAGGGAGAGAGAGGGGGAGAGAATTATGGAATGTTGGTTGGTTAATGACTTAATGTGAGGAGATATCTCACATATATCTTGACCAAAAATCAAAACCAATCCCCTTAAAAAACCCTCCCAAAAACCGGCCACCCTATGGGCTTTTATGGGCTTCCCATAAATTTTTCAAGTCCAATAAATTAAGTCCATTACTTAATTATTAGAAGCCCGATAGAGTTTCCTAGTTACGTAAGGTTATTTATATATCGTAAATACAATAAACACGACATATAAATTGGTACCTAAGTGTATATGTGTGTGACCCCATAGGCTCACATATGTCTAGCCATATAATTATTCATTATGACACGAGCATACTCCAACACCGACCACCTCTACCTAAACCTTCGATCACGTAACTAAAACTCAAACTATCAGGATCAAATCCCATATGTCTCACCGTCAAACTCAACTTTCCATTTGCCTTTCCCTCTCGTCTTACTCAACAACTTATCCGCACTCGTTACACGCCCACGTTGACATAAACACGTAAGCACAACTTTGAAACACTCCAAATCCCACTCATCCATCCCGAACTCCTCCAAATTCTTAAGAATCTCCACACCTTTCGCTACACGCTTCGCCTTAACGTAACTATCCACAAAAATCTCCAACGTCTCGTAATCACATCTCACTCCCTTCCCTCTCATCTCACCTAACAAAAACTTCATCTTATCGAAAAACCTCCGTCTACCAAACTCCTTAAACACGACGTTATAACTCTCAACACCTCCACTCATTTTTCCACTCTCCACCGCCCACTCAAAAACCGTAACTATCGCCTCACCATCTAAACCACCTCTATTCAAAAACCTTACTAACTACCGAACTATCCGAAATGATATCGGACGCAGCCGCGGTTAACGCTTGTTTAACAGCGGATGTTCCGATAAGTTTCTGAACAAACACACCGCTTAACCTATCCTCAGGTGATAGTAATGCTAATAAGCTCGTTGACTTTTGCGTTGACTTTTGAGTTGACTTTGGGGTTGACTCAGGGTTACCGGAGTGAACTGGTGACGGATAGGTAATAGGAGAGAGAGGTGGTTTAAGATGATGTGTTCGTTAGGGTTAGGGTTTTGTGTGTGTTTTTGAGTGTGTGTTTTGAAATTGGGGAAAGTGAGAGTGAAGGATTGAGGAGATGATTAATTTGGTGACGAACATGATGATCGGAAGTTAGTTATGTAACGGTCAACGGTGGTTATAACGGTCAACGGTTGGGTGCGGTTGTTGGTGATGGACACTGATGGTGGTGTTCAGGTTAACGGGATGAAAGTTTGAGGTTTACAATTTACATTTTGCGCCCTAAGTTTGTCTATGTTAACAATATCAACAATAAAACTCGGTCAGTGACGGAATCAAAGGTGGGTCTCAGGGATCTTGAAATACTCATGAATTTTTGTGTTGTATTGTTAATTTTGTTAAGAAAAACTTCGATTTTTTTAACATGCGCCTGGTTGTTGAAATTGTGTTTGTGGTATTCTTTAGTTTATTTTAGGGATTTTGTACGTGAAGGCCACCTAAGTTTTAACTTTATTTCAATGAGGCCGCTCATCTATTAAAACTAACTTATGGGCCATTCAACTATATTTCCTTTTTCACGTATGACAAATCCGTTCAAAATTTCACTGAAAGTTTTTATAATGACGAAAACGCCCTTGAAAATTTTAACAAGTTATATTATAAATATGCAATGCCTAATATACCCTTTAACAAGAAAAAAACAATCATATTCATTCACCTTATGTTATCTCGTGATTAGAATTGATCTATCCTTATGTTTTCATCCTCCTGCTACTCACAACATAATAAAATCCAAGATTCTTATTTATAATATTAGGTTACAAACAACAATCTCCTTTAATTTTGCAATTGGGGTTCGAGCATCATAGGAAATTTGTTGGTACCCTTGCATAAAGGTAAAGTTGTAAGAATTTTCTGAAATCACTCAAAATCTAACAGGTTAAACAATTTTTTTTGACACGAAAATGGATGAAGTATATGCTAGAGCTCATGAAATGAATTAAGGATGAGCGCGGTACCATTTTGGTACCGGACCGGAACCGTTTTAGGGAGACCGTCTTTTTTCTTTCCAAAATATGCAGTCCCGATCCCGGAACCGAATGGTGTACCATTGCCGGTAGCGGTTCCGGTACCTAGTTTGGTTAATTTGGTACTAAGTTTGGTTAATTTGGTACTAAATCGGGGACATTTTTATATTGCAACAAAGAAAAAAAGTCTCAAATGACCCATGAAACTACTGTGAAAGCTTTTGTTTATATTGGAACCACAACATGTTTGGTTTAGATGGCCATTTTTTGAACATTAATATGCATGGGACGGATGCATGGGACGGATGCATGAGTGTTTGAATCATGAGATTACTTCATAAAAAAGCCCTTGGTAATCCGGTACTAAAACCGGGATTTGTAAATGGCAATACTGTTGGTATTTGCAAATGTGACTATTTAACATCAGTAATATATTAGTTGCGTTTCGACTTGCAATTGAAAAACACTAGAATAGTAACTCACTTAGTGGATATCTCCTAGTTCTCATGCTGTGCATTTTTAAGCTAATGAAAATTATTTGCTGCATAATTTTTTTCTTACATTTGGTGCAGACACTAATGCTTAAAGCCTAACTATTCATATAAAATGTACGCTAATGACCTTATAAACCACTTTTAACAGGGGATATGAATAACAAAGTAGCATCCCCAAGTGTTGTTTATAAAAGTAATGAAACACAAATGTACACAAACGTTTTTTGTGCACACAATATAAATATTTATAACAGAAATAAAGATAAAAAAAAGTGCTATAATTGCATTGCAGAAAAACAAACATAATGTCAAGAACCTGTATGCAAACTTTTCTCGCATTGCATACAAAATAAACATTTTTAGCAGAAATAAAGATAAAAAGTGGTATAATCGCATTGCAAAAAAAAAAAAAAAAAAAAAAAAAAAAAAAAACGCAGCTCGTGATCACTTGTTATTGTTGAATTGTCTTCTCTGAGTATTCACTTCAATTCCTGCACTTGGTGTTGCTGAAGTAGTTGGTACGACTTTAGGATTGATCCTCTTTTTATTCCTGCTTTTGGCGTAAACAGTTTTTTTGGGTCTTTTATCTGCATGAGTAGCACTTTGTTTGGGTAAAACGCCATTTGTTTTAGGCAATAAGTCACTATCTTCCTATAAAAACAAAAAAATATATGTTAATACAACTGCATTTATATCGGATGTTGAAGTAAACAAACTACTTGAAATACAAAGAGACTACCTTTTTAAGAGAGCAAGATCTCCTATTATGACCTTTTTCCTTACATATGCCACAAGTTGTCACAGCTCCATGCTTACGAAGCCTATGATTTCCGTTAACAATCCTTGTCTCGGTTGTATCTCTAATCCTTTTCTTTCTAGGCCTTCCTGGCATCCTTCGAGTTGGTGGTGGTAGTAAAGGTTCTTTTTGAACATGAGACCATTGTTCTTCTCCACTCAAGGGATTAATTAAGTGGCGATACGTTTTCATGAAACTTCCTTTTTTAAAGAAAAGGCTAACGTAATTCTCAGGATTCTCGCCAACATGTTGAATGGAAGCTAATGAATGGACACATGGCAAACCTTCCAACTGAAACATCCTACAAGTACATGTCATATTTAATGTGTCAACAACAAAACCATTAGACCCTTGTGTTACCTCAAACAACCAAGAACCATTCTGATGAACACTCCAATATTTGATTTCATTAGCTGTTTGCCTTAATTTCTTTACGATTCTTGGGCAAACAATTATATCCTTCTTATCCATCCAATCCCGTCTTTTATGGATCCTTTCCATAAGTGACCTCCGAATATCCTCAAGCATGTAGATTATGGGTTTGCCTCTTAACGGTACAAGGCTCCAATTCCAAGCCTCTGCTAAGTTATTGTCAACACTTGAAACCTTGACAAACATAACAAAATAAAACTAAACGAAATTAGTAGCAGGCATCGGTATTGAGATAAGCCATACACTAGTTTTAGTAGCCAAAATCTAAAATATACTAGTAGTTTTTTTACCTTGCAATCAGTATTGAAATAAGCCATGCACCAATGTTCTACTCCCCTTTCCTTCAAATTTTCATAAGCAGCTTCATCAATTGCCTTTAGCTTCTCAAAGTTCTTATTCATTTCTTCGATGGTTGAACTCTTTGCAATTTGCCAAAATAGAAGCCTCAAGTTACCCCCCTTGAATACTTTATGCCAATTTGAGAAGATATGTCTAGCACACATTCTGTGTTCAGCATTTGGCAACAACTCTGCAATAGCTGGGACTAATCCCTATTGGAAAAACAACAAAAGATTTGGTATGTAATTAATAAAAAATATTTATAAAAAGTTAAGCTAAAGTTACATTATTTACCTTTTGTTGATCAGTGATAAGTGTCCAACCTTTACCTCCGTCAATCATCTCAAGATCTACCATCAGCAATTTCAAGAACCAAGACCATGTATCATTGTTTTCAACCTGGACCACAGCCCATGCAATAGGGTACATTTGATCATTTGCATCTCTTCCAACACATGTTAGTAACTGTCCTTTTTGTAGACCTTTTAAGAAACATCCATCTAGACCTACGCATGGCCTACATCCATCCAAGAAACCCCTTTTCAATGCATCAAAACATATATACATTCCTTTGAAGTACCATGGCCCACCTTGATTCGAAACCACGTATTCAAGTTCAATTGTTGAACCTAGATTAGTATTTTCGAGCTCGTCTTTATAGTCCCATAGTTTAGCATAGTGTTCCACCATATCCCCAACAAGACCATTCAAGGCTATTCTTTTTGCTCTCATACACAATGTTTGAGAAACAGATACTTCATATGTAGCAAATATTTCTTTCTGTATGTCCACTAATTTCCAATTTGGTTGTGTTCTGAACCTATCAAAATATTTCTTGGCAATCCACCGAGAGTTTATTCTTTTGCTTTTGAAACTTTTTCCACATTTATGTTTTGGGTACATAGAAGAGATGTGATACAAATTATCTTTTTTCGAATACCCAAGCCAAATCCTCCACTTACATCCTTTAGCTGAAGCACACACAACAGATACCGCTTTTTTTTCATTTCTTATGTATCTAATGTCTTTTTTAATTGCCAAGGAATGTTCATTAACAGCATGTTTAAACTGCTCTCTTGACATAAACACTTGACCAACCTCAAAATGTGTATCACTAGGATCATTTGGCTCTTTAAAGTAATACTTTATTGCTTTTTCGACCGGTTCGAAAATTTCTCCTTCAAAGACAGATCCTTCACTTTCTGTTGAGTTACCTGATCTAAAGCCTTGATAATCACCATCATCTTCATCCATGAACTCAGGTATGGATTCATCATCACTGTCCCTGACCGTTTCCTCAATATCATCAACTTCGTTAAGTACATGGTAATTATCAACATCTCTAACATGGCTGCTAGGACCCGCGTCTTTGTCTAACTTGAAACTTAACCTCATATTTCTTGCCTCCATGACTTCTTCATCAGAATTTACACCCGTATCATCATTATCTAAGTCGGTTGAATCGGTTGAATTTCCTTCTTCAGCATCATTATCCCTAAGAAATTCAAGATTACCGTTTGGAGCATCATCATCTTCCACCTGATAATTATGATCACCTTCTAAATCACCACGATTATCCTCGTACTCACTACAAAAATAAAAGGAAATAATTGAACATTAAAAAGGTCTCATGTTAAAAAATGCAACGTTGAAGATTTATGTTAATAAGAGGAACATAGAAAAGATGATATAATGTCCATTCATCAATTCAATGTGCACTGGCACATAAACAAAAATAGTACTACCTATAATAGCCAAATAAACATTTAGCTTAACTTTTTGTTTCAACATTTTTAGTTATATATCACAATCACAAGAAGAAAAAAAAACTACATTACTATTTAACCTTATATCGATAAACTGCAATCAAGTCATTAAATCTTGGTATTAGAACTTAAAAAGATGGTAAAATCGTGTACCTGTGCATTGCAAAAATATTTGCAGACAAATGATGTTCGATCAATTTTTTCAAGAGTGAAGATGAGGCACATTTAAAACCCTAGTTAATAATAGGCGTACATTTTTTTTAGCTTGATAGTTGGTTTTGTTTCCATATCAATACAAGGGTACTTTAGTCTTATTGATATATCAAGGATATTTTAGTCAATAAACATTTCATAATTCGAGATTTGGTATAAATGAAAAAGGGAATACACTTGAACGGCCTATAAGATAGTTTTTATAGATGAGCGGCCTTAATGAAAAAATGTTAAAACTTAGGTGGCCTCCATGTACAAAATCCCTTTATTTTAAGTGCATTTTGTCACGTCATGTTCCGATTTCGTCTCTGAAGTCAAGCCCCTAAACACATCTATCATACCTCTACCTAGGGCTGAGCTTTATAGACCGTGGAGCAGACCAAAATGAGAAACCGGACCAACTAGACTAGAGCGAATCAAACGTATTTCGGTCCAGTTCTCGGTCTACCATTTTCCTTATTTTCGGTCCTCGGTCAGGTCCGCTCCGGTTCGGTCTTACGAACAACCGACCACTATATTTTGTCAGACTGAATCGGACCGACCATACTGAACAGAACCAAACATACTTCAACAAGTTTGTGAATATTAACAACGAGGATGTCTACCCGCTCGTTGCGACACATTCTGAACGTATATTGTTTCACAATGATATACATATGTACGTATATATATGTATTCTTTTTGTTAATAAAGAATAAGTGTTGGCTCACATCTTCTAAGTTAATTGTTTACATTTACGCATTGTTTAGTCAAATACAAAATCTCATCTCGTAGCATACTAAAAGTTTAGTCACTTAACTGGAGTATTTGAAGTTAAGGTTAAATTATTTGAGGAAAGTTATTTTACATACTAAATTTTTTTAATATAAATGGATCAATCTCTACCTTGCATCTCCATATGATATAATGGATGAGATTTAATCCACTGTTTTAAAAAACTCGCTTTCATCATTTTTTTAATTTAAATATCTAATGAACCGTTAATTGTTAATCAAAACAAATTATACAGTTACGGCTAGCATTTAATTATCTTTCTATAGATGGGCACTTTGATATACGTTCGACAAACTTTTTTTCTCGTTTCTTTTCACATTCTTTCGTCTTTTTTCTTCGTTTTTTGAAACATGCATGAAAAATCACATGTGATAAAACCCTAATTTGAATATCACATGTCATGCTATTAGTATTAAATCACATATGATATGTAATAAAATCATATGTGATTTAACACTAATATCACATATGATTTTACTAGTATATTCAAATTAGTGTTTAATCACATATGATTTCTTCATGCAAGCTAAAAAAATAAATAAATAAATAAATAAATAAAAATAAATAAAAATTGGATAAAAAATGTTTGTCGAGAATATATCAAAGTGTCTATCTATAATATTTAAAAAAAATGAAAATGGTTTTTTTAAAAGGGGGAATTGCACATATATATATATATATATATATATATATATATATATATATATATATATATATATATATCCCTCTAAAGAGTTAAAATTACGTATATATCCAACCAAAATCAATAATTACATGTATATCCTTCTTAAGGGCTGAGCATCGGTCTAAAACCGACTCGAACCGACAAAACCGAAAACCGAAAATCATGAAAAGCCGAAACCGAAACCGAACAGAATATGGTCGGTTCGGTTTGGTTTTGTGTCGGGTCCGTCGGTTCGGTCCGATTCATGTATGTTTGTGTGTGTTTTTGTCAGTTTTGGGCCGAACCGAACCGAACCGACCCGAAACCGAAAATCATGAAAACCCAAAACAGAAACCGAACCGACGGGCTGTCGGATTGGTTCGGTTTTGAACCTTTCAGAGGCGGACCTAGGTATAAACTTTGGGGGGGGGGGGGGGTGCCCTCCACGACTCATCAAAAAAGTTCAGATTTTAGTGTAAAAAAATTTTTTTATGACCTTTTTATTAAAGTGAACCCCTCCAAAAAATCAAATTGCCCCCCACCTAGAAGCCAAAAATGTAAAAAATTTAGCTTTTAGTGTAAAAAAATTGTGACCTTTTTATTAAAGTGTATTACGAATTTTATCAAAAAAAAAAAAAAAAAAAAAAAAAAAAAAAAATTGCCCTGCCCCCCGCCTTGAAAAATCCTGGGTCCGCCACTGGAACCTTTGATGCTCAGCCCTATTCTTAATCACTAAATATAACACATATATATCCTTTCTATTGACTTAGGATCAAATGAGAAGAAAACATAAAATGAGAAGGATGATAAATAATTATAACCACACATTTGAGATGCATCGACTTAAATTAGATGCATCTTTAATCTTTTAGATGCAACATAATATATTTTCTAGCAAAAAATTAGATGCATTTCATCAAGTTAGACAAATCCTATACATTTTTTGTCCTCTGCGGGTCAAATTTGTTGTTATTACTACTTTGCATCGTTTTCACTTCAAATCACTTTTCGGAACTAATTGGGATGCATCTAAATCAAGTCGATGCATCTCAAATGTGTGATTATAGTTATTTCTCATCCTTCTCATTTTAAGTTTTCTTCTCACTGGATCTTTACTCCCTTCTATTTAATTAAACCCCAAATATAAATTATATACATCTTTACACGAAATTAAAAATTTTAGCCCCATACTTGTTCTCTACCATACGAGAAACACACACCGGCTATACATTCCTTCTCAGATCCTAACTCCTAAGCCCCGATTATTTACAAAAACATTTCTCTTGACCAACCACTATGAAATTTAACTTTTCACAAACCCCCCGAATTTCTTATCAATTGCCACCCAAATCAATCAAAGTTTAATCCTTGTATCATATGTTTTCAAGGTCGCTTTTCAAAAGCCCTTACTTTGAGGAGATAGACGTTGTAGATGGTGGCCGGTGACTGTCGTAAACGAGATGAAAGGACCCATATGTCATAACCGATGGTTCGATGGTGGCGTCGGTGCCTTGGTGGTTGGGGATAGCGAATTGTGATGGCTGCCAGATCTTGTTGACCACACAACAAAAAGAATTCAATAAACTTTGGCCAATCTACAAAATTTAAAAATGACCATAATGACTGTAAAATTGTGGATTGAGAATGAGATATACAATTTAGAATGAAATGATTATAATAATATACAACTAAGATTTTATTAAGAGGTAATTATATAAATGCCCCGTCGCCTAAAGTGTATATTTTTTTTATACTAAAAAATATTCACTTCTCAAATGCTCCACGTGACTTGGGCGACTTTTCTTATAGTTTTAAATTTTGACAAGTGTTCATTTTTTGTACTTTGGGCGACTTTTTTTGAAAGTGATGTGTAAGGTACTTTATGTATTTTTTCAGACATGTTTTTTAGGCGACCTATCATATGTACTTCAGGTGAACTTTTTTTTTTTTTTTTTTTTTTTTTTTTTTTTTTTTTTTTTTCACCAATTAGTCAGACAAAAAATAAGAGTTAATTACATTTT
The DNA here is from genome assembly GCA_030686995.1 of Artemisia argyi. Classification (NCBI taxonomy): domain Eukaryota; kingdom Viridiplantae; phylum Streptophyta; class Magnoliopsida; order Asterales; family Asteraceae; genus Artemisia; species Artemisia argyi. Next base: position 21,846,506 of record CM060692.1, read on the forward strand.
TTGTCCTTGTAGTATACTAGATATTTCATTTTCGGTCCATTTTTATTCTTTCTTTTTTTTATTATTATAAATGGTCAAATTAAATTGGCTAAAACCTTTAAAGAACCCAGATCTATGGTTTACATGTATCAAACTATATAACAAAACTCAAATCAATTTAAATAACTTAAATCAAAAAACCCTTTTCTTTATTTCTGTTGTTGGTTTCTAACCACAAACACTAACCAAATCAAAACAAACAACCACAGTTGGTTCTTGTTTGAACCTGAACTGAAACCATAAAAAGAAAAACTAAACATACCAGGAACAATTTATGAACATATATGCAATTAATTGGATATATATGTTATATTTAGTATTTAAGAAGGACATATATGCCATTATTTGTTTTGGTTGGATATAATCGTAATTTTAACCTTTTGGAGGAATATATATGCAATTTTTTTTTTATTATTATTTTTTTAATGTTGAGTTTAATCTCTTCTATTAAATCAAATAGATTGAAAAAAGTTTGGTATGTAAATGATCTTAAATCAAATTCTTTTTACTCGTAAAACTAATTAACTTCAGTTAAAATCATTTTAGCGAGTCTCGTCGAATACACAAATAAAAAAAAAAAAAAAAAAAAAAAAAAAACTCATTAACATCTTAAACTATGACCTTAAACATCCATCGTAACATTATAATCTCCAAGTTAAAAAACTTTAATCTAACTCAAAAGAACAGTAATAAGATTGAAAAATAACAAGTTTTATAGGTACAAACATACAATTAATTTGATAAACAATGACTATAATTATAAGGATATTGGTAGCTTGTTGAAAATTGAGAGGCTTATTTTGTATGATTTAAAAGCTGGAACGAAGAAAAGAAAAATAAAAAAGGGGGAAAGAAGTCAAGAATCCAAAGTGCACAACGAGTTTTGAACTTAAGTCTATGAAGATTTCTTTCTTTTAATTGTGCGTTACCCGCTAGAGCACATTGAGTTTCTAGTATGTGTTTCTTTGTCTAATAGTTAACTACATATTAGTTTGTATTATTTGTTTAGTTCCTGGATGCAAGCTTTGAATGTATCTGTTTTAGTATTTCAGTCAAATGAGCTTGTTCATTTGTACTGCAGTGAATGTTTGTTGTAATTTGCTGATTCGTAAATTAATAAAATTCACCATTTCAGGAAAAAAATATTAGTTTTTATTATTTAATCATTCATCATTTACGGTAAATAACTGTAAATTGTTATATAGGTTAGAGACCGGCCAGAACTGAGAAACTGTACAGACCATATTTCAGTCCGGTCCTCAGTCCTTCATTTTTTTTATCTTCGGTTTTCTATTGAGTTCGATCTTACACAAAAAACATCGACCGAGAATTTAGGTCAGGTCCGGTTTTCGAATTGTGCTCGGCCCTAGTTGACGTCAACAACAACAAAACTCACTCCAGCCATAGTGTTCATGCGGGAGGTAGAATTTAAACAGGCCATATCTCTGTCTTAGTGCAAACAAATGTTTAGAAATTTTCTTCGGAAAAATTTGTTTATGTTAACAGAATAGTAATATAGGGTATGTTTGGAAAAATTAAATGGAGTCGGAGCTATATGTTTTACTTTAAAATATGTTTGACATATATTTGGAGCTCGAGTTTATTATTGCGAAATTACAAATGAACAATGATTTTACAAATCACATGTGATTTTTCTGAGCGAAAATTTCAACACTCACAAAAAAAACTCGAAAAAGGTGGATGTATATCAAAGTGTCCGTTTACTGAAAGATAAAAGAAATTCGTTGCCGCAATGGTGTATTTTTTTGTCGTTTGACGATTTACCGCTTGCAATATGTTAAATTTTTTCTAAAAATAATGGAAAGTTGGGTTTTTTTTAATGGAAAAATGAACGATTATAATCTTTAGAGAAATTTTGATCTATGTTGCACCTCTTAAACTATACGGGTATCTATGTATTTTTTTTATTTTTTTTATTTTTTTTATTTTTTTTTTGTGAGCTTAAACCCTTTTAAAAGCTACTTCCAGAGAGCTTCTATCATCAGCTCAAGCTTCTTCTGTAAGATAGTAGAAGCTTATGTGTCAAACGAATCTTATTTAAAAAGCTTAAACTCCCATATGCCTCTATAAGTCTCCCCAAACACAGCCACAACGTTGGCCAAAGTTATCGAGGGGTGACGATAGGTTTTGTGTGTGTCTTTTTTAGAGGGTTTGAGTCCAGTGATGCACAAACATCATTCATGGCTCGAAATAAAGATGCAAAAATAGGCAAAAGACCTGGGTCAGTGGCCTGATTAGCCTCAATTACATAAGGAGGACTAGTTTAGGCCAAAACACAAAATAATCGATGTTTCTCTAACACCTAGTCTAAGGTCTGAAACGTTACAAGAGAATCCGAGATGTGCATATCTAATTTGAAATGATATTATAACTTAAAAAGGTAAAATCAACATTTGATTCAAACTAAATGGAAATCATAGGGTACAACTGAAGTAGAGAATTGCAAAGCTACAGGCCGACATAGGTTAACTTTTTACAAACATTTGTATCTAAAACAACACTCTAATTTAATTCATAACTCAATAACTGTATCTACTATTTTTATAAATGGTCAGACAATGTTATATCATTGATTAAAAATACTGTTTACTATATTAAATTCAGATACAATGAATTGCCGGAAAGAATCCTATCAGATTAGTGTGCCATTGTTCTTTGTTCATTAATTGAGACTTAGAAAAAAAAATTCAGGTTGGCTACAAGGTGTTTGAGGAAAATGCTTAAAAAGAATTTTGAGGTTCTTGACAAGGTGTATTGCCACGTCTAGATAGAACTAAAGAAAGAAAGAGGGCTTTAAGGATTTGGAAATGGGACGTGGTCTTTGGTCAGCATGCATGCATGGCATCAATAGTTTATTTATTTATTTATTTTTAAGATGACAACTAACTAACTCACAAAATATCTCTTATGTCTTAATTAGTCAGACTTTAACCCATAACAATTTAATTAGGAGCTTTTTACACAACATAAAGTACCATTATTTTCTTTGTTTATGTTTTCCATCAATAATATTAATGAAATCATCTTTCCTTGAGCTATTATCTTTCTATGCAATTCTATTCTTTTCCACAATTCCATTCTCTGTATCAAACACCCTCTTATAGTTTTATAACAGGTTTTACATTATAGAGACCCCCCGACGCATTGTTTTTTTGTACTTTTACAATTGTACCACCTGACCCTTTCAATTTACAGTATAATATAATTTTTTGTCAGTTTTGGTTCCATATTTTTTCCAAGTTTAACACCTTTGACTTGTTAGACTTTATATTTTTCATTCCGTGCTTTTCATTTCACAGTTTTACGATATAAAGAAAATTATAAAAAATAATAAAATAAAAAAAATACAAAAACTAGGGGGTACAAATGGTAAAAATAGAGGGTCCTTATAACCTTTTCGTTACACCAAAAATCGCATTGGCAAAACATTTTCTAACAGTTGAAGCAGTTTGTGAGACCTAGATGAGACAACAAGAACCAATTTGAAATGAAATAAGGGAAAGGTATATCCCACCATTTTTTTTAATTAATGACACCCCTTCTTTTATCATTTTTTTTTTAATATTTTCATAATTTTGTTTATATAAAAAGACTATAAATCTAAAAGTACGAAACAAAAAATATAAAATTTAATAATTCAATAGTTTAAAACTGACAGAAAACACGAAACATAAACTGATAAAAATTGTGTTAGTAAACTGAAAGGACAAAATTTTTTTTTTATACCTTTACTATTTATGTCACGTCACAGAAGAACATAACCCATGAAATAATTCAACTTTGGCCAAGTGATAAATCTCCACTATTCTTAGATCATCTTGACAAGTGGCACACTATGATTGTTTCAAAGAATTAAATATAAAGATATCTTGAGCCAGCCGATAGTCGAGCCGTATAAGCCAACTGAGCCGAGCCGTTTGGCCACCATTTGACCTGCTGTTGATAACTTTATTCATTCGTCTTTTGGACCAGCTACATGGATTGTGCAAATGGATTACGAACTAGGCTTGCTTTAACTACATTTTGGGCCTTATTCATCTTTGGCCTTCTAACCAATCTTTGTAACCTCAAACTTTATCTTATAATCTTCAAATTAATCTTTCACAACTCTTTCATAGTTTCATATTTATCATTTTGAACCTCATTTGCTCACTATTACTCAAATGACCTTAACAATAAAATAAACGTAATATTTGCAATTAAAACCTTGAAATTGTCATTTTATTAAGCTCAAATAGGGGCATTTTTAGTATCAAAACATGAATAACTGTTACTTCATCAATACAATTAACTAGTTGTGTTTAGTGATTTTGCTATTTCAATAAAGTTGGATATAATATAAGAGGAAACAAAAACATTTACATCACTCTTTTTTCCGTTAGTACATAAGGAAAAAAATTTTTTTTGTGGCATAACTATGTTTATTCCAACAACTACAATTCAGAGGAGAAACATAATATATACTCTAAATTTTACAGACAATATGAAGTTTCTTATGTTTCATAGTAGATTTCACGTGTAACAAACAGTAGTAACAGATGTAGTTACTTTTTCACCACTAATCATACGAATTTTATTTTAAACGCCACAAATGATAATATTACAATGCCAGCTAAGGAGCTAGAAACAAAGTACAACTCCGGACCTAGTAATGCTTCTTAAAAATTGAAATTACAAGCAACAATCAAATATCTTAACTGATACAAGGACTAACTAATTAAAGAGCAAACTCAGCAGGAGTACTCACCAAATTTTGAAAAGTTGTCTGAAATTCAGTCGGAAGCTCATTATCAAGATTGTTGAGAGGAACCCAATCGGAAAACCGATCCATGCTCCATCCCAAGAAATCCATGATAGATCCTCGCCTTCTTCATCTATTCCTTCCGATGATGGAGGATCCTTTAGACATGTGATATTAATCTGCATACCACATAATCCACTATTGTTTTGAAAACTCAACTGACCCATAGTGTCCATTTGCCCACCACGAGGAATTTTACCAGTCAACATGTTGTTGCTGACATCTAGAACTGAGAGTTGGCCAAGCTGATCTAGTGATTGAGGAATCGAACCTGAGAGTTCATTGTGTGAAACATCCAAGCTCTCTATGCCCTCTAAATTGCCAAATGACAGTGGAATGTTCCCAGAAATCTTGTTGTGTGATATGTTGAGCTGTTTTAGAGCTTTGAGATTGCCTAATGATGCTGGTATTTCACCAGAAATACTGTTGCTCGACAAGTCCAACAAAAAAAAGTAACGCGGGTTGCCTAGGCGTTGTGAAGATTTCTTCCAATTCACTATTAAGTCTTCAAGCGTTTGTTCATCCAAATCCTTTGTGAAATTATAAATCAGATCTGGTGATGCTGACATATTCAATATTGGAAGGTTTGCCATCTGTCGTGGAATGCTTCCTTTTAGGTTGTTCCTGGAGAGATCAAGAATTCGAAGAGAAGTGCACATGGATATATTGTTCGGGATAAATCCGTTAAGGGAAGTGTTTCTTAGGATAAGGATTTCTAGAGTACGGAATTGAGGGATAATATCTTGTAAATTTCCTGTGATAATGCTGTTATGAAGATCAAGAACTCTAAGGTTGACTAATTTAGTCAAATCAGAAGGCAAATGGCCAGAAAACTTATTCCCGCCTAAATAAAGAATTTCGGTTCCTTTAGGAAAATTCGTCGGGATCTTACCATAGAAATCGTTGTTTGACAAATCCAAGGAAAAATAACCTTTAGATCCGAAAATAGGTAAACTCTCACCAGAAAATCTGTTTCGGGACAAGTCCAGCGACAATAATTCCGTTAAATTGGAGATGGATGTTGGAATTAGTCCTGAAAAATTATTTCCGGATACCGTAAGATAACTGATCTTTGTGGCGTTACCTATATTTTGTGGCAACTCTCCTGAAAATTTGTTCCCGGACAAATCAAGAAGCTCTAACGACTCAGACTCAAATAGGCGAGACGGGATTGATCCGCTGAGGTTGTTATCTGAAAGAATTATCCAATTGATGTTGTTCATCTCCGCCAGCCAATGTGGGAATCTTCCCTCCAACTTATTCCCACTCAAATCAAGAAAAGACAACTCTTTCTGTGATGAAATCCATTCCGGAATTTGGCCTGAAATTCCACAAGAAAGCATATCTAGCTCTGCGAGACTACATCTTGGATCAACCTTAGTTGTGTTATTTTTACCCAAAAAAAACCTTAGTTATGTTATTCCAAATCAAGTTGCTTCCCTTTCCACCGATTCCTAAGACTTTTAGAGTTCTGATTTTGAATAACCAAGTCGGGATCTCTCCGGAAAGCATGTTGTCGACGAGTAGAAGGAACTCTAACTTGCTCAAGTTTTGCATCGATGATGGTATCGGGCCTGTAAACTGGTTATTCATCAGGTTCAGAAAAGTCAAGTTGGTTAGTCTTCCTATAAAGGTTGGAATTTCCAATGATAAATAATTTTGAGACAAATCCAGTGATTCTAATTTCGTGAGGTTTGCAATCGATGATGGGATTCCACCGGAGAAATGATTATTTCGTAATGAAAAATCCCTCAACTTTGTTAACTGGAAAAGTTGGCTGGGGATGGAACCATTGAAGTTGTTATACCGCATGTCAAGATGAAGCAGTTTGGTGAGATTACCAAACCCATCTCCTGGGATCTCTCCTTCAAAAGAATTCATCGATATATCAAGTAGTTCAAGTGACCGAATACGAAAAATCGGACTTAAGATTTCAGAAGATATCGAAACTGGATCGGAATCTACAGGAGGAATGGCTACCCCAGATAGCTGGAGCTTGGTAACACTTCCGGTTCTGGAGCAATTAACAAGCTCCCAAGAACAACAATCAGAAGTTGAATTCCATGAGTCTAGTTTTGCAAACTTAACGGAATATTTGGAATTATTGTAGATGGCGGTGAGGGAGGATTTGAAGTGAAGTAGTGCATGCTTTTGATGAATGGGACAAGAGAATGATGGGATGATAATGGATTTGAGTATTAATAAGATTAAAAATAAAACTGTTGTTGTTGTGCTTGTCATGGTGGATTTTGGTTGTTCTATCTTTGATTCATTAGTGCTATTGTGGTGGTTATTAAAAAGGTAATGGAAAAGTGCACTATCATTGATTGCTGTGTAAAAACGTGTGGGTTATTCAAGTCTCATATTTTCTTTTTCTAAACGTGTTGACTGACACCGGTGAGTTAGGTATAGGCGGACCCACGTTGTACCAAGGTGGTCCCCGGGAAACACCTTAGAAACAAAAAAAACCTTTAGAGTCGATGTGGTGAGTTATTAAGGTACCTACCTTGGTTTGAAGTTGGGAACCACCTTGAGTGGGTGAGAACGTGTATTTGTTTGTGATCGTCAGTAATTACCTTAGGGTGGCTTGACTTCTCAGCCCTAAACTTGGATATTATTTGCTAGCTAACTAAATAATCAGCCATGCATAATTAGTCTAAAGTAAAATCCCAAGTAATACTGTGTCTGTTTTTCAGTTGTAACCTCTTCTTTAAGTAGTAAAACAAACCGATCCTTTGAGGTAAATTAATGCCATCCCTTTACAGTTATAATTTATTTTGGTTTTTATTCAATTATTTTGTGCAGATTCCAAATCTTTCTTAATACGGTGATATCGACTCTGGTTGATAGTTAACCAATCATGAAGTTGCAATATGAAACTCTAAACACTAGATCAGGGAAAGCACCTTATTTCAGAATCTAATAATTTAGTTGATGGTGGGAATTCTGTTAGTATTGTTCGTAAGTCTTCTTCAGTCCCTGATATTTTAAGGAAAGAGTTCACTGATGCATTAGGCGATGATGACGATGATGGTCTACTTGATCACAAGCTCTTAGGAATAGCAGTTCGTGCCGTCTTGTTAGAATCTGGCTTTGTGGATATCGATCCTGCTTTAAAATTACCAATGAATAATAACGTTAATGTTCAAGGGACATTTTACTACACTCTTCCGAACATTATTAGTGGACGTAACATTAAATATGTCAAGAACTCAAGATCGTATTTCAGAACCAACGTATGTATTGCAAGGTTTATGGGTCTTTAAATAAAGGAACTGGTGTACACTTGGTGCTTGTAGAGAAAGATACCATTTTTAAGTGTTGTATGGCTAAAAAGGACAAGTGTTAAGTATTTGAGTTTTGGAGAAAAATCAAGGATGGGCCAGCGTTACCATTATTGATCGATTTATGTGAAAAAAATTGGTTCGGAACTTCCACCTTGTTATATTGGAATTGGTTTCTGGTGTTGATATAGCAAATATTGTTGAGAATCAGTCCCTTCCCCACCCCGAACTCACACCCGCAAACACCAATCAAAACTGCAAGATTGGTTTTCAATGCTTTGTATATTAATAAGGAAGGAGAAACTGATTACTTACATACATATGAAACCTACACTACAAATAAAAGCACCTTTCGTGACGACTAAGTCGTCACCAATTTACACTAAGTGTCGTCACCGAGTGTGTTTGTGACGATATGTCGTCACGGATTTTGCGTCACCAAACTTTGTCACAAAACACCTTCGTGACGACAAAGACAATGTAATTCGTGACGACATTTGGGGCCCACTTTTTCAACGCTAAGACTTTGTCAGATGTGGGCCATCGTAAATTAGTGACGACATTGTCGTCACAAATAATTTCCGATATTTATTTTTTTTAATATTGTGCGATTTAAATCTTTAATAAAATGGGAAAAAAATAAGCTAAATCATTTAATTTGGTGACGACATTGTCGTCACTAATCCCTTTTTATTTTATTCATTCTTCAATTTAAATCATTTACAAAATGGAAAAAACATATTAAATCATTTACTTTGTGATGTCACTATTCTTTTTTTTAATTTTATTTATATTCCAATTTAAATCATTTATAAAATAGGAGAAAAAATAAAGCGCTTTAAATAGTGACGACTTTGTCGTCACTAAGTATGCCTACATATTAAAAAAAAAAACAGCAGCAATTACTGCATTTCTAGATTTTTTCGGCAAAAACCTACAAAATCTGAACCTGTAAATGACCTAGAAATAGGTCGCTACTCGACCCGGCTATCCCGGTAGTCTGGAGACGGTGATGGTGGTGCTAACCAAACACAAACACAACAAAAAAAACAACCTAAATTAAACAACCAAATTTAAATTAACTAAATTATAACATAAACATAATATACACGATAAAAAAATACCTTTAAACAAAACAAACACAAACACAACAAAAGTGTTCACGGTGGTGGTGGTGGTGCAGCTTCGGTGTTGCTACCAGTGGTGGTTCACGATGGTGGTGTTGCTGCCAGCGGTGCCATCTAACCAACACAAACACAACAAACGAACAAATCAAGATTAATAAACAAAAGTTATAAGAAAAAACATACCTTTAAACAAAACAAATAAACAAATCAAAGTTCAACTATAATAACAAAAGAAAAATACCAAAAACATATCATTAAATGAGGGTGGTTCACGGCTGTGGTGGTGGTGGTACGCGTCGGTAATGTTAAGAAATAAAACTAAAAGCGCCCAGTGGTGCAAGTGAAGATATTGGTGATGAAAGTGGTGGTAAAAATGGTGGTGAAATGGTGGATTTAGTAGTGAAAGTAGTGGATTTTGTGTGTAAAAAACGAGAGAGTTATAGGTGTGAAAATGTTTGTGTTTGGTGAAAAAGTGTTAGCAGTAATGGATATATAGATCTGGTATATTTAGTGACGACATTGTCGTCACTATTTTCTCCCAAAATTTAAATTTTTTTGTGTGGCGGTAAACTTTCTATCGGGCGGGGCAATCAAAAATTTCGCGAAATTTTTGGTGACGACAATGTCGACACTAAACTAAATATTTATTTTAAAAATTAGTATTTATTCTTATCAAAACGTTTTACTAATAAAATATAGAAGGATTAAATTAGGAAAAATATTTGGTGACCACAATGTCGTCACTAAATTTAATATTTATTTGAAAAATGATTTAAATTACTTATAAATGTTTAAAAAAAATATTTAGATTAATTATAAATGATTAAAAATTTATTTTATAAATTATGTAATTAAATAGAAATACTTTAGGTATACAAGACATGTTAAACGGATGAGTCGAGATGATATCGTTATACATGAGATGTAAAACGGATGAGTGGAGATGATATCGTTATACAAGCAGACATGTTAAACGGATGAGTCGAGATGATATCTTTATACATAATATGTTCAACGGATGATTCGAGATGATATCGTTATACATAAGATGTTAAATGGAAGAGTTGAGATGATATCGTTATACATAAGAAGTTAAATAGACGAGTGTAGATGTTAAATGGATGAGTTGAGATGATATCGTTATACATACTCCCTCCGTCCCACATTAAGTGTCCACTTACATCATGCACAAAGTTTTAGGAAATTCCACTAACTACACTCTCCACCAATCAAATATAATTTTTACCCACTAAAGTCTCATCTCATTGGTTGAAATAGAATCTGGACACTTAATTTGGGACAATTCAAGATTCCATTGTGGACACTTAAAATGGGACGGAGGTAGTATTATGTTAAACGAATGAGTCAAGATGATATCGTTTTACAAGACATGTTAAATGGATGAGTCAATATGATATCCTTATACATGAGATGTTAAACGGATGAGTCGAGTTGATATCGTTATACAAGACATATTAAACGGATGAGCGTTTACATGTCTTCAGAAAAAAGAAGGCGGGAAAAATTACCGCCAAATAATTGGTTAGAATATTGAGGCGGGGCGAAAAGTCAAATTTGACTAACTATATACGAAGACATGTCGTCGTTATTTGTTTGGGGGAAAATTCAACGCATTGGAGTCTTAGTCAAGCGATTTTTCCTGACGACACAATGTCATCGGTAAAACGTTCGTTACCAGTTCTCCTATTTCTAGTAGTATACGTTTAACATATCATGTATTTTTTGAGTATTTGTTTTACGACGATACAATTTAGTTATAGTAAATTGTGACGACTTTGTCGTCACTAGGTAATTTCCCAAGAAAACTTAATGTAAATTATAATTTTTAAAGTCTTTTTTTATTATAAAAAAGAAAGTAATTTAGTTATAATAAATTTTTTGTGACGATTTTGTCGTCACTATTTACTTTACTAAGTAAACGTAAAAAAAAAAATCTTTATATGGACTTTTTAAAACCTTTTTATTATATATGGACTTTTTAAAACCTTTTTATTATAAAATATAAAATAATTTAGTTATAATAATGCTATAATAATTATAATTTCGTGACGACAATGTCGTCACAATTTATTTAACCATGAAAACTTGCTTTGAAAAAACATTATTTATAATTTTTAAAGTCTTTTTATTATAAAAAAGAAAGTAATTTAGTTAAATAAAAGATTTGTGACGACTTTGTCGTCACTATTTACTTTACTAAGAAAACTTTTTAAAAAAAATCTTTACTCAGAATTTTTAAAACTCTTTTATTATAAAATATATAATAATTTAGTTATAATAATAGTTTCGTGACGACAATGTCGTCACAATTTATTTTACCATGAAAACTTGTTTTGAAAATTCGTTATTTATAATTTTAAAAACTTTTTATTACAAAAAAGAAAATAATTACGTTATAATAAAAATTTGGTGACGACAATGTCGTCACAAAGTAAAAAAAAAACATTATTTTTTGTTTTTTTTGTTCAAAAGATATTATGTATATATAAAAAAAATATGGTGACGACATAGGCGTCGCTAAGTTGTGTGGGCCTCCGATTTATGTTTGACTAAGCAATTGGTGGTGGAAAAAGTTGAAAGTGGTGGGCCCCTCTAAATTTTGTGACGACATTGTTGTCACCAATAAAAATGACGTCCCTAAAAGTGTTATCCCTTGTAGTGCTACTGCTATTTATACTATAAGTAAACAAACAAAACATGCAAAACGTGGTGTACTACATGTACTGCCACTATTCCTAGAAACCTATAACAAACAAACAAACATGCTAATATTATAGCCCACGTATTCCTTAGTACTCGGTCAACACAAGGACCATATCAACTCTTTATTCAAATGCTAAATGGAGCAACCCACTTCTATCCATACCCACTGAACCATGACCCATGGACTTAACCATAACTTGACCCATCAAGATTATACCCAACATTCACCCCCGTAATCTTGATGCCTATCACGGTCTCGACTCCTATAATCATACTCACGAACAAGGTCTCGCGGTTCCTTGCTCAGTCTCAAACTTGCTTCTTTCTACTTGCTTCTTGCTTGCTATCTTGCACGTACTTTTCAAAGTTTCAAAAACTTTGTTCTTGCTCTTACTATCGAGTTCCAAAACGGTATTGCTTTCTTACAAAATACCGGTCTTGATCTCGTTCTTGCTTCTTGCTTATCGATTCTTGCTTCTTACGATTGTTTCTTGCTTGCTACTTGCTACAAACCCGAAACTTTCTACTTGCTATGGTTGTCTTGCCTGCTACTTGCTACAGACCATGCAACAACCTTCTTGCTTGCTAACTTGCGATAACTTCTTGTTGCTTTCTTGCTTGTGATTCTTGCTACTTGCTTGCTATCTTGCTATGATTTCTTGCTTGTTTCCTGCTTTAAAACCATCCTTGCTGTTGCGTTCTTGTGGTCACCCGCTGTGACCAAAAACCTTGCTGCTTGCATTCGTCTTTCGCTGATTACATAGAAAGCAACCAGTCCTTTCTTTCTTGCCACATATCGATCAGGTATGAGCCCTCCTAGCTCTGATACCATGTTGAGAATTAGTCCCTTCCCCACCCCGAACTCACACCCGCAAACACCAATCAAAACTGCAAGATTGGTTTTCAATGCTTTGTATATTAATAAGGAAGGAGAAACTGATTACTTACATACATATGAAACCTACTGCTATTTATACTATAAGTAAACAAACAAAACATGCAAAACGTGGTGTACTACATGTACTGCCACTATTCCTATAAACCTGTAACAAACAAACAAACATGCTAATATTATAGCCCACGTATTCCTTAGTACTCGGTCAACACAAGGACCATATCAACTCTTTATTCAAATGCTAAATGGAGCAACCCACTTCTATCCATACCCACTGAACCATGACCCATGGACTTAACCATAACTTGACCCATCAAGATTATACCCAACAAATATGAGTTGTGTGTGTTCAGAACTAAGACAATTAGCCTCGAATGATGATCTGTGGAAACAAAAGTTTTTCGAGGAGTTCTGGTATACTGGCTCGATATATGGGAGGACTTGTAAAGAATTATTTGCAGATCTGACAACTGAAAACAAAACTACGATTGGGTTGGGTATTTTGTTTGATTATGAGAGAAATACCCAGCTTGTATGTTTTAAAAAAGAAACAAACGTGCCTCAAGTTTTGTTTTGGCTGAATACAGTTGAACTATTACAGTGTCCTTTTTAGTTCATTGATACTAATCAAGCATGTAACAGACTAACAGTTAGGTGGTTTGTTAATATGAACTTTGTTTGAGCATTTCATATTTTAGTACAAGTCTTTGTATTACAGCAGGAATATATATTTGTTATTTTTAATTTCCAGTGTAAATCTTATGTACTGACTTAGCAAGATCCATAACACTAACTTTAGCATTGGTATATGGTTCCGTGTTACCGATGGTGGTTCTATACATCTCGTATATTTGATGTGCATTTGGTCAAGTTCATTAGTTACATCTAGGGTTGTTAGTCGGGTCAGGCTGGTCGGGTTCGGGTCAATTCGGGTCAAGGCAAAAAATACCCGAACCCGGCCCTTTTTAGAACTCGGGTTAGTCGGGTTCGGGTCAACCCGAATATGAGTAAAATGATTAAAAAAATGCCTTAGTTCAATATGTTTACGTAGATAATTTATAAAAAAAAATATATGAAAAAAGATAGAAAATATACTTGTTCGGGTCAAGCGGGTCGACCCGAACTTGATTTAGCCAAATATTTTCAACCCGATACCAATCCTATTGTAACAATTCACAATTTCAGGTTAATTACTTTTCCCGAAAAAATTTCACTATTCACTTTTACTATTCATTTTTCCCGAAATTTTCTCGAAATCTGATTTTTTGTTTCTTGGCCTCGAGTGATAAATCATTTCCATGGCAAATTAAAAGTTTAACTTTCATAAGCTCATTTTCGTGAAAGTTATTAAGGAATTACACGTTTTAGGGTAAAACGTCATTCAGAAATTCTACGCACAACGAAACTCGACCGCGTTAAGTGACCCCGCATCAGAAAAATGTTTGACACACTCATGATTTATTTGAGAATTAATCGTGACTGAGAAAAACATGACCAAAATAAGCCTCGGCCGTGAAAAACTGGAATTTTCAGTTTTTAAGCGTTTTTACTCAGCCGTAACCTTAGCCTATACCTGCACCGCGTTTCTAAGTCGATTTGAGTTTTCAACTTATTAGAAAAAGTCAACATATTTTTTCCTCCTCCTTTGACCAAAAATCATTCCTTGATTTTATAAGTCATTCCTTGATTTTTAGGCTTACGGTTTGATGTCTAAAAGACATTTAAATACCAACCGACACTAGACTGAGCCCAGTCTAGACATTATAAGTCATTTTAAATCATTTTTATCCTATTAGAAAAGTAACATTTTACTTTTCTCAATTTTACGCAATATTCGTACATTTTACGTATTACGCGTTTTAGACCCGTGTTTCCAGTTTTAGCAGGGTTTTACCACCCAATGGAACCTATCACTCATTTTATATTTTATTATGGAGTATTTTGACAAGTTTAATCATTCTTCCAAGTTTCGTATTTTTACGATACCCGGTTTTAAGTTTCGTGACTTAACGACTTACAGTTAGTGATTAACGGGACCTAAACTCACTCCGTAAATGCAAGATTTAATCAAAACTTCATCTAGTCATCCTAGATAAGACCATGGATGAAATTTCTAGTGATTCACCAAGCAAAGTGGCTT
Source organism: Artemisia argyi (assembly GCA_030686995.1). Classification (NCBI taxonomy): domain Eukaryota; kingdom Viridiplantae; phylum Streptophyta; class Magnoliopsida; order Asterales; family Asteraceae; genus Artemisia; species Artemisia argyi. Next base: position 21,861,537 of record CM060692.1, read on the forward strand.
GGTGAAAAGTCTTGTGCTCATAGGATGATTACATTTGTCCAAACTTTCTCTCCAAGTTAAACTTGGTCACCAAGTTTTAGGAAATTTCCTAGTGACTTCCTAACCTCCTCAAGGCCATATAAAAGCCCCTCTCCCCCTCCTTGGCTGTCCCATATCACACACACACCAACACCCTTTCATTAGCTAATTTCTTCCAAGTTTCATACAAGATTCAAGTGCTACAACAACATAGAAACACTAGTTTGGTTTTGATTCATCAAACTACTTCCAAACCCTAGAAACTTTGGTGATTCTCTTGAGTTTGAATCCACTCAAGTCACCTCAACTTTCATCATCTCTCTTTCAAGAATACAAGGGTAGAAAGATTGCTTGAAGTGAAGTGGGTGAAGCTAAAGTCTATCAAAGTCCTTTTCCTTACATGCTACTTACCTTTCTTGTAGAAAGCCAAAGTTGTAAACAAACTCTAATACACTTGCTTCTTGTTAAATAATCATGTTCATATTATTTACATATTATTCTTGCTATATTATGTCTTGTATTCATGTCCATGATGTATAAAAATGAGTAAAACAAGTTATTGTTATTGATTGTTAAGACAAGTTATTAAAACAAGTAAACTAGTGACTTTCTTGGAAAGACCTGATCAAAATGGTAAAAATATGATATTGGATCATTACATATTATAGTAGAGGACCTAACAAGGAAAACATAGCAATTTGAACCACCTAAAACGAGTATACGAGTCAAAAGTTATGACGATTTGAAGTTACAAAAGATTTGCGGCAAAACTGCCTAAAATGTTTCTGTTACAGAAACTTTAAACACGCAAAAAGAGGCATTTCTGGTCCGTTTCATGAAAAAGTTAAAACACGAAAGTTGTCCGGAATCATGTTTTCTTCAAAAATTCAGGGTCACGTCTCCAGAAAATCAATAACGAGTGAGATATTTCTCAGTTTCTTAACAGCTATTTACATATTTATAAGTCACTATATTATGGTTATACTTTAAAAGGAACAAGAGGTCTTATGACCAATAATCAAGACCACCACCATGGCTAGAGCCAAGGTTGAGTCTCATGACCATGGAACAAGGACCAAAGGTCATGGCTAGGCCATGACGAAATGACCATAGAAGCTTACTTAGGCGAAAACATGAAACAAGGAGTTGGCGATAATTTGAACAAGCAATTTGGATCTACTTCACTTAAAAAAAGAACCATGAGTTATTACAAATAAAAATGGTCATACAAGTTATATGAAATATACCCTAATAACAATCTTCATGTAATAATAAACTTTCCTAAGTTTATTCAAATATCGGACATGTAACTTTTTGGATCAAAACTTATATCTATATATTTTATCAACTACTACAATAGTAGGGAGCCTCATGTGAGGAGTTCATTATGTAAGCCGTCGAGATGAGTTGTGGATTTACGAATTAAAGTGTCCTGGCTCCTCGAACGTTTACTAACATGACTTCTGAATTATGTCGGCCCGAACGGTAGTAAACGATATATCAAAACATACATGTTTCATGAATCTTTTCTTTCAAAGACTTACATTATACATCATACCACATCATGGACTAAATGCAAGATATATATATATAGGCACTACTTCATATTCTTTACTCCGATCCTAAGTCGCAACATTCTATTATAGGTTGCTCGTAGAAACCTTCACGATTCAACCGTTACATTCATTACTTGCTATCTTACTTAAGGTGAGTTCATAGCCCCATTTTCCATTACTTAATTGCTTTACAAACCCTTGGGGGGAATACATGCTATTTTTAACCGAGCACAATGTTTTTAAATTGTATGCTTGCCTGATTGTTTTATTATCACTAAGTACCTGCCTTGCTAAACCGAGATCCCTTATTATGAACCATTTAATCACTAGCAATAGTGAGCGCAAATATTGTGAATAGGCCTATTGGGATTGACGAATCCTATTTGTATTGACTAAGTTCAAACAAATACACTAATATTTGAGATTTAGGTATGTTAGCAAAGTACCTACCGGGATAAATCTGCCGATCGATATTGGTACACGTTAACGTTTTGGTGTCATAAGCTTAGTGTATAATACATTTTATGGGCGTATAATAACGTAGCCTACCTGTTTTGTTTTCCAAACATTGGTGTGAGTCTACAGCTCACACTACCAACATATTGTGTTCAAACATTAAACAAACTCTATGAATATCACTCAACCTTTGTGTTGACCTCTCAAGCATGTATTTCAGGTTCATGACGATCAAGGATGGCACGGAAGGGCACGGATACTCAAGAGGGCTATAAATTTTATTATCATTCGAAAACTCACTTAATGTGATTTGTAAACATGGAACCATTTGGGACCTCATTTTGTAACCTGTGATATTTATATAATTTGAATGATAAATCTTTTTAATACGACTCGGTTAGAGATCGTTTTCTATTATTATGACTGTTGTGCCGTCAAGTAACACCCAAGTTGAATTCCGCTGCACTATGAATTGGGGGTGTTACAGATTGGTACCAGAGCCATGGTTATAGAGAAACGGGTCTAATTGAGACCTAAACTATAACTACAATTACAAGAAAAAAACATTTTTATAGCCTTCCACTCTCCGTGTCTTCCATCCTCCAGACGATTATGGACTTAGTAAGCATGTTATGATACACAAACATATTAGTATATTCATATATACCCATTTTGAGCATTTCCCCGTAGACATTTTTGTGCTACACAAACATAATTGCATATTAATATATGTACCCTAAACATAATTGAGCATTTCCCCGTAAGCATTAGTATATTGATATATAAACTCGGTTTATTTTCAATCATTTATCTAAACAATGGACTAAACATATCTGCGTATGCCTATTCTAGGGCATTTCGACACAATCACATTCTCCCAATCATGTTCCTACTCCAACATTTTATGTCCAAGACATTGTAACTGATTGCAATGGTCTTTCCTATTTTCCAAGACATTATATTATACAATGGTCTTAACCATTTCTCAAATGTTTTGAGTCACACAATGGTCTAACCTACTTCCCAGACATTGTGAATTGCACAATGGTCTAACCTACTTCCGAGACATTGTGTTTTGTGCAAATGTTCTCTAGAATTATTCCATCACATCAGCAATATCATTTCATATGATATCAAAAACCCGTCACAACCTATCGATTTCTAAATAGAAATATGAGATTTATAAAGGACAAACAAATCCATCACCTACAAAAGCTGAAGTTCAGCCCTACATTCATCAAAGTTTTCTTCTGAAACCTTCATTATTAAAAGTTCGTGATCCTGGCCAAGTATGTTCTATTTTAGAACTACTTAAAACTTCCTTTCCATACGTACCTACCCTTACTATCTTCTATGCAATGGAATATGAAAACATACGTTACAAGTCTTTTATGGGCGGGACTTGCAACTTAAGGGTTTGACATCGCCTTTGTTTAGTGGACAGTTTCCCGAAAGCAACGGACATATCACAAGTATACCTAATTTAAGTATTTGAAAATTTTATCGAACCTTGGCTAAATATAGACTAGTCACCTATATTTAACCTAGGGACAGTGGAATATAGTCTGACTAACTATATTCGACTTAAAATTTTCAAATACTGAGAGTAGTTGTACTAGGGTTATGTTTTGGTTGATTTCCTACTTGAACTCGATAAACCACCAGAATACATTAAAACAATCTAGAGACACGATAGTGCCTTACCACTCAGCAAGATCTTAACACCTTATTTGTATGATCTAGATTCATTCTTGAAAATTTTCATTTATAAGATAATCCGAACTACTATCTTGGGATAGTTATCAATTCTTCTCTTCATCCTGTAGAAGTACCATCCTGTTTAGGTCCTAAGGATACCATTCCATCATAAACTTTTAAAATCTCTTAAGATTTTTAAAGCAAACTCAACATCTATACCTAAGAGTATTAATGTTAAGCATACACTACACACTTTTGTTCATCAACATATCACATCATTATCTTCACAACCGTTACAAACACAAGCTCATTAACAGATCTTGATGCACTTTTAAAGCTCAAATCATCCTTAGTTACACCACAAGCACCCTTATCAGCTTTACAAGATTGAATATTCATCTTGTACTTTTGCTACACCAGTATCATCTCGTAATACACTACCTTGTAACTCACCGGCTAAGTATGAATGTTGGGTTGGGAATTCTTAAGTAGTATGATTTATAATTATTTGAATGGATTGGGATGCCTTTTCATTTAAATAAAGAAATTGTAAATCACCGAACCATAAGTTTATATTCCCCGATTTACATTGTTTGGGATGACTCTCTATGTAAATAAAGAATTATAAACAAGTGGGCTTATTTGTATCCGAAATAACATAAGTATGAAGTCAATAAACACTAGGTACAACAACCGATTACCTACTAGGCTATGATTCCAATTACTATCTCAATTCCTATTAATATTCGACTGCTATATCAATTTCCTTTGATATTCGACTATTACCATACCTTTCCTACATAAAAGTAAGCCTCATCCTACACCATACACTGAAATGACAAATCAAACTGCATCACTAGTAATCCCAGACTTTAGTCCTCATAAGTAACCACACCTGTTCATCGACACCACTCCAACATATAACACACATAGAACTTCGGGACGAAGTTCCCCGTAAGGGGTAGAGACTGTAACAATTCACAATTTCAAGTTAATTACTTTTCCCGAAAAAATTTCACTATTCACTTTTACTATTCATTTTCCCGAAATTTTCCCGAAATCTGATTTTTTGTTTCTTGGCCTCGAGTGATAAATCATTTCCATGGCAAATTAAAAGTTTAACTTTCATAAGCTCATTTTCGTGAAAGTTATTAAGGAATTACACGTTTTAGGGTAAAACGTCATTCAGAAATTCTACGCACAACGAAACTCGACCGCGTTAAGTGACCCCGCATCAGAAAAATGTTTGACACACTCATGATTTATTTGAGAATTAATCGTGACTGAGAAAAACATGACCAAAATAAGCCTCGGCCGTGAAAAACTGGAATTTTCAGTTTTTAAGCGTTTTTACTCAGCCGTAACCTTAGCCTATACCTGCACCGCGTTTCTAAGACGATTTGAGTTTTCAACTTATTAGAAAAAGTCAACATATTTTTTCCTCCTCCTTTGACCAAAAATCATTCCTTGATTTTATAAGTCATTCCTTGATTTTTAGGCTTACGGTTTGATGTCTAAAAGACATTTAAATACCAACCAACACTAGACTGAGCCCAGTCTAGACATTATAAGTCATTTTAAATCATTTTTATCCTATTAGAAAAGTAACATTTTACTTTTCTCAATTTTACGCAATATTCGTACATTTTACGTATTACGCGTTTTAGACCCGTGTTTCCAGTTTTAGCAGGGTTTTACCACCCAATGGAACCTATCACTCATTTTATATTTTATTATGGAGTATTTTGACAAGTTTAATCATTCTTCCAAGTTTCGTATTTTTACGATACCCGGTTTTAAGTTTCGTGACTTAACGACTTACAGTTAGTGATTAACGGGACCTAAACTCACTCCGTAAATGCAAGATTTAATCAAAACTTCATCTAGTCATCCTAGATAAGACCATGGACAAAATTTCTAGTGATTCACCAAGCAAAGTGGCTTGGTGAAAAGTCTTGTGCTCATAGGATGATTACATTTGTCCAAACTTTCTCTCCAAGTTAAACTTGGTCACCAAGTTTTAGGAAATTTCCTAGTGACTTCCTAACCTCCTCAAGGCCATATAAAAGCCCCTCTCCCCCTCCTTGGCTGTCCCATATCACACACACACCAACACCCTTTCATTAGCTAATTTCTTCCAAGTTTCATACAAGATTCAAGTGCTACAACAACATAGAAACACTAGTTTGGTTTTGATTCATCAAACTACTTCCAAACCCTAGAAACTTTGGTGATTCTCTTGAGTTTGAATCCACTCAAGTCACCTCAACTTTCATCATCTCTCTTTCAAGAATACAAGGGTAGAAAGATTGCTTGAAGTGAAGTGGGTGAAGCTAAAGTCTATCAAAGTCCTTTTCCTTACATGCTACTTACCTTTCTTGTAGAAAGCCAAAGTTGTAAGCAAACTCTAATACACTTGCTTCTTGTTAAATAATCATGTTCATATTATTTACATATTATTCTTGCTATATTATGTCTTGTATTCATGTCCATGATGTATAAAAATGAGTAAAACAAGTTATTGTTATTGATTGTTAAGACAAGTTATTAAAACAAGTAAACTAGTGACTTTCTTGGAAAGACCTGATCAAAATGGTAAAAATATGATATTGGATCATTACATATTGTAGTAGAGGACCTAACAAGGAAAACATAGCAATTTGAACCACCTAAAACGAGTATACGAGTCAAAAGTTATGACGATTTGAAGTCACAAAAGATTTGCGGCAAAACTGCCTAAAATGTTTCTGTTACAGAAACTTTAAACACGCAAAAAGAGGCATTTCTGGTCCGTTTCATGAAAAAGTTAAAACACGAAAGTTGTCCGGAATCACGTTTTCTTCAAAAAGGCAGGTGCACGTCTCCAGAAAATCAATAACGAGTGAGATATTTCTCAGTTTCTTAACAGCTATTTACATATTTATAAGTCACAATATTATGGTTATACTTTAAAAGGAACAAGAGGTCTTATGACCAATAATCAAGACCACCACCATGGCTAGAGCCAAGGTTGAGTCTCATGACCATGGAACAAGGACCAAAGGTCATGGCTAGGCCATGACGAAATGACCATAGAAGCTTACTTAGGCGAAAACATGAAACATGGAATTGGCGATAATTTGAACAAGCAATTTGGATCTACTTCACTTAAAAAAAGAACCATGAGTTATTACAAATAAAAATGGTCATACAAGTTATATGAAATATACCCTAATAACAATCTTCATGTAATAATAATCTTTCCTAAGTTTATTCAAATATCGGACATGTAACTTTTTGGATCAAAACTTATATCTATATATTTTATCAACTACTACAATAGTAGGGAGCCTCATGTGAGGAGTTCATTATGTAAGCCGTCGAGATGAGTTGTGGATTTACGAATTAAAGTGTCCTGGCTCCTCGAACCTTTACTAACATGACTTCTGAACTATGTCGGCCCGAACGGTAGTAAACGATATATCAAAACATACATGTTTCATGAATCTTTTCTTTCAAAGACTTACATTATACATCATACCACATCATGGACTAAATGCAAGATATATATATAGGCACTACTTCATATTCTTTACTCCGATCCTAAGTCGCAACATTCTATTATAGATTGCTCGTAGAAACCTTCACGATTCAACCGTTACATTCATTACTTGCTATCTTACTTAAGGTGAGTTCATAGCCCCATTTTCCATTACTTAATTGCTTTACAAACCCTTGGGGGGAATACATGCTATTTTTAACCGAGCACAATGTTTTTAAATTGTATGCTTGCCTGATTGTTTTATTATCACTAAGTACCTGCCTTGCTAAACCGAGATCCCTTATTATGAACCATTTAATCACTAGCAATAGTGAGCGCAAATATTGTGAATAGGCCTATTGGGATTGACGAATCCTATTTGTATTGACTAAGTTCAAACAAATACACTAATATTTGAGATTTAGGTATGTTACCAAAGTACCTACCGGGATAAATCTGCCAATCGATATTGGTACACGTTAACGTTTTGGTGTCATAAGCTTAGTGTATAATACATTTTATGGGCGTATAATAACGTAGCCTACCTGTTTTGTTTTCCAAACATTGGTGTGAGTCTACAGCTCACACTACCAACATATTGTGTTCAAACATTAAACAAACTCTATGAATATCACTCAACCTTTGTGTTGACCTCTCAAGCATGTATTTCAGGTTCATGACGATCAAGGATGGCACGGAAGGGCACGGATACTCAAGAGGGCTATAAATTTTATTATCATTCGAAAACTCACTTAATGTGATTTGTAAACATGGAACCATTTGGGACCTCATTTTGTAACCTCTGATATTTATATAATTTGAATGATAAATCTTTTTAATACGACTCGGTTAGAGATCGTTTTCTATTATTATGACTGTTGTGCCGTCAAGTAACACCCAAGTTGAATTCCGCTACACCATGAATTGGGGGTGTTACACCTATTTAGTATTCGGGTTACTCAGGTTGACCCGAATAACCAGAATATAATTTTTCACCAGAGTAACTGACCCGAATAGGCTTAATCGGGTTGGGGTTCGGGTCAACTTTTTTTGACACCCCTAGTTACACATCACTTATATAGCAACACGTATAAACACTATCATACACATATCAGTACCAAATGTTGATGGATTTTGAAAATAGAAATAAAACAAGGCTATGTAAAACGGAGGATGTGTAAACTCATACTGATTTTACTTTAAAGATGAAAAATTATATGTTGAAATAAAGCTAGAAAAAAAAGGGTGTGACATTACAGGTTTACCTCTTTTTATAGCCTAATTTGATAGATGTTTACTCCGACCATTCCATAAATTGTAGTCCAAATTCTTAGGTAGATTAACGTAAAAATAGGCAGATCAAAATGTATTGGGTAATGGGTCATTGGGTCAAGTTGGTAAGTTTTTAGTGCGTCTCAAAATGGGTTGGTCGGGTTGGCTACACAAAGAACTCGTAATATGGAAGAATAAATATAGATACCCAAAAGGCAGTACACCAACTAATACAACATGTAGGGATACGTAGGGGTGTATTTTGAGAAAAAGTTACTCAAATTTTGTGTTTTCATATTTGTATTTGCTCGAGACTTTGCTATTAAGTTTATAATTTTGGATCTGTAGGAGTGTCTATCCATGAGATTAACATATATCATCTGCACAAGATAATTAATATTTCCTAATTCCGAGTGAAATATCCTTTACATAGTTGATTATGTTTAACTTTTGATGTCAACCATTGTTAGTTTTTTATAGTTACGGCAATATTGGCGACGTTTAACATACGATCTCAACCATTGTCAGTTTTTTATGACCACTAAAGATACCAACTACCCAATTCAAAGGCTTCATCATTCCATTAAGGTCTTTCCATCTAACTACTCATTATTCCATTAAGATATTTGGGCTTGGGATCAATACTACTCACTATTGTGAGCTATTGTGTTAGTTTCCATCTAACACCGTTATTTTTTGATAGTGTTTATCAGAATACTAAAAATTATGTTTATATTGTTTTGTTAACGAAATACTAAATTTTGTCTATTAATTTCATTTTAGTTTTCAATAGCACAAGTAAAGGAGTTTGATGTACAACTATGCATGGACTACCTTGGTGCCCCGTGCCCCTTTTGGATGATAGGTTCGCAAGAATGGAATCCCACTGTCACTTGCCCAGAGCAGTCTATCAAGATGAGGACAAATGCAAGGCCAATCTCTTTTCCAGGTATCAGTTATAACTCATTTTGTGGATCAGTTATAACTTTTTAGTAGAGTATATTTTTGTGAATTTGTCCTTGCATTTGTCCTTACCATGGAAAAGGTTACACATGTTGAACCATTATCTTATTCGCCTAACCAACCCATTAATCTTAGTGAAAATGAGTAACTTGGTAGTGGATGATAACATACCCATGGGTCACAGCATAGGAGAACTTTAAATTTGGTGTGTGTAATCGTTATTAGACGTGGTAAAATGGGTGACTTTGGCGGATAGGATAATCGCTTGAAACATGTAAGTTTCTGATTTCGTTTGATTATGGTTAGTATATACGAGTCAACCATTCACTGAAGCAAATACAAAAAAGGTATATATCAATCCAAACTGCTATATATAGCATTACTTTCACATAATACCCGAATCGAACCCGACTAAAGCAACCTTATTTGGATTGATCTGGTTAATGGTTTCGCCTAAATACCCTCTCTATACGTGTTACAGAGTAGTTAAGTAGTATACATATTTGGAATTAAAGTTCAACCATTCTATAAATGATCTTACTTAAAATAGAAATTGCATTAGAGAACTTACTAATTGTGTGGAGATTTGGTAATTTTCTTAGTGTAGCTCTAGTAGAACTTCTAGGTTTCAGCCATGTGATCTATATATATGGTCCAACTTCATGGGTAGAAATCAATCGATTAGATATCAAGAAAATGATTTGAAAAATTTACTTTAGATATTTCTAGTTGTCTTTTCACCGCCTCTCATGTTAGTAGTGTCTGCTTGTACTCGTGATTCGGCAGGCCGAGTTACCAAAAAAGGGTTAGTCATAAAGGATTGCTCTATGTTGAAGTTTCTGTTAGATAAATTCTTGATTTGATACTGTATTTATCTTCTAATATCTTGCAGTAAATTTGCATGTCAGTTCTCATATTTGTCTTATTATATGTTCCTTTCCTTAGTAACATTGTAGGTGACCAAAAAAGCTTAGAAAGTTTATGCAGAGTTGCATTTTAATGGTTTACCGACCCATTGCTCTCTAGGTATACATTTAAGGGGTGTTTACTTTCTTCTTAGTGGGAAAAGAATGTGGGCCCAAAGCCTTAGGGGTCGTTTGATAAATTAAAGTGATGTAGCACTGAATGAATCAAAGTCTGAATGAATCAAAGACTCTGAATGAAATTGGTTTTGAATTAAAACGAGTTGTTTGACAAATGCTCTAACTTGACACTCTGAATAACACAAATTACTAATTTAACCTTGCATTGTTTGTAATGAAGTATGATCATTTCACAAATAGTCTCAATTAACAAATTTCATAAATTATAGAAACAAATAATAATTTCAATAACAAATAGAAATGGAATAGTTTCAAACGTTAACAAAAATGAATTCATAGGCATTTCGCTCTTTCGTTTTACAAATTGATTAACGTGGATGGCAACCAATGACAAACTTTGTATGAACAATATTACAAAAGATGTATCAAAACAATATAAATTCTAGAATAAACAAATTAAATAGAATAAACAAATTAAGAAGGGATAATGTAACACCCCCAATTCATGGATGCAGCGGAATTCAAACTGGGTGTTACTCGACGGCACAATAGTCACAATAATAGAAAACGAACTCCAATTGAGTCGTTTTAAAAGATTTATCATTCAAATTATATAAATATCAGAGGTTACAAAATGAGGTCCCAATTGGTTCCATGTTTACAAATCACATTAAGTGAGTTTTTGAATGATAATAAAATTTATAGCCCTCTTGAACATCCGTGCCCTTCCGTGCCATCCTTGATCGTCATGAACCTGAAATACATGCTTGAGAGGTCAACACAAAGGTTGAGTGATATTCATAGAGTTTGTTAAATCGTTTGAACACAATATGTTGGTAGTGTGAGTTATAGGCTCACACCAATGTTTGGAAAACAAAACAGGTAGGCTACGTTATTATACACTAAGCTTATGACACCATAACGTTAACGTGTACCAATATCGATCGGCAGATTTATCCCGGTAGGTACTTTGCTAACATACCTAAATCTCAAATATTAATGCATTTGTTTGAACTTAGTCAATACAAATGGGATTCATCAATCCCAATAGGCCTATTCACAATATTCGCGCTCACTAAAGGTAGTGACTAATGGTTCATAATAAGGAATCTCGGTTTAGCAAGGTTGGTACTTAGTGATAATAAAACAATCAGGCAAGCATACAATTTAAAAACATTGTGCTCGGTTAAAATAGCATGTATTCCCCCCAAGGGTTTGTAAAACAATTAAGTAATGGAAAATGGGGCTATGAACTCACCTTAAGTAAGATAGCAAGTAATGAAGGTAACGGTTGGATCGTGAAGGTTTCTACGAGCAACCTATCCATTCAAATAATTATAAATCACACTACTTAAGAATTCTTTATTTACATAGAGAGGCATCCCAAACAATGTAAATAGGGAAATATAAATTTATGGTTCGGTGATTTACAATTTGTTTATTTAAATGAAAAGGCATCCCAATCCATTCAAATAATTATAAATCACACTACTTAAGAATTCCCAACCCAACATTCATACTTAGCCGGTGAGTTACAAGGTAGTGTATTACGAGATGATACTGGTGTTCCAAAAGTACAAAATGAATATTCAATCTTGTAAAGCTGATGAGGGTACTTGTGGTGTAACTAAGGATGATTTGAGCTTTAAAAGTGCATCAAGATCTGTTAATGAGTTTGTGTTTGTAACGGTTGTGAAGATAATGATGTGATAAAAGTGTGTAGTGTATGCTTAACATTAATACTCTTAGGTATAGATGTTGAGTTTGCTTTAAAAATCTTAAGAGATTTTAAAAGTTTATGATGGAATGGTATCCTTAGGACCTAAACAGGATAGTACTTCTACAGGATGAAGAGAATAATTGATAACTATCCCAAGATAGTAGTTCGGATTATCTCATAAATGAAAAATTTCAAGAATGAATTTAGGTAGTAGAAATAAGGTGTTAAGATTTCGCTGAGTGGTAAGACACTATCGTGTCTCTAGATCGTTTTATTGTATTCTGGTGGTTTATCGAGTTCAAGTAAGAAATCAATCTGAACATAACCCTAGTACAACTATTCTCAGTATTTGAAAATTTTAAGTCGAATATAGTTAGTCAGACTATATTCCACTGTCCCTAGGTTAAATATAGGTGACTAGTCTATATTTAGCCAAGGTTCGATAAAATTTTCAAATACCTAAATTAGGTATACTTGTGATATGTCCGTTGCTTTCGGGAAACTGTCCACTAAACAAAGGCGATGTCAACAATTCAGTTGCAAGTTTCGTCCATACAAGACTTGTAACCTATGTTTTCATATTCCATCGCATAGAAGATGGTACGGGTAGGTACGTATGGAAAGGAAGTTTTAAGTAGTTCTAAAATAGAACATACTTGGCCAGGATCACGAACTTTTAATAATGAAGGTTTCATAAGAAAACTTTGATGAATGTAGAGAAAGTTCAGCTTTTGTCGATGATGGGTTAGTTTGTCCTTTAGAAATCTCATATTTCTTGTTTGGAAATCGATAAATTGTGATGGGTTTTTGATATCATATGAAATGATATTGATGATGTGACGGAATAATTCTAGAGACCATTGCACAAAACACAATGTCTCGGAAGTAGGTTAGACCATTGTGTGACTCAAAACATTTGAGAAATGGTTAAGACCATTGTATAATACAATGTCTTGGAAAATGAATGAGACCATTGTATCTCACAATGTCTTGGAAAATGAATGAGACCATTGTATCTCACAATGTCTTGGAAAATGAATGAGGCCATTGTATCTCACAATGTCTTGGAAAAGTGAATGAGACCATTGTAACATACAATGTCTTGAAAAGTGAATGAGACCATTGTAACATACAATGTCTTGAAAAGTGAGTGAGACCATTGTAACATACAATGTCTTGAAAAGTGAATGAGACCATTGTAACATACAATGTCTTGAAAAGTGAATGAGACCATTGTAACATACAATGTCTTGAAAAGTGAATGAGACCATTGTAACATACAATGTCTTGAAAAGTGAGTGAGACCATTGTAACATACAATGTCTTGAAAAGTGAATGAGACCATTGTAACATACAATGTCTTGAAAAGTGAATGAGACCATTGTAATTAGTTACAATGTCTTGGACATATTATGTTGGAGTAGGAACATGATTGGGAGAGTGTGGCTGTGCCGAAATGCCTTAGAATAGGCATACACAGATATGTTTAGTCCATTGTTTAGATAAATGATTGAAAATAAACCGAGTTTATATATCAATATACTAATGCTTACGGGGAAATGCTCAAAATGGGTATATATGAAAATACTAATATGTTTGTGAAGCATAACATGCTTACTAAGTCCATAATCGTCTGGAGGATGGAAGACACGGAGAGCGGAAGGCTATATAATGTTTTTGTTTATGATTGTAGTTATAGTTTAGGTCTCACTTAGACCCGTTTCTCTATAACCATGGCTCTGATACCAATCTGTAACACCCCCAATTCATGGATGCAGCGGAATTCAAACTGGGTGTTACTCGACGGCACAATAGTCACAATAATAGAAAACGAACTCCAATTGAGTCGTTTTAAAAGATTTATCATTCAAATTATATAAATATCAGAGGTTACAAAATGAGGTCCCAATTGGTTCCATGTTTACAAATCACATTAAGTGAGTTTTTGAATGATAATAAAATTTATAGCCCTCTTGAACATCCGTGCCCTTCCGTGCCATCCTTGATCGTCATGAACCTGAAATACATGCTTGAGAGGTCAACACAAAGGTTGAGTGATATTCATAGAGTTTGTTAAATCGTTTGAACACAATATGTTGGTAGTGTGAGTTATAGGCTCACACCAATGTTTGGAAAACAAAACAGGTAGGCTACATTATTATACACTAAGCTTATGACACCATAACGTTAACGTGTACCAATATCGATCGGCAGATTTATCCCGGTAGATACTTTGCTAACATACCTAAATCTCAAATATTAATGCATTTGTTTGAACTTAGTCAATACAAATGGGATTCGTCAATCCCAATAGGCCTATTCACAATATTCGCGCTCACTAAAGGTAGTGACTAATGGTTCATAATAAGGAATCTCGGTTTAGCAAGGTTGGTACTTAGTGATAATAAAACAATCAGGCAAGCATACAATTTAAAAACATTGTGCTCGGTTAAAATAGCATGTATTCCCCCCAAGGGTTTGTAAAACAATTAAGTAATGGAAAATGGGGCTATGAACTCACCTTAAGTAAGATAGCAAGTAATGAAGGTAACGGTTGGATCGTGAAGGTTTCTACGAGCAACCTATAATCGAATGTTGCGACTTAGGATCGGAGTAAAGAATATGAAGTAGTGCCTATATATATATCTTGCATTTAGTCCATGATGTGGTATGATGTATAATGTAAGTCTTTGAAAGAAATGATTCATGAAACATGTATGTTTGGATATATCGTTTACTACCGTTCGGGCCGACATAATTCAGAAGTCATGTTAGTAAGCGTTCGAGGAGCCAGGACACTTTAATTCGTAAATCCACAACTCAACTCGACGGCTTACATAATGAACTCCTCACATGAGGCTCCCTACTATTGTAGTAGTTGATGAAATATATAGATATAAGTTTTGATCCGAAAAGTTACATGTCCGATATTTGAATAAACTTAGGAAAGTTTATTAGTACATGAAGATTGTTATTAGGGGTAGTTTCATAAGTTTTGTATGACCATTTTCTCTTGGTAATATCTCATGGTTCCCTTTTAAGTGAAGTAGATCCAAATTGCTTGTTCAAGTTATCGCCTAATTTATTGTTTCATGTTTACGCCTATGTAAGTTGGTATGGTCATTTCGTCATGGCCTAGCCATGACCTTTGGTCCTTGTTCCAAGGTCATGAGACACAACCTTGGCTCTAGCCATGGTGGTGGTCTTGATTATAGGTCATAAGACCTCTTGTTCCTTATAAAGTATAACCATAATCTAATGACTTTCGCCTAAAAATGGGCTGTTTAGAATTTGAAGAATTTTATCACTTGGAAAGCGTTTTTAGGGCTCGAGCTTCTTTGTTTCTGAACGAAAACGTCGTTCCGGACAACTTTCGTGTTTTAACTCTTTGATGAATCGGACCAGAAGTGGGACTTTCAAAACCCAAATTTGATCAGAATGGTATTTGGCAGTTTGCCGCAAAGTTTTGGTAACTTCAAATGGGCGTAACTTTTGACTCGTATACTCGTTTTGGGTGGTTCAAATTGATATGGTTTCCTTGTTAAGTCCTCTACTGTAATATGTAATGATCCAACATCATATTTTTACCATTTTGATCAGGTCTTACCAAGAAAGTCACTAGTTTACTTGTTTTAGTAACTTGTTGTGACAATCAATAACAATAACTTGTTTTGCTCACTTTTATACATCATGGACATAACTACAAGACATAATATAGCACAAATAATATGTAAATAACATGAACATGATTATTTAACAAGAATCAAGTTAGGGTTTGGCTCACAACTTTTGGCTTTCAAAGATGAAAGGAAGTTAACATGTAAGGATAGGACTTTGATAGACTTGCTTCAACCCACTTCACTTCATGCAATCTTTCTACCCTTGTAATCTTGAAAGATGGATGATGAAGATTGAGGTGACTTGAGTGGATTCAAACTCAAGAGAAATCACCAAGTATATGAAGTTATGGAAGTGTTTGATGAATGATAACCTAACTAGAGTTTCTACCTTGAACTTGCATTTGAATCATGCATGAAACTAAAAGGAAATGAGCAAAGTATGGAAGGGTTTTGGGGGTTGGAGGTGCACGGCACAAAGGGGAGGGGAGGGGGTATTTATAGGTCCATTGAGGAGGTTAGGAAGCTTACTAGGAAAGTGTTACAACTTGGTGACCAAGTTGTAAATAAGTGTTGATTTAAGGGTATATTCATGAGATGAAGCCACATGGGTGTGACTCCCCCCTCCTAGGGCGGTTCATGAGTCTTGGAGAGAAAGGGTTAGACTTTTCTTGGTATTATCCAAGATACTTGGTTAGTTTTGACTCCGGGAAATGCCAATCGTAAATGATTAAGCCTCAAAACGTAAAACCGGGTGTCATAAAATTATGGAACTTGAAAGTATTGTTAAACATGTCCATATAGTCCATAATAAAATATAAAATGAGTGGTAGGATCTATCGGGTGCTAAAACCCTGCTAAAAACTGGAAACACGGGTCTAAAACGCGTAATACGTAAAATGTACGAATATTGCGTAAAATTGAGAAAAGTAAAATGTTACTTTTCTAATAGGTTATAAATGATTTAAAAAGACTTATAATGTCTAGACTGGGCTCAGTCTAGTGTCGGTTGGTATTAAATGTCTTTTAGACATCAAACCGTAAGCCTAAAAATCAATGAATGACTTATAAAATCAAGGGATGATTTTTGGTCAATGGGGGAGGGAAAGAATATGTTGACTTTTTCTAATAAGTTGAAAACTCAAATTGTGTTAGAAACGCGTTTTGTGGTCTAACGGTTAATCGCCCATACGGTTAAGCGTGCTCATGTGAGAATAGTACTGGCTTGGGTGACCTGCCGGGAGGTCTTTGGTCATGTTTTTCTCAGTCACGATTAATTCTCAAATAAATCATGAGTGTGTCAAACATTTTTCTGATGCGGGGTCACTTAACGCGGTCGAGTTTCGTTGTACGTAGAATTTCTGAATGACGTTTTACCCTAAAACGTGTAATTCCTTAATAACTTTCACGAAAATGATCTGACGAATGTCAAACATTTAATTTGCTATGGAAATGATTTATCACTCGAGAATATCAAATAAAAATCAACTTTCGGGAAAAATGAATAGTAAAAGTGAATAGTGAAATTTTCCGGGAATGGTAATTAACCTGAAATTGCGAATTGTTACAGTCTCTACCCCTTACGGGGAACTTCGTCCCGAAGTTCTATGTGTGTCATATGTTGGAGTGGTGTCGATGCAGAGGTGTGGTTACTTATGAGGACTAAAGCCTGGGATTACTGGTGATGTAATTTGTTTTGTCATTTCAGTGTATGGTGTAGGATGAGGCTTACTTTTATGTAGGAAAGGTATGGTAATAGTCGAATATCAATGGAAATTGATATAGCAGTCGAATATTAATAGGAATTGAGATAGTAATTGCAATCATAGCCTAGTAGGTAATCGGTTGTTGTACCTAGTGTTTATTGACTTCATACTTATATTATTTCGGATACAAATAAGCCCACTTGTTTATAATTCTTTATTTACATAGAGAGGCATCCCAAACAATGTAAATAGGGAAATATAAATTTATGGTTCGGTGATTTACAATTTGTTTATTTAAATGAAAAGGCATCCCAATCCATTCAAATAATTATAAATCACACTACTTAAGAATTCCCAACCCAACATTCATACTTAGCCGGTGAGTTACAAGGTAGTGTATTACGAGATGATACTGGTGTTCCAAAAGTACAAAATGAATATTCAATCTTGTAAAGCTGATGAGGGTACTTGTGGTGTAACTAAGGATGATTTGAGCTTTAAAAGTGCATCAAGATCTGTTAATGAGTTTGTGTTTGTAACGGTTGTGAATATAATGATGTGATAAAAGTGTGTAGTGTATGCTTAACATTAATACTCTTAGGTATAGATGTTGAGTTTGCTTTAAAAATCTTAAGAGATTTTAAAAGTTTATGATGGAATGGTATCCTTAGGACCTAAACAGGATAGTACTTCTACAGGATGAAGAGAATAATTGATAACTATCCCAAGATAGTAGTTCGGATTATCTCATAAATGAAAAATTTCAAGAATGAATTTAGGTAGTAGAAATAAGGTGTTAAGATTTCGCTGAGTGGTAAGACACTATCGTGTCTCTAGATCGTTTTATTGTATTCTGGTGGTTTATCGAGTTCAAGTAAGAAATCAATCTGAACATAACCCTAGTACAACTATTCTCAGTATTTGAAAATTTTAAGTCGAATATAGTTAGTCAGACTATATTCCACTGTCCCTAGGTTAAATATAGGTGACTAGTCTATATTTAGCCAAGGTTCGATAAAATTTTCAAATACCTAAATTAGGTATACTTGTGATATGTCCGTTGCTTTCGGGAAACTGTCCACTAAACAAAGGCGATGTCAACAATTCAGTTGCAAGTCTCGTCCATACAAGACTTGTAACCTATGTTTTCATATTCCATCGCATAGAAGATGGTACGGGTAGGTACGTATGGAAAGGAAGTTTTAAGTAGTTCTAAAATAGAACATACTTGGCCAGGATCACGAACTTTTAATAATGAAGGTTTCATAAGAAAACTTTGATGAATGTAGAGAAAGTTCAGCTTTTGTCGATGATGGGTTAGTTTGTCCTTTAGAAGTCTCATATTTCTTGTTTGGAAATCGATAAATTGTGATGGGTTTTTGATATCATATGAAATGATATTGATGATGTGACGGAATAATTCTAGAGACCATTGCACAAAACACAATGTCTCGGAAGTAGGTTAGACCATTGTGTGACTCAAAACATTTGAGAAATGGTTAAGACCATTGTATAATACAATGTCTTGGAAAATGAATGAGACCATTGTATCTCACAATGTCTTGGAAAATGAATGAGGCCATTGTATCTCACAATGTCTTGGAAAATGAATGAGGCCATTGTATCTCACAATGTCTTGGAAAAGTGAATGAGACCATTGTAACATACAATGTCTTGAAAAGTGAATGAGACCATTGTAACATACAATGTCTTGAAAAGTGAGTGAGACCATTGTAACATACAATGTCTTGAAAAGTGAATGAGACCATTGTAACATACAATGTCTTGAAAAGTGAATGAGACCATTGTAACATACAATGTCTTGAAAAGTGAGTGAGACCATTGTAACATACAATGTCTTGAAAAGTGAATGAGACCATTGTAACATACAATGTCTTGAAAAGTGAATGAGACCATTGTAATTAGTTACAATGTCTTGGACATATTATGTTGGAGTAGGAACATGATTGGGAGAGTGTGGCTGTGCCGAAATGCCTTAGAATAGGCATACACAGATATGTTTAGTCCATTGTTTAGATAAATGATTGAAAATAAACCGAGTTTATATATCAATATACTAATGCTTACGGGGAAATGCTCAAAATGGGTATATATGAAAATACTAATATGTTTGTGAAGCATAACATGCTTACTAAGTCCATAATCGTCTGGAGGATGGAAGACACGGAGAGCGGAAGGCTATAAAATGTTTTTGTTTATGATTGTAGTTATAGTTTAGGTCTCACTTAGACCCGTTTCTCTATAACCATGGCTCTGATACCAATCTGTAACACCCCCAATTCATGGATGCAGCGGAATTCAAACTGGGTGTTACTCGACGGCACAATAGTCACAATAATAGAAAACGAACTCCAATTGAGTCGTTTTAAAAGATTTATCATTCAAATTATATAAATATCAGAGGTTACAAAATGAGGTCCCAATTGGTTCCATGTTTACAAATCACATTAAGTGAGTTTTTGAATGATAATAAAATTTATAGCCCTCTTGAACATCCGTGCCCTTCCGTGCCATCCTTGATCGTCATGAACCTGAAATACATGCTTGAGAGGTCAACACAAAGGTTGAGTGATATTCATAGAGTTTGTTAAATCGTTTGAACACAATATGTTGGTAGTGTGAGTTATAGGCTCACACCAATGTTTGGAAAACAAAACAGGTAGGCTACGTTATTATACACTAAGCTTATGACACCATAACGTTAACGTGTACCAATATCGATCGGCAGATTTATCCCGGTAGATACTTTGCTAACATACCTAAATCTCAAATATTAATGCATTTGTTTGAACTTAGTCAATACAAATGGGATTCGTCAATCCCAATAGGCCTATTCACAATATTCGCGCTCACTAAAGGTAGTGACTAATGGTTCATAATAAGGAATCTCGGTTTAGCAAGGTTGGTACTTAGTGATAATAAAACAATCAGGCAAGCATACAATTTAAAAACATTGTGCTCGGTTAAAATAGCATGTATTCCCCCCAAGGGTTTGTAAAACAATTAAGTAATGGAAAATGGGGCTATGAACTCACCTTAAGTAAGATAGCAAGTAATGAAGGTAACGGTTGGATCGTGAAGGTTTCTACGAGCAACCTATAATTGAATGTTGCGACTTAGGATCGGAGTAAAGAATATGAAGTAGTGCCTATATATATATCTTGCATTTAGTCCATGATGTGGTATGATGTATAATGTAAGTCTTTGAAAGAAATGATTCATGAAACATGTATGTTTGGATATATCGTTTACTACCGTTCGGGCCGACATAATTCAGAAGTCATGTTAGTAAGCGTTCGAGGAGCCAGGACACTTTAATTCGTAAATCCACAACTCAACTCGACGGCTTACATAATGAACTCCTCACATGAGGCTCCCTACTATTGTAGTAGTTGATGAAATATATAGATATAAGTTTTGATCCGAAAAGTTACATGTCCGATATTTGAATAAACTTAGGAAAGTTTATTAGTACATGAAGATTGTTATTAGGGGTAGTTTCATAAGTTTTGTATGACCATTTTCTCTTGGTAATATCTCATGGTTCCCTTTTAAGTGAAGTAGATCCAAATTGCTTGTTCAAGTTATCGCCTAATTTATTGTTTCATGTTTACGCCTATGTAAGTTGGTATGGTCATTTCGTCATGGCCTAGCCATGACCTTTGGTCCTTGTTCCAAGGTCATGAGACACAACCTTGGCTCTAGCCATGGTGGTGGTCTTGATTATAGGTCATAAGACCTCTTGTTCCTTATAAAGTATAACCATAATCTAATGACTTTCGCCTAAAAATGGGCTGTTTAGAATTTGAAGAATTTTATCACTTGGAAAGCGTTTTTAGGGCTCGAGCTTCTTTATTCCTGAACGAAAACGTCGTTCCGGACAACTTTCGTGTTTTAACTTTTTGATGAATCGGACCAGAAGTGGGACTTTCAAAACCCAAATTTGATCAGAATGGTATTTGGCAGTTTGCCGCAAAGTTTTGGTAACTTCAAATGGGCGTAACTTTTGACTCGTATACTCGTTTTGGGTGGTTCAAATTGATATGGTTTCCTTGTTAAGTCCTCTACTGTAATATGTAATGATCCAACATCATATTTTTACCATTTTGATCAGGTCTTACCAAGAAAGTCACTAGTTTACTTGTTTTAGTAACTTGTTGTGACAATCAATAACAATAACTTGTTTTGCTCACTTTTATACATCATGGACATAACTACAAGACATAATATAGCACAAATAATATGTAAATAACATGAACATGATTATTTAACAAGAATCAAGTTAGGGTTTGGCTCACAACTTTTGGCTTTCAAAGATGAAAGGAAGTTAACATGTAAGGATAGGACTTTGATAGACTTGCTTCAACCCACTTCACTTCATGCAATCTTTCTACCCTTGTAATCTTGAAAGATGGATGATGAAGATTGAGGTGACTTGAGTGGATTCAAACTCAAGAGAAATCACCAAGTATATGAAGTTATGGAAGTGTTTGATGAATGATAACCTAACTAGAGTTTCTACCTTGAACTTGCATTTGAATCATGCATGAAACTAAAAGGAAATGAGCAAAGTATGGAAGGGTTTTGGGGGTTGGAGGTGCACGGCACAAAGGGGAGGGGAGGGGGTATTTATAGGTCCATTGAGGAGGTTAGGAAGCTTACTAGGAAAGTGTTACAACTTGGTGACCAAGTTGTAAATAAGTGTTGATTTAAGGGTATATTCATGAGATGAAGCCACATGGGTGTGACTCCCCCCTCCTAGGGCGGTTCATGAGTCTTGGAGAGAAAGGGTTAGACTTTTCTTGGTATTATCCAAGATACTTGGTTAGTTTTGACTCCGGGAAATGCCAATCGTAAATGATTAAGCCTCAAAACGTAAAACCGGGTGTCGTAAAATTATGGAACTTGAAAGTATTGTTAAACATGTCCATATAGTCCATAATAAAATATAAAATGAGTGGTAGGATCTATCGGGTGCTAAAACCCTGCTAAAAACTGGAAACACGGGTCTAAAACGCGTAATACGTAAAATGTACGAATATTGCGTAAAATTGAGAAAAGTAAAATGTTACTTTTCTAATAGGTTATAAATGATTTAAAAAGACTTATAATGTCTAGACTGGGCTCAGTCTAGTGTCGGTTGGTATTAAATGTCTTTTAGACATCAAACCGTAAGCCTAAAAATCAATGAATGACTTATAAAATCAAGGGATGATTTTTGGTCAATGGGGGAGGGAAAGAATATGTTGACTTTTTCTAATAAGTTGAAAACTCAAATTGTGTTAGAAACGCGTTTTGTGGTCTAACGGTTAATCGCCCATACGGTTAAGCGTGCTCATGTGAGAATAGTACTGGCTTGGGTGACCTGCCGGGAGGTCTTTGGTCATGTTTTTCTCAGTCACGATTAATTCTCAAATAAATCATGAGTGTGTCAAACATTTTTCTGATGCGGGGTCACTTAACGCGGTCGAGTTTCGTTGTACGTAGAATTTCTGAATGACGTTTTACCCTAAAACGTGTAATTCCTTAATAACTTTCACGAAAATGATCTGACGAATGTCAAACATTTAATTTGCCATGGAAATGATTTATCACTCGAGAATATCAAATAAAAATCAACTTTCGGGAAAAATGAATAGTAAAAGTGAATAGTGAAATTTTCCGGGAATGGTAATTAACCTGAAATTGCGAATTGTTACAGTCTCTACCCCTTACGGGGAACTTCGTCCCGAAGTTCTATGTGTGTCATATGTTGGAGTGGTGTCGATGCAGAGGTGTGGTTACTTATGAGGACTAAAGCCTGGGATTACTGGTGATGTAATTTGTTTTGTCATTTCAGTGTATGGTGTAGGATGAGGCTTACTTTTATGTAGGAAAGGTATGGTAATAGTCGAATATCAATGGAAATTGATATAGCAGTCGAATATTAATAGGAATTGAGATAGTAATTGCAATCATAGCCTAGTAGGTAATCGGTTGTTGTACCTAGTGTTTATTGACTTCATACTTATATTATTTCGGATACAAATAAGCCCACTTGTTTATAATTCTTTATTTACATAGAGAGGCATCCCAAACAATGTAAATAGGGAAATATAAATTTATGGTTCGGTGATTTACAATTTGTTTATTTAAATGAAAAGGCATCCCAATCCATTCAAATAATTATAAATCACACTACTTAAGAATTCCCAACCCAACATTCATACTTAGCCGGTGAGTTACAAGGTAGTGTATTACGAGATGATACTGGTGTTCCAAAAGTACAAAATGAATATTCAATCTTGTAAAGCTGATGAGGGTACTTGTGGTGTAACTAAGGATGATTTGAGCTTTAAAAGTGCATCAAGATCTGTTAATGAGTTTGTGTTTGTAACGGTTGTGAATATAATGATGTGATAAAAGTGTGTAGTGTATGCTTAACATTAATACTCTTAGGTATAGATGTTGAGTTTGCTTTAAAAATCTTAAGAGATTTTAAAAGTTTATGATGGAATGGTATCCTTAGGACCTAAACAGGATAGTACTTCTACAGGATGAAGAGAATAATTGATAACTATCCCAAGATAGTAGTTCGGATTATCTCATAAATGAAAAATTTCAAGAATGAATTTAGGTAGTAGAAATAAGGTGTTAAGATTTCGCTGAGTGGTAAGACACTATCGTGTCTCTAGATCGTTTTATTGTATTCTGGTGGTTTATCGAGTTCAAGTAAGAAATCAATCTGAACATAACCCTAGTACAACTATTCTCAGTATTTGAAAATTTTAAGTCGAATATAGTTAGTCAGACTATATTCCACTGTCCCTAGGTTAAATATAGGTGACTAGTCTATATTTAGCCAAGGTTCGATAAAATTTTCAAATACCTAAATTAGGTATACTTGTGATATGTCCGTTGCTTTCGGGAAACTGTCCACTAAACAAAGGCGATGTCAACAATTCAGTTGCAAGTCTCGTCCATACAAGACTTGTAACCTATGTTTTCATATTCCATCGCATAGAAGATGGTACGGGTAGGTACGTATGGAAAGGAAGTTTTAAGTAGTTCTAAAATAGAACATACTTGGCCAGGATCACGAACTTTTAATAATGAAGGTTTCATAAGAAAACTTTGATGAATGTAGAGAAAGTTCAGCTTTTGTCGATGATGGGTTAGTTTGTCCTTTAGAAATCTCATATTTCTTGTTTGGAAATCGATAAATTGTGATGGGTTTTTGATATCATATGAAATGATATTGATGATGTGACGGAATAATTCTAGAGACCATTGCACAAAACACAATGTCTCGGAAGTAGGTTAGACCATTGTGTGACTCAAAACATTTGAGAAATGGTTAAGACCATTGTATAATACAATGTCTTGGAAAATGAATGAGACCATTGTATCTCACAATGTCTTGGAAAATGAATGAGACCATTGTATCTCACAATGTCTTGGAAAATGAATGAGGCCATTGTATCTCACAATGTCTTGGAAAATGAATGAGGCCATTGTATCTCACAATGTCTTGGAAAAGTGAATGAGACCATTGTAACATACAATGTCTTGAAAAGTGAATGAGACCATTGTAACATACAATGTCTTGAAAAGTGAGTGAGACCATTGTAACATACAATGTCTTGAAAAGTGAATGAGACCATTGTAACATACAATGTCTTGAAAAGTGAATGAGACCATTGTAACATACAATGTCTTGAAAAGTGAGTGAGACCATTGTAACATACAATGTCTTGAAAAGTGAATGAGACCATTGTAACATACAATGTCTTGAAAAGTGAATGAGACCATTGTAATTAGTTACAATGTCTTGGACATATTATGTTGGAGTAGGAACATGATTGGGAGAGTGTGGCTGTGCCGAAATGCCTTAGAATAGGCATACACAGATATGTTTAGTCCATTGTTTAGATAAATGATTGAAAATAAACCGAGTTTATATATCAATATACTAATGCTTACGGGGAAATGCTCAAAATGGGTATATATGAAAATACTAATATGTTTGTGAAGCATAACATGCTTACTAAGTCCATAATCGTCTGGAGGATGGAAGACACGGAGAGCGGAAGGCTATAAAATGTTTTTGTTTATGATTGTAGTTATAGTTTAGGTCTCACTTAGACCCGTTTCTCTATAACCATGGCTCTGATACCAATCTGTAACACCCCCAATTCATGGATGCAGCGGAATTCAAACTGGGTGTTACTCGACGGCACAATAGTCACAATAATAGAAAACGAACTCCAATTGAGTCGTTTTAAAAGATTTATCATTCAAATTATATAAATATCAGAGGTTACAAAATGAGGTCCCAATTGGTTCCATGTTTACAAATCACATTAAGTGAGTTTTTGAATGATAATAAAATTTATAGCCCTCTTGAACATCCGTGCCCTTCCGTGCCATCCTTGATCGTCATGAACCTGAAATACATGCTTGAGAGGTCAACACAAAGGTTGAGTGATATTCATAGAGTTTGTTAAATCGTTTGAACACAATATGTTGGTAGTGTGAGTTATAGGCTCACACCAATGTTTGGAAAACAAAACAGGTAGGCTACGTTATTATACACTAAGCTTATGACACCATAACGTTAACGTGTACCAATATCGATCGGCAGATTTATCCCGGTAGATACTTTGCTAACATACCTAAATCTCAAATATTAATGCATTTGTTTGAACTTAGTCAATACAAATGGGATTCGTCAATCCCAATAGGCCTATTCACAATATTCGCGCTCACTAAAGGTAGTGACTAATGGTTCATAATAAGGAATCTCGGTTTAGCAAGGTTGGTACTTAGTGATAATAAAACAATCAGGCAAGCATACAATTTAAAAACATTGTGCTCGGTTAAAATAGCATGTATTCCCCCCAAGGGTTTGTAAAACAATTAAGTAATGGAAAATGGGGCTATGAACTCACCTTAAGTAAGATAGCAAGTAATGAAGGTAACGGTTGGATCGTGAAGGTTTCTACGAGCAACCTATAATCGAATGTTGCGACTTAGGATCGGAGTAAAGAATATGAAGTAGTGCCTATATATATATCTTGCATTTAGTCCATGATGTGGTATGATGTATAATGTAAGTCTTTGAAAGAAATGATTCATGAAACATGTATGTTTGGATATATCGTTTACTACCGTTTGGGCCGACATAATTCAGAAGTCATGTTAGTAAGCGTTCGAGGAGCCAGGACACTTTAATTCGTAAATCCACAACTCAACTCGACGGCTTACATAATGAACTCCTCACATGAGGCTCCCTACTATTGTAGTAGTTGATGAAATATATAGATATAAGTTTTGATCCGAAAAGTTACATGTCCGATATTTGAATAAACTTAGGAAAGTTTATTAGTACATGAAGATTGTTATTAGGGGTAGTTTCATAAGTTTTGTATGACCATTTTCTCTTGGTAATATCTCATGGTTCCCTTTTAAGTGAAGTAGATCCAAATTGCTTGTTCAAGTTATCGCCTAATTCATTGTTTCATGTTTACGCCTATGTAAGTTGGTATGGTCATTTCGTCATGGCCTAGCCATGACCTTTGGTCCTTGTTCCAAGGTCATGAGACACAACCTTGGCTCTAGCCATGGTGGTGGTCTTGATTATAGGTCATAAGACCTCTTGTTCCTTATAAAGTATAACCATAATCTAATGACTTTCGCCTAAAAATGGGCTGTTTAGAATTTGAAGAATTTTATCACTTGGAAAGCATTTTTAGGGCTCGAGCTTCTTTGTTCCTGAACGAAAACGTCGTTCCGGACAACTTTCGTGTTTTAACTTTTTGATGAATCGAACCAGAAGTGGGACTTTCAAAACCCAAATTTGATCAGAATGGTATTTGGCAGTTTGCCGCAAAGTTTTGGTAACTTCAAATGGGCGTAACTTTTGACTCGTATACTCGTTTTGGGTGGTTCAAATTGCTATGGTTTCCTTGTTAAGTCCTCTACTGTAATATGTAATGATCCAACATCATATTTTTACCATTTTGATCAGGTCTTACCAAGAAAGTCACTAGTTTACTTGTTTTAGTAACTTGTTGTAACAATCAATAACAATAACTTGTTTTGCTCACTTTTATACATCATGGACATAACTACAAGACATAATATAGCACAAATAATATGTAAATAACATGAACATGATTATTTAACAAGAATCAAGTTAGGGTTTGGCTCACAACTTTTGGCTTTCAAAGATGAAAGGAAGTTAACATGTAAGGATAGGACTTTGATAGACTTGCTTCAACCCACTTCACTTCATGCAATCTTTCTACCCTTGTAATCTTGAAAGATGGATGATGAAGATTGAGGTGACTTGAGTGGATTCAAACTCAAGAGAAATCACCAAGTATATGAAGTTATGGAAGTGTTTGATGAATGATAACCTAACTAGAGTTTCTACCTTGAACTTGCATTTGAATCATGCATGAAACTAAAAGGAAATGAGCAAAGTATGGAAGGGTTTTGGGGGTTGGAGGTGCACGGCACAAAGGGGAGGGGAGGGGGTATTTATAGGTCCATTGAGGAGGTTAGGAAGTTTACTAGGAAAGTGTTACAACTTGGTGACCAAGTTGTAAATAAGTGTTGATTTAAGGGTATATTCATGAGATGAAGCCACATGGGTGTGACTCCCCCCTCCTAGGGCGGTTCATGAGTCTTGGAGAGAAAGGGTTAGACTTTTCTTGGTATTATCCAAGATACTTGGTTAGTTTTGACTCCGGGAAATGCCAATCGTAAATGATTAAGCCTCAAAACGTAAAACCGGGTGTCGTAAAATTATGGAACTTGAAAGTATTGTTAAACATGTCCATATAGTCCATAATAAAATATAAAATGAGTGGTAGGATCTATCGGGTGCTAAAACCCTGCTAAAAACTGGAAACACGGGTCTAAAACGCGTAATACGTAAAATGTACGAATATTGCGTAAAATTGAGAAAAGTAAAATGTTACTTTTCTAATAGGTTATAAATGATTTAAAAAGACTTATAATGTCTAGACTGGGCTCAGTCTAGTGTCGGTTGGTATTAAATGTCTTTTAGACATCAAACCGTAAGCCTAAAAATCAATGAATGACTTATAAAATCAAGGGATGATTTTTGGTCAATGGGGGAGGGAAAGAATATGTTGACTTTTTCTAATAAGTTGAAAACTCAAATTGTGTTAGAAACGCGTTTTGTGGTCTAACGGTTAATCGCCCATACGGTTAAGCGTGCTCATGTGAGAATAGTACTGGCTTGGGTGACCTGCCGGGAGGTCTTTGGTCATGTTTTTCTCAGTCACGATTAATTCTCAAATAAATCATGAGTGTGTCAAACATTTTTCTGATGCGGGGTCACTTAACGCGGTCGAGTTTCGTTGTACGTAGAATTTCTGAATGACGTTTTACCCTAAAACGTGTAATTCCTTAATAACTTTCACGAAAATGATCTGACGAATGTCAAACATTTAATTTGCCATGGAAATGATTTATCACTCGATAATATCAAATAAAAATCAACTTTCGGGAAAGTTTCGGGAAAAATGAATAGTAAAAGTGAATAGTGAAATTTTCCGGGAATGGTAATTAACCTGAAATTGTGAATTGTTACAGATAAAGTGTAGTGAATGCCTGTGAAACAAAAATAGACCAATAAAGAATTGATATTGAAAATAAGGGTATATGGGTATACTGAGGTAAAGTGTAAGACGCTGGATGATTTTGCATCTAATCCCATGTGAAATCGTACAGAGGAGCAAGAATGAGTCAGGGGACTATTTATTCTTATCAAACAGGCAAGGTTGTTGAAAATAACTCTAAACCTGAACACATAAATAATAGGGACTGATATTGTCAACTTTGTATTTCAGATATTGAGTAGAGAACAAGTGTAGCTGAGTTTAGAGTTTTGGTCAAAGATGGAGGACTAAAGTTGACAAGCTGCTGAAGTTATTTGGTCAAGGCTATATAAGCTGTCTTTACAGCTAGGGTTCTTTTATTCTCTCTTATGCCGTTTTCTCTCAAAGATACACACAGTGATTTTGTTCTCTTATTGTGATCAACCAATATCTGTTAGTTTGTATTGTTGAGTGTTTGTGAGGAGTTGTAATAGTACTATTGATAATTAGTCAATAGCCTACCACCTGAATAGCAGTGGGTAGGATTCTGGGTTGTGATTAAGTTCTTGAAGTTGTTGTTGTGATTGATTGAGATCAGTTGCTTATTGATCTTGTGATTTTGGTTGATTAATAAATAGTTCTTGAATTGAGATTCAAGAAGTTGTTTTCTGGTTAAATTGTGTTTTTCTACATGGTATCAGAGCAAGGCTACTCATCTTGCTCTTTTTAAAAACGATTTTGGAAAATTAGGGTTTCTAAAATTTGGGGTTTTTTCAAAATTGCTTTGATTAAACCTAATTAACTGTGGTTAATTAGTGATTTTTTGTTTTAATTGATCAATTAAAAAAAGGGGTTTTCAAAACGCCTAATTTTTGAGAAAATTAGGGTTTGGATAAGTTTGGGGGTTTTTGATCTCTGGCTTCAATCGGTGGTTGGTTTCTGGATTCTTGATCTGGTTGTTGGATATTGGTGAATCTTGGTGATTCTGGGCTGATTTAGATCGTGTGGGTTGTAATTCTTGACTAAGTGAATCAAGAGTTATAACTTGGTTTGATTGTTCTGCTGCTGGTTGTGTTCTTGCGTGCACTGTAACACCTCTCACGCTCTCTTCTTTAATTCTGTCTTTACTTTCTTGTTTAGTGACGGGGAGTAGGATTTGGGTTGCTGAAGTTGAGATTATTGTGTTTTGTGTTTACTGTGCTTACTTGGTTCTTGTGTTCTTTATTGTCATTAGATAATTTGTGGTTGTTTGTGTGTTTAGCCCTTGACCTACCACCTTGAGTGGCAAGGAAGCCTGGGAACTACCTTCTCTTCCCTTTCTTGTGTGTTTGTTTTGTTTTCTTATCTGTTTTCACTATGTCTGTGCATAATTCTGCACCTCCTAATTCTATGCATAATTGTGATGATGAGGATGATGATGGTCAAGTTACTTTGATTAGTAAGCTTGACCTGAGTCATCCATTACACTTACATCCTAATGATTCAGCCACTCTTACTGTTGTGTCTATAAAATTAAAAGGAACAGAAAATTATAATGTGTGGTCTTGTGCTATGTTGTTGGCCTTAAAGGGAAAAAATAAAACTGGATTTATTGATGGATCTTGTAGAAGATCTAATGTGGATGAAGTTTTTGGAAGACAATGGGATAGGGTGAATGCTGTAGTCTTGGGGTGGATTTTAAACTCTATTTCAGAAGAGTTGTTTTTGGGACAAATTTTTTCAAAAAGAGCTTCTGAAGTTTGGACTGAATTAAAAGAGACTTTT
The DNA here is from genome assembly GCA_030686995.1 of Artemisia argyi. Lineage (NCBI taxonomy): Eukaryota > Viridiplantae > Streptophyta > Magnoliopsida > Asterales > Asteraceae > Artemisia > Artemisia argyi. Next base: position 21,892,503 of record CM060692.1, read on the forward strand.
GACAGAGTTGATGGTTCTGTTACATTTAATTTGCATCATAAAATCAATTCTATGTCTCAAAATGGTAGTTCTATTGCTGAATACTTTAATAAACTGAGTACATTGTGGAAACAATTTGATGCTTTGGTTAAATTGCCTAGGTGTACTTGTCATGCTTCTGATGACTTTAAGAAACATAACCAGTTAATGAAGCTTATGCAGTTTTTAATGGGTTTGGATGAGTCTTATATGCAAATTAGGTCTAATATTCTGTCTAGAGACCCTCTTCCTGATGTTAAAAGGGCTTTTGCCATTATTTCTAGTGAGGAGTCTCATAGATCCGTGGTATCTGGTTCAATTGCTGGTACCTCTCAGAGGTCTCAGTCAACTGTTTTCAACTCCAGTGTGCCCAATAGAGGTAATTATCAGAGGCCCCCAACCTCTGCTAATTCCTCAAGACCTAATAACAATTCTAGACCTAATGATAATAGGAGGAACACTGGTGGACCTACTTTTGTTTGTGAGCATTGTGGTTTTAATGGTCATACTGCTGATAGATGCTTTAAACTCATTGGGTATCCTGCTGATTTTGGAAAAAATAAGAGAAATAATAATAGTAATAATCAGGGTGCTCAAAATTTTAATAGAAGGTTTATTAATAATAACAATTCTATTGGTTCTAGTTCCACTGCTACCTTTTCTGATGAACAGATTTCAAAATTGATCTCTTTGATTAAAGAAAATACTTGTAGTGTTGATGGAAATGGGAAAGGAATAAATGCCAATATGGCAGGTATTGTTTTAAACAATAGTAAGTTCTTTAACCAGAATTTTCAAAGGTTCTTTTGTAATAACAGTAAATTTAGATCTGCACTTGTTGCATCTGTGCTTATTGTTGATTCTGGTGCCAATCAGCACCTTACATATACTGATAAGTTCTTGGTTAATGTCATTGACATTTCCAAACTTGGAATCAAGGTTTCACACCCTAATGGTACTGAAGCTTTGATTACTAAGGTTGGAAATATGGTTTTAACCAAAAACTTAACACTATATGATGTGTTGGTTGTTCCAGAATACTGTGTTAGCTTAATGTCTGTTCATAAAGTGGCTAGAGACAACAAATTTGTTATTCCTTTTGATGAGTCTAAATGCTATGTCTTACCTCAGTATTTGAGGGGAATGAGTGTTCTAGGGATTGGTAGACAAAAGGATGGTCTGTATTACTTTGATGGAAATCAAGGTATTGATTTAGGATTTGAAAATTCTAAGACTTCTTGTAATTTGACCAAAGAAACTTGGCACTGCAGACTTGGTCATCCTTCTGATCAAGTCTTGTCAGTACTGAAAGGTGAAATCAATTTTGAAGATAAAACTATAATTGAACCTTGTGATATCTGTCAAAAGGCTAAACAAACTAGAGAATCTTTTCCTTTAAGTGAACATAAAACCAAAGGTCTTGGTGAACTTGTTCATCTAGATCTTTGGGGACCTTATAAAGTTAAAAGTAAAGATGGTTTTAGATTCTTTTTAACTATTGTAGATGATTTCACCAGGGCTGTTTGGGTATACTTACTTAAAAGTAAGCATGAGGTGTTTGATAATATTAAGATTTTTTATAACTTGATTAAAACACAGTTTGAAAAATGTGTTAAGATTTTTAGAAGTGAAAATGGTACTGAATTTGTTAATAATCAGTTTAATAAATTTTGTGAAGAAAAAGGAATCATTCATCAGACATCTTGTGCTTATACTCCCCAACAAAATGGGGTTGTAGAACGGAAACATAGGTGATGAGGCGAAAAATGATCCGTTTTTAGGGGGTCATTTAAGCCCGAATCCGAATTTATTTGATCAAATATTGCCCTAAATCGTTCCTTTTGTGATTTTAGGTACTTGGAGAGTGAATTCTGGAAAAGAAGCCATTTTGGACGTTTTTGGAGCATAAAAGTGAAGAAAACGGCAAAGTCTCAATTTTCCATGCTGGGAACAGTACATGAAGGCGTCAAGAGTTGTTCTTGACGGCGTCAAACCTCAAGAATTAAAATCCGTAGTTGATGACGGCGTCACACACAGGGCGTCAAGAGTAAATTTTGTGATGGCCTAGGCCTTGACGGCGTCAGAAGTAGATCAAGGCCGTCCGAGGAAGTATTAGGCGGCGAGATGACAGCGTCACACCTTTGTTCTTGACGCCGTCATCCCTATTTTCCTATATATAGTTTTCTAGTTTTTCACATTAAAGGAGAGAAGTTTTGGAGAAACCCTAAAGACGATTTTGGTGCAACTTTTACAGGTTTTTCAAGGGTTCCAAACCCTTGAGACCTCTCATTGTAATTGAGATAAGTGTTCTTCTAATTCAATCAATATGTCTATGTGTTGGTTGTCTATATCTTGTTCTTGTCTCAATTCCATTATGCTAGGCTAGATCTCTTTTGTGTTTGCTTAGATCTAATGAAACCTAGATATTGATTATGTGTTGATTACTTGTTTATTCTTGTTTTGGATGAATGATTTATATGTTAGGCTTAAGAAAACTGGCAGATCTCCAAATGGTAACATGCTTGAACGTCTTAAGAAACATGAACTGAGGCGTACTAGGTCTTTATTGGTTGTATTTAATGCATGAGCCACTGTTTACAATCCCTATAGTTGTGCTGGGCATGGTGTAGGAGGAGATAAGAGCTCATAGAATTGGGGAGTTATGTATGCCACCCCATGAATGGTATTAAGGAATACGATCCGTCATCCATGCAATTATAACAAGTAATTAACGTGTAAAAGATATCTAGGGAGTAATGAAATCTAAGTAAACACATTTTATCCAATTACTGCTCACAACCTTAGTATAATTAGTTTATTTTCATTTTTAGTATTTTATTTTGATTGCATCTTAGTTTTGGGTTAGTTGAATAGCAACTAATTCCGCCCACTCTTCCAAAACCCGAGATTTTTACTTGCTTTTCTAAAAAAATATAAAAATACATAAATAATCATCCCTCACCTTTAGAACTAGTATTTAGGCTTTCTAATCCTAGCGACACTATTCCTAAGCTGAACGATCAATCTCCCGGTATTGTCACTATACTATACTACAACGATCAGGTACACTGCCTGGTGGGGGTTGTAAGCTTCTCGAGATCCCTCGAGAGGTAAAGCCTGTTGCGATTCCCACGCATCAATAGGCATCTCTTAAATGTTGCTAGATCCCTTATGTTTCAGGGGGGATTGCCTTTGTATTTGTGGTCTGAATGTGTTCTAACTGCCACTTATTTGATTAACAGATTGCCCTCTTCAGTGCTGAATGGAATGTCTCCCTTTAATCTTGTTTTTAATAGTAAACTTGAACTATGTCATTTAAGAACTTTTGGTTGTCTTTGCTTTGCTACTATTCTTACCAGTAATGATAAGTTTAGTAGTAGGGCTGAAAAATGTGTTTTAGTTGGGTATTCCAACTTTCAAAAAGGTTATAAACTTTATAGTCTTGAGAGGAAACAGTTTATATTTTCTAGAGATGTAAGATTTTTTGAAAATGTTTTTCCTTTCAAGATCAAAAACTCTTCTGCTGCTCTTGACCCCCTCAGTCAGGGTTTGAATCATGTTAACTTCTTTGATGAAGTAGCTTGTGATAATCCTGACACACCCGATGATGATAATACTCATGATGATCATCATGAGAGTGAGGGCAGAAACTCCTTGCATCTTGGCAGCCCAACAATTGACCATGAACAGAGTGTTTTGGGGCACTCTGATGGTTCCAATGAGGTTACCAGTGCAAGTGAGATGGCTGCAACTCCTCATGATGTGAGCAGTTCTGAGGGTGTAAATAGTCCCTTACCTGAACAATCAGCAGATCTGTCTTTTAATAATGATCAGCCTTCTTTAAGAAGGTCTGATAGAACATCTGTATTTCCAAACAAGTATAATGAGTTTGTTGTTGACTCAAAGGTCAAATTTGGCCTTGAAAAATTTGTTACTTATGCAAAACTTAAAAATGATACTTTATGTTTTGTCATTGAGTTAAATAAAAGTTTTGAACCAAAAAATTATTGGGAGGCTTGTATGTATCAGCACTGGAAAGATGCTATGAATAGTGAAATGCAGGCTTTATATAGAAATGATACATTTGAAATTGTTGAGTTGCCTGTTGGTAGAAAAGCTATAGGTTGTAAGTGGGTCTTTAAAATCAAATATAAATCTAATGGTGAGGTTGATAGATACAAGGCTAGACTAGTTGCTAAGGGTTATAATAAAAAAGAAGGTGTAGACTTTGATGAAACTTTTTCACCAGTTGTCAAAATAGTTACTGTCAGATGCCTTATCAATCTTGCTGTTCAGCGAAATTGGCCTATCTTTCAACTTGATATTAACAATGCTTTCTTATATGGAGATCTTGATGAGACTGTTTATATGACTCTACCTGATGGGTATTTTAATAATAATGATAAAAGAGTTTGCAGACTTAAAAAGTCTTTATATGGGTTGAAGCAGGCACCTAGACAATGGAATGCTAAGTTGACCAGTGCTTTAATTGAAAATAACTTTGTGCAAAGCAAAAGTGATTATTCTTTATTTGTTAAAAATGATTCTGGTAACTTTGTGGCATTACTTGTTTATGTTGATGATATTATTGTTACTGGTAATAACTTGGATGAAATTGAAAAGTTTAAAGAGTTTCTTAAGTCAAAATTCCAGATTAAAGATCTGGGAAAACTTAAGTATTTCTTAGGTATTGAAGTTATGGAAACAGATAAAGGTCTTTGTTTTGACACAAAGAAAATATTGCTTAGATCTCTTGTCTGAGTTTGGTTTATTGGCTTGTAAGCCATCTGATTTTCCATTAGAACAAAGTTTATCTATCTCTAATGAACCAAGTTTATCTGATCCTGTTCTAGATAATATAACTGAATATCAGAAGTTGGTTGGTAAATTAATTTACCTAACACACACCAGGCCTGATATTTCTTATGCTGTACATTGCTGAAGTCAGTTTATGCATAAGCCTCTTACGTCTCATTTGAAAATTGCTCTTAAGGTTTTAAGGTATCTTAAAGGCTCCCCTGGTAAAGGCATACACATTGTTAGGGATTCTAATGAGTCTTTAGAAGCTTATGTTGATGCAGATTGGGCCAAGTGTGTGGTGACTAGAAGATCTGTTACAGGATTTTGTATTTTCTTAAATGGTTCACTTGTGTCTTGGAAAAGCAAGAAACAGAATACCCTTTCTAAGTCTAGTGCAGAGGCTGAATACAGAGCCATGGCCTCGATCTGCTACTTCAGAAATTGTTTGGGTCTTAAAAATTTTAAAGGACCTAAACTGGGAACATTTTTTGCCTGTGAAATTGTTTTGTGATAGTCAGGCTGCAATTAAGATTGCAGCAAACCCTGTTTTTCATGAAAGGACAAAACATTTAGAAATTGATTTACACTTTGTAAGAGAAAAAATTTTGGCAGGGGTTATTAAAACAATAAAAGTTCAATCAGCTGATCAAATAGCTGATGTGTTTACAAAATGTTTAGATAAACTTCAACATGAAAAATTGGTTTCTAAACTTGGAATGTATGATGTGTTCCAGGTTTGAGTTAAGGGGGGATGTTGAAAATAACTCTAAACCTGAACACATAAATAACAGGGACTGATATTGTCAACTTTGTATTTCAGATATTGAGTAGAGAACAAGTGTAGCTGAGTTTAGAGTTTTGGTCAAAGATGGAGGACTAAAGTTGACAAACTGCTGAAGTTATTTGGTCAAGGCTATATAAGCTCTCTTTAAAGCTAGGGTTCTCTTATTCTCTCTTATGCCGTTTTCTCTCAAAGATACACACAGTGATTTTGTTCTCTTATTGTGATCAACCAAGATCTGTTAGTTTGTATTGTTGAGTGTTTGTGAGGAGTTGTAATAGTACTATTGATAATTAGTCAATAGCCTACCACCTGAATAGCAGTGGGTAGGATTCTGGGTTGTGATTAAGTTCTTGAAGTTGTTGTTGTGATTGACTGAGATCAGTTGCTTATTGATCTTGTAATTTTGGTTGATTAATAAATAGTTCTTGAATTGAGAACCAAGAAGTTGTTTTCTGGTTAAATTGTGTTTTTCTACAAAGGTGCTGACCGATTCAAAGAGAACCTCTTAGTCACTTCATTAAGTGCGTATCAAACACACCCTTAGTCACTCTTAATTGGGAGGGGAATTAAACTTCCCTCTCCCCTATATGAGGCTAAATAAGAGGCTTATATGTAACCACTTAATTTGGTAAACACCCCCAAGTCTCAAGATGTAAATGTCTATTTGGTGATTTTTTTTCATTTATTTTAGTTTAACTAGATAGTTATTGTTGTAGACAGCCATTTGTTTTGGCCTTTTATATAATAAGCCACGTCTTTTTGGTTGTCATTGAAGTTTAAGTAAATGAAATCCAGGGTTATTTTTTTTAAGTAGATTGTCTTTATTTAATTAATGCTTTTGTTTATCATGAAAATAAAATTTCTTTTACAGGATTCTACCTGCTAAAATGGATTAATTCTGATTTAACAAAAGACCGCAAGAATGCAGAGAAATGTATGATTGCCTTTTGGGCTTCATTTTTCTATACGGTATCTACCCGAACAACAAATTTCACATGGCATTAGACAAGACTTGGAAAACTCGGAAACCAACCTTGGCAAGCTATAAAGCTTTAATACCTAGCTAATATAAGTATCGGGTAGTCCTACCTACAACAATGTACCAAAACTACACTTCTCTTAAACGTATGCCAAAAAAAATTTATACAAAAAGATCAGTTTGACACATTGCATCCATGCTTTGCTCAAAGAAGTCATTGGATTAAAAAAAAGAAAAAAAAAAAAAAAAAAAAAAAAAAAAAAAAGTTTAGGGTGTGTTTGGTTTTAGTTTGGCATTCGGATTCGGTATTAGTTTGAAAGAAATAATAAATGTTTGAATGTATTTTAAGGGAGTGAAAATGTAAAATTAATAAAAATTAGGGTTAAGTCCATAAAATAAAACTCAAATTTTTTTCAAATTGTTATAACCTGGAAAAGTCACTAACATTACCTGCTGAGTTTCCACATCATTTAATTTATATACATGTACATTTTGTATTTTCCAAATAGATACTATTACTGTAAAAAAAAAATAGATACTATTATAACCTATATAAAATTACTGAACTACCCTTTTTCTTAACCTTACCCACATCCTTCTCCACTTGATAATCTGAAATTTTTCTTTCCCATTTTGTCACTGATTTAGTCATTTATCAACCTCATCATTCCATTTCTTCCCCAAATTCAACCAATCCACAATCACCACTATCTCTTATCCAGCAAATCATCCACCGTTACCCACCAACACATCTTCGCAGCGGCCCCTTCACAGTCGGTTGTCTGATTGTGCTATTTCCTATCTGATCCGATACTACAACCCACTGTCAAGCCACCATACGTACACCACCACCTTTATCTACTTTCATTGTTTCATTTTGTTTTTCGAATCTAAACGGGTGTGTGTAACGGTGGTGATGAAGCTATATATAATATTGGTATTGATGTAGCCCCACATGGTTTTCATCACAGATTTGTGACTATCTGGTTTTAAAAAATGTATGATTTGTATTTTGCCTAAATCATCCATCCATTACATTTTCTTTCCATCAACTATCAATCTATGTGAATCGCCTTTATTCTTCATACAACTCCTGAGTACAACACTCTCAACCACTGATTCCTTCCCCCATCCTCTAAAACATCTTTCTCCTTAACTTCAACTATCTCTTCATCAACATCATGATTCTGATCTAATGGATCATTTGCTACTAATGGACTAGGGGCTTGTGTGCAATTTTCCAATTTCAAAGGACCTGAATTGTATAAATGTGAAGCAGTTGATGGTTTGCAAAAACATATGAATGAAGGACAATGGATCTTGCAGAACAAAACCCTCATGAAAATACTCTTCATTAACTATCCCATTAATTAATCACCAATATAACAATACACTAAAAGATTAAATCTTTGTTATAAAGATTCAATCTTTTAACAAAATAAAAATGACCCACAACTTAAATTTGTTCTAAAAGTGCTTAAAAATGAAAACTTGACACCATTTTTTATTTTCTTTTTTTGCATAAACAAGAGATCAAGTTTCAAGATTCATATAAAGATTATATATTTGAAGAAAATAAAGATGACCCAGAAGTTAAATTTGTGCTAAAAAGTGAGTAAAAATGGTTATTTTTTTTAAATCAAGATTTATAAAAAGTTGGATTTTTGAGGAAAATAAAGATCAAGAAGTTGGATTTATTGGTTGCTAAAAGTGGTGAAAGTAATAAACTGAAAGACTATAGATGCTTTGCAAGTGAAACAAGTAAGTTTGTTTTTATGCCAAGAATAATACTTTGTTGTTATTATCCACATATTTATGTTTCTTGGGTTACTTTACTTTTAATTTTTCTAAGGTGGTGTTTGTTTGTTAAGAGGGTCTGAATCTGAATCTGAACCGCACATCTGAATCTGAATCTGATGCATAAATGTCTGAATCTGACCGCATCTGAACGGGAAAAAAAACTCAGGTTTGAACCGCACATTTGCTTGCTCGTACTATTTTTTTTTTTTTTTTTTTTTTTTTTTTTTTTTTTTTTTTTTTTTTTGTGTCAGCAAGAGGCAACAAGACGCATTCAGACACCCCTCTCAAGTCTAAACCATTAAGATCTTACTGCATCTGAACGCGTCTGAAAAAAAAAAAAAAAAAAAAAAAAAAAAAAAAAAAAAGGTCTGAACGTCAAAATGTCTGACCGATTCAGACACAGTGCCCATTCAGAGGCTGTTAAGAGGCAAAAAACAAAAAACAAACACAGCCTAAGTAAAAGGTGTAAGTCAAGATAGTTTTTTTTTTTTGTTTGTAAATTTTTAACTTCTTTGAAGTAAGAAAGTGAAAGATGACATGAGGAAAGAAACATTCTTGAATTTTGATTGACCCATTTGCCCTCATCATTGTACTTAGGCTAAAAGGAGAGTTGGTTATCGGGTCATCATCACATCGGCGTCACTTCATTCCTTTTATTACCGCCCAATTTTTATTCGTTTTGGTCACCTTTCATTCATTTAATTAAAATACTTACTTTATATAAATGTAACTCACTAAATATCTCACATATACTTACAAAACAAATAATAAACATTTACATTTTACTTTTTTTTGCACTTCCGGTTTGGCCGTGACATGCAACATATTTTTTTTTGAAGGGCAAATAGATATATAAATATAAAAACTCAGAACACAGATATAGACCAGCACAATGAAAACCACATGCCCTTTTCTATAAGACATAGATACAGGGCTGGAGGTGACCTATCAAAAAACAATGAGCAATCTCACGAGCATGCAAAACAACAAAAAGAGGACCAAGAGGCTAACTAAATTATGAGTGGTGAGTGGGTCACTCCCACTCCGGATAGTCTTATATAAAAGTGTCTAGAAGTTTGATTAATCGCATGAATCGGCAACACTGTGTTCACGAGTATCACTTAAAAAATAAAATAAACAAATGAATTGAAACAAAAATGGTTGTATTCTCGAGTGGAACTAAAAAAGAAATGTAAGTTGGATAATTTTAAAGTAAGATGCTTCATCTTAAAAGTAGACTGAAAATATTTAGTTTCTTTTTCTTTAATTTTTCTTATTAAAATAACTTAAAAACTATGCATAAGTGTAACATGTTAGCTTTATGTTAAGCAATATATCATCGTTTAGACGGATATAATTAGATTTTAATCACTAATCAAGAGTTTGAATATGGTAAAAGTCCAATATTAAAGAATAAGTTCTTGATTCAAATTCAATGAAATAGTTTTGAGTTGTTACCTGCACATTTTACACAAAGAGAATTGTTATGACAAAAACCAAACCATAAAACTCTATAATCAATTAAAAATATGGACAAATCCACGATTTAATGTGATTAAAATTAAATGAAGATTATATTAAAAAGAAACATGATTAGGAGTGAGCTTACAAACAAACTATATTAAAATAGTCAAAAGCTAGGAAAAGGGTACCTACAAAAAGCCACCAATTTGCTATCTTGATAGGCAAAATATACTTTCTAGTACATTCTTTAATTTGTGCAACTGTTTTTTAACTAGCAAAAATATAGTAAAGTGTCGTTACTCATAGAGTAACTGTCATGAATGTTTTTCTACTCTTTTTTCTTAGATTTTATCAATGTTTTGAAACCCGGGGTGACCTAGTCGGGTTAACCGGTTTGACCGGTTCCGGCAAAAAAAAAACGGGTCAAAACAACCCGGGTTTCTAAAACCGGGTTAACCGGTTAGACCCGCCGGGTTTTGAGTGACCCGGGTCAACCCGGTTCTTGAAACCCGGCCGGGTTTCGTTTTTTCAAAATTTTTAATAAAAACCTGGGTTGACCCAACGATCGAACCGGTTGACCTGGTCGAAAAAATAAAAAAATAATAAATTGAAAACCGGGTTGACCCGGCGGTCGAACCGGTTGATCCGGTGCCCGGTGACTCGACCGGGTCAATTTCTAACCCGGTTTTCAAAACATTGGATTTTATATTCCTTTTTTGGCCAATTAAAGAAACTTTTCTTACCAAAAGATACTTTTGATAACAACCAATGGTGTGTTTTATTAGTTCCAAAAAATTATAGTACCTTTTTTCATGCCCACAAAATTTTTATTAAACATAGATATTTTTGTATGTTGACTCGTCAACTTTAATATACATGTCTACTACGTAGTACCCCATTAGAGATAGTGATAAGTGCTCAAACACTCATCATTTTTGGTCAAATCTGAACTGCAAAACATACAAAAACACACAGAAATGCATCAAAATACTAAAAATATTTCAAAATTGTGTTTTATATGTTTTAGATGCAAAATGAGTAAAAACAGATGAAAAACGTACAAAGTTTGCAAAATTGGCAGTTTCAGTCCCCCAACTTTCAAAAATTGGCAAAAATAGTCCCTGAGTACTTATTTGGAAAGAAAAATCACCAAAGGTCCTTTTGAAATCATAAGTTGTCATATTTAGTCCTTTGGTGAAAATTTCAAAAGTTTTGAGAATTTACAATTTTGGTCCCTGGAGTTTCTCTTTTTGGCAGATTTGGTCCCTGGTGGGATATTTTTGAAAGAAAAACCATTTTTAGTCCTTGGAAATTCAAAAATGTTCAACAATGGTCCTTGGGATGAAAGTTTGGGAAATGTACATGTTTGGTCCCCGTAATTTGGAATTTTGCAGAATTGGTCCCTGAAAATTTTAAAATGGAAAATTAACTTTCATGGCCTTGGACTATTCTAATGTGGCAGAAATGGACCCTTGAATCAATTTTGGAAAATGGCAAAACAGCCCCCTCCATTTTCAGATTTTACATATATGGTCCTTGTGGTTTCTTAAACTTAAACTAAACAAACAAACCCAACACACCCTAGCCCAATCCCTACCCTTTTTTATCTCAGCCCATCACCACAAGCCCAAAAGCCAAACCATTAATTAAAAAATAAACCCCACCCCGTTTATTATACCCAGGATCAAACACCAAAGTCAAAACACCACTTCATCCCTCCCCAACTTGAGCCTGCAACACTGTGTACCTCCCCCACTTTTACCAACTCTGCAACTCATCCCACGCCTTGTCCCCCTTAGCCTCCAATTGAGTCCAAAATTCATTAAATGCCCTCAAGCATCTACAAGCTAGCTGCAAATTGCAAAAGGGACTTTTTGGCGCCAAACTTATTTGAGGGGTCAGGATTAACCCTGAGCCATCCAACGGCTTAGGGGTGTGATGGAAAGTGCCAGGGGAGTCCACAAACCCTAGATGTCCCCTATAAAAGGGAAAAGAGAAGATTAGTTAAGCAGTAGTTTAGTTTTAGTTTTATTTAATGTCAAAATTAATGTAATCTTGGATTCCTAGTTATAATTGTAGTTTGTAATCTGTCATCTTTGAGTTATTAGAAGTTTTCAATTTTAATTCTCAAGTCTTGTACCATTTTCAATTTTAATGAAATTTCAAAGCTTTTAGCCCAATTCTTATTTAAGCTTATTTGTTGTTTGAAACCTTCTCACAAGCTCACTTAAGTTTTTATAGACATAAAAATATAGAAACAAGAACAGAAAACAAAAAGTCCTACAGGGAACCTATGCATTTTGACTGTGGAAGCATTTGGAAGTACCAAATCATGGAAGTGGTAGAAGGATTTTACCTAGCTTGTTTTATAACAAGCTAGGAGCTTGTAGCAGTCTCAAGGTACCTTGGTTAAGCCAGGGGGTTAAGGTTCCACATCCTCAGTTCCCAAGTTTGATTTTTCATGATTATTTTTGCATCTGTTGTCCTAGTTAGCTATTATAAGTGACTAATGTGTGTTACTGCTTACTTGAGTCCATTTTAGCCTAGTATAAGCTAGTTTATCAGATTCATAACCTATCTCACCCATTTCATTCATATATCCTCAAAACAGGTTCTTAAAGGGGTGTTTGGTTTAACTAGTTTAGGTTTGTGTAGATGGACTTTGGTTCATAATTTATCTTAGGGGTGCACTGTTAGGATTTATAGATTCTAATCTCAGCTAATTCACTTATTAGTAGTAGGAATAACTTATTTAGGCTTCATTCTCACCTAATACTTCCATTTCAGTCATCTAATCAGGATTTAAAGCTCAAATAAGTCAAAGGTAGGATTTACTTAGAAAGTCAAAAGTCACCATTCTCAGAAAAGTCAGAAATTGCAAGATTTGTTTGGATTTTTGTGTTGAGTTTTAGGGTTCAAACCTTTTACATGTTCTAGTACCTCAGTTAATCTTTTGGAATTAGCTTAGTTTGTATTTTTGTGATTTTTTCCCTATTGCTTATTTGGTGCTTAAAGAGGGCTGCAGGGCATGTGGTTGCCCTGCATCACAGAACATGATCATGCCCCAACTTTCTTTTGCTTGCCCTGACCCCATCTGTGGGCCCCATACTTTGGTCTTTGGCTTATTGGAGAGCCAATAAGCCAAACTCTTAGGACCAGGGCTTAACTTGGGGTTTGTGGCTTATTCTCTTGGGCTGCAAGGTTCATTTTGTATTGTCTCTTTCTGAAAATAAGCTGAGCATTCAGCTTTTGCACTACCCTTCAAAGACTCTTCCTGACTTCATAGGTGGGTCCCAGCCTTTCCTTTTTGCTTATTGGATATCTTATCATTGTAGCTTATCACTCCCTAGCTTAAATTGGACTTCAGGTCCCATTTCCTCAGCTTATTTTAGCCTACCAATGGTCATGTCCACTGATATCATATTGAGTACTCAGTCTCACTCACCCAAGTTCATGCCCCCCTAGTGCTTATTAATGGGACCTAGGGGCTGAACTTGGGCTTTTTAGAAAGCTTAGCTGGTGGAATTTCTGAATCAAGTTTTACCTTGGGCTTCCAAGTCCCCTAGTGGGCCCCACAGGGGTGCCTAGGTTGCCAAATTGGCCTGTTGTTGCTCAGGATTTGGTTTTGTGCTTATTAACTTATATCAGCTTATTACTTGTATTTTTCTCATTAATTTTGCTTATTTTAAGTTACTTAATATCTGTTTTAGCTTATTGAATTCTGTGGTAGCATGTGGTAGCTTATTCTAGTCTTCATAAGTTCTAATAAGCTTATGTGCTTATCTGCCAATCCCTTTAGCTTCTCTTCTGCTTATTTTCAAGCTTCTTGCCAAAGTGCCTTTGTTAAAGTTAGTTATTATTAGTATTTAAAGAGTTTTGAAAAAAGAAAATCAGAAAAAGACAAATTTTATAAAAGTGATAGCTTCTATTTAAGCTTTTTAGCTTATTTTCAGCTTATTTAATAAGCAATCTTCATTTTTATAATTTTCCTAGGTTCCTGTAGTTATAAAATAATTTCAGTAATTTTTTCATAATTTTCTCTTTTCATTTAGTATTTTTAATAATTAATATTAGTTTTTATTAATTAATAATTAGTTAATAATTAGTAATAATTATTTAAAAAGTTTTATAAATATATTTTCTATTTTAAAATTAGTTTTATATTACTTTAGATTTTTCTAAGTTTTAATTTTATTTTTCTAAGCTTATTTTACATTTTCCTATTATTTAGTGTAATTTTAATTAGTTTAAATTAGTTTTTTAATTAATAGTTGATGAGTGTCTAAATACTCATCATTTTATACCAATCTGAACTGTCAAAACATCCAAAAACACTCAAATATACATCAAAATACTGAAATTATCCCAGAAGTGTGTTTTATATGTTTCAGATGCAAAATAATCAAAAACAGATAAAAAACGAACAAAGTTTGCATAATTGGCAGTTTTAGTCCCTCAACTTTCAAAACTTGTCAAAACTAGTCCCTGGTTATTCTAAAACATGAAAAAGTCACCAAAGGTCCTTTTTGAATCACAAATTACATATTTAGTCCTTTGGTGCAAAGTTTCACAAAATTACAAGTTTAGTCCCTCAACTTTGCAAAATTGAAAAAAATGGTCCCTGGGATGTTAAAACTTTAAGAAAAATAAATTTTGGTCCTTATACTAATCTTATATGACTGGAATGGTCCTTGGTTGGAAAGTTTGGTGAAATTACAAGATTGGTCCCTAAAGTTTCAAATTTGACAGTTTTGGTCCATGGAATTTCAAAAGTAGAAAAATATCAAAATAGGACCTTGTACTATTCAAGTTTGGCAATTTCCACCCTTATGATAACTTTGGATGAATTACAGTTTCAGCCCTTGAAGAATTCAGAAATTACAAATTAGTCCTTGGGCTTATATTTCATACAAAACAAATAAATACCAATCCAAATCCAAACCAACCCCATCACCAGCCCACCACTAGGCCCAAAATAATAAGCCCACTCCCATCCCCTACCTTTGACCCGGTCAACCCTCCACAAATACCACTCCCTCGTCCCACTATTCACCTCCCTCACTCACAAACCAATACCACCATCTCCACATATCTGGTTTCACCTCCACCTCACCCCCCAGCTGTCTACCCACTCCCTTCCACCTCCACAACCTCCCAAAACCCATTAAAACCCTGAAAAGCCTCGCACTCAACCCACATCTGTCCCTAAGACTTTTGGCGCCAAAACGAGTTTTAAACGGCCAGGATGATTCAGAGCAAACGAAAGGTCAATATCAAGTGGGAAAGTCATGGAAGGCTGCTAGGACCTAAAATATCATCTATTTAATCAAAGAGAAGCAGAGTAGTTAAAGTATTAGAGTAGCTTAGTGTAATTTAGTGTTGAATTAATCAATCTTTCAATTCCAGTGTATGTTTAAGCTTTCTAGTGTTAAAATTAGTTAATTCAGTGTAATGTTAACTCTTTTCAATAATAAACTTCAAGGTTTCAGTACGAATTCAGTTCTTGCATTTTTTAGCTCAAAATCTCATGTTTACTTAATGTTGTTGTTAGTTGATGTTGAGGACATTCATAAACTCACTTAAGCTCTGACAAAGCTTAGATAAGCTTTTAGAAACCTTACTTATCAGTTTCACTTAAAAAAGAAAATTACTAAAAAAAATCAATAAAATCAATGAAAAATCAAAAATTAGTGAAAATCATGATCACAGCTTGGAGCAAAGTGAGTTATGGATGGCTTTTGGTTTAGAAGCTTAGTGGTAAGCTATTAGGTGTCTTCCTTGTCCTTGGTTCTGTGTTTTTCAGTTGAAAGCTCATTGTAAGCTTATTATCTAATCTTGGTCTTTTACTGTATGCATATGTTTTTTAATCTTATTTGTATATTTTCATGCTTCTGTGTTGTTATTAAGTAGATTTATCAATTAATATAGCTTGCTTGTTTATTGAAAATCATAGTTGCTTAAAACCTCAAAATTTCACAGTTTAATGCCATCTTGGTCATTTCTTGATTTCATGCTATTATTGTTGTTGATTTATGTTCATAGGATCTTGTTTGATGATAATATAAGGTTTGTAAACAGAGTTGAGGATCAAATCATTCATTTGCTTTGATAATCACAAAATCAGTATCATAAGGTGTGTTTGGATCAGGGTATATCACTGTATCTCAGTGAGTTCAGTTGGTTCAATTTGGTTGCAATAAGTCACTTAGGTTCATATTTGGTCAGACAAACCTAATAAACCTATGTTTGTTCAATCAAAAGTCAAAATGCACTTGAATCACTCTTAAGTGGTTCACTGTGTTGAGTTTAAGCTAGCATATTCATCATATAAACTCATAAGTAGGTTTTATAGCTTAATTTAGTCATAATATAGCTTAAGTAATCATAATCAATCAGGAAATTAGATTAGAAGTTCATCTTAGTCAAACTATATAAGTAATTAAAAAGTCAAATTTTTAGACAATAGATTTTTGAATAAAATAGATAATTTTCCCTAGGCTATAATATTGAATTTCAGTACTTATGCTTTTAAGGTATTAAAATATTGTTGCTAATCTTCATTAGGGTATTTTTGTTTATGTTTTATCTGTTTGATAAACTGCTTAATTGTTGCTTATCATTTAGCACTTTTTAGAAAATGTGCCCTGTGCACAGGATAATTTGCATATTTCATAAGCTTGCATAGAGTTCATTAGTGGGTCCTACCTCAAGCTTTTTAGCTTTTTGAGAAGCTTATCAGTCTAGCTTGTAGGATCAGTGCTTATTTCACAATTTGAAACTTATTTGGTAGGGCTGCAAGTGGCTTTTAGTTTGATCATTTCATTATGTGTACTGAGTTATGAGTGTTAAATCCTCCTTCCTCCCATACAACTCAGTTTTTGTGTCCAACTTTCAAGCCCCCTCCTATGTTCATTTGTGGGACCCAGAGCTTGCTTATTGACTTTTTAGAAAGCCAATAAGCTCAGCTTATTGGAACCACTCTTAGTTTGGGCTTCCAAGTTCCCTGGTGGGCCCCACATTGGCCTAAAGTTTGCCAATTTGGCCTGTGGTGTACTCAGGTTTTGGCCTAAGTGCTTATTGCTTATTCCCTGCTTATTTCTTGTACTTTCCTGTTTCATTTTGCTTATTTCAAGTATCTTTAGGACTGTTGAAGCTTATTTGTTCTTATGATGCCATGTGCTAGCTTATTCAAGTTTTGACAAGTCTTAATAAGCTAAAAACTCAAACTCTTAAGCACTTTGGAGTGCACACAGCTTATTAATAAGCTACAACTTAAGTTCCTTTGTAAAAGTTGTTTGTTTTTAGTAGTAAATTAGTTTTGTAAAATAAAAATCAGAAAAAGACAAATTTAAAAAAAGTGATAGCTTCTATTTAAGCCATTTGGCTTATTTTCAGCTTTTTCATTAAGCACTTTTCCATTTTATAATTTTCATAGGTTCCTGTAGTTATAAAATAATTTTAGAAAAAGTTTCAGATTTTTCTTTGTTTATTTAGTATTTATTAGAATTTAATTTAGTTTTTAATAATTAATAAATAGTTAATAATTAATAATAAATAGATAAATAGTGTGAAAAATATAATTTTAGTTTTAAAATAAGTTTTATAATATTTTAGATTTTTCTAAGTTTTAATTTTATTTTTCTAGGCTTATTTTACATTTTCTAATTATTTAGTGTATTATTGAATAATTAAAAATAGTTTTTAATTAATAATAATTAATTAATTAGTTGTAAAAATAATTTTAAATTTCCAATAATTTTCTTATATTATTAGGATTGTAAAAATATAATTTTCATATCCGTAGGCCTTTTATTTCTTAAAACTCACGTTTTATTTCGTACGTTTACGTTTATTTAAATTTAAACGTACATTTTTATTTCTTCTTACATTTTTAGGTTTTCTTAACTTTTAAGTAAGTTTATAATTATAAAGTAAATATTTTAAGTCTGTTTAATTTGCATTTAAGCCCCTAAGGCATGCAAATTCCTACTTTAGTTAAAATCGTTTTGTTTCGTAGGTTTACGTTTAAATATTAAACGTACGCGTTTTAGGTTTTTAATCGTTTTTAAATATCTAGCTTTCACGTAATCATTCTAATAGCTTATTTAAGTTATTTTGTTTTATAAACCCTTAGATTAATCACTCAATCACACTTATACCCTTTCCTGTTCATAATCACTTGATCACAGATTCGTCTATAAATACCTTCGCACACCTCGTTGGGACATAACGACCCGGGGAAACACTGTATTCCACGGAAGCATTGGCCTTAAGCTGTTTGACTATTACGGTTGACCATTCACAAGTGGTTGACTAATAATTATCTTACTGTTTACCACCAATCAATAGTAATTACTAAAAAAGTAGGAAAAATATATTTTAAGTTTGAAAATTAGTTTTATAATATTTAGATTTTTCCAAATTTATTTTTCATATTTTTATTATAATTTCATAATTAGTTGTAATTTAGATTAATTTAAATAATTAATAAGTAATTAGAAAATAGTAATTAATTAATAATAATTATATAAATAGTGTTAAAATTAATTTTAATTTTCTAAATATTTTCTTTTATTATTAGGATTGTAAAAATGTAATTTTCATATCTGTAAGTATTTTATTTCTCTAAAACTCGCGTTTTATTTTGTACGTTCGCGTTAACTTAATCTGAACGTGCACGTTTTTAGTTATTAAACGTTTTTAGGTATCTAACTTTCACGTAATCATCTATATAGCTTATTTAAGCTATTTCATTGTATAAATCAGTAGGGTAATCAATCTCAAACCCTTTCCGTCCAAATTCACCCGATCATAAACCCGTTTGAATACAATCCACACCTCGTCGGGACATAACGACCCGGGGAAACACTGTACTTCTGTGGAGATTGAGCCTAAGAAGTTTGACTATCTTGACAACATCCGTGGTTGACTTTAGTTGACTGCTTTTGCCTCAATCAAATTTTGGCGCCGCTGCCGGGGAGGTTGTGTGCGTTTTTCTAAAAACGGTTTGCTGATTAGTGCTTTCGGAATTCACTCATTGTATATTTACCCATCCTTGTTCATATTATCTTATTATTATCATATAAAAACAAAACTGTTCACAAAAACTTTTTAAACTCAGTTTTCAACGAACATAAAAACCCAAAAACATTTTCTTTCCTATTTGTACAAAATGTATTTCCAAAAACCCAAAAATATTCATCTTTACCCTCCTACCCTTTTGATTCTCCATTCCTCACCCTCTAAACACATTTGATTCTTTCTATGTCTCATCCACACTTTCTGATTTGCCAGTGGTGTGGTAGTCCTTATAATGGTGGTAATTGCCCCGGTTGTGGCATGGTAGAGTCAGGAAACGGGTCTGTCTATAACCAGAATCCCTATTCCTACCATGACACCACTGATTCATTCCATCAGCTACCACACCATGAGACTCAGCAGTTTTACTGTTGTGAGTACTGTGGTGGTTCACACTACAGTTCTGATTGTCAATCGGGAAACACGCTTGTCTATGAGCAGTTTCCTGATTACGATTATAACTCTAGCACATACGACTCACAGCCACATCAGTTTTACTGTTGTGATTACTGTGGAGGTCCACACTTCAGCTCCGATTGTCAAACAAGGAATCCATTTCCTTGTAACACTTTTGACACATCGTATTATGACTAACCTCCATCTCCACCAATTCCTCAAAGTCTTCTCCTTGATCTTTTGGATTTAGTGAAAGACTTGAGAGGAATAACACATACCCCAGATAATCCAAAACAAAAATCGATGGAAGAATTGTTAGCTGACGAACAGGCTGCTAAAATAAATTCCCAAGATGCTTATGAAAGATCTATTAGGGAATCAATTGCAAAAGAAAAAGCAGCCAGATCTAGCTCTCAATTCCGTTTCATTCCTGATGACAGTGATGATGAGGATATCCTTGATATTCTTCAATTTTATAAAGATTCATCAGATGAGAC
Source organism: Artemisia argyi (assembly GCA_030686995.1). NCBI lineage: Eukaryota > Viridiplantae > Streptophyta > Magnoliopsida > Asterales > Asteraceae > Artemisia > Artemisia argyi. The sequence goes on from CM060692.1 coordinate 21,912,319, forward strand.
ACCATCAGTTGAGATTCCATCTCAACCAACTCTTATCACACCCGAGGTTCCCACTCACTCTCTGATCATGGGGGACGAGCATCTTGACACTGTTCCTCAAAAGGAATCGGATGAATTCATAAAGTCTAGTGTTGAGAACCTTGTCTCAATCCCAAGAGAGTCACAGGGAATTCTTGATCATTTGTGTGATATTCCTCCTCCTCTTATCTTCCCGAATGATGATGTTCAGATGTTCTCCGATTCTACTGATGACGATTCGTTATCTTGTGGAGACATCGTTCTTATGGAAGAATTACCTTCTAAGCTAGTTAGCTTAGAAGAAGAGAATGATGAGATTGACACTGAAATCAAGGATGAAGCACTTCGTGCAACATTATTGAATGTCGATCTCCTCATTTCTAAAATCAAGGCTTTCAATATGAAACCTATTTCATCTCCTATCCCCATAAAGGATAGTGATATTTTCTCCGATGATCCTATTCTGGAGTTTGAAGCCTTTACTTTTGATCATATGGGAGAGAAGATTAGTGGCAGTACCACTTCTCATTCTCAAATTTCTCTCCCCGAGTATGATTCATTCACCTTTGAGGAGTTCTCCGGTGAACTCACTCATATCATATCTCCACCGGAGTATGATAACTTTTACTTTGATCTAGACAAAGTTGATCTTTGTTTTCCGGAGGGAAATATTCTCAACCTTGAGAATTTGATTGATATCAAAATCCCAACCCTCCCACCCATAATATGTCTAGATCATACGAGCTTAAATGATGAGATTCATGATACACCAATTATGGATTCTCTTTTTGATGATGATGACTTTATCTTGATTGTCATCAAGATCTTTCTACCATTCTTCACCTATCGGGTGACTTCTCCTGTTCTTCATTCCTTCGGGAATGAAGACATTATATTTGACCCCGGCATCACCGCTTATAGTTTATACTATCTTAAGCCGGGAATTTATCTCATCGGTGTGGAACTTTCACGTGCTTCAAATGTTTGTCCAAACATCTTGAATGAAAGTCCGATTGAGATTGCTTCTTCCACGTCATGCTTCCTGATACGTAGGAATCGCACCAGACTTTACCTCTCAAGGGATCTTGAGAAGCTTACAACCCCCACCAGGCAGTGTACCTGATCGTTGTAGTATAGTATAGTGACAAGTACCGGGGGATTGATCGTTCAGCTAGGAATAGTGTCGCTAGGATTAGAAAACCTAAATACTAGTTCTAAAGGTGATGGATGATTATTTTTATATTTTTTTTATAATTTTTTAGAAAGCAAGCAAAAATCTCGGGTTGAAGGATTTGGGCGGAATTAGTTGCTAGTCAACTAAACCAATACTAAAGATGCAATCAAAATAAAATACTAAAAATGAAAATAAACTAAATTAACTAAGGTTGTGAGCAATAAGTGGAGAAAATGTGTTTACTTAGATTTCACTACTCACTAGATATCTTTTACATGTTAATTACTTATTATTGTTGCGTGGATGACGGATTGTATTCCTTAATACCATTCATGGGGTGGCGCACTTAATTCCCCAATCCTATGAGCTCTTATCTCCTCCTATGCCATGCCCAGCACAACCATAGGGATTATAAACAGTGGCTCATGCGTTAAATACAACCAATAAAACCTAGTGCACATCAGTTCATATTTCCTAAGACGTTCAAGCATATTACCATTTGGAGATCTGCCAGTTTTCTTAAGCCTAACATCGAATTCATTCATCCAATACAACCATAAACAAGCAATCAACACATAATTAACATCTAGGTTTCATTAGATCCAAGCAAACATAAGATAGATCTAGCCTAGCATGATGGAATTAAGACAAGAACAAGATATAGACAACCAACACATAGACATATTGATTGAATTAAAAGAACACTTATCTCAATTACACATGAAAGGTATCAAGGGCTGAGAACCCTTGAAAAACCTGTAAAATTCGTGCCAAGTTCGGCCTTAGGGTTTCTCCAAAACTGCTCTCTTTTTTAATGTGAAAATTAGAAAACTATATATAGGAAATATGGTCTGACGGCGTCAAGACAAAATTTGTGACGCCGTCATCTCGCCGCCAAAATAAATCTCGGACTGCCTTGATCCAGATCTGACGCCGTCAAGTGTTATGTGTTTTCAGGCCGTCATGCATTTTCCTCTTGACGCCCTACTTTGTGACGCCTTCAAATCTGTACTGGATCGTCATGGAAATTACTCTTGACGCCGTCAAGATTTTCTTCTTGACGCCGTCACCTACTGTTCCCAGTAAGGAAAATTAAGACTTTGGCGTTTTCTTCACTTTTATGCTCCAAAAACGTCCGAATTGCTTCGTTTTCCAGATTTCTCTCCCAAAGTACCTAAAATCACAAAAGGAATGATTTAGGGCAATATTTGATCAAATAAATTCAACTCCGGGATTAAATGACCCCCTAAAAGTGGTTCATTTTTCGCCTCATCATATACCCTTACACTTGAGATTTGCTTGTCCTCAAGCAAATGCGCTTTTATTCTACTCAAAATACAAGTTAGGGGTCATTTAACACTAATATAAAAGTAATTACAACAAATAATCGTTCCACTAAAGACCAATAGACAAGCACGGAGGTCATACACAAGCACCTCACAAATAGTGTTTAGATACTCACATCTCTCGGGTGTAATAAAGTATAAATTACAATATGGAAACGGAAGATATCTCTCACTACCTGTCATAGCAAAATAGATTACCATAGGCTTGGGAAAGGATCAAACCTCCACCACATGGCGTAAGCACCTAGGATAAACTATCAAAGAGGTCTTTTGAAGGGTTGTAACGTTAGGTGTAGGGATATGAAATACACGGTTTTGTTGGATAAAGGAAGTTTTTACTGGTGGCGAGTTAACAATCTTGGTTAATTACATGTACAATATGGCGTTGCTAAGCCAAGATGATGAGTGTCTAAATACTCATCATTTTATACTAATCTGAGCTGCCAAAACATACAAAAACACTCAAATATGTATCAAAATACTTAAAATATCTTAGAGGTGTGTTTTATATGTTTCAAATACAAAATATGTAAAAGCTGATGAAAAACGTACAAAGTTTGCATAATTGGCAATTTCAGTCCCTCAAGTTTCATAAATTGTCAAAACTAGTCCCTGGTTATTCTAAAAACATGAAAAAGTCATCAAAGGTCCTTTTTAATCATAAAGTTACATATTCAGTCCTTTGGTGCAAAGTTTCACAAAATTATAAGTTTAGTCCCTCAACTTTGGAAATTGACAGAAATGGTCCCTGGGATGTAAAAAAACTTTGAGAAAATCAATTTTGGTCCTTGTACTAATAATCTTTTGCAGGAATGGTCCTTGGTGTAAAGTTTGGTGAAATTACATAATTGGTCCCTCAAGTTTGGCAGTTTGTCAGTTTTAGTCCCCGGGTATTTAAAAAATAAAAAAATATCAAAAATGCCCTTGTACTATTCAATTATGGCATAATAGGTCCTTGTGATTACATATGGGAATTTACAATTCCAGCCCTCAAAATTCTACAATTTACATATTTAGTCCTTGTGGTTTTTAAATAAACAAACAAACCAAATGGATCCTTATTAAATATAAAACCACCAAACCCAATCCAATCCAACAACACATCAGAAATTGCAAGATTTGTTTGGATTTTTGTGTTGAGTTTTAGGGTTCAAACCTTTTACATGTTCTAGTACCTCAGTTAATCTTTTGGAATTAGCTTAGTTTGTATTTTTGTGATTTTTTCCCTATTGCTTATTTGGTGCTTAAAGAGGGCTGCAGGGCATGTGGTTGCCCTGCATCACAGAACATGATCATGCCCCAACTTTCTTTTGCTTGCCCTGACCCCATCTGTGGGCCCCATACTTTGGTCTTTGGCTTATTGGAGAGCCAATAAGCCAAACTCTTAGGACCAGGGCTTAACTTGGGGTTTGTGGCTTATTCTCTTGGGCTGCAAGGTTCATTTTGTATTGTCTCTTTCTGAAAATAAGCTGAGCATTCAGCTTTTGCACTACCCTTCAAAGACTCTTCCTGACTTCATAGGTGGGTCCCAGCCTTTCCTTTTTGCTTATTGGATATCTTATCATTGTAGCTTATCACTCCCTAGCTTAAATTGGACTTCAGGTCCCATTTCCTCAGCTTATTTTAGCCTACCAATGGTCATGTCCACTGATATCATATTGAGTACTCAGTCTCACTCACCCAAGTTCATGCCCCCCTAGTGCTTATTAATGGGACCTAGGGGCTGAACTTGGGCTTTTTAGAAAGCTTAGCTGGTGGAATTTCTGAATCAAGTTTTACCTTGGGCTTCCAAGTCCCCTAGTGGGCCCCACAGGGGTGCCTAGGTTGCCAAATTGGCCTGTTGTTGCTCAGGATTTGGTTTTGTGCTTATTAACTTATATCAGCTTATTACTTGTATTTTTCTCATTAATTTTGCTTATTTTAAGTTACTTAATATCTGTTTTAGCTTATTGAATTCTGTGGTAGCATGTGGTAGCTTATTCTAGTCTTCATAAGTTCTAATAAGCTTATGTGCTTATCTGCCAATCCCTTTAGCTTCTCTTCTGCTTATTTTCAAGCTTCTTGCCAAAGTGCCTTTGTTAAAGTTAGTTATTATTAGTATTTAAAGAGTTTTGAAAAAAGAAAATCAGAAAAAGACAAATTTTATAAAAGTGATAGCTTCTATTTAAGCTTTTTAGCTTATTTTCAGCTTATTTAATAAGCAATCTTCATTTTTATAATTTTCCTAGGTTCCTGTAGTTATAAAATAATTTCAGTAATTTTTTCATAATTTTCTCTTTTCATTTAGTATTTTTAATAATTAATATTAGTTTTTATTAATTAATAATTAGTTAATAATTAGTAATAATTATTTAAAAAGTTTTATAAATATATTTTCTATTTTAAAATTAGTTTTATATTACTTTAGATTTTTCTAAGTTTTAATTTTATTTTTCTAAGCTTATTTTACATTTTCCTATTATTTAGTGTAATTTTAATTAGTTTAAATTAGTTTTTTAATTAATAGTTGATGAGTGTCTAAATACTCATCATTTTATACCAATCTGAACTGTCAAAACACCCAAAAACACTCAAATATACATCAAAATACTGAAATTATCCCAGAAGTGTGTTTTATATGTTTCAGATGCAAAATAATCAAAAACAGATAAAAAACGAACAAAGTTTGCATAATTGGCAGTTTTAGTCCCTCAACTTTCAAAACTTGTCAAAACTAGTCCCTGGTTATTCTAAAACATGAAAAAGTCACCAAAGGTCCTTTTTGAATCACAAATTACATATTTAGTCCTTTGGTGCAAAGTTTCACAAAATTACAAGTTTAGTCCCTCAACTTTGCAAAATTGAAAAAAATGGTCCCTGGGATGTTAAAACTTTAAGAAAAATAAATTTTGGTCCTTATACTAATCTTATATGACTGGAATGGTCCTTGGTTGGAAAGTTTGGTGAAATTACAAGATTGGTCCCTAAAGTTTCAAATTTGACAGTTTTGGTCCATGGAATTTCAAAAGTAGAAAAATATCAAAATAGGACCTTGTACTATTCAAGTTTGGCAATTTCCACCCTTATGATAACTTTGGATGAATTACAGTTTCAGCCCTTGAAGAATTCAGAAATTACAAATTAGTCCTTGGGCTTATATTTCATACAAAACAAATAAATACCAATCCAAATCCAAACCAACCCCATCACCAGCCCACCACTAGGCCCAAAATAATAAGCCCACTCCCATCCCCTACCTTTGACCCGGTCAACCCTCCACAAATACCACTCCCTCGTCCCACTATTCACCTCCCTCACTCACAAACCAATACCACCATCTCCACATATCTGGTTTCACCTCCACCTCACCCCCCAGCTGTCTACCCACTCCCTTCCACCTCCACAACCTCCCAAAACCCATTAAAACCCTGAAAAGCCTCGCACTCAACCCACATCTGTCCCTAAGACTTTTGGCGCCAAAACGAGTTTTAAACGGCCAGGATGATTCAGAGCAAACGAAAGGTCAATATCAAGTGGGAAAGTCATGGAAGGCTGCTAGGACCTAAAATATCATCTATTTAATCAAAGAGAAGCAGAGTAGTTAAAGTATTAGAGTAGCTTAGTGTAATTTAGTGTTGAATTAATCAATCTTTCAATTCCAGTGTATGTTTAAGCTTTCTAGTGTTAAAATTAGTTAATTCAGTGTAATGTTAACTCTTTTCAATAATAAACTTCAAGGTTTCAGTACGAATTCAGTTCTTGCATTTTTTAGCTCAAAATCTCATGTTTACTTAATGTTGTTGTTAGTTGATGTTGAGGACATTCATAAACTCACTTAAGCTCTGACAAAGCTTAGATAAGCTTTTAGAAACCTTACTTATCAGTTTCACTTAAAAAAGAAAATTACTAAAAAAAATCAATAAAATCAATGAAAAATCAAAAATTAGTGAAAATCATGATCACAGCTTGGAGCAAAGTGAGTTATGGATGGCTTTTGGTTTAGAAGCTTAGTGGTAAGCTATTAGGTGTCTTCCTTGTCCTTGGTTCTGTGTTTTTCAGCTGAAAGCTCATTGTAAGCTTATTATCTAATCTTGGTCTTTTACTGTATGCATATGTTTTTTAATCTTATTTGTATATTTTCATGCTTCTGTGTTGTTATTAAGTAGATTTATCAATTAATATAGCTTGCTTGTTTATTGAAAATCATAGTTGCTTAAAACCTCAAAATTTCACAGTTTAATGCCATCTTGGTCATTTCTTGATTTCATGCTATTATTGTTGTTGATTTATGTTCATAGGATCTTGTTTGATGATAATATAAGGTTTGTAAACAGAGTTGAGGATCAAATCATTCATTTGCTTTGATAATCACAAAATCAGTATCATAAGGTGTGTTTGGATCAGGGTATATCACTGTATCTCAGTGAGTTCAGTTGGTTCAATTTGGTTGCAATAAGTCACTTAGGTTCATATTTGGTCAGACAAACCTAATAAACCTATGTTTGTTCAATCAAAAGTCAAAATGCACTTGAATCACTCTTAAGTGGTTCACTGTGTTGAGTTTAAGCTAGCATATTCATCATATAAACTCATAAGTAGGTTTTATAGCTTAATTTAGTCATAATATAGCTTAAGTAATCATAATCAATCAGGAAATTAGATTAGAAGTTCATCTTAGTCAAACTATATAAGTAATTAAAAAGTCAAATTTTTAGACAATAGATTTTTGAATAAAATAGATAATTTTCCCTAGGCTATAATATTGAATTTCAGTACTTATGCTTTTAAGGTATTAAAATATTGTTGCTAATCTTCATTAGGGTATTTTTGTTTATGTTTTATCTGTTTGATAAACTGCTTAATTGTTGCTTATCATTTAGCACTTTTTAGAAAATGTGCCCTGTGCACAGGATAATTTGCATATTTCATAAGCTTGCATAGAGTTCATTAGTGGGTCCTACCTCAAGCTTTTTAGCTTTTTGAGAAGCTTATCAGTCTAGCTTGTAGGATCAGTGCTTATTTCACAATTTGAAACTTATTTGGTAGGGCTGCAAGTGGCTTTTAGTTTGATCATTTCATTATGTGTACTGAGTTATGAGTGTTAAATCCTCCTTCCTCCCATACAACTCAGTTTTTGTGTCCAACTTTCAAGCCCCCTCCTATGTTCATTTGTGGGACCCAGAGCTTGCTTATTGACTTTTTAGAAAGCCAATAAGCTCAGCTTATTGGAACCACTCTTAGTTTGGGCTTCCAAGTTCCCTGGTGGGCCCCACATTGGCCTAAAGTTTGCCAATTTGGCCTGTGGTGTACTCAGGTTTTGGCCTAAGTGCTTATTGCTTATTCCCTGCTTATTTCTTGTACTTTCCTGTTTCATTTTGCTTATTTCAAGTATCTTTAGGACTGTTGAAGCTTATTTGTTCTTATGATGCCATGTGCTAGCTTATTCAAGTTTTGACAAGTCTTAATAAGCTAAAAACTCAAACTCTTAAGCACTTTGGAGTGCACACAGCTTATTAATAAGCTACAACTTAAGTTCCTTTGTAAAAGTTGTTTGTTTTTAGTAGTAAATTAGTTTTGTAAAATAAAAATCAGAAAAAGACAAATTTAAAAAAAGTGATAGCTTCTATTTAAGCCATTTGGCTTATTTTCAGCTTTTTCATTAAGCACTTTTCCATTTTATAATTTTCATAGGTTCCTGTAGTTATAAAATAATTTTAGAAAAAGTTTCAGATTTTTCTTTGTTTATTTAGTATTTATTAGAATTTAATTTAGTTTTTAATAATTAATAAATAGTTAATAATTAATAATAAATAGATAAATAGTGTGAAAAATATAATTTTAGTTTTAAAATAAGTTTTATAATATTTTAGATTTTTCTAAGTTTTAATTTTATTTTTCTAGGCTTATTTTACATTTTCTAATTATTTAGTGTATTATTGAATAATTAAAAATAGTTTTTAATTAATAATAATTAATTAATTAGTTGTAAAAATAATTTTAAATTTCCAATAATTTTCTTATATTATTAGGATTGTAAAAATATAATTTTCATATCCGTAGGCCTTTTATTTCTTAAAACTCACGTTTTATTTCGTACGTTTACGTTTATTTAAATTTAAACGTACATTTTTATTTCTTCTTACATTTTTAGGTTTTCTTAACTTTTAAGTAAGTTTATAATTATAAAGTAAATATTTTAAGTCTGTTTAATTTGCATTTAAGCCCCTAAGGCATGCAAATTCCTACTTTAGTTAAAATCGTTTTGTTTCGTAGGTTTACGTTTAAATATTAAACGTACGCGTTTTAGGTTTTTAATCGTTTTTAAATATCTAGCTTTCACGTAATCATTCTAATAGCTTATTTAAGTTATTTTGTTTTATAAACCCTTAGATTAATCACTCAATCACACTTATACCCTTTCCTGTTCATAATCACTTGATCACAGATTCGTCTATAAATACCTTCGCACACCTCGTTGGGACATAACGACCCGGGGAAACACTGTATTCCACGGAAGCATTGGCCTTAAGCTGTTTGACTATTACGGTTGACCATTCACAAGTGGTTGACTAATAATTATCTTACTGTTTACCACCAATCAATAGTAATTACTAAAAAAGTAGGAAAAATATATTTTAAGTTTGAAAATTAGTTTTATAATATTTAGATTTTTCCAAATTTATTTTTCATATTTTTATTATAATTTCATAATTAGTTGTAATTTAGATTAATTTAAATAATTAATAAGTAATTAGAAAATAGTAATTAATTAATAATAATTATATAAATAGTGTTAAAATTAATTTTAATTTTCTAAATATTTTCTTTTATTATTAGGATTGTAAAAATGTAATTTTCATATCTGTAAGTATTTTATTTCTCTAAAACTCGCGTTTTATTTTGTACGTTCGCGTTAACTTAATCTGAACGTGCACGTTTTTAGTTATTAAACGTTTTTAGGTATCTAACTTTCACGTAATCATCTATATAGCTTATTTAAGCTATTTCATTGTATAAATCAGTAGTGTAATCAATCTCAAACCCTTTCCGTCCAAATTCACCCGATCATAAACCCGTTTGAATACAATCCACACCTCGTCGGGACATAACGACCCGGGGAAACACTGTACTTCCGTGGAGATTGAGCCTAAGAAGTTTGACTATCTTGACAACATCCGTGGTTGACTTTAGTTGACTGCTTTTGCCTCAATCAAATTTTGGCGCCGCTGCCGGGGAGGTTGTGTGCGTTTTTCTAAAAACGGTTTGCTGATTAGTGCTTTCGGAATTCACTCATTGTATATTTACCCATCCTTGTTCATATTATCTTATTATTATCATATAAAAACAAAACTGTTCACAAAAACTTTTTAAACTCAGTTTTCAACGAACATAAAAACCCAAAAACATTTTCTTTCCTATTTGTACAAAATGTATTTCCAAAAACCCAAAAATATTCATCTTTACCCTCCTACCCTTTTGATTCTCCATTCCTCACCCTCTAAACACATTTGATTCTTTCTATGTCTCATCCACACTTTCTGATTTGCCAGTGGTGTGGTAGTCCTTATAATGGTGGTAATTGCCCCGGTTGTGGCATGGTAGAGTCAGGAAACGGGTCTGTCTATAACCAGAATCCCTATTCCTACCATGACACCACTGATTCATTCCATCAGCTACCACACCATGAGACTCAGCAGTTTTACTGTTGTGAGTACTGTGGTGGTTCACACTACAGTTCTGATTGTCAATCGGGAAACACGCTTGTCTATGAGCAGTTTCCTGATTACGATTATAACTCTAGCACATACGACTCACAGCCACATCAGTTTTACTGTTGTGATTACTGTGGAGGTCCACACTTCAGCTCCGATTGTCAAACAAGGAATCCATTTCCTTGTAACACTTTTGACACATCGTATTATGACGAACCTCCATCTCCACCAATTCCTCAAAGTCTTCTCCTTGATCTTTTGGATTTAGTGAAAGACTTGAGAGGAATAACACATACCCCAGATAATCCAAAACAAAAATCGATGGAAGAATTGTTAGCTGACGAACAGGCTGCTAAAATAAATTCCCAAGATGCTTATGAAAGATCTATTAGGGAATCAATTGCAAAAGAAAAAGCAGCCAGATCTAGCTCTCAATTCCGTTTCATTCCTGATGACAGTGATGATGAGGATATCCTTGATATTCTTCAATTTTATAAAGATTCATCAGATGAGACACCATCAGTTGAGATTCCATCTCAACCAACTCTTATCACACCCGAGGTTCCCACTCACTCTCTGATCATGGGGGACGAGCATCTTGACACTGTTCCTCAAAAGGAATCGGATGAATTCATAAAGTCTAGTGTTGAGAACCTTGTCTCAATCCCAAGAGAGTCACAGGGAATTCTTGATCATTTGTGTGATATTCCTCCTCCTCTTATCTTCCCGAATGATGATGTTCAGATGTTCTCCGATTCTACTGATGACGATTCGTTATCTTGTGGAGACATCGTTCTTATGGAAGAATTACCTTCTAAGCTAGTTAGCTTAGAAGAAGAGAATGATGAGATTGACACTGAAATCAAGGATGAAGCACTTCGTGCAACATTATTGAATGTCGATCTCCTCATTTCTAAAATCAAGGCTTTCAATATGAAACCTATTTCATCTCCTATCCCCATAAAGGATAGTGATATTTTCTCCGATGATCCTATTCTGGAGTTTGAAGCCTTTACTTTTGATCATATGGGAGAGAAGATTAGTGGCAGTACCACTTCTCATTCTCAAATTTCTCTCCCCGAGTATGATTCATTCACCTTTGAGGAGTTCTCCGGTGAACTCACTCATATCATATCTCCACCGGAGTATGATAACTTTTACTTTGATCTAGACAAAGTTGATCTTTGTTTTCCGGAGGGAAATATTCTCAACCTTGAGAATTTGATTGATATCAAAATCCCAACCCTCCCACCCATAATATGTCTAGATCATACGAGCTTAAATGATGAGATTCATGATACACCAATTATGGATTCTCTTTTTGATGATGATGACTTTATCTTGATTGTCATCAAGATCTTTCTACCATTCTTCACCTATCGGGTGACTTCTCCTGTTCTTCATTCCTTCGGGAATGAAGACATTATATTTGACCCCGGCATCACCGCTTATAGTTTATACTATCTTAAGCCGGGAATTTATCTCATCGGTGTGGAACTTTCACGTGCTTCAAATGTTTGTCCAAACATCTTGAATGAAAGTCCGATTGAGATTGCTTCTTCCACGTCATGCTTCCTGATACGTAGGAATCGCACCAGACTTTACCTCTCAAGGGATCTTGAGAAGCTTACAACCCCCACCAGGCAGTGTACCTGATCGTTGTAGTATAGTATAGTGACAAGTACCGGGGGATTGATCGTTCAGCTAGGAATAGTGTCGCTAGGATTAGAAAACCTAAATACTAGTTCTAAAGGTGATGGATGATTATTTTTATATTTTTTTTATAATTTTTTAGAAAGCAAGCAAAAATCTCGGGTTGAAGGATTTGGGCGGAATTAGTTGCTAGTCAACTAAACCAATACTAAAGATGCAATCAAAATAAAATACTAAAAATGAAAATAAACTAAATTAACTAAGGTTGTGAGCAATAAGTGGAGAAAATGTGTTTACTTAGATTTCACTACTCACTAGATATCTTTTACATGTTAATTACTTATTATTGTTGCGTGGATGACGGATTGTATTCCTTAATACCATTCATGGGGTGGCGCACTTAATTCCCCAATCCTATGAGCTCTTATCTCCTCCTATGCCATGCCCAGCACAACCATAGGGATTATAAACAGTGGCTCATGCGTTAAATACAACCAATAAAACCTAGTGCACATCAGTTCATATTTCCTAAGACGTTCAAGCATATTACCATTTGGAGATCTGCCAGTTTTCTTAAGCCTAACATCGAATTCATTCATCCAATACAACCATAAACAAGCAATCAACACATAATTAACATCTAGGTTTCATTAGATCCAAGCAAACATAAGATAGATCTAGCCTAGCATGATGGAATTAAGACAAGAACAAGATATAGACAACCAACACATAGACATATTGATTGAATTAAAAGAACACTTATCTCAATTACACATGAAAGGTATCAAGGGCTGAGAACCCTTGAAAAACCTGTAAAATTCGTGCCAAGTTCGGCCTTAGGGTTTCTCCAAAACTGCTCTCTTTTTTAATGTGAAAATTAGAAAACTATATATAGGAAATATGGTCTGACGGCGTCAAGACAAAATTTGTGACGCCGTCATCTCGCCGCCAAAATAAATCTCGGACTGCCTTGATCCAGATCTGACGCCGTCAAGTGTTATGTGTTTTCAGGCCGTCATGCATTTTCCTCTTGACGCCCTACTTTGTGACGCCTTCAAATCTGTACTGGATCGTCATGGAAATTACTCTTGACGCCGTCAAGATTTTCTTCTTGACGCCGTCACCTACTGTTCCCATATGTAGAATTTTGAGGGATGGAATTGTAAATTCCCATATGTAATCACAAGGACCTATTATGCCATAATTGAATAGTACAAGGGCATTTTTGATATTTTTTTATTTTTTAAATACCCGGGGACTAAAACTGACAAACTGCCAAACTTGAGGGACCAATTATGTAATTTCACCAAACTTTACACCAAGGACCATTCCTGCAAAAGATTATTAGTACAAGGACCAAAATTGATTTTCTCAAAGTTTTTTTACATCCCAGGGACCATTTCTGTCAATTTCCAAAGTTGAGGGACTAAACTTGTAATTTTGTGAAACTTTGCACCAAAGGACTGAATATGTAACTTTATGATTAAAAAGGACCTTTGATGACTTTTTCATGTTTTTAGAATAACCAGGGACTAGTTTTGACAATTTATGAAACTTGAGGGACTGAAATTGCCAATTATGCAAACTTTGTACGTTTTTCATCAGCTTTTGCATATTTTGTATTTGAAACATATAAAACACACCTCTAAGATATTTTAAGTATTTTGATACATATTTGAGTGTTTTTGTATGTTTTGGCAGCTCAGATTAGTATAAAATGATGAGTATTTAGACACTCATCAATCCCTCACACTAAACTATTGCTAGTCCCTAGCAATCTATTTGAGAAAAACTTAATGGATTTGAAAAACTCTTTACCAAAAGCCATCACTTCTGGAGTAGCCAGGTGTAAGAACTGTGGCACACCTGATAACCGTGTGATTTTGAGCAAATCACCAGCTGTCAACGGATTTGATTAGTCTTTACCAAAAGCCGTTTGCTTCTGGACTAGCCAACTCTTGATGGAATAGTCAACATCTTGGTGAGCTGATTACCAATTATGAAGAGTTATCAGGTGTGTTTGGAACTATCTTTGAACTATCAAAATTATTTCTACTAATTTTCACTTTATCTTTGGAAATCTCTCAACACAGTTAGTACAAGGGGTGTTTGGAACAAGCTTTTAAGCAGGGCTTTTGTTGATTTATGGTGATCATTTCAGTTCCATTAGATCACATTAGTGATATATAGGTTTAATAGAGCATAAAATATTGGTCTTATTCAACCCATAGTCAAAAATTCATCTCCAAAAGCTCCACAGTCCACTGTTGGATCTGTGGTGCCCAAAACTCATTCATTTGGCTCTTAACTTTGTTCTAGTACCCTAATCTAAGTCTAATATAACATAACATCTCCTAATTAGCTGTTACATTAAGCTCTAAATTCACAAAAGTCAAAATAACTCATTTTCATAAAAAGTCAAAAGTTAGTTTTTTAGTTTTTTCCTAAACTAGTGGGATTTTTATAGAATTTAGGAATAGGATTCAGGCTTTGATCTTTCTAGGATTTATAGTCCAATAGCTCAACTTTAGTGTCCTAGTCTTTTTATATTTTTGTGATTTTTTTCTGTGGACAAATTTGCCCCTAGAACACAACTGCAGGGGAAGGGGGTGCCCTGTGCACAACAGACCATCATCCACACCCACCACTTTGGTGGTTGTTTGTGACCACATCAGTGGGTCCCACACTTCACACCTAGGTTCCTTCAACTCCCCTCCTTCCCACCTTCAAGTTTTGAGCTTGCACTCTGAGCTCAAACTCACTGGGTCCCACCTGAAATTGCACCCAAAGGTTGTCCCATTTCTGACCCAGAACCCACATAAGCAATTGCTTATTGTGGCTTTTTAGCTTATCCAGTGAGCTTATCTTGTCAAATCTTGCTCAAACCTGTTCATATAACTTAGGTAAACCAGAAAATACCAAGGTGGACCCCACATAAGCTCATTTGAACTTATTTGCACCTTTGGTCAACTGTGGTCAACAGCCTAAGTTTTTAGCTTATAACTAGCTTATTATTGAGCTATAAAATAGTTGTCTTTATTAAAGTTGTCTAATTTTAAGTATAATATAGTTTTATAAAAGAAAAATCCAGAAAAAACAATATAAAAATAAGTGATAGTTTCTATTTAATACAATTTAATTTTAATTTTCATTTTTACATTTTTATTAAATAAGTTGTGTTTTTATATTTTTATTAATTTCCTTATAGGTTAAAGTAATTTAAATAATTTTCTTAGATTTTTATATTGTCTTTTAGTATTAATTAGAATTAAAAATAGTTTTATTAGTAATTAATCAATAAATAAGTTATAAATAGCATAATTAATTTTTATATAGTAACACCTAGTTTTTATATTTTTCCTAGCTTTTATAAGTCATAATATAATTTTAGTAATTTTTCTAGAATTTTTACTATTCATTTAATAGTTTTCATAATTTAAATAGTTTAAATAGATATTAATTAATAAATAGAATAATAATTAGTAAACTAGTTTATAAATATATAAAATAAAGTTTTTATAATTTTTTTTAGGATTCCTGTGATGGTTAATTAGATTTATAAATTTTTCCATAATTTTCTAAGTTGTTTTAGTATTATTTGTAATTTAAAATAGTTTAATTAGTATAAATAATATAAATAGTTTTTAATTAATAGAAAATCTATAAAAAGACAAAAACATTTATTTTTATTTTTTATACTTTCTTCAAGTTCTATTTTAGGTTTAGAAAATATTTTTATAAGTTTTTAATGTAATTTGTAGTATTTATAATTTTTAGTTTGATATAAATTAAGTTTTAATTAAATAGTTAAATAGTTATTAATTAAATAATTAATAATAAATAATATAATAATCTTAAAAATAGTTTTATTTTAAGTTTAATTTTATTTTAAGTTTAAGTTTGTAGGATTTTCATTTTTAACCCTTATAGTTTATTTTTCTTAAAACTCACCTTTTTCTCAGCACGCAGTCGCGTCTGATTTTAAATTGGTGTACGTTTATACGTTTTAGATACCTAGGTTTCACAGAATCGTTCTAATAGGTTATCTAAGTCATTTTAAGTTATAAAACCCTAGTGTAATCACACACACACACCATAATAGTTTTCATAATTTAAATAGTTTAAATAGATATTAATTAATAAATAGAATAATAATTAGTAAACTAGTTTATAAATATATAAAATAAAGTTTTTATAATTTTTTTTAGGATTCCTGTGATGGTTAATTAGATTTATAAATTTTTCCATAATTTTCTAAGTTGTTTTAGTATTATTTGTAATTTAAAATAGTTTAATTAGTATAAATAATATAAATACTTTTTAATTAATAGAAAATCTATAAAAAGACAAAAACATTTATTTTTATTTTTTATACTTTCTTCAAGTTCTATTTTAGGTTTAGAAAATATTTTTATAAGTTTTTAATGTAATTTGTAGTATTTATAATTTTTAGTTTGATATAAATTAAGTTTTAATTAAATAGTTATTAATTAAATAATTAATAATAAATAATATAATAATCTTAAAAATAGTTTTATTTTAAGTTTAATTTTTATTTTAAGTTTAAGTTTGTAGGATTTTCATTTTTAACCCTTATAGTTTATTTTTCTTAAAACTCACCTTTTTCTCAGCACGCAGTCGCGTCTGATTTTAAATTGGTGTACGTTTATACGTTTTAGATACCTAGGTTTCACATAATCGTTCTAATAGGTTATCTAAGTCATTTTAAGTTATAAAACCCTAGTGTAATCACACACACACACTTTATACCCTTTCCTGTTCACATTCACTAATCACAGATTCGTTTTTAATACCATCACAACCTCGTTGGGACATTACGACCCGGGGAAACACTGTATTCCACGGAAGCATTTGCCTCAGCTGTTTGACTTTACCATTGACCATTCACAAGTGGTTGAGAAATAAAAGATAGCTAGTTCGAGGCGAATCACAAGACTAGACTCGACTTAAGCTAATAAATGAAAAATAACAAAAACATAAAATGAACATAGAATGAAAAGGGATGGTAGTCCGTCTTTTTTTTTTTTTCTTTTTTTTTTTTTTTTTTTTTTTTTTTTTTTTTTTTACATACACTCTTACCCTACCATCCGAAATAATACATCATAGGGAATGAACATTCCCTTACACTTGAATTTTTACATACTTTACAATTAACTAATCTAATGACTCGAATTAAGAAAATCAAAACACTTGGAGTACTTTTAAGATTAACGTACATATGGGGGTAATAAATGATGTTCTTCCCCATTACTCCATAAATAAGTACTTTACCCATGAGTCCCAATCGTCCCAAAACAATATGTACAAGGATATGACTCGACTTAGCAACCATGTAATCAATTAGAAAGTTAACTTAGGGTTTAACAAATAACAATAATGCACTAAAAATGAGCGCATACACGGAAGGCTAAGGCGATTTGGTTGTACATTTAAGTGGGGTGTAACAAATTCTTCCTTTAAGTAAAATGCTTAAAGTTAGAAACGAAAAGATAGGCTCGGAGGGGTGTACTAGGGGTTTCGTGTACTAAAAATGAGTACAACGTTAAGGGTGTGGGAAAAATTAGTTGACTTGATTAGCCAAATAGTATGACTTAAATGGTCAAGTAGTTATAATACGGGTTTAACACAAGGGTGATCCTAATGCCTCTTATCATGTAGTAAATCCTACCACACGAATGTAGTCTCACTAACGGTCTCGGGATGCATCACTAATGCAAGTTCTAGAATTTAAATGTTACCGGTACACTCATAAGCACTAATAGTAAATGCTTTTCCTATCAAATCTAAAGGCGAACCTCACATATTTGGGTGGAAAATTTTTCTGAATAGTACGGTTTTGTGCTAGTCATACAATCTTCTATCCATGAGACGCTTGCTATGGCTAAAGTTTCACTCCTAAATGTTGTAAAAAATTTTAAATTTGGCGCTAAAATTGCACTAACAAGTATTTCTCGTAGTTTTATTACACATCTACCATCAAACAAAACAAACTCAAGCGAAAGTGCATATGTAAGGTATCATCTTTTTACCCTCCCCTTACACTTAAGATGAACATTGTCCCCAATGTTCAAGTAAAGAATGTAAAAGTGAAAAAGTAAAAAGAATGAAATCAAATACTCCCCTGATTCGCTCGGTATGGATAATAAGGTGGCCAGGTTAAATCTTCCTCCAAGAAAATGAACAATCAAAGCTTCCCTTCCATAATATAAATCATCTTCTTGTCATACATAACCTGTAAATCCTGAGAAAATAGACAAGACAACCTCGCGTAAAATCGGCGGCAACCTATATAAGTTACTAAATCCTAGAAAACAAGATAAGATATAATGCTTGTGGAATGAAGTTTGCAGATTTCCTGGAGATTATAAAACTTAATAATTCACAAAAACCATAAGACTCCGTTAGAAAAACAAAACCGGTAAAATTTCCAGATTTTTACACGTGACGCCGTCAAGAATTAATTCCTGACGCTGTCAGAAGTGACCTGCAGAAATTCTTATGTTAAGTTTCCGGAAAATTTCTGGAAAAACTTGGTCCTACTTCCTGGAAAATCCTGCAAAACTTCATTATGACTCAATACAAGCATTTGACTCTAACAAATACGAATATACATGTTCATTTAATATTGTGGAGAATCATGATCGGTTTGTTTCTTAAAAACATATTTGGGGTTTCCCCTTACACTTATCTTTTGCAAAAATACTTTTAGGTGGAGTTAAGACTAGGCCAAAACAACAAAGTAAAGTATTTCCACTATTTAATTGAGAAACATGATCTACCAACAATAAAAATAAAGCATGCATATGGAAGCAAATAACAAATAAACAAAAATAAAATCACACAAAACATGGGTTGCTTCCCAAGAAGCGCTTTTCTTTATTTACGAGTCTTGTAGCTAGACTCAAGGTCATGGGTTACTACGTGATACGGGTGAGTTCCTCATTGAGGACATCTTTGGGATCAAACTTAGGTTTCAACTTCCTATCGGTTTCCTTAGTATGGTATGACCTTTCAAACTTTTCTCCATTCGGATCATACAAAGTCATCCTCATATGCCATGATCCGTCACCTTCTTTAGGTGGCTTGTCCCACCTCCATTTACACTTGTCTCCCTCTCTTTTCCACTTATTCATCTCTATATTAATAGGCATTACGCTCAAGAACTCAATCATCTTCCTAAAGACTAAGGGGTCCTCAAAGGGATCTAGCTCTTCATCTCTAGCTATGAGTTGTTCTACCGAATGTGTCTTTTCAACGAAATCTTTCTCTAGATAAAATAGGCATTGAGGTCCTATGAAGTTCCTTTCTATCCAAGGTCCATATCTAGATGGTCTCCTATTCATCTCTACCCAATGCGGTGTCGGTTCATCATCACAATCATAACTATGCTTCTTTACATCATACACCGACCAAGTATCGCCTTCACCTACCGCTATCTTAGACTCCTTACAATCTATCATGGCGCTAGCGGTTGCTAAAAATCCTCTTCCTACTAATAATGGGCATGTAGTGTTACTAACCATGTCTAGGACGTGAAAATCCGCTAATATAGTTAACTTTCCTACGTGAACAACCACATCCTTAATCATTCCAACCGGGTGGGCAATACTCCAATCCCCTAGCCCTATCAATACCTCTGTTTCCTCCAACTTTCCTAGCTTAAGAGCGGTGAATAAGGATAAGGGAATCAAGTTGAGGCTTGCCCCTAAATCGGCTAGTGTGTCGAAAGCTTCGGATCTTCCTATCTTACAAGGCAAAACAAATATACCCGGATCATCAAGTTTTTTAGGCAACTTGTTTTGAACGAAGGCGGTCCCATTTTTACCTAGTTTAAACTTCTCATATTTTTCTAGGAGGGCACTATAGTAGGGAGCACGCGCTAAGACATCAATGACGGGACGTTCAAGGTGGAGTTCCTTGAATTCATCGTCAAGGTCTTGCGTAAAAGGTGTTTCAACTATACTTTTGACCGGTTCTATATCGGGTGTTTTACTTGATTCGTCCTTTTGAAGGATTTGGTTTTGTTTGAAACACGTGCTCGTTGATTTAACCGAGTAGTATTGTGGACACGAAGTGGGTGACGAAACTGAAGATATGGAATTAACGTTTAGTTTCGGATTCTTGACTGTGTCGCTTGGGAGTGCTCCCATTTCTCGGTCATTGAGAACTTTCAACAATGCGTCAATTTTAGTGGTCATCTCGCTTTGCTTTTGTTTGAAATCGGCTTCAAACTTAGATATGCGAGCTTCTTGAGATGCCATAAACTTTGACATCAATCCTTCAAGATTGTTGGTACTACCATAGCTGTTAGAAGGATTGTTGTTGAAAGTACGGTTGGAGGGTGGACCGTTTGGTTGGTAACGATTAGGCGGATTGGAAGAATTGGGTTGATTTTGTTTCCACCTAAGGTTTGGGTGATTTTTCCAAGAGGGGTTGTATGAATCACCATAAGGGTTTGGCTCGGGCTTGAAAGTGTACCACTTATCTCCCGCTTCGTCAGTACGCGTGGATGCGTAGTCCGCAAAAGCTGTTCCGGGGAGTTCCACACAATCACGAGTGTCGTGGGGACCACTACATAATTCGCATGAAGAAGTGATTCTGTTCACTTGGCTTGAAGGCTTAGGAGCTTCATAAGATTTCATGAGAAACTTGACTTGATCCTCAAGTTCCATGATCCTACGGGCGGGAGTGCTCGAATTGTTCAAAGGCAAAGATATTGCCTTGACCGTTTTGTTCAAATCACGGGGATCATTCCAACTTTCGTTGTCATAGAGAGTAAGATCTTCTATGAGTTCCCATGATTGTTCCGCACTTAGATCACGTAGCTTACCACCGGCCGATTGGTCAATGGCTCGCCTCGTGGAGAGATCGATATGGTCATAAAAAATTTGGACTTGGAGCCAAAGATCTATGCCATGATGAAGGACTTTTTGGAGTAAGTCCTTGAAACGAGTCCATGCTTCATAAAGAGATTCATTTTGACGTTGTTGGAACATCAAGATGTCATTTCTAAGCTTAGTAGTTCTCCCCGGTGGGAAAAATTGAGCAAGGAAACGAGTGGTGAGATCATCCCATGTGGTGATGGATCCCGCGGGTAAACGCTCAAGCCATTGACTAGCTTGATCCCGTAGAGAGAATTGGAATAGGCGTAATCGGGTTGTCTCTCTAGTTTCAACACCTAGGTCTATGGAATCTACGATTTTAAGGAAGTCCTTAAGATGTTGATTTGGATCTTCGGAACGAAATCCATGGAATGCACATCCGCTTTGCACCAACCGGATGGTGTCGGATCGCAAGGGGGTCACATTGGCTCCGGTGAGCTCAATGGTGTTTCGGTAGCCTTGATGGCTAGGTCGGGAATACTCTCCTAAGGTTCGGGGGCCTAAGAGGTTCTAGTGGTGGGTTTTGTTGTGGTGGGATGACGGGTTCAAGGATGTTCCCATCGTCCATGATTTCGGGTGGTGAAGAGTTATGAACAAAAATACAAAGAAATAAGATAGACTAAAGAAAACCTAAAAATAAAAATAAAATCTTACTAGAAATGAATCTAGCAAGTAGACCTAATAAAAAGAGATTCTAACCTAGACAATAACTATTCCCCAGGCTGCGGCGCCAAAAACTTGATACGTGGGAATCGCACCAGGCTTTACCTCTCAAGGGATCTTGAGAAGCTTACAACCCCAACCAGGCAGTGTACCTGATCGTTGTAGTATAGTATAGTGACAAGTATCGGGGGATTGATCGTTCAGCTAGGAATAGTGTCGCTAGGATTAGAAAACCTAAATACTAGTTCTAAAGGTGATGGATGATTATTTTTGTATTTCTTATAATTTTTTAGAAAGCAAGTAAAAATCTCGGGTTGAAGGATTTGGGCGGAATTAGTTGCTAGTCAACTAACGCAATACTAAAGATGCAATCAAAATAAAATACTAAAAATGAAAATAAACTAAATTAACTAAGGTTGTGAGCAATAAGTGGAGAAAATGTGTTTACTTAGATTTCACTACTCCCTAGATATCTTTTACATGTTAATTACTTATTATAGTTGCGTGGATGACGGATTGTATTCCTTAATACCATTCATGGGGTGGTGCACTTAATTCCCCAATCCTATGAGCTCTTATCTCCTCCTATGCCATGCCCAGCACAACCATAGGGATTATAAACAGTGGCTCATGCGTTAAATACAACCAATAAAACCTAGTGCACATCAGTTCATGTTTCCTAGGACGTTCAAGCATATTACCATTTGGAGATCTGCCAGTTTTCTTAAGCCTAACATCGAATTCATTCATCCAATACAACCATAAACAAGCAATCAACACATAATTAACATCTAGGTTTCATTAGATCCAAGCAAACAGAAGATAGATCTAGCCTAGCATGATGGAATTAAGACAAGAACAAGATATAGACAACCAACACATAGACATATTGATTGAATTAAAAGAACACTTATCTCAATTACACATGAAAGGTATCAAGGGATGAGAACCCTTGAAAAACCTGTAAAATTTGTGCCAAGTTCGGCCTTAGGGTTTCTCCAAAACTTCTCTCTTTTTTAATGTGAAAATTAGAAAACTATATATAGGAAATAGGGTCTGACGGCGTCAAGACAAAATTTGTGACGCCTTCATCTCGCCACCAAAATAAATCACGGACTGCCTTGATCCAGATCTAACGCCGTCAAGTGTTATGTGTTTCCAGGCCGTCATGCATTTTCCTCTTGACGCCCTACTTCGTGACGCCTTCAAATCTGTACTGGATCGTCATGGAAATTACTCTTGACGCCGTCAAGATTTTCTTCTTGACGCCGTCACCTACTGTTCCCAGCAAGGAAAATTAAGACTTTGGCGTTTTCTTCACTTTTATGCTCCAAAAACGTCCGAATTGCTTCCTTTTCCAGCTTTCTCTCCCAAAGTACCTAAAATCACAAAAGGAACGATTTAGGGCAATATTTGATCAAATAAATTCAACTCCGGGCTTAAATGACCCCCTAAAAGTGGTTCAGTTTTCGCTTCATCACTTCCCCAAGGACAAATGAATTCGGGGTCGTGTCAAGCTAGTGACTCGGTAAACAAAAACAGTAGCATGTACTTAGGGTTTTCACCCTAAGTGTGGGGGAGTTACCCCTGTTGTGGTTACAAATGCAGTGAAAAGAAAATGGTTTTTCCACATTTAGATTGTAATGTTGCCCTTTTACGTTCCAAGAGTCGGCATAATAGCCGGGACTTTGAATATTGAGGACAATATTCATTCTAAGTGTGTGTGTGTGGGGGGGGGGGGGGGTATTCTAGCGAATTTTATCACATTTTACTATCTAGTACCCCCGTTTTGGCCAAAATTTCAAAAAATTTTAAAAAGTTTTCACTTGTGCTTCAAAATTTTTGTGGTTATCAGTCTGCCATGTCTAAACGACAAAAGGATTGGCTAATCCAGGAGCAAACGGCTCTTGGTAAAGATATATCAAATCCGTTGATGGCTTGCAATTTGCCCAAAATTGTATGGTATCTCAACTCGCCATATCCTAAAAAGCGAATGAGTTGGCTAGCCCGCAAGATTATGGCTTGTGGTAAAGGCAGTGGAAAAACCATAATTGGTAATCAGCTCACCAAGATGTTGACTTTGTCCATCAAGAGTTGGCTAGTCCAGAAGCAAACGGCTTTTGGTAAAGACAAATCAAATCCGTTGACAGCTGGTGGTTTGCTCAAAATCACATGGTTATCAGGTGGACCATAGTTCTTACTTGAATCGATACATCTGGCTACTCCAGAAGTGATGGCTTTTGGTAAAGAGTTTCAAATCCATTAAGTTTTCAAAACAGTTTATTGCTAGGGACTAGCAATAGTTTAGTGTGGGGGATTGATGAGTGCTCAAACACTCATCATTTTTGGTCAAATCTGAACTGCAAAACATACAAAAACACTCAGAAATGCATCAAAATACAGAAAATATTTCAAAATTGTGTTTTATATGTTTTAAATGCAAAAAGAGTTAAAACAGATGAAAAACGTACAAAGTTTGCAAAATTGGCAGTTTCAGTCCCCCAACTTTCATAAAATGTTAAAACTAGTCCCTGGTCATTCAAAATATGAAAAATTATCACCAAAGGTCCTTTTAAAATCATAAGTTGTCATATTTAGTCCTTTGGTGAAAAATTTGAAAAGTTTTGAGAATTTACAATTTTGGTCCCTGGAGTTTCACTTTTTGGCAGATTTGGTCCCTGATGGGATATTTTTGAAAGAAAAACCATTTTTAGTCCTTGGAAATTAAAAAATGTTCAACAATGGTCCTTGGGATGAAAGTTTGGGAAATTTACATGTTTGGTCCCCGTAATTTGGAATTTTACAGAATTGGTCCCCAGAAATTTTAAAATGGAAAATTAACTTTCATGGCCTTGGACTATTCTAATGTGGCAGAAATGGACCCTTGAATCAAGTTTGGAAAATGGCAAAACAGCCCCCTCCATTTTCAGATTTTACATATATGGTCCTTGTGGTTTCTTAAACTTAAACTAAACAAACAAACCCAACACACCCTAGCCCAATCCCTACCCTTTTTTATCTCAGCCTATCACCACAAGCCCAAAATCCAAACCATTAATAAAAAAATAAACCCCACCCCATTTATTATACCCAGGATCAAACACCAAAGTCAAAACACCACTTCATCCCTCCCCAACTTGAGCCTGCAACACTGTGTACCTCCCTCACTTTTACCAACTCTACAACTCATCCCACGCCTTGTCCCCCTTAGCCTCCAATTGAGTCCAAAATTCATTAAATGCCCTCAAGCATCTACAAGGTAGGTGCAAATTGCAAAAGGGACTTTTTAGCGCCAAAGTTATTTGAAGGGTCAGGATTAACCCTGAGCCATCCAACGGCTCAGGGGTGTGATGGAAAGTGCCAGGGGAGTCCACAAACCCTAGAAGTCCCCTATAAAAGGGAAAAGAGAAGATTAGTTAAGCAGTAGTTTAGTTTTAGTTTTATTTAATGTCAAAATTAATGTAATCTTGGATTCCTGGTTATAATTGTAGTTTGTAATCTGTCATCTTTGAGTTATTAGAAGTTTTCAATTTTAATTCTCAAGTCTTGTACCATTTTCAATTTTAATGAAATTTCAAAGCTTTTAGCCTAATTCTTGTTTAAGCTTATTTGTTGTTTGAAACCTTCTCACAAGCTCACTTAAGTTTTTATAGACATAAAAATATAGAAACAAGAACTAAAAACAAAAAGTCCTACAGGGAACCTATGCATTTTGACTGTGGAAGCATTTGGAAGTACCAAATCATGGAAGTGGTAGAAGGATTTTACCTAGCTTGTTTTATAACAAGCTAGGAGCTTGTAGCAGTCTCAAGGTACCTTGGTTAAGCCAGGGGGTTAAGGTTCCACATCCTCAGTTCCCAAGTTTGATTTTTCATGATTATTTTTGCATCTGTTGTCCTAGTTAGCTATTATAAGTAACTAATGTTTGTTACTGCTTACTTGAGTCCATTTTAGCCTAGTATAAGCTAGTTTATCAGATTCATAACCTATCTTACCCATTTCATTCATAAATCCTCAAAACAGGTTCTTAAAGGGGTGTTTGGTTTAACTAGTTTGGGTTTGTGTAGATGGACTTTGGTAGTTAAATGCCACTCGGACAACTAGCTTAAGGTTAAATATAACTAGTCAAAGCAATAGTTCAAGCCTCATAGGTTAACAAGTCAAAATTACTTCATAATTTATCTTAGGGGTGCACTGTTAGGATTTATAGATTCTAATCTCAGCTAATTCACTTATTAGTAGTAGGAATAACTTATTTAGGCTTCATTCTCACCTAATACTTCCATTTCAGTCATCTAATCAGGATTTAAAGCTCAAATAAGTCAAAGGTAGGATTTACTTAGAAAGTCAAAAGTCACCATTATTAGAAAAGTCAGAAATTGCAAGATTTGTTTGGATTTTTGTGTTGAGTTTTAGGGTTCAAACTTTTTACATGTTCTAGTACCTCAGTTAATCTTTAGGAATTAGCTTAGTTTGTATTTTTGTGCTTTTTCCCTATTGCTTATTTGGTGCTTAAAGAGGGTTGCAGGGCATGTGGTTGCCCTGCATCACAGAACATGATCATGCCCCAACTTTCTTTTGCTTGCCCTAACCCCATCTGTGGGCCCCACACTTTGGTCTTTGGCTTATTGGAGAGCCAATAAGCCAAACTCTTAGGACCAGGGCTTAACTTGGGGTTTGTGGCTTATTCTCTTGGGCTGCAAGGTTCATTTTGTATTGTCTCTTTCTGAAAATAAGTTGAGCATTCAGCTTTTGCACTACCCTTCAAAGACTCTTCCTGACTTCATAGGTGGGTCCCAGCCTTTCCTTTTTGCTTATTGGATATCTTATCATTGTAGCTTATCACTCCCTAGCTTAAATTGGACTTCAGGTCCCATTTCCTCAGCTTATTTTAGCCTACCAATGGTCATGTCCACTGATATCATATTGAGTACTCAGTCTCACTCACCCAAGTTCATGCCCCCCCTAGTGCTTATTAGTGGGACCTAGGGGCTGAACTTGGGCTTTTTAGAAAGCTTAGCTGGTGGAATTTCTGAATCAAGTTTTACCTTGGGCTTCCAAGTCCCCTAGTGGGCCCCACAGGGGTGCCTAGGTTGCCAAAATGGCCTGTTGTTGCTCAGGATTTGGTTTTGTGCTTATTAACTTATATCAGCTCATTACTTGTATTTTTCTCATTAATTTTGCTTATTTTAAGTTAATTAATATCTGTTTTAACTTATTGAATTCTGTGGTAGCCTGTGGCAGCTTATTCAAGTCTTCATAAGTTCTAATAAGCTTATGTGCTTATCTGCCAATCCCTTTAGCTTCTCTTCTGCCTATTTTCAAGCTTCTTGCCAAAGTGCCTTTGTTAAAGTTAGTAATTATTAGTATTTAAAGAGTTTTGAAAAAAGAAAATCAGAAAAAGACAAATTTTATAGAAGTGATAGCTTCTATTTAAGCTTTTTAGCTTATTTTCAGCTTATTTAATAAGCAATCTTCATTTTTATAATTTTCCTAGGTTCCTGTAGTTATAAAATAATTTCAATAATTTTTTCATAATTTTCTCTTTTCATTTAGTATTTTTAATAATTAATATTAGTTTTTATTAATTAATAATTAGTTAATAATTGGTAATAATTATTTAAAAAGTTTTAAAAATATATTTTCTGTTTTAAAATTAGTTTTATATTACTTTAGATTTTTCTAAGTTTTAATTTTATTTTTCTAAGCTTATTTTACATTTTCCTATTATTTAGTGTAATTTTAATTAGTTTAAATTAGTTTTTTAATTAATAGTAATTACTAAAAAGTAGGAAAAATATATTTTAAGTTTGAAAATTAGTTTTATAATATTTTAGATTTTTCCAAATTTATTTTTCATATTTTTAGTATAATTTCATAATTAGTTGTAATTTAGGTTAATTTAAATAATTAATAAGTAATTAGAAAATTGTAATTAATTAATAATAATTATATAAATAGTGTAAAAATTAATTTTAATTTTCTAAATTTTTTTTTTTATTATTAGGATTGTAAAAATGTAATTTTCATATCTGTAAGTATTTTATTTCTCTAAAACTCGCGTTTTATTTTGTACGTTCGCGTTAACTTAATCTGAACGTGCACGTTTTTAGTTATTAAACGTTTTTAGGTATCTAACTTTCACGTAATCATCTATATAGCTTATTTAAGCTATTTCATTGTATAAATCAGTAGTGTAATCAATCTCAAACCCTTTCCGTCCAAATTCACCCGATCACAAACCCGTTTGAATACAATCCACACCACGTCGGGACATAACGACCCGGGGAAACACTGTACTTCCGCGGAGATTGAGCCTAAGGAGTTTGACTATCTTGACCACATCCGTTGTTGACTTTAATTGACTGCTTTTGCCTCAATCAAATGAAAAGAAAACACTTGCCACGTGCCCACGTTGATCAAAATTGATTGTTAAAAAGATGATAGTCTTTGTTTAAACAAATTCGTTTTTACACGAGATATTAAACTATGACTAACTTCAAGAGCATGATTATAAACACAATAATTATGTGTTTTCTAACGGGTAATACTTGTGTATTTATCTCATTTTTCTTTGAATTTTGAAGGTACAACTACTTGATATCTGATAAGTCACTAGCCTAATTAACAGCTTTTTTTTAACGAAGTTTTGACATGACCTGAAGCACAACTTATTGGTAACAAACATAATCACATCACAGATGATGCTAATCTTGGCCAAAGCCATACATCAATAGTTATCTCATGAATCTAGGGGTGTTCATCGGTTCGGTTATCGTGTTATTCGGTTTATTCGGTTAATTTTTTTTCTGGGTCAAACCGAAAACCGAACCGAACCGAATTCAAATTTGATTCAACTGAACCGAAAACCGAATCGAATAACCGAAAACCGAACCCCTATAACCGAAAACAGAACCGAATAACCAGAATTACATAATTTTAATTATTTTTTCATTTAATTATATATTTTTAGAACAAAATTTTTTTTCAAGCTTAAATAATGTTATATTTATACTAAAAAAGACTTTTAGTGATTATTTTTATATATAAATACATAAAAAATATATATATTTATATATTTTTGGTTTTCGGTTTTCATTGCCAAACCCATATCCAAACCGATAACCGAATATTTAGTTTGGTTCGGTTCGGTTCGGTTTTGACCAATTCGGTTCGGTTACGAATTCAATTCGATCTTTTTCGGTTCGGTTCGGTTTTGGTTTTCGGTTATTGTGGATATTACCCGATCCATGAACACCCCTACATGAATCTCATTTTCTAGTTAAATAAAATAAGCCCAAGATTATACTCCGTACAATTGTAAAGAAGTTTCAGACAGGCCCAAAGCTTTCAACAAAAGGACCCAATGTCTCCTCTTAAAGTCTTAAACTTAGGTAGGATAATCCAAAATACAGTTCATCATATAACAAGTCTTTATTTAGACTAGTATTCAGCAATTTTATTATCTTTTTCTTTTATGAGATAGGCAAATAAACACAAATTTGTGGCATCTCCCAGTATGTTTATTCCAGTAACTACAAATATAGAGGAAAAACATAATATTTACTTCAAATTTTACAAACATAAAGTCTGATGCAAATGTTATTTTCGTCATGAATCATATAGATTTGATTTTGCACGCCACAAATAATAATATCACAATTAAAATTTAAAACTATCTAAACGCTAGAAACAAAGTACAAACAACAATAAAAGTCTTAACTGATACAGGATTGACTAAAAAGCAAACTCAACAGGAGTTCTTACCAAATTTTGAAAAGTTGTATAAAATTTAAAAGGTAGCTCATTATCAAGATTGTTGAGAAGAATCCAATCGGAAAACCAATCCATGTCCCTTCCCAAAACATCCTTGATAGATCCTCCTTTTCCTTGACACTTCCTTCGGATGATGGAAAATCCTTCGGGCATTCGATTTTAATCTGCATACCGCATAATCCACTATTGTTTTGAAAACCCAACTCATTCATAGTGCCCATTTGCCCACCACTAGGAATTTTACCCGTCAACATGTTGTAGCTCACATCAAGAGTTCCGAGTTCGTGAAGCTGCAATAGTGATTGAGGGATCGAACATGAGATTTCATTGTGTGAAACATCCATGCTTTCAAGGCTCTCTAGATTGCCAAGTGACAATGGAATGTGCCCTGAAATCCTGTTGTGTGACATGTTGAGCTGTTTTAGGGCTTTGAGATTTCCTAAAGATGCTGGTATTTCACCAGAAATGTTGTTGTCCGACAAGTCCAACAAAACAAAAAAAAAAAGGAGTTGCCTAGGCGTTGAGAAGATTTTTTCCAATTCACAATCAAGTCTTCAACTCCATCCTTACGCTCAGGATATGATGATGCTGGCATATTCAGAGTTCTAATCATTCTTGGAAGGTTTGCCATGTGTTGTGGAATACTTCCATTTAGATTGTTCCCGGAGAGATCAAGAATTCAAAGAGAAGTGCACATGGAAATATTGGTCGGGATATATCCGTTGAGGGAAGTGTTTCTTAGGATAAGTATTTCAAGAGTAGGGAATTGAGGGAGAATATCGTGTAAATATCCTGTGATAATGCTGTTATGAAGATCAAGAACTCTAAGGTTGACCAATTTAGTCAAATTAGAAGGCAGACTACCAGAAAACTTATTCCCGCCTAAATAAAGAATTTCGGTTTCATTAAGAAAATTCGTTGGGATCTTAGCAGAGAAATCATTGTCGGACAAATCCAGGTAAGCAGCTCCCAAAAAAGGTAAATTGTCACCAGAGAATCTATTTCGGGACAAGTCGAGTAACCATAATCTTGTTAAATAGGAGATGGATTTTGGGATTAGTCCTGAAAAATTGTTCCGGGACAAATCAAGAACAACTAACGAATTAGATGTAAATAGGCGAGGTGGGATTTGTCCGCTGAGGTTGTTATTTGAAAGACTTATCTGTTGGATGTTGTTCATCTCCGCCAGCCAATGTGGGAATCTTCCCTCCAACTTATTCCCACTCAAATCAAGAAAAGACAACTCTTTCTGTGATGAAATCCATTCTGGAATTTGGCCTGAAATTCCACAAGAAGTCATTGAGATCTCTTGAAGACTACATCTTAAATCAACCTTAGTTGTGTTATTCCATATCAACTTGCTTCCCTTTCCACCAATGGATAATTCCTTTAGAGTTCTGATTTTGAATAACCAAATCGGAATCTCCCCGGCAAGCATGTTGTCGCTGAGTACCAGGACACTTAACATGCTCAAGTTTTGTATCGATGATGGTATCGGGCCTGTTAACTGGTTACTACTCAGGTCCAGAGAAGTCAAGTTGGTTAGTCTTCCTATAAAGGTTGGAATTTTCAATGATAAAGAATTTCTAGACAAATCCAGTGATTCTAATTTCGTGAGGTTTGCAATTGATGATGGGATTCCACCGGAGAAACTATTATGGTATAATGAAAAAAACCTTAACTTTGTTCAATTTCCAATCTCTTCTGGGATTTTCCCCTGAAGAAAATTAAAATCCAATGACAGGGATTCAAGATTTCGAACCTTGCCAATTTCAGGGCCTAAACATCCCCCGAGATTATTATAACTCACGTCCAAGTAACGTAAATTTGTTAACTGGAAAAGTTGGCTGGGGATGGAACCATTGAATTTGTTACCCGCCATGTCAAGATGAAGCAGTTTGGTGAGATTACCAAACCCATCTCCTGGGATATCGCCTTCAAAATGATTATACGAGATATCAAGTGATTCAAGTGACCGAATACAAAAAATCGGACTCAAGATTTCAGAAGATATCGTAACTGGAACGGAATCTCCAGGAGGCAAGGCTACCTCAGATAGCTGAAGCTCCGTAACACTTCCGGTTCTGGAGCAATTAACACGCTTCCAAGAACAACAATCAGAAGCAGGATTCCATGAGTGTAGTTTTTTAAACTTAAAGGGATATTTGGAGTTGTAGATGGCGGTGAGGGTGGATTTGAAGTGAAGTAGTGCATGCTTTTGATGAATGGGACAAGAGAATGACGGGATTATAATGGAAGTGAGTATTAAAAAGATGGATAACATTAACTTTAACATTCGTGTGCTTGCCATGGTGGATTTTGGTTGTTTTATATTTTTGATGCGTTGGTCTATGTTCTGGTAGCCATTATACAGGGAATGAAAATTTAGATATTTTTTTCTTTCATTCTTTCAAATTCATAGAAAATAATGTATTGCTTTATTATATGACTAGTTATAATGCCCGCGCGCGGGTTTTTAATTTTTTTTTTGAATTATATATTTTTATTTATTAAAAGACAAATAATTTAATCTTTGTTTTGTTTGATTTATGCTGTTTAATTATAGTTTTTTATTATTAAAAATAATTATTTAAAAATTTTAATCCTATTACACTACTACAAAAATCGAAATAGAGCCCCCTTAATAGAGCCCAGTTTTAGTGAAAAAAGGGCTCTAAAGGGATTCAACGGGGTATAGAGCCATGTTTTTATTTTAAAACCGGGCTCTATGTTGGAAAACAATTAAAGCCGCGTTTTCTTACTCAAAACCGGGCTCTATTCCTCTTTAAAGAGCCATGTTTTCTTTTACAAAACCGGGCTTTATCTAAAACACCATTAGAGCCCTATTCTATATTGCAAAACCCGGCTTTATCAAATGTTGTTTCGTAATATCAAAAAATACGATACTTTTCAAAATGAAATGAAAATGCTTAAAACTTTTGGGCGGGTTATTTCCCTCCCCAATTTTCATACTTCACAAAGACCTAATCTCTTTTCCCCCTTTTCACTTTCACAACCCCAAACCCTTCCTTCAATTTAGCCCTAACTCCCATTTCATATCCTGCAATTAGGTTCCATTAGGGTTTATAAACATCGCTAATTCCAAAATTAAACACAATTTCCAACAAAATAGAGGCTTGCATAACGACATGGTTCGCTCAGTCTTCAACAATCAAGTATAAATTCTGTCTTTTTGATCATTTTGAATAAATATTTGTTAAAGTTTTAGTTTTTAATTGCGTGGTTGTTGTTTGCAGTTACATAGAGGTGGTTATAGGAGATTTTGATCATCAATTCTTGGAATACATAAGATTAATGAGTGCTTAATTATAAAAATGGTGAATTGTGTTGTTATGAATTATAAAGTTTGTATTATTTATTTATTTTTATGTTTTGGATATTGATGGGTTTCTGATGGTGTTTTTTGATTTGTAGGTGTGAATTCGAGATATTGGTAGCATTTTGGGATGTTTTTTTTTATTGATTCATGGCACTTGTAAGATTAGGACTTTTTATTCATTTATATTGAATTTGATGGAGTATGTTCTACCTCTTAACATCACCACTTAACCAATATAAAGACAATATAATCAGTTGCGAACGGGTGTTTTGGTTGTGCTATTTGCTGTCATAAATGGGGCGTTTGGTCGAACTTTTTTGCTGTCACATATAGGGTGTTTGAACCTGCTGTTTGCTGTAAAAAATAGGGGTTTCAGGACTTGGTGTTTGCTTTCATAAATGGGGTGTTTAATTGCGGTGTTTACTGTCATAAATGGGGTGTTTAGTTGTGGTGTTTGCTGTCATAAATGGGTGTTTATGCTTGTGTTTTGGTCATACATGTACTGATGTATAATGTGAGATATGGTAAAGTACCCTCTGCAATGATGTATCTTTGGTTTAAGCATGTCATATAATTTTAAATGTGCTCATTACATGGTTTTATCTTGAATGAAGTCATTTGAGAATGTTAGTTGTGTTGTCTATCTGTGGACTCAAAACACCAACCCAGATGGCCTTCATGGTCATTCGAAATGCTTGACTTGCTTTGGAATCACTGATTTGCCATTGGAAAACTATGTAACTTATCTACATGTTAGTATGGTTATACTTTTAGCTTAATTATTTGGTTTTCTATATTTGTAGCGCTACACATGGCTCAAGCAAATGACAATGTTGACATAATGATACTTACCAACTACCTCCTGCAATGCCTAATCATACTTGTGGTGGAGCAACAATATGGGCATATATTAGAACTACTGGCGAGCTGTTTTGTTCACCAAGGCCGTATTGTCCAACAAGTACACAAGAACACAGTTGCAGCAAAGGGTATTTCTTTATGTCCCCTATTTATGCTATATGCTATTTATGGTCTCAAATAACTGGCCAAATACTACCCTTGTCTCTTGTGATTTTTAGGCATTACTGTCAAACCGGTTCTATATATGAGAAATGTAAGTGACCTATTGGTACCATAATCATATTTACTCAAAGCAAAGAAATAATACTAATGTTTGTAATCATATTTACTTGCAGCATCTCAAGTTGACCTCATGTGGTAGCAACAGTTCATCTCAAAATATTCGTGCATATGAGGCAACGCTTATAGTAAGTGACATTGTTTATTAACTACATATTTTACTGCATACCTGGGTTTTAATTACAGTGTTAAGGCCCAATATACATAGAGGCGCCAAAAAGTAATAAGCCCATCTAAAGAAGCATAATATACATGATAAGTTTAAATTATAGTTTTAAAACCCAATGTATAGAGGCGCCTAAAAGCGTCCAAGGCGTGCCTCGGATGAGGCAACCTTAAAGCATGTGCCTCACTGCCTTTCGTAATTGCTTCGCCTTGGGGTGTCTGATGGGATCGGGCCACTGCCTCACCTCGCCTCGCCCCTCTGGCACTGCAAGGCGTGCTTTTTTAAACACAGCTGCGTACATCTCACATTTATGGGTTTTGACGAAAATCTAAAGTTCAGCTAATCCTTTATATATTTATATGGTTGGGTGTTTATTATTATTTTTTGAATTTCAACTGAGTTATGGTTTAAATTAGGATTTTTTAGTCTGATTTGTAAAACGGGTAAATGAATGGGGTGAGTATTTGACTCAAATGTACACGGCCTAACTGCCTAACCGGAGTGTCTCCGTGGATGTTTTGAACCTTTTCCTAGCCACCACCAAGCTGTTTATTTTAGCCAATGTGGGTTTGATTTGTGTTAATCTTGCAACATTGGTGTTGAGTGCTTACTATGTCAGATGCCAGTATGCCACTTATTCAAGTATGCTATTTGAGCTGTAACATTTTCCATTTTGTGTGGTCCTGATCATGGGATTTGTGTAAGACTTTGGATAATGATGATAACGGAACGAAATCTTCTCTTTTTATTATATATTTTTGTCGTTGTTGTTTGTATTTACGTGCTAATTTGTTACTGTTTTGGGGGTTTCAGCGTTGCAGGTAAGGTGAAGTCCAATCACTTTGTGTGTCAGAAGGTTCTGAAACATCAAAAGAGGTATGCAAGATGGTACTCATTTGTATTATTTATTGCGACTTGCACGTTCATGTTATTTCTCTAATCAAACCATGCTGCTAATTATGTGAGTATTGTTATGGTGTGCAATATGCATAAATTGGTAGATTGTAACTTGGTATTTTTATGTTCGAAATAGAAAACTTATTCAAAGGGAATCACTATTCAATTTAAAGACGAGGAGGAAAGTAGCTCCTTCCATGGTGCATTTGAGCAATGGAAAAGGGAAGTAGTTATTCAAGATTTCAAGGTCACTAGGTCAGTTAACTTATTCAAAGAATATTCTTCATATTGCGTTGATACCGACTATATAAATGCTTGTACTTTATTTTATCATCTGACTACATATATTGACATAGAATAGAAAAGAGATTTTTTTTATTACTGTAGGATGGTTATGGTAATTACATTCCATGAAAGTTATGTTTTTGAAGGAGTAAATGATTGATTATTTATTGTTTCTTTGTACAGGATCAAGTTTAGCAAATGGAACATTGTCTTCCTCCAAAAGCAAGTTTGATGATAAAATTGAAGCAGCTTGGGGTATATTTACTATTCTGCTTATCATCTACAACTGCCCCGATAAAATAATTACGACTCGTGAAGAAGACATGCTAAATCTAGGGAATCACTCGATTTTGAAACTGTTGTTGTGATGTTTAATTATACCCATATTAAACCGTTGTGAAACTGATATTGGATCTTCAATCCATTGATTTTGGTATAGACATTCATGTTTATGGTTTTGTTACAATTTTGTTGTTGGTTTTGCTTATTTCTAGTTGTGTTTTTGATTTACACATGGAAATATAATATAAACAGGTGGTAAAAAAACTCATAAAGCCATGTTTTGTAACCAAAAAACAGGGCTCTATGCTATTTAAAAATAGGATTTTTATTCAAATAGAGCAAGGTTTTCAAGCAACAAAACCGGGCTCTATTAGACATTATAAAGCCCGTTTTTAAAACCGGGCTCAATGACCATTCCTCATAGAGTCCCTCCCCCTTTGTGCCCTCATGCAAAACCGGGCTTTATCAACACTTTCAACAGGGCTCTATGTGTATTTTTGTAGTAGTGTTATTAATTGCATCTTATCTTTTTGTATTTATCTTCAACTTGTGTTATAGATAAATATAAAATGTTACCTAATAAAAAAATAATATATATTTTTTAAATAAAATTATTACTAAATAAAGTATGAATGCATTTTTTTGAAATGAAAAATTCTCAATAGATGTTTTGTTTTATTATATAAATGATGTACATGTTATAAAGCACGAGGGCGCAGTAGACAAATGATCAGAGTTTGTATGTGTACAATTTTTAAGTCAAGTCAATGGAGTGGATTTAAGCTATAAAGTGTAATTTATTTATTAATTTATTTTAATAATTTATTTATCTTATTCATTCATAGGAAGGTTATTTGGGCACTCGTGTATACCAATTAGGCAATTATATAATGATATGACTCTTTTGCTTTTACATGTAAAAGTAGCTACTAGCTAGTAAACTGATAATACTAAACTAAAGGCTTTTGTTAATCATATTTTTAAGGTTATGGTTTAATTTAAATACCAACATATTAGTCATATACTAAAAAGTTGCCGCCTAACATCGATCAAGTGATAGACATTGAGGCATGCAAACTTTAGGTTCAAAGTAATATATACCTTCCCACAGATGATCTATGCGGTTGACAAAACTCGCCTTCTTAGACTCGGTGGTTAACCAATGTATTCTTCGAAGATAAGTAAACATTTTTACCTTTGATTACTTTTAAAAGACAAAACGAGACAATGTTTGGTATAACATCAATTCAAATAGCTATACTTGGTGGAAATAACGTTATTTTAAGTCCTATTTATTCTTACCGAAACAAGAGATCAAGAGTATATTGGTGTGCAATACATTGGTCTATACAAAACCAATCACTACGAAAATATATCATATCTATAGTGTGATACGTACTTAGCAATAACGTATCTTATTTGAAGTTGTTAATTAAAACATTTAAATCTTACTTTTACAAAGTAATATCTTCATTTTAATAAATCAGGACCATAAAAAACAAAGCAAAGAATGATAGCTAATATCCTTTTGATATATTTCTTAAACGTGAGGCCTAAATAAATCGAACTTAAATGACATCATATTTATTAAAAACTTCTATTTCTAGAGCATCAAGTGGTCCAAGTTAGCTGGACTTCGATAGGAACACTTTTTGCTTGACTTGGTGGAAACTATGGTCGTTTTTAAGTATTCAACCAGGACAACAAACATGAGAGTAAATTAAACGTTCGTCTTTTTGGTTATGAGGAATAGAACAAAAAAGGAGTTATCATACATTATATCTAGTGTATAATACACTGTTAGCCCTCAAGGTTTTGCCAGATTTCACATTTAGTCCAAAATCGGACAAAATTACACCATTGCTCCCCAACGTTGCGAATATTGCTCGTCGCTGGTCCAATTTCCTAAAGAAGTTAAGTTGTTCTCGTTATCTCCAGTCACGTGCCAGGCATATGAGGGTTAGTTAGTCATTTTGCTTTTTTTCCTTTTCATCTTCATCTTCTATTATGATCTTATTATTATTATTATTATTATTATTATTATTATTATTATTATTATTATTATTATTATTATTATTATTATTATTATTATTATTATTATTATTATTATTATTATTATTATACTTTTTCCATTCATCCTCTACATCTATTTTTCCATTCATGTTAAGGTGAATCAATTTGGAGAGATTACCAAACCCTTTCTCTAGGAATCTCGCCTTCCAAATAATTCCCCTCGATATCAAATCGTTCAAGTGATTGGATATGAAAAAGGGGAGTGAGGATGTCAGAAGATACTAGAACCCGAGAGAAATATGGAGGAGGGACGACTACCATAAATAGTTGAAGCTTCGTAACACTTCTGGTTTCGTCATCGTCTAATACTAAAAAGGTCAATTTCATGGTGAAATTACGATTAAAAGACTAACTAAGACTCTCAATAAGTTATATTACCGACAACTTACATACACATCAACAACACATAACTACTTGCAAAATACATACGCAAAAGGTAGCACATTAGTAGAAATTTTCTATCAGTTCCAAAAACGTTGATGCAATTCTAAAGATAGGTATCAAACTGGGCTATATAAAACAGAGATATGTGGACCGATCAAGTTCTATAATCAGCTTACATGTCTAATATAGTTGCTTTTTAAATACTAAGGCTATGTTTGGGGAGGGGCTTTTATGGGACTTATGGGGCTTGGGCTTTTAAAATAAGCCGGCTAATTAAATAAGTCTCGTTTGTCATGGGGCTTATGGAAGGGCTTATAAAATAAGCCGGCTAAAAACTTTAGCCCCATAAAAGAGGCTAAAAACTTAAGCCGTGGCTTTTGAAGAATAAATTACTTATTTACCCACAAAATTATCTAACATATACAAAAACTCATTTAATTATGTCCTTTTTAATAATTTTACAATAATAAGCCCAAGCCCCAACCCATTTGCCAAACAAGTTTATAAAAATACAAATTTTAATTTCGGCTTATAATATAAACCCTAGCCCCAGCCCCAGCTCTAGCTCTAGCCCCAGCCCCAGCCCCAGCTCCAGCCCATTTCGCCAAACATACCCTAGACAGTGTCAGTTTTCTAGACTTGTAGTATTTTGAGCCAAAACTAACCATATCCCTCAAGGTTGTATACTTATAGTATAATAATATTTTTTTTCTTTTACACCATTTTTTGTTTAAACTTGTAGGATAAATATCGAATTTACAGGTTCGGTCGAAAAAGAAAGATTTAAACACATTTTGTAACTTTCTTTTGTCATTTTCCCTTTGATAAAACAAATGTGTGCGTAACGCAATGACTAACACCTAGAAACGAATAGCAACAATCAAATTTTGCTCCCATCTGCAAACCCTCATCCAAACACACCCTAAGTTAATATCTGGCTAAATATGGCTATATATGCTATAACCTTTTTTTATAACCAAAACACTCGTAGACAGGGCCGGACCTATATGGTGCTGGGTGTGGCACAGGCTACACCCGAGTTTAGCTCACGAAGTGGAAAAAAAATTCAAAACTATCCTTTTTTTTTTTTTTTTTTTTTTTTTTATGTGCAACACCCAAACTTTATTTTTTTCTACTTTCGTTTCTAATGATGTAACTTTATTTAGCCCAATATTTTTTTTGTGCAATACCCTTGGCCAATTAACCAAAGTAAAATAGGATCCGACTTGTTAAACAATAAATACACGATCTAGCAACTTAAAACTCAAAAGCAATTAGCAGATTTTATGAGGAGCTAGCATGGTGTTTAAGAAGAACAATACAAGTATTAAAAAGATTGATAATATTGAGATTAACACTCTTGTGCTTGCCATGGTGGATTTTGGTTGTGTATTTTTTTATTTATTTGTACTAGTAATTGGTGGTTGTTATATAGGGAATGAAAACGAGGGGCTGAATTTTTTTTCTTTCTTTCTAATAATATATAAATCAATGTATCATTATTTTTGAACGATGTACATGTACGTTAAAAAAAACATGATCGTGGTAGCCGGAAACGGGTGTCTTCAACCCTTCTTTTATTCATTACGATTATGATTTTATATATATGCTACTAATCCATAAATTTTAATTAATTTTTACGAAAACCTTTTTTTTATAGTACGTAACCCTATTTTTATTTAATAATATATGACTTTTAGTACAACTTCTGGGAGGAGGGGGTCCGGGTTTACTTTGACTCCAGTATTGTCTTGCGAAAATAAGCGAACAAGACTTATATAAGAAACTGAGAGCAATTACAAGTCTTCATGAAAATAATCCAATAAGAAATGGACTTTGAGTACATTGTATTTGTTAAAATTTTCTTGTTTCAATAATATCTAGGAGGTCCAGGTTTACAACGACTTTGATATACATGTTGTGGAAGAATTGGAAAAATATAAGATAAAGAGACTTGTGACTTTGTGGAAAATAAGTTCGTGGAATATTCGTCTACCAGAATGAAAGTAAATGAAACGTTAATCATTTCAGATGTTAGCCATAAAAAAAAAAGAGTTTATCATACATTATTTTTAGAGTTAATTACAAATTTTGTCCCTATGGTTTACATCTTTTTTCGACTTTCGTTCTTTAACTTTAATAATTACAACGCCCATCCCTGTGTGTGTCCATTTTCAACATACCAGTCCTGTAACCAAACGGCTGTTAGTGTCTCTTAGTTAAATCTCTGCATATAAAGGCATTTCGTCAATTTCTACCTTGTCATCTTCAACTTCAACTTTTTCACTTTTATTTTTATAATTTCAAAAACACAAATAAATGTATATAGGGTTTAAGCTACTAAATAGACACCTACTTTCAAAACTGTCCCGATATGGTACGCGTACTAATTTTCATTCCAATATGGTACGTATACTTTTGATTTCGTGCTAACATGGTACGTGAGTAACTTTTGACTGACAAAACATGTTAAAAGGTGATTTTTGAGCAAAAATAGTCCATTGTGATTTGTTTCTTTTGCAAAATAAGTCCCTTGCAATTTTTTCAAAAATAGTTGGTGAAGTTTTTTCATTTAAAAAAAAAATGAAGATATTTTTCCTTTGTTTGTTTTCATATGTTTTTACATGTTTTTATCCTTTTTTATTCTTTTTCATCCCTTTTTATACGTTTTCATCCGTTTTTATACGTTTTCATCCGTTTTCATTCGTTTTTATCTATTTTTTTTTTGTTTTCATCCGTTTTTATACGTTTTCATCCGTTTTCATTCGTTTTCATCCATTTTTGTCCATTTTTATTCGTTTTCTTCCATTTTTATATGGATAAAAATGGACGAAAACGAATAAAAACGGATGAAAATGTATAAGAACAGATGAAAATGAATGAGACCTATTTTGCAAAAGAAACAAATCACAAGGGACCATTTTTGAAGAAATCGCAAAGGACCTATTTTGCAAAAGAAACAAATCACAAGGGACCATTTTTGTACAAAAAATCATTAAAATAAAATTGGTAACCGGTTTTACCGGCAGCCGGAAAAACATAGCCATATTAGCACGAAATCGGAAGCACGCGTACCATATTGGAATGAAAATTAGTACGCGTACCATATCGGGACAATTTTGAAAGTATGTTTAGTAGCTTAAACCCAATGTATATATCTTCAACCTGGAATCTCTTTTAAAAATCATGTTTCATTATATAAACTTCAACAACACCTTACACATCTCACTATAATGAAGCACAAACACATTATTTGTAGAATTACTATAAACACAAGTGCAATAATATGTACACATTGAATTTTACTTTGCGCACATAAAATTAGTGAATAAGACAAACAATACCCCCATGTAGTTTTATGTGTGCAAAGTAAAATCCTATGTGTACATATCAATTCTCAAAATATAATATACAACCTGGATTTTATGTTAGATTTAGATTTAACTATATTTTTTTATCTACTTAATATGACAATGAATTACAATTATAACTTGAATATTATTGATATTGTTGTATAGTTGTTTGTATGTTGTTCTATCCTTTGTTTTTAATCGTTATATTATTTTTGGATTTAAACAAGTTGAAACGATAAATCACCAACCTTCTTCGCCGCTTAAAATATTTACTTAAACATGTTATACGGATCAACAAAAACAGGTTACACGTGCTATGCAGGTTGAGTTTCTTGACACGATTAATGAACAGGTCATGTTTAGGTATAGGTTATACCAACCCGTCAACCCGCGAACCCGAATAGGTCATCCTGAACATGACTTGATTTTTTTCTTCCATTTTTATTTAGTTCTAAGGTAGTTCCCCATTATTTCTAAGGTAGGTCCCAAATAATTTTATACATCGCTTTTATATAAATTGTGAGTCTAAGGTGGTTCCCGGGCACTGCCTACCATAACCGTAGGTCAGCCTCTGCTGATTCTGGACCTCTGATCAAGTCTATTACAATGATTGTTTTCTGCCATTCTGACATGAAGATGATTGTTCGTTTGGCCTTTAAGAAGTTTTGAAACAAAGCTATAGAGTGCAATAAGCACAGGTGTCACTCTCAACGCGAAACCTTTTGAAACTACGTTTCAATACGTACTGATCAACAGTTCATAGTCAATCCCCACAGTTGGGCTAACTGTGACTGATAGTCAACCTGATACCGAGACATCCTTTGGGATTCAAAGGGCTGCGACCAGTCCCATCATAACACTAGTAAAGCTTACAAATAATAGACATGCTACTAAAAGGGATACTTAATTAGCTTACTTTTATAAAGCCCCAAACGGGCACACAACAAACCACATTAAACATGAGTCAAGGGGAAGAGTTTATCAAATATAACAATCACCTCCTCACGATGAGCTGCATCATGTGGTGGCATTACCTGCGCCAAAAAGTTGTTCGGTGACGGATCCTTTAACCATTCAGTTGCGTCACTAAACATTCTGAGCTCATATAAGAACAATATCCCGGATAGCAATATACATCCCATGCGCATTAGACTTTTGAAATCCAGCAAATTGGAAAATGTACACACAAAGCTAAAAATATCAGATTACTAATTTCTTTCGAGCTGGCAAGACGGATGAATGATCTCACAAGTCTTGGGTGTTGTAGGGGCCCACTAACATATGACCCATTTTCATCACGGCTTGGTTGATTGTTTGATGAAATCATATGCCGAAAGGCAAGATCTGTAAGAAAAGCCTGCAATATCGTCATTAGTCACTCTATCAACCAAAGATTATAAATCCAATCATTTTTATTTTTATCTATCCATATAAAAAATAGGTCAAATTGAGTTTACATTTGAGTACTAACAAGTCAAGCCAACCTGTTATGTCTCTATAATGGAGATGCTTTCTGGAATCATCCGTCAAACCTTGAAAACTTACTACCCTTAATACAGAAGTTTGCTCAGCATGTTCCTTGAGCTTCTTACACCTGCATAAAGTTCGGAAAGAAATTACTGATTAAAGCAAATCCAAATAACATTATAAAAAACATAAGAAATAATTAAGCAGTGAATACTTACGTTTTACTGACTCTTACAATATCTCTGGCTCCATTAGTAGATGCCGCTAACAGTATCAATATCAGATTCAGGATGTCGGAGGGTAATCCAGTCATTACTTTTGTCCTCTGGCTGTAGGATTGGGAATTGCATGATAAAATTTTCAAAAGTAGATCAATTACAAATAAACTTAAATAGAAGACGAAAGAAGCTATCTTTACGAGAGTAATAATCATACTTAAGATTCCAGTTATCAATAAATCAGTAAAAGGGAGCTAAAATAATAAGATTCGAAGTAGCATTTTCCTCTAAAAGCAAAATTCCTTAAAAATTCTCTAATAAAGTCCAGATTTTTCAAAGATTTTTAGATACCACAATTACAGAAAAAAGTGCAAGACCTAATAACATATATACATTTAATCACGATTCAAGCATCGGATTATACACCATGGTAAAGCTTACTGACAAATCCAAAGATGATCTAAGAATTATGCATCTAGTTAAGGAAAAAATCATACACAAAGAAACTGATTCGAAGCATTTTTAGATGTAAGAAACTTGGACCATAAAATAACCCAAATCCGATCCATCCAGCTTTGACCAGCCCTTAAATTCTACCCATTTAACCCAAACACCCATGTCATACCACATGACATATACATCATAAAGTAAACCGGGGTATATCAA
The DNA here is from genome assembly GCA_030686995.1 of Artemisia argyi. NCBI lineage: Eukaryota > Viridiplantae > Streptophyta > Magnoliopsida > Asterales > Asteraceae > Artemisia > Artemisia argyi. The sequence continues at coordinate 21,955,814 of CM060692.1, forward strand.
AAACTACCAAGATTTATCCTTGTGAAATGTAATTAATCACGAAACTGTCCCTGCAGAGACGGATTTGGATAGATAAAGAACAATATGCTTAAGAATGGATACCTTTCCCAGAATAAGTTCAGCAATCGGATTTTGAGCTAGGGCTCATTGTAAAATGAGATCATCCCGACCATGATACTTTGTGTAGTCAAAGTTGGAAGTCAAACGATGTAAATTGACCACACTTAAGACATGTGGTCACTCAATCAAGATCTTGAAATACTGGCATCTGCACAAAGTTTGTAACGAAATTACAGATTAAAGCAATTGAAGTAGCATCATCAAAAAGAACATTAGAAAGAGAACCAAAAAATTGATTTTTCCTAAAACTTTTGAGTTATTTCGCAAGAAGAGAAGCCAAATAATTCACAGAAAATCCGACGGATTGCGCAAAAATCAAGTTTTAACTTTTAAGTGATTTTTGCTGGTTTAATAATGGGTTATTTTGTTATATAACAGACTAAAAAACGGTCGGATTAGTAATTTTCCCGTATAAGAAATAAGTAAGCAGAGAATACTTACGTTAAACATAACCTTACGAGATCTCCAGCACCATCAGATGAGTTCGCTAACATTAATATGATCATAGTCAGAATGTCAACTGGTAATTCTGTGATATGAGGTGTTGTCTTCTGCTTTTGGATTGGCAATCACATAACAAAAATGCCATAACATTAACAGCTAGAAACAATAATTCTAATCTCATACAGAAGATAAAAGACACAACATATTAAAAATCATACATTGAATTTCCAACTACTAAATTCTTTCATAAATTTGCAATTTACAAAGACTTTAGGACATCAGCATATATTATTTTAAGGGCCACGTCAGCAAAATATATTATTTTATAAAATTAACCCTTCAAAATTTTGATCGGCTAAACCGGCCACATTATATTACTAAATTAGCCCGTCAAATGCAAGTAGAAATACCAAAACAGGACCCCAAAAAAATGCATAATTACCAAAACGGACCATTGCAAAAAGTAGGTTGCTATATTTTGACAAGAGCCCTAGATTTACGCAGATTGCAACCACATATTTTTTTGGGTAAAGGGTTTATACCCGGTGAAAAATTGGAACCACATATTTACCTGAGGAGATAGTAAATTAAAAGGAGACGGCTAACATGCCAAAACAACTCAAATATGTTTCTGAATATGCTAACGGAAACCATCTTACTCTAAATGAAACCAAAAACACACAACCAGTTTTATATTTTTTAGAAATTGTGAAATCACATACATATGTCTAGTCCTTTTATATGCCTAACAAACTGATAAGAACACATTCAAATGGATATATAATTAATGGTAACATAACCAACTCTTTAATACTACTAATTCCACGAAAGAAGACAACTATAATATTTACTCAAGTCAACATAACAAACTTGCTTACGTTTCTATGAGTTATCCATTTGGGATTGGTGACGGTAATTTTTTTGGTGAGTTAGTGCATCTATTCAATTCCATGAAGACAAATAATCAGCTTTTCAAGTTTATCTTTAGTGTACAGAATTTCCAAAAGAAAAGTATCTACAAGCACACAAGGCTAGTAAGGGAGGTACTCCATCCAGTTTTTATACTTAAAATTGCTATTTAAAAACTTGGAGTAACACAGACCAAACCGAGCCTTCAAAACAACTAATGCCACAAAAGAAGATATCTACAATAGTTAATTCATACAAGGAAAAATTAACTCACATACGTCAAACATCAATAAACTCACATTAAGCATTAACTGTTAACAAAGGTATGGTATACGTCCCTATGATTACTCATTTCAACTATTACATTGGTATTAAATGATTCAATGCTTCATATATTTTATATTCATCCACAACAATGACTAATTGACTATCCTTTTCAAATAAGTTAAAGAGGGTGAGACGAAATCTGATATCTTCGGACCAACTATGGTACGATTGATCCTTCCACACTCTTTTGTTCAGATTTTTTTGACCTTTTATAAGCAACTAGCGTAAATAAAGCCTATTATGTAATATAAAAAATAACTAAAACCATCTGAATACGTTTCTGTGACTTTTGACCACTTTAACCCGTTAGCTAAAAAATAACCCAGAATCAACCCATTAGCCTTAATGTGACCTTTTCAATAGTTATCCTACGCATATATAAGAAAGAATATAAGAAGTGAGCAGTGAATTCTTACACAGCAGACGAAGCTAAAAAAACGTGGCACTCTTTGATTACCACAAGAACTCAGAAATGCCACCCTTTAGCTCTCCAATATTTCCATGCATTTTCATCACGACGGCTTTTCTTAACCTTCAAAAACAGTATATAAGCCATCTCGACTTTATTTGCAGCCAACAGTTTGTTATTCAACTTGGCGCAAATAAGCCTACTCGATCGGACAAAACCCTTTCTCCAAACACTCCTCCATAACAATCACGCCTCTTTCAAGTTGACCATTATTGCAAAGCCCGTTAATAATATGCTCATAAACTTCAACGTCAGAAACATAACCATCTTGTTCCATCTCATCCCATACGTTCAAAAGCATACCACATTTACCAAAACGCGACAATCGCATAAGCAATGTTTTGTAAGCAGTTACTTGTATAGTACACTTTGCGTCTTTTGCCTTTTTGTAAATCATCATAGCAGCGTGTGGTGGGCCGAAACTACATAAAGTATCGATAATTGATGTTACTACCCCTGTAGTAACCGTAACCCCCGACCTAGCATTTCGTCAAACATTTCTATAGCATCAGCTACACTTTTAGCTTTAAGAAACGCAAAAATTATATGCACATAAGTATCCATATTCGGTTCACAATCATTACTCAACATATCGTTATAGTACTTCAAATATTCGTCAATATCACCAACCGAAATGTAATTTAAAATCATCGCATTATAAACAACACTCACCTCACATGTTCTCGTTTCTTTCAAATATTCAAATATCTTAACCGCATCGTTTATCCGACCACCTCTACCTAAACCTTCGATCACGTAACTAAAACTCAAACTATCGGGATCAAATCCATCTTCCACCATTTCATTCAACAACCTCTCGATCTCACTAACCCGACCCAACTTACACCACCCATAGATAACAATCCCATACGTCTCACCGTCAAACTCAACTTTCCATTTGCCTTTCCCTCTCGTCTTATTCAACAACTTATCCGCACTCGTTACACGCCTACGTCGACACAAACACCTAAGCACAACTTTGAAACACTCCAAATCCCACTCATCCATCCCGAACTCCTCCAAATTCTTAAGAATCTCCACACCTTTCTCTACACGCTTCGCCTTAACGTAACTATCCACAAAAATCTCCAATGTCTCGTAATCACCTCTCACTCCCTTCCCTCTCATCTCACCTAACAAAAACTTCATTTTATCGAAAAACCTCCGTCTACCTAACGCCTTAAACACGACGTTATAACTCTCAACACCTCCACTCATTTTTCCGCTCTCCACCGCCCACTCAAAAACCGTAACTATCGCCTCACCATCTAAACCACCTCTATTCAAAACCTTACTAACTACCGAACTATCATAAACGATATCGGACGCAGCCGCGGTTAACGCTTGTTTAACCGCGGATGTTCCGATAAGTTTCTGAACAAACACACCTCTTAACCTATCCTCAGGTGATAGTAATGCTAATAAGCTCGTTGACTTTTGCGTTGACTCAGGGTTAGTGAACTGGTGACGGATAGGTAATAGGAGAGAGAGGTGGTTTAAGATGATGTGTTCGTTAGGGTTAGGGTTTTGTGTGTGTTTTTGAGTGTGTGTTTTGAAATTGGGGAAAGTGAGAGTGAAGGATTGAGGAGATGATTAATTTGGTGACGAACATGATTGATCGGAAGTTAGTTATGTAACGGTCAACGGTGGTTATAACGGTCAACGGTTGATGATGATGGTGGTGTTCAGGTTAACGGGATGAAAGTTGAGGTTTACAATTTACATTTTGCACCCTGAGTTTGTCTATGTTAACAATATCAACAAAAATACTCGATCAGTGACGGAATCAAGGTGGGTCTCAGGGATCTTGAAATACTCATGAATTTTTATGTTGTATTGTTAATTTTGTTAAGAAAAACTTCGACTTTTTTTAAGATGCGCCTGGTTGTTAAAATTTTGTTTGTGGTATTCTTTAGTTTATTTTAAGTGCACTTGGTCACGTCGTGTTCCGGTTCCGTCTCTGAAGTCAAGCCCGCTAAACAGATCTATCATACCTCTACCAAGGGCTGAGCTTTATTGACCGCAGAGCAGACCGAAATGAGAAACTGGACCGACTAGACAAGAGCGAATCGAACGTATTTCGGTCCAATTCTCGGTCTACCATTTTCCTCATTTTCGGTCCTCGGTCAGGTCCGCTCTGGTTCGGTCTTACGTACAACCGACCACTATATTTTGTCGGACCGAATCGTACCGACCATACTGAACAGAACCAAACATACTTCAGCAAGTTTGTCAATATTAACAATGAGGATGTCTACCCGCTCGTTGCGACACATTCTGAACATATATTGTTTGACAATGATATATGTTTGCATTCAAGTGCATTTGATTTTATGTATTCTTTTTGTTAATAAAGAATAAGTGTTGGCTCATATCTTCTATGTTAATTGTTTACATTTACACGTTGTTTAGTCGAATACAAAATCTCATCTCGTACATACTAAAAGTTTAGTCACTTAACTAGAGTATTTGAAGTTAAGGTTAAATTATTTGAGGAAAGTTATTTTACATAATAAACTTTTCTAATATAAAGGGATCAATCTCAACCTTGCATCTCCATATGATCTAGTGGATGAGATTTAATCCAACGTTTGAAAAAACTCACTTTCATCATCATTTTTTTTTTAAATTTAAATATCTAATGAGCAGTTAATCGTTAGTCAAAACAAATTATACAGTCACGACCAACATTTAATTATTTTTCTATAAATGGACACTTTGATATACGTTCGACAAACTTTTTTTCTCGTTTCTTTTCACGTTTTTTCGTCTTTTTTCTTCGTTTGTGAAATATGCATGAAAAATCACATGTGATAAAACCCTAATTTGAATATCACATGTGATGATATTAGTATTAAATCACATATGATACTCCGTATGTAATAAAATCATATGTGATTTAACACTAATATCACATGTGATTTTACTAGTATATTCAAATTAGTGTTTAATCACATATAATTTCTTCATGCAAGCTTCAACAACATAAAAAACGAACAAGGAAAGAAAGTGAAAAAAAACGGAGAAAAAAAATGTTTGTCGAAAGAATATCAAAGTGTTTATCTATAGAAGGATAATTAAATGTTCGTCGTGATTATATATTTTTTTCACTTAACGATTAATAGTTTAAAAGATATTAATATTTTTTTAAAAATGAAAGTGTTTTTTTTTTTTTAATGTTAAGTTTAATTTCATCTATTAGATCAAATGGAGATGAAAAGTTGGAATTGGTCCCTTGATACGTGAAAAAAGTTTGGTATGTAAATGATCTTAAATCAAATTATTTTTACTTGTAAAACTAATTAACTTCAGTTAAAATCATTTTATCGAGTCGAATACACATATCTATTAAAAAAATCATTAACATCTTAAACTATGACTTTAAACATCCATACATTATAATCTCCAAGTTAAACAACTTTAATCTAACTCAAAAGAACACTAATAAGATTGAAAAATAACAAGTTTTATAGGTACAAACATACAATTAATTTGATAAACAATGACTATAATTATAAGGATATTGGTAGCTTGTTGAAAATTGAGAGGCTTATTCTGTATGATTTAAAAGCTTGAACTAAGAAAAGAATAACAAAAGGGGGTGGGGAGGGGGGGGAAAAGCCCAAAGTGCACAGCGAATTTCGAACTTAAGTCTATGGAGATGTCTTTCTTTTAGTTGTACATATGTGTTACTTTGTCTAATAGTTAACGAGTAAGGATTCAGTGAGAAGAAAACTTAAAATGAAAAGGATGAGAAAGAACTATAATTACACATTTGAGATGCATTGACTTGATTTAGATGCATCCCAATTAGTTTCGAAAGTGATTTTTAAGTGAAAACGATACAAAGTAGTACTAACATCAAATTTGACTTGCAAAGGACGAAAAATACATATGATTCATCTAACTTGATGAAATGCATCTAATATATGTATATACATCAAATTTTTTGCTAGAGTATGTATTATGGTGCATCTAAAAAATTAGGGATGCATCTAATTCAAGTCGATGCATCTCTAATGTGTGGTTATTGTTGTTTCTTATTTATCTCATTTTAAAAATTCTTCTCATTTGATCATAACTCAATAGTTAACTACATATTAGTTTGTATTATTTAATCATTCAATTACTGCTCATTTACGGTAAATAATTGTAAATTTATATAGATTGGAGACCGGCCTGAACTAAGTAACTGGACCGACCATATTTCGCTCCGGTCCTCAGTCCCCCCTTCTTTTATCTTCTGCTTTCTATTAAGTTTGATCTTACACAAAATCAACGGACCGATGAACCGGACTAACCCAAACATGGACCGAGAATTTAGGTCAGGTCCGGTTTTCAAACTGTGCTCGACCCTAGTTGACGTCAACAACAACAAAACTCACTCCCGTCATAGTGTTCATGCGGGAGGTGTAATTTAAACAAGTCATATCTCTATCTTAGTGCAAACAAATGTTTAGAAATTTACTTCGGAAAAATTTGTTTATGTTAACAGAATAGTAATATGTGGTATGTTTGGCAAAATTAGATGGAGTCGGAGCTATATGTTTTACTTTAAAATATATTTGGAGCTCGAGCTTATTATTGTGAAATTACAAATGAACTATGATTTTACAAATCACATGTGATTTTTCTGAGCAAAAATTTCAACACTCAAAAAAAAAAAAAAAAAAAAAAAAAAAAAAAAACCTCGAAAAAGGCGGATGTATATTGAAGTGTCCGTTTACTGAAAGATAAAAGAAATTTGTTACCGCAATGGTGTATTTTTTTGTCGCTTCACAATTTACTGCTTGCAATATATTATATTTAAAAAAAATAATGGAAAGTTGGTTTTTTTAATGGAAAAATGAACGATTATAATCTTTAGAGAAATTATGATCTACATTGCACCTCTTAAACTACACGGGTATCTATGTAAATTTTCTTTTTTTGTGAGTGTAAACTCTTTTAGAAGCTACTCTAGAGAGCTTCTATCATCAACTCAAGCTTCTTCTGTAAGATAGTATAAGCTTATATGTACTCAAACGAATCTTATTTAAAAAGCTTAAACTCCCACTTGCCTCTATAAGTCTCCCCAAACACAGCCACAACGTTGGCCAAAGTTATCGAGGGGCGACGCTAGGTTTTGTGTGTGTCTTTTTTGGAGGGTTTGAGTTCAGTGATGCATAAACATCATTCATGGCTCGAAATAGAGATGCAAAAATAGGCAAAAGACCTGGGTCAGTGGCCTAATTAGGCTCGATTACATAAGCAGGACCGGTTTAGGCCAAAAGCCCAAAACAAAAAATAATCGATGTTTCTCTAACACCTAGTCTAAGGTATGAAACATTACAAGAGAATCCGAGAGGTGCGTATCTAATTTGAAATGATATTATAACTTAAAAAGGTAAAATCAACATTTGATTCAAACTAAATGGAAATCATGGATCAAAGTGATTCTTGGACCTGGTCTATTGATGTTGCTACTGGGTATTCGGTAGCTTCTTCTCATGTTTTAGTGGATGAAAAGATGTTAGATTCAAGTCTTGAGGCCACTAGATGGATTCGGCAAATCCCTATCAAAGTTGATGTGTTTTTTTGGATATTAAAGCTTAATAAACTTCCATCTAGGGTGAACTTAGATCGGAAAGGCATCGAGGTTAACTCTTTATTATGTCCTACATGCCAAATCGATGTCGAAACGGTTAACCACATTTTTTTCAATTGCGAGATGGCAAAAGATCTTTTGTCTCTTTTGGCTAAGTGGTGGGAGTTGGATATTCCTTTTTGCTCTAACATTTCGGAATGGTATGATTGGCTTGGCGATGTTCAGGTTGCTTCTAAAATTAGGCCGATTCTTGAAGGTGTGAGGGGGACTCTTATGTGGGCTATTTGGAGTTTTCAGAATCAGCTAATCTTCTCTAATCCCCCTCCTAATAAGGCTACTCTTTAGGACTTTTTTGTTTTTCAATCTTTTTTGTGGTTTTCTTCTAGAAATCCTAAATGTAAAGTTAGTTGGATAGATTGGTTACAAAACCCTGTAGCTAGTATAACATCAATGTAATCTTCCTTTCTAGCTTTTGCTAGTTTTAATGCAAGCCGCCGTTCAAAAAAAAAAAAAAAAAAAAAAAAAAAAAAAAAAAAAAGTTATACATATTTCACACTAACATCTTTATCGGCATTTTTTTCTAAGAAGAGCAACAATTTTGTTGTGTTACTTTTTTTTCTCTTACGACAAAAAATGATCAAATTTCAACACTGATACTCATGCAAACCGCAAATATTATGTTACGATCACATGAGACGAAAGTTCAATGCAAAACAAAACATTATTAGTTCAATAATCCTAGATGGGCAAAAACTACCATTTTACACAAAGTGAAGTTGTTTTATGACAAAAACCAAACCATAAAACTCTATAATAAATTAAAAATATGGATAAATCCGTGAATTAATGTGATTAAAATTAAATGAAGAACATATTAAAATGATAAAATTACCAAAAAGACAAAAAGATAGAAAAATTCAAGCTTCATCCATTATATAGTTATTTTCAACACATTTTTCTCAAAATGGTCATGCTCGACTGCTCAATATTACTAGTTAATTAGTCAAAAGCTAGGAAAAGAGTATCTACAAAAAACCACCAATTTGCTATTTTGATAGGCAAGATATACTTTCTAGCACATTCTTTAATCTTTTATCTGTGTAACTGTTTTTTAACTGTAGAACCTTGTAAAATTTTCTTGTAAATATATCATTATTAAATAAATAATCTTTCGTTATCGTTACTAATTCCCTTTTTCTCAGAAAAATTTGAAATTTTTCTTATTATATTATTTTGTCGTTATCACAAAATAATATAATTCATGAAATGACGGAACCAATCCTCGACACGTTACTCAAAACCTAAAACATTTCATAAACACTAATTACATTTCCTAAACCTTAATTAAATTTCCTAATCACAATTAATACCAAATGGGCCCTTAATTAAAATTCCAGCCCAACACTCGTGCACTATTCATCAGGCCCAAGTTTCAAGCCCAACTCCAATCCATAAAATTTCATATATTCGACTAAGTTCAAGCCTCCAAAATGCCTCGCGTATTCAAGATTTTTACACACGACATACCAATATTTTTACACCACCTCGTTTACCACCTAGCCAACTATTAGTGTGTCAAGTGTCATGTTCATAGGATGACATTTGATACGTTTTTAAGTGGTGAAGTGATTGACATATATACGACCCAATCGATTCATATTTAACTCAAATCTTAACCGTTTTGATTCCCATTTGTTCCTATGTGTTCCTAATAACATTTCTAACATGTTTTCATGTTTAAATGTCATCCATGATCAGCTATATTCAAATTGTACAAGATTAATCAATTCGTGCATAGAATAAATAGGTGGTCGACATGCATGTGATTCATCCAAACATACACCTTATTTCATGCACTCTCAAACTCATATTATATGTTATAATATCATCCTATAAGCCTAAAGTTACTGACAATGCATAGTACTTGTGGTTTCCTTGAAATATTTACACTTACGTGTGATAAAATGACACCATATATACACCATATGCATGCACCCGTTTCTCTCAATTATCATACACTTTCACAACTTTCTTTCTTCCTAAAAACTATCTCATAAAGGCCAGAAGTTGATTTCAATATCGTTTGGACGCAAGAAAAGGTAATCGACTTTAAGTTATACGTTTATTTCTTTGGGTTATAGTAGAACGTGATTTTTCCTTGTGTTTCATTCATCCACTCTCAACTCTCTACCACCCTAGAGGTGTTGTAAGTTGTTTCAAACTCATTTCTATTCATTCCACACGTTAAAAATAATTCATGCACCTTGTATATATTATATCGATCGTATATAGGTTACTGATGCGTGGGAATCGCAACAGGCTTTACCTCTCAAGGGATCTCGAGAAGCTTACAACCCCCACCAGGCAGTGTACCTGATCGTTGTAGTATAGTATAGTGACAAGTACCGGGGGATTGATCGTTCAGCTTAGGAATAGTGTCGCTAGGATTAGAAAGCCTAAATTACTAGTTCTAAAGGTGAGGGATGATTATTTTTGTATTTTTTATATTTTTATGAAAGCAATTAAAATCTCGGGGTTTGAAGAGTGGGCGGAATTAGTTGCTATTCAACTAACCCAAAACTAAGATGCAATCAAAATAAAATACTAAAAATGTAAATAAGCTAATTTATACTAAGGTTGTGAGTAGTAATTGGAGAAAATGTGTTTACTTAGATTTCACTACTCCCTAGATATCTTTTACACGTTAATTACTTGTTATAATTGCATGGATGACGGATCGTATTCCTTAATACCATTCATGGGGTGGCATACATAACTCCCCAATTCTATGAGCTCTTATCTCCTCCTACACCATGCCCAGCACAACTATAGGGATTGTAAACAGTGGCTCATGCATTAAATACAACCAATAAAGACCTAGTACGCCTCGGTTCATGTTTCTTAAGACGTTCAAGCATGTTACCATTTGGAGATCTGCCAGTTTTCTTAAGCCTAACATATAAATCATTCATCCAAGACAAGAATAAACAAGTAATCAACAAATAATCAATATCTAGGTTTCATTAGATCTAAGCAAACACAAAAGAGATCTAGCCTAGCATAATGGAATTGAGACAAGAACAAGATATAGACAACCAACACATAGACATATTGATTGAATTAGAAGAACACTTATCTCAATTACAATGCAAGGTCTCAAGGGTTTGGAACCCTTGAAAAACCTGTAAAAGTTGCACCAAAATCGTCTTTAGGGTTTCTCCAAAACTTCTCTCTTTTGATGTGAAAAACTAGAAAACTATATATAGGAAAATAGGGATGACGGCGTCAAGAACAAAAGTGTGACGCTGTCACCTCGCCGCCAAATACTTCCTCGGACGGCCTTGATCTACTTCTGACGCCGTCAAGGCCTAGGCCGTCACACTAATTACTCTTAACGCCCTGTGTGTGACGCCGTCATCAGCTACGGATTTTAATTCTTGGGGTTTTGACGCCGTCAGGACAACTCTTGACGCCTTCATGAACTACGGATTTTAATTCTTGAGGTTTGACGCCGTCATGGAATTACTCTTGACGCCGTCACCTACTGTTCCCAGCATGGAAAATAGAGACTTTTCCGTTTTCTTCACTTTTATGCTCCAAAAACGTCCAAAATGGCTTCTTTTCCAGAATTCACTCTCCAAGTACCTAAAATCACAAAAGGAACGATTTAGGGCAATATTTGATCAAATAAATTCGGATTCGGGCTTAAATGACCCCCTAAAAACAGATCATTTTTCGCCTCATCATATACCTTTACACTTGAGGAAGCTAATCTTTCTTTTTCCAGATTTAAGCTCAATCTTCCTACCTTCATACTTAATGACAGCCCTAGCGGTGGTGAGGAATGGTGCCCCAAGGATTATTGGCATGCATCCATCCCCTTTATCATCGATGATCATAAAATCAACGGGGTACATGAATCCTGCAACATTAACTAATACATCTTCTGCGATTCCTAGGGGGTATACATACGAGTGTCCAACAAGAGATAACCTAACACGAGTAGGTGCTGGCATTTTTGACGTTAGTTGGATGTAAATAGTTAGGGGCATAAGATTTACTTTCGATCCTTGGTCGGCGAAAGCACTAAGATGTTTCAAGTCCCCGATGCTCGTTGGTATTTCAAAGTTCCCACATGCTACCTGCTTAGTAGCCACTTTCTGTACCAATAACCTCTCGAATACTGATCCTCCAGGAAGCGTATCATACTCATCTTCCTCTTCTTCCTCTTTCTCAGGAATCTGTCCGGAGGACTGGTTACGCCCATCACCCTTAATCCAATTTGTTATGGTGTTTTTGTTTATATCATGTTTCAGGTAGTAACTCAAAGGTTGGGATTCTAGTGATTTTTCTAAGGTCTGTTTAGCAGGAGTTTCTACCTTCTCGTTATCTTTATGGACAATGGTGATGGAGTTAACAAACTGGGTGGTGGGAGTGACGCTTTCTTTCCTTAGTAGTATTCGTTCGGGGGTTCTCTGGTTGGCATACTCCTCCAATAGACTCAACATCTCATTCATTTTCTCCTGCATCTCCTCTTTTTGCTTATAAACTGCTTCTTCAAACCTAGCAAGCCGATCTGAGTGAGTTGCCATATATTCTCTCATCCTAGCCTCAAACTCCGAGCTAAGTTCCTTGGGAGGGGAACAAGGTGGGGTGCACCTTTGAAAAGTCTCGACATGTTCTCTAGAAGGTGACTCAGATAATGGTGCCGAAGTTGGTTTTGAGACAGAATTGACAGTGGCTTGTCTAGGACTTAAAGGTCTTCTTTGCCTTTCCTCAAAATAGTCAACTTTTGCCTCAAGTTTGCATAGGAGTTCATCGGGGATTTCGGTGGTTCCTCCAGATGTAGAGACTGCATTGATGGCCGCTTCTATCGTATGTTTAAATTCCCATATCTCATGATTATCAACAGCGAGCTCTTCGATAATTGCCCAAGACTCCTCGGCGTTCTTATCACGTAATTTACCTCCCGCGGCCCTGTCGATGGTGCGCTTGGTGTGATAGTCAACATGGTCGTAGAAAATCTGGACTAATAACCAAAGGTTTATGCCATGATGAGGGATCTTGTGGAGGAGATCCTGAAAACGGGCCCAAGCCTCGTAGAAAGTTTCACCCCGCTGTTGCTCAAACATCAAAATGTCCCTTCTAAGCATTGCAGTCTTTTCCGGCGGAAAGAATTGGGTAAGGAAGCGATTGGTGAGATTGTCCCATGTGGTGATGGATCCCGCAGGTAAACGCTCAAGCCATTGACTAGCTTGATCCCGTAGAGAGAATTGGAAAAGGCGTAATCGGGTAGTCTCTCTAGTTTCAACACCTAGGTCTATGGAGTCTACGATTTTGAGGAAGTCCTTAAGGTGTTGGTTTGGATCTTCGGAACGAAGTCCATGGAATGCACATCCGCTTTGCACCAACCGGATGGTGTCGGATCGCAAGGGGGTCACATTGGCTCCGGTGAGCTCAATGGTGTTTCGGTAGCCTTGGTGGCTATGTCGGGAATACTCTCCTAAGGTTCGGGGCCTAAGGGGTTCTAATGGTGGGTTTTGTTGTGATGGGATGACGGGTTCAAAGATGTTACCACCTTCCATGATGTCGGATGGGAAAGAGTTACGAACAAAAGCACGAAGAAATAAGATAGACTAAAGAAAACCTAAAAATAAAAATAAAAAATCTTACTAGAAAGGAATCTAGCAAGTAGACCTAATAAAAAGAAATCCTAACCTAGACAATAACTATTCCCCAGGCTGCGACGCCAAAAACTTGATGCGTGAGAATCGCAACAGGCTTTACCTCTCAAGGGATCTCGAGAAGCTTACAACCCCCACCAGGCAGTGTACCTGATCGTTGTAGTATAGTATAGTGACAAGTACCGGGGGATTGATCGTTCAGCTTAGGAATAGTGTCGCTAGGATTAGAAAGCCTAAATTACTAGTTCTAAAGGTGAGGGATGATTATTTTTATATTTTTTATATTTTTATGAAAGCAATTAAAATCTCGGGGTTTGAAGAGTGGGCGGAATTAGTTGCTATTCAACTAACCCAAAACTAAGATGCAATCAAAATAAAATACTAAAAATGTAAATAAGCTAATTTATACTAAGGTTGTGAGCAGTAATTGGAGAAAATGTGTTTACTTAGATTTCACTACTCCCTAGATATCTTTTACACGTTAATTACTTGTTATAATTGCATGGATGACGGATCGTATTCCTTAACACCATTCATGGGGTGGCATGCATAACTCCCCAATTCTATGAGCTCTTATCTCCTCCTACACCATGCCCAGCACAACTATAGGGATTGTAAACAGTGGCTCATGCATTAAATACAACCAATAAAGACCTAGTACGCCTCGGTTCATATTTCTTAAGACGTTCAAGCATGTTACCATTTGGAGATCTGCCAGTTTTCTTAAGCCTAACATATAAATCATTCATCCAAGACAAGAATAAACAAGTAATCAACAAATAATCAATATCTAGGTTTCATTAGATCTAAGCAAACACAAAAGAGATCTAGCCTAGCATAATGGAATTGAGACAAGAACAAGATATAGACAACCAACACATAGACATATTGATTGAATTAGAAGAACACTTATCTCAATTACAATGCAAGGTCTCAAGGGTTTGGAACCCTTGAAAAACCTGTAAAAGTTGCACCAAAATCGTTTTTAGGGTTTCTCCAAAACTTCTCTCTTTTGATGTGAAAAACTAGAAAACTATATATAGGAAAATAGGGATGACGGCGTCAAGAACAAAAGTGTGATGCTGTCACCTCGCCGCCAAATACTTCCTCGGACGGCCTTGATCTACTTCTGACGCCGTCAAGGCCTAGGCCGTCACACTAATTACTCTTGACGCCCTGTGTGTGACGCCGTCATCAGCTACGGATTTTAATTCTTGGGGTTTTGACGCCGTCAGGACAACTCTTGACGCCTTCATGAACTACGGATTTTAATTCTTGAGGTTTGACGCCGTCATGGAATTACTCTTGACGTCGTCACCTACTGTTCTCAGCATGGAAATTAGAGACTTTGCCGTTTTCTTCACTTTTATGCTCCAAAAACGTACAAAATGGCTTCTTTTCCAGAATTCACTCTCCAAGTACCTAAAATCACAAAAGGAACGATTTAGGGCAATATTTGATCAAATAAATTCGGATTCGGGCTTAAATGACCCCCTAAAAACGGATCATTTTTCGCCTCATCAGTTACATATATATTTTCACGTACATATTGTTATATAGAACACCAAACGTGGCTAGCCTCTATCTTGGAAGGCCTAGGAGTCACGTAGCACACATATTTCACGTTCATTTCAACGTTACATGCATCAAATAAACTTGTTTTGAACCATACACAATCGCATGAAAAATCATATAAACACTTAGTAAATTTCTAAGTTTTTCACATATATATAAACGTTCCATACATGCTAAGAAACGCTCGTATATCTTTAAATATCACGTAACAAGCATATCATATTTTTACACGACTTAATAGACCTCCTAGCTAGCAAACAATTTCGTATATATAACTTGTGAAAATAACTTGACCTCGACACATAATTTTCATCAAAGTAAATCGTTACCGATCACCTTTAAAAACTTATTATTTTACCGATTGGGCCTTAAAGCCCAATAAGCTAAAAATAAGCTCTTATTATAAGCTAGCTTATCTAAACGTTTTGATATGAAAATAGAACAAGAAAAATGATATTTTTAATGAGCCCAACTCGTCTCACGAAGTACGGATTTGAAAACGTTAACGGGCCTTGAATTTGACTCGTTAAAGGCCCATAAGTTGAAAAATAAGCTTTTAATCAAATAAGCAGTTAAAATAAGCTTATTCTTAACTTAATAAGCCACGGAAAATTTTATATAATTTTTATAATCATTTTTGCAACTTTGGACTAAAAATGTAACGCAACGACACCTAGAAGGACTAAAATTGTAAATATTGAAAAGTAAGGACTAAAACTGTAAAATCAGAACCATAAGGGTAAAAATTGATAAAATTTAATATTCTAAGCCTAGTTTTGATTATTGGACAATTAGAGGACTATAGTTGTAATTTATTTATAAAAAGGACTAACGGTGTAACGCAAACATCGTTAGAGTAAAAATGGTAAAATTGGAAAAGGACAAGGACTAAAAATATTCTATTTAACATTCTTATTTATTTCTATTTTCGTAAATTTATTTCGTATTACATTTAAACTTTCATTTTTGTTATATATATATTATTTAACGTAACGTTAATAATATATATAACGATATCACAAAAATTAATATTTTTACTTACGATTAAAAAGGTAAAACTTCGATGGATAAATTAAATAACATATTTTGTCATATCATGCATATCATAAGAATTACACTGCACATCATCTATTCGTCATAACGAAAAATTATTATTCGTTATTCGTTCATATTTACCAAATAGTATTTGGTCAAATTCTCAGATAAATCTATTTATCAGGTTATATTTCGAAGCCGTTATCATAAATTCGTCCGACTTTATTTTCTTCATTTCATTATCAATCAAGGTGAGTCATAGCCTCACATTTACTTATTTTCAAACTCCGTGAGGGGGATACATGTTATAAACAGATCACAAGTAATTTTATGTATGCTACCTGACTTGATATATGCCTAAGTTACCTATTGCCAAAAGACCCTTGATCATGAGCCATTAATCACTGTTATGTGAACGCGAATATAATGAATAGATATATTTAAGGTTTGATAGCATGTCCCATTAATACTTGACGGAATGCCATTATGCATGTGGTTAGTCGTATTAGTCGTGATATATTATATTTCAGTAAAAATAGGAATTGGCAAATCACCTATTACACGAGGGCAAAATTTATCATTGATTTGATAACACCTCCGTATTTACGGTATTTGTTAACGTTTCGCGTGTCATGAGACTTAGAGCAATATATATACTGCAATATCAATTTTTAACTGATTGTATTTCCAATACAATCTTACTTGTGTATCAAAATGATTACTAAATTCAAACTCTATGATATCACTCAACATTTTTGTTGACTTTTAAACATGTTATCTCAGGTATTTAGCAAAAGAAGCAAGCATGGAACGGGCGGAAAACTTCAAAACTTATCTACTTTATCTAAATAATGGTGTAAAATAAAAGATGTTTGATTTAGTTTAAAACATCAAGACTTTTATTATAATACTCTGATTGTGACCTTTTGTATTTGAATTATTATTAATGAACTTATGTTTTAAAACGTCTCTTCCGAGCCGTTTTCTATCATTATGACTTCGATCCTCACCGTAACACCCTAATTACTATTCCGCTGCCACATTTCAAATTAGGGGGTGTTACATTAACTATCAAAAATATAGTAGTAAACTGTCATTACTCATAGAGTAACTATCATGACTCATGTTTTTCTACTCGTTTTTGTAACACCCCCAAAATATCGCAGCGGAAGATTGTATCATTGGGGTGCTACTTCATAATACAAAGTACAAGTTATAGAAAACGACCTCTAAATGAGACGTTTTGAAAAGTTACCATTCGATTAATAAATTCCGAGTTACAAACATGAGTTCCAAGATACAATACATAAGTGTTTTCAAACATATCGAATGGTAATGATAAAAGCATAAGTCTTCAAAACATGCCAAGCGACTCTATGCTCCATGCAACAGCTATCACCTTACAGACCTGAGACAAACATGCTAAAAGTGTCAACACAATGGTTTGTGAGTTCATAGAGTTTGTTTTAAAACAGTTGAAAAGCCTTTAAAGAATGTTCACACAGCAAAGGCATTGTGAATCCACTCAGTTGCAAGTCCCGCCCATAACAACACTTGCAACCTGTGTGTTCACAACCCACTGCTAAAGTATAGTATGATTTCAATATATGTGTATACGATATATGCACGCTTAATGTAAAGTATAATAGCCTACTGAACCTCATGACAAGAATAAGCACAAATGCTTCATACTAGATTATATTCACCCAAGGCCAAGAATCGGTGACCAAGGGTGGGGGCGTCAGCCAGATAGTACTATCAATACCTTTCCATCGGCTCCATCCAGGAGTTAAACAGTTGTTAAAGAATATAGCGCATAGAATAGGTTTAACACATTAAGGCACATATCGTAATAAAACTACACATCATGTTCAAAAGTATAAAGTGAAAGCAAGTAGTTTAAGCATGTATCTCCCCCAAAGAGTTTAAAACAAGTATTAAAAGAGTAAGAGTGGGGCTATGACTCACCTTAAGTTATGTAGTGAGTAATGAAAATGGTAGTCGAATCGCGAAAGTCTCTAAGAGCAGCCTACAATAGAATGTTGCGACTTAGATTTGGAGTAATGTTTAAGAATACGAATAATTGCTTATATATGTCTTGCATATAGTTCATGATGTAGTACTTATTATATAGTGTAAGTCGTTGAATAAAAATGGTTTATGAAACATGTATAGTTTGTATATCTCTTACTACCGTTCGGGCCGTCATAATTCAGAGGTCATGTAGTAAACGTCCGAGGAGCTAGGACACTTTAAATCGTAAATCCAGCAACTCGTCGATCCGTTTACCCAAATGAAACCCCTCACATGAAGCTCCCTAGTGTTGTAGTATTTGATAAAAATTTATAAGTTTTTGATCCGAAAGGTTACATGTCTGTAACACCCCCAATTCATGATGCAGCGGAATTCAACTTGGGTGTTACTCGACGGCACAACAGTCATAATAATAGAAAACGATCTCTAACCGAGTCGTAATAAAAAGAGTTGTCATTCATATTATTCAAATATATCAGAGTTTACATAGTAAGGTCCCAAAAGGTTCCATGTTTCAAAATACATCAATATAAAGTCTTTGATGTTTTTATCGAATGACATAATAGTTTATAGCCTTCTTCCTTCGGTACGTGCCCTTCCGCTCCATTCTTGATTATCATGGACCTGAAATACATGCTTAAGAGGTCAACACAAAGGTTGAGTGAAATTCATAGAGTTTGTTTAACGGTTGAACACAATATGTTGGTAGTAATGAGCTAATTAGACTCATACTCATGTTAGAAAACAAAACAGTTATTATTATATACTAAGCTCATGCAACCAAGACGTTAACGGGTACCAATATCAATCGGCGGTTTTGTTGCCCCGGTAAGTACTTTGCCGTCATACTTAATGTTCAAATATAGTGCATTCGTTTGAACTAATCTGCTCAAACAAATGGGATTCGTCAATCCCAATAGGCCTATTCACAATACTCGCGCTCACTAATACTAGTGATTAAATGGTTCATGATAGGGGCCTAGGATTGGCAATGTAGGTACTTAGTAATAATAAAACAATCAGGCAGCATACAGTTTCAAAGCATTGTGTTCGGTTTAAAAGTAGCATGTATTCCCCCCAAGGGTTTGTAAAACATTGAAATAATGTAAAGTGGGGCTATGAACTCACCTTAAGTAGGATAGCAAGTAATGAAGGTGATGGTTGGATCGTGTAGGTTTCTACGAGCAACCTATAATAGAATGTTGCGACTTAGGATTTGTGTAAAGAATATGAAGTAGTGCCTATATATATATCTTGCATTATAGTCCATGATGTGGTATGATGTATATTGTAAGTCTTTGAAAGAAAAGATTCATGAACATGTATGTTTTGTATATCGTTTACTACCGTTCGGGCCGACATAATTCAGAAGTCATGTTAGTAAGCGTTCGAGGAGCCAGGACACTTTAACTCGTAAATCCACAACTCATCTCGACGGCTTACATAATGAACTCCTCACATGAGGCTCCCTACTATTGTAGTAGTTGATAAAATATATAGATATAAGTTTTGATCCGAAAAGTTACATGTCCGATATTTGAATAAACTTAGGAAAGTTTATTAGTACATGAAGATTGTTATTAGGGGTAGTTTCATAAGTCTTGTATGACCATTTTCTCTTTGTAATATCTCATGGTTCCTTTTTAAGTGAAGTAGATCCAAATTGCTTGTTTCAAGTTATAGCCAATTCCTTGTTTCATGTTTTCGCCTAGGTAAACTTACATGGTCATTTCGTCATGGCCTAGCCATGACCTTTGGTCCTTGTTCCAAGGTCATGAGACACAACCTTGGCTCTAGCCATGGTGGTGGTCTTGATTATAGGTCATAAGACCTCTTGTTCTTTTTAAAGTATAACCATAATCTAGTGACTTATAAATATGTAAATAGCTGTTAAGAAACTGAGAAATATCTCACTCGGAAAGCGTTTTCAAGGCTCGAGCTTCTTTATTCCTGAATGAAAACGTGATTCCGGACAATTTTCGTGTTTTAACTTTTTCATGAAACGGACCAGAAAGGCCTCTTTTTGCGTGTTTTAGGTTCTGTCACAGAAACATTTTAGGCAGTTTTGCCGGAAATCTTTGGTAACTTCAAATGGGCGTAACTTTTGACTCGTATACTCGTTTTAGGTGGTTCAAGTTGCTATGATTTCCTTGTTAAGTCCTCTACTGTAATATGTAATAATCCAATATCAAATTTTTACCATTTTGATCAGGTCTTACCAAGAAAGTCACTAGTTTGCTTGTTTTAGTAACTTATCTTAACAATCAATTACAGCAACATGTTTTAGTCATTTTTATACACCATGGACATTAATACAAGACATAATATAGCAAGAATAACATGTAAATGATATGAACATGATTAATTAACAAGAAGCATGTTAGGTTTAGGCTTACAACTTTTGGCTTTCAAAGATGAAAGGAAGTTAGCAAGTAAGGAAAAGGACTTTGATAGACTTGCTTCAACCCACTTCACTTCATGCAATCTTTCTACCCTTGTAATCTTGAAAGATGGATGATGAAGGTTGAGGTGAATTGAGTGGATTCAAACTCAAGAGAAATCACCAAGTATATGAGGTTATGGAAGTGTTTGATGAATGATAACCTAACTAGGGTTTCTATCTTGAACTTTCACTTGAACCTTGCTATAATTTGGAAGAAAATAAGCTAAGTGTGAATGGTTTTGGTGTTGGAGGTGGACGGCAAACAACAAGGGGGGAGGGGGCTTTTATAGGTCCATGAGGAGGTTAGTTTACTTAAGATATTTTGGCCAAAATAACACATGTAACCATCCAAGATCACATGTTACAAGATCAAGCCACCTTAATGTGTGACTCCCCCCCCCCTAATGGCGGTTCACAAGGGCTAGGGGGGTGAGGTGTGCTTGGTTAGATATTATCCTAAGTATTAGGATGAGATTTGACTCCGGGAAATGCCAACCGTAAATGATTAGGCCTCAAAACGTAAAACCGGGTGTCGTAAAATTATGAAACTTGAAAGTATTGATAAACATGTCCATATGTCCCATAATAAAATATAAAATGGGTGGTAGGTTCCATTTGGGTGGTAAAACCCTGCTAAAACTGGAAACACGGGTCTAAAACGCGTAATACGTAAAATGTACGAATATTGCGTAAAATTGAAAAAAGTAAAATGTTACTTTTCTAATAGGTTATAAATGATTTAAAATGACTTATAATGTCTAGACTGGGCTCAGTCTAGTGTCGGTTGGTATTAAATGTCTTTTAGACATCAAACCATAAGCCTAAAAATCAAGGAATGACTTATAAAATCAAGGGATGATTTTTGGTCAATGGAGGAGGGAAAAATATGTTGACTTATTTTAATAAGTTGAAAACTCAAATCATCTTAGAAACGCGGTGCAGGTATAGGCTAAGGTTACGGCTGAGTAAAAACGCTTAAAACTGAAAATTCCAGTTTTTCACGGTCGAGGTTTATTTTGGTCATGTTCTTCTCAGTCATGATTTATTCTCAAATAAATCATGAGTGTGTCAAACATTTTTCTGATACGGGGAAAATTAACGCGACCGAATTTCGTTGTGCCTAGAATTTCTGAATGACGTTTTACCCTAAAACGTGTAATTCCTTAATAACTTTCACGAAAATGATCTGACGAATGTCAAACATTTAATTTGCCATGGAAATGATTTATCACTCGAGAATATGAAATAAAAATCAACTTTCGGGAATATTTCGGAAAGAAATGAATAGTAAAAATGAATAGTAAAAGTGAATAGTAAATTTTCCGGGAATAGTAATTAACCTGAAATTGCGAATTGTTACAATGTCCAAGTAATTGAATAAACTTAGGAAAGTTTATTTTAAATGAAGATTGTTGTTTCAATGAGTTTCTTAAGTCTAGAATGAATATTACTTGTAAGTCTCATGGTCATTTTGATGGAGTAGATCCAAATTGGATGTTTATGTTACCACTAACTCTCTAGTTCATGTTTTCATCTTATAAAGTTATATGGTCTTTAGCCATGGCTTTTCCGTGACTTTGGTCATTGTTACCATGGTCTTGAGACTCATCCTTGGCCTTAGCCATGGTTGTGATCTTGGCTTTAAGGTCATTAGACCCCTTGGTTTTACTTAGCCATAACTATAACATAGTCATTTGGGTATTTAAAAGGGCTGTCAAGAATTTGAAGAAAAATATCACTCGTTATGCGTTTTCAGGGTTCGACCTTCTTCATTCCTGAACGAAAACGTCGTTCTGGACAACTTTTATGTTTTAACTTTTTGATGAAACGGACCAGAAGGGCCTTAAAAAAATACGGATTTCAAACAGAATGCTATTAGGCAGTTTCGGGTCTTTAGGTTCGCTAACTTCTTTTGGCCATAACTTTTGACTCGTGTACTCGTTTTAGGTGGTTCAAATTGCTATGTTTTCCTTTATAAGTCCTCTATAACAGTAGGTAAGTGTTTCATATCATGGTTACTCTATTTTTGTCGTGGTTCTCAATATAAGTCACTAGTTTCCTTGTTTACTTAACATAAGTTAACATATAGTTTCCATAACTTGTTTTAATAGTTTTTATACATCATGAACTAATAAAAAGACCATATATAGAATGAATGAAATATAATAAGCATGAAAATGATATTAAGCAAGAAAGTGTATTAGGGTTTCTTACAACTTTAGGCTTTCTAAAGAAAGGAAGTTAAGAACAAGGATTAGGACTTTGATTGGGCAAGCTTCTCTTTTTGCAATCTTTGATAAACCGAGGTTATTTGAAGATTATAACGACGCCTTTTTGAAAGTCCGAAGCTATTTGAAGATTATAACTACGTCTTTTTGGAGACTTTAAAGTTATAACAACTTTTCTTAGAAAATTTCCAAGATTGAAGATCAAACACTAGTTTTCTTTCAAAAACTAGTTAACTTTCTTACAAAATATAAGGAAAGTGCCTTAGATTTTAGGACTTGAAGGTTATAAGAAGGTGTGGTGCAAGTTTTCTATGTGTTTCTAGTTGGCTATTTATAGGATGAGAAAAATAGTTAACCATATATTGGGTTAGAATTTAACCATGGTTAAGTTTACACTTGTAAACATCCTAGAGATCAATGGTCAAGATCAAGCCACACAAGGGTGACTCCCCCCCCCCCCCTATTGGCGGTTCACAAGGGATAGGGAGGATGACTTGGTTAGTTGATGGTATTATCTTACTTATGTAGCTAGTTTTGACTCCGTAAATTGCTAACCGTAAGTTGTTAAGTCACGAAATGTAAAACCGGGTATCGTAAAAATATGAAACTTGAAAGAATGACTAAACTTGTCAATATACTCCATAATAAAATATAAAATGAGTGGTAAGTTCCATTGGGTTGCTCAAACCCTGCTAAAACTGGAAACGCGGGTTTAAAACGCGTAATACGTAAAACGTACGAATATCGTGTAAAATTTACTTTTCTAATAGGATAATAATGACTTAAAATGACTTATAATGTCTAGACTGGGCTCAGTCTAATGTCGGTTGGTATTTAATGTCTTTTAGACATAAAACCGTAAGCCTAAAAATCAAAGAATGATTTATAAAATCAAGGAATGATTTTTGGTCAAAGGACGAGGGAAAATATGTTGACTTTTCCAAATAATGTGAAAAATCAAATCATCTTAGAAACGCGGTGCAGGTATAGGCTAAGGTTACGGCTAAGTAAAAGTGCTTAAAATGTAAATTTCTGTTTCTCACGGTCCAGGGTCTATTTGGTAACATTTTTCTTAGTCATCAAAAATTATCTAATTAATCATGAGAGTACTAAATATTTTTCTGATGCGGGGAAAATTGACGTGGTTGGTTTACGTTGTGCGTAGGATTTTTAAACGACGTTTAAGCCAAACGTGTAGTTCCTTAATAACTTCCGCGAAAATGATCTGATAAGTGTCAAACTTTTATTTTATCATAGAAATGATTTATCACACGAGAATATGAAATAAAAATTAAATTTCAGTAAATGAATAGTTAAAGTGAATAGTAAAAATAAATAGTAATACGAAAATGTGAATTGTTACAGTTTTCTTGGATTTTATATTCCTTTCTTGAGCTTTCAAAGAAACTTTTCTTATTAAAAGATACTTTTGATAACATCCAATGGTGTGTTTTATTAGTTCTAAAAGAATTACTCCTTCTATCTTAAAATTATAATCCTCATTTTCATTATAACATGTTTTAAAATAATACTTGTCAATCAATCAAAAATAAAATACCTTTAAAAAAATCAAAAATAAAATAAAATAAAACAGTTGTATCAAACATAGATATTTTTTATTTTGACTCGTCAACTTTAGTATACATGTCTACTATTAGAGATCTTAGAAAAGAAAACACTTGCCACGTTGATCAAAATTGATTGTTAAAAAGATGATAGTCTTTGTTTAAATGTAAACAAATTCGTTTTTACACGAGATGTTAAAATATGACTAATTTCAAGAGCATGATTATAAACACAGTAATTACGTGTTTCTAACGAGTAATACTTGTGTATTTATCTTATTTTTCTTTGAATTTTGAAGCTATGATGCGTGGGAATCGCAACAGGCTTTACCTCTCGAGGGATCTCGAGAAGCTTACAACCCCCATCAGGCAGTGTACCTGATCGTTGTAGTATAGTATAGTGACAAGTACTGGGGGATTGATCGTTCAGCTTAGGAATAGTGTCGCTAGGATTAGAAAGCCTAAATACTAGTTCTAAAGGTGAGGGATGATTCTTTTTGTGTTTTTATATTTTTATGAAAGCAAGTAAAATCTCGGGGTTTGAAGGATTTGGGCGGAATTAGTTGCTATTCAACTAACCCAATACTAAGATGCAATCAAAATAAAATAATAAAAATTAAAATAAACTAATTAAACTAAAGTTGTGAGCAGTAATTGGAGAAAATGTGTTTACTTAGATTTCACTACTCCCTAGATATCTTTTACACGTTAATTACTTGTTATAATTGCATGGATGACGGATCGTATTCCTTAATACCATTCATGGGGTGGCATACATAACTCCCCAATTCTATGAGCTCTTATCTCCTCCTACACCATGCCCAGCACAACTATAGGGATTGTAAACAGTGGCTCATGCATTAAATACAACCAATAAAGACCTAGTACGCCTCGGTTCATGTTTCTTAAGACGTTCAAGCATGTTACCATTTGGAGATCTGCCAGTTTTCTTAAGCCTAACATATAAATCATTCATCCAAAACAAGAATAAACAAGTAATCAACACATAATCAATATCTAGGTTTCATTAGATCTAAGCAAACACAAAAGAGATCTAGCCTAGCATGATAGAATTAAGACAAGAACAAGATATAGACAACCAACACATAGACATATTGATTGAATTAGAAGAACACTTATCTTGATTAATCATGCAATGTATCAAGGGGTTGGAACCCTTGAAAAACCTGTAAAGTTACACCAAAATCGTACATAGGGTTTCTCCCAAAACTTCTTTTCTTATGTGTGAAAAATAGAAAACTGTATATAGAAAAATAGGGCTGACGGCGTCAAGAGTAATCTTGTGACGCCGTCACCTCGCCGCCAAAACTCTCCTCGGACTGCCTAGATCCACTTCTGACGCCGTCAAGACTTAGGTACTTCCAGGCCGTCACGACTCTTTTACTCTTGACGCCCTTCCTACGTGACGCCGTCAAAACTCTTCTGGGTCGTCATGGAAATTTATGAAATTTGCTCTTGACGCCGTCAAGGATTTGCTCTTGACGCCGTCACCTACTGTTCCCAGCTTGGAAAATTAAGACTTTGGCGTTTTCTTCACTTTTATGCTCCAAAAACGTCCGAATTGCTTCCTTTTCCAGATTTCACTCCCAAAGTACCTAAAATCACAAAAGGAACGATTTAGGGCAATATTTGATCAAATAAATTCGGATTCGGGCTTAAATGACCCCCTAAAAGTGGTTCATTTTTCGCCTCATCAAGCTACAACTACTTAATATTTGATAAGTCATTAGCCTAACAACTTATTAGCTAAGGGTGTGTTTTGTAAAAAATATCAGCAGTAGTGAGTAATAGCATCCAGTAGTAGTTGTGAGCAATAACATTTTTTTTAAGCATTTGATATCATCTCCCACTATATAAAACAAGCTTTCCTAAGGAAACCTTTGCCCCAAAACACCAAGATAATGACACCTGAAAAATAAATTTGATCCAATGGACAATATGCATTTGAGCATCCAGCATTTATTTCAAACACGAAGTATAAAAGAGAAAAAAGGAAACAAATCGGCTAAATCCATTCAGTTTACTACCACGTATATAATGGTGCTCACTTGATTTGAGACTAATTGAAGGTATGTTCATGTTATTTTTTAACATCACCCGATTATTTTGGTTCATTTTTTTCTGATTCATTTGAAAAACAATGTAACGTATTTATGTTATGGTTCGATTACTGGGAGTAGCAATTGATTTATGGTAGTAACGTTTAAAATGCAAATAAAAAATCATTGCTACAGGGGGTGTTTACTATTTAGTAATTGGACAATAGGCACATCACTTTAAATATGGATGATACATAGCATTAACAACTCTTAAACGTATAAGGGGTGTTTGAGATCTATCATTCAATTACTTACATGAGTATGTTATGTAAATAGAGGATGTTCGAGACATTAGACAACAGGCATTATTGATCTATGTTTAAGAGTTTCGTTGATGATTCATGTTTAAGAACTTGGACAGTAGAATACTAGACCATGAACAAGAACTTTGTTAATGATTTATTTATAAGCAATTTGATACTCATTAGCTGATTTGTGTTTCATTGT
Organism: Artemisia argyi; assembly: GCA_030686995.1. NCBI lineage: Eukaryota > Viridiplantae > Streptophyta > Magnoliopsida > Asterales > Asteraceae > Artemisia > Artemisia argyi. The sequence goes on from CM060692.1 coordinate 21,982,801, forward strand.
TTCTTTATAATTGTATTTAAGCACATCTAAATATGGCATCATCAACGGCTCAGTCCGTGGAGACTATTAGTGAGTTAACAAATGTTACATACTTTGTATGCTCATAACTTTGCAATATTAATTTGTTGCTGGTTAAAAGGTGTATATAACATTTGTGATAACTTACAAGTGTATTATATTAATGAAGATGATTACAGTATAATTCAAGACTAATAATCTCTACTTTTAGGAATTAAGGGAGTAGAAACAACAACTCAAGGATGTTGTTAGTGGCAAGCTTTTTGTTGATGGCAGCTTCTCAGGTATGCTTGAGACCCAGAATTGGAATTTCATTAACTATGTCTTTTAATGTCAATAGCCGCAAAAAACCTTTCTTCATGTTAGAACGTAAGGCGTCTAGGTGAAGGGAGGATAATGTGGAGAAATTGCAATTGTATAAATTGCAGACGGTGACATGGATGTTGATGAAGATGTGAAAGAGAATAAAGAAAAGGAAGATGGCATGATTGATGGGGCAGATAACAGTGATACTGTGATATCTTTGCAGAATGGTGATGCTACGGATGAAGATGAAATCGATCCACTCGATGCTTCCATGAACTCCATGGTGATTCCAATAATTACTAAGTTGACTACTGATGTTTCTGTTTTGGATAAAAAGAGTAGTTCAGATTTAATGAAAGATGACAAGGTTCAATAAAATTGGCGGAAAATGACTGTTGGTATATCGTTGGGCAGGATCATTCCTGAAGAAGATTCTGACTCGGAAGATCCTAATATGGACAATGATGAATATCTTTTGCAAGACGAAGTTGACTATGAATTCAAAAAAAGAGTGAAGAACTTAAAAGTCTAGAAGTTTGATTCTACATTCAAATAAAGTTGAGAATAATGAAAGAATTAGTAGCTTAACAATTTGTTTCAGTAAACTATATGTATAGTTGATTAACTCAATTTTTTTTTTCATCAACTAACCTCTAAATATGTTTTCTTCAACATGTACTTTATGTGTTCTTGCTATGATTTTCTTCTCACTACAATGCAACTGTCATACATACATCACTCTATTGCATACAACATAGACAACTTTATCATAGGCTTTAATCACTACGATGTTTGGTACTATATCATAAGTTATAAAATAAGAGATAAACACAAATCTACAGAAATTACATGAGAAAGCAATAACATAACCACAATACATCACGTATCCAAACCTCATTCATGAAAGAAATTGCATCTAATTACACGAATTTGCATACCGGATATTATTAGATATTGGTCCAAGTAAATTAAGGACAGTCGCTATTCCTCGCATGAATATTAGCCCATCCGATAAGAAGATGACTTTTTAGCAGGAGACAATTTTCCGATATCTATTTATTTTGCCATGACAATTAACAAAAGTCTAGCGCAAACATTATCTAAGGTGGATCTTTACTTGGAACGACCGGTTTTTTCACACAGGACAACTATATGTAGTCGTATCTAGTAAAGAGAAAGAAGGGCCTTAAAGTCATATGTTGTGATAAAAATTGCAACCATTGCAATCAAACAACTAACGTCGTGTACAAAGAAGTCCTTCATCGACTTTATTTTTTCTATTTTTTTATTTTTATCTTTTTATCTTTTAAAAAATACATTCAAGGTTATTTATGTTACATTATTTATCTTTCAGCATTATACATTTTAGCGTATTACACTTTACATCATGTTTGTACTACATTTTTATGTTTTATAATAAAACTTTAAGCTAGCCAACCAACGGCCGGGCCTTAGGCTAGTAGTTGTATATGTAATCATAATGTGTTAAACAACTTCTAAATGCTCAACGCTACTAAATGTTATTTCATAAAACGTTAAAAAATAAGAATTTCGAGAAAATAGATAAAGCTACTTGGTGTTTAACAAACAAATACTACGTATTAAAGATCACAATGCTCAACGCTCACCGCTCCTAAATGCTACTAAATGTTCCACGCCAACAACACGCTAAACCTTATAATCGTGTTTCATGCAATTAAAGCCTCACAGTGTTATAATTTTATGTTGCAATAATTAGCTCATACGTCAACTAGCGCACTACTAGAAAAAGGGCTATCCTTGACTCCAAATGCGAGTCAAGAAGAGGTCTTATGACGCGCAAATGCCTGTCAAGGAAGGACCAGTCATAAATCTTCATGACTCGCATTTGTGCGTCATCCCTCTATGACGCGCATTTATGACCCACGTTTTATGACTCTCCTTTTTGCGTGTCATAACCTAATTTAAAAAAATATATATATAATTTTTTTCAGTTCCTAATTTTCTATTAAATGACAATTAAAAACCTGATAATACAAAATTAAAAACACAAATATCAAAATAACGCATTTCATATATATATATATATATATATATATATATATATATATATATATATATATATATATATATATATATATATATATATATATATATATACACACCAAAGTAAAGTACCAAAACAGATACATAAAATCTAAACTCATAATCCATCATGAAACAATTGTTTTCACAAGTGTTCCTCACAAAAGCCAAGATAAACCACTAGAAACAAATACCATAAACCTTCTTCAACGATTTGCCTTGGCAACTTGTTCAATCTCGTCCTTCTTCTTAATAGCATAACTGCAACACAAGCAAGGCACTCTGCTATTGTTTTGACATTTCTGAATGCACTTTCACGTGCACCAGTGGTAAGAAGAAAGATAGCCTGGTTGACACGCCTTAGAGGCGAAATATCAACTGCCTGACGCCTGACAACACCAGCAGACCCAATTCTGGTTGCATCTTCTCTTGGTCTACTGCCATGTGACAAAAACATTAATCATCTCTTAAGAAACTAATCCTAACTAAACTAGTAAGCTAAAACAAAAAGGGCATGTGCAAACTTAATGAGTGATCATTTTATGGAAGCTGATATATGGTGGTTGGGGCAGGTTGCAGGTCTGAACTACTACTTGCATGGCTAGAATAAAAGTGCTAAAAATGCCAAAAGCGAGGAAAAAAAAACTGAACAGGGACAAAGGTAAGCAAGATACGATTTAGTAAAAACACTTTCGATGGAATTACAAGCAAGAAAAAATATGATCATTAAATCCTACTGCTAAAAACTGAATTGGCAGATTGTGCAGGTATGCACTTGGGTGAAAATGGGTAGAACTGAGTTTTGACTAAAAACTTAACCTTGTACAAAAATTTGTTTTTACTAAATACCAAAAACCAAGTCATGATGGGATAAGGCCTAACATAAATCCAAACACGTAACACATATACAAAAACCAGTGATAGCACAAGATTAAACACCCCTTTGGTGTCTTACTATTAAATCTCACTAAAGCACACACTTATCGGGGCTGAAATAAGCAAAACAAATACCCTTGTTGCGCAGAAAATTCAGCAGCAAACACACCCATTTTCACGCTGAAATTCAGCAGCAAACACACCCATTTTCATGCTGAAAATCAGCAGCAAATGCACCCATTTTCACGCTGAAAATCAGCAGCAAATGCACCCATATTCACGCTGAAAATCAGCAGGAAACGCACCCATTTTCATGCTGAAAATCAGCAGCAAACACACCCATTTTCACGCTGAAAATCAGCTGCAAACGCACCCATATTCACACTGAAAATCAGCAGTAAATGCGCCCTTTTTAGTGCAGAATATCAGTAGCAAAAGGCACCCTCTTGGGTGTTAAGACTGAAACTAAACAACCATAACGACACCCCTTCGGGGCTGTTGTGTACCGAGCCAAACAATCACAACCTGTGGTGGTTTTCTTTCCAGCCGAGTGACAAACAAACACACCCTTGTTATCATATTACAGCCAAGACAAAACGAACCCGAACAAAAATAAATTGCAAATCAAATAAACTAAACAAATTCTACAACAATTTAGCAAATGCATAAGCAAAAAGTTGAGAAATAAGATAAACCAAACACACTCGAAATCAAACATATATTCCAATAAGCTACGGCATATTTCAACTAAGCCAAGCGTTTCAAAAATAAGCAAAACCACACCCATAAGCTGTTCCATAAACTCGAACCAAATAAGCACATACCAAATAAATCCAAAATAAGTTGTACGAGTCTACCAAAAGTTCAAATAAGCCACACAATAAACAAATTGAGTAAAACAAAAATTAAACCACAACCCACGACTCAATCGATGATACCAGTTATTTACAAAACCATTATTCCATTCGGTTTACATAATTATTATACAAATTTCAGTTTTTGCGTTCGAATCAAAATAGAACAAGAAGCTGAGCTTAGTGGGTTTTCGACATATTTACAAGAAGAAGACGATGATGGTGGTGATTGGAGTGAAACCCAACTTTGGTGCACGAATTGAACCCGAACCAGCTCTTGATCCACTTCAATCCATCCGTCAATGTTTACTAACCAGTCAGGATATTACAACAATTAAGCATCAGTGTTAAACAATTGAATTTTGAGACAAAGAGAACAAACTTACTTCTCTCGGGTTCGTGTGAACCATCTCGACTACTTTCTGATTCGACATGTGTTCCCATAACCCATCCGATGCAAACACAATAGAAATATCTGCATACCTAAAAAATGAAGTGACAATTTACATGAATCTATACCTTGTTTTGACATGAATCTATACCTTAGTAACACAACAAGAATCAATAATCCAAGTACCAAGTTTTACTAAACATCAAACAAAAACAATAACCCAAGTATGAAATCAATCAAGGAACAACCAAACACAACCAAATCGTGGCGGCGGTGTGATTGTGGCGGCGGCGGTTTGGTGTGGATGGTGGTGGCCGGCGCAACAAAGAGAAGAGAGGGAGAGGTGGTGTTTTGTTGGTGATGATAATGAAAGAGAAGGGTAGGGTTAGTGTTATAAATGCTAAATTTGATTTTGGGGAAAAAAAGTGGGCGGGAGTAGCCAAAAATATGTGAAAACTGAAAACAAGCGGGCTAAATTTTAACTGATTATGACACTTCTGAAAATGAGTCATCCCCAATAAAAAATTTACTCGTTATGACTTATTTTATGACTTTGCTATTTGCGCGTCATCTTGTAGCGTGCGTCATAAAATGCGAGTCAAGGATAGACCTTTTTCTAGTAGTGGCGCATACATATATAAGCATTATATTTTCACAACATTTGGTTTTACAACTTGATAATGCTTTGAGCAGGCGTTTAAATATGTGTCATGAATCAATTAATTTAGAGATATAATTTTAAGTTCTCTACATCTAGAGTCTAGACTATAGAAATAATCAAATATGCTATTTTAAAGAAATAAAAAAATCAAATTCCATAGACATCCTCTTTGATATAGAAAAATGCGATGCACGTCTCGAGTAATCGAGTATCTGATTTCGACCCATCACCCACATATTTAATTATAAAATTTTGTATGCATCTTTTATTATTTGTTGCCTAGAAACTTTTGTTAGGATTAACTATCTTCAAAGAAGGGGCTTGGAAATGAGTTACTTAATCAAAACATATCTTAATTAATGGTCATCAAACCATATGTTTTTTTTATATGGGTGTCAAATTGTAACAAAAAATATATTAGTAATTGGGTCGATTGGCTTAAAAATCCAACCCTTCTTTTGTAAGAATTTCTAGCCTCGGCTAGTTTTTTTTTCTTTATTTATATCATTCAGCTGTTTCAAAAAAAAAGAAAAAAAAAAAAAAAAAAAAAAAAAAAAAAAAAAAAAAGCCATATGTTTATTTGACTTGGGCTAACTCAATCCTGAAAGTTTAGTATACGTGGTTTTACTAGATCAATGTGACACCATCGACATTTTTAACAATTTTATTTTAGAAAAATATCTAATTTACATGGCTCGTTTTTTATGATTTACGTGACACCAAGTTTATAAGCATAAAATGAATTCTTTATAATGTAAACGGGGTCAAGCTCTTTTTCACCCTGAGTTAGAGACAAAGGCATGCCCTAGTGCATATGATTGTGTGTAGATGTCACCAACTATTTTCAATTTAAATTGAACATGCATGTGTTCCAATCATATCATAGCATTCATGTTTCATATTCATTTATCTACCATTCACATTTTCTGTCATCCAACAAAACGTACACCTCTCATATACCAAAGACAATTTAACCAAATGTGTAAGTAATTCACGATGCTTGTTTGTAATATAATATTTTAGTTTTTAAGTTTCGAAAGGACTTTTATTTTATTTTTTAAATTTACGACACACTAAGGTGGCACTTTTTTATGTCTAAAATGATAGTTTTATTAGATATTGTAGGCATTGGGCCTAAACTAACTTACCAAGCATCCAAGAGGACCTTTTTGGTCTACACTTTTTGTAAAGATGAACAAAGAGCTTTGCATATAATACGTACATATTATATTGGTATGTGTATGCATACTGTTTTTGTTTGACAAGTTTGTTAGCTAAGGTCTGTTAATTATTTTTAGTTAAAGGCAAACTCATATAAATGTATAATCTCATATAAATACAAAACCCCACTTTTGTTTTGACATGCTTTTTTTTAACGAAGTTTTGACATGACCTAAACAACAAATTATTGGTAACTAACATAATCACATCACAGATCATGCTAATCTTGGCCAAAGCCATACATCAATAGTTATTTCATGAATCTTATTTTCTAGTTAAATAAAACTAGCACGGTACCCGCGCGTTGCAGCGGCGGGGACCCTGAAATAATTATTTTTGGTAAATCATGTATTTTAGTATATTATTTTTTTTATAATAAATTTATTGATATCAAGAATTGCGTGTGATGTTAATGACAATGTTTTTAATTATACAATTGTGATAATAATTATTAGAGGTGGCAATTTATGCACAAAATAAGAAAAAAAAAAAAATGGGCTAATTTGTAAACGATTTGGGCATATTTTTCCCTCGTTTTTTTTTTTTCCTTTTTTTTTTTTTTTTTTTTTTTTTTTTTTAAATGGGCATGTATTGCCTATTGAAAAGTTAGATGACACTAACAGATACATAATTTCTCTCAATTGTAGAATATTACAATCGTTTTTAAAGAAAAACATATAATATATTTAACTGGGTTGTTACGCTTAAGGAATTTATTCTGTTTTTTGGGGTCTTTTTTAAAGCGATTCGTATAACATTAACTCGTTTGGCTCGTGCCCATTCGGGCTTGTGCCCGTTTGGCCCGTGTCTGTTCGGGCTTGAATATTTATATAATGTGCTTTATTATTTGTATTAGTGACATTTAATGTAGGAATTGTGTTTAAGATGGTTGTACAATATGCTTGATAATTTGTATTTCTTATGTAAGGGGTGTTTTAATAACGACATTAATTGTATTTATTGGCCCGTTAATTAATTGACTACATTAAATATCTTGACCGCATTAATAGTGTTTTGTATTTTGTTCATTAAGTTTTAAGACTTGTATGTCTTAAAATTAAGATTGATGAGAAAGATCATTAATAGTGCTTTGTGTATTGTACAATAAGCATTATGGCTTGTAAATCTTAATTTTAGGGGGAATTGCATATATACAAACTGAAACTTGCATATTTGCATTTTACTCAAAATACAAGTTTTAAATGCATAATGTACAATGATGTTTAAGCATGTTTTGGGGAAATATGCAAATATGCAAGTTTTAGTGGGTATATATGCAATTACCCTTGAATTTTAAGACTAAGAGGAGAGAAATTCATTCCTAGTTTCCTACATCATATATAGTATAGATAAGCCCAAGATTATACAATTGTAAAGAAGTTTCAGACAGGCCCAAAGCTTTCAACAAAGGGGCCCAATGTCTCCTCTTAAACTTAGGATACGAAGAATCTAAAATACAGTTCATCATATAACAAGTCTTTATTTAGACTAGTATTCACAATTTTACTGTCTTTTTCTTTTATGAGATAGGCAAATAAACACAAATTTGTGGCATCTCCCAGTATGTGTATTCAAGTAACTACAAATATAGAGGAAAAACATAATATTTACTTCAAATTTTACAAACATAAAGTCTGATGCAAATGTTATTCTCGTCATGAATCATATAGATTTGATTTTGCACGCCACAAATAATAATATCACAATTAAAACTATCTAAACGCTAGAAACAAATTACAAACAACTATAAAAGTCTTAACTGATACAAGGATTGACTAAAAAGCAAACTCAACAGGAGTTCTTACCAAATTTTGAAAAGTTGAATAAAATTTAAAAGGTAGCTCATTATCAAGATCGTTGAGAAGAATCCAATCGGAAAACCGATCCATGTTCCTTCCCAAAACATCCTTGATAGATCCTCCTCTTCCTTGACACTTCCATCGGATGATGGAAAATCCTTCAGGCATTTGATTTTAATCTGCATACCGCATAATCCACTATTGTTTTGAAAACCCAACTCATTCATAGTGTCCATTTGCCCACCACTAGGAATTTTACCCGTCAGCCTGTTGTTACTCAAATCTAGAGTTCCGAGTTCGTGAAGCTGCACTAATGATTGAGGGATCGAACCTGAGATTTCATTGTGCGAAACATCCAAGCTTTCTATGCTCTCTAGGTTGCCAAACGACAATGGAATGTGCCCTGAAATCCTGTTGTGTGATATGTTGAGTTGTTTTAGGGCTTTGAGATTTCCTAAAGATGATGGTATTTCACCAGAAATGTTGTTGTCCGACAAGTCCAACAAAACAAAAAAGTGGATGTTGCCTAGGCGTCGAGAAGATTTTTTCCAATTCACAATTAAGTCTTCAACTCTATCCCCATATTCAAGATATGATGCTGACATATTCAGAGTTCTAATCATTCTTGGAAGGTTTGCCATCTGTTGTGGAATACTTCCTGTTAGATTGTTCCCGGAGAGATCAAGAATTCGAAGAGAAGTGCACCTGGAAATATTGTTCGGGATATATCCGCTGAGGGAAGTGTTTCTTTGGATAAGGATTTCGAGAGTAGGAATTTGAGGGAGAATATCTTGTAAATATCCTGTGATAATGCTGTTATGAAGATCAAGAACTCTAAGGAAGACCAATTTGGTCAAATCAGAAGGCAGACTTCCAGAAAACTTATTCCCGCCTAAATAAAGAATTTCGGTTCCTTTTGGAAAATTCGTCGGGATCTTACCAGAGAAATCATTGTCGGACAAATCCAGGTAAACAACTCCCAAAAAAGGTAAATTGTCACCAGAGAATCTATTTCGGGACAAGTCGAGTTTCACTAAATTGGTTAAATTGGAGATGGATTTTGGGATTAGTCCTGAAAAATGATTTTCCGAAACCGCATGATAATAAATACTTGTAGCGTTACCTATGTTTTCTGGTAACTCCCCTGAAAAATTGTTTCGGGACAAATCCAGAACCTCTAACCACTCAGACTCAAACAGGCGAGGCGGGATTTGTCCGCTGAGGTTGTTAGCTGAAAGAAATACATAAAAGATGTTGTTCATCTTCGCCAGCCAATGTGGGAATCTTCCCTCCAATTTATTCCTGATCAAATCAAGATACTGCAACTCTTTCTGTGATGAAATCCATTCAGGAATTTGGCCTGAAATTCCACAAGAAGGCATTGAGATCGTTTGAAGACTACATCTTGGATCAACCTTAGTTGTGTTATTCCAAGTCAAGTTGCTTCCCTTTCCACCGATGAATAAATACTTTAGAGTTCTGATTTTGAATAACGAAGTCGGGATCTCTCCGGCGAGCATGTTGTCGTTGAGTTGAAGGTATGTCAACTTGCTCAAGTTTTGCATCGATGATGGTATCGGGCCTGTTAACTGATTACTCCTCAGGTTCAGAGAAAACAAGTTGGTCAGTCTTCCTATAAAGGTTGGAATTTCCAATGATAAAGAATTAAAGAACAAATCCAGTGATTCTAATTTCGTGAGGTTCGCAATTGATGATGGGATTCCACCAGAGAAACTATTATTACCCAATGACAGTGATTCGAGATTTCGAAGCTTATCAATTTCAGGGCTTAAAACTCCCCCGAGATTAAATAAGATCAAGATCTCGAATCGATTCGAGTTCGAAAAGTTGAGCAGGAATCGGACCCTGTAAACCATTACCACCTAACCTCAATGTAGTCAATTTTCGAAAAGAACCCAGTTCAGGTCCTAGCTTTCCCTCGAGATTATTAGAACTCATGTCCAAGTAACGTAAATTTGTTAACTGGAAAAGTTGTCTGGGGATGGAACCATTGAAGCGGTTATTCCACATTTCAAGATGAAGCAGTTTGGTGAGATTACCAAACCCATCTCCTGGGATCTCGCCTTCAAACCAATTCACCGATATATCAAGTACTTCAAGTGACCGGATACGAAAAATCGGACTCAAGATTTCAGAAGATATCGAAACTAGAACGACAGCGACAAGTTGAGGAGGGAAGGCTACCTCAGATAGCTGAAGCTCCGTAACACTTCCGGTTCTGGAGCAATTAACAAGCTCCCAAGAACAACAATGAGAAGTTGAATTCCATGAGTCCAGTTTTGCAAACTTATCGGAATATTTGGAATTGTAGATGGCGGTGAGGGTGGATTTGAAGTGTAGTAGTGCTTGCTTTTGATGAGCGGGACAAGAGAATGATGGGATTATAATGGAAGTGAGTATTAAAAAGATGGATAACATTAACTTTAACATTGGTGTGCTTGCCATGGTGGATTTTGGTTGTTTTATATTTTTGATGCGTTGGTCTATGTTCTGGTAGCCATTATATAGGCCTTAGGGAATGAAAATGTAGATATTTTCTTTCTTTCTTTCTTTCATTTCTTTTATTTATTTATATAAATTCATAGAAAATAATGTACTGCTTTATTATACCATTGTACAAGTTATAAACCACGAGTGTCGCAGTAGAAAAATGATCTGTGTATGTGTACACCAATCATATAATGATATGATTTTTTTGCTTTTACATGTAAAAGTAGCTACTAGCTACTAAAGGCTTTTGTTAATCATATTTTTAAGGTTATTATACCAACATATTAGTGATTCAATTCGTAAGTAGTTTGATGTGATTTTTTAGCATTCGAGCGGCCAAATACTAAAAAGTTGTAGCTTAACGTCGATCAAGTCGATCAAGTGATGGACAATGGGGGATACAAACTTCAGGTTCAAAGTAATATATACCTTCCCACAGGCGATGTTACACGGTTGACAAAACTCTCCTTAGATGTGGTGGTTAACCAATGTATTCTTTGAAGATACAGAAACGTAGTTACGTTTGATTGCTTTTAAAAGACAAAACGTGACACCGTTTGTTATAACATCAATTCAAATAGCTTACTTGGTGGACATAATGTTATTTTAAGTCTTGTTTATTCTTACCAAAACAAGAAATCGAGAGTATATTGGTGTGGAATACATTGGGCTATACGAAAATAGATCATATCTATAGTGTAATACGTACTTAACAATAACGTATCTTATTTGAAATGTTTATTACAACATTTAAATCTAACTTTTACAAAGCTATGTCTTCATTTTAATACATCAGGGCCCGTCAAAAAACAAAGCTAAGAATGATACCTAATATCCTTTTGATATATTTCTTAAATGTGAGGCCTAAATAAATCGAACTTAAATGACATCATAATTATTAAAACCTTCTATATCTAGAGCATCAGGTGGTCCAGGTTAGCTGGACTTCAATAGGAACACTTGTTTGCTTGACTTGGTGGAAAATAAGGTCATTTTTAAGTATTTGATCTGATCAACCAACATGAGAGTAAATTAGACGTTCGTCTTTTTTGAATATGAGGCATAGAATAAAAATGGAGTTATCATACATTAATAAACATGTCATAAGAAAAGGGAAACAATTGACACCAAGACTTATTTTGTACATGAAAACACTACAATCTTTGAAATAATCAAGAATATCGGACTTTTTAGTTCAGTGATACTAATCAAGCATGTAACAGTTAGCTAGGCTGTTTGTCAATTTAATTTGGACTTCGTTTGAACGTTTCATATTTTAGTGCAAGTCTTTATATTACAGCAGGAGTGTATATTTGCAATTTTTAATTTCCAGTGTAAATTTATATGTATATTTGCAATTTTTAATTTCCAGTAAATTTATATGTACTGTCTTAGCACATAACACTTACTTTAGCATAGGTATTTGGTTTTTCATGTTGCCGGTGGAGGTTTTATATATCGTATATCTGATGTTCATATGGTCAAGTTCATGGTGCGATTGTAACTGACAGATGACCAACTAAAATTGTCATTAGTTACATCACTTATATATATAGCAACACATATATGGAATACTATCATATGCATATCAGTACCAAATGTTGATGTGGAATGCTGAAAATATAAATATAACTGGGCTATGTATAGTAGAGGATGTGTAAATATAGCAGCTCGTATAAACATGTACGGATTATATTTTAAACAGAAATAATTATATATTGAAATTAAATCTCGAAACAGACTATAACGTAGGAGCTAATACACAAGGGGCACAATAACCTGCAACATACAAGATCGATTAACAATTATTATATGATATTTTCTTAATTTTATTTAGAGCCGGCAATTTTTGACACGGACCTGTTAACAAGACACGACACGACCTGTTCTTAACAGGTTTCGTGTCAGGTCTTAACAGGTTTCGTGTCTTAACAGGTCCGGACCTGTTAAGACCCGAATGAAATTAACAGGTTTCGTGTCTTAACAGGTTTCATTATTTGAGCAGTTGTTTGAACATAGTTGAGATGCCTAGAAGATCATTACACATAATTTCATTTAATTTAAACTTTTGGCTGACGTTTGTGTTTAGTGAATGGGCCAGCTGGTCAATTAACCAAAGTAAAATAGGAGCCGACATATTAAAGAATAAATAAACGACCTACCAACTTAAAACTCAAAAGCGATTAGTATATTTTGTGAGGAGCTAGAACAATACAAGTAGGGCTGAGCAAATCACCCGAAAGGACCAGATCGACCAACAGACTGACCGGGACCGGACCGACCACATTTGGTCCGGTCATCGGTCTCGGCTTTTGGGCTAATTTGGTCTCGGTCTTGGTCGGTCCGGTCCAGACCACAAACCAACTATTTTGCCTTGTTGTACCGGATCAACCACATTCGGTCCGGTCCTCGGTCTCGGCTTTTGAGCTAATTCGATCTCGGTTTTTGTTAATCCGGTCCCGTCCGAACCGATGCTCAGCCCTAAATACAAGTATTAACAAGAATGATAATATTAAGATTAACACTGTTGTGATTGCCATGGTGGATTTTGGTTGTGTATTTTTTATTCATTTGTACTACTAACTGGTGGTTGTTATACATGGAATGAAAATGAGGGGCTGAATATTTTTCTTTCTTTCTTTCTAATATATAAACCAATGTACCATTATTTTTTGAATGATGTACATTTACGTTAAAAAAAATTATTGTGGTAGTTGAAAACGGATTTCTGCAACCCTACTTTTATCCGTTGCGATTATGATTTTATATTTAGGCCCAGTAATCCATAAATCATAACTAATTTTTATGATAACATTTTTTATAGTACGTAGTCCTACGTTTACTTAATAATATATGACTGTTAGTACAGCTTCTGGGTGGTTCAGGTTTACTTTGACTTCAATATTGTCTTGCGAAAATAATCGAACAAGACTTATATACGAAAGTGAGAGTAATTACGAGTCTTCATGAAACAATCCAATAAGAAATGGATTTGAGTACTTTGTATTTGTTAAAATTTTCCTGTTTCAATAATATCTAGGTGGTCCAGGTTTACATCGACTTTGATACACATGTTGTGGAAGAATTGGAAAGATATACAACAAAAAGACTTGTGACTTTGTGTAAAATAAGTTCGTTGAGTATTCGTCTACCAATATGTAAGTAAATGAAACGTTAGTCATTTCGGATGTTAGTCATAGACCAGAAAAAAGTTTATCATACATTACTTTTAGAGTTAATTGTTAATTTTGTCCTTTGGTTTACATCTTTTTTCAACTTTCGTCCTTTAACTTTAATAATAACACCGCCCGTCCCTATGATTGTCCATTTTCAACAAACTAGTCCTTTGACCAAACGGCCATTAGTGTCTCTTCGTTAAATCTTTGCATATAAGTGCACTTTCGTTAGTTTCTACCTTGTCATCTTCAACCTCCACTTTTTCAAACTTTTCACTTTTCTTTTTATAATTTCAAAAACACAATTAAATGTATACATCTTCAACCTCGATTATTTTTAAAAAACTTTCATGTTTCTTTATATAAACATCAAACACACCCACTATAATGAAACACAAATACATTATTTATAGAATTAGTACAAACACAATATTTCTATCTGTATGCCCAAATAAAGGCTAACTTTTTACAAACATTGGTAAATAGACATGTTTTGATTCATTCTCTCAAATGAAGGTTACTAGTATATGTGGCCTCTAATTAAATTTAGTTTTAGGGCCCGTTTGGTTTGTAGACGGGTTTCGGATTTGAATTTAGATTTGGATTTTGTATTGAAGTAAATGAGATGAGAGAAAAATAATAATTATTTTATAAATTATTTAAAATAAGATACCTTATTTTTAAATAAACAATTTAATTTAAATAATATAAAGAATAATACTCTATTTGTGTAGATGAGAGAGGAAAATACAAATAAAGAGAGAGAAAACCCTAGCAAAGCATCGGGGCTGAGATTCTGGCATCACACCTACACTTGAGACCAATATGAAGATGCCAAACAATAGAATTTTAGTATCTCTCATCCTAAACCCATCAAAACCCACGTAACAAACGCACCCTTAATGAGGTCTTCACTATTTAATGATTTACTAGTGAAATTTGTTAATGCTTCCTCGTATGGTCTTTTCACAGATTCATATATGTTCTCTATATTGTGACCTCAATCAAGCGTGACTTAAGGATATAAACACATAAGATTTTTCTTTCTAAATTAACATGGTCCACATTATCAAATTGCAAAAATAAACACCCAAAGTGTTATCCACACCCATCTATACAAAATAAAAAAAAATGAAATAACCATTTACTCATTGCCGGATCTGACTGCCACTAATCTACGGGAAACAAGCTACCTGAAAACAGGGGCGGAACTTCATGAAGGCTAGGAGGGGTTGTGGCACCTTCAAAATTTTGAGTCATTAATTGTCTATATGTATATCACTTGGAAAATTTAGGAAAAAAACAAAATATGTATCAGCAAAACAAAGTGCAGTACCATTATGAGTTGCAGAACACCAAGGAAAGAAATAAAAGTACAATTATATATGTATTGGATCTTATACAACTTAACATTTTTACCCTTTTAACACTTTAGTTTAAGTGTTTAAGGGTGACAGTTCTAAAAATTTCAGAACAATATAATTTCATTTTGGAGGTATAAAATATTGAATCAAAGCGAATGCTTTAGGAAGAATTAGGAAATGCTTCAACTAACTAGTTTCAAGTTATGAACGAGGAGCGGAACTTCATAAGGGCTAGAAGGGTTTGAGACCCCCCAAAATTTTGAGTCATTAGTTTTCTATACGTATATCACTTGGGAAATTTAGGATAAAAACAAAATATGTATCAGCAAAACAAAGTGCAGTAGCTTTGTGAGTTGCGAGAACACCAAGGAAAGAAACAAAAGTACAATTATATGTGTATTGGGTCTTATACAACTTAACAATTTTACCCTTTTAACACTTTAGTTTAAGTGTTTAAGGGTGAGAGTTCCAAAATTGCACAACAATATAACAATATTTTTTCTACTGTTAGTTTTTTAACATTCATTTTGGAGGTATAAAATGTTAAATCAAAGCGAATGATGTAGGAAGAATTAGGAAATGCTTTAAGAAACTAGTTTCAAGTTATGAACTAGGGGCGGAACTTCATGAGGGCTAGGAGGGGTTGTAGCCCCCCCCCCCCCCCCCCCCCCCAATTTTTTTTGAGTCATTAATTGTCTATACGTATATCACTTGGAAAATTTAGGAAAAAAACAAAATATGTATCAGGAAAACAAAGTGCAGTAGCTTTGTGAGTTCCAAAACACCAAGGAAAGAAACAAAAGTAAAATTATATGTGTATTGGACCTTATACAACCTAGCATTTTTACCCTTTTAACACTTTAGCTTAAGTGTTTAAGGGTGACAGTTCTAAATTTTCAGAACAATATAGTTCTACTGTTATTTTTTAACATTCATTTTGGAGGTACAAAATATTAATTCAATATTTTATACCTAAAAAATGAGTGTTAAAAAATAACAGTAGAAAAAATAATAGTAGAACAATATAGTTCTACGGTCGTTAAATCTTTGCATATAAGTGCACTTTCGTTAGTTTCTACCTTGCCATCTTCAACCTCCACTTTTTCAAACTTTTCACTTTTCTTTTTATAATTTCAAAAACACAATTAAATGTATACATCTTCAACCTCGATTATTTTAAAAAAACGTTCATGTTTCTTTATATAAACATCAAACACATCCACTATAATGAAACATAAATACATTATTTATAGAATTAGTACAAACACAATATTTCTATCTGTATGCCCAAATAAAGGCTAACTTTTTACAAACATTGGTAAATAGACATGTTTTGATTCATTCTCTCAAATGAAGGTTACTAGTATATGTGGCCTCTAATTAAATTTAGTTTTAGGGCCCGTTTGGTTTGTAGACGGGTTTCGGATTTGAATTTAGATTTGGATTTTGTATTGAAGTAAATGAGATGAGAGAAAAATAATAATTATTTTATAAATTATTTAAAATAAGATACCTTATTTTTAAATAAACAATTTAATTTAAATAATATAAAGAATAATACTCTATTTGTGTAGATGAGAGAGGAAAATACAAATAAAGAGAGAGAAAACCTTAGCAAAGCATCGGGGCTGAGATTCTGCCATCACACCTACACTTGAGACCAATATGAAGATGCCAAACAATAGAATTTTAGTATCTCTCATCCTAAACCCATCAAAACCCACGTAACAAACGCACCCTTAATGAGGTCTTCACTATTTAATGATTTACTAGTGAAATTTGTTAATGCTTCCTCGTATGGTCTTTTCACAGATTCATATATGTTCTCTATATTGTGACCTCAATCAAGCGTGACTTATGGATATAAACACATAAGATTTTTCTTTCTAAATTAACATGGTCCACATTATCAAATTGCAAAAATAAACACCCAAAGTGTTATCCACACCCATCTATACAAAATAAAAAAATTGAAATAACCATTTACTCATTGCCGGATCTGACTGCCACTAATCTACGGGAAACAAGCTACCCGAAAACAGGGGCGGAACTTCATGAAGGCTAGGAGGGGTTGTGGCACCTTCAAAATTTTGAGTCATTAATTGTCTATATGTATATCACTTGGAAAATTTAGGAAAAAAACAAAATATGTATCAGCAAAACAAAGTGCAGTAGCTTTGTGAGTTGCGAGAACACCAAGGAAAGAAACAAAAGTACAATTATATGTGTATTGGGTCTTATACAACTTAACAATTTTACCCTTTTAACACTTTAGTTTAAGTGTTTAAGGGTGAGAGTTCCAAAATTGCACAACAATATAACAATATTTTTTCTACTGTTAGTTTTTTATCATTCATTTTGGAGGTATAAAATGTTAAATCAAAGCGAATGATGTAGGAAGAATTAGGAAATGCTTTAAGAAACTAGTTTCAACTTATGAACTAGGGGCGGAACTTCATGAGGGCTAGGAGGGGTTGTAGCCCCCCCCCCCCCCCCCCCACCCAATTTTTTTTTTGAGTCATTAATTGTCTATACGCATATCACTTGGAAAATTTAGGAAAAAAACAAAATTTGTATCAGGAAAACAAAGTGCAGTAGCTTTGTGAGTTCCAAAACACCAAGGAAAGAAACAAAAGTAAAATTATATGTGTATTGGACCTTATACAACCTAACATTTTTACCCTTTTAACACTTTAGCTTAAGTGTTTAAGGGTGACAGTTCTAAATTTTCAGAACAATATAGTTCTACTGTTATTTTTTAACATTCATTTTGGAGGTACAAAATATTAATTCAATATTTTATACCTCCAAAATGAGTGTTAAAAAATAACATAAGAAAAAATATTGTTATGTTGTTTTGAAAATTTGGAACTGTCACCCTTAAACATTTTTGTTAGGGAGGGAGGGGGAGGGGGGAAGTTTATTACAACGTAAAAGTAACTTTTCTTTCATAACTTAAACTAGTTGCTTTGATTCAATATTTTATACCTCCAAAATGAGTGTTAAAAAATAACAGTAGAAAAAATATTGTTATATTGTTCTGAAATTTTGGAACTGTCACCCTTAAACACATAAACTAAAGTGTTAACACTGGTACAGAAAGTGCTATTGGTTACTCCAAAAATGTGTGACGATATGCATATAGTCACACACGTTTTTTTCGTCATGTGAGACAAAAGGTCCCGCCACCGTAGGTGGCATATGGTCACATTGTTGAGTTCGTGACCAATGTCATTGAAAAAGAGTGACCAAAACCCGAATATGTGTGACAAATTATGCACAAGTTTTGTTGGATTAATCAGTATGTGTGATCGTAAATAGTTTACAGTCACACGAATGTTTTTTAGAGTAACTATTGTTCGTCCTTTGGCCACATAAATATATAATATATGTGACATTTGAGATGATTTATTCAAGTAAATGTGTATTTTGTGTGACTATTTCCGTCCTATGGCCACATGAATATATAATAAATGTGACGTTTGTGATGATTTAGTTACACAACGGGTGTTGTTTTTTTAGTGTTAGTGACATACAATTAAGCAAAAAGTGGCTAAAATTGTTAATAAGTGTGACCATATGCTGCTTAAAATAAATAAATGTGTATTTTGTGTGACTATTGTTCACATGAATTTTTAGTTTGTATGGCCTTTTGTAATATTTAGTCATCTAAATCATGTTTGTTTTTGGTATTTAGTCACACACAATTAAGCAAAAAGTGGCCAAAAATGTTAACAAGTGTGACCATATGTTGTTTAAAGTGAAGAAATGTATATTTTGTGTGACTATTGATCATCCAATTGCCACATGATTTTTTTTTTGTGTGGCCTTTTGTAATATTTAGTCACACAAGGAATTAAGCAAACAGTGACCAAAAATGTTAATAAGTGTGACTATATGCATATTTTAGTCACATTTAAAAAATCAATATATATGAAAACAAATTCAAATATATATATATATATATATATATATATATATATCAAAACAAATTCAAATACAATAAAATTAGAATGTATATAATTGAATCAAATATAAAACTAGACCTCCTTTTATACACCAAGGAGTCCTAACTATATGAACTAACAGTACTAAGTTATAACTAACAGTTGTAACTAATACACTAGTAGTATTAACTTCGAGCAGTCTTAACTTCGAGCAATCTTAACTTGGTACTAACAGTGCTTGGCACATTTTTAGAAATTGAAACCAGAAGAAGCACCAGTAGCACCACATGGTTGTTGAAGCTTGACCCATTTATCCAACACGAGCCAGATTCATCAAGGTTGGTCCCAGAACATACGCCACTTGCTTGGTGCACACGACCCTTGCCAAATAGCTGAGTGACCTGTTAACAACGGAAGTTGCATGCTTAGTTTTTTAGATAATCTATATACTCAATATTTTTGCCTTAACCAATTAAACACCTTTCTAAGGCCTTGGTACTTATGCAACACCAAGCATTTAGAAATTACAGCACACAAAAACATTCAGAAACTTGTACGCATAACAAAATCAATGCTTATTGATTGCTGAAATAGCGGAAACATACTTTATAAGGCCTTGGTACTTATGCGACACCAAGCTGCTTCTTTATATCCTTCTGCAATAACAAAAAATAAAAAACAAACAAAAATTCACTCAGATATGTCTTCAGGGGGTCAAATTTAGCCAAATAAAAATAGAAGAATGAGGTTTACCTCGATGCTTAGAGGAGTAGTGGTTGGAGCATAACGATCAACCACCTTTCCTTCTCTATTAACTAGAAACTTTGTAAAGTTCCACTTGATGCTGTATCCAAGAAGCCCACACTACTACAAAAAAACGTTAAAAAGAGCGGTCGAAAACCCTCAAGGGTGACAAATAGTAACCAAACGCAAAATAGATCAGTCAATAGATCAGTCAATACCTAGGAACCGATCTTAGAAACATTTTTCCAAATAAAAATGAGCTTTAGCAGACCTGCAACATCACTAAAGTAGAAAGTTACCACCAGTCCACCTTCTATCGTTACTTCGAAAAATAGGAATATTCAATGAAACTACTAACCCGTTTAGTTTGTGTTTCCCGTTTGTTAGCAAATAGATGTTGGAGAAGCGGACACGGCCAAGAAATAGGTCTTTAAGTTGCTTATACAACTGTGACACAGATAAACTGAATTTGATATTGTATCCATATAATATAAAATTAAGAAAAGAAAGTGCTCATTTTTTTTTAACCTGGACCGACATTGGCAAGTTAAATTAAGAACATGTTGCTGTGCAGGTGATCTGAAAACGAACAGTACATCTGGTCTCTAACTCTTATGAATCCACGAACAGTACATCAAGATCCTGTAAAAGGAGGACATAAATTACTTTAAGAAAGTGGAATATCTATATTGTGTATACCAAATGGATAATAATAATGATATATCTACCTAGGAGGTTTTATGGACGGATACACGAAGTGTATGCGGCCCCCATCACTCCTTTAACATGTTTCCTTTTCAGCTCATCTTTTCAGTTTTTATGTTACCATTTGACTCATTAGAATCGAAGACAATCTGAGTATATCCGTTCATAATTAAATTAGTTGGAATTGCCATCGTTGCTGATAACAGTAATGTAACTGAGAGGTGGTAGCAGTGCAAGATACACTCATGACTCACCTATTTAAACCCTTTGCTGAAGAGGAAACTTGAGGCTTTTTGACACCGAATTCCATCTGTTGTATTGCAACAAAACTGCAATTACATGAAAATAAAAGTTAGTAGTGGACCTAGTAAATAATCGTTAGATAAGAAACTTCTAAGCTCACCATTGTCACAAACCCATCACCATCGGTACATTGTTTACATGAAGTGGATATAATATCAAGGCTCAACAAAGTCAGCTTTACAGTTGATTATGGTTGAAAGAAAAAAGTCCACAAACTTCCAATACAAACTCATGATTTGATTATCCAAACAAATTAACTTAACCCAGCAAATATCTATCATGTATCCCTAAGAACTTCGATATTACAATAGAAAGCATGCGTTTATAATATGAGAATTCAGCTCAACAAATAATCACATTCTTTTATTTTCAACAATGGATTTCGGCCCAATAACCAAACCGAATACAAAAACAACCATAGATTTATATATACAGGTTCAAACACTAATTACAACACCCTTAGTGTTCTGCTACTTAAACTGAACCAAAACAAGGCCGACACACCCTCTTACGTGTCGTGTCAAATCAAGATACAAAAAAGGCATCGCACCCTTCGTGGGTGGCTTTTGAACCGACAAATTTACACTTAAATGCCCCTTAGGTTTTAGACCAAACACATCCTTATATTAGTCGTGGGCTTGAGCCCATAAACTGATAAAATGCACCCCTTTTCGGGGCTGAAATAAGCAAAACAAATACCCCTGTTGCACCAAAAATTTAGCAGCAAACGCGTCCTTTTTGGGGCTGTATTGCAGCAAACAAATGCCTCCAATTGGGGCTGCGTTTCAGCAAATAAACGCCCCCTGTTGGGGATGCGTTGCAGCAGACAAACACCCCCTGTTGGGGCTGGAAAATGTGCTGAATCGAACGCCTCTTTGGGCTGGAAAATGAGCACAGTCAAACGCACCCTTGTGCAGAAAAATAAGCAATGAAACACACCCTTTTGTTGGGTTTGAATAGCAGAAACAAGCACCCATATGTTGTGGTCCTTTTCCAGCCAAGACACAACAGGTCCGGGACAAACACCCCGTAACAAAATAAGCCGTAAATTAAAATAAGCTAAACAAACTACTTAACAATTAAGCCAAATAATTTCAAAGTAAGCAAATCCAAACCAATACCCTCTTGTGTGGCTCTTGGTGGTGGGTCTAACAAATCAAACCAAGCGACCTCTTTGGGTAGCTGCAACACGCAACAGTTGTCAATCTCAATAATACCATGTCAAGTAAAGTTAAAGAACATTAAGATAAGAAATCACTGAATCCATGTTTAATTATATTTAGGTAGCATTACTGAATCCATGTTTATTTAATTATCCACATGATTACTGATTTTCAGTAACGAGTTAGCATACATGTTATATAACTTCTAAACAAGTAAATTCAACAAATAGCTGAATAACATCATAAAAACAGTTACAATAAATTAAATCAAATACATACTCAGCAGATCTATCATTTTAAATTCAATCCATACACATTAATTCCACCAAAAAATCATAAAAAAACAAACAAATCCAGTAAACAACAAACAGGTCCATCAATTCTAATTAAATAAATAAATAATATACCTTGCAAACAGTCACAGCTTTCAGCTTCCTTCCTGACAACATCGAGAACAAAATCAATCAACTCAGCGCCTTCAGTATATTGACCCTTGGCCAATTATTACCAACGTGGATCCCAACAGTACCGTGCTTTACCTCACGTGGATCCCAGCACGACAGCGTGAGGCGGCTGTGGAGATGGTGGTCTGTGGGGAGGCGGCGTGTGAGGAGGTGAAGGGTGGCGGTGGAGAGGGGGTGTGAGAGAATTAGTTGGGGAGAAATAATTAAGAACATGAGATGCGAGAAGAAAAGATAAAAAGATGGGTGGAGGGGCAATTTGATTTTGGGGAAAAATTTAAGCGGGGCTTGTGAAAAGTTGAGAGGGCAATTTCATTTTGGGGAAAATTTAAGCGGGGCTTCTTAAAATTTAGGCAATTTGATTTAGTGTGAGCATATATATCATTTGGTCACACTATTCAAGTGTGTGACATATATATTTGTCACTTTTAAATAATGTGTGACGAACTTGACTATATGATTTAGCTACATACACAAATACTTCATGTGACCATATATGAATTTTGGTCACACTGTTCAATTGTGTGACATATATTTGTCACATACGTATATATATAATGTGACTAATTTTTCAAACTTATTTGTATCCGTCACACGTCCCAAATTATATGTGACTAAATATTCAAAAAAAAAAAAAAAAAAAAATACAAGATACCTCTGGTCACGAAAATATTCGAATATGTGACTAAAACCCATTTTTGTACATTTAGTCACATAAAAAAGTTACTGTGTGGCCGTTCGAAAAACAGCATGTGTGACTAAAACCCATTTTTGTACTAGTGTAAAGGGGTAAAAATGTTAAGTTGTATAAGACCAGGTACACATTTAATTGTACTTTTGTTTCTTTCCTTGGTGTTTTGCAACTCACAAAGCTACTGCATTTTGTTTTGCTGATACATATTTTGTTTTTTTCCTAAAATTTCCAAGTGATATATGTATTGACAATTAATGACTCAAATTTTTTTTGGGGGTGGGGGGACCCCTCCTAGCCCTCATGAAGTTCCGCCCCTAGTTCATAACTTGAAACTAGTTGCTTGAAAGATTTCCTAATTCTTACTAAAGCATTCGCTTTGATTCAATATTTTATACCTCCAAAATGAATGTTAAAAAATAACAGTAGAATTATATTGTTCTGAAATTTTGAAACTGTCACCCTTAAACACTTAAACTAAAGTGTTAAAAGGGTAAAAATGTTAAGTTGTATAAGACCCAATACATGGATAAGGATCCTCTCATGTTCATTTGAACATGAGAGGTAAAGTTGTTCATGTTCTGATTGTACATTGCCATTATTGCAAAACATTTATTTTATTTTAAATCAAATGTACAATCATATCATGCACAACTTTACCTCTCATGTTCAAATGAACATGAGAGGATCCTCATCCCCAATACACATATAATTGTACTTTTGTTTCTTTCCTTGGTGTTCTGCAACTCACAAAGCTACTGCACTTTGTTTTGGTGATACATATTTTGTTTTTTTCCTAAATTTTCCAAGTGATAGGTGGTCCAGGTTAGCTGGACTTCGATAGGAACACTTGTTTACTTGACTTAGTGGAAAATAAGGTCGTTTTTAAGTATTCGGTCCAGACGATCAACATGAGAGTAAATTAAACGTTCTTCTATTTGGATATGAGGCATAGAACGAAAAAGGAGTTATCATACATTACATCTATTACACTTTCCTTTTCAAAATCTGAGGCACCTAATTGTTCCAGATTTACTTGGGCACAATAATAAATATGCCGTAAGAAAAGGGAAACAATTGACACCAAGACTTATTCTGTACATGACAACATTACAATCTTTGTCTAAGTAGTTATACACAAAAATTACGACCGGCAATGGCCATTGACTTAACAAGATGAATCTGATCCATATATACTTAATTTGTCATGTAGAGTCACGATCAGTAACGTTATCACAAATGCTCATGGTCCAAATTAGAGGTGTCAATTTGTGCGCAAAATAAAAAAAATAGGCTAAGTGAGCAAATTTTTAAAAGATTAAGTACATTTGGGCCCCCTCTTTTTTTTTTTTGAATGAGCATATTTTGCTAATTTAAAAGTTAAATAGGCATAATGGGTACATATTTTTCTCTGAATCGGAGAACATTAAATTGTTTTTAATGAAAAACTTAAGGATATAGTATATTTAGTTACTTAAATATAAATGAGGTGTTACGTTTGATGAATTTTTGTTGTTGTTTTAGGTTTTTTCTAAAGCGATTCGTATAACATGCACCATAGTTGTCAAAATCACGCCTAAGGCGCGCCTTGGAGCAAGGCTCCAGCCTTTGGGATTTTTTCAGATCGAGGCTCACGAAATGCATGAATCCCACAAAAAGCGCGCGGCTTGGGGGCTTTTTGCGCCTTTGCGCCTTGGGGCTTTTTGCGCCTAGGAGATCTAACAATTTTTTTTCTTTTTCTTCTTCTTTTGTTTTTTTAATATTAAGATAAGATACATGGGCCTTTTAAGTCATAGGGTGAGTATTTGTATGATTTGTAAATTTGAATTAATTCTATGTTTATTTTATTGATTGGAATTTTCTTTAAGAAGTTACTTTGTTTCATTAAGTATTTTTTTTACGACATATAATCATGAAAATATGACATTGTGCCTTGAATATTAATATGTTGCTTGCTTGATATTTTGTTTTAAATTATGAGCTTTGTTAGATGTAAGCTACAAATGTAGGACATAAGAATATTTAGTATGATATGGATTTTAATCTCTAGGTCCTCGAGTCAAAGAGTTGATCCATTTTAGAAGTGACAACTGATCCATTTTAATATTTATAATGACAATATGTGTCATGCATTAAGTATTTTAACATTATTTTGTGTTATTTAAGCTACATAAATGGTCATATATGTTATAAAAAACTTAATGTTTTTAGTGCGCCTCGCATTCATGAATCCCGCGCCTTGGATTGCGCCTCGACTCGAGGCTCTTTTCCCCCCTTTACGCCTTAGTGCGCCTTGAGCCTTTCAGAACACTGACATGCACCCGTTTGGCCCGTGCCCATTTAGCCCGTGCCCGTTTAGCCCATAGCCTGTTTAGCCCGTGCCCGTTTAGCCCATAGCCCGTAGCCCGTGCCCGCCCGGCCCGCCCGTTTTGCCACCTCTAGTCCAAATGTCACGTAATACTGTTCGATGCTCAAGTATATCTGTATATGTGAGTGTAACAGATTGTACCAAAAAACTCATCTAACTGGGTACATAGTGAACAGGATGATTGATGTTTTAGTGGCTCATGTTTGATGAACATATGAGTAAATAAAGAGTGGAAAGATCGTCATCGTCTAATACTAAAAAGGTCAATTTTATGGTGCAATTAGTATTAATAGATGACTAACTAAGACTCTCATGAGATATATTACCGACAATCTTGCATACACGTCAACAACACATAACTTGCAATTCTATCAGTTCCAACAATGTTGATGCAATTCTAAAGATAGGTATCAAACAGGGCTGTATAAAACATAAATTTGTGGACAAAGCAAGTTATAGCTGCAATTCTAAAGATAGGTATCAGCTTACATGTCTAACATAGTTGCCTTTTAAAAGGTACGCTAACACGGTTTCAGTTTTGTAGACTTGTAGTATTTTGGCTTTTGAGCCAAAACTGACCACAACCCTCAAGGTTGTATAGTGTAAAAAGACTTCTTTCTTTTACACCATTTTTTGTTTAAATTCGTCTGGTATGGTTGAAATCATTAATTTGAATTATGAGCTGACATTTGTGTTTAGATAATGGGCCAGCTGGTCCCTTAACCAGAGGAAAATTGGAGCCGACATAATGAACAATAAATACACGATCTAGCAACTTAAAACTCAGAAGCGATTAGTAGATACAAATCCAGAAAAGGTTTTAGAATCTATGCATATAGATGATGATGATGGGAATTCTGTTATTGAGGTTCGAAAGTCATTTTCAGTCCCTTGATATTTTAAGAAAAGCGTTCACAGATGCATTTGGCGATGATGACGATGATGGTCTTCTTGATAACAAGCTCTTCGGAATAGCAGTTTGTGCTGTCTAGCTTGTTAGAATCTGCTTTAAAATTATCAAAGAATAATAACGTTAATGTTCAAGGGAGATTTCACTATGCTCTTCCGAACATTAAATAGTGGAGGTAAAATTGACTATGTCAAGATCGTATTTCAGAACCTAGGTAAGTATTGCAAGGTCAAGGGTTCGATCCTCACTCCCTACAAAAGGCTGGAGGTCCTTTTCTACCTTAAGTAGAACCGGAAGCAGCCTCTCTACCTTAGGTAGGGGTAAGGCTGTCTACATCTCAACCTCCCCCATACACCGTGGAAGACGGTATTGGGACCCATAACCCATGGAAGACGGTATTGGGAGTTAATTGACAAAGATAAATTACCATTTTTAAGTGTTGTATGGGCTAAAAATGGACAAATGGTAGATGAAAAAAGAAGTATTTGAGTTTTGGAGAAAAATTAAGGATGGGCTCCAGTTAACATTATTGATCGATGTATGTGAAAGAATTGGTTCGGAACTTCCACCTTGTTTTATTAAACTACCCACTGATTGGAATTGATTTCCGGTGTTGATGTAGCAAATGTGAGATGTGTCTGTTCAGAACTAAGACAATTTAGCCTCGCATGATGATATGTGGAAACAAAAGTTTTTTGAGGAGTTCAAGTATACTGACTCGATAAATGGGAGGACTTTTAAAGAAGAATTTGCAGATTGGACAACTGAAAACAAAAATACACATGGGTTGGGTATTTTGTTAAGAATATGAGAGAAAATCCAACGCATGGTGATCCATTTGCTGCTGGCCGTCCTTTCCAATGAAAAAATCCTTATGCAGATCCATATGCCCTATTTTGGTGTTGGTCCTCCACTGGAAAAAGTTTGGTTAAACCCTATCAGGTTCAAAGTAATATATACCTTCCCACAGGCGATGTTAAGCGGTTGATAAAACTCGCCTTCTTAGACGTGGTGGTTAACCAATGTATTCTTTGAAGATACAAAAACTTTGTTACGTTTGATTACTTTTAAAAGACAAAACTTGACACCGTTTGTTATAACATCAACTCAAGCAGCTATACTTCGTGGAAATAACGTTATTTTTTATTCTTACTAAAACAAGAGATTGAGAGTATATTGGTGTGCAATACATTGGTCTATACAAAACCAATCCCTACGAAAATAGATCATACCTATAGTGTAATACGTACTTAACAATAACATATCTTATTTGAAACTGTTTAATACAACATTTAGATCTAACTTTTACAAAGTGATGTCTTCATTTTAATAAATCAGGGCCCATAAAAAACAAAGCAAAGAATGATGCGTAATATCCTTTTTGATACATTTCTTATATGCGAGGCCTAAATAAATCGAACTTAGATAACATCATATCTAATAAAAAAAACTTATATTCTAGAGGATCAGGTGGTCCAGGTTAGCTGGATTTCAATAGGAAGACTTGTTTGCTTGACTTGGTGGAAATTACAGTCGTTTTTAAGTATTCGATCCGGATGACCAACTTGAGAGTAAATTAAACGTTCATCTTTTTGAATGTAAGGCATAGAACAAAAAAGGAGTTATCATACATTATATCTATTATAGTTTCCTTTTCCAAATCTGAGGCACAAACATGCCGTAAGAAAAGGGAAACAATTGACACCAAGATTATTTTGTACATAAAAACACTACAATCTTTGTCTAAGTAGCTCTACACACAAATTACAACCGGCAATGGCCATTGACTTAACAAGATGAACCTGATCCATATATACTTGATGCAGTCATGTAGGATCACGATCAGTAACGTTATCACTAATGTTCATGGTCCAAATGTCAAGTAATATATATATACTGTTCGATGCTCAAGTATATGTGAGTGCAACAAATTTTACAAAAAAACTCATCAAACTGAGAACCGGTACAATTAACAGCATGATTAATGTTTTAGTGGCTCATGTTTGACGAACATTTGAGCGAATAAAGAGTAGAAAGATCGTCTAATACTATAAAGGTCAATTTCATGGTGCAATTACGATTAATAGACTAAGACTCTCAATGAGTTATGTTACCGACAATCTTACATACACGCCATCAACACATAACTACTTGCAATGTACACACTACAAGAAAAATGCTTTTTGGCGACACTCGTACGACATATTTAGCGACGTATGTGAAGCCAGCAACACAACTAGCGACTTTTGGTGGTAGGTCGCTATATACGAGTCGCAAATTTTTGTGACTTGGTCTACCTCGATGCTAAAATTTGCGCAACTACATCGACTTCTTAATATGTCGCTAAAGAATAGCGACTATATTATTATAAGTCGTAATTTATGTCGCTATTTCTAAGAAACATCACTAACTAAGTTACCATCTCTATTCTCTATAGAAGTCACTACTAGTGTTGCAATTTAGGTCTTTTGTGTATGTTACTGTTCACCAGCCATATTGCCCTGGTCGCTATTTGATATTGAAATACAATAATAACAATAATGATAATAAGAACATCATCAACAACTTGAAATGTATAACAAATGAATGTTTTTTTCCCCATATAATTACAACGACACTACAAGAATAACATTCGTTTGACTCGACCGTCTAAACTTTTTTAAAGTACAAAACAAAACAAGAAAGTTAAAATGACAACTATTCCTGTGACGAGAAAATGCAATAAAAAAACATCTAACACCGTCATCGGAGCTTGATCGGGTAGCCACACCGACCTAACCAATTTAATCTGCAACACAAACCCATTTATTCTTACTGGAGAACAAGAAAAACAAAAATGAAATGTATATTGATAAGTCTTACTTAAAACGACATTAGATGGAGTTGGTACCACTAGGAATACTTGCATCGCTGACCTTTGAGTGTTTATGACAATATAGAACATGAAATGAGATGATTTATAAACATTAGTGATCTACATATTTACCTGGGCATGAAGAACTTAATCGCGGCTAGAAATAAGACGAAATAGTGTTGTTGTCCTACTTACTGCAGGTGTAACGCATCTTACTTGTTCAACCCTCCTGTATCATGGTCAAGAAGTCAAACATTTAAATATCAACAAATAGCTAAAGCAAATTACTACTGTGATAAGTCGTTGAATTTGCAAGTATGGCCCTGCTTACCACTTTGTTAAAGAGAGATATAATGTGGTTCAAGCGTACCTAAAGCATCATATAGCAGAAGGCAGAGTTTGGATCAAAGTCATACCTCTGGTTAAAGTGATAGAGAGGAAAGGCAATACTTCCATAGCTTTTGTAACTGAAGCTCATCTTCCCTATGGAATCGAAAATATATATTTAGGAACGACAACAAATATAACTTCAAACATGATTATAGCCAGATGTTATGTTATTACTCACACTTGTTGTAGTTTCTGAAGTTTTCTTTCTCTTCTTCTTCAATCTTTGTTCGAATGTTAACCCTCTATAATTGTGAGAAAATAGCATAAATCATTAGGCATATGTGCAAGTCATAAGCAGAGTGAGCCGTATAGCAGTATTCAAATCTATCATTCACCTTCTCAACATACAGCTACCTTGTCACGAGCCCAAGCATTTCCTTTTTGAAGGCAGTCTCAAGAATCTGATCAATAAAGTTCAGAAGCACAATATCTCATGAGAAACCCGTCAACAATATATAACGCAAAATATAGTTCTTAAAGACATTACATCCTTCTACCAGGATTTGTTTAGCACAAAGTTCTAATGTTACCAGACTACAATTCAGCAATGATTAATCATCAATGGAGAACAATTTCCATAAAGTCAACTTTAAAAAACCGACGAGGTTTTTAACATGATATATAACAGCGTTCCTACTAAAGCTAAACATGGAAGACTTGGCAAATTGAACTAGACCTTAAACTTGCCAATACACAAGCCATCCCAAAACCTATTCATGAATCAGCAATTCTCAGCAAGATAGACATCAACATTCTAATCTTATACGTTCTTCTATACCATAGCAAGGTGATTAAAAATTCTTTTAACTGGGTTCTAAGGAGGCGTGCAAGTTCTCCAAGTTCCACAATGCATTTTACCCAACATGTAAGCCATTCAGAAACTCTATTATACCTTTTACATTTTTAGGTTACTTCTTCTGAATTTGACCATGTAGCCAGCAAAGTGTTATGATTACATACATTTGACATCGGGCTCAAAACATAAGATGGCTACACCTGGTGTGAAATAAAGGAAGCATCTCCATCATAGATGGGTGGTCAGCTTGGCAATTAAAGAACTCGTCATAATATGAGTTAAGTTTGGAAACGCCCAATGTATACCAGCAATCATAAGTTTCATTCACCTATGAAAAAAAAAAGAAAAAGAAAAATTAAATACAAACAATTGTTGTCCACGAAACAACAGAAATAAGTGAATAACATTACCTATATTTTTTAGCATATGGTAACATTCTGTACAAACTTATAATAGAATGAGTTTCAATGTTCAAAAATCATGTGAAATAACAAGTCATCAAGAATACCTTGAATTTTTCTTTAGCTAACCATGCACCATTAAAAGTGGGTCTGCATTCTGCAATCAGGCAGGAGGGCCTCATTAGGAGCTTCTGCAAATGCTATATGAGGATAACCAGAGTGGTCTGTATGTTCAACCTGAATAGAAGCAAAGCAAATAAAAGATAAGATGGTGCATCACTCAGTGGATTCTTAAATGCAATGCAGTCATGAACATCTACCAATATCTAGCAGTAGAGTTGAGAATATAAGCCAGCGGGCGGGCCAGTTTAGTGGGTCAAAAAGATCTGATTTGAAACTGGTCACTGTTTCAGTATGGTAGTAACTGGGCCAGATCTGATTAGGATGACGCACAAACACATTTTGGTCCACTTTTAGAGTGTTTAATAAACAATTAATGCTTAAATTATGATTACAAAACAAAGTCATTACAATAATATGATAAAGTTTCGAATAACACAATTGAGGAGATGATAATGATACTTAAGGGATGTATACAAAACGTTATTTTTAATTAGTAAATTTTACATTAAAGTATTCATTTTCCATACAGATACAATCTATGTTTAAAAGACAGGTAGATTGCAAACACTAAAGACCAGGATCAATGATAGTCCAGTTTTGCAATATGGAAACTGCAAACTAACAGCATGTAATTTCCATTGTTATTAACACTATAGTTCTATCATATAGAAGAGCTTGAAGTATATACCTCAAATACAGAAGCCCAATAATAATCATAGCGGCATCTGAATTTCTTCTTTTCAGAAGGGTAAAATACATGCTTTGCTTTATAATTTAGTAGTCCAAGTTCACAGACTTTTGCCGACCTAAGATCTACACCTGCAAGACATAGAAGAAACATCATATAACCGTATCTTCCATTTTTGTAATCATACAAGTTATCGCAGTATATAAACTTCATATAACCTTTATCTAGATTATACAGTAAGCATGTAATTCATTTGTAACTTTGAACTTAGAAGTTCGATCCATCTAACAGCAAGAGTAAAAGTGTCACTGTTTCTATAATCGAGGTAATGGCAAATACCCTCCCAAGGACCCAAAAAATCATAATATTCAGCCTTGACTTGCCGGACAGGACATGCACTCCCACACAATCTGTCATTTCGCCCCCTGCCTGCTACCATGGATGGCTGTTAGATATTAGTGGTGATATTTAGATAGTCTAGGGGGTATTTTTGTAACTTTAGTTTATATCTTAGTCAAATAGGAAAGATTATATGTCGGTTCCCTTGCATTAGCCGACTATATCTACTATATATAGGGTGATATACGATGCAGAGTCCAAGCATTCGTGAGTCTAGGTTATCTCCATTGTTGCAGCCGGTTTGAACTCTTGTTAGGGTTGGTTTTCTTCCCCCCTCATCTCTACAAGAAGGAGGTGAGGGGGGAGGGGTCATTGTACCGTTCATTCTTTTCTTTTGATCAATAAACAAAACGTTTGGGTCATACGTGTGTTCTTCTTTAGTTGGGTTTCGGGTGTGCACGAGTGTGTTGATTTACTTTACTAGTTCGTTTTTCCGCATACTTGCTTCTGGTTTGTTGATTGCAAGTTCAACAATTGGTATCATGAGCTTTGGTTCATAAAAGCGGAAGCGAGGTCGATCTCGTAAAGGTTTTCTTGTTAGACGATCGTTCATCAACAAGGGTTCTTGAGGTTTCGGGTTTTCGAAGCATCAAGGTTGTCGAGATTTTGCAAGACTTTTGGGTTTACAAAAGAAGGTTTGCAAAGGTTATTTAAATCGACGAGATTTTGAGTTTCAAGCAAGAAGGAGGATATTCGTTTTCTTTTTGGCGGGTTGTTTTCAAAAGACGAATACGACAGAATAAGGTAAATTCTTGTTAGTTACATGCATGTGAAGGATATTTGTAGTTACATGCACGTGAAGATTTCTTTGCTTGTTACTTGTACGTGACACCATTTTATTAAAGAAGGTTTATTTTTATTTTCTTGTTTTGATCGTTTATAAGAAAGTTTATTCTTAGGTTATAGCGATAAATCAAGGGCATTCTACACACGTGTGGTATTATTGACTAAAGAAGGGTTTTTCTAAGTGAAACTTTAATTTGTTGATGGTCTATTCGACAAAGGTTTTCTAGGTTTCATAGTTTTCTTGTCGTGTTGCTTGGTAGCTTTGATCATAAATTACGTGTTAGCATATAAAGTCGACAAGGGTGTTTTCAAAGGCACACGGGTACTTTGTTTAGTTTGGTGTTGTGAGGTTTATATCACAAGGTTATCAGAATAAACAAAGGGTTTTGGAAAAAGATGACGGGGACCAAGTTTGACATCGAGAAATTCGATGGGATGAATGACTTCAGGCTATGGTAGGTAAAGATGAAAGCTTTGTTGGAACAGTTGGGATTAGCTGAAGCGTTAGAAGATTTACCTGAATCTACGATAGCGGCATACGATAACGTCATTCAGAAAAAGGCTTACATCGCATTGATCTTGTGTTTAAGTGATCGGGTCCTACAGGAGATTACCAAGGAGACGACTGCAGCGGGGATTTGGAAAAGTTAGAGACTTTATGCATGACAAAGTCTTTAGCTAATCCTTTGTACTTGAAAAAGAAGTTATATACTTTTCATATGCATCCGGGTAAGAGTCAGTCTGAACATATTGATGAGTTTCATAAGCTGGTAGGTGACTTAGCGGCTATATATACTGCTATATTGGATGAAGATCAGGCATTATTATTACTCACATCTTTACCATCGTCTTACGGTAGTTTTGTGGATGCTTTGCTATATGATCGGAATTCTTTGAAGCTAGAAGACGTGGTCGCGACACTTCATTCTAGGGAACTTCAAAGGATGACGGAAGCAAAGGTTGATGGTGGTGAAAGGTTGTTTGTGAGGGGCAAATCTGATCAAAGTGATATGCAGCAGGGTAAAGGTAGTGCGTGGTCAAAGTCACAAGGAAGAAACAACAAACTCAAGTGTTATATATGTCAGTCTGAGGAGCATTTGAAGAGGGATTGTCCCAGGTATAATCACAAGAAATCTCAAGGTTTTGTTAGGAATGAAGATCAGGTATCCGGTTCTGGAGCTGACGGTTATAACAATGCTGATGTTATGATGGCTATGAGTGTTGAAAAGTTATTTGACTGGATCATGGATTCAGGGGGCTCATACCATATGACATACAGGAGAGATTACTTGTTTGATTTTGAGGAGTATGACGGTGGTTATGTACTGCTAGGTGATGGCAGGGAATGCCGTCTACATGGGACGGGTAAGGTTCAAGTACAGATGAGGGATGGGTCAAGTTTCGTTTTGGATAACGTCAGGTATGTTCCGGAATTAAAGCGAAACTTGATATCGCTAGGTACTCTTGAAAAAGAGGGTTTTACCATGAAAATGCAGTCGGGAAAGATCAAGGTTATAAAGGGTTCACTGGTGGTTTTATCAGGGACAAGGAAGGCTAATTGCGTATATACCCTGGACGGTCAGGCAGTGACCGGGAAGACATTGAAGGGTAGGAAGCAGTTAGGAGAATCTCAGACTGGGAAGAAGATCAAAACAGGTACTGTTCTTGATTCTTGTAATCAGAGGTCTACACAACAATGTATGAAGAGTGGGGTCGCCAAACATTTGGGTGTTGCAAGGATACAGCAGCAGAATGGGTTGGTTAAGAAGACGAATGTGACACTCTTGGATAAGGTACGTTGTTTTCTGATTCAGTCTGGTCTGTCCAAGGTTTTTTGGGCAGAGGATACAACCGGGTCTATATATCTAGTTAATAGGTCACCATCATCAGCGATTGGATTCAAGACGCCTATAGATATGTTAGGGTTTTTCGGTTGGCTTGCTAGTAATAAGCAAGGGATGCTTGAACCGGTTAAGGTCAAGTGCATATTCCTGGGATACCGTGAAGGTATGGTGGGTTATCAGCTTTGGAGGTTTGATGACGTTACTTCCAAGAGGAGTGCTTTACAGGAATATGGATTTCAATGAGAGTGAGGAATACAAGAAAACTTTCATTGGTTCTGGTGTAGGTACGGGTTCAGTGCAGGTGTTGCAGGGAGTCGAGTTTGAGGTGGAACCGCTTGGGGATCATACATTTGAGGTGGAACCTCAGGGGAATGTCGGTCAGGTAGCTGGTTCACAGGAAGTACAAACTCAGGATTTGATAGACTATCATTCAGCACGTGATAGGGAGCAACACATAGCACGGGAACTAAACAGATATAGAGAAAACAGTAATGAGGCTGCTTTTGCAGTTGCTGCAGTGGAGAAGATATACGCACATGAGTCATTGACTTTCAATAATACAGTTGCTTGTGAGGTGATTTCCAAGTGGAAGACTGGATTGAAAGAAGAAATGGATACCCGGTTAGATGTGTGTGTGCTCAGCAACGGTTGCAGGAAAAGCAGTGACGACAGCGACGACTATTACTGTGAGTATACACCAGGTATGTTCATACATCTATTTCTCTATATAGATGGTATGGTTTTTTCTTGCGGATGCAAGGCTGAGATCTGGGTTACCAAGAGTTTGCTGGACAAAGCAAAAGGAAATATACTTGGTATGGAGATCATCAGGGATCAGAGTGGTAATACTCTGAGGGGGTTACAGTCCAGGGTTTACAACAGAAAGTTGGTACAGACTTTGTTGGAGGGACACTCCATACTGTCGTTGGAGGGTAGTCTATCAGGGACTGTGATGTGGAAAAGAATGGTAAGTTGTCATGTACATATGCGGTTGGAATCCGGGAGTATCAGATGGTCTGCACGAGACCTGACATAGCATCTGTAGATGTGGGTATGTTGGATAGGTTCGATCGTGGATTACAGACAAACGTACAGGTTTTGTGGATTTGACTACGCTATGGGGATATCGATCACTGTCATGGGTAGATCAATCACAAGGTACGGGTTTATGATACAAGGATATGCAGGAAGCTCGGAAGCTATGATCTTGCACAAGGAGGTTTGTTAACAACTGAAGCGGCGTATATGACACTTACGGAGGCTGCAAAGGAGGCTATTTGACTAAAGGGACTCTCGATTGAGTCAGGAGCTAAACTAATGTTAGTAGCGGTTGTTGCTACTGGTGTCTTGACAAAGGCATCCCTGGTCCGAGGTTCTAGCACAGGTTGAAGTTGCTACGTATCGGAGAAGACTAACTATCACCACTAAGGTGGAAATTGTTAGATATTAGTGGTGATATTTAGATAGTCTAGGGGGTATTTTTGTAACTTTAGTTTATATCTTAGTCAAATAGGAAAGATTATATGTCGGTTCCCTTGCATTAGCCGACTATATCTACTATATATAGGGTGATATACGATGCAGAGTCCAAGCATTCGTGAGTCTAGGTTATCTCCATTGTTGCAGCCGGTTTGAACTCTTGTTAGGGTTGGTTTTCTTCCCCCCTCATCTCTACAAGAAGGAGGTGAGGGGGGAGGGGTCATTGTACCGTTCATTCTTTTCTTTTGATCAATAAACGAAACGTTTGGGTCATACGTGTGTTCTTCTTTAGTTGGGTTTCGGGTGTGCACGAGTGTGTTGATTTACTTTACTAGTTCGTTTTTCCGCATACTTGCTTCTGGTTTGTTGATTGCAAGTTCAACAATGGCATAGGAAACCAACACACACGATCTACAAGGTCATATCCCATTAGCTAAAACAGTGACTCTCGCATATCACCACCTATAAGTACACCGGCTCCAACAACCACAACTAGCCTCTAAACTCATTCCTAACACAAAACTCACATTATCCTCTAAACTCACTATCCTCAACTGATCCACGTCCTGAGACATTTCTAACCACCCCATTCACCACCAAACACCACCTACCATGGTTTCAAGTTTCAACCATCATTATAAGGTGACACATAATACACAGAACATGACTACAGCATATCTAACTTCATCTTTAAAAGTGGACAACAATTACCATCTTTACCATTATCACAAGGTAGTGCGCACGCAAACGCACAAACGCGCGTGCGCCTAAAACCCTAACAAACATCTAATACTACCCAACAAACAATAATTTACCTTAAGATGAATAAAAGTTATATGTTTAGGTGATGCATTATATGGAACAGTTAGTGTGCATGTTGAAAACCGAAAATGACCTACAAATATTCTTCAAGGTATACCACTTATCTATACTACTATATAATGCATGGATAAACCAAGCCTAACTCCTAACCAAAAATTAAGATAAGGAGCTCCAATCACGAGGTGACATGTGTCACTTCTCAATTAACTCCAAGCTTAACTCCTAACCAAAAATTAAGATAAGGAGCTCTAATAATAAGGTGACATGTGTCACTTCCCAACTTAAAATTCAACTTTATTTTCAAATTGAAATATCTTTTTATCTATTTATTTTTTTTGTTATCTAATTTCACCATATTTTCTAAAATTTTGTGCTCTTTATTTCAACATCCATTTTGATATACTTTTACAAGTTTTTAGTTTTGTAGATTTTTAGTGGGTTTTTTATTCAAAATTTTACAACTTTAACCTTTATTTCAATCAATACAATCTTGATTCATTAAAATCATATACTTTTGGGTGAGTGTTTGACGGGAAAGAGATTGCGAGGATCTTTCTATATACGGTAATAATGATGTCACGAGAAAGCTACGGAAAACCCAAACAAACACATATACATTCGGAGTGTTATGAAACGAATTCACTAAGCGGGTATGGAATTGCGGGGAGAGTTGGGCTAGCAATTCATTTACTAACCATATTACTATATTTTTCGCCGCAGCTGTGCGCGGGTATCCGACTAGTTCAACATAATAACACTACTTTTGCAAGATGAGATGGAATCTGTTCGATTATTATCTCAATAAAAGTCTCTTTTTCTGAATAAAAACAATTTAGGAGGTTCTAATGTTGGTATTTGTTAAAAATAAAGTTCTGGTGATTTATGACCAATCAAACCCATTCCGCTTTTTAGCTATCTTCTATCATTCTTATCGACTGGCTTATGCAGGTTACGCTTGGAAAATAACGTGGATATGTAGTTTCAATTTTATTACGTGATGGTGTGCAGTTTTGAAAACCCGTGGAGCCTTTGAGTACATCATATTTTCATTTTCTCTTTTGTTGAATATGTATTCTATTATTTCCAAATCATGGTGATATTTCACACTTGCAGTTATGATGTATGATGTTATTATCCCATGATCTACGTAGTCAACCTTTTAGTGAGAATCATGATCCTTTTACATATAGTGTAGTCTTAGTTTTATTTCAAGATTTTTAAACTTATTGTACCATCTTTGAAGTGAGTAATAGGTGTTACTTTACTTCCAGAAAGGTAAACCCACTCCTCTTTTATTTACCGTATTGAAAAATAATTCTTCAGTGACTATTGACTTAGTTTTTTTTAATCTGGTGCAGATGATGTTGAAGATATTGACAGTCAAAGGGGTTATTGAAGTATATATATACTTTGTAGGGAAATAGATGAATTGTGGCATTGTTATCTACCCGCGTCACCATTTGAACACCATTTTTTTACGTGCAAGTTTAAAGAAAGGCAAATTGAAAAGTTTAAGAACGCCAAATATAAGGTTTACTTACTTCCCCTACATAACCAAACCATACTTCTATAGGAACACGTCTATGGAACACTATCATACACATATCAGTACCACGTGTTGGTGGAATGCTGAAAATAGAAATAAAACAGGGCTATGTAAAACAGAGGATGTGTAAACAGAGAAACTCGTATAAACATGTAACAGATCAAATGCTAGGCTAAAAT
The DNA here is from genome assembly GCA_030686995.1 of Artemisia argyi. Lineage (NCBI taxonomy): Eukaryota > Viridiplantae > Streptophyta > Magnoliopsida > Asterales > Asteraceae > Artemisia > Artemisia argyi. The sequence goes on from CM060692.1 coordinate 22,021,641, forward strand.
GGTTTTCTTTACTCACAGTAAACTTGTACGGATTCTGTTTTGAACTGGAAATATGATATATAGGGTGCACTATAACCTGCAACATTTGTATATCTTAGATACAAGGACCAATTACCAATTGTTATAGCTTAAGAATACACTTCACAAAGAAGTAATCACTGCAAAAATTATCACTTAACAAAGAAGTAACAGTTATTATAGCTCAAGGTACAGTTGACTAGTTGTTTAGTGATATGCTATTTCATTTAATTGGATATAATAGAAGAGAAAATAAAATAAATTATACTGTCACTCTTTATTTCGACTAGTTTTTAGCATTTTTATCAACTATTTCTTTTATTAAATAAGAAAAAAGAAAACATATTCCAACTATGTTTATTTCACTAACTACAAATATAGAGAGGAGAAACATAATACTTACTCCAAATTTTGCAGACATAAAGTCAGATGTAATTTTCATTATATCACCTTTAACAGATTGGGTTGAAGCAAATAGATGTGGTTATGAGAAAGCTTCTCATAATGAATCATACTGATTTTATTTTGCACGCCACACTAAATAATATTACAATTAAAACTAGCGAAACGCTAGAAACAAAGTACCAACAACAATGCAAATCTTAACGGATACAAGGATTGACAAAGAGCAAACTCAACAGGAGTTCTTAACAAATTTTGAAAAGTCGTATAAAATTTAAAAGGTAGCTCATTATCAAGATTGTTGAGAAGAATCCAACCGGAAAACCGATCCATGTTCCTTTCCAAAAGATCCATGATAGATCCTCCACTTCCTCGACTCTCTTCGGATAATGGAATATCCTTCGGACATTCGATTTTAATCTGCATGCCGCATAATCCACTATTGTTTTGAAAATACCTCAACTCATCCATAGTGTCCATTTGTCGACCACGAGGAATTTTACCCGTCAACATGTTGTTGCTCACATCTAGAACTGTGAGGTTGCCAAGCTGATCTAGTGATTGGGGAATCGAACCCGAGAGTTCATTATGTGAAACATCCAAGCTCTCTATGCCCTCTAAATTGCCGAATGACAGTGGAATGTTCCCAGAAATCTTGTTGTGTGATATGTTGAGCTGTTTTAGAGCTTTGAGATTGCCTAATGATGCTGGTATTTCACCAGAAATATTGTTGCCCGATAAGTCCAACAAAACAAAGAAATGGAGGTTTCGTAGGCGTTGAGAAGATTTCTTCCAATTCACTATTAAGTCTTGAAGCGAGTCTTCAACCAAATCCCCTGTGAAACCATAAATCACCTTCGGTGATGCTGACATATTCATTATTGGAAGGTTTGCCATCTGTCGTGGAATGCTTCCAGTTAGGTTGTTCTTGGAGAGATCAAGAATTCGAAGAGAAGTGCACTTGGAAATATTTGTCGGGATATATCCATTGAGGGAAGTGTTTCTTACGATAAGTATTTCAAGAGAAGTAGGGAATTGAGGGAGAATATCTTGTAAATTTCCTGTGATAATGCTGTTATGAAGATCAAGAACTCTAAGTTTGACTAATTTAGTCAAACTAAAAGGGAGACTGCCAGAAAACTTATTCCAACCTAAATAAAGAATTTCGGTTCCTTTAGGAAAATTCGTCGGGATCTTACCAGAGAAATCATTGTTAGAAAAATCCAAGGAAAAATCATCTTCAGCTCTGAAAATAGGTATACTGTCACCAGAAAATCTGTTTCGGGACAAGTCGAGTAACGATAATCCCGTTAAACTGGAGATGGATTTTGGGATTAGTCCTGAAAAATGATTTTCCGAAACTGCAAGATAACCGATACTTGTGGCGTTACCTATGTTTTCTGGCAACTCGCCTGAAAAATTGTTCCGGGACAAATCAAGAACCCGTAACTGATCAGATATAAATAGGCGAGGCGGGATTTGTCCGCTGAGGTTGTTATCTGAAAGCACTATCGAACTGATGTTGTTCATCTCTGCCAGCCAATGTGGGAATCTTCCCTCCAATTTATTCCCGTTCAAATCAAGATGATACAACTCTTTCTGTGATGAAATCCATTCAGGAATTTGGCCTGAAATTCCACAAGAAGGCATTGAGATGTACATAAGACTACATCCTGGATCAACCATTGTTGTGTTATTCCAAATCAAGTTGCTTCCCTTTCCGCCGATGTATAATATCTTTAGAGATCTGATTTTGAATAACGAAGTTGGGATCTCACCGGCGAGCATGTTGTCTTGGAGTAGAAGGTACTTTAACTTGCTCAAGTTTTGCAATGATGATGGTATTGGGCCTGTTAAATGGTTACTACTCAGGTCCAGAGAAGTCAAGTTGGTTAGTTTTCCTATAAAGGTTGGAATTTCCAATGATAAAGAATTAAAGTACAAATCCAGTGATTCTAATTTCGTGAGGTTTGCAATTGATGATGGGATTCCACCGGAGAAACTATTATTTCTCAATGAAAAATGCCATAACTTTGTTAAATTTCCAATCTCTTCTGGGATTTTTCCAGGAAGAAAATTAGTACTATCCAATGACAGTGATTCAAGATTTCGAAGCTTGCCAATTTCAAGGCTTAAACGTCCCCCGAGATTATTGTCACTGAGATCGAGATCTCGAAGAGATTCGAGTTCAAAAAGTTGAGCAGGAATCGGACCCTGGAAACGATTATTACTTAACCTCAATGTAGTCAATTTTCGAAAAGAACCCAGTTCAGGTCCTAGTTTTCCCTCGAGAAAATTTCGACTCATGTCCAAGTAACGTAAATTTGTTAACTGGAAAAGTTGGCTGGGGATGGAACCATTAATGAAGTTGTTGAAGCTCATGTCCAAGTAACGTAAATTTGTTAACTGGAAAAGTTGGCTGGGGATGGAACCATTAATGAAGTTGTTGAAGCTCATGTCCAAGTAACGTAAATTTGTTAACTGGAAAAGTTGGCTGGGGATGGAACCATTAATGAAGTTGTTGAAGCTCATGTCCAAGTAACGTAAATTTGTTAACTGGAAAAGTTGGCTGGGGATGGAACCATTGAAGTTGTTATCCCTCATGTCAAGATGAAGCAGTTTGGTGAGATTGCCAAACCCATCTCCTGGGATCTCGCCTTCAAAACTATTATACGAGATATCAAGTAATTCAAGTGACCGGATACGAAAAATCGGACTCAAGATTTCAGAAGATATCGAAACTAGAACAAAATCTGGAGGAGGGTTGGTTACCTCAGATAGGTGAAGCTCCGTAACACTTCCAGTTCTGGAGCAATTAACACGCTCCCAATAAGAGCAACAATCAGAAGCCGGATCCCATGAGTCTAGTTCTACATGTTGAGTGGAATTGTAGATGGCGGTGAGGGTGGATTTGAAGTGAAGTAGTGCATGTTGAAAGTGAGATATAATGTACCTGATGTGGAATCTTCTTGCAAGATTGGAAGATCAAGTTGGCTAGTGTATCTGATATGAGATATGATTTGAGATATGAGAATCTTATCTCATGACAAGTTGGTAATACAAGTTGCAATGTGCCAAGATGAAACTTGCCTATAAAAGGCAGTGAACGAGAGCCTTATTAGCATCCCATTTCCAAACGAATCACATACAAGTTCTTTGGATCTCATTCTTTCTCCTAGTGAGTAATTAGAGAGTTTGGTATATTTCCTAGTACAAGAGATATAAAGTTGTATTATCCTTGTAACTAGAGAAAATGTGTAACTCCTAATTTATATAGTGAAACGTATCTTTCTTTGCCCGTGGTTTTTACCCTATTGGGGTTTTTCACGTTATATCCGTGTGTCATCTTTTATTACATTTCATATTTTAGCAGTGGGTTTGCTTCAGTCCGGTGTCACTTTTCTCAACAAGTGGTATCAAGAGCTAAGGTTGGGTGTGTGTATAATTATTTATCGTATGCTCTGTGGTTGCCACTAATTAGTGGACCCTCCACATCAAAAGATAAATAAGGTTATACTCACTCAAAAGGTGTTCGTATACTATTATTAACTAATAATAGTTTTGTCGAAAAGTAGATTGTGATTGTAGCAATGGCGGCGAAATTTGAAATTGAAAAATTCAATGGGAATAATTTCTCGTTGTGGAAATTAAAGATGAAGGCTATCCTTAGAAAGGATAAATGTTTAGCGGCCATTGACGAAAGGCCAGCTGAGGTCACGGATGACAGTAAATGGGACGAGATGGACGGAAATGCTATTGCAAATCTTCATCTGGCGCTAGCAGATGGAGTTTTGTCAAACATAGAGGAGAAGAAGACTGCAAAGGAGATTTGGGATCATCTTGCTCGATTGTATGAGGCAAGATCGCTCCACAATAAAATATTTCTCAAGAGGAAACTTTATGCTCTTCGCATGATGGAATCTACTTCAGTGACTAAGCACGTTAATAACCTGAATACTCTATTTTCTTAGCTCACATCTTTGAGTTGTAAAATAGAGCCACATGAACGTGCTGAAATTCTACTTCAAAGTTTACCTGACTCATATGACCAACTCATAATCAACTTAACCAGTAATGTTCTTTCGGACTATCTAGTCTTCGATGATGTTGCAGCCGCTATTCTGGAAGAAGAAAATAGGCGTAACAATAGGGAGGACAGACAGGCCAGTTCAAGACAGGTGGAGGCATTGGTGGTAACGAGAGGGAGGTCAATGGAACCTGGCTCCAGTGGGAGTCACAATCATGGTAAATCTAAAACAGGAAAGAAGAAGAATTTTAAATGCTTCAACTGTGGCAAGCAGGGTCACATGAAGAAAGATTGTAGGAGTTTAAGAAACTCTAATCCTCAAGGAAATGTCGCCAGCACTTCAGAAGATGGTAATGCTCTGTGTTGTGAAGCAGCGGTTGCAAATGAAGGCAGGATGAGATTTGCAGATGTATGGCTGTTCGATACGGGAGCAACTTTTCATATGACCGCAAGAAGAGAATGGTTTCATCAATATAAACCTATCTCTGGAGGCGGATCTGTGTACAGTTGCAATGATGAAAAACTAAAGATCATTGGAATTGGAATTATCATGGTGAAGGTGCATGATGGTACAGTTCGTACTATTCGGGAGGTGCGACACGTGGAGGGCCTGAAAAAGAATCTTTTGTCTCTAGGACAATTTGATAATCTTGGTTGTAAGGTTGAAATACAAAACAAGATTTTGAAATTATAAAAGGCGCGCTTGTTCTTATGAAAGGTGAAATGGTGGCTGCGAACTTATACCAACTGAAGGCAGAGATAGTGGAGGAGGCAGAAGCATCTGTTGCTTCACATAGTCCAAGTCATAGAGTTGCAGTAACATGGCATCAGAAGCTTGGACATATGTCAGAACAAGGAATGAAGATTCTTGTTGAAAGGAAGTTAATTCCTGGCCTCACAAAGGTTTCTTTACCTTTCTGTGAGCATTGTGTTATCAGCAAGCAGCATCGCCTAAAATTCAAGACATCAAATTCTAGAAGTGTCTCTGTTCTAGAATTGGTTCATTCTGATGTATGGCAGGCACCGGTTCTATCCCTGGGAGGAGCAAAGTATTTTGTATCCTTCATTGATGACTATTCCAGGAGATGTTGGGTGTACCCAATCAAGAAGAAGTCTGATGTGTTTGAAGTTTTCAAAGTTTACAAAGCGCGGGTTGAACTTGATTCTGGAAAGAAGATCAAGTGTTTGAGGACAGATAATGGAGGTGAATACACTGGTGATGAATTTGATACTTTTTGCAGGCAAGAAGGAATCAAAAGGCAGTTCACGACGGCATACACTCCTCAACAGAATGGAGTGGCAGAGCGGATGAACAGAACCTTGTTAGAAAGAGCAAGGGCAATGTTGGCAACTGCAAGCTTGGAAAAATCGTTCTGGGCAGAAGCAGTCAATACCGCCTGTTGTGTGATAAATCGGTCACCTTCAACTGCAGTTGAGTTGAAGACACCGATGGAGATGTGGACGGGAAAACCGGTCAACTATTCAGACCTTCATATATTTGGAAGTCCTGTGTACGTGATGTACAATTCTCAAGAAACTACAAAGCTGGATCCGAAATCCAGAAAGTGTTTGTTCTTGGGGTATGCTGACGGAGTAAAGGGGTATCGCTTGTAAGACCCCACTGCCCACAAAGTAGTCGTCAGCAGAGATGTTGTCTTTATGGAAGACAAAGTTCAAGAGAATGAAGAAGGTGATAGCACTACAAGTGAAACTACATCAATACAAGTGGAAAAGCAGTTTCAGTCAAGTGATTCTTCTGAAGCCGTACCACAGCACGAGGTGAATGAGACAACTGAGTCTCAAGCTCCAACGAATCGTACTCTTAATCGTGAAAGAAAACATCCGGTGTGGCACACGGATTATGTTATGGAGGGCAATATTGCATATTGTCTTCTTACAGAGGAAGGAGAGCCATCAACTCTTCAAGAAGCACTGAATAATTCAGATGCTTCGTTCTGGAGGGAAGCAATGCAAGAAGAAATTGAAGCTCTTCATAAGAAGAAAACGTGGGAACTGATGCCACTACCAGCAGGTAGAAAACCCATTGGAAACAAATGGGTATATAAGATCAAGAGGAACGGTGATGACCAGGTGGAGAGGTATCGTGCAAGATTGGTAGTCAAAGGATATGCTCAGAAAGAGGGAATGGACTTCAATGAAATATTTTCCCCTGTGGTTCGAATGACAACTGTTCGAGTGGTTCTGGCAATGTGTGCTACGTATGATTTACATCTAGAGCAGCTAGATGTGAAAACTGCATTTCTTCATGGAAATCTTGAGGAAGAAATTTACATGCTCCAACCAGAAGGTTTTAAACAAAAAGGAAAAAAGAACTTGGTTTGCAGGTTAAACAAATCTCTGTACGGTTTAAAGCAGGCGCCGCGGTGTTGGTACAAGAGATTTGATTCTTTCATCATTGGCCTTGGATATAACAGACTACACGCAGACCCTTGTGCATATTACAAGAGGTTTGGAGACAATGATTTTGTCATCTTGCTGTTATATGTTGACGACATGTTGGTTGCAGGCCCCAACAAAGATCGTATTAGTAAACTAAAGGCACAGCTCGCTAGGGAATTTGAGATGAAAGACCTTGGACCCGCAAACAAGATTCTAGGGATGCAAATTCACCGAGATAGAGTTAGTAGGAAAGTTTGGCTTTCACAGAAAAGTTATGTGAAGAAAATCTTGCAAAGGTTCAATATGCAAGATTGTAAGCCAATATCAACCCCGTTTCCTACTAATGTCAAGTTATCCTCCAAGATGAGCCCTAGCAATGAAGAAGAGAGGATGGAGATGTCTCGAGTACCATATGCATCAGCAGTGGGAAGTTTAATGTTCGCGATGATTTGTACAAGACCAGACATTGCACATGCAGTGGGAGTAGTGAGTCGGTACATGGCGGAACCTGGTAGAGAGCATTGGGAAGCTGTGAAGAGGATCTTTAGATATCTTAAAGGAACCTCGGATGTTGCATTATGTTATGGGGAATCGGGTTTAACTGTCAAGGGATATGTTGATTCTGATTACGCAGGTGATCTTGACGGAAGTAAATCAACCACCGGGTATGCATTTACACTTTCTGGCGGAACAGTAAGCTGGGTTTCAAAACCGCAGTCAGTTGTCGCTATGTCAACGACGGAAGCAGAATATGTTGCAGCTGCTCAAGCCAGCAAAGAAGCAGTATGGTTGAAGATGTTGTTGGAAGAGCTCGGGCACGAACAAGAGAAAATTACTCTATTTTGTGACAACCAGAGTGCCTTGTATCTTGCAAGGAATCCAGCATTTCATTCAAAGACAAAGCATATACGAGTTCAGTATCACTTCGTTCATGAGAAAGTGGAAGAAGGAACCGTGGATACGCAGAAAATTCATACTGATGATAACGTGGCAGATTATCTGACGAAAGCAATCAACAATGACAAGTTTATATGGTGCCGATCCTCATGCGGCCTAGCAGAAACGTAAGCAGCATGGAAGTGCAAGGAAGGATAACGGTGTGAAGATCGATTTAGCTTCAATCGGATCTTCAAGTGGGAGATTGTTGAAAGTGAGATACAATGTACCTGATGTGGAATCTTCTTGCAAGATTGGAAGATCAAGTTGGCTAGTGTATCTGATATGAGATATGATTTGAGATATGAGAATCTTATCTCATGACAAGTTGGTAATACAAGTTGCAATGTGCCAAGATGAAACTTGCCTATAAAAGGCAGTGAACGAAAGCCTTATTAGCATCCCATTTCCAAACGAATCACATACAAGTTCTTTGGATCTCATTCTTTCTCCTAGTGAGTAATTAGAGAGTTTGGTATATTTCCTAGTACAAGAGATATAAAGTTGTATTATCCTTGTAACTAGAGAAAATGTGTAACTCCTAATTTATATAGTGAAACGTATCTTTCTTTGCCCGTGGTTTTTACCCTATTGGGGTTTTTCACGTTATATCCGTGTGTCATCTTTTATTACATTTCATATTTTAGCAGTGGGTTTGCTTCAGTCCGGTGTCACTTTTCTCAACAGTGCATGCTTTTGATGAATGGGACAAGAGAATGTTGGGATGATAATGGAAGTGAGTATTAACAAGATGGATAACATTAGCTTTAATAATGTTGTGTTTGCCATGGTGGATTTTGGTTGTTCTATATTTTTTATTCATTGGTTCTGGTAGTCATTATATAGGGAATGAAAATGCAGAGATTTTTTTCTTTCTTTCATTTCTATATTCATAGAAAATAATGTACTACTTTATTATATGATTGTACAAGTTATGAAACACGAGTGGCGCAGTAGAAAAATGATATGAGTTTGTATGTGTACCCGTATCAATAGTGAGTGAGCAAAAGTGAGTGTGTAACTCACTCGTGAGCCCCACTATACGCATGCATACTCACGGTGCACACATGCAAAAAACAACTCACAAAGGTCAGTGACTTTTTGGTTTACGTGAAAATATGGGGCCTCAATTGTAAATTAATATTATTTGTATAGTTTGTGAGTGTGTATAATGTATTTAGTAAGGTATATTTTAATAAAGTGAGTATTTAATTGAAAGGTGGTGGTGGTGAGATTGATAAGGGTGAATGGTGAGTGAGAGTAGGGGTGTCATTCGGGTTAACCTAGTCGGGTTCGTGTCAACTCGGGTCAAGCCTCTAAAAAAAATACCTGGACCCGACCTTGTTTAGAGCTCGGATCACATAGGTCGGGTCAATTCGGGTGAGGTCAACTCCATTTTATTTCACTATATTTAGTATTAATTGACTCGGGTTAGTCGGGTTCGGGTCAATTCAGGTCGGGTCAATCCGGGTCAAGGCTAAAATAAACATACTCGAACCCGACCTAAAATCACCAACAACTTTTACAAAGTAATGTCTTCATTTTAATAAATCAGGCCCCGTAAAAAACAAAGCTAAGAATGATAGCTATTATCCTTTTGATATATTTCTTAAATGTGAGGCCTAAATCAATTGAACTTAAATGACATCATATCTATTGGAAACTTCTATTTCTAAAGCATCAGGTGGTCCAGGTTACATGGACTTCGATAGGAACACTTGTGTTTGCTTGATGGTGGAAAATAAGGTCGTTTTTAAGTATTCGATCCGGTCAACCAACGTGAGAGTAAATTAGACGTTCGTGTTTTTGGATATGAGGCATAGGATATAAATAGAGTTATCATACATTATTAAACATGCCGTAAGAAAAGGGAAACAATTGACACCAAAGACTTATTTTGTACACGAAACACTACAATCGTTGAACTAATCAAGAATATTGAACTTTTTAGTTCAGTGATACTAATCAAGCATGTAACAGTTAGGCTGTTTGTTAATTTCGACTTTGTTTGAACGTTTCATATTTTAGTGCAAGTCTTTATATTACAGCAGGAGTATATATTTCCTATTTTTAATTTCCAGTGTAAATTTATATATACTGTCTTAGAAAGATTCATAACACTAACTTTAGCATTGGTATTTGGTTTTTCATGTTGCCGGTGGAGGTTTTATGTGACGTATATCTGATGTGCATATGGTCAAGTTCATGGTGCGAATGTAACTGATAGACGACCAACTAAAATTCTCATTAGTTACATCACTTATATATATAGCAACACATATATGGAACACTATCATACACATATCAGTACCAAATGTTGATGTGGAATGCTGGAAATATAAATATAACTGGGCAATGTATAGTAGAGGATGTGTAAATATAGCAGCTCGTATAAACATGTACGGATTATATTTTAAACAGAAATATTTATATATTGAAATTAAATCTCGAAACAGACTATAACTTAGGAGCTAATACACAAGGGGCACAATAACCTGCAACATACAAGATCGATTAACAATTATTATATGTCATTTTCTTAATTTTATTTCATTATTTGAGCCTAGAAGATCATTACACATAATTTCATTTAATTTAAACTTTTGACCGACGTTTGTGTTTAGTGAATGGGCCAGCTGGTCCATTAACCAAAGTAAAATAGGAGCCGACATATTAAAGAATAAATACACGACCTACCAACTTAAAACTCAAAAGCGATTAGTATATTTTGTGAGGGAACTACTGTTTAAGGAGAACAATACAAGTAGGGCTGAGAAAATCACCCGAAAGGACCGGATCGACTAACGGACTGACCGGGACCGGACTGGACCAGACCGACCACATTCGGTTCGGTCATCGGTCTCGGCTTTTGAGCTAATTCGGTCTTGGTCTTGGTCGGTCCGGTCCGGACCACAAACCAACTATTTTACCTTGTTGTACCGGACCGACTCCTCGGTCTCGGCTTTTGAGCTAATTCGATCTCGGTTTTTGTTGGTCCTGCTCAGCCTTAAATACAAGTATTAACAAGAATGATATATTAAGATTAACACTGTTGTGATTGCCATGGTGGATTTTGGTTGTGTATTTTTTATTCATTTGTACTACTAATTGGTGGTTGTTATGCTGGGAATGAAAATGAGGGGCTGAATTTTTTTTTTCTTTCTTTCAAATATATAAACCAATGTACCATTAATTTTTGAATGATGTAGATGTACGTTAAAAAAAAACATTATTGTGGTAGTCGAAAAACAGATTTCTGCAACCCTACTTTTATCCGTTGCGATTATTATTTTATATTTATGCCCAGTAATCCATAAATCATAATTAATTTTTAAGATAACATTTTTTATAGTACGTAGCCCTACGTTTAGTTAATAATATATGACTGTTAGTACACCTTCTGGGTGGTTCAGGTTTACTTTGACTCCAATATTGTCTTGTGAAAATAATTGAACAACACTTATATACAAAAGTGAGAGTAATTACGAGTCTTCATGAAACAATCCAATAAGAAATGGATTTGAGTACGTTGTATTTGTTAAAATTTTCCTGTTTCAATAATATCTAGGTGGTCCAGGTTTACATCGACTTTGATACACATGTTGTGAAAGAATTGGAAAGATATACAACAAAAAGACTTGTGACTTTGTGGAAAATAAGTTCGTTGAGTATTCGTCTACCAATATGAAAGTAAATGAAACGTTAGTCATTTCGGATGTTAGCCTTAGAACAAAAAAGAATTTATCATACATTACTTTTAGAGTTAATTGCTAATTTTGTCCTTTGGTTTACATCTTTTTTCAACTTTCGTCCTTTAACTTTAATAATAACACCACCCATCCCTATGATTGTTCATTTTCAACAGACTAGTCCTTGACCAAACGGCCATTAGTGTCTCTTCGTTAAATCTTTGCATATAAGTGCACTTTCATTAGTTTCTACCTTGTCATCCTCAACCTCCACTTTTTCAAACTTTTTCACTTTTCTTTTTATAATTTCAAAAACACAATTAAATATATATAACTTCAACCTCAATTATTTAAAAAAAAAAATCATGTGTCTTTATATAAACATCAAACACATCTCACTATAATGAAGCACAAATACATTATTTATAGAATTAGCACAAACACAATATTTCTATTTGTATGCCCATATAAAGGCTAACTTTTTACAAACGTTGGTAAATGGACATGTTTTGATTCATTTTCTTAAATGAAGGTTACTAGTATATGTGGCCTCTATTTAAATTTAGTTTTAGGGCCCGTTTGGTTTGTAGACGGGTTTCGGATTTGTATTTAGATTTGAATTTTGTGTTGAAATAAATGAGGAGAGAGAAAATTAATAATTATTTTATAAATTATTTAAAATAAGATACCTTATTTTTAAATAAACAATTTAAATAATATAAAGAATAATACTCTATCCACTTTTTTTTTTTTTTTTTTTTTTTTTTTTAAAAACGATTATAGTGTTCTCCAATTAAGAGAAAATATGTGCCCATTAGTGCCCATTTGATTTTTCAATGGGCAAAATATGCCCATTTCAAAAAAAATGAGGGGGCTAAATGTGCCCAAATTTTTACAAAGTAGTTAAAATTAGCTCTTTATTTATTTTTATTTTATTTTTTTTCTGGCACAAATTGACACCTATATCCACACCAATCTATACAAAATAAAAAATAAAATATAACCATTTACTCATTGCCGGATCTGACTGCCACTAATCTACGGGAAACAAGCTCGCCGAAACTAGGGGCGGAACTTCATGAGGGCTAGGAGGGGTTGTGGCCCCTTCAAACTTTTGAGTCATTAATTGTCTTTATGTATATCACTTGGAAAATTTAGGAAAAAAACAAAATATGTATCAGCAAAGCAAAGTGCAGTACCATTATGAGTTGCAGAACACCAAGGAAAGAAACAAAAGTAAAATTATATATGTATTGGGTCTTATACAACTTAACATTTTTACCCTTTTAACACTTTAGTTTAAGTGTTTAAGGGTGACAGTTCTAAAAATTTCAAAACAATATAATTCTACTGTTATTTTTTAACATTCATTTTAGAGGTATAAAATATTGAATCAAAGCGAATGCTTTAGGAAGAATTAGGAAATGCTTCAAGTTACTAGTTTCAAGTTATGAACGAGGAGCGGAACTTTATAAGGGCTAGGAGGGTTTGAGACCCCCCAAAATTTTGAGTCATTAGTTTTCTATACGTATATCACTTGGAAAATTTAGGATAAAAACAAAATATGTATCAGCAAAACAAAGTGCAGTAGCTTTGTGAGTTGCAGAACACCAAGGAAAGAAACAAAAGTAAAATTATATGTGTATTGGGTCTTATACAACTTAACAATTTTACCCTTTTAACACTTTAGTTTAAGTGTTTAAGGGTGAGAGTTCCAAAATTGCGGAACAATATAACAATATTGTTTCTACTGTTATTTTTTAACATTCATTTTGGAGGTATAAAATATTGAATCAAAGCGAATGCTTTAGGAAGAAGAAATGCTTCAAACAACTAGTTTAAAGTTATGAACTAGGAGTGAAACTTCATGAGGGTTAGGAGAGGTTGTGCCCCCCCCCCCCCCCCCATTTTTGAGTCATTAATTGTCTATACGTATATCACTTGGAAATTTTAGAAAAAAAATATGTATCAGCAAAACAAAGTGCAATAGCTTTGTGAGTTGCAGAACACCAAGGAAAGAAACAAAAGTACAATTATATGTGTATTGGGTCTTATACAAATTAACATTTCTACCCTTTTAACACTTTAGTTTAAGTGTTTAAGGGTGACAGTTCCAAAATTTCAGAGCAATATTACAATATTTTTTCCACTGTTATTTTTAACACTTATTTTGGAGGTATAAAATATTGAATCAAAGAGAATGCTTCACGAAGAATTAGGAAATGCTTCAAGCAACTAGTTTCAAGTTACGAAAGAAATGTTACTTTTACGTTGTAATAAACTTGCCCCCCCCCCCCCCCCCCCCCCAACAAAAAGAGCTAAGTACTAATCTAGTACAAAATATTTTTTCTGGTCCCCATCTTGGTCACTTTTTGAGTAAATTCCACAAATGGTCATGCGCATCTACGCAACTCCGCAACCTATCTCAGAACATGACACGTGTACATTTTCTGGGGCCCACACCAACTACTATAACTAACAAAAATACTCAACCTTTGTGCTACTCAACCGGCGGCTATTGATCCACGTGCAAAAGTGTACTAAAAAGTACATTGGGAATGAGCAAAAAGGTACAAAAGGTACATATGTCTAGTCTTCTCATTTGTGCAAAAGGTACCTACTTTTTTATAATATTAAAAAACCATATCAACCCAATATTATCGGACACAAAAAATAAAACGTAACATATTATACTCATCTTCCGATCACTTCATCTTCTCCTTTCTTCCAATAATCTTTTTGATCACTTCATCCTCTCCGATCACCCTCCTTTCTTCCGATCACTTCATCTTCTCCAATCACCCTCCTTTCTTCCGATCACATCATCTTCTCCGATCAACGAACCTCTATTATCCTGCGGTTAACGCACACCTATTATACTCATCTTTCTCCGACAATAAGTAGATCTGATTTGGGGTTACGTCCAATGGCTCCCAGTTTTCACCGTGTTGATGTAAGTTTATGGTTTTTTTTATCGATTATTATTATTATTATTATTATTATTATTATTATTATTATTATTATTATTATTATTCTTATTATTATTATTATTATTATTATTATATATCTGTTAGGTTTCATGTTCAAAATTAGTATTAAAATATCCAAATGCCATATAGAGTATTCGTCTGTGTTTGATTGAATATTTATATAAATGCACCATTTTGTTTTGACTAAAAGGTTATTTTTTTGTGAAGCAAATTGTTGAACAACAAATGTATAAAGGTAGTAGTAACTTTGTTGTTTCAAGACCTCGTATACTTGTTAGGACGATAGTTTTGGCAGAAAATGGTTTTGAATAGAAAATAGGATATAGAGTGTTTGGATTGAAGTGTTTATGTTCTTATTGCCATATGTAAGCTGATGTTAAAGTACAATATATAATCAATACGAAACGATTTTAGTTAGCAATCCGACACTGATTGTTCAAAACAACTTAAGTGCATGATGCGTGGGAATCGCAATAGGCTTTACCTCTCGAGGGATCTCGAGAAGCTTACAACCCCCACCAGGCAGTGTACCTGATCGTTGTAGTATAGTATAGTGACAAGTACCGGGGGATTGATCGTTCAGCTTAGGAATAGTGTCGCTAGGATTAGAAAGCCTAATTACTAGTTCTAAAGGTGAGGGATGATTATTTTTGTATTTTTATATTTTTATGAAAGCAAGTAAAATTTCGGGTTTTGGAAGAGTGGGCGGAATTAGTTGCTATTCAACTAACCCAAAACTAAAATGCAATCAAAATAAAATACTAAAAATGAAAATAAACTAATTATACTAAGGTTGTGAGCAGTAATTGGAGAAAATGTGTTTACTTAGATTTCACTACTCCCTAGATATCTTTTACACATTAATTACTTGTTATAATTGCATGGATGACGGATTGTATTCCTTAATACCATTCATGGGGTGGCATACATAACTCCCCAATTCTATGAGCTCTTATCTCCTCCTACACCATGCCCAGCACAACTATAGGGATTGTAAACAGTGGCTCATGCATTAAATACAACCAATAAAGACCTAGTACGCCTCGGTTCATGTTTCTTAAGACGTTCAAGCATGTTACCATTTGGAGATCTGCCAGTTTTCTTAAGCCTAACATATAAATCATTCATCCAAGACAAGAATAAACAAGTAATCAACACATAATCAATATCTAGGTTTCATTAGATCTAAGCAAACACAAAAGAGATCTAGCCTAGCATAATGGAATTGAGACAAGAACAAGATATAGACAACCAACACATAGACATATTGATTGAATTAGAAGAACACTTATCTCAATTACAATGCAAGGTATCAAGAGTTTGGAACCCTTGAAAAACCTGTAAAAGTTGCACCAAAATCGTCTTTAGGGTTTCTCCAAAACTTCTCCCTTTAAATGTGAAAAACTAGAAAACTATATATAGGAAAATGGGGATGACGGCGTCAAGAACAAAGGTGTGACGCCGTCATCTCGCCGCCAAATACTTCCTCGGACGGCCTTGATCTACTTCTGACGCCGTCAAGGCCTAGGCCGTCACACAAATTACTCTTGACGCCCTGTGTGTGACGCCGTCATCAACTACGGATTTTAATTATTGAGGTTTGACGCCGTCATGGGATTACTCTTGACGCCTTCATGTACTGTTCCCAGCATGGAAAATTGAGACTTTGTCGTTTTCTTCACTTTTATGCTCCAAAAACGTCCAAAATGGCTTCTTTTCCAGAATTCACTCTCCAAGTACCTAAAATCACAAAAGGAACGATTTAGGGCAGTATTTGATCAAATAAAGTCGGATTCGGGCTTAAATGACCCCCTAAAAATGGATCATTTTTTGCCTCATCATATACCCTTACACTTGAGATTTGCTTGTCCTCAAGCAAATGCACTTTTATTCTACTCAAAAGACAAGTTAGGGGTCATTTAACACTAATATAAAAGTAATTGCAACAAATAATCGTTCCACTAAAGACCAATAGACAAGCACGGAGGTCATACACAAGCACCTCACAAATAGTGTTTAGATACTCACATCTCTCGGGTGTAATAAAGTGTAAATTACAATATGGAAACGGAAGATATCTCTCACTACCTGTCATAGCAAAATAAATTACCATAGGCTTGGGAAAGGATCAAACCTCCACCACATGGCGTAAGCACCTAGGATAAACAATCAAAGAGGTCTTTTAAAGGGTTGTAACGTTAGGTGTAGGGATATGAAATACACGGTTTTGTTGGATAAAGGAAGTTTTACTGGTGGCGAGTTAACAATCTTGGTTAATTACATGTACAAGATGGCGTTGCTAAGCCAAGACTAGACTCGACTTAAGCTAATAAATCAAAAACATAAAATGAACATAGAATGAAACGGGATGGTAGTCCGTATGTTTTTTTTTTCTTTTTCCTTTTTCTATTTTTTTTCTTGATTTTTTCGATTTTTTTTTTTTTTTTTTTTTTTTTTTTTTTTTTTTTTTTTTTTGTGCATACACTCTTACCATACCATCCAAAATAATACATCATAAGGAATGGGAATTCCCCTTACACTTGAATCTTTACATACTTTACAATAAACTAAACTAATGACTCGAATTAAGAAAATCAAAACACTTGGAGCACTTTTAAGATTAACGTACATATGGGGGTAATAAATGATGTTCTTCCCCATTACTCCATAAAATAAGTACTTACCCAATCGTCCCAATCGTCCCAAAACAATATGTACAAGGATATGACTCGACTTAGCAACCTTGTAATCAATTAGAAAGTTAACTTAGGGTTTAACAAATAACAATAATGCACTAAAAATGAGCGCATACACGGAAGGCTAAGGCGATTTGGTTGTACATTTAAGTGGGGTGTAACAAATTCTTCCTTTAAGTAAAATGCTTAAAGTTAGAAACGAAAAGATAGGCTCGGAGGGGTGTACTAGGGGTATCGTCTACTAAAAATGAGTACAACGCTAAGGGTGTGGGAAAAATTAGTTGACTTAACTAGTCAAGTAGTATGACTTAAATGGTCAAATAATTATGATACGGGTTTAACACAAGGGTGATCCTAATGCCTCTTATCATGTAGTAAATCCTACCACACGAATGTAGTCTCACTAGCGGTCTCGGGATGCATCACTAACGCAAGTTCTAGAATCTAAATGCTACCGGTACACTCATAAGCACTAATAATGAATGCTTTTCCTATCAAATCTAAAGGCGAACCTCACATATTTGGGTGGAAAATTTTTCTGAATATACGGTTATGTGCTAGTCATACAATCTCCTATCCATGAGGCGCTTGTTATAGCTAAAGTTTCACTCCTAAATGTTGTAAAAGATTTTAAATTTGGCGCTAAAATTACACTAACAAGTATTTCTCATAGTTTTATTACACATCTACTATCAAACAAAACAAACTCAAGCGAAAGTGCATATGTAAGGTATCATCTTTTTACCCTCCCCTTACACTTAAGATGAACATTGTCCCCAATGTTCAAGTAAAGAATGTAAAAGTGAAAAAGTAAAGAGAATGAAATCAAATACTCCGCTGATTCGCTCGGTATGGATTATAGGATGGCCAGGTTAAATCTTCCTCCAAGAAAACGAACAATCAAAGCTTCCCTTCCAGAATATAAATCATCTCCTTGTCGAACATAACCTGTAAATCCTGACAAAATAGACAAGACAACCTCGCGTAAAATCGGCGGCATCCTATATAAGTTACTAAATCCTAAAAAACAAGATAAGATATAATGCTTGTGGAATGAAGTTTGCAGATTTCCTGGAGATTATAAAACTTAATAATTCACAAAAACCATAAGACTCCGTTAGAAAAACAAAACCGGTAAAATTTCCAGATTTTTACTCCTGACGCCGTCAAGAGTAAACTCATGACGCCGTCAGAATGGACCTGCAGAAATTCTTATGTTAAGTTTCCGGAAAATTTTTGGAAAAACTTGGTCCTACTTCCTGGAAAATCCTGCAAAACTTCATTATGACTCAATACAAGCATTTGACTCTAACAAATACGAATATACATGTTCATTTAATATTGTGGAGAATCATGATCGGTTTGTTTCTTGAAAACATATTTGGGGTTTCCCCTTACACTTATCTTTTGCAAAAATACTTTTAGGTTGGAGTTAAGACTAGGCCAAACAACATAGTAAAGTATTTCCACATTTTAATTGAGAAACATGATCAACCAACAATAAAAATAAAACATGCATACGGAAGCAAATAACAAACAAACAAATAAAATCACACAAAGCATGGGTTGCCTCCCAAGAAGCGCTTTTCTTTATTTACGAGTCTTGTAGCTAGACTCAAGGTCATGGGTTACTACGTGATCTCATCATTGGTTCCACTCTCTAGGTCGTCTTCTAAACCAGTTTTGTATTCTGGACCTAGTTGCAAGCACTCTTTGTAGAAACCAAGCATCCTATTCTTTACATATTCTACTCCCCTACGTCTATCCTCCTCATTCCTATAATAAGCCGCTTGCTTATGTTCCTCTCGAGGGATCTCGAGAAGCTTACAACCCCCACCAGGCAGTTTACCTGATCGTTGTAGCATAGTATAGTGACAAGTACCGGGGGATTGATCGTTCAGCTTAGGAATAGTGTCGCTAGGATTAGAAAGCCTAATTACTAGTTCTAAAGGTGAGGGATGATTATTTTTGTATTTTTATATTTTTATGAAAGCAAGTAAAATTTCGGGTTTTGGAAGAGTGGGCGGAATTAGTTGCTATTCAACTAACCCAAAACTAAAATGCAATCAAAATAAAATACTAAAAATGAAAATAAACAAATTATACTAAGGTTGTGAGCAGTAATTGGAGAAAATGTGTTTACTTTGATTTCACTACTCCCTAGATATCTTTTACACATTAATTACTTGTTATAATTGCATGGATGACGGATTGTATTCCTTAATACCATTCATGGGGTGGCATACATAACTCCCCAATTCTATGAGCTCTTATCTCCTCCTACACCATGCCCAGCACAACTATAGGGATTGTAAACAGTGGCTCATGCATTAAATACAACCAATAAAGACCTAGTACGCCTCGGTTCATGTTTCTTAAGACGTTCAAGCATGTTACCATTTGGAGATCTGCCAGTTTTCTTAAGCCTAACATATAAATCATTCATCCAAGACAAGGATAAACAAGTAATCAACACATAATCAATATCTAGGTTTCATTAGATCTAAGCAAACACAAAAGAGATCTAGCCTAGCATAATGGAATTGAGACAAGAACAAGATATAGACAACCAACACATAGACATATTGATTGAATTAGAAGAACACTCATCTCAATTACAATGCAAGGTATCAAGGGTTTGGAACCCTTGAAAAACCTGTAAAAGTTGCACCAAAATCGTCTTTAGGGTTTCTCCAAAACTTCTCCCTTTAAATGTGAAAAACTAGAAAACTATATATAGGAAAATGGGGATGACGACGTCAAGAACAAAGGTGTGACGCCGTCATCTCGCCGCCAAATACTTCCTCGGACGGCCTTGATCTACTTCTGACGCCATCAAGGCCTAGGCCGTCACACAAATTACTCTTGACGCCCTGTGTGTGACGCCGTCATCAACTACGGATTTTAATTATTGAGGTTTGACGCCGTCATGGGATTACTCTTGACGCCTTCATGTACTGTTCCCAGCATGGAAAATTGAGACTTTGCCGTTTTCTTCACTTTTAGGCTCCAAAAACGTCCAAAATGGCTTCTTTTCCAGAATTCACTCTCCAAGTACCTAAAATCACAAAAGGAATGATTTAGGGCAGTATTTGATCAAATAAAGTCGGATTCGGGCTTAAATGACCCCCTAAAAACGGATCATTTTGTCGCCTCATCAGTGCATTTAAAGAGGTTGCAACAATCATAGATTTTGACAATTAGCAAGGCTTAATATACTAGAATGTTAGCAAGCTTCAGTCTTGAAGCTTAACTTCACTATATTGTTGTTAGTCATGTGGTACAAGCATCCTAATGCACCGTTTATTGTACATGTTTGTGAATTATTGGCATTCTGATATGGGTTAGCGGTAAGTCGTTATCTTGCACATCAACATCAAATAGTTTAGAAATTTTTTGCACGCTGACACGGGTTTGGAAAATCTTGGAGAGATTTTAATGGCATTTTAATAAGGGTTAGCAAGAAAATCTATATCTTACACCTCGACATCACAACTGCATTGGTTGCTGTACAACAGCCATCCTTATGCACCATTTCTTGTACAAGTTTTCGAGTTCTTGTCATTCTTATGCACCTAGGTCATTTGGTCATGTTCTTATTGCCATATGCAAGCTGATGTTAAAGTACAATATACTTATATACATATTTGTAGCTTCAATATACTTATTGCCATATGCTATAGTTAACAATATAAGGTCTTTCTGAAATTACTGTGATAATATAAGATCTTATATGAAAATGTTATTTGTAGCTTCACACAATCCTAGATTTTGATTTTGCTTTGTAGCATCACTATAATATCCATTATTTACCTGTCTTCTTTTCTTGTTAATGTAGGCATATGATGTGAAGGTCAGTATGATAACCAAGCTACACATCTTGAAAACGATAGCAAAATAGTTGGCATTGAAACCGAATGCTTTAAACTTGTTCAAGAAGAGTGTGTTTGGTCCCTGGTTAAATATAAAAACAGAAGAGCATGACAATCATATGCTCCACTTTTTGCTTCTACACCAAAGACGAATCGAGAACCCCAATACAAAAGTCCCTTTTTATTTTGATATTGGACATCATACTTTAGAATTTGGTGGGAAGGAGTTATGTTTGTTAACTGGTTTTAGATTTGGGGATGTTTCTTTAAAACATTTTGAGGATTGTGTTTCAAGTTTCCGTGCCCGTGTTTTTCCCAAGATAGCTAAAGTTAAAGGATATGATATACAACCCCTTATTGAGACAGATGATGAATTTTAAAAACTATCAGATGAAGATGTTGTTCGTGTTTGTTTATTGTTTGCATTAGAATATGTTTTTATGGGTGTAGAGCTGAGACATGTAATTCAAGAAGAGTTGATGGTATTAGTTGATGATTTTGATGCATGGAATAATTTCCCATGGGGAGAACGTATATGGAAAGGGTTTCACAATAGTGTATATAATACAATCTCCAAAAACCGTGAAGCTCATTTGACCAAAATTGCAGACGGTTGCAAGCCTCAATGTACTTTGAATGGCTTTGTTTTCCCTCTTAAGGTCAGTAACCTTTCTGTTCTTGTTAGATAATTAGAATAAGCTAGCATAATTAGAATAGGCTTATAGTTGATTGTATTCAGTTATGTCAGTATAGACAGTTAGTGATATAAGTTGTTCCAGTAGCTTATTTTAACTGTTCCAGTAGCTTATTTTAGACATAATATAGCTTATTTTAAGTAGATCTTATCAGTTTAGAAGAATTTGCATCTTATTTCATTTCACTGCTCCATTTCTGTCCATATTTGCATTTCTGTGATTCAGTGTTATTTGACGTTAAGTTCTGTGTTTCTATGCATCTACTAGCTTATTTGATCAGTATATGAGCTTTTGTGGTGGTTTGGAAGATTAAAAATCATTGATGCTTAATAAAAAGTTCATATCAGTCACATATGAAGTGTTTGGATAAGTGATATAAGTTGCATAATATTAGAGTTAAATGCATAAGTGGTAATTGTAGGCTAATCTAATCAATAATTACATCATTTTAATTGTATCTTAATCTAATCAATAATTAGCTTGTTTTGGGCTATTTTGAGAAAAAGGTGCCCTGCACCATTCTTTGTGCCATAATTGGTCATTTTCACAATTGACTTCTGGTTTGGGCTTATAGTTGGACTTATGACAACTGAAATTTAAAACATTTCAACACAAATTAAGTTTGGGCTTATTCCTGTTGGGCTTATAGTTGCACTACATTTAAGACATGTAGCTATTATTGGTTTTGTTGTAAAGTAAATATTTATTGCAATAAATGCCTATTAAATTATTTATATTGCATTTCTTGTTGTTTACACAGATATGAGTATTGGAAATATTCCCTAATGCAAAGCATTGGTGGCATACAAAAGAGAAATCCATACCCAGGTGTGTGGCATGGAGTGAGGGTATGAAATTTCAAAAAGCTGATCGTGAAAGTCTCTTTTATTCAAGAACACAACTAAATAAACTTTAGCCCACACGAAAAGAGATGAAGACACAATGGTGGAGCTCTAGTTTAGAGTATTTTGAAACTGCCAACACGGGATCTCCATCATCTGATGTACGAGGGAAAAAAAAGAAGAGAAAAGTGGTGAAAACTGAGACACACGTTCACACACAGATTCACCGTCGTACCACACATGTTCGTACTAAAATCCGCAGTGAGGTTGATTGTCATGGATTGGGTGAAGCTTCTGTTGGAGAAAAGCTTGTGGCTATGGAACGGGATATTGGTGGTCGCTTAGCTACAATTGAAAAAATTTTGAAAATTCCCAAGGTTATATATTTATAATCAATACATCATTATTTAACATATAATATTATTTACTTGCTTAACACAATATTTTTACGCAGCCATCAAGTGGATCCGCCAATCCTATGCAAGTTGATGATGAAGTCAATGTTTCTCATCCAGCTGATCTTGAAAGAAAATTTGAGGAAGTGAAAAATGATTTTCAGAGACGTATGCTAGCAATTGAGCAACACTTTAAGGTCATATTATCACCTAACATTTATCATACACTCTACCTTATACATTTAATTAAACAGTTAACAAATTTTTTTCGTTATGTAGCCCTCTAGTGGATCTGATCATGAACCAAAAGACAAGAAGACTGTTGATTCCTCTTTGGATGTTGATCATGATCAAGAGGTGTGTGATATTGAATGGTATTTATATTATATATGTGATAAAAGTTAACAATTATTTTCACTGAAACAGGCGTCACGTCCTTGTACAAAACCGAAGTCGGATGCTGAGCCGTTTTCCGCCCAAAGTGATAAGCTTGAGAATGATAAGCAAATGTTTGAAATTGTTATTCCTGTTTCGAAGGTACTAACTTTGATTACTTCTCTATGTTCTATTTTGTCACAATGGAAAACTTCTAACTTTGATTAGGTAGAATTTGAATCTTTTTAGCTTTTTTGAAATAAGTCTGTCAAGACATAAAATAGTTAGCTTATATGTCAATACATGTTCATATCAATGGCTCCTATAGAAAGTACACACACTAATTTTAGTCAGTAGTACCACTTCTTAAGTTTATAAGCCTAAAATAGTCAGCTTATATGTCAATACATGTTCATATCAATGGCTCCTATAGAAAGTACACACACTAATTTTAATCAGAAGACCCACTTCTTAAGTTTATAAGCCTAAAATAGTCAGCTTATGAGCTTTTCCAACTTTTCAATGAAACAGAAGGATGCTCTTTTGGAAACACAATCAAATGAGAAGCTGAATTCTGAAGCTGAGAACTCTTTGGCACAAAGTGAAAAGTTTGATTATGGGAAGACTGCGGAGGTATTGGAAGATATTAATGTTGCAAAGCTGAATGTTGATCCTGAAATATTGGCATCAACTGTTAAAATTCTATTTGACTCACCGGTTAATGATCAGGTACTAAATCATTATTTTTATAATCTATCAGTGAACACTATTTGCTTAGCTCGCGTACTTGTATTTTTACAGAGAGTATATGAACAAGATGTTGCAATGGGTGATTTATTTTTAGAAGAAGCGGAACAACAGAAGTTTAGCGATCTAGAGGTACAAGAACTTATGGCAGTGGATGCTCTTATGAATACACATGTTTTTGATTCTACTCCTAAAAAGGTAGTCTTATCTATATACTTTTTCAACAAAACACCACTTCAGTGATCTTCTTAAATTAAATAACGTAATTTTTTTTCCTAATGTTTCTCTTTATAACAGGAAAAAGATGATGAGCTTGATTCTACTCCTAAAAAGGTAGTCTTATCTATATACTTTTTCAAAAAAACACCACTTGAGTGATATTTTTAAATTAAATAATGTAATCTTTTTTCCCTGATGTTTTTCTTTATTTTAGGAAAAAGATAATGAGCTGGACACTCTTTCAAAAAACTCAGATTCAAAGCAAGGATCCAACAATGAGAATGAAAAAGATAATGTCTTAGTTGTTGATGACGAACAACAAAAGGTTTAAGTGATACGGGTACCTTTTGCACGAGATACTAAACTCAGCAAGTATCTTTCTTCACCATACACGAACCTACCTGACTCTACTCCACAGCTGCCTAAATTGCGTGATAGGACGAAAAAGTTTAAAACTCTTTATCTACCGTTGACTGGGCCTGATGGTGAAGAGATTCCAACGTGGAAGGAGGTGATTTATTTTACTTATTATTTATTTAAAACTTTAGTGAAATTCTTTGCACTTTACATTTTTTTATCATAATTTTTCAGGATCTAAATTGTGTTAAAGGTGCGTCAAAAGATAGAGTGATGGTAGCTAAAGATATTCTGGCTTATTTGCGAGCAAACAAGAAAGATAATAAGGAAGGTAATAAGGATGATAAGAAGGATGATGAGAATGATGTTACGGGTTTTTAATTCCCATGGGCAGAAGATGCATGTGTAATGCCCGTCTTTTGGGAAAGGTTATTGGGCATCCTTGAAGGGAAAGATGGTTGGCTCTCTTGTACGGTATGTAAATGCGAACATGTTAATTTTTTCTACAATCTTAAATGCTTTCAGCGTATTTGTAATTTTTTTTTAAATCTCAGCACATCGATCTATGGGTGTTATATCTATGGCACGTTAG
Source organism: Artemisia argyi (assembly GCA_030686995.1). NCBI lineage: Eukaryota > Viridiplantae > Streptophyta > Magnoliopsida > Asterales > Asteraceae > Artemisia > Artemisia argyi. The sequence goes on from CM060692.1 coordinate 22,046,893, forward strand.
ACCTGCTAATGCTGACTGGGTGATTGCTGGCCCCTATTTTAGCACGATGATTCTTAACAAAAGGATGCCTTGTTACTATGCTAACGGTATCACTTATGGTACCCCCTGGTTTGCTGAATCTGTGGAAAAGGTGTGTTTTTTTTTCTTTCTAAATTGTTAGAAGTAATTTGTTGTTGTGATGGTATATAGAATTAGTATAAACTGCATGGATTTAGGTGTTAGGAATGGAATTAGTTGTTGATTATTGCATGCTTACAGTTTAAATTTGTTAAAAATAGTTCAAGTAAGTTTCCTGCATCATTAGTTTGGATTAAATCTCACTAAATCATCATAAACATAAAAATCAGTCATAAGACACATAGGTACTTCATTAAAAGTTACAATAAATTAGTATTTCATATTTTTGCATAATCTGATATGTTCATAGTTCCATACACTTACTTTAAGTTCGATACTAGAGCATTTAGGGTCAATCAAAACTAATAAGAGTGTTCAAAATTCATTTTTCGTCTTATTTTTAACTCACTCAGTTTTTTTTAGAACTCTCTAAAATTTTGTGATATTGATCTGTGATTGCTGAACTTATTAATCCATAATTTTATTGATTTTTGAGAATTTGTTTGATAAGCTTTGAACAAGCTTCTAGTGTCTTGTTTAAACCAAAACTCCCCTGCACCAGGGCAGTTAACCTTGAACATGTTACAATTCATTGGCCACATCTTGCTTATTACTTGAGCTTTTTCCATGATTATTGGCTTCATGTAAAATTTTCAAATGACTAATCTTGCTATCTTTTGTCATCATTATTGTAGGTGTATTTTCCTATAAATCAAAATGAGACACACTGGATCTTGGCAGAACTACACATACGTAGTGGTGTGATAACCATTTACGATAGTCTTTGCCCCCAGCTTCCTTTCATTGAGAAAAGAAAATGGTTTCTTACGATGCGGTCAACCTTTGAGGTTAGAATTCCCAAGATACTCCAAAAAAGTGAGGTGATGGACAGGAAAAAAATTGATAAACAAACATACAAAATCACCTTCAAGTATGCCGAGAATGTGCCAAGACAAGGCAATCTATATGGTGACTGTGGTATTTGGGTAATGATCAATTTATATAGGTTGACCCATAATCTATCTTTGAAGGTAGAAAATCCAACTTTGGCAGGTTTAGCTCACAGGGAAAGGTTGACAGATTTTTTCTGGAAGTACAAGATTGAAACAAAACCTAACTTGGGCATTCATATTTAGCTTTGGGATTCAAACAATTGTTAATTGTAGTACGCTATTTGAATATGTTTGGTAGTACTCTAGTAGTAAAGTTTGCAAACAATTGTTAACTGGAGTACGCTATTTGAATATGTATTGTAAATTTTGGTAGTAGTCTAGTCGTAAAGTTTGCAAACAATTCCAAACAATTGTTAACTGTAGTATGCTATTTGAATATGTATTGTAAATTTTGGTAGTAGTCTAGTCGTAAAGTTTGCAAACAATTCCAAACAATTGTTAACTGTAGTACGCTATTTGAATATGTATTGTAAATTTTGGTAGTAGTCTAGTCGTAAAGTTTGCAAACAATTCCAAACAATTGCTAAATGTAGTACCCATTTTGGTAGTAGTCTAGTCATTAATTTTTGTACCTAAAATTTCGTATAGTCTAGTCGTTAATTTCGTATAGTCAGAAACTGTATTGATAGTTTGGTAACTAAAATTTAGATAATACATGCTACTTAAATTAAAGCAATAAAAACAGATTATGGAGAGCACTCAAGCTATTAATACAACAAACCAACGTAAATTAAAGCAACAAACCAACGTAAATTAAAGCATAAAACGATTCCCTAAATTTCAATACATATGCTAACCATTTCATAAAGAAGCTAGTCTATTTGTTCCGAGGAACTCAATTTTTTGGAAACATAAGGGAGAGGAGACCCTTCATCATCAGCTTGTTCCGAGGAAATCAAGTTTTTGGAAACATAAGGTAGAGCACTAGACTCTTCATCATGAGCTGCAGTTTGAAAGTCGTCATAAAGCATCCTTGGAACAAATAGACTAGCTTCCTTGAAAGGCTTAACATGAGGTGATCTCAAGTAAGCTGGTGATTTAGATTCTTCTTCTTCCCAAGCTGTAACCTCTTCCAACGACATAGAGTCGTGCTTTTTTTTTTTTCTTTCAACATGAATTCTAACTTTATGTTTCACCTCTTCATCAGACTCATCTGTACACAAGTTTTTATGATAAAAATCAACTAGGTATGCTTGAGGTATATGAGAAACATACACCTCAAGTATACCATGCACCTCAGCCATTTCATACATTTTTTTTTACATCCATATCACATTCAACGATAGACAAACCTTCTTCTAGGCTACGTTTAGGCATACAGCAAAACCATGCCCAAACATCAGCTTCTATTTTTTCCAATAACAAGTCACACATTTGAGAATACGACAACCTTTTAGACCTAGATAATTTCACCTCAATCATATCTATACATGCATACTTTAATGGAAACACGTCAAATACGCCTTTATGAAAAACTTCAAGAATGAGATCATCACAACTTTGAGACATCGTGTGTAAAAATTGAAGATGTTTATTTTGGTCAATAACAAATAAAGGATTAATATAGTGATCATAATGGAGATTACATGTTGGACAAAATATTTACATGCTGGACAATAGATAACTTTAAACCAATGTCGTGGTCGAGTAGATTTGGGTCAAGTAGCACCAGATGGTCGAGTATCCTATCACTTATTCTTTATGACAATTTAAATTTCACAACTAACACATATTAATTGATCACCTCTAAAATTCCATCAACCTATGCGATGTAGTAGATGAAAATTTAAATGCATATTTATTTACTAAGGTCGAGTAGCACCAGATGGTCGAGTATCCTATCACTTATTTTTAGAGCATGCGCAGTGATAACTCAAAGTGGTGCATTAAAATTCAAATTTCAAAAAAAAAAAAACGTGTTTAAATTTCAATATTCAAATTCAAAAGCGGGATTATTTTTAAATGTTTAAAATTCAAAATTTGAAATGAATGGGCGGGATTTATGGGCTTATTTAACACCCTTTGACAGTTCATACAACTCACACACAATTATCACACAACTCTAACACAATTCTCTCAAACAATGTCTCGCAAGGATTTCTCCCAACAATTCCCAACTCACCGTGACTTCTCCCAACAATTTCCAACTCACCGTGACTTCTCTCAGCAATTCCCAAGCTCTAGTACGATTCAGAATGCAACTACACCGGTGAACACTCCACCGGAAGACATGTTTCCGATATTCACACCGGATAATGAACCGGTGCCAAATCAACCTGTTGTCCAACAACAACCAGATCAACCGGTGAACAATCTACCAGAGGAAAACCAACCCATTTGGAGAGGGTTGACTGATGAAGAATTTGAAGAACAAAATATGCAAGAATTGTTACGTATTGAATATGAGGAAGCAATGGAGGCAAGAGCTCGTGAACAGCGAGCAAAAGCTAAACAGGATTGGCGAAACCGTCAAGCACAATGGCGATGGGAAATGGGAAAAGACCGTGTGCCAATGAGTGAGGACGATTCGAGTGCCTCCTATTCGAGTCATGAAGGGTGGGTGTCCGACGATTCGTTCTATTGATTCGCAGTTTTATGTTTAATTATCGTACTTTATGTTTCATGTTTAATGTAACTTACGTTTAAGTTTAATGTATGTTTAAATTTTAAGTGTTAATATAAGTTGTTTTTATTAGTTATTAAATGAAATATTAGTTTTAGTTGAGGATAGAATTTGACAATTTAAATTTCACAACTAACACATATTAATTGATCACTTCTAAAATTCCATCAACCTATGGGATGTAGTAGAAGAAAATTTAAATGCATATTTATTTACTAAGGTCGAGTAGATTTGGGTCGAGTAGCACCAGATGGTCGAGTATCCTATCACTTATTTTTTATGACAATTTAAATTTCACAACTAACACATATTAATTGATCACCTCTAAAATTCCATCAACCTATGGGATGTAGTAGATGAAAATTTAAATGCATATTCATTTACTAAAGGTCGAGTAGATTTGGGTCGAGTAGCACCAGATGGTCGAGTATCCTATCACTTATTCTTTATGACAATTTAAATTTCACAACTAACACATATTAATTGATCATTCACAACTAACACATATTAATTGATCACCTCTAAAATTCCATCAACCTATGTGATGTAGTATATGAAAATTTAAATGCATATTTATTTACTAAGGTCGAGTAGATTTGGGTCGAGTAGCACCAGATGGTCGAGTTTCCTATCACTTATTTTATATGACAATTTAAATTTCACAACTAACACATATTAATTGATCACCTCTAAAATTTTATCAACCTATGAGATGTAGTAGATGAAAATTTAAATGCATATTTATTTACTAAGGTCGAGTAGATTTGGGTCGAGTAGCACCAGATGGTCGATTATCCTATCACTTATTCTTTATGACAATTTAAATTTCACAACTAACACATATTAATTGATCACCTCTAAAATTCCATCAACCTATGTGATGTAGTAGATGAAAATTTAAATGCATATTTATTTTACTAAGGTCGAGTAGATTTGGGTCGAGTAGCACCAGATGGTCGAGTATCCTATCACTTATTTTTTATGACAATTTAAATTTCACAACTAACACATATTAATTGATCACCTTTAAAATTCCATCAACCTATGGGATGTAGTAGATGAAAATTTAAATGCATATTTATTTTACTAAGGTCGAGTAAATTTGGGTCGAGTAGCACCAGATGGTTGAGTATCCTATCACTTATTCTTTATGACAATTTAAATTTCACAACTAACACATATTAATTGATCACCTCTAAAATTCCATCAACCTATGGGATGTAGTAGATGAAATTTTAAATGCATATTTATTTCCTAAGGTCGAGTAGATTTGGGTCGAGTAGCACCAGATGGTCGAGTATCCTATCACTTATAAATATGAATTAATAACAAAGGGTATTCCTATCAAACGAAAAAAATGAATTCACCCGAAGATTGGGAATGGGAACAAATTCGTGATATAGACGACTCCGATCTTCGACTTTCCGCCGCCACACAAAATAGAGTCTCATCTACATTCCCTAGAGTTGATAATTATGATGAAAACCCTGTTATGAAAATACATGATCCTGTGGGTATTCAAGACGGTGTGGATGATGGTGTAATGGCGACACATGATTATGTTAGGAAAGTTATTGATGATGTGGGAGTGGATTCTGATTTTCAAAGTGGGCCATGGGTTAGCGCGGTTGAGTATGTGAAAGCTGAAGGTGGGATCGTTATTGGTTGTTTTGCCGATATTAAAAAATTCATCAAGAAAGGGAAACTTGACAAGGTTGTTGCTATTATCAAGTCGTGTACTCCAAATGTGCTAGGTGATCTAATTGTGACATTGAAAGATGTTTCAGGTTTAATCTCGGGTACAATTCATCACAAAGTTGTTGATGATCCGAGGTTTGAAAAGCAGTTTACCGTAGGAGCTGTTTTGATACTGAAAAATGTATCTGTGTTTTCTCCAAAACCATGTGCTCATTATCTTAACATAACAATTAAAAATGTTGTTGAATTTTTCTCCAAAGATGTAGTTTCTTTAAGCAGCGATGTTGGTTGTAGTGGAAGTGAAATGAAAGATTAAGTAGTGTTGTTTTTTAATTTATTTTGTTTTTTCTAACGTTGAATGATGTAAACTTGTTACATTTTATGATTACATCATGATAATTACTCTAAAGAAGTTTTTGCAATGTAAACATAAAATGTAAGAAATTGATATCTAGTTCCTACGCATCGAAGTGTCAAAACTTTCCACCAACTTATGGGATATAGTAGACTTACAATTTAAATGCATATTTATTTGTTAAAGCTATAATGGTCGAGTAGATCTTGGTCGAGTAGCGAATTATGGTTGAGTATCCTAATACTTTCCAACCAAAACATTCCCGCCAAAACTTTCCCACTAAAATTATTGCGCCAAAAAGATGTTATTTATACATACATTTCACATAATAGTATTAGCCGTTAAAAAAAAAATACACATACATTTCAACATTTCACATAACACACACTATGGCTGAACTTTCTACTGAAACGATCTTGTTCGGGATACTAACAAGGCTGACACTAAAAGATGTTGGTCGCTTCAAGAGTGTTTCTAAGACATGGAATGAATTACTTTCAGGAAACGCATTTGTAATTTACACATTTTTCTCGCTCGGCAATTCCATCTAATCATAAAGTTCTCTTAATAGAACACCAAACATGCTCAATTCATCCAATCAACTTTGAAACCCATGATTATGGGTCGGGCACAAGCATTACCATTCCTTTCGATCATCAATCATATGATAATCGATTAAATGTCATCTCTATTCTATCACATTTGAATGGATTATTATGTGTTTGCAATTATTTCACATCTGATTTGTTCCTTTGGAACCCAGTCACTACCTCTTTCAAACGCTTGCCACCCCTATATTCAAATGATTTCTATAAAGATAATCATGATGCAGTTGGTCTATACACCGACATGCATGATGATTTCAAAGTCTTGTACATAAGGTGTAGGGATGCTACGCTTGCTGTTAATGTGTATTCTGTGAGTGATGAATCCTGGAGAAACATACCTCTCACCCTACCATCGGAGTATCTAACCAACAGTTTCTATTGGTCATCTGGTACTTTGTGTGGTGGTACTATTTATTTCACTCTTAGCGAGTCAGTTGTTGGAGCTAATCATTTAATGATTTCTTTTGATGTAAAATCGGAGCAATTTCATATGATCAACTTTCCACATATACCTAAAAATGGAATCTCACATATTCGTTTAGTGAATGCACAAGATGAGCTTGTGATGTTTGCTACCACTGGATATAGTGAGATAAAAATTGACATGTGGATCCTTCAAGAAGGTACATGGTATCCTATCTACTCATTTCCTCTAATATCCCTCGATTTGTGGTGCTCAATAACACATTATGTGACAAACGGAAAAAAGTGGTTTGTGATGGCAAAATTTCAAAAGATTTTTGAAATCGATACTGGTATGATGTGGTTTGACCGTTTTTATCCCGTTACTTCCTGGACGTGTTCCAATGGTGCGTTGTTTACGGAGACGCTTGTTTCAGCTAAAATCTAGGATTTGTAATGTTTTAATTTTTAGGATTTGTAATGTTTTAATTTTTAGGAATTTTTAGGCTTATGGTCGAGTATCATAACACTTTTTTATTATGACAATTAATTTTCTACAACAAAAATTAATTGATAACATTTAAATTTCCACCAACATATGGGATGTAGTAGATGCAAATTTAAATGCATATTTACTTTATGTAAGATATAATGGTCGAGTAGATCTTGGTCGAGTAGCGGCTTATGGTCGAGTATCATAACACTTTTTCATTATGACAATTAATTTTCTACAACAAATATTAATTGATAACATTTAAATTTCCACCAACATATGGGATGTAGTAGATGAAAATTTAAATGCATATTTACTTTATGTAAGATATAATAGTCGAGTAGATCTTGGTCGAGTAGCGGCTTATGGTCGAGTATCATAACACTTTTTCATTATGACAATTAATTTTCTACAACAAATATTAATTGATAACATTTAAATTTCTACCAACATATGGGATGTAGTAGATAAAAATTTAAATGCATATTTACTTTATGTAAGATATAATGGTCGAGTAGATCTTGGTCGAGTATCATCTTATGGTCGAGTATCATAACACTTTTTCATTATGACAATTAATTTTCTACCAACCACCCTTACTCATATATATATGAAAAAAATAGATTCTAAACTTATATATCAATCAAACATAATGGGTGAACCGGGTATTGAATTTAGTGTATATTTGGTTTATGAAGATGTAACTTTTGGTGTTAATTTAAAAAAAAATATTAGTTACAATCAACTAGTTGCTATTGTGAAGAAAAAGTTCAAGCTCAACGATTCGTGTAGCATCATGTTTACTTACAAAGTTGGTACAAAGTGTGTCCACATAGTAGACGATGATGATGTGAAATTTTACGCAAATGAAATTTGCAAAGGGAAAGGTACGCCACATACCATTTTTATTAAAAAGATTGAACAACGCACAATTCAATGTTTACAATGATTCACAATTACCCAAAAAAGAGAATTTTCAGCCTCAAAATTATTTAAACCCACAATACACTATGCACTATGATGCACAATTACCCAAAAAAGAAAAATGCGAAAATCACAATGATTTTATTGAAAACGACCATTATGAAAACGACCATTATGAGCATGATTGGCAAATGAATACGCTAAAATACATTCATAAACCTCCAGATCCAGAACCTATTATCAAAACCCCAAGAAGCCAAAATGAACATGGTCAATGTATCTTAAAAACGGGTGATAAATTTGATAGTAAAAAAGAATGTATGAGAGCAATTGGTCGTAAAGCTCTTTTAGATGGTTATGAATTTAAGCCAAGAAAAACAGACACGGTACGGTATGATGTAATTTGTGAGCATCCTGGTTGCAAATGGAAAATAATTTCATCGAAGTGCAAATATAATAGTCAATGAGAATTAGGAACAGTAAACGACCATCACACTTGTTTAAAAACAACAATAGGTATGTATCACCGTAATGCTTCGAAAAATTTGTTGGGTCATTTACTAGTACCTAAGTTCAGAGACCCCAATCGTATCTATAAGGCAAAAGACATACAAAATGACATAAACCAAGAATTCAACATCGATATTAGTTACAAACAAGCATGAAGATAAAAAAATGTGGCGTTGGATACTCCTGAAGGTTGCCCAAAAGCATCTTTTGCACAATTGCCTGTTTTTTGTCATAATTTAGAAATGACAAATGAAGGTACTGTAACACATATTGATACTGATGATGAAGACCATTTTAAGATGCTTTTCATAGCTTTTGGTGTAGCGGTAAGCATTTATATATTAATTAACATTTAAATTTATTTTGTAACTGTTATTATCATATAACTAACCGTTTAAAACCTTTAATTAGATTCGAAGCTTTTTGTGCCATATGCAACCATTGCTAATAATTGATGCAGCTCATCTTAAAGGCACTTACCTTGGAACAAATCTTCTGGCAGTTGGAATGGATGGGAACAATCAAATTATACCTATTGCGACCGGTGTGTCTTAGGGTGAGACTTTGGAATCGTCGACATGGTTTTTGTCCAAATTGAAAGAATGCATAGGGGAAGATCCAAGGTTAACTATCATATCTGATCGACATGTATCTATACAATCTGCATGTCAATCTGTTTTCCCGAATGCATTCCATGGGCATTGTTGTAGGCATCTCATGATGAATTGTAATTTGAAGGGAAAAAAGATTAGGGCTTTATTTTGGAAGATGTGTAAAGCTTACACACCCGATGAATTTAATTTGGCGCTAGCTGAACTTGGTGGAAAAAGGCCGGATGCTTACAACAAACTAATACAAGCTGGCGTTGAAAGGTGGTCTAGGGCATATTCCGCTGGTAATCGTTACAATTACATGACGTCTAACAGCGCAGATTCAATCAATTCGTTAACAAGAAATGTCCGAAGAGTACCCATCACTAACCCTATGGAGTGGTATAATCGACTTGTCTAAGAGTGGTACTGCAATCGTCGGGAGAAATATAAAGGTACGATTTTTGTTTTGTTTGTTTCTTTTTCGAAGATAAATATTTTGCATATTTAACGTTATGACTACTTATTAATGAATATTATTTTATTCAGATGCAAAATTAGGTAAACTAAGTGATTGGGCAACTGCAAAAATTCAGGACCGAATGATAAAGAGCGCTAATTGGATTGTGGCTGGCATTTTTGTCAACAGGATATACGAAGTCAATGATCATCGAAAAATCCATACGGTGGATTTAGACGAACGTACATGCACATGTAACATGTGGCAAATGTCTGCCTTGCCTTGTGGTCATGTTTTAGCGGCTTGTAGAGTTATGGGAATGACGGATTTTAATCATTTGGCAAGCGACCGATTTCAGAAAACAGAGCTTAAAGCTACATACATGGGTTTGGTATTTCCTGTTGGAGAAGTTTCCGGTTGGCAGTGTCCTAATTACTTGAAAGTTGTTAAACCACCAGTTATGGTTAAACCCCAATCTGGTAGACCGAAGAACAAAGATCTGGTTAGATCTCAAGGTGAGGAATCGGTACCAGTCAAGTGTGGAAGGTGCGGAAATCTTGGACACACTCGACAAATTTGTAGAGAAACATTGCCAAAGAAAAAAGTAAGTTACACCTTAATTCGTTGTAGAGAAACATTTTTTTTTATAGTTTCATTCCTAAATTCGTAAATTGACTTGGACAATTTTTAGGGAAACGTATCTGCTAAAGCAAGATCACAAGAAGCACAACCACAAGTGTACTCACAACAACCACAGGCACAATTCTACTCACAACAAGCACAAGCACACTTCTACTCACAACAAGGAATGCCAAGCTCACAAGAAGGACAAGTCTACTCGCAACAAATTTGGCCAGATTTTGTCGAAGCTGTTAATTTAGGTGACCCGTAGGGTGGGATACTTTAGATTTTTATATGTATGGTAAAACAACAGTTCGTATCAATGAAAGTTGCAAGCTTTTCTTTAACATGTGTAAATAGCCGATTATTCAACACACAAGCAGTCATAAAACTTAAAGTTGGCAGATGGGAACAAAAGTTAAACATAAGTAGTGTCATGAAACAGTCAAATAGTCACAGTGAAACAGGTCACAATTGTTCGCAAAATACAAAGACGAACCATTTGTTTGCATCTAGTACACAATTTAAAAACCTACACAAATATCTTGTGTTTGAAATAGAAACGGGCCATCTGTTCTCGATATGCAAGAGCTGTCTGGACTGGATCTTCAACAGCCAACGACATCCCATGAGATAACCTGTATAGAAAATAAGAAACACATAAAATCCATCAAGACAATTGACACATAGAAATACCAAAAGCTAGTAAAAAACGGGTCAGAAATATGTCCAACAGGTCCATTTTAGGCCTCTCAAAAGCTAGTAAAAAAAACAAAAATTCTAAAAAAATGTTTATGGACTCACAAGCTAGGAGATTTTAAATGTCCAGAATTTCAGATCTAAACACTCAAAATTCTAGCTAAACTAACAATCTTACATACATTGTAGATATTAATATACGAAAAAGTAATGCAAAGTTTAGTGACCCTGTTTGCAATAAAAAGTCAAACCTGATACTTTTGACATTTGATCACCAGTTTTAGTTGTATCATGTTATTCATGTGTGTTTGAAACATGATGAAATTATACTTATCTCGCATGTGTTGTCTAATACAGGTACCTTAGCTTCAAGAAAATTATCATTAGAAATCACTTGATAGATGCCGCTGTACAAAATCTAATGCAATATCATCTCATTGATCAAAGCAACCCTAGATTCATGTGACATATAAGCTAGTAACCCCTTTTGCGATTTCCTCCCATCACCATGAGTACCCACAATTCCCTCTTTGATTTTTTTTTTTTTTTTTTTTTTTTTTTTTTTGCAACAGTTGACTTAAGTGAAATTCTAACTATCCTAGGTGATTCACCTATATGAATGACTTATCTTACCTAAAACCTATCACAAACAAACTAACCTGTAAAGAAATAAGCAGGCAAAGACGCAGCAATCACCAAATATCCCGCCCTGCTTCGGGATGTTATATGCATTCTTGAACTTAATGTTGTATTCTAGGGGATTGATTCCTTTGCTTCCAAACACATCAGTCTGCTCTAGATTTGCAGGAAGCTTACACTCTAAACACCTTCTCATATTCAAATACCAAGGTCGAGTTTCAGGTTCATGATAGCCTTCACTATCATAGAATGTAACAAGTCCAGATTTTATGTGAAAATGCGCAAGCGACCAATGTTGCTTGGGTTCATTTATCGGAATGAAGACCTACAATGTTTACGAATAAAATTTATATAATCCACATATTTAAACCATTATATGATAAAAGATGTTGTTTCAAACAAGACCAAAATAAGACCAAAATAAGCAATGTTGTAGTTGCAAATACTAACAGATAGATCTATATTCCTAAATTAACAAAACAAATCAAGACCAAAATAAGCAATGCTGTTTCAAAAAACTAAGTTTTAAGCTTTCAGTGCAAGGAAGGCATGGAAGCATAACATTGGTGGAAGCAGTTATGGATTTATGAAAGTCCAATAAGCACTAGACACTAGACTTTATGAAAGTCCAATAAGTAGTTGCAAATAAGAAAAAGCCAGATGATCCAAGACAGTGTAAAACACTTGAATACACTCAAATGAACTCAAATGATGCAAAGTTACCAGCATACAAGTCAATTAAGCAAAAATCCAGGTTCTAATATGAATCAGCTTATAGGTTACAATCACTACACTAGCAGGCTCAATTAAGCTGATCTAATAAGCTCGAAAACTAGAAAGTAAGGGGGCAAAAGCTTGACTGACCAACTGAGATGCTAGAAACCCCAAAAGCCCTATCACAAATTATCAATTGCACAATTAAATCTAGCCTAGAAAAATTCTAAAAACTGCTGGTGCAGGGGAAGTGACTGTTCAACTCAGTAACTTTAGGCTTAAATTTGGGCGAGCAAATGAGTTTGAAAAGTGAATTTTCTTTTTTAATCTAAAATTTAAGCTACCAGAGAGTTCAAATCTCCTTTCAAATGTTATTTCCAATCAATACTTAACTCTACACATGCAATTGAATTCATCTCAAAAACTGGGTACAAAGTATTTTTGACTTTTAGAATTTGATGCAACTTTGACTAAAATGAAATTTTATTGAATCTATGTGACTTAAAATGTTGTTATAAGTTAAGAATTAACCTTTTTAAGCTAACTTTACTAATAATGCAACTACTTAATGAATATGCAGCCTATATATCTAACAGTGGATGCACAAATTGAGTCCAAAGATGATTTTGACTTTTATTTAAGTTACCACTGAGTTTTATGATCTATATTACATAATATGCAACCAAAGTGACAGACTACACTAACAGATAAATCTATATAAAACTTAAACACTAAACTAATTGATGTACCAAACACTATTATTAACTACTATTGAAATAATATTTTTAAGTAACTATGACATTTGATTGACTAAACCACAATACAAGCTGCTATTATGGTAAAATGAATCAAATGAAACTTAGAAACAAAGATACACAATAAGCTAATCTAATGCTTATAAGCTAATCTAAGGCTTCCCAATAAACCCAGATTGACAAGCAACCTAAACAATAAGCCTAATCTACCTGAGAATGACTTTATATGATTTCATTATCATAAGCAACCTAAACAATAAGACTAATAATAAACCCAGATTCAGCAGATCCACAAAATAAACATAAAAAAAAAACGGCTAATCACAAACTTATTCGCATAATAATAAACCCAGATTCATCATATGGGTTTAATTGGAATCGACAAAATAAACCCACGAAAATTCTTAAACGCACAAAAAAACCCTAAATATAACTTACCAATGGTTTCATTAGAAAAATTGAAAGAATCAAAAAATTATTTTGATGAGTTTGTGGCAATGTGTGTTATTCATTTAACTTTTCTGAACATGAGATCAAATAAGATAAAAATCAAATACAAGAAAATTAAATAAAATCAAAAAAGTATGTTATGTGTACCTTCCCAATAAAGATGACCGGTCATTTCAGCAGCTGTTGGGTTGAGTAGCCGCCGGTTGAGTAATTTTAGTAGTTGGTGTGGGCCCCAGAAAATGTACACGTGTCATGTTCTGAGATAGGTTGCGGAGTTGCGTAGATGCACATGACCATTTGTGGAATTTACTCAAAAAGTGACCATGATGGGGACCAAAAAAAGATTTTGTACTAGATTAGTACTTAGCTCCAACAAAAATGCTTAAGGGTGACAGTTCCAAAATTTCAGAATTTAATATAAAAATATTTTTTCTACTGTTATTTTATAACATTCATTTTGGAGGTATAAAATATTGAATCAAAGCGAATGCTTTAGAAAGAATTAGGAAATGCTTCAAGCAACTAGTTTTAAGTTATGAACCATGGGCAGAACTTCATGAAGGCTTGGATGGGTTGTGGCCCCCCTAAAATTTTGAGTCATTAATTGTCTATACGTATCTCACTTGGAAAATTTAGGGAAAAAATATGTATCAGCAAAACAAAGTGTAGTAGCTTTCTGAGTTGCAGAACACCAAAGAAAGAAACAAAAGTACAAATATATGTGTATTGGGTCTTATACAAGTTAACATTTTTACCCTTTTAACATTTTAGTTTAAGTGTTTAAGGGTGACAGTTCCAAAATTTCAGAACAATATAACTCTACTGTCATTTTTTAACATTCATTTTGGAGGTATAAAATATTGAATCAAAGCGAATGATTTAGGAAGAATTATGAAATGCTTTAAGCAACTAGTTTCAAGTTATGAACCATGGGCGGAACTTCATGAGGGCTAGGAGGGGTTGTAGCCCCCCGCCCCTCCCACCCACCAAATTTTTTTTGAGTCATTAATTGTCTATACGCATATCACTTGGAAAATTTAGGAAAAAAACAAAATATGTATCGGGAAAATAAAGTGCAGTAGCTTTGTGAGTTGCAGAACACCAAAGAAAGAAACAAAAGTAAAATTATATTTGTATTGGGTCTTATAAAACTTAAAATTTTTACCCTTTTAACACTTTAGTTTAAGTGTTTAAGGGTGACAGTTCCAAATTTTCAGAACAATATAATTCTACTGTTATTTTTTAGCATTCATTTTGGAGGTACAAAATATTAATTCAATATTTTATACCTACAAAATAAGTGTTAAAAAATAACAGTAGAAAAAAAAATTGTTATATTATTTTGAAATTTTGGAACTACCACCCTTAAACATTTTTGTTAGGGAGGGGCCGGGGGGGGGGGGGGGGGGGGGGGAGGGGGAGGGGGAGTTTATTACAACGTAAAAGTAACTTTTCTTTCATAACTTAAACTAGTTGCTTGAAGCATTTCCTAATTCTTCCTAAAGCATTCGCTTTGATTCAATATTTTATACCTCCAAAATGAGTGTTAAAAAATAACACTAGAAAAAATATTATTATATTGTTTTGAAATTTTGGAAATGTCACCCTTAAACACATAAACTAAAGTGTTAAAAGGGTAAAAATGTTAAGTTGCATAAGACCCAATACACATTTAATTGTACTTTTGTTTCTTTCCTTGGTGTTTTGCAACTCACAAAGCTACTGCACTTTGTTTTGCTTATACATATTTTGTTTTTTTCCTAAAATTTCTTAGTGATATACATATAGACAATTAATGACTCAAAATTTGGGGGGAGGGGGGGGGGACCCCTCCTAGCCCTCATGAAGTTCCGCCCCTAGTTCATAACTTGAAACTAGTTGCTTGAAGCATTTCCTAATTCTTACTAAAGCATTCACTTTGATTCAGTATTTTATACCTCGAAAATGAATGTTAAAAAATAACAGTAGAATTATATTGTTCTGAAATTTTGTAACTGTCACCCTTAAACACTTAAACTAAAGTATTAAAAGGGTAAGAATATTAAGTTGTATAAGACCAAATACATGGATAAGGATACTCTCATGTTCATTTGAACATGAGAGGTAAAGTTGTGCATGTTCTGATTGTACATTGCCATTATTGCAAAATATTTATTTTATTTTAAATCAAATGTACAATCATATCATGCACAACTTTACCTCTCATGTTCAAATAAACATGAGAGGATCCTCATCCCCAATACATATATAATTGTACTTTTGTTTCTTTCCTTGGTGTTCTGCAACTCACAAAGCTACTGCACTTTGTTTTGCTGATACATATATATTTTTTTTTTATTTTTTTTTCCAAGTGATAGGTGGTCCAGGTTAGCTGGACTTCGATAGGAACACTTGTTTACTTGACTTAGTGGAAAATAATGTCGTTTTTAAGTATTCGATCCAGACGACCAACATGAGAGTAAATTAAACGTTCTTCTATTTGGATATGAGGCATAGAACGAAAATGGAGTTATCATACATTACATCTATTACACTTTCCTTTTCAAAATCCGAGGCACCTAATTGGTCCAGATTTACTTGGGCACAATAATAAATATGCAGTAAGAAAAGGGAAACAATTGACACCAAGACTTATTCTGTACATGACAACATTACAATCTTTGTCTAAGTAGCTATACACACAAATTACGACTGGCAATGGCCATTGACTTAACAAGATGAATCTGATCCATATATACTTAATTTGTCATGTAGAATCACGACCAGTAACGTTATCACAAATGCTCATAGTCCAAATTAGAAGTGGCAATTTGTGCCTAAAATTAAAAAAAAAAAAAAAAAAAAAAAAAAAAAAAAAAAATAATTAAATAAAAGGCTAAATGGGCAAATTTTTAAAAGATTTAGGTACATTTGGACCACATCTTTTTTTTTTGAAATGGGCATATCTTGCTCATTTAGAAGTTAAATGGGCATAATGGGTACATGTTTTTCTCTGAACCGGAGAACATTAAATTGTTTTTAATGAAAAACTTAGGGATATAGTATATTTAGTTACTTGAATATAAATGAGGTGTTACGTTTGAGGAATTTTTGTTGTTGTTTTAGGTCTTTTCTAAAGCGATTCGTATAACATGCACCCGTTTGGCCCGTGCCCGTTTAGCCCATAGCCCGTTTAGCCCGTAGCCCGTGCCCGCCCGGCCTGCCCGTTTTGCCACGTCTAGTCCAAATGTCACGTAATACTGTTCGATGCTCAAGTATATCTGTATATGTGAGTGCAACAGATTGTACCAAAAAACTCATCTAACTGGGTACATAGTGAACAGGATGATTGATGTTTTAGTGGCTCATGTTTGATGAACATATGAGTAAATAAAGAGTAGAAAGAGCGTCATCGCCTAATACTAAAAAGGTCAATTTTATGGTGCAATTACAATTAATAGATGACTAACTAAGACTCTCATGAGTTATATTACCGACAATCTTGCATACACGTCAATAACACATAACTTGCAATTCTATCAGTTCCAACAATGTTGATGCAATTCTAAAGATAGGTATCAAACAGGGCTGTATAAAACAGAGATTTGTGGACAAAGCAAGTTATAGCTGTAATTCTAAAGATAGGTATCAGCTTACATGTCTAATATAATTCCCTTTTAAAAGGTATGCTAAGACGGTTTCAGTTTTGTAGACTTGTAGTATTTTGGCTTTTGAGCCAAAAATGACCACAACCCTCAAGGTTGTATACTTATAGCGTAAAAAGACTTCTTTCTTTTACACCATTTTTTGTTTAAATTTGTCGGGTAAGGTTGAAATCATTAATTTGAATTATGAGCAGACATTTGTGTTTAGCTAATGGGCCAGCTGGTTCCTTAACCAAAGTAAAATAGGAGCCTGACATAATGAACAATAAATACACAATCTAGCAACTTAAAACTCAAAAGCGATTAGTAGATACAAATCCAGAAAAGGTTTCAGAATCTATACATATAGATGATGATGGGAATTCTGTTAGTGAGGTTCGAAAGTCATTTTCAGTTCCTGATATTTTAAGAAAAGCGTTCACAGATGCATTTGGCGATGATGACGATGATGGTCTTCGGAATAGCAGTTTGTGTTGTCTTGTTAGAATCTGGCTTTGTGGATATTGATCCTGCTTTAAAATTATCAAAGAATAATAACGTTAATGTTCAAGGGAGATTTTACTATGCTCTTCCGAACATTAAATAGTGGAGGTAAAATTGAATATGTCAAGATCGTATTTCAGAACCAAGGTAAGTATTGCAAGGTTTATGGGTCTTTAAATAAAGGAACCAGGGTACACTCGTTGCTTGTAGACAAAGATAAATTACCATTTTTAAGTGTTGTATGGGCTAAAAATGGACAAATGGTTGATGAAAAAGAAGTATTCGAGTTTTGGAGAAAAACCAAGGATGGGCTCGCGTTACTATTATTGATCAATTTATGTGAAAATATTGGTTCTGCACTTCCACCTCGTTTAATTAAACTACCCGCTGAGCTCAAACTAAAGATATTGGAATTGGTTTCTGGTGTTGATATAGCAAATGTGGGCTGTGTGTGTTCAGAACTAGGACAATTAGCCTCGAATGATGATATGTGGAAACAAAAGTTTTTCGAGGAGTTCAAGTAAACTGACTCGATAAATGGGAGGACTTTTAAAGAAGAATTTGTAGATTGGACAACTGAAACGAAAAATACATATGGGTTGGGTATTTTGTTCAGATTATGAGAGAAAATCCAACGTATGGTGATCCATTTGCTGCTGGCCGACCTTTCCAAAAAAAAAAAAAAAAAAAAAAAAAAAAATCCTTATGCAGTTCCATATGCCCTATTTTGGTGTTGGTCCTCCACTGGAAAAAGTTTTGCTAAACTCTCTCAGGTTCAAAGGAATATATACCTTCCCACAGGCGATGTTACGCGGTTGACAAAACTCACCTTCTTAGATGGCGGTGGTTACCAATATAATCTTTAAAGATACAAAACTTTGTTACGTTTGATTACTTTTAAAAGACAAAACGTGACACCGTTTGTTATAACATCAACTCAAGTAGCTATACTTGGTGGAAATAACGTTATTTTTTTTATTCTTACCAAAACAAGAGGTCGAGAGTATATTGGTGTGCAATACATTGGTCTATACAAAACCAATCCCTACGAAAATAGATCATATCTATAGTGTAATACGTACTGAACAATAACATATCGTATTTGAAACGGTTTAATACAACATTTGGATCTAACTTTTACAAAGTAATGTCTTCATTCTAATAAATCAGGGCCCATAAAAAACAAAGCAAAGAATGATACCTAATATCCTTTTGATACATTTCTTATATGTGAGGCCTAAATAAATCGAACTTAAATAACATCATGAGAAAAGTTCTATACGAAACACCTTTTATCTAAAGAACTAATCGGACGAACTCAACCATCCATCCCCCTTCCATCCAACGGTGTATAATAATTATCCTTTTAAAATTAAAATCGTCTAAGGAGCATTTTAGTCATCTCAAGTTAAAACAAATAAATCAAAAAAAAAAAAAAAAACTGTCATTCCACCGATTCCATTTCACACACACCAAAAACACACACTAAAACGTTTTCTCCCTCAATTCCAGTTTACTGTCATGAGCACAACTGTTGTTTTCCCCATGGTAGCAGTTCTTGAGGCTAACTGTGTCAGAAACTCATTCTATTATAAGTTTGTACAGAATGTTACCATATGCTAAAAAATATATGTAATGTTATTCACTTATTTCTGTTGTTTCATGGACAACAATTGTTTGTATTTAATTTTTCTTTTTCTTTTTTTTTCATAGATGAATGAAACTTATGATTGCTGGTATACATTGGGCGTTTCCAAACTTAACTTATATTATGACGAGTTCTTTAATTGCCAAGCTGACCACCCATCTATGATGGAGATGCTTAAGTGCTATCTTATCCTGTAAGTTGATTAGTTATTTATATTATTGGAATGAAATTTAGTATAGACAAGATTAATAAAAACTTTAGGTTTAAGATAGTTGGTGTAATGGTGGTCACCATGGTGATTCAAGGTGGTTTTAGGCTTTATTTATTTGTACTAATGGTGGTTATTATAAAATGGAATGATGTTATTGTTTTTGATGTACAATGCAAATTATGAAGCATGATATTAGAACTGAAAAAGAAGTTCACTAATGTATGAATGTATGATTGTGAAGTCAATGATAGATCGTTACATATTTGAATATTGAGGATGAGAATTTTCCAAGACAGGTACTAGTCTATGTTATACAAATCCACACGACTCGATCTCTTGAAAATGGAACGTGTGGGGTTCAAACTAAGGAATCTAGCTATATTCAATAATTGCATGTAGTAGCTAAAAAACTAAATTTAAAAAAAAAAAATGCTAAATACATTGTGTGGTGTTCCAGTTAATTACAAAACAAACTCATTTATTAACCATCCAATAATCCAAACATATACATGTGTGACAAAGATTAAAGTGAGGAACCTAGAGAAATGGACTCCTCAAATTTATGGTAAAAACATTTCAGTTTTCACTTTTACCCCTCAATTTCCCAAACCATGCCTTTAGAAAAACTAGCAATTTTAATATTAGTGGTGGTAACAACAACAACAATAACAACATCGGCGTCACGACCAGGAGCAACAGATGACGCCGAAAAAATGGCAAAAGATGAAGAAGAAAGGATGGCTAAAATGTTAGAGTGGTCGAGAACAGCAACGCCTCCATCAGATACTGTAGCTCCGTCACCAGGAGGTCCAATTTCCTGCACTGCCGCTTGCATGGATATTTGCATGGTGTTAGAACCTCCTAGTAATCATGTATGTGAGCTTGCATGTGAATTTGGATGTACACAAGTACGTGGTAGAGGAAAAATCAAACATCTTCCTCATACACATAAACATAACCATGTGGACCATCATCGTGATCATTAGATTTTTTTTATTCATTTAGAGTATATGTTATAGCATTCCTGAATCATTCTTTTATGTTTGTTAACATGTTTCTTCTCAGTAGATTTTCTAATAGTCGAAAATTTTTCTTAATTCTTATTTGGTTACCATTTTTGAATGGACACTAACGAAGTCGGATAGTCATATGTTCCTAATCATCAATTTCACTTCATACGACGAAGGATTTGGATACCACCATAGATCAAATGTAAACATTATGAAAAACTTGCAACTATTCGGGGCGATATACCTTGATGCTCAAGAAGCTAGAGTTCAACCTAATTAGCTTGTACCCATCTTTCTTGTCCTAATTTAAAACAAACTCAATAGAGTATATTCATGGATAATCTTAAAATGCCACTATATATCGCCCGCCTAGAGCCATAAACTCGCTATTCATATAAAACCGATATAACACATATATAAATGTCCTTAAAGTCTGGTGATCAAGATGACGTTCATGGAATAGCTAATCGAACGATAAACAATCCCACAACACATTGTTAATGGCCTTGATCATGTTATATAACTAAAAGTTTTTTGTTTATGACTATCCTTTTCAATTGATCTTAATTTTTATGTTAAAAAAAAATTAATATTCAATTTGCTAATAAATTATATTAAATTAATAGATAACTAAATATATAAATAAAAAGTCAACCATAATATTCCACCAGATTTTCATAATAATCCTTATGGACAAAAAAAAAACAACATGAAACCATAACCAATCCAAACTGTTCCTCCTAATGACAGATAGATTAACCAACCTGTGACTATTATTCCATAAATCAAATCTTTTTAAAAAAACTCACATAGCCAAAGATGGTATTCAACACCATATTAATCGCATCAACAGCCAGCGTATCAGCTGAATTATGGCAATCTATAGCATGTTCAACAGAACGAATATCGGGTGGAGAGTTACTAGATCTGGTGATATGTTTTCCACTTCAAGAACTAGCTCGTTTCATGATATGTGTATGGAATTTTCTATGTCTTCCTTGGTCACCTCATGTTGAGTCTTATTATTCTTCTTATAATTATGATCATGATGATGAGGATGGTGATGAGTATTTGAGCTTGGCTGGCGTTAGTTTTTCGGGTTATGATACGTACTCTGATAGTCATTCGGATTGATTTCATGGCATACGTGTATAGGACTCTTAAAGGTTTCGAATATTTGTTATGTTTCGAAATTTTATTTGTTTATTGAAATGGTGTTAATTGTATATAGTTGTTGCATTTGGTTTAATCTTGTTAAATTCTATTCTTTGTTATTGATGCTAGATTAAAATGTTAATTGATTGGTTTATTGATGGTCAAACTGGCTATTCATGATGATTGTTTCGTTAGTTTGATGTATTTGTTAGAATTACAATTTGATCGTGTAGAACATGGAAATGGCATAAGATACACAGCTTACAAACAAATAAGTACTTTTTGATCATGCTATACACCAATTCTTTCGTTACTAAAAAGTAAAAATAATTACATTGATAAGTCCCATCTTACTTAATTAGCACTTACCATGATAATATAAAACAAATTAGCATGGCATGGTATATATAACTGATGCTGAAAAGTTTAAGTAAATCTAGCAATGATACGGATTGAAAGGGAATTGACTCACTAGAGGCCCAACAGACCGGTGTCATGACCAACATGAAAAGATAAATCGCGTAACACCGTGATTTAAAAGAACACAAGAACATGATTTGCATATCCTCAACCAATGAACTACCATTAATATTGCATTTTCTTAGTTAAGAAAAATAGCAACTACCAATATAAATTGACATAGAATCATAGATTATGAGTTATGACATTATGTCCTATTATTTTAGTGACCAACTCTAACAATATAAAGATCATGTTCTAAACTATGGCCCAAGGCAAATCAGAACGAAAATGGCCCATTTGCAACCCTTTAGATGAAAAGTTGACTAGGGGGTGTTTGGCTGCTTTAAAACCATAGCTGCCAAGAAATTACTCATATACCCTCAATCCATATATAAAAATCACATAAAATTCATCTTCCTCACAACCCTAATTTTCTCTCTTCAACACTGGCAAAAGAAAAAGTCATTTTATACCCTATTCAACAAGAGTTAATCACACAGATAGCTAACGTTTTCGTCGTACTCATGACGCACTAGCTTTGCTTCTTCTATCTTAACGTAAGAAGTTGTGTTATATATATATATATACATGCATGTGTTCTAACTACTAGGGACCAATCACAAATCCATGCATGTTATTACTTTATTAGTCATTAATGAATGTTGCTAGTTTGATTTGCTTAGCTTCATATTTGTTCAATTATTAAAATGATTGAGAAACTCAATAAATCGTTAAAAGCTTGTTACTTGCCATATAAAGTGAGGATATGCGAGTTTCGCTTATTTGTACAACGAGGTTTAATAGATACACAATGTATATGCTTGGTTAAAAATAGATTCATCCATAATGTATTCTTGAATATGGAATATCATAGTAGAAAAGAAAATGAGATATGCTTCATTGTTGCTGAAAGCCTGAAACCCCTCTGAAGCAGTTCTGAACTTCAAGCGTAACTATGCAAGCATATGATAAGGCGTGAGTGATCACTTTTTGTTTTCAGGTTAAGATTCACTGTCTTCTTCGATGCCATTCTGTGTGTCAGAAATATGATTACAAATCGGAAGTTATTTGCGGTCAATCAACCTCACCCAATTTCACCCGCTTTACCCATATTGTTTTACACAAAAAAATTAGAATAATTTTTTTATCGTATTTGTCAAGAAAAAAAACTCCAAATGATGCATTTTGACCCAACCCCCTTTTGACATGTTACTAGATTAATATAGATTTGGGTTGAAACGGGTGGTTTTTAGTACGATTTTCTTTTCTAAAATGATACTTATTTGGACTGAATATTTGCCATTCTAATTAGTGTAACTGATTTTTATACGTTTATTTGGAACTGGACGAACAAAGGAAGTCAGTGGATGGCAAAAACATTGCAATTTGTCAGGTGGAACAGCTTTGACCATTCCCATTTGACCTCATTCAGCGTGAAGTAAACCATTACC
The DNA here is from genome assembly GCA_030686995.1 of Artemisia argyi. Classification (NCBI taxonomy): domain Eukaryota; kingdom Viridiplantae; phylum Streptophyta; class Magnoliopsida; order Asterales; family Asteraceae; genus Artemisia; species Artemisia argyi. Next base: position 22,070,568 of record CM060692.1, read on the forward strand.
CAAGTAAGTATATCAAAACCTCAACAACCAATAAAAAAATCTTTCATTTTTTATGCTTCATATAAATTTTATTATTAATCAAAATTTAACATTCTTAATCCATACAACTACTCACGACCCGTTGTGATTTTCTTTAGATGCTAAGATAGTGTGGTCATGTGACCTCTTTCTATAAGCTTATAGCGAACTTATTCTAGCCGCTAATTTCTCATTTACTGATGTTTAATATTTATCAGGTGATATATTACCAAAACACACTCTTATTAGGAGATTAAAACCACTTAAATCCGCTGCTGCTAATGCTAATTCTCATGTTCAAGCCATTACAGTTGAAGTATTGATATTGGGCAGGTTCCTTCCTTCTTCACTTTGACAGTTTATACAACTGTTTGTGTGTAAAACCAGGTGGTTATAAAATGTCAAGCTTGCCCAGACTCTGTTTCTAATATGTCAATCATGGAATTTACAGTAAATTACAATGTGTATGCTGTTTTGATTGTTTGACAATGTAGAGTATGTACAGTCTCAATGGTTACAAGGTGATGCCTTTCATTAGGCATCAGTCGTTTTGTTGCAGGCGCACTTGCATATTAAACTTTTTAGCTAGCAAGCTTTTGGTGACTCTTTGTATCTTAAGTTTTTTGGATTATCAGGTAGCACCATTTTTGTAACCTATACATGTTGCACAAATGATCTTTTTGGCCGTGGCTGTGTAATGTTTTCTGCTTTTCAATCTTCATGTATAGTATTTTAAATGTAGCAAAATGGACGGGTTGAGTAATGGGTCAATATGGGTTGGGTTAATCCATCAATGCTTTTTGACTGCTTTTTTTAAATTTACAGGTTGAGATTTATAGCAAGATTCAGTGTTCTGAAATAAAGCTTAACTATTTTGTAACAGGAGTTACTACAAGTGCACAAGCACAGGCTGCACAGTGACGAAACATGTCAAGAGGGCTTCACATGACCTGAAATTAGTGATCACAACACAACATACGAAGGAAAGCACAACCATGATGGCCCAGTTTATGCAGCTGCTGTTTCAACTTTTGGTGAATCCCGCTCTTTTGACAACAACCCATCCATGATTACGTCAACTCTTTTGAGAAGCTATGCAGTTCTATCATCAAATGTTTTGTAACACAAATACACAATGTTTAATGTTCTGTACTAGAAATGTAGTTAACCAGTAAACTGACTTCTTAATGTTCTGTACTAGAATGATAACCCCAAGCTTTTTAATTATGTATGTGTTTAGGCTAAAATTGTATCTAAGCATTCCACATTAACATGACACGATGCCAGGGACAGACCCACTTGAGAGCCCGGTGTGGCACGGGCAAGTGGCGGACCCAGGAAAATAAGATGCGGGGGGCAATTTTTTTTTTTTTTTTTTTTTTTTTTTTTTTTTTTGACAATAACAACAAAATATAGAAGAAAAAAGTAGGATCGAAATGATAAATCGAGTATTATTACTTGAATATGAATGATTTATAAGGTTTAAGAGTGTTGAATATTGGATTTTAATACGTAGGTGAGTGGCAATTTGAATTTTGGTTGGAGGACACTTTCGAAAAAAGGTCAAAAATTAAAAAACATTTACACTAAAATCTTATCTTTTTTGGTTAGTCATGGGGGGCGCCGACCCCAAACCTACTATATAGGTCCGCCCCTGGCACGAAGTGTAAATTATTTGGAAAAATATCATTTTTAAGTTTCGAAAGGACCTTTTTATTTTATTTCATCATAATATGACCGCGATCTACAATGTATGATTACCTAATTAACCATCGATACACAAGAGTTGATCATTGTTTACAATAAATTTATGGCACATTAAGATGACACTTTTTTATGTCTAAAATGATGGCTTTGTCAGTTTGTTGGATATTGTAGGCTTTGGGCCTAAACTAACTTACCAGGGGACCTTTGGTCTACACTTTTTGTGAAGATGGACAAAGAGCTTTGCTATGTACAAATTATATTGGTATATCCGTATATGTATGTGTACTCGTTGTTAGCTCAGGTCGGTTAGTTATTTTTAGTTAAAGACAAACTCGTATAATGTGTATAATCTCATATAAATACAAAATCTCACTTTTGTTTCGACAGGTCTTGAGCACACAACTTATCTTTTATATAATAAAACAAAACCCTTATTGGGAATTTTTCATTTCAAAAAAATGGATTGATACCTTATTTAGTAATAATTTTATTTAAAAAAAAAAGATTATTTTCTTATTAGGTAATATTTTATATTTATCCATAACATAAGTAGAAGATAAATACAAAAAATACATATAAAAAACAATTAAAAATACGATTAAAATTTTTAAATAATTATCTTTAATAATAAAAAATTATAATTAAACATCATAAATCAAACAAAACAAAGATTAAATTATTTGTTTTTTAATAAATAAAAATATATGATTCAAAAAAAAAAAAAAAAAAAAAAAAAAAAAAAAAAAAAAAAAAAAAAAACGCGCGTGCGCGAGCTTTATAATTAGTTGGTTAGATACATAATCATATCATATTAGACCAAACACTTACTAGTTGGCCACACTTGCTAATCTTGGCCGAAGTCATACATCAACAATTATCTCATGAATGACAATTTCTAGTTAAACAAAACAAGCCCAATATTATACATTTATAAAGAAGATTCAGACAGGCCAAAGCTTAAAAGGGCCCAATGATTTATTTTCTGATTTTGAACCTTTTATTTATTTATTTATTTATTTATTTATTTTTTCCTTAAACTTAGGATTCGAAGAATGCAAAATATAGTTCATCATATAACAACTCTTTATTTTGACAATTAGACTGGTATTCAATTCCATCATCTTTTTCTTTTATCACATAGGAAAATAAACACAAATATGTGGCATCTCCAACTTTGTTTATTCTAGTAACTACGAATATAGAGGATAAACATAATATTTACTTCAAATTTTATAAACATAAAGTCTAATGCAAATGTAATAGAAGCTAATAGGTGTTGTTATTCTCGTCATAAATCATACAGATTTTATTTTGCACACCACAAAGAATAATATTACAATTAAAACAATAAAAATCTTAACTGATACAAGGATTGACAAAAAGCAAACTCAACGGGAGTTTTTACCAAATTTTGAAAAGTTGTATAAAATTTAAAAGGTAGCTCATTATCAAGATTGTTGAGAAGAATCCAATCGGAAAACCGATCCATGTTCCTTCCCAAAAGATCCATGATAGATCTTCCTCTTCCTTGACTCTTCCTTCCGATGATGCAATATTCTCCGGACATTTGATATTAATCGGTATACCACACAATCCACTATTGTTTTGAAAACCCAACTCATCCATAGTGTCCATTTGTCGACCATGAGGAATTTTACCTGTCAACATGTTGTTGCTCACATCTAGAACTGTGAGGTTGCCAAGCTGACCTAGTGATTGAGGAATCAAACCCGAGAGTTCATTATGTGAAACATCCAAGCTCTCTATGCCCTCTAAATTGCCAAATGACAGTGGAATGTTCCCAGAAATCTTGTTGTGTGATATGTTGAGCTGTTTTAGAGCTTTGAGATTGCCTAATGATGCTGGTATTTCACCAGAGATATTGTTGCCCGACAAGTCCAACAAAACATAGAAATGAAGGTTTCGTAGGTGTTGAGAAGATTTCTTCCAATTCACTATTAAGTCTTGAAGCCTGTCTTCAACCAAATCCCCTGTGTAACTATAAATCAGAATCGGTGATATTGACATATTCATTATTGGAAGGTTTGCCATCTGTTGTGGTATGCTTCCAGATAGGTTGTTCCCTGAGAGATCAAGAACTCGAAGAGAAGTGCACATGGAAATATTGGCCGGGATATATCCATTGAGGGAAGTGTTTCTTAGGACAAGTATTTCAAGAGAAGTAGGGAATTGAGGGAGAATATCTTGTAAATTTCCTGTGATCATGCTGTTACGAAGATCAAGAACTCTAAGGTTGACTAATTTAGTCAAATTGAAAGGGACACTGCCAGAAAACTTATTACCGCCTAAATAAAGAATTTCGGTTTCTTCAGGAAAATTCGTCGAGATCTTACCAGAGAAATCATTGTCGGACAAATCCAGGTAAACAGCTCCCAAAAAAGGTAAACTGTCACCAGAGAATCTATTTCGGGACAAATCGAGTACTGATAATCCCTTTAAATTGGAGATGAATTTTGGGATTAGTCCTGAAAAATGATTCTCCGAAACTGCAAGATAATCGATAGTTGTGGCGTTACCTATGTTTTCTGGCAACTCCCCTGAAAAATTGTTCCGGAACAAATCAAGAGCCCATAACCTATTAGATATAAACAGGCGAGGCGGGATTGATCCGCTGAGGTTGTTATCTGAAAGATATATATAACTAATGTTCATCTCCGCCAGCCAATGTGGGAATCTTCCCTCCAACTTATTCCCACTCAAATCGAGTAAAGACAACTCTTTCTGTGATGAAATCCATTCAGGAATTTGGCCTGAAATTCCACAAGAAGGCATTAAGATCCATGTCAGGCTACATATTGGATCAACCTTAGTTGTGTTATTCCAAATCAAGTTGCTTCTCTCTCCACCGACGTCTAGGCCCTTTAGAGTTCTGATTTTGAATAACCAAGTCGGGATCTCTCCGTCGAGCATGTTGTCTTCGAGATAAAGGGACTCTAACTTGCTCATGTTTTGCATCGATGATGTTATCGGGCCTGTAAGCTGGTTACTAGTCAGGTACAGAGAAGTCAAGTTGGTTAGTCTTCCTATAAAGGTTGGAATTTTCAATGATAAAGAATTTCTAGACAAATCCAGTGTTTCTAATTTCGTGCGGTTTGCAATTGATGATGGGATTCCACCAGAGAAACCATTATTTGCTAACGAGAAATCCCTTAATCTTGTTAAATTTCCAATCTCTTCTGGGATTTTTCCAGGAAGAAAATTAGTACTATCCAATGACAGTGATTCAAGATTTCGAAGCTTGCCAATTTGAGGGCTTAAACTTCCCCCGAGCTTATTGCCACCAATATTAAGATCTCGAAGAGATTCGAGTTCGAAAAGTTGAGCAGGAATCGGACCCTGGAAACGATTGTTACTTAACCTCAATGTAGTCAATTTTCGAAAAGAACCCAGTTCAGGTCCTAGTTTTCCCTCGAGAAGATTAGAACTCATGTCCAAGTAACGTAAATTTGTTAAATGGAAAAGTTGGCTGGGGATGGAACCATTCAAGTTGTTACCCCCAATGTCAAGATGAATCAGTTTGGTGAGATTACCAAACCCATCTCCTGGGATCTCGCCTGCCATATAATTCGACGAGATATCAAGTAATTCAAGTGACCGGATATGAAAAATCGGACTCAAGATTTCAGAAGATATCAAAACTGGATCAATATAAGGAGGGATGGCTAACTCATATAGATGAAGCTCGGTAACACTTCCAGTTCTGGAGCAATTAACACGCTTCCAAGAACAACAATTAGAAGCAGGATTCCATGAGTCTAGTTCTACAAACTTAACGGGGTATTTGGAATTGTAGATGGAGGTGAGGGAGGATTTGAAGTGTAGTAGTGCATGCTTTTGATGAATGGGACAAGAGAATGATGAGACTATAATGGAAGTGAGTATTAACAATATTAATAACATTAACTTTAACATTAGTGTACTTGCCATGGTGGATTTTGGTGGTTCTATATTTTTGATGCATTGGTATATGTTCTGGTACTCTTTAAATAGTGAATGAAATGAAGATATTTTTTTTCTTTTCTTTCTTTCAGTACTTTTATTTGTTTAAATAAATTCATAGAAAATAATGTATTGCTTTATTATATGATGTACAAGTTATAAACCACGCAAGGCGCAGTAAAAATTATCTGAGTTTGTATGTGTATAATTTTTAAGTCAAGTCAATGGGTAGGGGATTCTTTTGCCCTTTTCACTGTAATATTAGAGTCTGGCAGTATGTACTATACTGGGTTTAGGCAGTAAAGTATTTTTTTTTCTTTCTTTTTTTCTTTTTTTAATCTTACTAACATTCATGGGAGGGTTATTTGGGCATTCGTGTATAAAAATCATATAATACTAAACTAAAGGCTTTTGTTAATCATATTATGGTTTAATTTAAATACCAACCTATTAGTGATCCAATTCGTAATTAGTTAGGGGTGATTTTTAGTATTCCAGCTGTCAAATACTAAAAAGTTGTAGCCTAACAACTAACGTCAATCAAGTGATGGACAATGGGGCAAACAAACTACAGGTTCAAAGTAATATATACCTTCCCAGTGGCGTAGCTATTTAGGGGCGGGGAGGGGCGTCCGACCCTCCGAAATTTTTTTTGCGATATAGGGGGTATATAGTTTTCGTGTAGAAAAATTTCGGTATATTCGGTTTCGACCCCCCATTTTAATTGTGAATTTTTTTTTATACATTAAACAATAAAATTGATCAATTACATTTTACATAAGCCCATCTCTCCAAACTAAAATCCATTAACAAACCAAATCCCAAACTAAAATTCATTACTTACCCCATTAAAAAAAAAAAAAAAAAAAAAAAAAAACGGAACAATCCCTAACAATTAACAAACCAATTAACCAAATCCCAAACCCTCCCCCTTCTACCCTCAGAATCTAGCAAACAGTATGGTGATTTACATAGAAAAAGAAATTGCTAACAAGTTTGATGCTGAGTCCATAATTGAATAATTCAAGGATCTTAAAGGTTGAAAGACTGAATTCTAATTTCTTCAATAAATCGAACCAGGTACCAACCGTTTGTCTCCTTTTTAATGTTTAGTTGTCTTGGACAAATGCTTAGTTTTTTAGTGATATAGATTGAAACTTTTTTTTTTTATAATAATAATATTTAATTTTTGACCCGACCCGAATCGAATCACCGACCCGAACATATTACCCGAAAAATAGCGTTAGGAAAAAAAAAGTTTAGATCCCGACCCCCCACTGAAAATTTTCTAGCTTCGCCACGTTCCCACGATGTTATGAGGTTGACAAAACTCGCCTTCTTAGATGTGGTGGTTAACCAACGTATTCTTTGAAGATACAGAAACGTAGTTACATTTGATTACTTTAAAAGACAAAACGTGACACCGTTTGCTATAAAATCAATTCAAATAGCTATACTTGGTGGACATAACATTATTTTAAGTCGTATTTGTTCTTACCGAAACAAGAGATAGAGAGTATATTGGTGTGCAATACGTTGGTCTATGCAATACCAATCCCTACAAAAATATGACATATCAATCTATAGTGTAATACGTTATTAACAATAACGTATCTTATTTGAAATTGTTTATTACAACATTTAAATCTAACTTTTACAAAATAACGTCTTCATTTTAATAACGTCTTCCTTTTGATATATTTCTTAAATGTAAGGCCTAAATAAATCAAACTTAAATGACATCATATTTACTGAAAACTTCTATTTCTAGAGCATCAGGTGGTCCAGGTTACATGGACTTCGATAGGAACACTTTTTTTCTTGACTTGGTGGAAAATAAGGTCGTTTTTAAGTATTCGATCCGGTCAACCAACATGAGAGTAAATTAGACGTTCGTCTTTTTGGATATGAGGCATAGAACAAAAATAGAGTTATCATACATTAATAAACATGCCGTAAGAAAAGGGAAACAATTGACACCAAGACTTATTTTGTACATGAAAACACTATAATCTTTGAACTGATCAAGAATATTGGACTTTTTAGTTCAGTGATACTAATCAAGCATGTAACAGTTAGGCTGTTTGTTAATTTGGACTTTGTTTGAAGGTTTCATACTTTAGTGCAAGTCTTTATATTACAGCAGGAGTATATATTTGCTATTTTTAATTTCCAGTGTAAATTTATATATACTGTCTTAGAAAGATCCATAACACTAACTTTAGCATTGGTATTTGGTTTTTCATGTTGCCGGTGGAGGCTTTATATATCGTATATCTGATTTGCATATGGTCTAGTTCATGGTGCGATTGTAACTCATAGACAACCAACTAAAATTCTCATTAGTTTGTCACTTATATATATAGCAACACATATATGGAACACTATCATACACATATCAGTACCACATGTTAATAGAGGATGTATAAACATAGTAGCTCGTATAAACATGTACAGATTATATTTTAAACAGAAATATTTATACAATGAAATTACAACTTAGGAGCTAATACACAAGGTGCGCTAGTCTATAACCTGCAACATACAAGATCGATTAACAATTATTATATGACATTTTCTTAATTTTATTTCATTATTTGAGCAGTTGTTTGAACATAGTTGAGATGCCTAGAAGATCATTACACATAATTTCATTTAATTTAAACTTTTGGCTGACGTTTGTGTTTAGTGAATGGGCCAGCTGGTCGATTAACCAAAGTAAAATAGGAGCCGACATTAGTTTATATTAAACTAGAAGGAAACGGCACCGTTTTACCCTCCCGTTTTCCCGCCAAAATATTGGCCCGAATCCTGGCCCACTTTGCTAGCCCAAGTTTTGCTGGCCCGTGTTTGATTCATTCCGGTTTGTTTATGTTATACCTAATATCTCGAATGTTCGCCATTCATCTTCATTCATCCCTTCCGGATGATGATTCTCATCCTATATCTCACCATGAATCCACACGATCTACAGAAACTCACCATGAATCCACAGTCGGCGGAAGTAGAGGGGAATCAGTACAAAATCGAGAAAAAAAATTAAGGTACGAAATTATTTGTGCGAAATTAACTGTTACTTCTTTCAAGTTTAACAATTTTACAGCTTATACATATATAAAAATTGAACTTTGAAATTAGGGTTTTGTGATAGTTTGGGGCTTTTGTTAATTGTAGCTTTTTGTGATACTTTGGGGGTTTTGTTAATTGCAGAGGGTTTTGTTATTAAGCTCATAACAAAAAAAAAAAAAAAAAGGCGAAAACTAAAGTAAGCAAGCGCTTGGGATTGCTTATAGCTTTCTAATGATGAGGTACTTTTTTTTTTTTCTAAGTTTATGGTGTAATTGTCTTCTTTATTTTTTGTAATGTATTCATACTATTGTTCATATGCAGCGGTTAATCTTATTAGTGATTAATGGCAATTAAGTGATCACGAGTATTAGTTTGGTTACAAGACGAAAGTAGGTGGTATTCTTGCTTTAAGGCCTTTGACACGTGAACCCAAGAATTTGAACCAAACAAGAAAATTGAAATGCTTTAATTTGTGCATCTTTAGAAAAAGCCTTGCATTTGACTTTAGTGAGTTTGAATTCCAATTCAAATTAAAAACCAGTATACCAACAAAAACCAGCCATTAATAAGTGGTACCACAAGCAGTAAATATCATACAATTCAAATGAATAATATGATCCGTTTTAATACGATATGTGTTATGTAATTCGTTATCGAATAATTGTAAGATTTGCTGATAGAAATGAATAATATTAGAACTGCTTATCTACATTTTGGTATGGTTAATGTTTTGGAGAAAATGTAATAACAAAGTAGCAAAAAAAAAGAGCCTAATCATGGATAAATTTGATGTTTTGCCATGAAAAGTAATCGTTTTAGGCACGAATGTGGCACTTTATTCATTTTGGGCTAATAGTTGTTTCCTTAAAAATTGAAGGCTTATAGAAATTGTGTTCTTTGGATCAAACGAACACATAACATGGTATGAATATTGTCATACATATGCATAATAGAGGATGTTTGGGATTTTTTTTAAATGTTAATATTCTGAGTGTTTATATATAGGTGCTTATTTAATTATATATACGAAGTGCCATTGTACATGTCCATCTAGATATTAAAGTTTTGAAAACGCGGCTTAATGACGGTTCATTTTTGGCAGCCGTGCGTTCATAATAAAGAGACAAGGTTTGAGCTATAAGTTTACAAGATTTGGTTTAATGATATTTCATTTCTTAAATGATTATAAAAATTTAATTCCCTTTAAACTTATTGCAGGTGACGGTTAAGAATGAAGACCCGTAGAGATCTCGGATTCATAACGTCAAGTCTCCCATTGGCTCATTTTTTTCCTTTATTGGTATGTATATTCAAGATGCGGCCTTATTATATAATCAGCGAGAAGGTTTTTTCATTGTTTGTGGCATATTTGACGTGTGGATTGATAAAACTGTTTTTGTTTAATTTGTATGCTAGGAGACTTTACTGTTGAGGAACTTTATGCTTTATTGAAAAAGTTTTTAGAATAATCGTACTGCAAATAAAACTTCTGCTGTAAGTGTGCTGTTTCACCTATTTGAAATTTTAGGTCTTACATATTCACTTACAAGAAGCTACGGCTGGTATAAATTTCTTGGCTTTTATAAATGTTTTGGTTCTTTTTATTGAATAGTTGTTTTGAATCACATAATGAAGAGTGGTATGTTTGATGATTGTGCATTTTTTAGGAATTGTGGAAGTATGTAGAAGAGACAAGGATGAAAGTTTCACAAACGAAGTGTGCTGATACAGTCCGGTGTAGCAGGGATTCCGGCGACAGCCGAAAGAGAAAAGGTTCGTCTTACCTTTTTTTGTTGGTAGCATATTACCATTACCTGAATCAGGAAACAGTATTTAGAAAGAAAAAAAAAACTTATCGTGGTCATGATTTTCCCGTTATCTAGGGTCTAAAATAATAGAAACCCTTGCTGAAGAATTGGACTTTTGTTTAGGTTCATATACAAGTAACAATCACGTAATGGACTGACCCCGAACGATCATGTAATGTTGTGGCAAATGTTGCTGATACTCTAATGATTTTTTGATTTTTTTTCTGACGTCTTCGTTTCATTTCAGGTGTGATTGCATATTTTCATTTGGGAAATGAATAAGGTAGTTGAGTTACAGAAAGGTTGAATTTAGCCTCTCGGACCAAAGGCCCGAAAATACAAGAAAGATTGAGCATGATGATATGATTACAGAAATGGGATTAAAGCATGGAATTAACGGCTTAAGATTCACATAGGTTAGTCATCTATAATCCCCAATCGTAATTAAGAAAAGCGTAAATTACTGCCTATTTTTTCCACCAGATAGTGCGAGGTCTTAATAGTTATCAATATTTACAAATGGTTATCACAACTGTATTTACTTTTTTTCTGTGCCAGATATGCACTTGAGGTCAAATGTGCTACAAGTTTGAGTTGGCTCAAACTTTTTGGACGCGCGAGCAGGTTGCAATTCAGTTCCGTTCAGTGTTGAAAGCATTACAGGGGATGGGTGTGCTTCAGGTAGTCACTGTAAGCTATGCCTGAAATTAGTTTATCTTCCGCATAAAACCAAGGTTTGTAACATGATTGCATAATTTACAGCTGATATTATCTGCTCATGTTCAGCTCCATATCCTCTGCAATCTCTATAATTTTTTATATGTAGTTCTTCATATGTTTTTTTTTTGTTAAATGTGTTATCTTTATTGGTTTTATATACATTATTTGCGTTAAAGTTTGTAACTTTAACACAAATAACAAATAGATACCAAACGGATTCGGCGTTCTTTAAAATTACTATACTATTCTTCTACTGAAATATGAAAACCAAAACAAAGCAGGTTTATGAATCTACCAATAAATTGAGCCTCGCCATTAGTTCTTAGAAACAGTATAAGTGATACTGTTAATATGATCGTAATATGCTTGCTATATTTTAAACTATTATAGAGTTGTCGAATAGGCGTAACCCATATTTAAAACATTACTGTTAATATGTCCTTGACATTGAACATGAAGTACTATTTACCACCAGACTAACATCAGCCAATAGGAATTGCATGTATTGTAACACCCCCAAAATTCGGGTCTAGCGGAAGCATACATGTCATTGGGGTGCTACTACAACGGCATCAGAACATAAGTACAAAGAACGGTTTTTATTTCATTCATTGAGAATAAAATGCATTAACAAAACGTTAAGTTTACATTTTATAAAGAAGTGCGGAAATAGGCCCAGAAAGCAAATAAAGCGGTCCCAAATGTTTCAGAGTCGCCTATGACCAATGCCCTCTTGCCAAGCGCCTTCAAATAGTGGGCTATCGCCTTATACCTGAGAATACATGCTAAAAGTCAGCTTACGCTGGTGAGTTCATAATTTTAAGTTAAATAAACCAGTTGTGGACCTGAAGATTTAAGCGCTATGTATGTGTGACTAGAGGCAGGCATAGATAAGCATTCTAACATTATAACAATTCACAACGATAAATTTCTTATCTTAAGAAAGATAAGTGGTCATACTGAGCGGATCCCTCAACGGTCACTAGCCAGGTCATGGATACAGCAAGGAACCACCCGTTACTGCCCTGAGACTAGGCCGTAGGTAGAAGTCTATTCTTAACTAGGTCAGCCCTAGAAGTCATCAACTACCGCAAATCTAACCTTAACTAGTCAACACAATATAGCAAATCTAAACTTAATAACAGGTCCAGAAAATAGCCACTTCAAGTATATCAGTCAATCAATCAATCAATCACATCTTAATCAAACAGTTCACGTATTCAGATAAATAATCATTGAATTTAGTTAAAACGAGCATGTGTCCTCCCCCAAAATAGTTATGAAAACTGTTTAAAAGTAAGGGGTATGAACTCACCTTAGCCACAACAATGCAATGATCACGACTAACACGACTGGCATCTGGAGCTAATCACAACGGTATCCAAAAGATAGGTATCACAAATGAAATGGTATAGAGATGGCGTAACCTAATACGCATACAATTATCTCAAAAAATAGCTTGCGAAAAATAATAAAGTCTATAAAAGACAAGGTGTCATAGTTTTCGTGGATTATTCGTATCGTTACTTATAAAAAGTTTAGTATTAATGTTTCATAAGAAAGCTTTATGTTTCGTGTAGTGGTAAGAAAGTACGGACTCCAAATGTTACTCACGACAAAGTGGAGAAGATATCGACAAACAGCTTACGCCAAAAAGGAACAAACATCGACATAGTCGTGAAAAATGCTAACAAGGCTCAAGTTAACCAAAGATAATCTCGATCATGACGATATTTAGCTATGTAATATAAAATAGGTCAATTGGTAAGTTTCGGTAATTTCCCCATAGTCCCAAATAGCTTAGAAAAGTTGTTTAAGTCTTATAAGAAGACACAAGTTAATATTTCCAATAATAAAGGATTTTATGATTAAATAAAATTATATGCTTCGATCTTTGCTGGATTTTATAAAAGAGATCTAAGTTAAAAGTATCAGTTTAGTATTTATAAAATTCTTCACGACTCGTCCGTTTATCCAACGTTACCATGTTATTCGTTTTAATATAATTCCAACTTTCCCAACAAAACGCTTTCTGACACTCTCCAAATCATCGTCGTTTTTAGTTTCTCATTCACCCAAATACGTTTCAACAATATTTTCCCCAAAACAATATTAATCCAATTAACTAAGTCATCTAAGGGGGTGTTTCTTTTTCCCTTAGCTAAGGAAATGGGTCCACACAAAATATATAATAATGTTTTTTTATGTGAAGCCCACCATTTTTCCACTAGTGTCTCTATCCCCATGTGAGTCGTATAATGGAGACTCCCTATTAAGACCATTTAACAGCCGTGTGTCCCACATAAGCCCCACGCATCCCTTAGCTAACAAAAAAAAAAGAAACACACCCTTCTAGTAAAATGCATTTAATAGTTATTAGGCTTTATAGCTCATTAATAATTCAATAACTAAAGTCCGATATGTCATTTCCATTAATAGTCCTTCGTATCCAACATATTACGTCCATTAAGAGTCGTTTGATTTTATTTGTTTGACCCCATTTACAAGCCCAATAATAAGTTCAATATGTATATATCGTCCGATATGAGCCCGATTCAAATCGATAAGTACAAAATATAAACCGAAACTTCCCAATGAACACCCATATGTTAAAAATAAATGATTAGTTAGACCAAATAATTCAAATAGCCGCAATTAAACTAAACGAGACTGGCACCGACCGTCGCGTTGCGGGTGGGCCTGTTATTTTGCCGTAATTTTATTTTTTGTTTTTTGGCAGGGGTGATTTTGAAGGAATATGAAGTATTGGTTAAAATGAACATGTAACATTTGTTATAAAGTTTTGGGTATATGTTTTGTATAGACAACTTTGTATAATATTAGTTGTTTTCGTCAAATTGGGTTGGTTTTGAGCGATTGTTGCATTGTGGGCGGGCTTGTTATCTTTCTGTCAATACATATCTTATGATTAGTTACCACCACCAATGTCTTTACCTTGTGTTTTTATATTTCATAACAACCAATTTGTTCTTTATCATTATTATTATTATTTTTTTTTTTGCGGTTCTTTAATACAAGGCATAGAAAATAACCTAAACTGATTGCTTCTTGTGGCTTCCGAATCGCAATAACACATGCGTAGTATATAAACAAAATATAACGGCAAATGACTCCTAATAGTGTAGCTATAAAAATCAGTTAATCCCAAAAACCCCATACACTATATACGTAGTTTCATTTTTTTTATCACACGTTTTAAAGACTTCTATTCTTTCTAAGCCGCTAAAAATACTAAATGGTGTAGCTCAAAACGTATAATCCAATAGACAATAACAAAATGCTACTACCATTAAAGAATTCATCTTTTGACAAACGTTGATCTTTGTACTTTTGCTAAAATATCAAACAAAGAGAAGTTATATAGTGAATACCTGAGCATCACTTTCTTCCGCGAATATCTCCTTTGGCTTATCACATAACGTGTTAACCTATCATAAACTAAAAAATAATTCAATTTTAAAGCAGCTATATATATATATAGACCATGATTCAACCTATCACAACTACAAATCAAAACCAAAAATTCTATTCTATGAATTAGCTTTATAGTTTTATCTTAACAAATAAACTTAAATCGAAAACAACTTACCATCTCCATCTTTATCAAGTAGACTAAAAGCTTCCTTCAACCCAGACACATAATTGTCGTTCAGTTGATCGGGTATGAGGATTAACAAATACGTCTTTTTTTCTTTTATAATGTGGTTTTTGATAAGAATTGTTGATCTTGACTGAAACAAATTCCATACGCACTTGTGTGTGTTGAGATGGTATTCTAGGTTATTCTTTCACTTGGGCCATTATAGACACAAAGCAAAAAACAGGCCAATACCGGTATATGGGCTAACTACACTGGGCCTTGTTTTTGGCGGGAAAAAAAGCGGGCGGGAAAAAAAATAGACGCATATACGGCGTCGTTTGGCTTGAGAATTATATAAATAGATAATGTAATAAACCTTAGATCACCCAAAAATCCGCAAGATCAAAATAAGCTTAAACAATTAATCCGACCAAAATTTTAAATCCATAATCCAAACAAGTCACCCAATGCACTCGACCCACATCAAAATCAACCCAAACGCACCCGTACGCGACTGAAACCAAAACTAGCACACCCTTATTTAGTCCAAATTAGCGAACACCCCTTTTTTACTAATAACAAAATGCACCATGGGTAACTTTGACCCACGGCTGGAAAGTGAGAACCAAACAAACACCCTTGCGGGTTTAACCACGTAACCTGAGAAACCAAAACAATCCGTATCCAGCTTGTAACCTCTTATGGCCAAAATCAAATGAGTAGAAATTGGAAATACCCACTGAAAATCGTAAATCTCTCGACCCGAGAGCAAAGCACAAACACCATTTGTTTTCCTTACCACACGAACTATTTCCAAAACATGTTTATTATTGTTTTAATCCATCAAACCATAACTTCAAATGAATCTCAGTTTTTATATCCATTTTTAACCGTACGAAAAATCTATAAAAACTGCTTTTACCAAATCTTTATCCACGAAACTATATAAAACGGTTTTAATCCATTTTTAAGTAACAAAATAACAAACATGTGTTTCGGTTTTGTCATACCAAAATACTGAAAAGAAGAAGAAGAGGTGGAGCGGAGGTGGATGGCAGCGATGGTGCGGCAGCTCCCAGACCAAAGCATAACCAAAATAAGCGAGCTTTTATCCCTTGTAATCGATCTACAACAGCGGCAACAAACGGTGGCGTAGAGAGAGGTGGCTCCTGTGATGGTGCGGTGACGGCGGCAGTGGAGGGTGGCGGCTGCCGTATGAACTAGAGATAGAAACGAGAAGATGAGTTGTGGTGATTATATTGGTGGTCGACAGAAATGGTGTTAGGGTGAGATTGAGGGCGCGTGACGTATGTAGAAGTGACGGGGTGGTCGAGTAGATCATGGGGGTGGTGGCGGTGAGGAGTGGTTGCCGGTGGTGCAGGCTCAGATGGCCTGAAAACGGCCGGAAAGTGATGAGGAGGAGGAATGGAATGCGGAATTCACGGACGAATTGTACCTGAAAATGAAAATAATTCATTTTGAATGAAAACATAGGTTAGTGGGTGAATAGTGGTTTTGCTATTTGAAGTTGACATGATTCATTGATTTTGGTTTCAATTGAATGAATTGAAATGAATTGAATCGTTCGTGAGTGATAATAGAAGATTATTTTATTGTTGGTGGATGATAATTGTTAGTCTTTTGATAGGGATCTGCTATTCAGAAACGAGTTTCGTTTCAACAGATTTCATTATCTCAAATAAACCTAGTGGTTTAATCTTCAAAACACACACTTTATTTCATGAGGTTTAACCTCTATTTATACAAGGAGAGAGTAGGTGTAATAGTTACAACCTACGTCACTGCTTACCTAATATTACATTATTGTACACTAATAATTTACACCTAATGCACTAATGTGCATTATTGTAGGTGGCCGACAGGCCTTACATTATTAGCCTTTATCTTATTACTAAAAGACAAACTACATCACACCACTCAAAAGAAAAAGTTGAAAAAGTAAAAATAATGGGCAAACAAGTGGCGCATTCATCACACGTCTTCAATAATTCTTGATTTTTTTTTCTTTTCTTTTTTATCTTCTTGTGTCTTTGTCTTGATTCCTGCATTTGTGCATTTGAACAGTAATCACACATATGTTTTGATATGTAATATAATCTTTGACATAGTGCTATTTTGAAATCTTCAGGTAGTGCCAAGAGTGGCCCGGTGAATTTTTCAAATGGTTGTTCAAAATCTTCTAAAGTTTTTAATTGTACGTCGTCGATTGTTCCCTTGGAGTAATTCGAGTAAATCAACATATTGTTGTTGGAATAGTTGATTTTGATATCTGACTTCTGCCTCGTTCCTGTTCCTAACTTTGATGATGCAAAAAATACTCCGGCAAGAGTATCTACCAAATTTTTAGAGGATGGTATTGCTGGTGGTGACTCATCTTGCTCCTTTTTATCTGGGTAGTGTTCAGGATTGCTGACTCCTAATTCTGCTAACGTAATCGATGGTACTAAAAGCTTGTGATCGTTGCTGTCGAAAATTGGATAGCTTGAGTGTAGCTTAAAATACAATGGTCTATTTCTGGCAAAATGAGCATTGTATGTCTTGATGATGCTTTGTACTTCTGATGGAAATTGTTGAAATTCCCGTATACTTGTTCCATTTGTGTAAATTATATCTACTAGTCCATGAACAAAGTATTCATGAACATCTGTTGGTGCTGCTCCTGGTAGGAATATTACTTTTGGTCCTACTGGTATATTGCTTGGATAGAATGACTTGGTAGCTTGGACTTCATTATAGTGTATAACACTATCCCAAAGTCTTTGAAATTTCTCGACCGTTGGTTTCTTCATTTCTTCTCTTTCTTTTGTAGTTGGGATTTTCCTTATTAAATCGATTGGATTCATTTTGGGTGATCCTTCTCATAGTCTTTCTTGAAATCCTTGATTTAGAGAGATAAATCTCTTTGATCTCTGAACTTCTTCTGTTGTGACCATCTTGTATGCTTCCTTGAGTTCTTGCTTCGCTTCTTCTTGTGATGTGTAACTTTTGTGACTGACACTTTGTCCTATGATGTGTGGACTTGCAAGTGCCCAATCGGAGTAAATGCCTTTGAATGGTCCATTGAAAATAACGTACCATTTCTTCTTTCCAATGCTTGATTTCTGTACTATTTCTTCAACATCTTCTTCTATTTTTATGAATTCGGTTTTAGATGATGGTGAACCTGATGTTTGAGTTTTTGAAGTTGATGGCTTCAATTTTACTGGAGTGGATGGTTTTGATGGTGAAGGTGTGGATTCTGTGGTTGATTCTGAATTATTTGTTTGGGCTAAGTATATAACGCCCGAAAAATCTAAAACGTATATTAAATTATAACTTAAGTATTAACATATTAAGATTCAAATATTATGCGACTTGTAAAACCCATAATACTTAGAATAAACTAATGTTACAAAACTTATATAACAATTTTTGCATGTACGCATTTAAAAAGCATATTGTGCCTAAAATTTTTGTCACAGCCGAATCAAAACCAGGAAATAGACAAGATACTTACTGAACTTAATTTTGTTAAGGATCAATCTCAATCCCTTAAATGTCGTGATTTTCTTTTGACTCTCCCACATCACTCGGTTTAAAATAAAACCGTATCTCCCTATCCTTAAACACACAACACATATTTTTGCAAACCCTAAACTCTAAGCAAATACATTCGGCTGCTGCTACTATTTTTGTACCTGTTCTATTCGATTCGAGTGCAAGGAGAAGGGTTTTGATCGTGATTTTGGTGTGCTTTGGACGTGGGTATAGCCTGGGTCGATTTGGAGTTGTGCTCGTAGGTTTGTAAAGGCTATTCGAGGTGGTGTTGTTTTGTGTCTCGGCTGGGAAGTATTGTCATTCGATCTTAGCATCTTCCTTGTTCCTTTTCCTACGTATCACGCATCAAGGTTAACAAATCCTACCTTGTTCAATTCATTATTTTCTTGTTCGACTCTTGTTGTTGTTGTGACTTTGTTTGTTGCCTTATCGAATTCATGAGCACATAAAATCATAAAAACATTCACATGAAATCATACAAGTTTTCACATAAAATGACGACTAACTACTTATATAATCAATCATATGGACATGTTTATGCGTATTCTTGTTGGCTTGTTATTTTATGGTTCGACACAATAAACATATCACAGAATTAATCATCTGATCGAATTGGATAAAATGAAATAAATAAAACACGTATAGGTTTGAATGGGATTAAAACAATAGAAGGTTAACATATGAATATTAGCTCGAGCAAGGGCATCTCATATCACCTAGTCTTATTCCTCTCGTTTTGATCTCGTCACATGATAAACTGTATGAATCGGTTACTTGTATGCATGTTTTACGATCAC
Organism: Artemisia argyi; assembly: GCA_030686995.1. NCBI lineage: Eukaryota > Viridiplantae > Streptophyta > Magnoliopsida > Asterales > Asteraceae > Artemisia > Artemisia argyi. Next base: position 22,089,806 of record CM060692.1, read on the forward strand.
AAAACTCACATGAGATGATAACTAAGTTACATGAAATAATGGAAATCTTAACATGAAATAACGACTTGGAATCCTAAACTAATCGTTTGTTTCGTTAAACTTGAAGTGTGCGAGTATCGTACTATACGCAACATTAAGGGATGAAGTCTTACAATATACACTTGTCGACATGTAACACCCACAAAATTTGGTACAGCGGAAGACTCAACAAGCTTTCGGGGTGCTACGGGGATTGGTATCCAACACAAGACATAAAAGAACGAGATAAAGTAAACAAGAGAAAAGTACAACCACGCGGGGTTTTTAAAGTTTACATTTATCCCAAATTCAATCAAAGTCAGGCCCAAAAGAAAATAAATATAGGTCCACAATTATTTATCAGAGTTTTAGAAAATAGATCCATAAACCAGGTGCCATAGCCACGCCTCCAATCCAAGCATCTAAGGGCATCACTTAATTACCTGAGAAAACGCGCTAAAAGTCAGCTTTCGCTGGTGAGATCATAGGTTTAAGTTCATGACTAAATAGAGTGGACATATACCCAAAAACGCTTGCTAGCTAGACTAGGCCTCAATCATCCAACCAAAATAATCAAACCAAAATGATCCAACCAAAATAATCCAACCCTATAGGTGCACACTATAGCTTAAATCAATCGAATCAATAGCTTACCTAGCTCAAGTCTAGGCCTCGCTCTATAATCCAATCCAATAGGTTACCTAGTTCGGGACTAGGCCTCGCTCAACAACTAAGCAATAGCTTACCTAGTTTGGGACTAGGCCTCGCTCTAAATCCTGCCTAGTTCTATAAGCATAGCAAGTTTTAGAGTAAATAAAGCAATAATAGTCCACATAAAACATTTGCACATTTCTCACCCCAAGTATTGAAAACAAAGTTCAAGAGTAAAAGTGGGGCTATGACTCACCTCAAGTCCAGCAAATCCGCAAAAGAAATCGATAGATGAAAACATAAAGCAAACTCAAGTAACGGCAACTACAGACTCGGCACTTCCTAACAATATCAAACTCGTTCAGAATCATTTCCTCAAAATCAAATATTTCCATTCCCGAACGTATTCCATTTAACTTTCCAAAAATATCCATTTCTCGAATTATCTTCATATTAATTTGAAGTTTGACGTTTGGTATCCATATGGGTGGTGGGTCAACACAACTCAAACCAAGAAGCCACAACGAAAGAAATAATAAACCATCTATAGGTCTAATATTAGCCCAATATGTTATTTAAATAAATCATCGAAGTTTATCAAATCCGTCGATTTGGTAATCCCCCATATTTATTTACTTAATATACCATTCTAAGATTATACCCGGATCCTAGGTCACACATAGCACAAAGAATACTATATGGTAAATATCGTAGTCCAATAAATTCCCTAGATATATCGTCAAATTTGCCAAATTCGTCAATTTAGCCAACTCCACGAGATATTTAGTAATTTATTATCCTAATATACGTACCATAACCTATGGGCGTCGTAGGATACGATGCCCATTAATATCCCCATTTTATATAGCTAAATAAACTCGATTTAACCCTTCGATTAAATAAGTTACGTAGTTATAGAAAATAGATATATTAATCGTCATATATCCGTGACAACACAAAAGTCACATAATAAAGCCCACTTGGACTTAAGTAACCACAACTCGTATAACTCGATAAGTTTTTCCAAATTTATAAAAAGTCATGTTTTTATTTATTAATTACCCAACATATTAATTCTCGTCATTATTTCTAATTATTTATTTACAATAATACTCCCGACATTTATTGCACTATTCGTATAGTACAATATTTATCGTTATATTATTATAACGTTTACTCGTGGTCGTTTTATTATTAATATACGCATTTATATATATATATATATATATATATATATACATACGTTTCTCACGTCTATATACGTATATAAACGATTATATTATCAATAATATTATTACGACTGTTATTTTTAATGTTTGATTTTAAATATTTATCGAGTCATAAGAATTTGGTCACATGTCCGAGTCATCACTCTCGGCTCATAGTCCAAGTCCAAAAATAATATAACCAAGTCATAAATAAATAATCCAACTCCGTCCAAATCAATCCCAAATCCACGTGCTACAACATTAGGGTCCGACTACGGCACCCGACTAACCTATCTCCGTCATCTAATTGACCGTCTCACAATCGGTCCCCAATAACATACTCGTCAACACAACTCCACAATATCAAAGTTAATTCATTTGCCGAAACCATGAGGTTACGGTCTCAACTCCACTTTCGTCCAACAACAATAATAATAACAATAAAATGCCCAAGTCTCAGCATCACATAACGACACCATGAATCATAACAAGTAAACATCAAATTATACCAATACCGGGTTGGTTTACAAAGCCAAACCAGAGCCAAATGACCCACTTGGGTCTCGGTTAGAACCACGAGTCACAAGGACTCAATACCAAGGCCACAAGGCCACGACATAAGCTCACTCGAGCCGTACCAAAACTGCCAAACGGACCCTCATGGGTCGCGGCACACCAAGACATCAACAAACACCAATTTGGTAACCAAAACAACCAAGAATCGAACCAAATCGGAGCAAGGGTCCTCTTAGACTCCCAAACGAGTCGAAAACATAATCACACCGAGACCATGGGTCTCGGCCAAGCTCCAACGACCTAACCCAAATCCAAACGCGACCTAAATATCACAAATCGAGCACCAAAGTCGAGTCAAGTCAACACCCAAGATTCCAAACGGATTTATATGTCAAAAATAATGTTTCCCCATCATTTTTAGTCAAGATTTCATCAAAACCCAACAAGAAAAGTCCATATACCCATGGTTTGGGTACGAATCGAGACACACGAGTTGGAACTCGTGGTCACTCACCTTCAAAATGACCTCAAAACTTGATTTCTTTAAAAACCCAACAAGATTAGATGATAATGGTGATGTTAAAGTGGGGGTGGTGGTGATTTCGAGGTGTTAGGATCGTCCAAATCGCCTGTGGAGGCCGTGTAGGGTGGCGGTGGTGTTAGGGTTTTAGTGATGAAAATGATGATGATGAATGAGAAAGAGAGAGAGAGAGAGAGAGAGAGAGAGAGAGAGAGAGAGAGAGAGAGAGAGATAATTGTTTGTATGTTTGTGTTGTGTGTGTGGTGCGTGGGTGATTATACCCAAACGAGCCAAACCGGCCCCCAAGGCCCAAAATAATAAAAATACTAACAATAATAATGTAAATGGTATTAAAAGAGTGGGTGAGGTAACCCGAGGTAAATAACGCGGATCAAACCCGAACTTATTTAAATAAACCGACACTCACTCGAATCGAGGTTGTTACCAAATATTAAATACTCGAACCCGTAATTAAATAAATGAAATTGGTAGATTATCCTAGTACCGGAGTCAATGTAGTGCCAAATAATCATCTCAAAAATAAATCATCATGAAACGTACGAAACCAATCCAATAATTCAAATTCCAATTCCATAAATAATGTATGATTTAAAAAAAATCACATTCCAACGTTTACAAATCTCATCACAAATAAACTTTTCAAATATTCCAAAATTTCATAAGTTTTAAAGTAATGCGGGTTTTCAAAACGGCTCTCTAATTTGCCAGTCCCAGGCTCAGAAGAAACCCGTCCCGGGTTTCACTCGGAACAACCCATCTACGAAGTAAAAAGCTTCGGATATCTCTTTCGAAACTCATCCTCACGTTCCCACGTGAATTCCGGTCCGTGCCGCGAATTCCAACGAACTTTGATGAGGGGAATACGACTTCTCTTAAGTTGTATAATCTCTCTATCCAATATCTCAATCGGTTCCTCTACAAAATTCAAACTCTCATCCACACGAATATCCTTAATTAGTATAACCGGTGTTTCATCCGAAAGACATTTCTTCAAATTGCTAACATGAAACACGTCATGAACTTTACTCAGTTCCTGTGGTAATTCCAACCGATAAGCCACGGGCCCAATTCTTTCCAAAATGAGAAATGGTCCAATGTAGCGGGGGTTGAGTTTCCCACGTTTCCTGAAATGTATCACACCCTTCCAAGGCGAGACTTTCAGCATCACTTTGTCTCCAACCTGGAACTCTAGGGGTTTACGTCTCTGATCGGCGTAACTTTTCTGCCTATCTCTAGCTGCTTGTAATCGATCTCGAATTTGTGTCACTTTCTCAGTAGTCTCCAAAATAAGCTCAGGGCCTGTGAGTTGGCTATGTCCAACTTCAGCCCAACCAATAGGCGAACGACATTTACGACCATATAAAGCTTCAAATGGTGCAGCTTTAAGACTTGTGTGGTAGCTATTATTGTAAGAAAACTCTGCAAGGGGTAGATACTTCTCCCAGCCTTTACCGAATTCTATTATGCATGCACGAAGCATATCCTCTAAAGTCTGAATAGTTCTCTCACTTTGACCATCGGTTTGGGGGTGATATGCAGTACTCATATCAAGTCTCGTCCCCAAAGCGGTTTGAAGTGATCGCCACAATGCTGACGTGAAGCGGCTGTCGCGATCAGAAATAATCGATATCGGAACTCCATGACGAGAAACAATCTCCTTCACATACAACCTCGCAAGTTTATCAACACTATCATCTTCACTAATCGCTAGGAAATGAGCAGACTTAGTCAAATGATCCACAATTACCCAGGTAGCGTCACAACCGCTAGCTGTCTTTGGTAATTTGGTAATAAAGTCCATCGTGATCCGCTCCGCTCCCACTTCCAAACCGGGAGTTCTGGCAGCGTCAATAATCCTGATGGTCTTTGATGTTCGGCCTTAACCTTAGAGCAAGTCAAACACTTACTAACGTACAATGCTATATCTGCCTTCATGTTTGGCCACCAATATAACTTCTTAAGATCCTGGTACATCTTGTCAGACCCAGGATGAATAGAGTATCTTGACTTATGCGACTCGTGCGTAATCAACTCTCGAATTCCTCCATACAAAGGTACCCAACTTCGGTTTCCAAAACACAATACTCCATCAGATCGCTTAACGAATCCTTTCTCATTTTCTGCCATCCCAAATATATTCTCAGCAGGTCGATTTTCTGCTTTCAGCGCTTCCGTTTGAGCTTCTAATATTTGAGACGGTAACGGTGATACGATAGTCATTCCTAATGACTTAACTCGTAGCGGTGGTATCCTCTCCTTTCGACTAAGAGCATCAGCAACAACGTTTGCTTTACCAGGATGGTAACGAATTTCACAGTCATAATTGCTTAGCAACTCAATCCAACGTCGCTGTCTCATGTTGAGCTCTTTTTGATTCAAGATGTGTTGTAGACTTTTGTGGTGAGTGAATATAACACATTTGGTACCATACAAATAATGTCTCCATATCCTTAAGGCAAAAACCACAGCACCTAACTCCAAAGGGTGGTGTAGTTCTTCTCATGCTTCTTGAGCTGTCGGGAAGCATAAGCTATCACTTTCTCTCGTTGCATTAATACAGCTCCTAAACCCTTATGAGAAGCGTCACAATAGACGACGAAGTCCTTGCTACCCTCAGGTAACGCCAAGATAGGAGCACTACACAACATTTCCTTAAGTAATTGAAATGCTTCCTCTTCCTTATCTCCCCATTCGTACTTAACACTCTTTTGAGTCAATTTGGTCAACGGTTTTGCTATCTTCGAAAATCCCTCAATGAATCTTCGGTAATAACCGGCTAAACCCAAAAATTGACGAACTTCTGTTGGGGTCGTTGGTGCAACCCAATCTTTAATTCCTTCAATCTTAGCAGGATCTACATGAACTCCTTGTCTATCAATCACGTGACCCAAAAATTGTACCGTCGGAATCCAAAATTCACATTTAGAAAACTTAGCATACAGTTTCTCTTTCTTGAGCAATTCTAAGATAAGCCTCAGATGCTCCTCATGCTCCTTCTCACTCTTCGAATAAATTAGAATGTCATCGATGAACACAATCACGAACTTATCTATGTAAGGCTTACACACCCGATTCATGAGATCCATGAATACTGCCGGTGCGTTAGTCAACCCAAACGGCATCACCTGAAACTCGTAATGCCCGTAACGGGTTCTGAATGCCGTTTTCGGAATATATTCCTCACGAATTCGAAGCTGATGATATCCCGATCTCAAATCGATCTTCTAATACACACTCGATCCTTGAAGCTGATTGAACAGGTCGTCGATCCTTGGTAACGGGTATCTATTCTTCACCGTTAACTTGTTCAACTCTCGATAATCAATACACATACGAAACGATCCATCCTTCTTCTTCACGAATAAGACCGGGGCTCCCCAAGGCGAAGAACTTGGTCTTATAAATCCCTTTTCGGCTAACTCCGCTAATTGTTTCGACAACTCTTCCAGTTCAGTAGGTGCAAGACGATAAGGCGCTCGTGCCACGGGTGCAGCACCAGGTATCAACTCAATCTGAAACTCTACTTGTCTAGTAGGCGGGATTCCCGGTAAATCATCGGGAAATACATCCGGAAAATCATGAACTATAGGCACATCTCCAATGCATCTTTCCTTCTTCTCCTCCCCTCCTTTCTCAGAAATTTGAGCTAAGAAAAGGCAACATCCTTTTTCCATTAGCTTCGGTAATTTAGTGCAAGATATGACCGCTAATCTATATGGGCCTCTCAATTCGTTTCGATCTTCTGGTATATTTAAAATCTCCCTGCCGTAAGGCACACGCACGATCTTCTCATCGCAAAGTATGTGAGCACGATACTTTGACAACCAATCCATACCAATAATGACATCGAAACTTCCTAGTGTGACGGGTAGAAGATCTATGTTGAAAGGACGATTCAGAAAATTTAACGTGCAACCGCGAATGATGGTCCTAATCCTTTCTATGTTCCCATTAGCTAACTCTACATCATAACCAATTCCTAAGGCCATCGGGGGTTTCTCTAGTAAGGGTGCAATATTAGTGGACACAAAACTCTTATCGGCACCAGTATCAAATAGTATGGAAGCATAACGATTATTGAGAAGGAACGTACCAGTAACGACGTTCAGATCTTCTCCTCTCTCATTCCCAAGTGCATACACTCTTCCATGAGCAGCTCCAGCTTCCACACGTTGGTCCCCATTATCTTGTCATCCATGGTTTCCTCCAGCTCCACGGTTTCCATGATTGTACCCATTACCACCCGATCCTTGACTTCCTTGGTTCCACGATTCCCTACACTCATTCCTATAGTGTCCCTTCTTTCCACATCCATAACAAGTAACATTTGCCTTACTTATAGTTTCAGGAGTAGCTTGAACCATTGCAAGTGGTCGAGCTCTACAATCCTTAGCTATGTGTCCCATCTTAGAGCAATTCTTGCACATCATAGTACATCGTCCAGAATGATTCTTATAACATCGGTTACACTTGGGTGCATCTCCATTGTAGTTCTTCTTATCTCCATCTCCCATAGCATAAGCTCTAGTAGTTGTTTGTCGCTTATTTCGATGATCATTACCCTTAGAGTGATTATCCCTCTTCCTCTTTCCATTCTTGTCCTTCTCAGCTTCTTCCAATACCAACGAGTCCATCAATTGTTGAGCTATAGTGATAGCCTCATGAATGTTTGCAGGCTTAGCAGAAATCACGTCGTTCCTTGTAGCTACCGGCAATCCATCGGTATACCGCTCAATCTTTTGAGTCTCAGTCCTAACCATATCGGGACACAGTAAGGCTAACTCTCGATAACGGCGATTGTAAGTTGCCATATCGGTACCTTTCACCTTATGATTCCAGAACTCAATCTCCAGCTTCTTAACCTCATTCCTTGGGCAGTAAGTCTAAATCAGCAAAGACTTAAATTGCTCCCAAGTCATAGCATAAGCCACATCACTCCCAACCGAATTACGGTAATTGTTCCACCAAGTTAAAGCTTCATCTTTGAAAGTAAACGAAGCAAACTTTACCTTCGCATTCTCCGCACAACCGCTGACATTAAACACTGACTCAGTCTTCTCTATCCACCTGACCAAGTAGACCACTCCTTCAGTTCCACCAAACTCAATGGGCCCACAAATTCTAAACTCCTTATAGTTACATCCATTAGCACGAACAGGTGGAAATGTTCCAGCAGGATTGTTGGAATGATTTGACTCAGCTAGTAGCTCAGCAACTCGTTGCTCCACGAGTTGGTTGATCATTGCTTGATCCACAGTAGGTGCATTAGGTGGAACATGATCATTGTCTCCCTGAACCTCAACATTTTGATTCCTGTTGATGTGATTAGTAGCGTCCAGGTTATCAGGAGTAGGGGTTTCAACATTTCGAGTAGGACGGCGTCCTCGACGACCAGGGGTAGTCAGGGTTTCGTCGTGAGGCCATTGATCTGAAACATTATACAAGGTTCATGAGTCTCCGATAGAACTTATCATACACTCAACAAGAATTAAATCAACGAAGCCAAGTCATGGAAAGAATATCAACAATACACCACAAGACATCAATAAGGCGAATAGGGACTCAATTTCCACAATATCCAAAAACCACATAATACCATATAATAATAACCACCAACCATACAATAGAGATCCAACATCGTTCCAACTACCGAAAAGCACAAAAGATAAATATCGTTCCAAACAAGATGAATACTCAACGGAAAGTACATCAAAATACGATAACTAGCTTTTCTAACCGAACACTCCTCGGTGTAGAAAGCAACAAGACAACATAACCCAAACATCTAGTCACGCTGCTGGCGGAGGTTCCTCAACTCCTGCCTCAAGCCATCAAGCTCTCTCCATAGTGATCCTAACTCCACACTATGGGTGTCGTTGTCTCTCTTGAGGTCTGCCACCTCCTTCTCTAGCTCGGCATTCCTCTGCCATAACTTGCGGTCGGCCTCTCGAGCTGTGATAAAACCTCGCTGTAAACTCTCAATATGCTCATGAATCTCCATCAAACCTCTCCTCAACTCAGTAACTCTCCTCTCAGCCTTAACCATGTCAATCCTAAACTCTCCAATGAACTCAACGGTCATCCTATCAATCCGCTCAGACATACGGGTAACTCTCTCACCAAGATCAGTAATCTGAGCCCACATCCTACTAGTCTCACCCAATGCTGCATGCTCAGCAGAAACCTCAGAAGGTGGATCCGACTCAACGGGACTACCAGGTGGTAACTCAAACAGAAATGGATGATCAGGTGAAACAAGCTCTATCGGATGTATAGGTGAATCAGGCTCCTCAGCCTGAGCTGGCGGCACTAACAAACCATCATCATCTGGCATCTCCTCCTCCTGAGGGTCATCATCACCCTACTAAGCCTCCTGAGGGTCATCAGGCTCATCCTCACCCTCGTACTCCTCCTCCTCATCGGAAGAGTACACCATCAATCGTCGTCTCCTAACAGGTGAACCATGTGGAGATGTGGTAGGTGATCTAGGACGACGATGCAATGATGCAGGTGGTGCATCTGACAGGAGAGTGTGAGCATCCAAATGTAAAGGTGGTGAAGTAGGGCGTACCGACATATGTGCCGTAGCTCGGTGGGCAAAACGTGGAGCCACACGAGCCAAAGCCTGATGAAGAGTAAGCTGCCTCGAAGTACCAGGGAGCCCTAGAGAAGATGAGGGTCCCTGCGTAGGTGCAGCAGGCGGTGCAGAAGTAGAAGCTGTCGGTGACACAATAGCTGAATGCATGGCAATCCTGTAAGGATCATCAGGAGCCATGGTGATCTGTGCTGGACGTACAGGTGTAGTAAGAATATCCTCAACAACGTCAAACATACGGGAGGCCATAGTCTGTGACAACGGCGTAGGGTAGGTGTAAGTGTTTCAAAACAACTAAACCGCGAACTCAAAATACCGTATCAAAAATCATCATATAATTTCAAATCGTATATATCAAGAAAGATTTAGAATACCGTATTACTAAAATCATTCATAAAACAATTAAGCCATATAATTCTTCAAAACGCCATATAATTCCTAAAAACGCTATATAATTCCTCAAAACGCCATATAATTCCTCAAGACGCCATAATCACTAAATCAATAAATCTCAAATCCTCAAATCATCTCAAGAATCCCATATCTAATAATCATCTCAATATACCTCAATAACAACAATGACGCATCGGCTTGGCGGGCTGGTGGACAATGGTCGACGATCATTTTCTATAAAAATCGGTTATAGTTTAGGTGTCCATTTACCTAGTTCTCTATAACCTTGGCTCTGATACCAATCTGTAACACCCCCAAAATTTGGTACAGCGGAAGAATCAACAAGCTTTCGGGGTGCTACGGGGATTGGTATCCAACACAAGACATAAAAGAACGAGATAAAGTAAACAAGAGAAAAGTACAACCACGCGGGGTTTTTAAAGTTTACATTTATCCCAAATTCAATCAAAGTCAGGCCCAAAAGAAAATAAATATAGGTCCACAATTATTTATTAGAGTTTTAGAAAATAGATCCATAAACCAGGTGCCATAGCCACGCCTCCAATCCAAGCATCCAAGGGCATCACTTAATTACCTGAGAAAACGCGCTAAAAGTCAGCTTTCGCTGGTGAGATCATAGGTTTAAGTTCATGACTAAATAGAGTGGACATATACCCAAAAACGCTTGCTAGCTAGACTAGGCCTCAATCATCCAACCAAAATAATCCAACCAAAATGATCCAACCAAAATAATCCAACCCTATAGGTGCACACTATAGCTTAAATCAATCGAATCAATAGCTTACCTAGCTCAAGTCTAGGCCTCGCTCTATAATCCAATCCAATAGCTTACCTAGTTCGGGACTAGGACTTGCTCAACAATCAATCAATAGCTTACCTAGTTCGGGACTAAGCCTCGCTCAACAACTAAATAATAGCTTACCTAGTTCGGGACTAGACCTCACTCTAAATCCTACCTAGTTCTATAAGCATAGCAAGTTTTAGAGTAAATAAAGCGATAATAGTCCACATAAAACATTTGCATGTTTCTCACCCCAAGTATTGAAAGCAAAGTTCAAGAGTAAAAGTGGGGCTATGACTCACCTCAAGTCCAGCAAATCCGCAAAAGAAATTGATAGATGAAATACGTAAAGCAAACTCAAGTAACGGCAACTACAGACTCGGCACTTCCTAACAATATCAAACTCGTTCAGAATCATTTCCTCAAAATCAAATATTCCCATTCCCGAACGTATTCCATTTAACTGTCCAAAAATATCCATTTCTCGAATTATCTTCATATTAATATGAAGTTTGACGTTTGGTATCCATATGGGTGGTGGGTCGACACAACTCAAACCAAGAAGCCACAACGAAAGAAATAATAAACCATCTATAGGTCTAATATTAGCCCAATATATTATTTAAATAAATCATCGAAGTTTATCAAATCCGTCGATTTGGTAATCCCCCATATTTATTTACTTAATATACCATTCTAAGATTATACCCGGATCCTAGGTCACATATAGCACAAAGAATACTATATGGTAAATATCGTAGTCCAATAAATTCCCTAGATATATCGTCAAATTTGCCAAATTCGTCAATTTAGCCAACTCCACGAGATATTTAGTAATTTATTATCCTAATATACGTACCATAACCTATGGGCGTCGTAGGATACGATGCCCATTAATATCCCCATTTTATATAGCTAAATAAACTCGATTTAACCCTTCGATTAAATAAGTTACGTAGTTATAGAAAATGGATATATTAATCGTCATATATCCGTGACAACACAAAAGTCACATAATAAAGCCCACTTGGACTTAAGTAACCACAACTCGTATAACTCGATAAGTTTTTCCAAATTTATAAAAAGTCATGTTTTTATTTATTAATTACCCAACATATTAATTCTCGTCATTATTTCTAATTATTTATTTACAATAATACTCCCGACATTTATTGCACTATTCGTATAGTACAATATTTATCGTTATATTATTATAACGTTTACTCGTGGTCGTTTTATTATTAATATACGCATTTATATATATATACATACATTTCTCACGTCTATATACGTATATAAACGATTATATTATCAATAATATTATTACGACTGTTATTTTTAATGTTTGATTTTAAATATTTATCGAGTCATAAGAATTTGGTCACATGTCCGAGTCATCACTCTCGGCTCATAGTCCAAGTCCAAAAATAATATAACCAAGTCATAAATAAATAATCCAACTCCGTCCAAATCAATCCCAAATCCACGTGTTACAACATTAGGGTCCGACTACGGCACCCGACTAACCTATCTCCGTCATCTAATTGACCATCTCACAATCGGTCCCCAATAACATACTCGTCAACACAACTCCACAATATCAAAGTTAATTCATTTGCCGAAACCATGAGGTTACGGTCTCAACTCCACTTTCGTCCAACAACAATAATAATAACAATAAAATACCCAAGTCTCAACATCACATAGCAACACCATGAATCACAACAAGTAAACATCAAATTATACCAATACCGGGTTGGTTTACCAAGCCAAACCCGAGCCAAATGACCCACTTGGGTCTCGGTTAGAACCACGAGTCACAAGGACTCAATACCAAGGCCACAAGGCCACGACATAAGCTCACTCGAGCCGTACCAAAACTGCCAAACGGACCCTCATGGGTCGCGGCACACCAAGACATCAACAAACACCAATTTGGTAACCAAAACAACCAAGAATCGAACCAAATCGGACCAAGGGTCCTCTTAGACTCCCAAACGAGTTGAAAAATAATCACACCGAGACCATGGGTCTCGGCCAAGCTCCAATGAGCTAACCCAAATCCAAACGCGACCTAAATATCACAAATCGAGCACCAAACTCGAGTCAAGTCAATACCCAAGATACCAAACGGATTTATATGTCAAAAATAATGTATCCCCATCATTTTTAGTCAAGATTTCATCAAAACCCAACAAGAAAAGTCCATATACCCACGGTTTGGGTACGAATCGAGACACACGAGTTGGAAATCGTGGTCACTCACCTTCAAAATGACCTCAAAACTTGATTTCTTTAAAAACCCAACAAGATTAGATGATAATGGTGATGTTAAAGTGGCGGTGGTGGTGATTTCGAGGTGTTAGGATCGTCCAAATCGCGCGTGAGTTGTACCAAAAGATAGATCGGGATGAGATGGTTAAGATGGTGGTGTTATTTAGTGAGTGGGAGTGGCGGTGGTGGCTGTGGAGGCCGTGTAGGGTGGCGGTGGTGTTAGGGTTTTGGTGATGAAAATGATGATGATGAATGAGAGAGAGAGAGAGATAATTGTTTGTATGTTTGTGTTGTGTGTGTGGTGCGTGGGTGATTATACCCAAACGAGCCAAACCGGCCCCCAAGGCCCAAAATAAAAAAAATACTAACAATAATAATGTAAATGGTATTAAAAGAGTGGGTGAGGTAACCCGAGGTAAATAACGCGGACCAAACCCAAACTTATTTAAATAAACCGACACTCACTCGAATCGAGGTCGTTACCAAATATTAAATACTCGAACCCGTAATTAAATAAATGAAATTGTTAGGTTATCCTAGTGCCGGAGTCAATGTAGTGCCAAATAATCATCTCAAAAATAAATCATCATGAAACGTACGAAACCAATCCAATAATTCAAATTCCAATTCCATAAATAACGTATGATTTAAAAAAATCACATTCCAACGTTTACAAATCTCATCAAAAAAAAACTTTTCAAATATTCCAAAAATTCATAAGTTTTAAAGTAATGCGGGTTTTCAAAACGGCTCCCTAATTTGCCAGTTGTCACACGACATTAGTTCTATTTTTTTTTAAATGATCAGTGTCACATAAGCCTTTGTTTGAAATCATGCACATGGTTGTTTAAACTTGAATAATAAAAGAGAAGGCATGCATGTGTGGTGTTAAATTCGAATTGGTAAAAGGATAAAAAGGGGGTCATGACATCAAGTAGTATTACATGTATGTATCTGTTCAGTAAATAAAATTCGAAGGTGTATGCATGCATGCGTGTGTCATGGGGAATGCTTAACAAGATAAAGTGTGAGCATGTGTATGTATGAGTATATATGTGAAACATTATATTTTGGTTGTCGCGGTCTAAATTAATATTGAGAGTGCGTCTTAAATAAATTATGAGATGACGGGGTCTAAATTATCCTTCTAATATAAAAGTATAGTATAAACTTTAAAATAAATTTATTTGACCTTTAATATTTAATTTTGAAAATTTGTATTTTAGACCATAAACTTATAACATTGATATTTTAAGACTCAACTATTATATTGTTCATTTTAACCTTAAATATTATAAATTGGCCATTATAACTTTAAAGTATTAAATTACTAAAACAGAAAACTTACGTAAAATGGAAAGTTACTATATTGGACAAGTTACTTAAAATGGAAAGTATGCTAACAAGTAACCTGATTCTGTGAACATAAAATAATACGTGATTATCATATTCGTGTAGATTCCGTGAAGCGGGAGTAGTTGTCATCTCTGTGTGATCATCGTTGGTTGTGATTTGCTTTCATTAAGGTACAGATATTCTGCCCTTTCAGTAAGGGTGCTTTCTCTCTCATGACTTGATCTTGATCCTTGATACGTTATAAGATTCCCTATGCCATTGCTATGTTCCCTTATGATTTGATTCGTTCTTTATGATTCTTTTGACATGACTGCTTGATATGATCTCTTGATATACGATTCACATTCATTAATTTCCCTCTGATTATGATTATGCTATGCTATGATTCGGATAGGCTGCTATGATTCTATGTATGTATGTATGTATGTATGCATGCTTCGTTCCCTTCTTATGCCCGAGTTTTCTAACTACCCATGGAGGTACCATGGGCGTGTCATCGAGGCACCGATGGCATGACACTTTCTATGGAGGTGTGATTGATCCATGGCGTCCCCATTTGATATGATATGATTATGAGCACTATGTTATGATTATGCCGGTTTATGTATGTATGTATAGGGGCGTATGGATGCATCCTAGCACTTATGTTTATGTATGATTATGTGTATGTATGGTGAATGTGGGTAGGTGCTTCTCTACTCCTTCACAGCGGAGCTGATCACTCCAGGTATGGTACATAGAGGTTTCCCCTCTTTGTGCATTTATGTGGCTGCTTATGATTATGTATGTATGTATGAGACCTATTCGAGTGACTCTGGGAGGTCGGCTCGAGGCTTTCCTTTGTTTCTTTATGTCTATTCGAGTGACTCTGGTAGACATGCCTTTGTTGATACGTGCTCTTATTCTTTTCCATATGATTATGCTAATATCTCTACATATTGCTTCGTTTCATATGACTTGTGATACATTATGCCATCTTATGAACTTCTCCTTTCGTTTGCTTATTACTTTGCTTGTTCATATCTGTTCACTGAGCTTTTTATGCTCAGCCGCGTTTTCTTTTCCATGCGGCAGGTAATAAGCGGGAATCTGGGCTCGAGTGATGAGAGTAGGAGTTTAGAGACCTACACCGTAGTTTCCCCATTGTTTTAGACTATTTTGGATTATGTTGGACTCATGAATGGATGTTATTTTATTTCATTTCCTTTAAGTATTTCCGTTGGGATTTTGTACCTTTAAGTCATGATGTTCTTGACTTGCTTTTAATTATGAAGTTTCCGTTTTCTTATGATCTTGTATGCTTTGATATGTCGCCATAATGTGACGCTTTTACCATTTACTGGGTTGGGGTGTGTTGGAAATTATACTAACAGTTACCACGGCTAAGTGAAGATGTTACAAGTGCAGAAGATTGTTCTTGCAGTGGAAACTCATTACCACTGCAAGAACATATATTACCAATGCTTATTAGATAACTGTTAGGAAACGTGTTTAGATAAATATAGAATAGATCTTGTGTATATCTTATTCTATTAGCATTATGCTTATCTTGTAGAATAGGACTCCTTGTGCTATAAAAGGAGATCCTAGGTTAAAGGTTTGATATACGTTTTCTAGAGCTTCAAGGTGTAACCCTAGTGCTATCAAGATCACTCGTATTATTATCATTAATAATATTGGAGATAATTGTTTGTTTACATACATTGTTCTTATTCATAAACAACTGTCTTACTCACAATCAAACTTCTAAGTGTTACTAAGTAGATTCCGCATACTTAGTGATATAACTCAAAGTATCAATCTAACACAAGTTCAAGGTGTATAGATCCATCAAGTGGTATCAGAGCTAGGCTTTGATACTTTAATTTAGAAGACTCTAGTTCACTCAGAAGAATCAATGGAGACAGAAACCAGTAACTCAAACATTGCTGCTAAGCTTCCAAAGCTTAAGTTGAATGACTTTGAGATGTAGAGGCTAATGATCGAACAATTCTTTATGGTCCAAGACTACACACTCTGGGAGATCATTATGGTTGGAAATTCTTTCAAACCAAGTTCTACTTCAGAGATGGTTAATGGCAAGGAAGTAATTAAGGTCAACACTGGACCTGTTACTAATGATGAAAGACTTCAGCTGAAGAATGATCTGAAGGCCAGAGGTTTGTTGCTGATGACACTTCCCAGAGACCAAGTTCTAGCATTCAGCAAGTACAAGACTGCAAAGACTCTTTTTGAGGAGATCTGTAATGTTTTTGGTGGTAATGATTCCACCAAGAAGACTCAAAAGACCCTGCTGAAGCAGACTTATGAAAACTTTGGTTCAACAAGTAATGAAGCTATTGATAGCATCTACACAAGGCTACAAAAGATTGTTACTCAACTCACTATTTTTGGAATTGAGGTGGAAAGGGAAGACCTCAATCTAAAGTTCTTAAGAAGCTTACCCTCTGAGTTTGGAACCAATGTTGCTGTGTAGGAAGATAAGCCAGATTTGGAGACCATGAAACTTAATGATTTGTACAATAACTTCAAGGTTATTGAACAAAGATTGAAGAAAGCTGGAAAATTAAGCTCAAGTTCAAGAAGTGTAGCACTCATATCATCATCTCTTGATGATAGTTCAGATGAAGAAAGTGACAGTGATGATGACAGTGCTAACATTGTTGTTTCCACTGGTAGTGGAAGTGTTTCCACTGGTAGCTCAAAGAGACAGATTGCAGGACTTAGTGATACTACTTTTTATACCTTTATATCAAGTCAAGTGGGTGGTTCAATTCTCAATCATGAGGATTTGGATCAAATTGATGAAGATGATATGGAGGAGATGGACATTAAATGGCAAGTGGCATTACTAAGCTTAAGGACAAAGAAGTTTTGGAAGAAGACTGGAAGAAAGATCAACATCAGTGGCAATGAAATAGTAGGTTTTGACAAAAAGAAGGTGGAGTGCTATAATTGTCATAAAAAGGGGCACTTTGCCAGGGAGTGCAGGAAGCCAAGGAAATCTGACAACAGGTCAACTTGGTATAAGCAGGATAAAAAGAATGAACCTACTACTGATGAGCCAAAGGGGCTATTGGCTATTGATGGAGTGAGATTTGATTGGAGCTTTATGACTAAGGATATGGAAGATGATTCAGAGTCTGCAATGGTTGCTACTGAGCTTGCACTAATGGCTTTCTCTGACTCTGAGGTACAAATTAATAATGCTTGTTCTAAATCTTGTAAGGCCTTAAAAGAGTATGAGAAAATTAAAGCACAATATGATGAACAATTGCTAGAGTTAACTCATACTAATTATAACTTAGCAAATCATAAAAGAGGCTTAGGTGTTTTAGAAACTCAATTAGAGCATTATAGGGCAAATGAATCTAAGTTCAATGATGATATTGCAGTATTAAGAAGAGACTTAGATTATCAGGTTGCTGTAAATAAGGTTCTTAGAGAAGAAATAGAAAAGGTTAAGATGGCTAGTGAGAATATAATGATAACTAAGCAAACACTAGATCATCAATCCAAGTGTATTGACAAAATTTGGGAAGCCCAAGTTGTGAACAAAGCCAAATCAGGAGTTGGATACAAAACAGTTCCACCACCTCTAAGAGGTGTTCCATCACCTCCTAGCATTGACTTAGCTCACACAGGATTAGAAGAATTCCAGGAACCACCTATGACCTATGGACCAAAGTTTGTTAAACCAGTTGAAATTGAAAAGGTTCAGGTTGAGGTTGATATATTTGATAGTGCTAGTGACTCATCTCTTAAAGATGAAAATTTGAATGTTGAGTCTAAACCTAATGTTCCTGAGAATGTTAAAGTGGAGGTTAAAAGGAGTATTCCTGATGTTGTCAAAGAGAAGCCTAGGTCACAACCTAATTTCACTAGGCCCACTACTAGATATGCAGAGATGTACAGAAGTAGGTCACCAACTCCTAGGGGTAATATGAGGAGTTGGAATCATGTTAAATCTAGGCAATTTGGTAGTGATTTTGTGTTCAATAACAAACCCAGTCATATATGTGGTAGCTTTGACCATTTCTCTTATAGCTGTACCTACCACTTGGGAAGAAGGGAAGTGTTTGGGAATACTAGGGTGAATGGACAAAATGCTAATAACTTAACTCACCCAAATCGACTTAGCAAGATGATTCCCAGGTCTGTTTTGCTTAACTCTGGCATTAAACCAATTTCCACTGCTAGACCAGCAGTTGCCACTGCCAGAAATAAAAACAGAGTTTACCCTAAGCCCCCTGTTACTACTTTTGTTAAATCTACTCAAACAGGGAAAAAGACCAATTTTGAAAAGAAAGTTAACAATAATAAGAAGTGGGTACGCAAAGTTTCAATACCAGCAGTTACCACTGCAAGGCCAAAGGTTACCACTGGTGGGTCTGTTAACAAGAAAAGGGTAAATATGGGAAATGCTGTTAAGGCCTCAGCACGTTGGGAATGGAAACTAAAAGGAACCATCACCTCAAACAATCCCAATGGTGTATCAATGACCTTTGATAGATATAATTATATTGATACACGAGGCAGATCCAAGTCATTTGTGGCTTGGGTCCCCAAAAGGAACTAATTCCTTTATTTTGTGTGCAGGAACATTCAAAGACTACAAATGATCAAGGATACTCAGACAGTGGATGTTCCAGGCACATGACTGGCAATAAGTCCTATTTTTCATAATTTCAACCTTATGATGGACAATTTGTCAGCTTTGGAGGAGGAATTGGTGGCAAAGTTTCTGGCAAAGGAACAATCAAGGCTGGAAACATTGACTTTGAAGATGTGCAGTATGTGAAAGAACTCAAGTACAACCTCTTTAGTGTGTCACAGATGTGTGACAAGAAGCATAGAGTTCTATTCACAGAAGATGAATGCTATATCTTATCTAAGGATTATAAGCTTCCTGATGAAAGTGACATTTTGCTTAAAATCCCTAGAAAAGGTAATCTGTATAGCATTGACATGAAGAACATAGTGGCTAATAATGATGTTACTTGCTTGCTTGCTAAAGCCACTTTGGATGAATCAATGCTTTGGCATAGAAGACTTGGTCATGTCAACTTCAAGACCATCAACAAGATTGTGAAAGATGGACTTGTCAGAGGTCTACCAGAGAAAAGATTTGAAAATGACCAAACTTGTGTTGCCTGTCTCAAAGGAAAGCAACACAGAACTTCATGCAAGACCAAGACATTCAATTCTATTGATCATCCACTCTTTTTGCTGCATATGGACTTGTTTGGTCCTACTTCTGTGAGCAGCATCAATTTGAAGAAGTATTGTCTTGTTGTGACTGATGATTTTCGTAGATTCACATGGGTTTTCTTTTTAAGAACCAAGGATGAAACCACTGGCATCCTTAAGACATTCATCACTGAAGTTGAAAATCAATTTGAAAAGAAAATCAAGATCATCAGGTGTGACAATGGGACAGAGTTCAAGAATAAAGTTATGGATGATTTCTGTAGAGACAAAGGTATTAAAAGAGAATTTAGTGTTGCAAGAACTCCTCAACAAAATGGAGTTGCAGAAAGAAGAAACAGAACACTAATTGAGGCTGCTAGAACCATGTTAGCTGATTCAAAGCTTCCAGTGACTTTTTGGGCTGAAGTAGTTAACACTGCTTGTTACATTCAGAACAGGGTTTTAGTGGTCAAAACAATGAACAAGACACCTTATGAGTTGTTCAGAGGAAGACCTCCTACTTTGGAGTTTATGAGGCCATTTGGGTGTCATGTTATCATTCTCAATACCATTGATCATCTGGGTAAATTTGAAGAAAAGTTTGATGAAGGCTTCTTTGTTGGATACTCTATGGTTAGCAAGGCTTTTAGAGTCTATAACTTAAGAACAGAGAAGATTGAAGAGAATCCGCATGTTGAGTTTCTTGAAAATAAAGCAAACATGGCAGGTTCAGGACCAGATTGGCTATTTGATCTTGAAACATTATCCAATACAATGAATTATGTACCTCTCACTTCAAGCACTGGAGACAAAGATCTTGAAGATTCAGAAGAATTCATTGATGAAGATGAAGCTTGTAAAGCTGATGAAGATCAAATTGTTATGCCACTTGGGGACTTTGTTGATATTTCTGAAAAGACAAGTGATGCAGATGATGTGAATATTGATGCATTGAATAAAGAAATTCCTACTAGCAGTGGTAACTCAATTCCCACTGCTACACCAGAAGTTTCCACTATCAGCCCAAATGTGAAACATACTTCTCAGGAATCACCAAGTGATGATGTAGAGATCTCAAACATGCCTACAACATATGATATTCCTAGCACATCACAGTCTTCAATTCACAAAGTGCATCCACTTGACAATGTTATTGGTGAACTTCAATCAGGTGTGAAGACTAGAAGACAGACAAAGAAAGATGATATTCATGGGTTCATAAGTGAAGTGTATGAGTCCAAGAAACATAGTAAGAAGAATGAGTGTTTGTTTTTCTGTTTTCTCTCACAAGTGGAGCCTAAGAATGTTTATATGGCTTTAGAAGAATCTAGCTGGGTTGAAGCAATGCAAGAGGAGTTGTTGCAGTTTAAACTTCAAAAGGTTTGGGTTCTTTGTGACTTGCCTGATGGTATGAAGGTCATTGGTACTAAATGGGTTTTCAGAAACAAGAAAGATGAAAGAGGTATTGTAATCAGGAACAAAGCTAGATTGGTTGCTCAAGGATACACTCAAGAGGAGGGTATTGATTATGAAGAAGTGTTTGCTCCTGTTGCAAGGATTGAGGCTATTAGATTGTTTTTAGCCTATGCATCATTTATGGGCTTTACAGTCTATCAAATGGATGTTAAAAGTGCCTTTCTGTATGGTACTATTGATGAGGAGGTATATGTCTCTCAGCCTCCAGGCTTTGAAGATCCTCAACACCCAAACAAAGTGTATAAAGTGGTTAAGGCTCTTTATGGCTTACATCAGGATCCAAGGAAGTGGTATGAAACCTTAGCTACTTATTTATTGAATAATGGGTTTCATAGAGGCAAGATTGATCAAACTTAGTTCATCAAGAAAGACAAGGGTGATATTCTACTTGTGCAAGTATATGTTGATGATATTATCTTTGGGTCTACTAAACAAGAGATGTGCAAAGAGTTTGAGAAGCTGATGAAAGATGAATTTCAAATGAGTTCTATGGGAGAACTTACATTCTTTTTGGGGCTGCAAGTACAACAGAGTAAAGAAGGCATCTTTATCAGTCAAGACAAATATGTGACTGAGATTATTAAGAAGTTCAAGTTTACTAATGCAAAATCTTCAAATACCCCTGCTGACAAGACCACTCATCTATTGTTGAAGAATGCTAGTGGTGCTAATGTTGATGTTCACACTTACAGATCTATGATTGGTTCTTTGATGTATCTTACTTCATCAAGGCCAGACATTATGTTTGTTGTATGTGCTTGTGCAAGATTTCAAGTGACTCCAAAGACATCACATATGACAGCAGTGGAAAAGATTTTTAGGTACTAGAAGACTTATCCTAATCATGGATTATGGTATCCAAGAGAATCTACTATGGAATTGATCACATACTTAGATAGTGACTATGCTGGTGCAAGTTTGGATAGAAGATCAACTACTGGAGGATGTCAATTTCTTGGATGTAGATTGGTGTCATGGCAGTGCAAGAAGCAAACTATGGTTGCTACTTCAACCACTGAAGCAGAATATGTTGCAGCTGCTAGTTGTTGTGCTCAGATCCTTTGGCTTCAGAATCAATTATTGGATTATGGGTACAATTTCATGAACACCATTATCTATATAGACAATAGTAGTACCATATGCATTATTAAAAATCCTGTGCAACACACTAAAACTAAACATATTGAAATTAGACATCACTTTATTAGAGATTGTTTTGAGAAAAAGCTTATTAATGTTGTCAAAATCCATACTGATGACAATTATGCTCATTTATTAACAAAAGGGCTTGATGTGGGTAGATTTCAATACTTGGTAACAGGTATTGGAATGCTAAATCCATAAATCTTTGATGTCTAATACTCTTCAGTGTTGCAGGATAGTTTTTAGGTACTAATATTGTTTATATGGTATGTATGGTTTTCTACTAACTTGTATGCAGAGTTATCAAGAGCACAGTGGAAATAAACATACAACAGTGGAAAGATTGGTGATAAAAAGCAAGAACAAAGAGTACTTTTATTGATCATAAAAGAGAGTACATAACAACCATTCAGAAAACATTGTCACCAACACAGAAAACCATAACAAGACATAAACCTACAACCTAACACCTACTCCATAGGTTTCTTTCCTTTTCCTTCATAATCATGCTTGCCTTTGGAAGCTTTCTTTCTCTTGTCATCAAAAGAGAGTTGTTTCCTTGGACAAGCAAGTCCCAGAACTTGCTTGGGAGGCCTTGGTGCTTGGGTAGGCTTCTCAACAGCAGGCCACTTCATGTTGCTTATGGCAGTCTTCAATGCTGTGGTGAGGGCCTTTGGAAGCTCTTTGGAAAGATCAAAGGTTGGATCATTATCATCATCAGAGGAAGAACTAGTATAGAACTCCAAAGATGGAGCAGGAGAAGCTTCAGTCTTTTTAGATGGCTTGTTGGATGCTGTGGAAGTGGTTGCACTTGGTGGGAAGTAATCACTCCATCCTGTTGGAAGATCCTCTAAGTTTGAACAAAAGCTGATCTCCTCATCAGATGAATCATTAGAAGATATGTAGACTATTGGGAACCAGCTCATTGTGTTGATTAAGGGTTTGTGTTGTTGAAGATGTTTGTTGATGAGAGATAAAAGTTTTGAGCCCCCTTTTATAAGCAAAGTCAAGGTCGTATTCTAATTAATGAAGAATATTTACTCTTACCTGTTTTGGTAGGTTGGAGGAGTAAATTTGGTTATTATCGGGTTAACTTTTGGAAGATATTTTTGTGAATAGTAACTTGGTTAAAAAGTTACTTTGGGTTAATCTTTATGGGTTAAGTTGAAAGTTACTTTGGTTTGCATCATACAACCCATATTATTGGAGTCATTGGAGTTATAAGGTGTGTATCTATGACACACAACAAATGGTTATTGATTCACCATGTCTAATCCACATAAGAATCAACTAGTCCAGAGCAAACGGCTCCAGGTAAAGACTTATCAAATCCGTTTATGGTTGATAGTTTACCAAAAACTATATGGTTATCAACTCACCATACTCCAAGTGATCAAGAGTTGGCTAGTCCATAGAAAACGGCTCATGGTAAAGACATATCAAATCCATTGATAGCTGGTAGTTTGCTAAAAACTATGATAAGAGCAGCAAATTTTCATGTTTTATTCACCACTGCTCTTTGATATGTTGTGAAAATTTTACCACTGCTAGTTCATTAGTTACCACTGCAAGAAAAATTTTTCCACTGATGAACTAGCCGTTACAACTGTTGTGTCAGTAATCTATTTTTTACTAGCCGTTGTAAATATAACCGTCTTTCCTTATTAATAGGGTAAAATATTTTGTGAATTATCTACTTACTTATTATAAATTATTCTTTTCCAAAGATAATTCTTTCTAAAGATAATTCACATTGCGCAACCTCCTCAAACCCTATTAGTATAAAATGATCTTCATACGGCTTGATTTTTATCTTGATTACTAACACTTTTATTCTCTTTTTCACAAATATCATGGAGATTCTAAAATTTGTCGAGGAGTACAACCAAGTGGCCTACTGACAAAAGTCAAACGAGAAGAGTGGCCCTGTTTTTCATCAGATTGTGGATTTTCTAAACACAACTCATATAAGGTATGCCTTAACTATTAATCCCACAATCTATGTCTCTCATATCAAACAGTTCTGGAACACTGTGGAGTCCATAACTCTTGAACAGGGAGACACACATGAATCTGTGGATGCTCTAAGAGCCACAGTGGATGGGGTAACTATTGATGTTACTGAGTCATCCTTGAGGAGAATTCTCCAATTGGATGATCTCAATGGTATCATCACATTACCTAATTCATAAATTTTCACTAATATTGCTTTAATGGGGTATGATACATCTGAACAAAAAGTAACTTTCAGAAAAGGATGTTTTTGTCCCCATTGGAGATTTTTAATTCACACTCTTTTACATTGCCTAAGTCCTAAGAAAACATCTTATGAACAATTTGCATCAACCATGGCTTATCTTTTGGTTTGTTTGGCAACTGATAGGACTTTCAATTTTTCAAAGTTTATTTTCAATAATATGAAAGGCAATGTAAAGAGTCAATATAAATTTTTGATGTATCCAAGGTTTGTGCAAGCAGTGTTAAATGAGTTTCAACTACAACCTCACAATAGAATTTATGAACCTTCTTGTCTTAAGCCAAAAGTTTTTCAAAACATGAGTAAGGCTTCAGATCTTTGGAATGGGGAGGTTCATCCAGTTTTTCCTCAAATGCTTGCTAAAATTGCTCAAGTACAGGGTGAAGATGCAACCATCCCAGTTGTATCTTAAAACACACCCAATATTGTTGTTCCACCAATTCACCATACCCCTGCTGTAACTCACACTTATGAGAGAAGGTCTAAACAGCCAACTTCTCTCATCTCAACATTGCATGTTGCTGAACCCTTTGGTTTAGGGACAAGCAGTGGTGGTTCAAGGCTTCATCCTAGTCCAACTAGGGAAGAGCCTGAATTAATGCCTCATGATTCACCTCTCCCAACAGGTTACACAGTTGGAAGTGATGAAGGCAGTGTGCAACTACTTGAATTGATGAACATTTGTACCAAATTAGTCAAGCAGGTTCAAGCTCTGGAGAAAGATCTGGCACAGACCAAAGAACAACATGCCACAGAGCTGAATCAATTGAAGGCTGAGATTCAAAGATTGCAGAATGAAGTTGAGAATCTCAAGAAGAAAAGACCTGCTAAAGTTGTGTTATCTTCATCATCTTCACCTCAGGATGAGTTTTCTGCAAGTTCTACTAAAGATTTGGGAGATTCTTCCAAACAGGGGAGGAAAACAGATGCAGAGTTTAAGGGGAGGAGTACTCATTTTGAAAAAGAGTTTGCTAAGCTCAGTGATTATGACAATGCTCAAGCAAGAGATGATGTAGCTGAGACTGAGGGGAGGAAATTGGATTTTGAAGATATGGATGCTGATGCTGGTTTTAACTTTGATGATATAGTTGGAACTGCTCAACCAATTTCCACTGAAGCAGAACAAGTTCCCACTGATCAACCTATTTCCACTGCAAGTGAAAAAGTTCCCACTGCTACTCAAGAAATTACCAGTGCAGAGGAAGAAGCTGCCAGTATAAGATCAGTCAAAGGTAAAGCAATTGTGATTGGTTCAGAACAAGATCAAACTAGAAAGATTTCTAAGAAAGATCAAGCTCAAATTGATTTTGATGCAAGATTGGCAGAGCAACAGCAAGCAGCAGAGAATGAAAGGATAAGAAAGCTAGAGGAAGATGAAGTTGCTAGTTTTATGGAAGCAAAGAGGTTGGATAAACTTGAAGCTGTAATGGTAGAACCAATTTCAAGTGTTTCACCAACTGTCATACATGAGAAACCTCCATTGTTCACTTATGTGCCTACAGAAGAAGAGATTGACTACTTGATTAACAATGATCAAATAATCAGGAAGAAGGCCATTGAACTTATTGCAAATACAACCTTGAATGAAGAACAAAGGTATGCTCAATTAAAATACTTCATTCAAATGAAGAATCAGCAGGCTCTTGATGAAATCATTGGGGATGTTAGAAAAGGTCAAAAGAAGCCAAGGAAACTTACAAAGGCACAGATTATTGCTGAGATGAAGAATTTTTGTTGCCATGTTGGTAATATGAAGATGGCTCAATTCAAAGGAATGTCACATGATCAAATTTAAGGTATTTACTACAGAATCAAAAGACAAAATAGTAAATTCATTTCAATGGATCAAGAACCTATAGTTATGAAGACAAAAAGGTCTGGAGTGAGTCTTGGATCAAAAGATGCAAAGAAGTTGAAGACTCAGGAATCATCTCAAGCAGAAGAGGGTCCTAGCAAGTTGACAGAAGAGCAAGTTACAAACATGTTGTTCATAGAGACTGATGTACTTAATATTGAACCTCTACAAGCAAAATATCCAGTCGTTGGTTGGGAGATCTTTTCTAATAGTTTTGGTATAGCTTGGAAGATCATCAGAACTGGAAGTGTCACAAGCATTTGCAGAGATTTTGAAGACATTGTTAGATCTTGTGATAGAGAAGACTTGGATACTTTGTGGAGGATTGTTCAAGATCAGTTTAAGAAGGTTGAACTGGTTGATGTCAAGGCTAAGGAGTTATGGGTTCACTTCAGAAGATTATATGAACCTGACCTATGACAACTGGCAAATTAGGGAGCCGTTTTGAAACCCGCATTACATTAAAATTATAAATTTGGAATTTTTGAAAGTTTATTGAGACGAGATATTTTACGAACGTTGGTACGAGATTTTTTTTTATCGTACGATATTTATGAGATTTGGTTATTTATTTATGGTTTGGTTTGATTCGGTCGTGATGATTTATTGTGAGATCGTTATTTTTGGCACTACATTGACTCCGGCACTAGGATAACCTAACAATTTTTAATTACATTTTATTATTGGAACGGATTTTATTATTTTTGGAACGGGTTCGGTTTGAAAGTCATTTGGTTATTTAAGTTTCGGGTTTGGTCCGTGTATTGACACCGGGCTACTTAAAACCCCTACACACCTCACAAGTATTATTATTATTATTACAAAAAGGATTTTGAAAAGAGTAAATTACACAAAAATCGTCCTTGTGGCCTGCGTATTTCAAAAGCAACACAACCATCACCAACACACATTTCACCAACACTTTCTCTCTCTCTCTCTCTCTTTATTCCCAACCACCGCCGCCCCTTATTTCCACCATAGCGCCGCCACCGCCGCTCTCACACCAAAAACAACACCACCATCTTCACCATCTTTTTGCGATCTATCTTTTGGTACTAACCACGCGCGATTTGGACCATCCTAACACCTATTTCGAATTTAATCACCACGAGTTCATCACCACTTTTTAGTATTTCTTGAAGATCTCTTAGATTTGGCTTTGGTTTTGAAGGTAGGTCGAGTTTTTGACTCGAGTTGTGGGTTTGAGCCGCAACCTTGGGTCACGGATTTCTTGATCTTTTCGGGTTTTATGATTTTTGATACATGAATCAAGTGGGTTTTGATAATAATGAATTAAATGGAAGTTTGGTATCCGGGTGGTGATTTTTCCGATGGGTCGAGACTCGACCGAGAGCTAATGCTCTCGGTTTGGGTGGTTTTTGGGTCGATTTCTTGACCTTTGGGGTATATTTGATCTTGGTGCTCTTTTGTGATGTTTGGTTTGCTCTCGGTTATGATTGGTCGACCAATATGGTCGTTTGGTTTCTTGACCGACACCCCCACAGGGGGCTGGTTTGGTTTGGTTGAGCTCGAAGGCTAGCCGAGACCCATGGGTCTCGGGTGTGGCTTCCGTTTCATGTTTCGACCATATGTTGACTCGGGTTGACTTGGTAACTCAACCCGTAGCTTACTTGGTTTTCGGACATTATGCTACTTGTCGTTTTATTATTTATGTTTCGTTGTGATTGTGATGTTGGACATAGGTATATATTTCTGTAAAACCTCGCGAAAATTCACATAATTAACTTCGGTTAATTTAAGAAATAATCTTTGTCATTATTGTAATTACCATTTTTACGGGGAAATTTAAAATTTTCTTTGTATATTAAAATGGTTACGATTACGATATTGTCAAATTCGTCAAACGACAAAACAAGTTCTCGACAAAATTAACAAAATAATTATTAACTAAACCTAATTAATAAAAACTAATTACTAAAATTTACTTAAAAACCAAATCGGGCCCTTAATCCCCCTAAGCCCAACCGGCCCACACCCAAAACCCAAAAATTCATTACTAATAATAATACTACTCGACTAAACATACTTCAAATCATCTCGTTCATTCCTAATTCGTACGCATGACCCATGTATCTTTTTGCCCATCCTCGTTAAGCTCCTAGCCAACTATTAGTGTGTCGAATCTCACGTTCATACGTTGAATTTTGGTACGTTTTTATGAGGTAAAGTGTTTGGCTATAAATCGATCCAAGTGATTTGTGATTTATTCATTCCTTATCCATTTTAATCCCCATTTGTTTCTAAATGATCCTAATAAAGTTTCTAAGATGATTTTATGCTCAAATGTCCAATATGATCATGTATATACAAGTATTAAGCGATTTAGTAAATCGTTTATGTATATATGGTTGTGTCGACATGCATGAATGGAGTCAACCAAACATTTCCCATGAAATGTGCTCTCACAACTCTTTCCAAATCATTATAAAACTCATGTAGGAAGCTAGGTACTGACATGGTATAGTAAATCATGTTTGCTTGCATTATTTAGCACCACTCGATCCATTCGAATGGTGATATAAACGTACCATGCATGCACTTAGTTTCCTTCATTCTCAAACTCTTTCACCTAAACGTTTCTTCCTCAAAACTACTCCTACAAACTAAGAAGTCGAAAGTTATATTAGTTGGGACTCAAGAAAAGAAATCGGGTTTATATATATATATATAACGTTTGGGTTATATATTGGAAACGTGATAATCTTGTGTTCTATCCTATCACTCTCGACTTTGATCACCTCTAAGGTGTTTGTAAGTAGTTTTCAACCTTTCTCAATCCATTTCATACGTTAAATATTACTCATGCATAATATTTATATTTGTTTCATCGTCTATCATTTTAGTATATTTATACACGTACATATTTGTTTTTAGAACACGAAACGTGACTAGCCTCTATCTTGGTAGGCCTAGGAGTCACGTAGCACACTTGTTTCACCTTTATTTTCCTGTTACATGCATATAACGAGACCAATTCAAATCATGTCACACGTATAAATTACCCAAGAATACTTAGTGAATATTTCATAAATTTCAAAATATAAAAACGAGCTAAACACTCCACAAAACCTACGTATAACTTTTTATTTCACTTAACAAACGTACCATATTTTTCTACGTACTAATAGACCACCTAGAAAACTATTAGTTTCATAGACACGACTTATAAAAATATTCACGTTTTGACACCCTACTCGAACCAAAGCAAATCGACATAAACCAGATTTTTCAAAACAAAACTTATATAAAAACTAATATGGTTGTCGAGTGGGCTTAACCAAGGCCCAACAAGACCTTGCGTTTTAACAGTCCACTGGGCCCATAAAATATATTTTTAGAATCATAAAGGAAGCCCAAGTTCAAGCCCAAAAGAATTTCTATGCCCTCGCCTCTAAAATTTTAAATGGGCCTTTGTTTGGTTCGAATCAAGGCCCATAAGCTAAATAAATAAACTTTTTATGGAATAAGCAGTTGAAATAAGCTAGAAAGTAATAAAAGAAGCCACGGAAATTTTTATAATCACTTTTGCAAAAATAGGACTAAAAATGTAACGCGACGACACGTATAGGGACTAAATGTGAAAACTGTGAAAACTAAGGACTAAAAATGTAGAAACAGAAAGAAAGGATTAAAATTGATAATATAATATTGTTACAAGTTTAGATTGTAATATTGGACATGTAGTGGACTAAAATTGTAAATATATATAAAAAGGACTAACGGTGTGACGCCAACGCCGTTAGTATAAAAGTTGTAAAATTGGAAAAAGAACAAGGACTACGCTTAATCTATTTGACATTCTTATTTTATTTTCTATTTTACGGCAACCCTCACGTCATATGCATTTTCGTTTCATTTTATATATATATTATTTATTTTTACGTTAAGTATATATATAACGATACTTAACAGGTTAATATTTTTACTTACGATTTAAAAAGGTAAAACTACGATGGATATTTTAAATAAAGTATTTTCATATCATGCATGGCATAATAATCTCACTTCACATCATCTATTCGTCATAACGAATAATGTTTATTCGTTATTCGTTCGTATTTACCAAATAGTATTTGGTTATATTCTCTGATAAATTTATTTATCAGGTTCCATATCAACGACATTTCCATAATCGTTTCTATAAATCTCGTTCTATCTTACTTTTCATCATTTCCAAATCAATCCAGGTGAGTCATAGCCCCATTTCAAATAATTGTTTTTAACTCGTTGGGGGAGATACATGCTTACATATACTTTGATAACTGGATAAGTATATGAAATAAAATAAAATACATGATTTAAATCAATTTCCTAATTGAAATTAAAATAATATAAATTGTGATTTAAAATATGTTAATGTTTCTAATGTGATTATTGTGGTATGTGAAGTATATAATTATTGATGAATTATTTGATTGAAATATTGATACTCATATGTAAATGTTCTCAATTCGATTATTGTGGTATGTGATATAAATGTGTTACTGGCGAAATATTCAAACTGAATTTCTGATACTCGAACGATGATATTTTCAAACTGAATTTCTGATACTCTAACGATGATATTTTCAAACTGAATTTCTGATACTCAAACGATGATATTTTCAAACTGAATTTCGGATAGTCAAATGGTGATATTTTCAAACTGAATTTCTGATACTCAAACGATGGTATTTTCAAACTGAATTTCTGATACTCAAGCGATGATATTTCCAAACTGAATTTCTGATACTCAAACGATACTGTTTTCAAATTGATTTCTCTGATACGATACTTGATTTCATGATGTTATGCTAAATGAGCCCATAAGTCCTTGATATTGCCTAAGTTAGCTTATCGCCATATAGTCCCTCTATCATGAGCCATTAATCACTGTAAAGTGATAGCGAATATAGTGGACAGCTTCGAAACCTGTTTCGGGTTGACCTCCGATCCCACTAATGCTTGACGGAATGCCAATTGCAATTGGTTAGCCGCATTAGTCGTGATACACTATATTTAAGTAAAAATAGGAATTGGCAAATCACCTATTACACGAGGGCAAAATCTGTCATTGATTTGATAGATCACCCCTTCTGTTAACGTCTTGCATGTCATGAGGCTTGGTGCAATATCTATAAAGGAATAGTATATATATGTATTCAACATATATATTTAGATACAGCTGTATAGGTTCGCCCATATGTGAATTGTTTATCTGATCGATTTAGTATTGTGAGTTTCCAGCTCATGTTAAGATTTTTGATTCTTTATTGAATGTGACTGAATATTTATATGATTTATTTGTGAATATATTCGATAATTGTTTCATTTCTGTTTGTATTTTAACAATACCAAATATTCCTGAAATCTAACAAAATAAAGGGTTTTTCCTAAAACTCTATGAACTCACCAACCTTTGTGTTGACACTTTTAAGCATATGTATCTCAGGTAATTTAACGGAGCAGGACAAGACACGGAGTGGGCATATATTACTCTGATGAATTAAAATGGTGTAAAAATCAAATTTGTCATTTTTACAAGCCTTTATATCTTTTCATAAAATTTTAAATCAAATTATTCATCTTTTATCAAAAATATTATTTAAATGACAAATGACTTTCAAAATGTTTCTTTTAAACCGTTTATGTGGTTAAAACTTCGATCCTCACCGTAACACCCAAATTAATTTTCCGCTGCGACAAACTTAAAAATGGGGGTGTTACAGATTGGTATCAGAGATACAGTTATAGAGAATTAAATGTTTTCAAACATTAAAACTATAACTTTATTTTTAAAATAATGATTTTTCACCATAATATTTTATGCCCTCCGTGTCTGCAGACTGTCGTGCTCCATACTTTATTTGTTGAGATTATCTTACATGCTTAATAGTTACTCATATACAATTGTTATTTCATCTGTACTGTTATATCTTTAACATACAAAATACTCATAAAATATTATTCTTGGGTTACTACTGTAGCATGTCTTCAGGAACGCCCGTGAATATCAAATCTACTCTCCATAATACTAATACCTCGTCAATCAATAAGAATTCTCCAAATAATGAAGATCCTTACGTACAAATAATAAAATCCCAACCTAATATAGAACTCAATCCGAGATCACCTCCGTCGTCACCTATTCGTTCACCTTTACGTCAAAGAATCCGGAGAGCTACCAAATCACATGAAAATTTGATTGGTGGCCAGGCAACATTCGAAGTTGGACAAGGTTCGAGCCAAGAGATATCATGGACGAATATTGAACCAATTTCTCCGTTACCTTATACTTCAGATTCTACAATACCTAATTCTCCAAATAATTTATCTTCACCTAACTCTCCCGACTACGGTATAAGTACTCCTGAATCAATATGGAATCTTATTTATCGACATGCCGGCATATTGGATGCTCACACTGAACAGCTAAAAGGGTTACGACCAACTCAATTTGAATGGTACGACCATAACCTTGACGCTTTGTTCAAGAGGGCAGATGCTGAAAGGCGAACAATATGTGAGTTAGGAATAAAGATTAATGAAATAAAGGACAACACCAACCAGGAACTTGGAAGTTTGGACTCCAGGGTTCGTTGTGCAAGAAGAGAACACGGTCAAACACATGTAAGAATTGAAGATATTGAGAGAACCCTATGGATGGCCAGAGATGCAGCCAGAAACCAGGGTCAAAAGATTGCCGCATTAGAGAGTATGTTGGCAAACCAAATGAACATGTGTCAAGAACGTTTCTCAAACATGGAAGCTGCACAACTTGAACTTGAGAAAGAAATTAGATATTTACGTCAGAGGCATAACTAATCTTAAGTTACAAGTTTCTTTGTTGTTCCTAATAAACCAAATAGACTTGGTTAATATTTCTTGTAATGTTCAATAATTCCGAAACTTAAGAACGTGTAATCAAAACATATTGTATAATAACATCCTTTCTGTTATATCTTTATGTTATGATTCAATCTTTTCTTCCGTATAAATCATGCATGTAATGAATCCCCATATTTCATGCAAAAATCTCATCATTTGTTATTTCTATAATAACCAAATGATTCTATTCAGATCAATGAAGTATTAATAAAAGATCTTGTATCGTTTATCTTGCAAAGACAATCGATCAAGTTATTAATATTCTGTTTACATCTGTAATATTATTCAAATCTACCGTAAGATTTCTTACAAATAATTAAGAATTCTTAAAATTTTTCATAATTAACCTAAAACTTTAAGAATCGTCTAAATACCAATTTTTGAAAGTGGAATTAAAGAATGAAGAAAAGATAATTAAACTTCATTTGAAATAGACAAGTCGGTTTGTTCCTTAGTAATCTCATATCAAGAGTTGATCATTAATAAAATGATACAACAAAGACATCTTGAAATTAGATTACAGTAGGGAGTCAATTCAGTCTATCATCAATGAAATAATTAACTTCATTATTTAAATTTTTCTGATATTATATGGATTCTAATGTTGAGTTTCATTTATGTTTACAGAAAATGGACAACATGAGCAATGCATATCAATCATCATCAGAAATTTCCATGACTCCTGGAGCTATCCAGAAATTGGTAAATGACATAGTGTCGGTGGTACTAGAAGGGACTACCTTAGTTTATCCGAGAAGAGAGACGGGTATACTTGGTAATCAAAACCCTGCAAATTTCATGAAGTATAGACCACCTCACTTAAAGAATCAAGAAGGAATGATCAACCCTACCCTCAACCATCATCAAGGAATTAGGCATGGAATGTTATCAAATGGAAATAATCAGAAGAGGAAACTACCCGACACAGGAACCGTCAATCCCGTCTACTGCAACATCTGGAATACCGTATGAAGTATCAACATCAGCTGGGAATCAATCAGATAGCTAACAGAAATTGTCTTGTCGCACCTGTTTTTGGAAGTGGTTATCTTGGAACTCTACCCTGGTGTCAAAAATGCAACCTGCATCACATCGGGAAATGTAGGGTTAGATGCATGAAATGTCAGAAATTAGGTCATCAGACAATTAGCTGCAGAACTAAGGAAGTGAAAGTACAACCAACAACCATTGTATGTCACGGATGTGGTGGACATGGTCATCATGTGAAACGATGTCCAAACTACAATGTTAATTGGAAAGCCAAGACCTTTACAAGAAAATGAAGAATCTTTAAAGACCTTGATAGTATCAACGAAAATGGCAACTAGATTGGAACAGATGAGTAAATTCCTGTTCAAGATAAATAAAATCTAGTTTAAAATTTCCTAAGTTGTATTTCTTTCCTGTATTTCACTTCAAGTTACTATGGATGTAACTTAAACAATAATCTTTCTACTGTATCGAAAAATCTCCCTTGTAATATTTCCATAATAATAATAATCCAAGTTAATTTTAATTTCTGTCTCATCTATCAAATAACAATATACAATAATTACTCCGTAAATTTTTGAATTATAATATGAATCCTAAAATTTTCCACTTTATTTCAAAAAGAAATTACGTGTTATATCATAAAAATAGCACGTTGAACACCATCTAAAACAATTTATAAAAATATATGATTGAACCAAACATCACATCATTTGGTCCTCAATTATACATAACCTGATCAACTATGTATAATTTAGGAAGAATATGTTATGAAAGGAACAATGATATTCTCAAATTTTTAAATAACAATCTTCATTCAAAAGCAAGATAAAAAGCTAAAATAAATTGTTCATAATACATTGAACAACCTATAATAAATAACCTATCATATGTCATCACCATTATGATAGAAATCAACAAAAGCACAAGCAAGAAAACACCAATAATTTACAATAACTAACAAAAGACATCAAAAGCGAAATTTTTAATTAAAATCCATAAAAGTTAATACATAAACAAATAATTAGCATCGGAAGTGCTATCGTTACAATTATTACAATACAAACAAACGAATCTTCAATAGGTTGATCCACTATAATAAATAAGACTTCTACCAACAAAACAATAGCAAGAGCCACCACATGATGAATCACTTTAATTATGCTGAAAAATAAATATAAACCAAATATTAAAAACAATAATGATGACAAATTCTTTTAAAAAAAATAAATAAATAAAACGAGTTTATTCATTATTCGTTACAAGAAAATACATAAAAACATAACAAGAACTTAATCTAAAACAACCCTAGCTTAAGATTTTACCCCCAGATCTTGTCGATGGTAATAGCAAGGATAGTCAGGGGTACGACAAACATCAAGATCGCGACCAAGAATCCAAAGTCTTCATCCGGAGCGTACGCCAAGTAGATAGCGACAAGGACGACGTACACAATCGCTAAGATGGTTATGATATGCGGCATTTTGATGGAAAATGAGAGGAAAATGGTTGATGGAAGGAGTGGAAAAATTGAAGTGGTATATATAGGCTAGAATTGTGACCGTTGGGCACTATTCCCGACCGTTGGGTCACTATTACTAGCCGTTATTTTACTATTCATGACCACTAATTTCAAATATTCACAACCCTTAAATTTGTCAGTTACCTTATCTTGTTGGGTACAAGTAAATCTAACTAATTCCCGTTTCCGTAGTTTTAGGAATAAAAATCTCCCGACAACCACTGTTCAAAAATTCTTTACTCAAGTAATCACATTAAATTTGAATTTCGGGACGAAATTCAGAATGACATGTGGGTACTGTAAAACCTCGCGAAAATTCACATAATTAACTTCGGTTAATTTAATAAATAATCTTTGTCATTATTGTAATTACCATTTTTACGGGGAAATTTAAAATTTTCTTTGTATATTAAATGGTTACGATTACGATATTGTCAAATTCGTCAAACGACAAAACAAGTTCTCGACAAAATTAACAAAATAATTATTAACTAAACCTAATTAATAAAAACTAATTACTAAAATTTACTTAAAAACCAAATCGGGCCCTTAATCCCCCTAAGCCCAACCGGCCCACACCCAAAACCCAAAAATTCATTATTAATAATAATACTACTCGACTAAACATACTTCAAATCGTCTCGTTCATTCCTAATTCGTACGCACGACCCATGTATCTTTTTGCCCATCCTCGTTAAGCTTCTAGCCAACTATTAGTGTGTCGAATCTCACGTTCATACGTTGAATTTTGGTACGTTTTTATGAGGCAAAGTGTTTGGCTATAAATAGATCCAAGTGATTTGTGATTTATTCATTCCTTATCCATTTTAATCCCCATTTGTTTCTAAATGATCCTAATAAAGTTTCTAAGATGATTTTATGCTCAAATGTCCAATATGATCATGTATATACAAGTATTAAGCGATTTAGTAAATCGTTTATGTATATATGGTTGTGTCGACATGCATGAATGAGTCAACCAAACATTTCCCATGAAATGTGCTCTCACAACTCTTTCCAAATCATTATAAAACTCATGTAGGAAGCTAGGTACTGACATGGTATAGTAAATCATGTTTGCTTGCATTATTTAGCACCACTCGATCCATTCGAATGGTGATATAAACGTACCATGCATGCACTTAGTTTCCTTCATTCTCAAACTCTTTCACCTAAACGTTTCTTCCTCAAAACTACTCCTACAAACTAAGAAGTCGAAAGTTATATTAGTTGGGACTCAAGAAAAGAAATCGGGTTTATATATATATATATATATATATATATATATATATATATATATATATATATATATATAACGTTTGGGTTATATATTGGAAACGTGATAATCTTGTGTTCTATCCTATCACTCTCGACTTTGATCACCTCTAAGGTGTTTGTAAGTAGTTTTCAACCTTTCTCAATCCATTTCATACGTTAAATATTACTCATGCATAATATTTATATTTGTTTCATCGTCTATCATTTTAGTATATTTATACACGTACATATTTGTTTTTAGAACACGAAACGTAACTAGCCTCTATCTTGGTAGGCCTAGGAGTCACGTAGCACACTTGTTTCACCTTTATTTTCATGTTACATGCATATAACGAGACCAATTCAAATCATGTCACACGTATAAATTACCCAAGAATACTTAGTGAATATTTCATAAATTTCAAAATATAAAAACGAGCTAAACACTCTACAAAACCTACGTATAACTTTTTATTTCACTTAACAAACGTACCATATTTTTCTACGTACTAATAGACCACCTAGAAAACTATTAGTTTCATAGACACGACTTATAAAAATATTCACGTTTTGACACCCTACTCGAACCAAAGCAAATCGACATAAACCAGATTTTTCAAAACAAAACTTATATAAAAACTAATATAGTTGTCGAGTGGGCTTAACCAAGGCCCAACAAGACCTTGCATTTTAACAGTCCACTGGGCCCATAAAATATATTTTTAGAATCATAAAGGAAGCCCAAGTTCAAGCCCAAAAGAATTTCTATGCCCTCGCCTCTAAAATTTTAAATGGGCCTTTGTTTGGTTCGAATCAAGTCCTATAAGCTAAATAAATAAACTTTTTATGGAATAAGCAGTTGAAATAAGCTAGAAAGTAATAAAAGAAGCCACGGAAATTTTTATAAAATTTTTATAATCACTTTTGCAAAAATAGGACTAAAAATGTAACGCGACGACACGTATAGGGACTAAATGTGAAAACTGTGAAAACTAAGGACTAAAAATGTAGAAACAGAAAGAAAGGATAAAAATTGATAATATAATATTTTTACAAGTTTAGATTGTAATATTGGACATGTAGTGGACTAAAATTGTAAATATATATAAAAAGGACTAACGGTGTGACGCCAACGCCGTTAGTATAAAAGTTGTAAAATTGGAAAAAGAACAAGGACTACACTTAATCTATTTGACATTCTTATTTTATTTTCTATTTTACGGCAACCCTCACGTCATATGCATTTTCGTTTCATTTTATATATATATTATTTATTTTTATGTTAAGTATATATATAACGATACTTTTTTTTTTTTGGTAAAAGGTCAACGACCCGGTAAATATATTACTCCAAAAAACGTTTAAGTACAACGGATATGGGTGAATCCCATATCTCAGCCCGTTACATAGGCGAAAAGCTTACATAACAAGATACTTCCTATTTTCAAAACAATAAAATAAACCATTACTCACATGATGGTAGTGACTCTGACAAAAAATAAACTACTTCCTACGACCTTGGAGATTAAGACCATAAATGGCATTAAGAGCATCCAATTCCCCTGGAAGATCATAAATTTGCTTCGAATAATCATCATAGTCATACTCATCTTCACGCTCATGACCACCACCAAAAAGATTTGTTGATTCATCAAACGTGTTAAGAACCTCCTCCTCTTCACTATCCGAAACCACAACCTCGCCCACCTTAGAAAATGGGTTAGCCCTCTTAGAAGCAGAGGTAGACGGAATAGGATGACCAGCATCATCCACAAGCGTAGCTTTCCCATCGATTAGCAGCTTTTCAAGCTTACTAATTTTCTCAATAATAGGAGTAGAACCAACTTCCATTGTTCCCATAGAATCACTCTCAAGCGAATCTTGCGTATCACTCACAAGAGGGACTTGTGAAGTAGTACCAGTCGTAACCGACTCATCCTTATTAACTTCCATTGTACTGCCTGCATCCACATCCATGTTAGTAACAACCTTAGGACTACTAAAACCATCTGCGTCATCCATATTAAGAGCATTAAACTGATTTGAAGTAGTGATCTTGGTTCCACTCGTACTAGCCACATCAGAAGCCTTCTTCTTACTGACATTTGCTTTCTTTGATTCAGGAAGAGTCTTTTTGGGCTGATATTCAAAATGCTTACCCACCACAGGTTTGGTAAAACCTCCTCGACCCGAATTCGAAGCCATTTGCTTACCCTTCTTCTTATTGTTAACAGGCTGGAAACCATCACTTGCATTCATAGTAGGTTGAGCATTCGGTATAACAACCTTAGGGCACTCAACCAAAGTATGTCCAAATACCTTACATTTATCACAGCGAGGCGGTTTCCACTCATATTCTACCCGAATCTTTTCAATAGTCGAACCCGTACCATCAAGAAGAGGAATCTCAACAGTGAGACTATCCTTTAGTACCTCATCCGACTTTACTTCAATCATACACCTAGCAAAGCTACTCCGCCCCCAAGACTCCTTGCACATTTGACTAGTAAAGGCATCTAACCTTTTGGGCGTCCCAATCACAGTAGCAAGAAGGCTAAGTCCGTCATCGGAGAACATAGCTAAAGGAACATCATGGAATTTAACCCACACCGGAATGTTAGTCAAATCCTCCTTAAGCAAGTTGGTGTTCAATGTCCATGGTTTAAGTATAATAGGGACATTACGAATCAACCAAGGACCATTATCAAGGACATCATCAACACCTTTCTTCGAAGTAAACTTGAAGAAAAAGAAACCCTTAGCATTCATCATAACCTTTTGCAAGCCATACTTAGCCCACGCATTGCGAACATAATAATCAACAACAGGAAAAGCAAGGCGTTGACCAAGGAAGTATCCGTAGAGAGTATTCTCGAACCTCATGTTAACCTCATGCACAACATTCAATGGGACTGATAAATCAACATCAGCCTTGTTCTTGCTACATTCCAACCTACGAAAGTTAGAAACATGTTTCAGAGGTTCATTAGAAGTAGCACCCGCGTAAGAAACCAACTTCACTCCCGTACCATTAGTAGTATCAACCTTGTGAGTATTAGGGCCAGAAGATACACGCTTATTCATAGTCTCATTAATCCCATGCGAAGGAGAATTAACTTCATTAGCTCCAATCTCACTTTGAATTTTATTCATTGCATCCTCAAAATTCTGATGCGCATTACCAATCAAGTGCTTGACATTATCAGCACTTGTAATCCACACCAAGTCGTCACCATGTGATGTATCTTTCGTAAGTGGAATCGACTCAACACCCGACTCCGCTTGCTTATTCACATCATTAGAGGAACCTGTTGGATCATGTACGTTCAAAGTGACACTATTAGGGTTCATCGTTGAGGTTGAACTCAACTCACCAATGCTAATAGTGTCATTAGCATCCTTTTTCCCAGCAATATCAAGAGACACCGGCGTCTCTTGATCAGATGTATTACCAATATTATAAGAGGAACCAACTTTAGTGGCTGTAGCATCCTCCTTATTCCCAGCACTATCAAGTGACACCGGCGTCTCTTGATCAATACTCACACTAGGGTTCACACGCACCGAATCACTAACATCAGCTTCAACACTACCAGAAGGACCATCACAAGACTTAACTTCATCATGTTCCTTCAACCTAGCCATACGAGCAGCTAAATCATCCACATGAATGTTACCCTTCTTCACAAGTTTTGGACTCAAAAACCCCTTGTTCATCTCTCACCACCACGACACCAAAGCAAACGAATAACAACCAACAACCAGCAACATGCGATAGCAAGAAAAGAGAAGAAAACCCTAATCTTAGTGATTAGGGTTTATAGCAATACGAACCAAAATACTAGCCTCCAACCATAATAAAGTCGATCAATAAAAGTTACAATCGATAATAATATGAATAGAATAACAAAGACAAGCAGCGAATATCAAGGCAAGAAAAGGAATCACCGACCCACGTTAATAGTTATGTAGGATAGTGGAAACAGTTATGGAATCACTTCTTGCCACAAAGCGAATATAATAATAATAATGATCACAAACCTTTTAATAATCAACCAATCCACGAATGAGAAAGATTAAAAATTATAAGGATTATGATCGATCATGAAAAGGGAATCGTATTCGCTAATCGCTTTTCGCCAGAGAGAAAACTTGGGGTTCTTTTTTTTTTTTTTTTTATATAACGATACTTAACAGGTTAATATTTTTACTTACGATTTAAAAAGGTAAAACTACGATGGATATTTTAAATAAAGTATTTTCATATCATGCATGGCATAACAATCTCACTTCACATCATCTATTCGTCATAACGAATAATGTTTATTCGTTATTCGTTCGTATTTACCAAATAGTATTTGGTTATATTCTCTGATAAATTTATTTATCAGGTTCCATATCAACGACGTTTCCATAATCGTTTCTATAAATCTCGTTCTATCTTACTTTTCATCATTTCCAAATCAATCCAGGTGAGTCATAGCCCCATTTCAAATAATTGTTTTTAACTCATTAGGGGAGATACATGCTTACATATACTTTGATAACTGGATAAGTATATGAAATAAAATAAAATACATGATTTAAATCAATTTCCTAATTGAAATTAAAATAATATAAATTGTGATTTAAAATATGTTAATGTTTCCAATGTGATTATTGTGGTATGTGAAGTATATAATTATTGATGAATTATTTGATTGAAATATTGATACTCATATGTAAATGTTCTCAATTCGATTATTGTGGTATGTGATATAAATGTGTTACTGGCGAAATATTCAAACTGAATTTCTGATACTCAAACGATGATATTTTCAAACTGAATTTCTGATACTCGAACGATGATATTTTCAAACTGAATTTCTGATACTCAAACGATGATATTTTCAAATTGAATTTCGGATACTCAAATGGTGATATTTTCAAACTGAATTTCTGATACTCAAACGATGATATTTTCAAACTAAATTTCTGATACTCAAGCGATGATATTTCCAAACTAAATTTCTGATACTCAAACGATACTGTTTTCAAATTGATTTCTGTGATACGATACTTGATTTCATGATGTTATGCTAAATGAGCCCATAAGTCCTTGATATTGCCTAAGTTAGCTTATCGCCATATAGTCCCTCTATCATGAGCCATTAATCACTGTAAAGTGAGCGCGAATATAGTGGACAGCTTCGAAACCTGTTTCGGGTTGACCTCCGATCCCACTAATGCTTGACGGAATGCCAATTGCAATTGGTTAGCCGCATTAGTCGTGATACACTATATTTGAGTAAAAATAGGAATTGGCAAATCACCTATTACACGAGGGCAAAATCTGTCATTGATTTGATAGATCACCCCATCTGTTAACGTCTTGCATGTCATGAGGCTTGGTGCAATATCTATAAAGGAATAGTATATATATGTATTCAACATATATATTTAGATACAGCTGTATAGGTTCGCCCATATGTGAATTGTTTATCTGATCGATTTAGTATTGTGAGTTTCCAGCTCATGTTAAGATTTTTGATTCTTTATTGAATGTAATTGAATATTTATATGATTTATTTGTGAATATATTCGATAATTGTTTCATTTCTGTTTGTATTTTAACAATACCAAATATTCCTGAAATCTAACAAAATAAAGGGTTTTTCCTAAAACTCTATGAACTCACCAACCTTTGTGTTGACACTTTTAAGCATATGTATCTCAGGTAATTTAACGGAGCAGGACAAGACACGGAGTGGGCATATATTACTCTGATGAATTAAAATGGTGTAAAAATCAAATTTGTCTTTTTTACAAGCCTTTATATCTTTTCATAAGATTTTAAATCAAATTATTCATCTTTTATCAAAAATATTATTTAAATGACAAATGACTTTCAAAATGTTTCTTTTAAACCGTTTATGTGGTTAAAACTTTGATCCTCACCGTAACACCCAAATTAATTTTCCGCTGCGACAAACTTAAAAATGGGGGTGTTACAATTACGGACTTGATGTGGTATTTCTTGATTTTGAGTTATTATTGGAGTTGTGTTGACGAGTATGGAATTGGGGACCGATTGTGAGACGGTCGATTAGATGACGGAGATAGGTTAGTTGGGTGCCGTAGTCGGACCCTCATGTTGTAGCATGTGGTTATGGGATTGATTGGACGGAGTTGATGTGGTATTTCTTGATTTTGAGTTATTATTGGAGTTGTGTTGACGAGTATGGAATTGGGGACCGATTGTGAGACGGTCGATTAGATGACGGAGATAGGTTAGTTGGGTGCCGTGGTCGGACCCTCATGTTGTAGCATGTGGTTATGGGATTGATTGGACGGAGTTGATTTATTATTGTGACTTGATGCTTATTATTTGGACTTGGACTATTGATGCGTGGGAATTGGAACAGGCTTTACCTCTCGAGGGATCTCGAGAAGCTTACAACCCCCACTAGGCAGTGTACCTGATCGTTGTAGTATAGTATAGCGACAAGTACCGGGGGATTGATCGTTCAGATAGGAATAGTGTCGCTAGGATTAGAAAGCCTAATTACTAGTTCTAAAGGTGAGGGATGATTATTTTTGTGTTTTTATATTTTTTAGAAAGCAATTAAAATCTCGGGTTTTGGAAGAGTGGGCGGAATTAGTTACTATTCAACTAACCCAAAACTAAGATGCAATCAAAATAAAATACTGAAAATGAAAATAAACTAATTATACTAAGGTTGTGAGCAGTAATTGGAGAAAATGTGTTTACTTAGACTTCACTACTCCCTAGATATCTTTTACACGTTAATTACTTGTTATAATTGCATGGATGACGGATCGTATTCCTTAATACCATTCATGGGGTGGCATACATAACTCCCCAATTCTATGAGCTCTTATCTCCTCCTACACCATGCCCAGCACAACTATAGGGATTGTAAACAGTGGCTCATGCATTAAATACAACCAATAAAGACCTAGTACGCCTCGATTCATGTTTCTTAAGACGTTCAAGCATGTTACCATTTGGAGATCTGCCAGTTTTCTTAAGCCTAACATATAATTCATTCATCCAAGACAAGAATAAATAAGTAATCAACACATAATCAATATCTAGGTTTCATTAGATCTAAGCAAACACAAGAGAGATCTAGCCTAGCATAATGGAATTGAGACAAGAACAAGATATAGACAACCAACACAT
Source organism: Artemisia argyi (assembly GCA_030686995.1). NCBI lineage: Eukaryota > Viridiplantae > Streptophyta > Magnoliopsida > Asterales > Asteraceae > Artemisia > Artemisia argyi. The sequence goes on from CM060692.1 coordinate 22,133,924, forward strand.
AGACATATTGATTGAATTAGAAGAACACTTATCTCAATTACAATGCAAGGTATCAAGGGTTTGGAACCCTTGAAAAACCCGTAAAAGTTGCACCAAAATCGTCTTTAGGGTTTCTCAAAAACTTCTCTCCCTTTTAATGTGAAAAACTAGAAAACTATATATAGGAAAATGGGGATGACGGCGTCAAGAACAAAGGTGTGACGCCGTCATCTCGCCGCCAAATACTTCCTCGGACGGCCTTGATCTACTTCTGACGCCGTCAAGGCCTAGGCCGTCACACAAATTACTCTTGACGCCCTGTGTGTGACGCCGTCATCAACTACGGATTTTAATTCTTGAGGTTTGACGCGTCATGGGATTACTCTTGACGCCTTCATGTACTGTTCCCAGCATGGAAAATTGAGACTTTGCCGTTTTCTTCACTTTTATGCTCCAAAAACGTCCAAAATGGCTTCTTTTCTAGAATTCATTCTCCAAGTACCTAAAATCACAAAAGGAACGATTTAGGGCAATATTTGATCAAATAAAGTCGGATTCGGGCTTAAATGACCCCCTAAAAATGGATCATTTTTCGCCTCATCATATACCCTTACACTTGAGATTTGCTTGTCCTCAAGCAAATGCGCTTTTATTCTACTCAAAAGACAAGTTAGGGGTCATTTAACACTAATATAAAAGTAATTACAACAAATAATCGTTCCACTAAAGACTAATAGACAAGCACGGAGGTCATACACTAGCACCTCACAAATAGTGTTTAGATACTCACATCTCTCGGGTGTAATAAAGTAATATAACATTATGGAAATGGAAGAAATCTCTCACTACCTGTCATAGCAAAATAGATTACCATAGGCTTGGGAAAGGATCAAACCTCCACCACATGGCGTAAGCACCTAGGATAAACTATCAAAGAGGTCTTTTAAAGGGTTGTAATGTTAGGTATAGGGATATGAATTACACGGTTTTGTTGGATAAAGGAAGTTTTACTGGTGGCGAGTTAACAATCTTGGTTAACTACATGTACAAGATGGCATTGCTAAGCCAAGACTAGACTCGACTTAAGCTAATAAATGAGAAATAACAAAAACATAAAATGAACATAGAATGAAACGGGATGGTAGTCCGTATATTTTTCTCTTTTTTTATTTATTTTTCTTTTACATACACTCTTACCCTACCATCCAAAATAATACATCATAGGGAATGAACATTCCCCTTACACTTGAATCTTTACATACTTTACATTTAAACTAATCTAATGACTCGAATTAAGAAAATCAAAACACTTGGAGCACCTTTAAGATTAACGTACATATGGGGGTAATAATATTATGTTCTTCCCCATTACTCCATAAAATAAGTACTTACCCATGAGTCCCAATCGTCCCAAAACAATATGTACAAGGATATGACTCGACTTAGCAACCATGTAATCAATTAGATAGTTAACTTAGGGTTTAACAAATAACAATAATGCACTAAAAATGAGCGCATACACGGAAGGCTAAGGCGATTTGGTTGTACATTTAAGTGGGGTGTAACAAATTCTTCCTTTAAGTAAAATGCTTAAAGTTAGAAACGAAAAGATAGGTTCGGAGGGGTGTACTAGGGGTATCGTGTACTAAAAATGAGTACAACGCTAATGGTGTGGGAAAAATTAGTTGACTTAACTAGTCAAGTAGTATGACTTAAATGGTCAAGTAATTATGATACGGGTTTAACATAAGGGTGATCCTAATGCCTCTTATCATGTAGTAAATCCTACCACACGAATGTAGTCTCACTAGCGGTCTCGGGATGCATCACTAACGCAAGTTCTAGAATCTAAATGCTACCGGTACACTCATAAGAACTAATAGTAAATGCTTTTCCTATCAAATCTAAAGGCGAACCTCACATATTTGGGTGGAAAATTTTTCTGAATATACGGTTATGTGCTAGTCATACAATCTCCTATCCATGAGACGCTTGCTATGGCTAAAGTTTCACTCCTAAATGTTGTAAAAAATTTTAAATTTGGCACTAAAATTACTCTAACAAGTATTTCTCAAAGTTTTATTACACATCTACTATCAAACAAAACAAACTCAAGCGAAAGTGCATATGTAAGGTATCATCTTTTTACCCTCCCCTTACACTTAAGATGAACATTGTCCCCAATGTTCAAGTAAAGAATGTAAAAGTGAAAAAGTAAAGAGAATGAAATCAAATACTCCCCTGATTCGCTCGGTATGGATTATAGGATGGCCAGGTTAGATCTTCCTCCAAGAAAACGAACAATCAAAGCTTCCCTTCCAGAATATAAATCATCTCCTTGTTGAACATAACCTGTAAATCCTGACAAAATAGACAAGACAACCTCGCGTAAAATCGGCGGCATCCTATATAAGTTACTAAATCCTAGAAAACAAAGTAAGATATAATGCTTGTGGAATGAAGTTTGCAGATCTCCTGGAGATTATAAAACTTAATAATTCACAAAAACCATAAGACTCCGTTAGAAAAACAAAACCGGTAAAATTTCCAGATTTTAACTCCTGACGCCATCAAGAGTAAACTCATGACGCCGTCAGAATGGACCTGCAGAAATTCTTATGTTAAGTTTCCGGAAAATTTCTGGAAAAACTTGGTCTTACTTCCTGGAAAATCCTGCAAAACTTCATTATGACTCAATACAAGCATTTGACTCTAACAAATACGAATATACATGTTCATTTAATATTGTGGAGAATCATGATCGGTTTGTTTCTTGAAAACATATTTGGGGTTTCCCCTTACACTTATCTTTTGCAAAAATACTTTTAGGTTGGAGTTAAGACTAGGCCAAACAACATAGTAAAGTATTTCCACCCTTTTTTTTTTTTTTTTTTTTTTTTTTTTTTTTTAGTTTTGAAACATGATCTACCAACAATAAAAATAAAGCATGCATACGGAAGCAAATAATCAAACAAATAAAATGAAAATCACACAAAGCATGGGTTGCCTCCCAAGAAGCGCTTGTTTTTGTTCGAGTCACGAGCCTGACTCTACCCTTATTTAATGGAAATAGGTGAGGTTATCCCTACACTTAGGATTAAGTGCGGGTGGAAGTAGCGATACACACCCTTAGGATGGGAATATGCCTCGTGAGGAAAGAGTGGTGGATGAATTATATGCTCCAAGGGGTGTGCTCCTATCATCATAACCTTTCCTAATTCAATTGGGTTAATGGGTGGATTGAGATTTCCTCCTAGAAAGGGATCATTTTCTATCAACTTCGAGAGATTCCTAGTTGGGAACCCATCTTGACCTAATAAACCCGGTTTAAACCCATAATGTTGCTTGTGATCAGTCACGAATGGGTGATGTAAGTACGTAAGGTCATTCTCCACTCCTATAGTAGCTTCCTCTCTACAAGGCTTAGAGTCCACTACCTTCATCCTAAGACTACCCGGACTATATGGTTTGATGGGTGGATCAGGACCTATTTCAATTCCTAAATCTTCATCCAAGGATGGAAGATTAGGTAACGGTTTTGGTTGAGGCTCCGGTTCATCAAAACTAGGAACTTCCCTAGAACTAAGAGTAAGGTTATCATTATAAGTATTCAAACCTATATCCTCTAGTTGTGTTTGGTTCAAAGGTTTTACCTCTATTGGAGTTCCTATAGTCTCTTCTACTTCTTCCGGGTAAGTCACGGGCGGTGTATGTGCCTCGAATGATGGTAGGACTTGTAGGGTACTTTGTGGGCTTGGATTATCCACCTCATCCTCCATTGTGCCTAGATTACCTATGTGTTTGTTTTGTACTATGGCTTTAGGTGACATCCACACAGGTATCCCTGAGTAATCATCCCCAGACAAACTTCCTGTTTGCTCCTTCAAACTTGTTTTTGATTGATTTGTGATGTTGTTTGTTGGGTTGTCTACTCTATAATAATATTGGGCACAGTCTTCTATGGTATCCCATGCTTCTTCAGCATTTAATTCCCTAGGGCCCCCATTGGCAAAATCATCAATGCACATTTGGTCACATCGGTTGACACGATAGTAAAAGGTTTGGGTTAGGGATGCTAAAGAGAAACTATGATGAGGGAATTTTCGAAGTAAAATTTTAAAACGAGTCCATGCATCATATATGGTTTCATCTCGATATTGTTTGAAATTCGAGATGTCAATAGGGTAGAATAGCCTTTGTGGTTGGTGGTATGGTGGATTCGTGTACTCCATAATGATGAACGGAAGAGTCAATGGAAATTACGAACAAACACACAAAGAAAAAGATAGACTAAAGAAAACCTAGAAAATAAAAATAAAATCTTACTAGAAAGGAATCTAGCAAGTAGACCTAATAAAAAGAAATTCTAACCTAGACAATAACTATTCCCCGGGCTGCGGTGCCAAAAACTTGATGCGTGGGAATCGCAACAGGCTTTACCTCTCAAGGGATCTCGAGAAGCTTACAACCCCCACCAGGAAGTGTACCTGATCGTTGTAGTATAGTATAGTGACAAGTACCGGGGGATTGATCGTTCAGCTTAGGAATAGTGTCGCTAGGATTAGAAAGCCTAATTACTAGTTCTAAAGGTGAGGGATGATTATTTTTGTGTTTTTATATTTTTTAGAAAGCAATTAAAATCTCGCGTTTTGGAAGAGTGGGCGGAATTAGTTGCTATTCAACTAACCCAAAACTAAGATGCAATCAAAATAAAATACTGAAAATGAAAATAAACTAATTATACTAAGGTTGTGAGCAGTAATTGGAGAAAATGTGTTTACTTAGACTTCACTACTCCCTAGATATCTTTTACACGTTAATTACTTGTTATAATTGCATGGATGACGGATCGTATTCCTTAATACCATTCATGGGGTGGCATACATAACTCCCCAATTCTATGAGCTCTTATCTCCTCCTACACCATGCCCAGCACAACTATAAGGATTGTAAACAGTGGCTCATGCATTAAATACAACCAATAAAGACGTAGTACGCCTCGGTTCATGTTTCTTAAGACGTTCAAGCATGTTACCATTTGGAGATCTGCCAGTTTTCTTAAGCCTAACATATAATTCATTCATCCAAGACAAGAATAAACAAGTAATCAACACATAATCAATATCTAGGTTTCATTAGATATAAGCAAACACAAGAGAGATCTAGCCTAGCATAATGGAATTGAGACAAGAACAAGATATAGACAACCAACACATAGACATATTGATTGAATTAGAAGAACACCTATCTCAATTACAATGCAAGGTATCAAGGGTTTGGAACCCTTGAAAAACCTATAAAAGTTGCACCAAAATCGTCTTTAGGGTTTCTCAAAAACTTCTCTCCCTTTTAATGTGAAAAACTAGAAAACTATATATAGGAAAATGGGGATGACGGCGTCAAGAACAAAGGTGTGACGCCGTCATCTCGCCGCCAAATACTTCCTCGGACGGCCTTGATCTACTTCTGACGCCGTCAAGGCCTAGGCCGTCACACAAATTACTCTTGACGCCCTGTGTGTGACGCCGTCATCAACTACGGATTTTAATTCTTGAGGTTTGACACCGTCATGGGATTACTCTTGACGCCTTCATGTACTGTTCCCAGCATGGAAAATTGAGACTTTGCCGTTTTCTTCACTTTTATGCTCCAAAAACGTCCAAAATGGCTTCTTTTCCAAAATTCATTCTCCAAGTACCTAAAATCACAAAAGGAACGATTTAGGGCAATATTTGATCAAATAAAGTCGGATTCGGGCTTAAATGACCCCCTAAAAACGGATCATTTTTCGCCTCATCAACTATGAGCCGAGAGTCATGACTCGGACATGTGACCAAATTCTATGACTCGATAAATACTTAAAAGTCGATATTAAAAATAATACTCGTAATAATATTATTGAGAATATAATCGTTTATATACGTATATAGACGTGTTAAACGTATATATATATATATATATATATATATATATATATATATATATATATATATATATATATAAATGCGTATATTAATAATAAAACGATCACGAGTAAACGTTATAATGATATAACGATAGTTATTATGCTATGCAAATAGTGTAATAAATGTCGGGCTATTGTTATAAATAATAACTAAATAAATAATGGCGAAATAATAAGTCGGGTAAATAATAATTAAAAATGTGATTTTGTTTATAAATTAGAAACTTATCGAGTTATACGAGTTGTGGTTCTATAAAGTCCAAGTGGGCTTTATATTGTGACTTTTGTGTTGTCACGGATATATGACGATTAATATAAACATTTTATAGATCAAGTGACTTATTCTAGATCGAGTTATTTGACGATATAAAATGAGTATATTAATGGGCATCGTATCCCACGACGCCCATAGGTTGTGGTATATGTTTTAGGGTAATAAATTACAATGTATCTCGTGGAATAAATATGGGAGATTACTAAATCGACGGATTTGATAAGCTTCGATAATTATTTAAATAATATGTTGGGCTAACGTTAGACCTATAATTGGTTTATTATTTCATTTGTTGTGGCTTTTTGGTTTGAGTTGTGTCGACCCTCCGCCCATATGGATACCAAACGTCGAATTTCCAATTTATATGAAGTTAATTCGAGAAATGGATATTTTTGGAAAGTAAAATGGAATACGTTCGGGAATGGGAATATTTGATCTTGAGGAAATGATTTCTGAACGAGTTTGATATTGTTAGGAAGTGTCGAGTCTGTAGTCGCCGTTACGTGAGTTGCTTGAGATTACTTACGTCTTTCTTCTATCGTTTCTTTTGAGGATTTCTGGACTTGAGGTGAGTCATAGCCCCACTTTTACTCTTGAACTTTGTTTTCAATACTTGGGGTGAGAAACGTGCAAATGTTTTATGTGGACTATTATCGCTTCGTTTATTTTAAACTTGCTATGCTTATAGAACTAGGTAGGATTGAGCGAGGCCTAGACATGAGCTAGGTAAGCTATTGATTTGGTTATTGAGCATGGCCTAGTCCCGAACTAGGTAAGCTATTGATTGGTTGTTGAGCGAGGCCTAGTCCCGAACTAGGTAAGCTATTGGATTGATTTTAGAGCGAGGCCTAGACTTGAACTAGGTAAGCTATTGATTGGATTGATTTGAGCAATAGCGTGCACCTATAGGGTTGATTTTATTTGGTTGGATTATTCGGTTGGATATTTTGGTTGGATGATTGAGGCCTAGTCTAGCTAGAAAGCGTTTTGCGTATATGTCCACTATATTGAATTATGAATCTAAACCTATGATCTCACCAGCGAAAGCTGACTTTTAGCACGTTTTCTCAGGTAATTAAGTGATGCTCTACGGATGCTTAGGATTGGAGGCTTGGCATTTGGCACCGGTTATGGATCTATATTTCTAAAACTCTGATAAGTATTGTGGACCTATGTTTATTTCTTTTGGGCCTTACTTTGGATAATGATGAGGCGAAAAATGGTCCATTTTTAGGGGGTCATTTAAGCCCGAATCCGAATTTATTTGATCAAATATTGCCCTAAATCGTTCCTTTTGTGATTTTAGGTACTTTGGGAGTGAAATCTGGAAAAGGAAGCAATTCGGACGTTTTTGAAGCATTAAAATGAAGAAAACGCCAAAGTCTTAATTTTCCAAGCTGGGAACAGTAGGTGACGGCGTCAAGAGCAAAACCTTGATGGCGTCAAGAGCAAATTTCATGAATTTCCATGACGATCCAGAACAGATTTGACGGCGTCACGTAGGAAGGGCATCAAGAGTAAAAGAGTCATGACGGCCTGGAAATGAATAAGTCTTGACGGCGTCAGAAGTAGATCTAGGCAGTCCGAGAAGAGTTTTGGCGGCGAGGTGACGGCGTCACATTGTTTGTCTTGACGCCGTCAGACCTATTTTTCTATATATAGTTTTCTAATTTTCACACATTAAAAAGAGAAAAGTTTTGGAGAAACCCTAAGTACGATTTTGGTGCAACTTTTACAGGTTTTTCAAGGGTTCCAAACCCTTGATACCTTGCATTGTAATTGAGATAAGTGTTCTTCTAATTCAATCAATATGTCTATGTGTTGGTTGTCTATATCTTGTTCTTGTCTCAATTCCATTATGCTAGGCTAGATCTCTTTTGTGTTTGCTTAGATCTAATGAAACCTAGATATTGATTATGTGTTGATTACTTGTTTATTCTTGTTTTGGATGAATGATTTATATGTTAGGCTTAAGAAAACTGGCAGATCTCCAAATGGTAACATGCTTGAACGTCTTAAGAAACATGAACCGAGGCGTACTAGGTCTTTATTGGTTGTATTTAATGCATGAGCCACTGTTTACAATCCCTATAGTTGTGCTGGGCATGGTGTAGGAGGAGATAAGAGCTCATAGAATTGGGGAGTTATGTATGCCACCCCATGAATGGTATTAAGGAATACAATCCGTCATCCATGCAATTATAATAAGTAATTAACGTGTAAAAGATATCTAGGGAGTAGTGAAATCTAAGTAAACACATTTTCTCCAATTACTGCTCACAACCTTAGTATAAATTAGTTTAATTTCATTTCTAGTATTTTATTTTGATTGCATCTTAATATTGGGTTAGTTGAATAGCAACTAATTCCGCCCACTCTTCCAAAACCCGAGATTTTTACTTGCTTTCCAAAAAATATAAAAATACAAAAATAATCATCCCTTACCTTTAGAACTAGTATTTAGGCTTTCTAATCCTAGCGACACTATTCCTAAGCTGAACGATCAATCCCCCGGTACTTGTCACTATACTATACTACAACGATTAGGTACACTGCCTGGTGGGGGTTGTAAGATTCTCGAGATCCTTCGAGAGGTAAAGCCTGTTGCGATTCCCACGCATCAAGTTTTTGGCGCCGCAGCCCGGGGAATAGTTATTGTCTAGGTTAGAATTTCTTTTTATTAGATCTACTTGCTAGATTCCTTTCTAGTAAGATTTTATTTTTATTTTTAGGTTTTCTTTAGTCTATCTTTTCTTTGTGTCTTTGTTTGTAAAAACCTTTCCATTGACTATTCCGTTTGCCATTATGCAGAATGCGAATCCACCAAGTCCGACACTAGAGTTTTACCAGAAAAAATATAATTACACTAGTTTGGATATTACAAGATGGAGGAACGAAATGAGGAGGACAGGATCTTATATTGATTTTATTGAGTACCTTGAGAAAAGAGGCCAAGTGCATAATGCTTTTAGAGAATTCACCTTAAGAGCTCCATCAACCCCTCAAAATACCTCACTTAGTGAAACCTATGCACCATATGAGCTTTCACCTAGGATAGTTTCGTATGAGCCACCTAGCTGCATGTCTTGGTTAGGCCCTACCAGAATACAGGATGAACACATAGGTGACCTTGATGTGATGGAGGATGTAGCCGAACATGATCACATTGATAAAAAAGACCTAGGTTTTATGATCGATGATGATGAATCTCAAGAAACAGATGATGAATCTCTTAGGCAATTTGTATATAGTAGTCATAATATTGAGGATGATCCTTATGATTCGGACGTAGAAGTTGAGATGCCTAGAGAAGTACGTGAGATACTTGGGAAAATGTTAGGGTTAGATTATAATGAAACACATGTTGAGGATATAGGTGATCTTGACACAAAGAAGGATGAGGTAAATAACACAAACCTACAAAGTACCCCACAAGTCCTACCATCACTTGAGGAATACACACCACCCGTGACTTACCCGAAAGAAGTAGAAGAAACTATAGGAACCCCAATAGAGGTAGAACCCTCGGATCAAGCACAACTAGAGAATATAGGTTTTAACACTTGTAGTGATAACCTTACTCTTAGTTCTAGGGAAGTTCCTAGTTTTGATGAATCAGAGCCTCAACCAAAACTGTTACCTAATCTTCCATCCTTGGATGAAAATTTAGGAATTGAAATAGGTTCCGATCCACCCATCAAACCATATAGTCCGGGTTGTCTTAGGACAAAGGTAGTGGACTCTAAGCCTTGTAGAGAGGAAGCCTATATAGGAGTGGAAAATGACCTTACATGCTTACATCACCCATTTATGATTGATCACAAGAAGCATTATGGGTTTAAACCGGGTTTATTAGGTCAAGATGGATCCCCAACTAGTAGTCTCTTGAAGTTGATAGAAAATGATCCCTTTCTAGGAGAAAATCTTAATCCACCCATTAACCCGATTGAATTAGGTAAAGTTATGATGATAGGAGCACACCCCTTTGAGCATATAATTCATCCACCACTGTTTTCTCACGTGGCATACTTCCACCCTAAGGGTGTGTATCGCTACTTCCACCCGTACTTAATCCTAAGTGTAGGGAAAACATCCATTCTTTCCGTTAAATAAGGGTAGAGTCAGGCTCGTGACTCGAACAAAAACAAACGCTTCTTGGGAGGCAACCCATGTTTTTTGTGATTTTATTTTTGTTTGTTTGTTATTTGGTATTTGTTTCCGTATGCATGCTTAGTTTTTATTGTTGGTTGATCATGTTTCGCAAATAAAAAGTGGAAATACTTTACTTTGTTGTTTTGGCTTAGTCTTAACTCCACCTAAAAGTATTTTTTTTTGCAAAAGATAAGTGTAAGGGGAAACCCCAAATATGTTTTTAAGAAACAAACCGATCATGATTCTCCACAATATTAAATGAGCATGTATATTCGTATTTGTTAGAGTCAAATGCTTGTATTGAGTCATAATGAAGTTTTGCAGGATTTTCCAGGAAGTAGGACCAAGTTTTTCCAGAAATTTTCTGGAAACTTAACATAAGAATTTCTGCAGGTCAATTCTGACGGCGTCAGAGGTTTACTCTTGACGGCGTCAGGAGTTAAAATCTGGAAATTTTACCGGTTTTATTTTTCTAACGGAGTCTTATGGTTTTTGTGAATTATTAAGTTTTATAATCTCCAGGAGATCTGCAAACTTCATTCCACAAGCATTATATCTTATCTTGTTTTCTAGGATTTAGAAACTTATATAGGATGCCGCCGATTTTACGCGAGGTTGTCTTGTCTATTTTGTCAGGTTTAACAGGTTGTATATGACAAGAAGATGATTTATATTCTGGAAGGGAAGCTTTGATTGTTCATTTTCTTGGAGAAAGATTTAACCTGGCCACCTAATTATCCATACCGAGCGAATCAGGGGAGTATTTGATTTCATTCTCTTTACTTTTTCACTTTTACATTCTTTACTTGAACATTGGGGACAATGTTCATCTTAAGTGTAAGGGGAGGGTAAAAAGATGATACCTTACATATGCACTTTGGCTTGAGTTTGTTTTATTTGATGGTAGATGTGTAATAAAACTATGAGAAATACTTGTTAGTGTAATTTTAGCGCCAAATTTAAATTTTTTTACAACATTTAGGAGTGAAACTTTAGCCATAGCAAGCGTCTCATGGATAGGAGATTGTATGACTAGCACATAACCGTATATTCAGAAAAAATTTCCACCCAAATATGTGAGGTTCGCCTTTAGATTTGATAGGAAAAGCATTTACTATTAGTGCTTATGAGTGTACCGGTAGTATTTAGATTCTAGAACTTGCGTTAGTGATGCATCCCGAGACCGCTAGTGAGACTACATTCGTGTAGTAGGATTTACTACATGATAAGAGGCATTAGGATTACCCTTGTGTTAAACCCGTATCATAATTACTTGACCATTTAAGTCATATTACTTGGCTAGTTAAGTCAACTAATTTTTCCCACACCCTTAGCGTTGTACTCATTTTTAGTACACGAAACCCCTAGTACACCCCTCCGAGCCTATCTTTTCATTTCTAACTTTAAGCATCTTACTTAAAGGAAGAATTTGTTACACCCCACTTAAATGTACAACCAAATCGCCTTAGCCTTCCGTGTATGCGCTCATTTTTAGTGCATTATTGTTATTTGTTAAACCCTAAGTTAACTTTCTAATTGATTACATGGTTGCTAAGTCGAGTCATATCCTTGTACATATTGTTTTGGGACGATTGGGACTCATGGGTAAGTACTTATTTTATGGAGTAATGGGGAAGAACATAATATTATTACCCCCATATGTACGTTAATCTTAAAAGTGCTCCAAGTGTTTTGATTTTCTTAATTCGAGTCATTAGATTAGTTAAATGTAAAGTATGTAAAGATTCAAGTGTAAGGGGAATTCTCATCCCCTATGATGTATTATTTTGGATGGTAGGGTAAGAGTGTATGCAAAAAAAAAAAAAAAAAAAAAAAAAAAAAAAAAAAAAAAAGAGAGAAAAAAAACATACGGACTACTATCCCTTTTCATTCTATGTTTATTTTATGTTTTTGTTATTTTTCACTTAGTAGCTTAAGTCGAGTCTAGTCTTGGCTTAGCAACGCCACATTGTACATGTAATTGACCAAGATTGTTAACTCGCCACCAGTAAAACTTCCTTTATCCAACAAAACCGTGTATTTCATATCTCTACACCTAACGTTACAACCCTTTAAAAGACCTCTTTGATAGTTTATCCTAGGTGCTTACTCCATGTGGTGGAGGTTTGATCCTTTCCCAAGCCTATGGTAATCTATTTTGCTATGACAGGTAGTGAGAGATATCTTCCATTTCCATATTGTAATTTACACTTTATTACACCCGAGAGATGTGAGTATCTAAACACTATTTGTGAGGTGCTTGTGTATGACCTCCGTGCTTGTCTATTGGTCTTTAGTGGAACGATTATTTGTTGTAATTACTTTTATATTAGTGTTAAATGACCCCTAACTTGTATTTTGAGTAGAATAAAAGCGCATTTGCTTGAGGACAAGCAAATCTCAAGTGTAAGGGTATATGATGAGGCGAAAAATGGTCCATTTTTAGGGGGTCATTTAAGCCCGAATCCGAATTTATTTGATCAAATATTGCCCTAAATCGTTCCTTTTGTGATTTTAGGTACTTTGGGAGTGAAATCTGGAAAAGGAAGCAGTTCAGACGTTTTTGGAGCATTAAAGTGAAGAAAATGCCAAAGTCTTAATTTTCCAAGCTGGGAACAGTAGGTGACGGCGTCAAGAGCAAAACCTTAACGGCGTCAAGAGCAAATTTCATGAATTTCCATGACGATCCAGAACAGATTTGACGGCGTCACGTAGGAAGGGCGTCAAGAGTAAAAGAGTCATGACGGCCTGGAAATGAATAAGTCTTGACGGCATCAGAAGTAGATCTAGGCAATCCGAGAAGAGTTTTGGCGGCGAGGTGACGGCGTCACATTGTTTGTCTTTACGCCGTCAGACCTATTTTTCTATATATAGTTTTCTAATTTTCACACATTAAAAAGAGAAAAGTTTTGGAGAAACCCTAAGTACGATTTTGGTGCAACTTTTACAGGTTTTTCAAGGGTTCCAAACCCTTGATACCTTGCATTGTAATTGAGATAAGTGTTCTTCTAATTCAATCAATATGTCTATGTGTTGGTTGTCTATATCTTGTTCTTGTCTCAATTCCATTATGCTAGGCTAGATCTCTTTTGTGTTTGCTTAGATCTAATGAAACCTAGATATTGCTTATGCGTTGATTACTTGTTTATTCTTGTTTTGGATGAATGATTTATATGTTAGGCTTAAGAAAACTGGCAGATCTCCAAATGGTAACATGCTTGAACGTCTTAAGAAACATGAACCGAGGCGTACTAGGTCTTTATTGGTTGTATTTAATGCATGAGCCACTGTTTACAATCCCTATAGTTGTGCTGGGCATGGTGTAGGAGGAGATAAGAGCTCATAGAATTTGGGAGTTATGTATGCCACCCCATGAATGGTATTAAGGAATACAATCCGTCATCCATGCAATTATAACAAGTAATTAACGTGTAAAAGATATCTAGGGAGCAGTGAAATCTAACTAAACACATTTTCTCCAATTACTGCTCACAACCTTAGTATAAATTAGTTTAATTTCATTTCTAGTATTTTATTTTGATTGCATCTTAATATTGGGTTAGTTGAATAGCAACTAATTCCGCCCACTCTTCCAAAACCCGAGATTTTTACTTGCTTTCCAAAAAATATAAAAATACAAAAATAATCATCCCTCACCTTTAGAACTAGTATTTAGGCTTTCTAATCCTAGCGACACTATTCCTAAGCTGAACGATCAATCCCCCGGTACTTGTCACTATACTATACTACAACGATCAGGTACACTGCCTGGTGGGGGTTGTAAGCTTCTCGAGATCCCTCGAGAGGTAAAGCCTGTTGCGATTCCCACGCATCAGATAATTTTTGGGATAATGTAAACTTTAAAACCCGGTTTGGTTGTGTTTTTCTTATGTTTACTTTATCTCGTTCTTCATGACTTTGAATGGATACCAATCCCCGTAGCACCCCGAAAGCTTGTTGAGTCTTCCGCTGTACCAAATTTTGGGGGTGTTACAGATTGGTATCAGAGCCAAGGTTATAGAGAACTAGGTAAATAGACACCTAAACTATAACCGATTTTTATAGAAAACGATCCCCGACCATTGCCCGCCAGCCCGCCAAGCCGAAGCATCATTGTTTATTATTAATGTATTATGAGATTATTGAGATGATTATAGATTTGGGATTTCTTGAGATGATTTGAGGTTTTGAGGTTTAATGATTTAGTGATATGATGCGTTTTCGAGGAATTATATGCGTTTTTGAGAAATTATATGGCTTAATTATTTGCGAATGGTTTTAGTAATGTGGTATTTTAAATCTTTCTTAATTATATACGATTTGGAATTATATGATGATTTTTGGATATGGTATTTTGAGTTCGCGGTTTAGTTGTTTTGAAACACTTACACCTACCCTATGCCGTTGTCACAGACTATGGCCTCCCATACGCCTGATGTTGTTGAGGATATTCTTACTACACCGGTATTTCCAGCACAGTTCACCATGGCTCCTGATGACCCTTACCAGGTTGCCATGCATTCAGTTACTATGACACCGACAGGTTCTACTTCAGCACCACCTGCTGCATCTACGCAGGGACCCTCATCTTCTCTAGGGCTCCCTGGTACATCGAGGCAGCTTACTCTTCATCAGGCTTTGGCTCGTGTGGCTCTACATTTTGCCCACCGAGCTACGGCACGTATGTCGGTACGCCCTACTTCACCACCTTTACAGATTGATGCTCACTCTCTTCTGTCTGAGGTGCCACCTGCATCATTGTGTCGTCGTCCTAGATCACCTACCCCTTCACCACATGGTTCACATGTTAGGAGACGACGATTGATGATGTACTCTTCCGATGAGGAGGAGGAGGAGTACGAGGGTGAGGATGAGGCTGATGACCCTCAGGAGGCTGAGCATGGTGATGATGATGACCCTGAGAAAGAGGATGACCCTCAGGAGGAGGAGATGCCTGATGATGATGATTTGATTGTGCCGCCAGCACAGGCTGAGGAGCCTGATTCACCTATACATCCGATTGAGCCTGATTCACCTGATCATCCGTTTTTGTTTGAGTTGCCACCTGGTAGTCCCGTTGGGTCGGATGCACCTTCTGAGGTTTCTGCTGAGCATGCAGAGTTAGGTGAGATTGGTAGGTTATGGGCTCAGATTACGGATCTTGGTGAGAGAGTTACACGTATATCGGAGCGGATTGATAGGGTGACCGTTGAGTTCATTAAACCGTTGAGGATTGACATGGTTATGGCTGAGAGGAGAGTTACTGAGAAGAGGAGAGTTTTGATGGAGGTTCACGAGCATATCGAGAGTTTACAGCGAGGTTTTGTTACAGCTCGAGAGGCCGACCGCAAGCTATGGCAAAGGAATACCGAGCTGGAGAAGGAGGTGGCTGACCTCAAGAGAGACCGAGACACCCATAGTGTGGAGTTAGGATCATTATGGAGGGATCTTGATGGCTTGAGGCACGAGTTGTGGAGCCTCCACCAGCAGCGTGGCTAGACGTTCGAGCTATGTTATCTTGTTGCTTTCTTAACCGAGGAGTGTTCGGTTAGAAAAGCTAGTTATCTTATTTTGATGTATTTCCGTTGATTACTCGTCTCGTTGGAACGATTGTTATCTTTGTGTTTTCGGTAGTTGGAACAATGTTGGATCTTTATTGTGTGGTTGATGGTTATTATTTTATGGTATTATGTGGTTGTTGGATATTATGGAAATTGAGTTCCTATGCGCCTTATTGATGTCTTGTGGTGTATTGATGATATTCTTTCCATGACTTGGCTTCGTTGATTTAATTCTTGTTGAGCATATGATAAGTTTTATCGGAGACTCACGAACTTGTATGATGTTTCAGATCAATGGCCCCATGAAGAAACCCTGTTAGAGCTACCAGAACTGGACCTGCAACGACTACCCCTGGTCGTCGAGGACGCCGTCCTACTCGAAATGTTGAGACCCCTACTCCTGATAACCTGGACACTACTAACTGCAACAACAGGAATCAAAATGTTGATGTTCAGGGAGACAATGATCATGTTCCACTTAATATACCTACTGTGGATCAAGCAATGATCAATCAACTTGTAGAGCAACGAGTTGCTGAGCTACTAGCTGAGTCAAATCATTCCAACAATTCTGCTGGAACATTTCCACCTGTTCGTGCTAACGGATGTCACTACAAGGAGTTTAAGATTTGTGGACCTATTGAGTTTGGTGGAACTGAAGGAGTGGTTTACTTGGTTAGGTGGATTGAGAAGACTGAGTCAGTGTTTAATGTCAGTGGTTGTGCGGAGAATACGAAGGTAAAGTTTGCTTCTTTTACTTTCAAGGATGAATCTTTAACTTGGTGGAACAATTACCGTAACTCGGTTGGGAGTAATGTGGCTTACGCTATGACTTGGGAGCAATTTAAGTCTTTGCTGATTCAGACTTACTGCCCAAGGAATGAGATTAAGAAGCTGGAGGTTGAGTTCTGGAACCACAAGGTGAAAGGTACCGATATGGCCACTTACAATCGCCGTTATCGAGAGTTGGCCTTACTTTGTCCCGATATGGTTAGGACTGAGACCCAAAAGATTGAGAGGTATACCAATGGTTTGCCGGTAGCTACAAGGAACGATGTGATTTCTGCTAAGCCTGCAAACATTCATGAGGCTATCACTATCGCTCAACAATTGATGGACTCTTTGGCATTGGAAGAAGTTGAGAAGGATAAGAATGGAAAGAGGAAGAGGGATGATCACTCTAAGGGTAATGATCGTCGAAACAAGCGACAAACAACTACTAGAGCTTATGCTATGGGAGATGGAGACAAGAAGAACTACAATGGAGATGCACCCAAGTGTAATCGATGTTATAAACATCATTCTGGTCGATGTACTCTGATGTGCAAGAATTGCTCTAAGATGGGACACATAGCTAAGGATTGTAGAGCTCGACCACTTGCTATGGTTCAAGCTACTCCTGAAACTATGAGCAAGGCAAATGTTACTTGCTATGGATGTGGAAAGAAGGGACACTATCGGAATGAGTGTAGGGAATCGTGGAACCGAGGAAATCAAGGATCGGGTGGTAATGGGTACAATAATGGAAACCATGGACGACAAGATAATGGGGACCAACGTGTGGAAGCTGGAGCTGCTCATGGGAGAGTGTATGCACTTGGGAACGAGAGGGGAGAAGATCCGAACGTCGTTACTGGTACGTTCCTTCTCAATAATCGTTATGCTTCCATACTATTTGACACTGGTGCCGATAAGAGTTTTGTGTCCACTAAGTTTGCACCCTTACTAGAGAAACCCCCGATGGCCTTAGGAATTGGTTATGATGTAGAGTTAGCTAATGGGAACATAGAGAGGATTAGGACTATCATTCGCGGTTGTACGTTAAACTTTCTGAATCGTCCTTTCAACATAGACCTTCTACCCGTCACGTTAGGGAGTTTCGATGTTATTATCGGTATGGATTGGTTGTCGAAATATCGTGCTCATATAATTTGCGATGAGAAGATCGTGCGTGTGCCATACGGCATGGAGATTCTGAACATACCAGGAGATAGAAAGGATTTAAGAGGTCCATCTAGATTAGCGGTCATATCTTGCACTAAGTTGCCGAAGCTAATGGAAAAAGGAAGTTACCTTTTCTTAGCTCAAATCTCTGAGAAAGGAGAGAAGGAGAAGAAGGAAAGGTGCATTGGAGATGTACCTATAGTTCATGATTTTTCGGATGTGTTTCCCGATGATTTGCCGGGAATTCCGCCTACTAGACAAGTGGAATTTCAGATTGAGTTGATACCTGGTGCTGCACCTGTAGCACGAGCGCCTTATCGTCTTGCACCTACGGAATTGGAAGAGTTGTCGAAACAATTAGCGGAGTTAGCCGAAAAGGGATTTATAAGACCAAGTTCTTCACCTTGGGGAGCCCCGGTTTTATTTGTGAAGAAGTAGGATGGATCGTTTCGCATGTGTATTGATTATCGAGAGTTGAACAAGTTAACGGTGAAGAATAGATACCCGTTACCAAGGATCGACGATTTGTTCGATCAGCTTCAAGGATCGAGCGTGTATTCGAAGATCGATTTGAGATCGGGATATCATCAGCTTCGCGTGCGCGAGGAGGATATTCCGAAAACGGCTTTCAGAACCCGTTACGGGCATTACGAGTTTCAGGTGATGCCGTTTGGGTTGACTAACACACCGGCGGTATTCATGGACCTCATGAATCGGGTGTGTAAGCCTTACTTGGATAAGTTCGTGATTGTGTTCATCGACGACATTCTGATTTATTCGAAAAGTGAGAAGGAGCACGAGGAGCATCTAAGACTTATCTTAGATTGCTCAGGAAGGAGAAACTGTATGCCAAGTTTTCGAAATGTGAATTTTGGATTCCGACGGTACAATTTCTGGGTCATGTGATCGATAGACAAGGAGTTCATGTGGATCCTGCTAAGATTGAAGCGATTAAAGATTGGGCTGCACCTACGACCCCAACAGAAGTTCGTCAATTTTTGGGATTAGCCGGTTATTACCGAAGATTCATTGAGGGATTTTCGAAGATAGCAAAACCGTTGACCAAATTGACTCAAAAGAGTGTTAAGTATGAATGGGGAGATAAGGAAGAGGAGGCTTTTCAATTACTTAAGGAGATGTTGTGTAGTGCTCCTATCTTGGCGTTACCCGAAGGTAACGAGGACTTTGTCGTCTATTGTGACGCTTCTCATAAAGGTTTAGGAGCTGTGTTAATGCAACGAGAGAAAGTGATAGCTTATGCTTCCCGACAGCTCAAGAAGCATGAGAAGAACTACACCACCCTTGATTTAGAGTTAGGTGTTGTGGTTTTTGCCTTGAGGATATGGAGACATTACTTATATGGAACCAAGTGTGTAGTGTTTACTGACCACAAAAGTCTGCAACACATTTTGAACCAAAAAGAGCTTAACATGAGGCAGCGACGTTGGATTGAGTTGCTAAGCGATTATGATTGTGAAATTTGCTACCATCCGGGTAAAGCAAACGTTGTTGCTGATGCTCTTAGTCGAAAGGAGAGAATTCCACCGTTACGAGTTAGGTCATTAGGAATGACTATCGTATTGCCATTACCGTCTCAAATATTAGAAGCTCAAACGGAAGCGTTGAAAGCAGAGAATCGGTCTGCTGAGAACATATTTGGGATGGCAGAAAACGAGAAGGGATTTGTTAAGTGTTCTGATGGAGTATTATGTTTTGGAGAGCGAAGTTGGGTACCATTGTATGGAAGAATTCGAGAGTTGATTATGCATGAGTCGCATAAGTCAAGATACTCTATTCATCCTGGGTCTGACAAGATGTACCAGGATTTGAAAAAGTTATATTGGTGGCCAAATATGAAGGCAGATATAGCGTTGTATGTTAGCAAGTGTTTGACTTGCTCTAAGGTTAAAGCCGAACATCAAAGACCGTCAGGATTATTGACGCAGCCAGAACTCCCGGTTTGGAAATGGGAGCGGATTACGATGGACTTTATTACCAAATTACCAAAGACAGCTAGCGGTTGCGACGCTATATGGGTAATTGTGGATCGTTTGACTAAGTCTGCTCATTTCCTGGCGATTAGTGAAGATGATAGTGTGGATAAACTTGCGAGGTTGTATGTGAAGGAGATTGTTTCTCGTCATGGAGTTCCGATATCGATTATTTCGGATCGCGACAGCCGTTTCACGTCAGCATTGTGGCGATCACTTCAAACCGCTTTGGGGACGAGACTTGATATGAGTACTGCATATCACCCCCAAACCGATGGTCAAAGTGAGAGAACTATTCAGACTTTGGAGGATATGCTTCGTGCATGCATCATAGACTTTGGTAAAGGCTGGGAGAAATATCTACCCCTTGCGGAGTTCTCCTACAATAATAGCTACCACACAAGTCTTAAGGCTGCACCATTTGAAGCTTTGTATGGTCGTAAATGTCGTTCACCTATTGGTTGGGCAGAAGTTGGAGATAGCCAACTCACAGGCCCTGAGCTTATTTTGGAAACTACTGAAAAAGTAACGCAAATTCGAGATCGACTGCAAGCAGCTAGAGATAGGCGGAAAAGTTACACCGATCAGAGGCGTAAACCCCTAGAATTCCAGGTTAGAGACAAAGTGATGCTGAAAGTCTCGCCTTGGAAGGGTGTGATACGTTTTGGGAAACGTGGGAAACTTAATCCCCGCTACATTGGACCATTTCTTATTTTGGAAAGAATTGGACCCGTAGCTTATCGATTGGAATTGCCAATGGAATTGAATAAAGTGCATGATGTGTTTCATGTTAGCAATCTGAAGAAATGTCTTTAGGAGGAAACGCCAGTTATACCAATCAAGGATATTCGTGTGGATGAGAGTTTGAATTTTGTGGAAGAGCCGATTGAGATAATGGATAGAGAGATCAAACGACTTAAGAGAAGTCGTATTCCGCTCATCAAAGTTCGTTGGAATTCGCGGCATGGACCGGAATTCACGTGGGAACGTGAGGATGAGTTTCGAAAGAGATATCCGAAGCTTTTTAATTCGTAGATGGTTTGTTCTGAGAGAAACCCGGGATGGGTTTCTTCTGAGGCTGGGAGGATGTGACAACTGGCAAATTAGGGAGCCGTTTTAAAACCCGCATTACATTAAAATTATAAATTTGGAATTTTTGAAAGTTTATTGAGACGAGATATTTTACGAATGTTGGTACGAGATTTTTTTTTATCGTACGATATTTATGAGATTTGGTTATTTATTTATGGTTTGGTTTGATTCGGTCGTGATGATTTATCGTGAGATCGTTATTTTTGGCACTACATTGACTCCGGCACTAGGATAACCTAACAATTTTTAATTACATTTTATTATTGGATCGGATTTTATTATTTTTGGAACGGGTTCGGTTTGAAAGTCATTTGGTTATTTAAGTTTCGGGTTTGGTCCGTGTATTGACACCGGGCTACTTAAAACCCCTACACACCTCACAAGTATTATTATTATTATTACAAAAAGGATTTTGAAAAGAGTAAATTACACAAAAATCGTCCTTGTGGCCTGCGTATTTCAAAAGCAACACAACCATCACCAACACACATTTCACCAACACTTTCTCTCTCTCTCTCTCTCTCTTTATTCCCAACCACCGCCGCCCCTTATTTCCACCATAGTGCCGCCACCGCCGCTCTCACACTAAAAACAACACCACCATCTTCACCATCTTTTCGCGATCTATCTTTTGGTACTAACCACGCGCGATTTGGACCATCCTAACACCTATTTCGAATTTAATCACCACGAGTTCATCACCACTTTTTAGTATTTCTTGAAGATCTCTTCGATTTGGCTTTGGTTTTGAAGGTAGGTCGAGTTTTTGACTCGAGTTGTGGGTTTGAGCCGCGACCTTGGGTCACGGATTTCTTGATCTTTTCGGGTTTTATGTTTTTTGATACATGAATCAAGTGGGTTTTGATAATAATGAGTTAAATGGAAGTTTGGTATCCGGGTGGTGATTTTTCCGATGGGTCGAGACTCGACCGAGAGCTAATGCTCTCGGTTTGGGTGGTTTTTGGGTTTATTTCTTGACCTTTGGGGTATATTTGATCTTGGTGCTCTTTTGTGATGTTTGGTTTGTTCTCGGTTATGATTGGTCGACCAATATGGTCGTTTGGTTTCTTGGCCGACACCCCCACGGGGGGCTGTTTTGGTTTGGTTGAGCTCAAAGGCTAGCCGAGACCCATGGGTCTCGGGTGTGGCTTCCGTTTCATGTTTCGAGCATATGTTGACTCGGGTTGACTTGGTAACTCAACTCGTAGCTTACTTGGTTTTCGGACATTATGTTACTTGTCGTTTTATTATTTATGTTTCGTTGTGATTGTGATGTTGGACATTGGTATATATTTCGGACTTGATGTGGTATTTCTTGATTTCGAGTTATTATTGGAGTTGTGTTGACGAGTATGGAATTGGGGACCGATTGTGAGACGATCGATTAGATGACGGAGATAGGTTAGTTGGGTGCCGTAGTCGGACCCTCATGTTGTAGCACGTGGTTATGGGATTGATTGGATGGAGTTGATTTATTATTGTGACTTGATGCTTATTATTTGGACTTGGACTATGAGCCGAGAATCATGACTCGGACACGTGACCAAATTCTATGACTCGATAAATATTTAAAAGTCGATATTAAAATAATACTCGTAATAATATTATTGAGGATATAATCGTTTATATACGTATATAGACGTGTTAAACGTATATAAATATATATATATATATATATATATATATATATATATATATATATATATATATATATATATATATATATAAATGCGTATATTAATAATAAAACGATCACGAGTAAACGTTATAATGATATAACGATAGTTATTATGCTATGCAAATAGTGTAATAAATGTCGGGCTATTGTTATAAATAATAACTAAATAAATAATGGCGAAATAATAAGTCGGGTAAATAATAATTAAAAATGTGATTTTGTTTATAAATTAGAAACTTATCGAGTTATACGAGTTGTGGTTCTATAAAGTCCAAGTGGGCTTTATATTGTGACTTTTGTGTTGTCACGGATATATGACGATTAATATAAACATTTTATATATCAAGTGACTTATTCTAGATCGAGTTATTTGACGATATAAAATGAGTATATTAATGGGCATCGTATCCCACGACGCCCATAGGTTGTGGTATATGTTTTAGGGTAATAAATTACAATGTATCTCGTGGAATTTGGCCGATTCGACGATATAGATAGGGAATTTATTGGACTACGATGTATACCAAATAGAATTCTTTGTGCTATGTGTTTTAGGTTGGGTATAATCTTGGAACGATATATTACGTAAATAAATATGGGGGATTACTAAATCGACGGATTTGATAAGCTTCAATAATTATTTAAATAATATGTTGGGCTAACGTTAGACCTATAATTGGTTTATTATTTCATTTGTTGTGGCTTTTTGGCTTGAGTTGTGTCGACCCTCCGCCCATATGGATACCAAACGTCGAATTTCCAATTTATATGAAGTTAATTCGAGAAATGGATATTTTTGGAAAGTAAAATGGAATACGTTCGGGAATGGGAATATTTGATCTTGAGGAAATGATTTCTGAACGAGTTTGATATTGTTAGGAAGTGCCGAGTCTGTAGTTGCCGTTACGTGAGTTGCTTGAGATTACTTACGTCTTTCTTCTATCGTTTCTTTTGAGGATTTCTGGACTTGAGGTGAGTCATAGCCCCACTTTTACTCTTGAAGTTTGTTTTCAATACTTGGTGTGAGAAACGTGCAAATGTTTTATGTGGACTATTATCGCTTTGTTTATTTAAAACTTGCTACGCTTATAGAACTAGGTAGGATTGAGCGAGGCCTAGACATGAGCTAGGTAAGCTATTGATTTGGTTATTGAGCGAGGCCTAGTCCCGAACTAGGTAAGCTATTGATTGGTTGTTGAGCGAGGCCTAGTCCCGAACTAGGTAAGCTATTGGATTGATTTTAGAGCGAGGCCTAGACTTGAGCTAGGTAAGCTATTGATTGGATTGATTTGAGCTATAGCGTGCACCTATAGGGTTGATTTGATTTGGTTGGATTATTCGGTTGGATATTTTGGTTGGATGATTGAGGCCTAGTCTAGCTAGCAAGCGTTTTGCGTATATGTCCACTATATTGAATTATGAATCTAAACCTATGATCTCACCAGCGAAACCTGACTTTTAGCACGTTTTCTCAGGTAATTAAGTGATGCTCTACGGATGCTTGGGATTGGAGGCTTGGCATTTGGCACCGGTTATGGATCTATATTTCTAAAACTCTGATAACTATTGTGGACCTATGTTTATTTCTTTTAGGCCTTACTTTGGATAATTTTTGGGATAAATGTAAACTTTAAAACCCGGTTTGGTTGTGTTTTTCTTATGTTTACTTTATCTCGTTCTTTCATGACTTTGAATGGATACCAATCCCCTGTAGCACCCCGAAAGCTTGTTGAGTCTTCCGCTGTACCAAAATTTGGGGGTGTTACAGATTGGTATCAGAGCCAAGGTTATAGAGAACTAGGCAAATAGACACCTAAACTATAACCGATTTTTATAGAAAACGATCCCCGACCATTGCCCGCCAGCCCGCCAAGCCGAAGTATCATTGTTTATTATTGAGGTATTATGAGATTATTGAGATGATTATAGATTTGGGATTTCTTGAGATGATTTGAGGTTTTGAGGTTTAATGATTTAGTGATGTGATGCGTTTTCGAGGAATTATATGCGTTTTTGAGGAATTATATGGCTTAATTGTTTGCGAATGGTTTTAGTAATGTGGTATTTTAAATCTTTCTTAATTATATACGATTTGGAATTATATGATGATTTTTGGATATGGTATTTTGAGTTCGCGGTTTAGTTGTTTTGAAACACTTACACCTACCCTATGCCGTTGTCACAGACTATGGCCTCCCATACGCCTGATGTTGTTGAGGATATTCTTACTACACCGGTATTGCCAGCACAGTTCACCATGGCTCCTGATGACCCTTACCAGGTTGCCATGCATTCAGTTACTATGACACCGACAGGTTCTACTTCAGCACCACCTGCTGCATCTACGCAGGGACCCTCATCTTCTCTAGGGCTCCCTGGTACATCAAGGCAGCTTACTCTTCATC